>CM042010.1:84818115-86257883 GCA_023525715.1 Cichorium intybus
TTAATCATATATGATTATGAAATCTTGTTCACATGTGATATGTTTTTTCTTCAATCACATGTGATTAAACCTTGTTATTCACATATTCACATGTGATTAAAACATGTTATTTATATGCAAATATGTACATAATGATTTTTTATGTTTAAATAAATTTTATTATGTTTAAATATATCCAATTCCAAAGTTTAGTTAGATAATTTTGGGACCACTTGATTACCCACATGCTAAGAAAAGGGGAGACACACGTCATGCACCTAAGGTGTTCAACAAAATGACTGAAAGAAACTTTCGTCCAAATCCCGCCTACCAGTGGTCCTTGCATTCACTCCAACCTCAAATTACGCCACCAAACTCAAAAAACCAATCTCACACCCCTATTCTCTGTCATGTCGAAGTCCAAGGAGCTGTAGGCTTGTTCACGCACCACTAAGCACTTAATCATATATGATTCTGAAATTTTGTTCACATGTGATATGTTTTTTCTTCAATCACATGTGATTAAACATTGTTATTAAGCTCTTAATAATATATGATTCTGAAATCATGTTCACACGTGATATGTTTTTTCTTCAATCACATGTGATTAAACCTTGTTATTCACATATTCACATGTGATTAAAACATGTTATTTATATGCAAATATGTACATAATTATTTTTTATGTTTAAATAAAATTTCTTATTATATGTATTTAATCACATGTGATTAAACATTATTGATCACATATGGAGACACACTTTACGCACCTAAGGTGTTCGACAAAATGGCTGAAAGAAACTTTCGTCCAAATCCCGCCTATTAGTGGTCCTTGCACTCACTCCGACCTCAAAATACGCCACCAAACTCAAAAAACCAGTCTCACACCCTATTCTCTGTCATGTCGAAGTCCGAGCTACAGGCTTGTTCAGGTACCATTAAGTGCTTAATTATATATGATTCTGAAATCTTGTTCACATGTGATATGTTTTTTTGTTCAATCACATGTGATTAAAACTTGTTATTAAGCGCTTAATCATATATGATTCTGAAATCTTGTTCACATGTGATATGTTTTTGTCTTCAATCATATGTGATTAAACATTGTTATTAACATATTCACATGTGATTAAAACATGTTATTTATATGCAAATATATACATAATGATTTTTTATGTTTAAATAAATTTTATTATTATATGTATTTAATCACATGTGATTAAACATTGTTGATCACATATGATTAAGCTATTCACATGTGATAAAACCCTATTATTCACATGTGATTATAACCTTGTTATTCACATGTTATTCATATGTAAATATGTACATAAATTTTTTTTATTTTTAAATAAATTTTCCTTTCATATGTATTTAATCACATGCGATTAAACATTGTTATTCACATATGATTGATCTATTCACATGTGATTAAACCTTATTATTCATATCTGATTAAAAGTCTATCATTCACTTGTGAATATGCACATTTGAATGTTGGGGTAGGGTGGATCGATAGTAAGTGGTAAAAAATTAAAAAAAATTTGGTGGGCGGGGTGATGATAGGGTAGGGGTGGGGTGGTAGGGGTAAGGTAGCGTGGGGTGTTGGTTGCTCGATTGGGGTGGGTTAGGGTGGGGTGGATCGGGAGTGAGTGGAAAAAAATTAAAAAAAAAATTTGGTGGGCGGGGTGATGGTACGGTAGGGATGGGGGTAGTAGGGGTAGGGTACGGGTGTGTGGTGGGTAGGTTGGGTGGGTGCTGGTTGGTGGGGTGGAGCGAGAGTGAGTGAAAAAAATTGGTGGGTGGGTAGGGTAGGGTGGGTGCTGGTGGGTTAGGGTGGAGCGGGAGTGGGACTCGGTGATAAAAATATTAAAAAATTTATTTTTTTGGTGGACGGGGTAGAGTACGGTGGGGTGGGGTGAGGTGGGTGGGTAGATAGGGTGGGTGCTGGTGGGAGGGGGTGGAGCGGGAGTGTGAAAAAAAAATAAAAAAAATATTGGTGGGTGGGGGGTGGGTTAGGGTAGGGTGGGGTGGGGTGGGTAGGGTAATGTATGGTGGGATGGGGTGGGTAGGTAGGGTGGATGCTGGTGGGAGGGGTGGAGCGGAACTGTGAAAAAGAAAATAAATAAAAATGGGTGGGCGGGGGGTGGGGTAGTGTAGGGTAGGGTGGGGTGGGGTGGGTAGGGTAGGATGGGTGCTGGAGGGTGGGGTGTAGCTTTTATGGCCGATAGAACTATCCTCATCCTCGTTGCCTGTTTTTGCATTCGTGTATTATATGTCTCCATCCACATCTCCATCCCCATCCTCATCCCCAATCAACTCGGTTTCATGTTTTGGGTATCTGTTGGGTACGAACATTTTTGCCATCTGTACTCCCAACCCCAAAGTCCAATGAGTAGACATCTATGATCTTTTATATGGTTGAAACACACCCAAAAGACATCGATTCCTCAAATCAACCAGGTAAGATAAGTATCTCGATTTTTTGATTTTCGTGGGTTTTACATCTTATTTTTGGATTAATAGATTATCTAGGGTTAATTTTTTTATGTTATCCAGGGTTTAACTTACAATTTTATATCATCTGCTTGTGATCTCGCTTCTATGAGGTTCGATTTGTGTTATTTATTGTGTTTGTGACATACAATTATCTACCCAAAGTGCATTAGTTCCTGGACTCACATGCAAGTAGCCCAGTCACAGAATGGGAACCCCGTGCAATTATGGAGGTGCAAGAAAAATGAGCCACGCCATTGTGATTTTGTTTCAATGTTGGGGTAATTGCATGTTCAAGAAACATAAACACATTTTTTGTGACTGTAAATTGTAAACGTAATTTCTTATTGAAATTGGTGTTCTGCCATTCTATGACTTTAAATGTAATTGTTCTTTAAAATTGGTGGCTGACTGTAATTAGTTGATTACTGAAGTTGGTATTTTCTTATCATTGGAATTGGTATTGGACTATTATCGATTACTTGGTATAATTGGTTATTATTGAATAGTACATGATGTTTCACAATTACATAATAATTGTATCATCTTATCAGGTAAAAGTGAGGGAATGAAAATGTGTGATAGAGACAACAGATCTAATCAGGCATTTCAAGAAAATAAATTGTTCTATATGTGAAAAACTAACCTGCAGATGACTAGAAACTTGTGCTCTTGTAATACCAGATTCGCCCATCAGCTCATGTATCAGCTTCGGAACACACCCTACCATGCAAAGGAAACATACATTTAGGGATACAAGATACGAAGAGCCATTTTTATCTGAAAAAATTAAGTATGGACAATGAAGAGTATATTATACTTCTTTCACCCAGTTGACTGATAGCATCCATAAACTTGCCATGTAGTTCTGGAGTCCATACAAGTCGCGTCTTGCTCTTCCTTTCACTGCTTAAGCTCTCTTCTCCATCATACATGATTGGCTCTTTTTTCATAAAGCCAGGAAATGCATTTGCAACAGGCTTGCCAAGATTTGTTACACGGCTAAAGTTATTTGTAATTTTATGGTTAGCAAGATTTGGTCCACGTATAAACTTATTTGTAACATTAGGGTTAAGATTTTGTATCCTCTTTCTGATGGCATGCTGTCTGAGTTGCCTTATCATATCACCAGTGAGTGGGCGTTTGAGGACAAGTAAAGCTCCATCCTTGAAAGCTTTTAGCAGAGTTTGATCATCATTTTCCTTGGACATTACTTAGCAACAAGAACATAAATAAGTACCTTCATGTTTCTTGAAATTTATTGTAAGAATAAATGGGAACACAGAAGGAGATCACAGGAGTAGAAAATTAGATAAGTAAAAGGGTGTAATCTTGAACTCACATATTGCTTGCAGGTCCATGTTTTTTGTCATTCTGAGAAAGGTATACGCGTCAAGATCGCTCAGGTTACTATCTATAAGAACCAGATCAAATTTCTCCAACCTTTTGCATAGTATTGATAATGCAGTGCCACCATGATCAACAGGTGTGACTAAAGCAACAAATACATAGAACCAATCAAGATTATGAAAACTGAAACAAGTATGTACAACAAAATTCATAATATATATATATATATATATATATATATATATATATATATATATATATATATATATATATATATATATATATATATATATATATATATATATACAAAATACAAGTCTGGCAATGAATTCTTATCAATAGATATAATTGTGATTAATGTATTCACTATTCACAAGAAAGCTGGTATAACTACATTGAGTTAAAAAAAATTATAATATTTTTTATTAGATTTTTTGATATGACAAACATTTTGTTTAAGGTTAATATCATAAAAGACCATATTATTGTAATTTTTTGGGAGTAAAACCTCAAAATATATTTTCCTTAAAAAAGACCTTATATTTTTTATTTTTTTCGATTTGCACTTTTAGCAAAGTTTATAGTCAATCTTCCTGTTTTCGATAATTTTTTGTGGGAAAATACTTGGCTCTTTTTCCGAAAATACCCTCAAGTTTTTATTTCCTGTAAAAGCCCTCATATTTGACAAACTTTTTCTTTTGAGCTGACATTTTTATTTTGGCTCATAATTCCCATGTTTTTCTTGTTGTTTCCGATTATGGTATTTTGATAGTTTTAACACTTAAATAATCTAGCATATCAAGCCAACTTAGAGCACTGTTCTTCACCTGCTATAATCTCCGAGTGTATCAAACTTTATTTTCAGAATGCATATCAAAATCTATTTGCAAGATTCTTGAAAATCGCATCAAGTGAAAAAAAATGGTCTAAATTGGTTGGGTATCTTACATTATCTTTAGAATCAAACGGCAAGACAACTTGTGAATATCAATCTCTGTTTAAATTCCAATCAAATATTTAATTTTTATCTTTTAAGAACATTTACAAGTCAAACTACATAGTTGTTCCTCATATGCTACAATCTTTCAGCATCCTTCAAATAAATTATCATATGCATTTTGTCAACAAGAATTGGACACGATATCTTTCTCTTTGTTTTGAAAAAATAATCAAATGTTTTGTTTATATTTTAATGTTACAAAGTACTAAAAAACATAAATACCTGCAACAAAAAAATATGTGGATTATGAACCCAAATGAAAAATTAGCTCACAAGAAAAAGCTTGTCAAATCTGAGAGTTTTTTTTTTGGAAAATAAAATTTTGAGTGTTTTTTAAGGAAATGGATATTGAGGGTTTTTTAAAAAAAAAAAATCTAAAACCAGAAGATTACTAGTAAACATGTTAGAATGGACAAATCGAAAAATAAAATATTGTAAGGTTTTTATAAGAAATAAAATAATTTAAGGTTGAATACGAAAAAACCCAATATATATATAGGGTCTTTCGGTTTATTAACCCTTTTTCTTTAATATAACTCTCATTTAATTTATATTTGAGTCGGTTAACACTTTATTACGAGTGTCATACTATAATAAGCTAATAAGCACCTTATATAAGAAATCTCAAATAACCCCTTATTGGAAATATTGATATGGTTTTATCTCTTTCTTCCAATTAATTAGTGGGTATTGGTAAAAAAAACCCCTCATCATCAATTGATGATGTCCCATCAATTTGGGTTTCTTTATATATATATATATATATATATATATATATATATATATATATATATATATATATATATATATATATATATATATATATATATATATATATAATGATATTTTTTAATTATTTTGTTTTTTTTTGTAATTTTATAACTATAATTAATTGTTTTTATTTAATATAAATACTTATTTTGGTATTTATAATTTAAATATTATTCTAAATTTTTGACGTTTAGTTCGAATATGTTTCCTAATGTGTTTTTTAATATTTTGTTCGTTGGTATCATTTAACGTTGTAATTTAGTATTTCTTTTCTAATTTTTGACGTTTTGTTTGAATACGTTGTTAAATGTTTTGTTCGTTTATATTGGTGGAGAGTTATTATATAATATTGATTATACTTATGAGTTTGCATTTTCTAATTTTTGACGTTTTGTTTAGAAACATTTTTATATGGTTTGTACTTTGTTCATTTATATCGTTTATATGTTTTGTTCGCTTCTAATTTTTTACGTTTTGTTTGAATATATTTTCTAATTTTTCATGTATTAATTTTCTAATTTTTTTATTTTTTTACATTTTATATGAGTGATAGAAATGATGGAAATTGTGGTTTCCACCGATATAAAACATCAAAAATTAGAAAATTAGAAAATTAATATATAAAAAATTATAAAAATTAGAAAATATATTCAAACAAAACGTCAAAAATTAGAAACGAATAAAACATATAAACGATATAAACGAACAAACCATATAAAAATGTTTTCAAACAAAATGTCAAATATTAAAAAATGCAAACTTATAAGTCTAATCAACATTATTTAATAACTGTCCACCGATATAAACGAACAAAACATATAACAATGTATTCAAACAAAATGTCAAAAATTAGAAAAAAAAACTAAATTACAATGTTAAATGATACCAACAAACAAAACGTTAAAAAAAACAATTAGAAAACGTATTCGAACTAAACGTCAAAAAGTTAGAATAAAATTTAAATTATAAATACCAAAATAAGTATTTATATTAAATAAAACAAAATAATTAAAAATATATCATAATATATATATATATATATATATATATATATATATATATATATATATATATATATATATATATATATATATATATATATATATATATATATATATATATATATAAACCCAAATTGATGGGACATCATAGTTTAATGATGAGGGAGTTTTTTTAAGATGACCCTTAATTAGTTCATGCTTTCGTTAGATATCTTGGAGTCTTAAAATTAGGTAGTCTTTATTTTCTTTTTATTTTAGGACTTATCGCCTAAATAAGACAAACCATGTTGGATAAAAGTCATGTCTTATTTTTTATGTAATTATGTTTCTAGCTTAGGATTGAAGAAGTTTTCTTATAATTTTTTTAAGTGAATTAATGTAACCGAACAAGAATTTTTCTTTATCTAGTATCTTATTTTTGTTAAATTTCAGTCATTCTTTTTGTTATCTTTCAGTCATCAAATGGTTTTAGAACCTTAATATAGTAGAAAAATATGAATGACCTCGAGGAGTTATGAATCAAAGAAGTGTCGGGTTTGTAATCAATATAAATGATCTCCATGATCCATGAGATATGTTGGTTAAATACAATGAGAATGGATGTAAGAATACAATTACAATAAAGCTTTCCATCCAAGGAGGCTACACAATATCTAACGTGTGAGATGACGAGGAGGACGTCGTACATCGCGGTTAGTATGGCCATGACCAAAATGATCCCCTTTGTAAGATTTCTATGAAGTAGATGAGAATGACGACTTTTTGGCTAAATATTTCGAAAAGAATTTATGTTGTACTTTTTTATTAATGAAAGTCTTTTTGAGCAAGTTATCAATACACTCAGGTTTAATATATTGGCACTATCAGACCTGTTTCTATGCTGGAGGATAGAACATCAGGAATCACCACCAATTAGACAACCCAAGAAGGAACTTGATTGTGGTGGTAAGGTTGAATATGATGCTCTTGAGGATGTTATGTCATTCATATCATTATCAACTAATCCAGGATAATAAATAATGAAAGAATAAGAGATAAGCTTGAAGATAGTTCTCCTTACTCTTGAAGATTCTATGTTGGAAGGCTTTTTTGAATCTATTGTATGTTATCAAGTCTGCAAGATGTTAACTTTGAGCGATCATGACGCATGTGACATTTTCAATGGAAAATTCATTGTCTCTGTAGAAATACAAAGCATTTGACCATTTGATAGTGTCATAAACTATTCAAAAAAGAGACCTTTGCCAAACGAAGGAGACTTTGCCCCATAATGAGGAGGGTTTCTCCTCCTTTTGGCCAAAACCTATTTGTGACAGAATGAAATTAATTTACTACTAAAGATTGTTTCAAGAAGCATGAGGCTCTGCCACTTGCCAGGTATCGGTCCATATCCACATAATACTACCAATTTGTCATGGAACCACAATATATGTATAATCGCCTTTTTATTTGGAAACTAGAAGAATTTAGAGCATTGCATAGAAATAAAATATATAGTTAAAATATTGATAAATATATGTGTTTAGAAATATCTAAGTCAATTTTGTTAACTATAAATTAATATTTTTATATATAATCAATAAGCTAATATCAAACACTTTGACTTTCTTGAATGATCATATTATCAATGGACTATGTTCATGATCAAATGAATGATATTGATATTATAATATCATCGTAAAGGTCACACCAATAACAAGTTAAAATATTAACATATGGTCGTAACGGGTCACACCAATAACAACTTAAACATGTATATGATACTTCATCATCATAAATTGGATTCATGATGAAATTATCTATTCCTTGAATTTATCATTTTATGTAATAAGCTATGTGATATCTAGAATTAATTTATATGTATGAATTAGTACAAGAGAGTTCAAATGATAATGGGATTATATATATCATGTAAAAGGGTTTAAATGATTAAATAAGTTTTACTAAACACATTGATTTTTAAGTGTTAAAATAAATAAGTCTTATGTATATGGGATATACATATTTTGAATATATATATATATATATATATATATATATATATATATATATATATATATATATATATATATATATATATATATATATATATATATACATGTACATACATACACACACACGTGTGTGTTTAAATAAAATATTTCAAGGAGTTGAAATATGTTAGAAAGCTTATGCTGTGAAAAAAATGATTTATGTACTTTATGTAATATAAAGTGAAAGTTTATAAAGTATAAAATCAAGAGAAAGATTTTTTTTTCTCTCTCTCTCTCTTCACTATTGGCCAAAACAACAACAAGAGAGAGGTCCAATGCATGTGTCTTGGCCTCATCCCTTGTCCAATGCATGTAGATCGTTTGACCTTTGCTTCTTGAAGAAGATGTTGCATGTTCTTTAAGAAGGATGGCATGCCATCAAGTGAGACTAGTGATTCTTTTCTCCTAACTCATATTGGCCGAAAATTACTCTCTCTCTCTCTCTCTAGAATTCCTTATTGCTTTTCAAGTGTATATTGGTTCTAGCACTTATCTCTCTTAAATCCGTAGGATTTGGTTTCAAAGCAAAAGAGAGAAGAAGAAGGAAAGTAATAAACTAGCATTCACGTCAAAGGTTGTGGTACCTTTCATCCTTATGTTGTTATATTACTTTTAATATGCATATAATCAAAGATCTTTTGGTGGAAATAAAACTAGTTTTATGTTTGTGTTCGATTTTAAAAGACTTACATTTCCATTTTTCATAAAACATGTGTTATAAACATCTTACTTTGAACACAAAATCCCAATAGGTGATTTACTACATGATTGGAGGAATCGAGTGTACACATGTATGCATATAAGGTGAGTTTAATCCTAAACATGAGGAAAGACAGGGGTCATAGAGGCCACGCCCACTTATGGGTACAACCCATAGCGGTGGTCCGACAAACTTCAGTTAGAATGATTAGAAAGTAAATCAGAATGGTGTAATCTCCTTTGAATTTGCTATAAGGCAACAAATTTTAGCATATCATTTGAACAAAGGTATGATTATAGAAGAATAACAAGTTTGGAATTAGGATAGGATTAAAGTGCATCTAAATTTGTAATAATGAATCACCCGATTCCATTCTAATATGACATCAGGAGTTAATTTCAACATAGAAAGCTTATACTTGTGGATTGGAACACATTTCGAATCATCACATGTATGTGTTCGGATTTGTAGTCGGTTGTTTTAATAAAATTTATTGTAGATACATGATATGAAGGAATTACATATGCGATTGTGAAGTGTAGTTACACGTCAAAAGGTTGGGGACTTGGCCATTATAAGATCCTGAGAAGATTAGGACACGTGACATTAGAATAGTGTCATATTTTTATTTGGTAGATGAGTATGACATTTAACATAAATTTTATCATTAAGTATTAAAATGGGTATACAGGTATAGGACACTTTAGAAATATGTAAAATATTAACATGAAAATTCAATCGATTATATAGTTTCTTTTATTTACAAATTTTGGTTTGTCTAACTTACTATGTAAATTCATGGGTTAGATTAAAATAAAGGATAATTGTGGATGAATTTAGTTAAACCGACTATTTAGTGTAATTGGAAATAACAAAGTGCTAATGGGGATTAAAATTGTGATTTAATACTGTAAATATATGTGAAGCCCAATAGTGTCTCTCCAAAAGAGCCCTTGTGGAGAGAGGAGAGACTCAAACATATATACAAACTTATAGGACCGTGTCGCACCAATGTGGGATACACTAACACTCCCCCTCAGAGACGTAGGCTCGATGAGGTTCGGGGGTGCGGGACACCGGCTCTGATACCATGTAAATATATGTGAAGCTCAATAGTGTCTCTCCAAAAGAGCCCTTGTGGAGAGAGGAGAGACTCAAACATATATACAAACTTATAGGACCGTGTCGCACCAATGTGGGATACACTAACAAATACAAGTTTAGTGGTGTAGACGCCACACTTCTATATAAAGTGAGTTTAAACCTCAAGACGATGAAAATCATGTGGTAAGTAGGGCTTTGCCCCTTCAAAGTCCAAATGGCGGAGTAGTGCAATTATTAAAACATGATCAGAGTGAATGGATGTTAAAGGAATTGGCTAGTTATGGCTCTACTCTAGGGTAGCTCATGCTGCCTGGAAACCAAAGCTAGTGACCACCCAAACTGCCTATAGCAGCCATACTGTCTGCATGATCAATTCTTCTTGGAAACTCAAGCTACCTAGTAGTTATTTTCTGAACATTCATTGTAACTGTAAAAATGGTTACTGTTGTCAAACATATTCATATTTTAGATGTATGTGTATATATGCTTAGACTTTTCTATTTGGCAAACTTTTAAGCATTTGATCCGTCCATAAACTTTCTAGTAACCTTGCTTTTTGTTTTGTGCTTAATATTTAAAGTGTCTATAGGTATTATCCAACATTGGATGTCTTAAATTCTAGAAATAGGTTAGAAATATCAATAAAAAATTTAAACTTATGAGTTCTTCAAATTATCATTGATTCATTGTTAATCAAGGCATATTTCACACTCAGATTCTCTAGTAGGCACAACCCTGAGTTATGTATGAAAGAAACTTTGTATATTTTTCGATTTAGTAACAATTTTTTATTAAATTAAATTAAAATTACTAATTTGTTTCTTAACTATTGTTAATGTAGTAGTTAGACGAATGTGTTAATGTAATTAAAGAAATGGATTTAAAAATAATGCTAAAACCTTTTATAAAATTTAAATTAATATGGTAAATAATATATTTTTTTATTTTAACATTTTGAATGATGTTTTATAAGATACTAAACGATAAATAGATTTATAGCATATTATTATTTTATTATGAAAAATAAATAAAAGGAAAAAAATTATTTATGTTTGACGAATCATATGGAAAAAAACAAAATTACGTTGAATAAATAAAAATCACTCCCAAGAAACTTAATCATAATAAATAAGGTAAGAATCCTTATGAGTTGTGATATTTATATTTATATTTATATCTATATTTAAATTACGTAATTTTGTGTCTTCTGTGTAACGTTTTTTTTTTTTTTTTGCTTCTTATGTTTTTTTTTCCGCTAACGCGGATTTTTTCCTATGTTCGGATAATGGCTTTTTTATTTTGTTCTTTAGCGTTCTTCCATTCCAGAACCATCTTCACCCCCACCGCTTGACCTTTACACCTCACGCGAAAACGGGAACACAGACGATCTTTACGCCATGGAGATCCGATTGTAGCTGAAGCTCGGTGTCGGTGGTTTCTGCGACTTTCCATGCCTTCAATTTTCGATTCTTTTCGATAATCTTTGTTGTGTCCATTTCGTTCTCACTCGATTTAGCCCCATGCGAGCAATCAGTCGATCTTTACGCCATGGAGACAGAGAGAGACGATGTCGCTAATTAGGGTTTGGGGGTATGACTATCAGCGTCTCCGACGAAACATGGCATGGGACATCTGTCGGCGGCCCTCCTTGAGTCCTCAATACTCATCTTTAAGATTCGGTATTTGATCTTCACTGTAGCTTTGATGGTTAACTATGTGTGTGAAATTTGTCTGGTTGGGGTTTTTTCATGTATTGACGATGGAGAAAGCCTTCTAATTTGGGAAAATTAGTGTCGGGATTCGGGAAAACCAAATCGGCAGGGGTTATGAAGCATGGAATTGAGGCGAACCTGATTTTCCTCTTAATATTCTAGTGTTTTTAGACATATCTGTGAAGTTTTAGACCATAATTAGGTTTAATTGCCTGAAAACGTTTAAGATTTGAAAACCCCATTACCCTATCAATTACTGATGTGGTTTTCAACTTAATCTATGTATATTCTGGTCAAATTGCAAAGCAAAAGAAGTGTTTTGATGTGTAAAGAGTTGGTCTACTTTATGTTAATCTTCAGATTTCATTTCATTTTCTTTCTAACGCCTGGTTCTTGATCATTTATAGCTTAGGATTTTTTGTTTCAGTCTTTCATGGTGTTATATGATGTTCTTAATGGTTAATATTAACCACAATTACCACTGCCTTTAGTGAGTATGAAAGTGAATAGTTCTAAAAAGCTAAGCAGCTAGATCGATTCCAAACGTGTGATTAGTAGCTGATGCAGAAAATCGCTCTCGATACCGGGTCTTGACACCACTACTCCCACCATAGCTAGAATCAAGAACTTTGGAAGCCTGCAGTCGACATTTTTGTTCAAGGTGTGTGTACCTTAGTTGTTTATCTACCAAGAACACACTCTCTCTCTAAAACCCCAAAACCCTCTCTCTCTTCACGACGTCCTCCTCCTTTCTCCTTCCCCGGCCAAGAGATCAAAAAGCAGACTCGATGTCTTCGAAGAGGTCACCGAGTTATATGGGTCCGTTTTGTCCAGTAAAGCTTCGACATTATCTTTATGGGACAAGGCCGTATGCACACTAACTGCTCGACTAAATGCCGCAGAGATCGACGAGCTTTTGGGGCTTAAAGATAAGGGTAAAAACATGAGTCTCCGAGAGGCTTCTTACTACAAGAAAGCCATAGTTGCTTTGAAACTAGTTACTAGCTAAAGAGGTGATTAACGTCCAAGAAGGCTTTAGGGCTAACGCTGTTAAACATTTGAATAAAACTGGTGGGTTTTCAATAACTTTGGCTAATTCGGCTACTGAATGGTCATTGGTCCTATTTATTGCTCGAGTTGTTATCTGGAGCCACTCAAGCTGATTACTTTTAGGTACACCGATAATTTTCATTGTTTTTTGCTCTTGCACTTATAATTTTATAATTTCCTTTTTTTTTAAAACAATTTCAATGCAACGATGAACAACCAAAGTTGGTAATAAACAATATCGAAGTCTTGAAACATGCTGCTTTGGTGGATGATTCATCAGTCTGTGGATCGATGTATCATGACAGTTTGATTTGGAGAGTAATAGCTTTAGGTGCAAATGAGATGTGCTTGCCTGTTATTCTTATAACTTAGGTAATTTTTATTTTTTATTTTTTAGCTAAAACAACTTGAATCATATACAATGTTGAAAATCATAAAAGGATACATATCTTTTTTCTTTTTTTTTCCGGAAAAAATTTATATTTACCAAAATTTTGTAGCTTTTATTCATACGAAGCTTATATGGATTTTGGGTTTCCTCACATTTTCATTTCCCGTGAGGTAAGTTAAAAAATGTGACCTTTTCTTTTTCTTTTTCCCTTTTATTTCATGTTTCTTTAAAATATTTTCTGTTACAACTTTGTAGACATTTGGATGGAATCCACAACAAGCAAAAGTGCATATGTTCCAGATTACTTTAGCCAATCAGAGGTGAGTTCATAAATCATAACTTCATATTGATATAGTTTTTGATGTTTTTTATGCTATTTTTATAAATCTTTGGTTTAAATGCATTTAAAATTTTCAAGAGCTTACATATTTTTTGTTTGTTTAATTTTAGTGGGATTTGATTGTTGAAGTGCTTGGCCAAATCCACGTCATCTTTTTGAGATATACGCGTTAAAACAGAGCAATTATTACCGGGCGTAAGTAAATAAATATGAAATTTACGAATTAATATTAATTTAATTTAATTTATTTTGTTATGTCTCACTCATGGCATACATGCTCATGAATGATAAAGAAAGTACATTCGAGGACATTATAGATGCATATCTGGCATATTTACAAGTAAGTTTTTTATTTATATGTTTCATAAATTCATAAACTCAAAATAATTCATACCCATTTTTATTTTTTTAATTTGTTAAAAACTTCTATCAATTATTGTCCTTCTTTACAGGTTACTATTGTAGTCAATCCTGCAATGAAAAGGGCACTATCAATTTTACAAAAGTTTGCTCTCGATGCTCAAAAGGGCAAAATTGTGAAAGATAAATTACGATTTGGTGCCCCTTGGAGGCATCCACCATGTAAGGACGACCCTTTCCTGCGTTCTGAATGGGCAAAACTTCAACTAATGGATTTCATCCAATGTTTAGTCAGTGCGGAGTTTTGGGTATATTTGTCTTTTTCTTATTTTAATTATTCTACCAAATAAAATAAAAAGCCATGGTTCTAAGAAGCCTTATAGAGAAGGATGCATGCGAATGCATATCTTCTATCCAAATAGTTGTAGTTCATAACTTCATATTCACAAGAGGAAATTGCAAGAAATGACACATTTACCCTTTGGCCTAGTGGATAAGGCTTTTGACTCTTTCTCTTCTCCCATAAAGAGGTTCCAAGTTCTAATCTCACTCCCTCCCTTTCCCCATAGGGAGTGATAGGTTTCAATCAGGGGATGGCCACTGGCCACCTCTCTACCCCGTAGGTGATTGACCCAGACCACCCTGCAGCCAGGTGTGCGTGGGCCCCGAGGTTGCTTCATCAGGGTCATCCAAAGGATGGGTCGGGTGGGGTCCTCGGTTATCAAAAAAAAAAAATCATTACACTAAATATTTTCAGGTTAATTATTTTGCAGATTATAGCCTTGAGATCTTTGATGATTCTTCCGTTAATGCAATGATTGAGGTTCTTTTCATTCCGTCCATTTTTTTTTCTTCAACTTAATCCTTGACAAATGACAATTTTACCCTTTTGAGAGCTAAAAAAATATTTGGTTTTTTCACTTTGGAAATTTCGCAGGTTGGTTTACTGAACGTGAACCGTCTTTCTTTTGCCCAATATCTCGACCTATTCAGAAGATGGATCTCTTTCTACTACCATCTTCTGTAGGCAGGTTATGTTGGAGAAGATGTGGAATCAATATTGCATAAGCTCCTTCTGGTGAGTACATTTCCTTGTGTATGTATGTTTGTATGTTTGTAGGTGTGTGTGTAACTGTTGACCATTTTAATTTCAGGCTGTTGACTTAATGTAAATTAGTTACTATAATGGTAATTAAATGTAAGTACATTGTTATGTACTTCAACTGCTTTGTCTTATTTTTATATTTGTCTATTAATAGATATTGTTTATTTATAGGCTAAATGCAAGAAATAGCAACGTACTTTAATTTTATGCGTTATACCATCCTTCTTTCCTTTTTTCACGGAGATGGAGGTTGAGGAAGAGGGCAATTTGGTAATTTCAGTGGCCCATGGGAAGAGACTGGTGGAAGGATGAAAGTTACCCGAAAACCAGAATTGTCAAGAAAACAAAGGGATTAGAAAAAAAAGTTCATTCTCCCTTTGACCCGTGCAAAGCACGGGTTACCCACTAGTTTTATACTAAAATATGTCAAAATGAGACTTTATCTATTTCGTTTTTTCAAATACTGAAAAGTGAATTTGCAAGTAAATAAGTTTTCTTTGAAAATATAAAGCTAACAAATGGTCATTTGGCATATCATGGATCATAAAGGCATCTCTAACTTAACTCTATAGATGGAGTAAGTATATTTATATTTCCAACTCTATAAATAGATTTATAAATAATATTAGGGAAAATTTCATAAAAGACACTAAGTTTTAAAAAAAAAATCGATTTTGACACTGTGTTATTTTTTTCAATTAAGTCACTAGATTTTCAATTTTCAGTAAAGTCACCACGTGACCGGTCAACTCGGTTTTCAGCTGACGTGGCAATTGAAACAAAATTGAAAACATACTGACTTAATTGGAAAAAATTGAAAACTTAGTGACTTAATTGAAAAAAATAACACAGTGTCAAAATTGAAATTTTTTTGAAAACTTAGTGTCTTGTTTGGAACTTGTCCTACATTTTTTAAAAGCATAAAGAAGTCATTTTATGTTTTTAGTAGTATAGATATATTTTTTATAAGTATAAATACGTATTTTTATATTTTTAAAAGTATAGATACATTTTCAATATATATATATATATATATATATATATATATATATATATATATACTAGTGTTGAGACCCGTGTATTACACGGGATGATACAAAAAAATTTGTTAAATATGAAGATTTAAACATTAATAATTTTAAATACATGCCCGTTCCTGACGGTGGACAACACGGGCGACCGCCCAGGACCAAAAATTGTATGTCGTATATAATATATATGTATATATTTGTCTTCTAACAAATACAAGTTGTTGAATATTTTTATAATTTTTAAAAGCAAATGGTACTTCAGGGATAAGAAATTTTAATGAATTATTAGATGCACTGAAATTGTTACATCTTAATATGAATTATATAAGGGATCAAGGTTATGACAATAGTTCCAAATATTGAAGGAAAACACCAAGATATGAAAAAACGACTACTTGTAATTGTTATAGCTATATGTATCTTTAAAACTATCATTATGAAAAACAGTAGAAAATATTTTTTTATAAATGGTTTTACTAAATTTTTTTTAGGGGCCTTTGTTTCTCCTCTCGCCCCGAGCCCCAAAAAAGTTTGGACCGACCCTGTTTAAATAAGAACTTTTTGAGAATATATCACAAAGTTATTTGATATATACGTAATTAAATTAAACACTAAAATAAAAATGTTGATAATATTTTGAAGCCAAATTGGTGATTGTCAAAATGCTACAAAACCAACCAAATTAAATGTTTATTTGAACGCCAAATAGCAAGCAGGATAAATCAAAACACACATCTAGTAAAATCAAGAGGTAAAATATCATATTTCGAAATGAATTTTTAGGGCACATTTACAGTGATAAAGGCGTAAGTGATTTCCAATCATAATCAAGAATATCAACTTCCCAACCAAACGGTATTTTGTGAATTGGTAACAAGGTGCAATGTTTCAAATCACAATCAAGAACAAAAAATCGGAAAGAAACTGAATTTTCGAGTCCCGTGTACGATAAAGTGCAATTTGTTTCTAATCATAGCCAATTCACCCTAATTCGTAACAAAAAATGAATTTTTCAGAACACCTACTTTGCAGGAACGCATTAATAATAAAAGTGAGAAATTAACAGAGCAAAATCATATCTAAAATTATGAGTTATTCGTAACTGTCAAACCGATCATTAATGAGTGATTCGTAACGATCAAACAAATTAGTTTTTTTATGAAATTCAAAACTATGAGAAAATGACATATGTCAAAATGAATATGGTGATGACATGTGGCATTGAGATACTTATTTATTAGGATAGGATATATATTTATGCTTTTAAAAATTTAAATACGTTTTTTGCATATAAACATGTATATCAATAAAAGACGTATTATAAAACGAGTTCAAGTCTCTTTCTCAATATTTTTTCATTATAAACATGCTTTTGATTGATACGATATGTGATTATATGCAAAACAAAACATATTGTATATTTCTAAAAACATAACAATAAGTATTTATTCGTTAATTTATGTTTGTTTGTTTATGTTCATTCGGTTATGTTGGTTTAAGTTCGCTCGTGTATGTTTGTTCATTTAGAAGTATAAATACATATTTTTATGTTGGTTTAAGTTCGTTCAGTTACTTAGAAGTATAATACATTTTTATGAGTATAAATACATTTTTAGAAGTATAAATAAGTATGTTTACATCTTTAGAAATATAAATACTTATGTTTACATCTTTAGAAGTATAAATACATATTTTTATGTTGGTTTAAGTTCGTTCAGTTAGAAATATGATACATTTTTAGAAGTATAAATACGTATGTTTACATCTAAAGATGTATAAAACATATTTTTTATGTTTTTTAGAAGTATAAATCATTGATAAAGAGACTTGAACTTGTTTTTAATACGTCTTTTATATGCAAAAAAACGTTTATATATTTTTAATAGCATAAAATACGTATATATACTTTTGAAAATGAATCTATACTTGTGAAAAATATATTTATACTTCTAAATTCATAAAAATACGTATTTATACTTTTAAAAAATATAGGGCAAATTTCCAAGAAAGACACTAAGCTTTCAAAAAATTTCAATTTTGTCACTGTGTTATTTTTCAATTAAGTCACTAAGTTTTCAATTTTTTCCAATTAAGTTACTATGTTTTCAACTTTGTTTCAATTTTGACACAATGGTGCCACGTCACCATGTCACGTCAGCTGAAAACCGGATTGACCGGTCACATAGTTAATATTGAAACAAAATTGAAAACATAGTGACTTAAATGAAAAAAATTGAAAACTTAGTAACTTAATTGAAAAAAAATAACACAGTGTCAAAAAATCGAATTTTTTTGAAAACTTAGTCTTTTATGAAATTCACCCATAACATTACTCAAAATTTGGTGTAACGCTATTCATTTATACTTTAAATAGAGTTTATGTTTCACTTATCATATTTGGTCATTCAATTTTCAGTTTTTATATATCTAGTTTATTTAACATGTTTCTATTTAAAATTAATATATTATGAGTTCACTTAATTATATTCTTATATTTTAAATATGGTAATTGTTTCGAATTTATTTAAAATTTAAAAAAATTAATAATTCATAACATGATAGTATAATTAATTTTTAATTAATTTCATTATTAATGTGACTTATTTTTTACGAACTATTTTCTAGATTATATTTATCTAATAATACGAACTTTAAAGTTATTGTAATAGAGATATTTTAAACAAATTTATAAAAACTTTGTGAATTTCAGTGGTAAATATAAAAATCTAAAAAAGTTAAGTAATACAAATTTACCAAGAATATTCTTCTTGATCTAAAAATAGAATAATGTTGGAGATGAATCACTATTAACTTTTAATAATACTTTAAAAATAAAAGTAAAATGAGTAAGATTAAATATGAATCATACCTTTTAATCCAAGCAGTTTGATCATTTCTCATGTTTCTAAAAAAATAATTTCTCAAATTATTTATATATATATATATATATATATATATATATATATATATATATATATATATATATATATATATATATATATATATATATAATGAGAACAATTTAATAATTGAGAACATGAGAACAAATCTGGGCCACGTAATTAAAAAAAAAAAGCCCCCCTCCACCCCCTCCACTGCAATAAAAAAATTATTTTTTATTTTTTATTTTGTAACTCGTCTTCTCCAATGGAACCACATTATAGATTGCAGACATGATTCCAAACATCAATTGTACATATGCATAATCGATTGAAGCCACGGTATGAACTGTTCAATCAAGAAGTCGAATTCTAAGTCTATATTGTCTGAATCAGCCATCTATGAAGCAAGGGAGAATACGAGATTGTGGAAATTCAGCCATCAATGAAGCAGGGGAGAATCAGGCTATCGGGATTGGAAGTCTGATTAACTGTATATAGCGACTCGGGGGAGATTCGGGATTGTAAGTATGATTAGAAGTCTCGTCTTCTATTCAAATGTGATTCCATATCCAAGCGCAATTCCAGATTCAGAATGAGTTGCAGGTCGAGATTCAAGGTCTGATCAGTTTCAATGGCAGGTCACGATTCGTTCGATTGAACTCTTGATAGAACGTGTGACTGGGATCGTGATTTTATAGTCGGGTACCTTCCTCTTTCTTGAATCGTATTGCAATTAAGAGTCACGTTATCAAAACTGGGTTCATGTGTGATATTTGATGGGTCAGTATGTCCTGACTAAGATATTCAATGATATGTTGAAATTAGGTCATACACCAGATCAAGTAGCATTGGGAACTGTCATAAGCGCATGTATGAAATCAGGACATCTTGATGACGCACGCCATCTGTTCGACCAAAATCCTAACCCAAATGCTGTTGCCTCGTGATTTCACGCCATCTGTTTGAGTGAAGGGTATTATGATGTGGAAGGGTATTATGATGTGGCTACTGAATATTTTCAAGACATGACTAGATTTGAGGTCAAACCCACAAGGTCCACTATAGCAAGTGTTCTAAGTGCTATTGCAAGTATATTCGATTTTGACTTAGGTTCACAAGTTAAGGCCCAAGAAACCAAACGAGGGTTATCTTCCAATGTTTATGTTGGAAGTGCTTTAATCAGTATGTACGCCAAATGTCAAAAAAAGGGGTCCCGCCAGGAGTGTTTTTTATTCATTAGATGAGAAAAATATCCTTTTTTCCTACTTGGCTTTTCTAGCTAAAAATTCACTCAAACCATGCAATTATTGCATCAAATGATACATCACTGCAACTTATTAGGGAATTAACTTATATGAATGAACTTACCACTAATAAAAATTGAAATTTTCAATTTTCAAATTGTTTTTTACATCTTTTTATGTATTTTTATAAATTACTTTTCCTTTTTCAAAATTTACCAAATTCTTTTAACATATTGTATGTATTTAATCATATATGATTAAACATTATTGATCACATACGATTAAGCTATTTACATGTGATAAAACTTATTATTCACATGTGATTAAAACCTGTTATTCACATGTAAATATGCACATAATGAATTTTTTATTTTTAAATAATTATTCTTATTATATGTATTTAATAACATATGATTAAACATTGTTGATCACATATGATTAAGCTATTCACATGTGATAAAACCCTATTGTTCACATGTGATTAAAACATGTTATTCACATGTGAATATGCACATAACGAATTTGTTATTTCTTAATAATTTATTCATATATGATTAAAACCTGTTACTCACATGTAATTAGACCATGCTATTCACATGTGATTAAAACTTGTTATTCGTATGTAAATATGCTCAAATAGATTCTTTTTATTTTTAATAATTTTTCTTATTATATGTATTCAATCACATGTGATTAAAACATGTTATTCATATTTAAATATGTACATAAGTAATTTTTTATTTTTAAATAATTTTTCTTAATATATGTATTTAATCACATGTGATTCTGAAATCTTGTTCACATGTGATATGTTTTTTCTTCAATCACATGTGATTAAAACATGTTATTTATATGCAAATATGTACATAATGATTTTTTATGTTTAAATAAATTTTCTTATTATATGTATTTAATCACATGTGATTAAACATTCTTGATCGCATATGATTAAGTTATTCACATGTGGTAAAACCCTATTATTCACATGTGATTATAACCTTGTTATTCATATATAATTAAGTTATTCACATGTTATTCATATGTAAATATGTACATAACAAATTTTTTATTTTTAAATAGATTTTCCTATCATATGTATTTAATCACATGCGATTAAACATTGTTATTCACATGTGATTAAACCTTATTATTCATATATGATTAAAAGTCTATCATTCACTTGTGAATATGCACATGTGAATGGTGGGGTGGGGTGGATCGGGAGTGAGTGGTAAAAAATTAAAAATTTTTTGGTGGGCGGGGTGATGGTAGGGTACGGGTAAGGTAGGATGGGCTGGGTTAGAGTGGGGTGGATCGGGAGTGAGTGGTAAAAAAATTAAAAAAAAATTGGTGGGCGGTGTGATGGTACTGTAGGGATGCGGGTAATAGGGGTAGGGTACGGGGGTGTGGTGGGTAGGTTGGGTGGGTGCCAGTTGGTGGGGTGGATCGGGAGTGACTGAAAAAAAAATTGGTGGGGGTGGGTAGGGTAGGGTGGGTGCTGGTGGGTTTGGTAGAGCGGGAGTTGGTGGTAAAAAAAATAAATATTTTTGTAGTGGGGCAGGTAGGTGGGTAAGGTGGGGTGGGGTGGGTAGGGTAAGGTGGTTGCTGGTGGGTGGGGTGGAGCGGGATTGGGTGGTAAAAAAATTAAAAAAAATTTGGTGGGCAGGGTAATTTGGGGTGACGTGGGGTGGGTAGGGTAGGGTGGGTGCTGGTGGGTGGGGTGGAGCAGGAGTGGGTGGTAAAAATATTAAAAAAAAAATTGGTGGAAGGGGTAGGGTACGATGGGGTGGGGTGGGTGCTAGTGGGAAGAGTGTAGCGGGTGTGTGAAAAAAATAAAAAAAAATTGGTGGGTGGGGGTGGGTTGGGGTGGGTAGGGTAGGGTGGGTGTTGGAGAGTGGGGTAGAGCGGGAGTGGGTGGTAAAAAATTAAATTTTTTTTGTAGGCAGGGTAGGTGGGTAGGGTGGGGTGGGGTGAGTAGGGTAGTGTGGGTGCTGGTGGGTGGGGTGGAGCGGGTGTGGATGGTAAAAAAAAAATTTGGTTGGTGGGGTAGGGTATGGTAGGGTAGGATGGGGTGGGTAGGGTAGGGTGGGTGTTGGTGGGTGGGGTGGAGCGGAATTGGGTGATAAAAAAATAAAAATTTTTTTGGTGGACGGGGAGGGTGTGGTAGGGTAGGGGTGGTGTGGGGTGGGTAGGGTAGGGTGGGTACTGGTGGGTCGGGTGGAGCGGGTGTGGTTGGTAAAAAAATAAATTTTTTTTTGGTGGACAGGGGGGTAGGTAGGGTAGGGTGGGTGCTGGTGGGTGTGGGGTAGAGCGGGAGTGGTTCGTAAAAAAATTTTGGTGGGCGGGGGGGGGGGGGGGGTGTGTGGGGGTGGTGGGTGGGTAGGGTAGGGTGGGTGCTGGTGGGTGAGTTGGAGCGGGAGTGGTTGGTAAAAAAATAAAAAAAATTGGTGGGCGAGGGGGTGGGTGGGTAGGGTAGGGTGGGGTGGGTGAGGTGGAGCGGGAGTGGGTCGGGTAAGATGGATTGGCGGTGGATAGGGGACGTAGTGGAGATGGGTGGTAGTGGAGGCGTAGAAGTTTGGTGGTGGTTGCGGTGGAAGGGGCGGATGAGGCCTCTTATAAAATTGTGTGGCTTATATTTGTTCTCATGTTCTCAATTTCAATAAGTAATTAAATTGTTTTCATTTGAACCTTCATCGATATATATATATATATATATATATATATATATATATATATATATATATATATATATATATATATATATATATATATATATATATATATATATATATATATATATATATATATATATATATATATATATATAAAGAGAGAGAGAAAAAGAAAAAGAAACACACACACAAACTTTCTGACATCATATAAATGTATTTTATTGTCTTATACTCATTAGGAAGATAGTCAGAGAACATTTTAAATTATATTCAAATTTTTCAATAAATAAATGTGTTTGTTATATAAGTTAATAAATTTATTGACAATCGATTCAAAATTAAATCAACAAAAAACTTAGATAGATTATAATAAAAGATTGAAATTAAAACTGCATAGCATGGATTCAAGGAGGATTTGAATTTTTCTACGGTTCTAAATTCATGAAAAATGTTTGTTTTTGAAATTACATGATTATTTTTTAGATTTGCTCCAATAGAATAATTGTTTCAATACTGAATGTCAAATTTAAAGGAGATAAAATGACAAAATGATTAGCATGTGCCAGGTTCTAATCCTAAGAGAAACAAAACCCCTCGTAGTGACCACAGAGGTTCACCCTCGATGATTCTTGGCTACTCGTGAAGCGAGTAGTCTCCGGAGATTAGTCAGCTCACAAAATGTGTCGAAACCTCTGCTCCAAATGAGGCCAAAAAATAATAATAAACTAACATACTCCTATAAACTCTATATGTTTACAATTATATAAAGTAGTCAGTTTCGTATTAAATAAAAGATATCAAGTAACAAGATTACCTTTAAACCCCAAGAAGTTAAGAACTTTAGCCACAATATAAAGAAACTTGTGGTTGTTGTCAACAACCATTATTTTGATTGGTTTGGTGAAGACTGCCTCTTCATCCTTGTATCCAGAATATTGAGGAAAATTACATTGCACCATCATTGTAAAAACCTTTTTGGAAGATAGAAATATAGAAGGTACATGTTGATGGTAGCATGAACTTTGAAGGTTCTTATAATCTATATGGATTTTCCACTAAAATGGTGTAACATTCAATTAATTGCATTCAATTTTTTTTTGAACGGCTTTCAAATTTATTTGATAAATATTATTTATGGCCAACAAAAGTCAAGTAATAAATGGAGAAAATGGTCAATAACTCTTATGCGATATTTCATGAGACAATATTATATTTAGTTGGTTGATTAGTTGTAAAACTTGTTGTTACCTGATAAAAAATGATATTTGATAAAAGGTAGCAAATAAGCTAACTCGGAAATATAAAATGTCATAAAAATGACATGTAGAAGAATAATTCAATATTATAAAACAATTACATAATATATTGTATAAAATTACATTGAGTACTAATAAAAAATAACAAATTCTTTTTATTTAAGTGAACTTTAATACAAATCATATTATCTTCTCAATATTATGGCAAATTGTTACAGTTTACATATATAAAGGAACACACACACAACCAACTTTTTATACAATTTGAAAACAACACTAATATGTTTGTTGTTCTCAAAACATCTCATATTGTCTAAATTAAGTCTCAATTAAAACTTTTCCCACAAGATACGAGCAAACTACATGGGGGGTTATAATAAATGTCAAAATAAAATAGAGTATGCTTTCTATTTATAGGCCACCATATCTTGCCTTCGATACATGAGGACATTTCATTATAGAGAAAAGAGAATATGTAAAACTAAGCGAATATACACGCGTTACGCAGAAAAAAAAATTCGTAAAGTATCAACACGTGTATGTTGCTAAAAATAACTAAGTTATCTTAATTAACTATAATTTAATAATATTGATAAATATATAATTTATTATTCGTCCTTCTAACTATTATTATTATTATTATTATTATTATTATTATTAAATAAAGTCATTACATAGAAGTTGAAATTTTGTATTATTCAAAAAATATGTAAATGCGATTAACATATAGAGACACATTTACTATTATTCTTATTATAAATATTTAAAGGTTGGTTAATACTAAATATAATTAAATGTCTTACTTCATTTAGCACAAATATTAACAAATATTCTTTTATATCAAAACTAATTTATAAAATTTCACGATGAATTTAATTTGAAGGTTTTAATCTGTGTGTATGTATATATATATATATATATAATAAATTATCTTGTACAACCATATATAAATTTTAGTAATATAATAAAACATGTTAATTTTTTTTTTTTTTTTGGAAACGGCAAACGAATTAGTGGAAGCCTCACCCGAATATTTCACAGGTGACCCCGAGTTCGAGCTCCGCAAAGCGGGCAAACCCAGCCCTCAAGGGGATTTCCAGGGAAAAATTCCACCACATGGAGCAACAGAACGAGGCTTACGGGAGTTGAACTCCCAACCTCTGCCCCACATGGGTATAAAACCCCACACATCAAACCAGCTAAACTGGCTATCATGTGCATAAAACATGTTAAATAATATGCTATTTTCATTAACTATAAAATAATAATTTTTATAGAAATATAAAATATTATTATCATTTCAACTATTATTATTTTAAGAGGATATATAACTTTTAGTTGGAAGTTCAAATTTTGTATTAACACATTTAATTGATCTAATATTTAATTATACAAAATAAAAATCAATTTTTGTATATAGATATATTAAAATTATTTTCAAAGTTGATCAATTCGACAAAACAAATATTAAAAAAACATTAATTGTGATAAAGTTTTATCATTTTGTTAAGTCGTTTATTATTAATATATAACTTTTCATTAGATAATATTCATGTCATCCATCATCGCCTACAAGCATATTGATTATTTTGGTTTTGTTTCATTAAGAGATCGTAAAATATCAACACATGAGATAACTTTAAAATAGAAAACACGGGACCAAGAAACAACATTAAAGAAAACATAACTCCAATAATAAATACAATGGGAAAAACACAAAAGAATGTTAAAATGAAAAACAAACGAAATAAAAATGTTGAGTCATTAATAAGATTGAGTTAAAGATGCGAACCTGATTTATCTCCTGATTTTGTGCCATTAGATTAGCGTATCGGTTATGGAATGGGCCTGTCCTTCCATACTTAGTTTTTTATATATAGCATGCACGTACCCTAATTAGGGTTAACTTTTGTAATCTCTTTTACGACACTCATACAGAATAGTTCTCTTTGAATTGTTCTTGAGTTGCAATTTAATCATTCGACATCAGTTCAACAAAGTGTGTGTTCTTGTTTTTAATTCTTATTCCGCATTATTTGAATCTCGATCTACTCTTTTTGTTTCATCAATTGGTATTAGAGCAGGAGATAGTGTAGTTCATAGATCAATCTCTGGTTATCTTCATCGTTTTGATCGATCTTAGATATCAGACCCTGATCTTTTCTTTAAAATCTTTTCTCGATTCATCAATACACTTCTGATTCAAATCTCAAGCAAGATCACATGGCTTTTGACTATTTACACACTCAATCTTTTAATCTATCCAGTAGTATTGGATCCACCACCAGGACCCCAATTCTTTTCACTCAAAAATATGAGGTTTGGGCTTTACACTTTGAAGATTATGTTCTTGGTATAGAAGAACATGGAGCCACCATATGGCAAGCCATCACTGAAGAAACCTATGCTCACACAACCACAAGGAGGGTTATCAAAACCCTAAAAGAATACAACAATCTTCTTGTCACTCACACAGATATTCCTTAAGACGAAAAAGATAAACTGATGTGCAACATCAAGGCATTCAGGATTATTCGATTTGCTCTTCAGGAAGATACACTTCGCTTAGTCAGCTCCTGTGAAACATCAAAGGAGATATGGGGCAGGTTAAAAGAACTGTATTCTGGAGATGCTGATCTAGAGGACTCAGTTCAAACCACTCTTCTTTCCGATTTTGGATCTTTTGAACAAGGTTCAAAAGAAACCCTATCACAAACATTTAATCGCTACAACCATCTTCTTAACCGTTTGCTAAAGTACAAGATTGCTCGAACCGTGATTGAGCAAAAAGTCACCTTTCTGAATGGTCTTCGTTCCGAATGGAAGGCCATTGTCTCAACTATCAAGGCTCATGAACAGTTCAAGAATTACTCTCTTGCCAAAGTTATGGGAATTCTTAAGTCCCATGAAAAAGAAATCACTTCGGAAGCGAAAGCAACTGCTAGCCTGGGTTCACTTGCTTTAGTTGCAGCGGGAAAGAAGACTGCCGATGTTGACTCCGAATCTGACTTATCGGACGATGACTTGACAAGGGAAGATAAAGCTTTGATGGTGTCTAATCCCAAAAAGTTCTTCAAGAAAAATTTTTCAAAATTCAAAAACAGAAGTCGACAGGGAGGCTTCAATTCCGAGAAAACATCAGAGGAAAGTCAGAGAAAGAAAAGTGAAGATGAGAAAAAGCTTGTACGTGATTCCGGTTATGACTGCCATTACTGCAAAGGCAAGAACCATTTCGTTAAAGACTGCTTGCTTCGAAAGCATACTGAGAAGAAGGAGTAGGTAAAGGACGAAGCATACTACACAAAGAAAATTACGGAGTTGAAAAAGAATGATGCTTCTAGTGCCAAAGCAGCCTTTGTGGTAAAGGAAGATAGTGAGTATGGTGTCGTTGAGGTCTGGTCAACGGATTCGGAAGATGAAGAAGTGAGAACCCCAACACATGGTCGATGCCTGATGGTGAAAGCAGACCATTCCGAAAGCAGGGGGTATTCCATAGACGGGTTCCAAACCTCAGCAAATTGTTTTGCCGCCAAGCCTGTTTCGGAACAGGTTGAAGAATGTGAAGCTGTGGTCAACAAGGTACATTATATCCTTAAGTCATTAAATATCTGTTCTTCCAACTATGATAATGAATTAGACAATCTTAGGTTCACTGTTTCTAGTTTAAGTGATAGTTTAAAAAGAACACGCCTAAGTAATTCTAACTTAAATGATCAATTGAGCAGGATATCGAATAAAAATGAGGAGAGGCGAATGAGAATCGAGGCGTTGGATAATGAGTTAGTTAGAGCAAGAGATGATATTATTTATGTCAAAAGAGATAATTTGGTTCTTGTTAAACAGAGGAATATTTTTTGTTTAATTGCGAAGCGTCTTTACAATATATTACTCAATTGCATCTTGACAGTGATATAGGCAGGGGTTTGCACAAAATGATTTTGCCCTTTCTTGAATTGAAAGAGGACGAAATTGATGCTGAATGCTACAGGTGTGAAACCATTGTTTCATCTGATGATGTTTCGGAAGCTTATCGTGTCGGACTTGACAAAATTGAAAGTTACATTCAGTCCAATGAACATAAAAACATGGTTAAAGAATACTTTTCTGAAAACGATCATGAGAAAATTAAAACAGCAACCTTAAAGAACTTTCACTCATTATGCTCTAAATTAAACTCTGATAATACTCCCATTAATGAGAATATTTCTGATTTTGATGAAAGTGAAATGAGTGAGATATCTGTTGAGGATGAGATTGACTGTTCGGAATACATAAACAACACTACTGAATCCAAGAAAACACTCATTTCCGAAAACTCAGTAGCTTTCGTAAGAGTCGTTGAAAATAAAGGGTCACAAGCATTAAACGAACAAGCCACTGTTTTTCCAAAAATTCAGACAGTACCAAATCAAGTTTTTGTTAAAACAGGCCTGAAATCTAAAGATGTAACTGAACTTAAAACCCTTGTTGATAATGATAATTCCGACGTCTGTGATGCTTACTTTTGGTCAGAACCAATTGACAACTCGGATGAGACCAAAGGTCTTTCCGAATTGACCTCTTGGAAGTCTCGTGGTAAATATATCTCTGGATCGTTGAATTGCAATAATTCTGCTCCGTAACCTGGTTCATGGGGCACAAAGAACCTTTCAAATCCAAACTCAAGTAATTTCAAATCACCTTCTAACAATTGTTCAACATCTCGCATTCATAAGTCTCCTGAAGAGCTTATAGCCAAAAGGAAACAAATGAATGCAAGATACAAAAAGAATTTGAAGGAAAGAAAACAATTTTGGTGAAACAAAAACGACAAAAGTCATTTTCCCCTTAACTCAAATTCATTTCAGAAAGTCAACTCTATTCCGATAAAGAAATCTGAACAAAACCCAAACTCAAAACCTAAACTATCAGTACTTCCAAAGACAAAGACTCCAACACCAATTCTTAAGTCAAATGACTTAAAAGGAAAAGCCAAGCTCTACCCTGAACCAGAAATCAAACAAATTCTCAAAATCAAAAAGGTTCAACAAGTTGTCTTTCCAAAATCAACCAACTTTACGAATCACTCTGATAAATCTTTAAATCAGAAAGCTCATTATTTTCAAGTGTCCAACACATTCATTCCTACTAAAACTCGTTTTGCTACAGAAAGTTGGCGAACCACAAAAATGAAAGTGTTTCAAATTGAAAATAAGAAGAATCAGCCACCTGTGAAAAAGTCATTTTGGGTTGAAAAATCATGCATATTTCCTATTTCTTAAAAATTCTCACAAGGGCCCACAATGGTTTGGGTTCCTAAATCTCTCTAAATTGTGCAGGTACTACGTGACAAACAGTATGATCCAGAATGGTACATTGATAGCGGCTGTTCTCGTCACATGACTGGGAGAAAGGAAGAATTACAAGAATATCGTTCGCTACCGAATGGAGGAAAAGTTAGCTATGGAAACAATGCGACTGGAAAAATCAAAGGATATGGCATGATTACAAACGGTGAAATCTCAATACGAAAAGTTGCTTATGTTGAAGGTCTTCAGCATAATTTAATCAGTGTTTCGCAGCTAGTGTTTGGAACTGGCCTTAAAGTTTCATTCGATGAAGATGGTTCCGAATTGATTGAAAAGGAATCTAAAAAGATCGTTCTGAAGTCAAAACGAAAAGGAGAAATGTTTCCTTTGGATATGCGACTCATTCAAGGAAAACCAGCCGTTTGCTTGCTCACTAAAGCTACGAATGATGATAGCTGGTTATGGCATAGGTGATTATCTCATATAAACTTTCGAGATATTAACAAGCTCGTACTTGGTGACCTTGTAAGAGGATTGTCGCTACTCAAGTACGATAAATACCGCTTGTGTGATGCTTGTGAGCTTGGAAAACAAAGTAGGAAGAGTCATTCTACAATAATCAACACAAAGATCATCGAACCGCTGGAACTTCTGCACATCAATCTTTGCGGTCCATCTGCAATCGAAAGTGTGGCTCACAACAAATATATTTTGGTTGTGGTAGATGATTTTTCTCGATTTACATGGGTATTCTTTCTCAAGCATAAATCCGAGGCAGCCACCAACATGATTAATTTCATCAAGCAGGTCGAGGTTCTTCTCCGAAAGCAAGTTCGGATAATCAGAAGCGACAATGGGACAGAGTTTAAGAATAAAACTCTTGATGATTTTCTTGTCAATAAAGGAATCTCTCATAACTTTTCTGCTCCTTACACTCCTCAACAAAACGGAGTAGTGGAGAGACGTAATCGCTCTCTATGTGAGGCAGCTCGAACCATGCTTTCTTTTGCGAAACTTCCTCTATACTTCTGGGCTGATGCCATCGCAACAACATGTTTTACTCAGAATCGTTCGAACATCAACAAACGTTTCAATCTTACTCCCTATGAAATTCTTAACAAAAGAAAACCGAACGTAAAATTCTTTCATGTTTTCGGATCTAAGTGCTTCATTTTTAACTCAAAAGAGAAACGAGTTAAGTGGGATGAAAAGGCTGACGAAGGCATATTTTTAGGGTATTCTCTTACCTCTAAGGCCTATCGTGTTCTGAACAAACGATCTCGGAAGATTGAAGAAACGTACTACATCACCTTTGATGATAGGTACAATTCCAGAGCGAAGCATTCTACAATGACGACACAAGAAATCTTTCCTGAGTCAAATAAAACCACAATTCCTCTTATGAATATATACGAAGAGTTTCTGAATTTGTTCGATGAACCTGAAACTGTGAAGTCAGCTGAAGCTAAAGCAAAAGATAATCAAGGCGATGAGCTGTTGAAAATAATAGACAGCGCAGTCACTGAAAATGACACTGAACATGACAACACTCCTGATGTTCCGATTCCGACCAATGCTCCTACTTCTGATGTTCCGGTTCCGACAAATGCTCCGACTTCTGATGGTCCGATTCTGACTCCCACTATACAAGGATCTATAGATTTTGAAACCAACTTCTCCGATTCAACAATCCAGGGGGAGAATCCTGCACCTATTCAGGGGGAGGGTCCGTTTTCTGAAACAGAGACCAGCACACCTTCTTTCGATGAAGGATACTCAGATACTGTTGCTTAAGAACTCCATGCAAACTTCCAGGGGGAGAATGAGATTGAAAATAATGATAATGATACTCAGTCAGAAGTTCAATCAGAAGCAGAAGAAATTTTTCCAGAGCTTAATCCTGAATATGATCTGAATTATCCTCCAATGCACAAATGGACAAGAGATCACCCACAATCTCAGATAATTGGAGAAACATCTGCCGGCGTTCTCACTCAAGCTCAGATCAAAGAAAAACAAGCTTCATTATTTTCAAAGGTGGAATTTTGCATGTTCCATTCGTTTATCTCTAAGGTCGAACCCAAAACAGTCAAAGTTGCACTTGATCATGCTGACTGGGTCCAAGCTATGCAAGACGAGTTGAATGAATTTGAATGCAACAAAGTATGGAGATTAGTTCCAACTCCGGAAAAGGCATCAGTTCTCGGAATGAAGTGGGTATTCCGAAACAAACTAGACAAAGAAGGAAATGTCATTCGAAATAAGGCTCGATTGGTTGTTAAAGGTTATTTTCAGGAAGAAGGAATTGATTACGAAGAAACGTTCGCACCCGTTGCTAGATTGGAATCCGTTCGGATTTTTCTTGCATATGCTGCACACAAAGGTTTCGACGTTTATCAAATGGATGTCAAGTGTGCATTTCTGAATGGAGAACTTGAAGAAACGGTTTACGTTGAACAACCACCTGGCTTTGTCAACAGCAAACATCCAGACCACTGCTATGTTCTGGATAAAGCAGTTTATGGTCTGAAGCAAGCTCCAAGAGCTTGGTACGAAACTCTGACTCGTTTCCTCAAGCAATCTAAATTCAAGCAAGGTTCTGTCGATCTTACATTCTTTCGCAAAAAGGAAGGAAATCATCTTATGATTGTTCATATTTATGTTGATGACATCATTTTCGGATCTACTCATCCAAGCCTAACAGCTGAATTCCGAAAACTGATGGAGACAAAGTTTGAAATGAGCTCAATGGGGAAAATCAACTTCTTTTTAGGCCTCAACATCAGACAAAGTTCTGAAGGAATCTTCATAAATCAAGAAGCTTACACCAAGTCACTCCTGGAAAAATTCGGAATCAAGGGAGATTCTAAAGTCAAAGTTCCAATGGCGTTCGGAACCAAGCTCACTCCTTCGCTAGATAAACCTGCAGCAGACATCACTCTTTATCGTCAAATGATAGGTTCACTTCTTTACCTTACTTCAAGTCGACCTGACATTATGTTTGCTGTGTGTTACTGTGCTAGATATCAGGCTAATCCCAGGGAGCCACATCACAATGCTGTGAAAAACATATTCTGATATCTGAAAAGGACATCCTCACTTGGGCTATGGTATCCGTCTGGATCTGGTTTTTTTGTTCAAGCATTTTCCTACGCAGATCTTGGGGGTTGTGGATTAGATCGCAAAAGCACCTCTGGAGGATGTCAACTTCTCGATGGCAAACTTGTGAGCTGGAAATCTAGAAAACAAACATGTGTGTCACTCTTTACAGCTGAAGCTAAGTACATTGCTGCTGCTTCATGCACCTCTCAGGTCATTTGGATTCAAAACCAACTGAGAGACTATGGAGTTAGCATGAATCGTATTCCGCTTTACTGTGATTCAGAAAGTGCTATTCGGATCTGTCACAATCCAGTGCAACACTCGAAGACCAAACACATTGCACTCAGATATCATTTTATTAAAGATCATGTTGAAGATGGCAACATCGAAGTTCATTTTGTTCGTTCAAATGATCAGTTAGCAGATATCTTTACAAAGGCCCTACCTGAGCTAGCATTTAACAGAATACTTCAAGGTCTTGGAATGATGGAAGCTGAATCTGTTCCGAAAACTAGCAGATATTCCAATTGATTCTGAAATTCGGAATACCTCGGAATCGTAATCAAAATAAGGAAGATTCGGAATGAAAGTATCCTTTTGTACATTTTTTTATTTCATTTTTCTTTTTCTATGGTTCTCCTTATTTCTTTAATTTTTCTTTAAACATCAAAAATATGAGTTGTTTTTATTTTAATTTCTTACTTAACGTTTTTTTTGTTTTTTGTTTTTATTTTATTTCTCTTCATTTTGTTTTGTTTTGTTTTTTTATATTTTCTAATTTTTTTATTTTATTTTTAATTTTTCTTTGAGTTTAAGCTGTGCTTCAGAATGCAGACATTGAATCAACAAAAAGGCAAAAGAAGGACAATTTTATTCAAACTGAAGGAAGGAAGTACAGAACATCAAAAGAAAAGATTACAACTACTTCCTACAGCTTGTAGTAGTGCCACATGGGAGGATCACCAAGATGGAAAGCTTGGTAGATGCGTACCTCGCTCTCATCCACAAAGAGGCGAGTCCCATCTGCCAGTCCCACATGGAACTGGTTGTGGGGAGTTGTGCGGGTGATCACCGCCGGCCACCATCCCCGCTTGTGCCAAACCTCAACGAGGTCAAACTGTTTGTACTCCACCAAGACTCTTGGTGGGACAGGCTGCAAGAAGGGATAGCTGGTATGAACCGTCAAGGGACCACCACCCTCACCATCATTGAGTGTGGTCATCGTCACCTCGTATCGGTGATTCCACACTCCCATGACGACACCACCGTAGATGCCACCTGCATACTCGCCTTCCTGTATCTTCACTTCGACTTTGTCAACACGGTTGTAGGGACGACGAGCCATTTGATGAATCTTTAGATGGTACTTTCTTTGAGTGTGTGTTGTTACTACTAACAATGGTTCCTTTTATAGGCAAACATGACACCGGTTAGGCTTCCCAACTACGGATATTAAATTACTTTTTGAAGTAATGATGAAGTGTGCAGTCATAATTACGCGTCATTAAGGTAGTGACGGCTGATTGGCAACACGATTGGACTTTTTCCACCTTTTTCGCCTGAGCCATAAATGGTTTCTCATAATAACTGAATCCTCGTCAGCATTCTTCTGGAGGCATATCTAATTATTTTTTTTCTTTTATTTTTTTATTTTATTATTATGCACAGTATGAAACTCTTCCGATTTGACGGACATCTTCTTACCTTAATTTCTAAGTACCAAAATCGAACTTCAATGATTATTGAAATATAAACCAATTTCAATATATGATTTCGGAAACTCTGGTCGAAGATCACAAATCATTTTTACCATGATGCGCTGTGAGACCCATCAACCCTTCTTGACCCTACTATTACTTCTCCACACAACACCTTTTCATATAACTGTAACCCTTATGAAGGTTTTTCAGCATTACCACTGAAAACTGATGGTTACACAAATTCTGTGTTTATGATTTCGGAATAGTCCTTACCACCATTCCGAATGAAACCCAAAAATCCGATTACCATATGGAATTGACGGACTCAAATGAGAATCACATTTTTAATTTTTTTTGCGTGATCTTTATGAAATTTGCTTTAACCAAGCTATTTCTAACCCCAAAGATCCAGTTTTAATTTTTTTTGAGATTCCAAACCATTTCCTTGTCAGATAAAATCTTCCACATCCTTACTTGTTTTATGGCTACTCAGGTCAAACAAGTCATTTCTTCCGATTTCGGACATTTCTCACGTTTCGGAATTCGAAAGAAAGTCAAACCACCAATTACAAACCTTGAGTCTTAAAAAGATGCCTTTCAATGATTCTTATCAATCATTTGATCGTAATTCAACGGGAAACCACAAAAACACTTCCGAATCACTCGCGATTCCGAATGAAGAGATCGCAGCCCGGGATCACACAGTCTTTATGTCTTTCCGACATCACAGATTTCCCAAATAAATATTGCTTTGCTTCTTTATTTTTTGGCACACTATTGCACAAAAATCGGTATCGATTTTTCTAACTCTAGTTTTCTCTATGATAAGGTTTTTCTTTGGATACAATGACACGTCAACTTTTTAATTCATTTTTGAATTTTGAATGAGGTCATCAAGACGTGTCAGTTACAACGTCATCCAACTGTTGGCAGATTTCTCGCTTTTCATGCGCCTGACAAGCGACTCTTGGGGGCTACTCATTATGATAAAGAGAAATTTTTGGGAAACGGAATCGTCTAAAGCGGGATTTTCTCTTTTCCCGTTAATACCCAAAAGATATTTAAAGGAATTCTTGAGGATTTCTCTCTCTTCTCCACACTTCATCTTTCTCTCAAGAACAATTTTCCTCTCAGAGCAATTTCCTTCTCATGAACTCTCCAATGGCCGGCTCCTCTTCTGCTAACGACAACACTTCTTCAACATTGATGTTGAAAATCAAGGCCAACCAGAACTTGATCATCGATCTCAACTGCTCCCATTACAGCGAACATATTTGCCCGATGATTGAGTGCCTAAAACACTCAAGAATCTCAAAGGCTTTGACGGCTTCCGCCTCTGTTCCTATTTCTCTTATCTCCGCCGCCTACTCCACTGCCTTTTACAACAAAGCGGAGGAGTTTGTCACGTTTGAAGTAGGTTCAGTGAAAACGAAAATTACCAAATCAAGATTCAGTAAACTTCTAGGGTTTACTGATGCCAACGACTTCGTGGATCCGGAATCACTTCAACCAGTTACTCTACCTCGTTTGTTCTATCAAATGGGCTACAAAGGCGACATCACTCAACTGTCAAAATTCACCAAGAAGGGTTTACCTCCTCAGTGGAATGCCCTCTTCACAATCTTGTTCAAGAGTTTCTCGAAAAGAACAACTGGTACTGACAGTGCAAGTAAGTTGTTCTACTCGTTCTTTTATGGTCTCTACAATGATGTCAACCTCGACTATGGTTCTATTCTTTGGAGCCAATTTGTTGACAGTGTCAATTACAAACTTCGACACCAAGAAATTTCATGTGCTCGATTCTAGTCCCTCGTTGTTCAGCGAACAATCGAGAAGCATGATATTCATATCATGAATGATTCTATGATGGCGGTGATTCAAACTTTGCCGACTGTCACCTTTGGTACAATCAAAGTTGAAGACTTCGATTTTATTGGCACCATTCTGATGGCAATGATCAGTCGTGTTCAGAGCGACATCAAATGTGTTGTCGATTATTGCAAAAAGACACGATTTGCTGTTCGGAATCTTGATGAAAAGCGTCAACTCGCTTTTGACAAGCTTGAGAATCCGAAGAAAATCGTTAAGAGGAAGGGTCGGGGTGCTGCTTCCGACACTGAAAACCCATTGAAACGCTCACGAAGGTTTCAGAGGCTGGTTATGCCTCATCACTCGGAGGATGAACACTCCGATGATCAGCATGTCACCCATCCCCTAGATGACGATATAGATGAAAATGCAGATGGAGAGCCTTCTAAAGAACAATTTCAAAGGCCTTCCTACTCCAACTCCTGAAACAACTCCAAAACCCACACCTCCTACAACACCTAAATCTCCACCACATCAACCAACACCACCAAATTCACCACCACCTAAATCTCCACCACATCAACCAACACCACCAAATTCACCACCACCAAAATCTCCACCTAAGCAAACTACTCCACCACATTCTCCATCACCAAAATCTCATTCACAAAAATCCCCACAACCAGACACTTCTACCCACAACTCACCAAAAATTCCAGAACCCACTTTCGAACAAGAGGATGAAGATGTTCTGATTTACGATGATCAGGATGAAATGGCTGACTTCATTGAGTCGCCCTTTAATGTCAACTTTCATTCCTCTGCACCCTCTGCTCCCATGACTCAGGAGCAATTCCAAGAGTTGTCCTCCAAACTGGACAAACTTCTTCAATCACCTTAGGGCCCTTCCACTTCTGACTGGCAATCCCAGTTGGACACTCACAAAACTCAGGTTGAGGCATTGGTTTCGAACAATGTCAAATTAGTGGAAGATTTCTCCTTGGCCATGGAAAAATCAAACGCAAATATGGACGAGACTGCCAAAAAGATTGGCAACCTGGAAGTTGATGTCCTGCATTTTATGAAGGACTTCAAAGAATCAAATCTGTCCAAAAACGACAAAATGACGAAGGCTATTCAAGGATTTGCAGACACCCTTAAGGCGGAAAGAGAAGCGATAGCCATACTTCGTTCCGACCTCAGAAAAGAGCACTCCGAACTGGCGTCTTCCCTGCAAGCCAAAGTTGATAAATTGCAAGCAGATCTGGCCATGGAAAATGAGTTAATGGATCTCGTGGCTCCTTAAACTACAAAGATCCAACTTCTGAAGGCCGAGCTCAAAAACACTATAGCAGTCTTGTCATCTGCTGTCTCGCAGACTCACGCGGTTCGGAACTGTGTCACCAAGATTGACACTTATATTCGTCGGATGGTAGAAGAAGATGATCCCGTCCTCACCCCTTACCTTCATGGTCATATTACGAACAAGCTACATCCTGTTCTACTCATGCTGAGCAAGATTCAGGGTGTTTCGAACGACGTTGCAGTTCCGAAACAAGGGGGAGACAAGAACTCAAAGGACGATTCCGATAACGACAATGGGGATGATGGGCGTGAAAATCCTAAAGACAAGGAAAAGGAGAAAGAAGATAAAAATACCAATATCTCCGACGTCTCCAAAGACGATAAAGGAGATGGTAATCAAAAGGTCACCGAAAGTCCTGTCCAACGACCCAAACTGTTTAAGGTCACCAATGTGAAGGAACCAGGGACTCAAGAGTCTGCTGATGACGTTCAAAAACCAGAAGATAATTGGTTTGAGAAAATGAATGTTGGTGACACATCTGCTGGTCCTTCGAAAAGAAAGACAAAGAAGATCGGTGAAGATGATGTAGACGAAGAGATAGAAATTTCGGAGGCAGCCAAATTAGCCAGGGCTGCAAGAGACAAGGAGCTTGATGAACTTCTCCGAATCAGCAGGAAGCTTGATGCCGAAGATGCAGCCAGACAAGAAGCGGCAATCGAACTGGAAGCTCGGAAAACCCTCTTCCATGATTGGGATTATGAAACTATGAAGTCGGAAGCTATCACACAGCCAATTGAAAACTTGTTGCAGCCAAATTGCTCTTACGACGTTGGAAATCAAGTAGATTCGCAATTTGATTTTCCGATGACGGCGAGAGCATTTCTGATTCGCTGCTTCGATGAACTCACAAAGATCAAACATCCTCGAGCTGTGGTTAATGATATGCTGTTTAATTTCTATCTGGAGCATTCCAAACCACAATATCTTTCTTGGAGCTTGAAGAAGATTGTGAAGCTCACTCCAAGATTGCCGCATGTGACTTCTCCTTTTCGAAATGCCATCTTCCTTGCACGTAGAGGATCAGATGAGGAGAAAGATGAATTCACCTTGGCTGATCTTCCCTTCATGAATCCATTCGATTGGGTGTCCTTGTTCAACATCCTTAAAAGAAGAGAAGATCATGAGATTCTTCATGAGCATGTCAAGAGATTACTCATGGGATACATTCTTGAAGTTTCAAAGCTTGAAGCAGAAGTGGCTGCAGTTCTGAACTCTACTCCGAAAGTTTCAGCTGAAAAAACTCCATCCGATCTGAAGAAACGTCGTCTCGGAAAGATCAAAAAGGATGATTGGAATGTGGCTTATCCATCCAAGGAGGGAAAGGATTCGGTGAAGATAATTTTCTTTCTACGTGACAAGCATCTTTACCGAACTCCTGCACTGATGAAAATTCTCGAACTTATCAAAAAGACAAAACTTAATACCGAGAATGACAAAAGATGCTTCAACGACATGCTGACATGGTACATCGCTTTTCAGAAAAGGATCTTGCTCTTAATTCCGAGAGTATTTGATAAGGAACTGAAAGTTGCGAAACCTGAGCCTGAAGAATAAAGACTGTTCGCTGTTTGACTCAAAGGGGGAGATTGTTGAGTCATTAATAAGATTGAGTCAAAGATGCGAACCTGATTTATCTCCTGATTTTGTGTCATTAGATTAGCGTATCAGTTATGGAATGGGCATGTCCTTCCATACTTAGTTTTTTATATATAGCATGCACGTACCCTAATTAGGGTTAACTTTTGTAATCTCTTTTACGGTACTCATACAGAATAGTTCTCTTTGAATTGTTCTTGAGTTGCAGTTTAATCATTCGACATCAGTTCAACAAAGTATGTGTTCTTGTTTTTAATTATTATTCCGCATAATTTGAATCTCGATATACTCTTTTTGTTTCATCAAAAAAACATAATAATAATAATTTATCTGATAAAGATAGATATAAAAAAACCAAACTATTATAGATGACCTAACCCTTAAAGTAGATATTTATGTCTTTCTCGAGTAATATTTTTGTCATTCTTCTGTTTGAAATATTGCAATCATATTCTATATATATATATATATATATATATATATATATATATATATATATATATATATATATATATATATATATATATATATATATATATATATATATATATAGATGTAGGTTCAAATACATTTTTCTAAATATTGTGTGATTGTAGGACTAATTCTGGACCAATCATTTGTGAGGGGCACTTTAGTAAATTAGTATAATAATTAATTATATTTATTTTCTCTCTCTACCAATTTCCTTATTATACGATCAATTATTTTCTCTCTCCACCATCATTCTCTCTGACTCTCTCTCTCAAAACCCTAACCCCAAATCAAACCCGAAGATGATAAAGGCAGAGATTGGAGACGGAGGTAGTGCAATCGACGACGAAGAACAACTATGTGATCTCTTTTCCGGTTCCAAATCCGCCTCTAAATCCATCTTCGCTCACTTCCGAGTTCGCTCAAATCGACAGTCGAGTGCGACGCATCCCCCATTTCAATGTCAGATCGGCGATTGGTCAAGCTGTTTCCACCGCCGCCGACCACCACCGCCCAGGCGCCGGCCCCAAGCACCGCATTTGATTAGAAATCGATTGACGTTGAAGTGGGAATAGCGCCACTTTTGTTGTTGATTTTGGGTCTGCGTTTTTGCGATTCGCCTTCATCTCTTCGGTATATAATCGCCCCGATTCCTATGAAGCTTTGAAATTCAGCGACAAGCCTGGAATAAACTCGTGAGCGTTTTATATAAGTATGTTTTTTTATAGTCATTCTTAGAGAATGAACTATTGAGCTTTGAAATTAAGCGACAAGTCTGTTTTCTTTTTATAGGCATTCTTTGAGAATGGTATGTTCATTTTTCTTGTTTCATTCTCCAAGAATGCATTTGTTTCTTTACTGTAAAGTCATTCTTCTTGTTTTACTGTAAAAACCATTTTTCTTGTTTCATTCTCCAAGAATGCATATGTTGTTTCTTTACTGTAAAGTCATTCTTCAAGAATATGTTGTTTTATAGAATATGTTTTCTTTGTTGTAAAGCCATTCTCCAAGAATGCACATTGTTTTTTCTTTTATTGTAATGCCATTTATGAGAATGATTCAAGTATTTCTTTTTGCTATATAACACAGAACATTCTCTAAGAATGCAATATTCTTCTTTTTGTTATATAACACAGCACATTCTCTAAGAATACAATATTCTTCTTCTCCCAGTTTCATTTTTTCTTTACAGATTGTTTACCAACATACCATTCTCTGAGAATACTTATGCAAAAATGCTTATAATACACATTCATTCTCCGAGAATGTATCTTTACTTCAACAAGAATCAGTGTGCTCCTTCATCGATGTACTCTTACGTGATTGAATTGTTTTTTTTTTCGAAGAAAAATATAATTGTAATGTTGTTTTTTACGTAAATGATTGTAGTAACTGATCGTGTGACGTAAATGATTGTCGTAACTGATTGTCATTCCTAATTTATAGGCACAGCTAATTGTCATTTATACCCTTATTCCCCCGTTTTTAATCAGTTAATTAAATATTCTTTCATTTTATTTACAGAATTGCCACTATCATCAAAGCCACACGTTTTTTCAATCCAATGGTTTAGAATTGGTCTCACAATCACACAATAATTACCAAATGTATTTAATACTAACTATATATATATATATATATATATATATATATATATATATATATATATATATATATATATATATATATATATATATATATATATATATATATATATATATATATATATATATATATATATATATATATATAACTTTTAGTTGGAAGTTCAAATTTTTTATTAACACATTTAATTGATCTAATATCTGAATATAAAAAATAAAAATTAATTTATATATATATATATATATATATATATATATATATATATATATATATATATATATATATATATATATATATATATATATATATATATATATATATATATACTAGCTGCGTACCCGCGCAATGCGGCGGCGGAGAATAGTTTTCTTTTTGGCGATTAATTACTATCGGTGGCGAACATTAGTTTCATTTCGACGAATAATTTTCGGTATGCAAATATAAGTACGTTTTTGTTTCTAGCGGTGAAATGTATCTGTTATGTTGTAAACCAGAACCGTTTTTGCAAATATAAGTACGTTTCGGTATGCAAATATAATTTTCGGTATGCAAATATAAGTACGTTCGGTATGCGATCCTAGGATTCTCACCACAGCCCACGACCACCGGTGTCGACCTACATCCTACATGTTTCGATTCACATGGTATCGAGATTGTCATTCACACAACAGCCCACACCGGTGTGCAGTTATAGTCACCACCGTCAGACCAATTCGAAGATCTAGTAGTAGCAAGCTCCATCGGACAACCACTGACAACTACTGCTCAACTCGTAAGTCGTTATCGGTAGTCCTCTTTGGACCACTCTCCATCGACTTTTTGTTCCACGAATAAAGCCAATGACCCACAGCTAAATTTCTTGTTTACTTTTGAAATTGGTTTGAATTTAAAATTGATATTGTAATTTCCAATATTGTAATTCGATATTTGAAACTAATAGTCTAATGTTCGAATTCCATATTTGATACTGCAATAATTAGGGATGAGTAAAAACCGACCCAGAAACCGACAAACCGAATAAAAATCGGAAAACCGAAACCGAAAAACCGAACCCATACCAAAAACCGACGGGGTGGGTTTAAAAAATTAATAAAAAATGAAGTGGTATAACAAATATGTAGTTAAATTACCGGGTTTCATATTGAAACTTGTTGATACAAGTAACTGACAATCGAGATCTGTAATTCGGATGAGCGAATCCAAAGACAAATTGCAAAATAAGGGACTCGTAGCCTTGCAAACAACAACAGTAACATCATCGTCAATACCATGCTCAAGCATTCCAAGTCTACAATTTAGTGTTTGTGTGAAATAAATATGTTTCTTTCACCCCATCAATAAAAGATTGAATATTAGGATCATACGTAGTAACTTTTTAACATAGAAATTAAATATATAAATGTGGAGAGAATGAAAACTACCTTCTCCCATCTTTCCCGATCCTACCCAACTCAGTTCCTATCAATCCATTTGAAGTCCTGTAAACACACATATACACACAGTTAGACACAAACATAATTAGATAAAAGAGGGTGAGCATGAGTGGTGGTTTAGGAGATAGAGCAAACTCATATGTGGTAGCGGTGATGCCAAAGCAGTGTGGTGGTTCGTGGTAGCGGTATAGAACATCAGCGATGATGTCATAGCAGTGTGGTGGTGCGTGGTAGAGATGGAGGAGTGGCTTGGATCGTGGTAGCGATGGTGTGGAGATTGAACGGACTCGAGAACTCATGACCAAAATTGTTATACTGGAATTGGACGGACAAAAATTGAAACAATTTATGGTTAATTGGTAAACGTTTTTTAATTAAAGGATGAGCATTGAGACTGAATTTCCATTTTTCACGAATGGTTCTAATATTTCAAGAATCGTTGGTTTTAGTTTCCAGACAGTTGCAACAAATTGGTTGGATATCGTCTAATTACCGTCAGTTTAAAGAAGTTACTCTGATTAGGATCCTGATATAGTTAGTTATATTAAATCTCATTTTAACAAAAGGTAACCGTCTATTATAATATTAATGTATTCAAACATACAAAAACCCTACTCTTTTCAAAGTATAATATTTCGGTACATGTTTTTTAAAAAACTAAGAAATTACAATCAAATAAACAATTGACCAAAATATGATTAAAGTATAATTAAAAAAAAAACATGAATCATATAAAAATAAAACCACAAGAAAGCATGTTGTCTTGTTTTGAAAGGTGGACTTAAACTAAAAATTTCACTATACTATAGAATAGAAAATTTGATCATTTGGAGCACACCATAACGGAAATGTTCTGTCAATTCAGTAAAGGGCATATTTTCATATGTATACGAGTGTGAGACACATAAAGCCATGCCTTTTAATGCTTTTGGATTTCAAAGTCTATGTCTAACCGATCATCATTCACCTGTTCACCAGGTCACCAGAGAAGAGCCAAAATTAAGCTTCACCAAGAGGAGCAAAGACAACAACTCAGCAGCCCCAAGGGTAAAACGGTCTAAAATAAGCTCCAGGGTGAAAGAATTAGCCAGAAGAGTGGGTGTTTCACCAAAAAAGTTATCAATTGGCATGTTACCACACCAATTTCAACCCTTAATATCTTCACTGTCCTCCTCCCTTTTGCTAGCATACCCCCATGTTTAATCGGTTTTTGACTTCCAAATTACAAGTTGATAGCTTAATCTTAATGCCAATTTTCAAGTTTTCAAAACATTGCAGATGACTCTCTTAACTTGGGCACAATGAGAGATTCCAACAGTTGTAGATCATTAACAAATTTCTGTACCTGAGATAAAAGTATAATGTTAAATAAACAAACTAATGAAACCATGAAAGCACGATGCAATCTTCTCTAAGCGATGATTCCCTGAACGCTAGAATGCGACCCCTCATGGGTAAAACCATAAAAAAGAGTAAGTTGCCATTTCAAATAATAATAATAAAGTATGCTGCTTTTAGCGGTAAAACATTGCATAAGTTGCTAATAATCTGAATCATTCTCGTAGAAACTCTCAGCCATACTATCCTTACCCTTTGAACAAAAAACGAAAATGCATGTCACAGTCTTCGAACCAGGATGATGCCATTTGGGTATCGCTGGATTTTCATCATTTCATTAGCTAATTCTTTTCCTTATTCTTTTTTCTAGTTCAAGAATACATGCCACCATTCTGAAATGTCAAAGTCAAGCCGGTGGTTCAACATACTCATAGCTCGAACAAAGAAGGTGACTTTTGACTGGATGTACACTTTTGACTGGATGTGCTATTTGTGTTAACCCTCAGTGCAGAATTACAGGGTTGATGTTAGACACATCACTTCATTTCCTTATCGAACCGTAAGCATGAGATAAACAGAACAGATTAGTAACCAAATCATAGTAGGTTGATGTTAGATTCAAGACATGTGGCAAAAGTACACAACAGATTAGTAACCGAATAATCCTTTTTCGTTCACAATTTCTTTAAATCTCACTATTGGCGGACACAAATACGCATAGATGCACACCTGCACAGATGCTCATTCGTTCAGAACAGGAAATTAGAATTCAAACAAAAACCCCAAAACTGTCATAAAAAATCAAACCCATTAAAAAATTGAACCAATGTCGATTTTCCAGAAATACATGCACATACACAAATGGATAAACAAATACAAAACTTGAACCCATTAGCATAGATACATGAGACCTTACTGCATCAAGTAGTGTGGACGAAAACATAAACAAAGGGTTAGTAGTGGTGCTTATTTCCATTTTACCATGCATCTGCTACGTCATTTATAGATCACCCAATAACAAAGGATACAAAATCGAGAATAATTAAATAGTTCTTGACCTCTTATATAAGCCAACTACCGGAATAAATATGTTTCTGGTTTCCTTTCTTGCTAAAGAGCTTCCAATTACGTATCCTTCAAGTGACGATTTTACAAGTTTCTTTACGTCTTCTTCAAATAAATCTGCATTCATACCAAAATCTAGCAAGGGAAAGGAGAACAACAAAAATCAAAATTTTGAAAATACCAAAGCCAGAAAAAGTGCCTAAAGATGGTGAGCAGATGAAGCTTGCTAGAGGAAGTGCGATGGTGGTGTTGTGGTGGTGGTCATGGCGAGGGCTAGGGTTTTCGCCGATTGGAGTTTGATGTAGAAAAGGAAATCGATTATGGATATCGTCGTTGTGGAGAGAAACATCGGTGGCAAAGGACGATGAAGATCTGTTTTCATGAGGCGAACCAAAAAAAACCCAAAACTGGTGACGAAGGTGATGTATGTTAGGTGGTCCGATGGATGGTATGATGGTAATGGCAGTTTGCGATTTTTAGAGGAGAAACCACTGGCAATCGTGTTTAGATCCGGTTGTTTTAGGTTAAAAGATATGGCAGAAGGGTAGTTGAAAGTAGATGAGGGGTAGATTGATGCTACGGTATTAAAAGAGAAGATGAGAGAAGCGCATATATCGGGATTCGGGAAAGCAAAAAGCAGCTGCAGCAAAATGTCAGGCACGCGTCTTTGACCCGTGGAAACCGATGAAAGCGTCGTAATCGAAAATTTTTAAATTTTTTCAAATTGAAATTTCATCCGCGCCCAAGCCAAGCATGCTGTAGAAGAGGTACAGTCTTAAAAATTAAGATACTTATGCATTAAACGCTTGTAACTTATATATGGTTTATATAGTACTAGCTGCGTACCCGCGCAATGCGGCGGCGGCAAATAGTTTCGTTTCGGCAATTACTTTTTAGGTTTTAGGTTGCAGATGGAAGGGAGAGTTGGCGAATATGATAGTGATTAATTTCTTTTCGGGCGATTGATTACGTTTCCAACGATATAAGGGATGGTAAATACCCGACAACAAATAATTTGTTTCGATGAATATTTTATTTTTGGTCGTTAGTTTGCTTAAAGGAAATGAAAAATAGTATTCGTTATGAAAATTAGGGTTTCCAATACCTATTAAAGCCTAGTTGAATACCTCTTTTTTTGCTCAGTTATTTTTCTAAATCCCTCATTAACTTACCAGTTCTATACATACAGCCATGGGAGCGCTCCTCTTTGTTCCATACTTGAACCTTGGAATTAACACATTTTAGACACATTACGTATGTATGACCAGCAGGTGCTTCAATGATTTCAAGTGCCAACTTGCCGTCAATAAGTCAAACTCAAATAAGATCACAAACACACCAAATTATGCCCCCTAATAGGAACATACTTTCTTTTTTCTTCAATTAAAAGCAAATACTATATATTTTAACCATAATAGCAGCTAACTTGCATTTTTACAACTTTAAGCTATTTATGACCATTTTACCATTGAAAACAAGTTATTATGACTAATACTTTATGCTTTACCAAAATAAAACATACTTACCTCTTTCGGTCCCCAAATAGCAATATACTTACCTTTCAAACCTTTTTGTAGGTCGTTATGACAACTCTCAAAATGACAATTTAAATATTGACCGCAGAAAGTACAATGCTATTATTGAGTACCTGGTTTGAAATAAAACCCCATGTCATCCTACTATCATTCTTCTTGAGATCCCAAAGTAGAACTCTTCTATTTTTTCACACCCAATGTGACAATCCATGCCAAAAGTTTGAGGGTCTCCTTCTTTTTTACCTTGCTAATGACAATCAATGCCAAAAGGTTGTTAGATTTTACGGGTCAATACGGTCATTGGACTCACTGTCTTAGAAAAACTCTATATAAATCATCTGTAGCAACCCATCAACCTAAGAAAATTTTTAATTATAGATGGACATTTTAAAGTCTTCCACGTCATAATAACATCAATATTTTTAGGATAGACCTTGATTTCATCATTGCTCACCACATGGCCAAGAAATCATAGGTTTCTATCCAAAATTCATATTTTGATTATTTGGTATAAAGTTTCATGCCACTATAACAGGCCATGCCAACACTCAATTCCTACTCAACATGCCAACCATGTAACTGAAAGAATCCTGGTGAGATGATCAACATGAAAAAGAATAAAAAATATTAATCCAGAATAAAAAATAATTTTCAAAATGTTATCGTTTACAATTCCAAAAATTGTTACTTTTCTTAATAGATATATAAATATATTAATTTCTTAAAAACTTTTCAGTTTAGGGCTAAAAAGGAGTAATATAATAATTTTGTTTTCTTTATCTAATTTCTTTTTTGCGCCGGTCATAAAAGTTAATCACATGACCCCTTTGGGAAAATACACCATTTTAACCAACTAAACCTAATTATCTATGACTTGGAGTTAGAAAAGACTCTTTAAACACCTACTTGAACGATGTCCAACTTAAGAGGCATATTATAGAGTTGTATAAAATGTAGTGGGATGTTTTAATTGATTTAAACAATGAGGGGTACATACGAAATATAGCAGGGATCCTGCCATCCTGGTGAATTATTAGTCAAATAAATCGGCCCCCACCACTTTGACACTCCACGCCACAATATATTTCGAAATTAAAACAAAGTAACATGTGGATGGAAAACAGCCCCCACCACTTTGACACTCCACTTCATCATTACCATCAAGAAAGTTGATTATTCACAATTGTATGTGAAATCCCGATCGAGAAAGAGGAAACCAGCAGTGTAGTCAGCGACGTCCGAGAAAAAGAGAGGCGGAAAAGAGACGTGTACAGTGGTGGTCAGCGACCTCACCGAGAAGACGAAGTAACAGCAATGCCGACGGTGTTTTCCGGCGAAATCCGATGCTACGGTGGTAGGCGACAGTATAGGTGGTTCAAGGAAGGTTCCATAGTCCAATTTCAAGCTTCAATCAACCCCAATTTCAGAATCCTTAAGCTTTTGGGCAAACAATAAAAACGTTATAAATTGATTTGTTTATAGATCTTCTAATTTTGGTGGTTGCGTTGATGTTTTCAAGGTTTTGATACCGATACCAGATCTATAGTCACGTTATATCTCTCTTACTCAGATATCTTTCAATATTTTTTATTATCTTGATGTTTTCGATCTTCAGTTGATAAACATGATTTGAAATGCAGACCTAGATCTCGATCCAGTCTTGTTGCCAAGATTCAGATCTGCTAAGGAGCATATGAAATAATTTGTTTGTCTTCTTGATGTAAATTTGGTCTTTTTTTCTTCCGATTCTGACATCGTCGAGATCTTGATCCAGATTTCCATTGTAATCTGATAACAGGGCCTCATTTGTAATATGTGGAGTTCTTTTTTATCTTAGATCACACCAAGGTCTTAGTAAGTTCCACAAAAGGAACATTTTAGTAACTTAATTCATAGTTTCATAAACGTTATTTTTCTTTGCTATTTCTTTGTTAGGTTATCCGCTTGGATCTAGAGATGGATGCAGTTTCACTTCAAACCACAAATCAAGGTCAGATTTATTCAAGGGAACTTGTTTTTTGGCATATGTTTTTACATTGTAATATCCAAATTTGTTTTTAAAGGTAAAACAACGTAGAATAAATAAAGAAAACATACTTTCGTCCCTAGTTATATAAAAATCAAATAACATTATGGCTACTTTCTTAACTGGGATAAACCAAAATATTTTAACATACATAACTCCAAACAACATTGGGAATAAATAAAGAAAATATACTTACGTACCTAGTTATATAAAAATCAAAAAGGAAAACGATGTATGAAATGAAATATATTGGGTTTTTAGTCAAAAAGGAAATCTATATAAGAAAGCTATAGTTTAAACTTTTTCCATTGCCAAGATTTTTGATGTTTTCCATATCTTATGTTCTTGTGCTTCAATACATTGATCCACACCTTCAAACACCAGCAGCAACAATTGTTAGTTTCTTCGAATGACCTGTAAAGAATGTCATTTATTTAAATACTGTTGGTTTCTTTGAATAAGAAACAAACACTATAAACCAAAACATTCTTGCACGAGATCTGTAAGAAAATTCGAAATAAGTGTTTGAATTTGTGTCTTCCTGGTATTGCAGGTGTTTTAGACTCAAATAGAAAAAACAAAATGGAAGCTCAAATAATCTAGGATTTCAAAATAACAACAATGAAGAAGAAATGGTGCAAAAGTAAGGGGAAAAGGCTGTGTGCAGGAAAATTAAATGACAGGAGATGGGACGAAGAATACGACGAATATTTTGGCAAGAGATTGTGTAGATAAGAGAGCATTTCAAAATTTGAATTGTAAAATATTAGGTTGGTGAGGCTGCCTTAAATACTATGGTGTGCTCTCATTTGATTGGTTGCTTTTTATATATTAGGATCAACCAAAGTTGAATGGTTTGGATTGTTTCAAGGTGTATCTAACGTGCAAAAATTTCTCCGTTTTCAAGAGATGTGGTCTAGGCATTGAAGACTTGTACTAAATGTCTTAAAATTAAGACAATATGCATTAAGATGTTTGTATTTTATATATGCTTTATAAATGGTATAGATATAGATTATAGATATATTAAAATTATTTTTAAAGTCGATCAATTTGACACAAACAAATATTAAAAAAAATACATTAATTGTGATAAAGTTTTATCATTTTGTGAAGTCGTTTATTATTTTGTATATAATTTGATTAATTAAATGTATTAATACAAAAATTGATTTTATTTTGTATATTTAAATATTATATCAATTAACTGTGTTAGATCATCTATTTTGTTTCAATGCTTTTGAAGCTAAAACAAAATAGTAGAAAATACTGAAACTTTGAGATAAAAATACGTTTTTATGATAAATTGATCATTAATTAACAATAAACTTTGTAAACTGTGGTATGACAAGATTGAAGTATAATGGAACCTAATGAGTGATACTATATAACAAAAAGATTAAAGGTTATATAAATGTGCAAAACAACCTGATATAAATAAAAAACTTCAAGTTAATGTGGTGAAAGATAAATAATTTATCTTGAAATATATTGTTTTGATGATATTTATTATATATATATATATATATATAGGGAAATGTTCAAATGAGAACCATTAAAAAATTGAGAACCGTGAGAACTAATCTCGGCCCTTGACGCAATTCATCGGAGGGTTGTATATATAAGATATTTAACCAATGTAAACGCGTTGTAGACGATCAAACCCCATAACCCTTGGATCAAAATAATGTGTGGCTTAGATTAGTTCTTATAGTTCTCAATCTTTTAATGATTCTTATTTGAACCTATTCATATATATATATATATATATATATATATATATATATATATATATATATATATATATATATATATATATATATATATATATATATATATATATATATATATATATATATAGTTAGGATTTTTTGAGAACCAACTATGCCCCGAGAACCCGAGAACTCAGAAATGGTCAAAATTTTCGAAAAACCAAAAATATAGTGGCCTAAAATGCACATATTTAAGCATTTTCGAAAAAAATTCCGAAAAACGACTTTTTCTTTTTGAAAAAAATGTGTATATGTGCAAAAAAAAAGTTGTACATGTGCAAACTTTTTTATATGTACACTTTTTTTCAAATTTTTTTTACAAAACGCCTTAAATATATGTTAGAAAGACATCCATAAAAAACTTGAAAAAAAAGTGTACGTTTTTTTTTGCACATGTACAAACTTTTTTTAAAAAAAAGTCGTTTTTCGGAAAAAAAAAAAATTCAGCGCCCCGGGCCCAATTTTGAGTGTCTAAGAGGCCCATGGAGTCGTTTTTTGAAGAAAAAGAATTGGTTTGGGAGTTCTCGAGTTCTCGGGGGACTTGTGGTTCTCAAAAGATCTCAAATCTCTCTCTCTCTCTCTCTCTCTATATATATATATATATATATATATATATATATATATATATATATATATATATATATATATATATATATGTATGTATATATGTGTGTGTGTGTGTTGGGTGTTGAAATCGATTTAATAATCAAGTGGCGACTAGTATTCTAACAGTATAACTTGTACTAAGCAATCACACAGTAATAAGAACAGTTAGGAATAGTTTATGAACACAGTGAAATGGATAACTTGTGCTGAATGCTTGATTGACTGATTTAGTGTTTTACAATTGGGACGATTACAATCTCGCACACAGACACGGTATGGTATCACTGATATATATATCTGTGATCAGTGATACGCATGGTACAACTTTAATACAGAGAATATCCTATCAGAGTACTAACCAATAGGATACTAGATTCATGCAACACGTAGTGTACTATCACGCATGCACACAAAAGTTTGATAGCTAAGAAGTCTCCGGATCCTTCAGGATACTCCCTTCGGAGTCTTCAGACTTCGGGGTCTTCTATTATTGTTTTACTCTTCGGGGTCTTCAGTCAGGTCTTCGGATAGAGGAGCACTTCATCACAAATATACTTCAACAATCTCCCCCTTTGTGTGAAGTGCATCCGAAGCCTACTTCTTGTAGTGAGTTTTGTATACATGCTTCAAGGCTTTTCTCACTGTCAACCACCAGTTGAGATAATCTTTCACATTCTTCTTCTCTTGAGCAGTGTTTACAAAGCAATTGTTCACAAGACCTAACACTTGGGTAATAGTTTCCGAAGGGTAAAGGCCTATGTAATCAAGCTCGAAGAATTTTGTAACCATGGTTTCATTATCACTGGATAGTCCTTTGAAAATAACACCCCAGGGCTTTTCCACGATCTACCCAGTCTTCAAGTGCCCAAAATTTTCTATTGTTGTTGGTGGGGGTGCTAGTGCCTGTCCAAAGAGTTTTGCCACAGTTATATCGAACCTGGCAACTCTCAACATATAATTTTTGAAGAAAGAGTGGATGTGATCCTTTGCATCTTTAAAGATCGACATTGACTCGGCTTCGTTCCCGGCTGAGTACTTCAAGATGTCAAGAAGCACAATGAAGTCAGTTGGATTCATAATTGGATAGTGTGCTATTGTGAATTTTGAATCCTCTTCATTGACACCACGAAGCACAAAGAAATCAATTTTCTTGAAGCCCACAAACGTTTCTCCTTCTTTGATCGATATAATTTTTACAATTTTCTTTTCACTCCGTACATAGTTCGGAGCTTGAATGAACTTTGCATGGAACGCCACTTTCCTCTTCTTGAACTCAGTCAACTGTTCCTTTGGCACACTCCTTTCAAATTGTAGAAAGGCAAAGGTCTTCGGATTGTAAGGAAGATCAAGTTGACGATCGATTTTGGTTTTGGTCTCAAAGCTTCGGAGAGGAAGTCTATTATGGACTGTTAAGTCATTGAAGCCAATGGCTGTAATTAGTTCCGCAGTCCAAGTTTGATTTTCATGAGCAATGTTGTTTATAATGAGCATCTTCTTGTAATCTTCCTCTCTCTCTTTATGGACTTGCTCCATGTGTGGAGCAATCCTTAGCACATTGCCTTGTGGTCTTGAACTAGAACCCCCTGCCTCAGTTGTTGTTCTGGTTGCGAAGGCAGGACCGGCAGTAGAGATGAATGGTATGAAAGACGGTCTTCCCAGAGTGGTGGATTGATAAGTGGTTTTTTTGGTTTGGAGGATGTCTTTGGTTCAGAGGTTGTTGAGCCCAATGTCACACCCCGATCCTTGGCGGAATCGATCAAGGCGTGATATATTGTTCAAAGTCTCATGACAACTATGTTATAATATGATTAGATTCAATTAAGTACTAAATAGGCAAACAAGATCCACAACATACAAATACAAATTCAAATACAAACAACATTTATTACATCAAATTTAAATAGTCTTGTGGGTTTCTAAGGTATACCCTAATTTTCATCAACTTCATTTTTCAAATCTGCATCATGGGTAAAAACAGGTCAACTACGAGAGTTGGTGAGTAATCTAGTTTTATTAAAGAAAATTGTGAGTTTGAAATATTTATAATTTGATTAACAAATGATAAGAACAACAATAAGTCCTCACCCTATACATACATATATATGTATATATATATATATATATATATATATATATATATATATATATATATATATATATATATATATATATATATATATATATATATATATATATATAAGATGGAGCATCTAATCATCATACACACTCAACCATGTGTAATCAATCACCTTAGCGTCCCAAGGCGGGGTGGTCAACCCAATAGCGCTATTATTGTCCATAACGTACCTCAAGAATACAGGCATAGTAATGGAGATTAGACTAAAAATGATAATGCACTACAAGTACATGTAGCGTAAACAAACAATAATTATATAAATAATGATTCAAGTATAAATGTCCCAACAATGTCTCAATTGTGATAAAATAATAAAATAAAGTTGAAAACATATTAGAACCACATGATACACCCCAAAAGTATTAAAAATTATAAAATATGGGGTAGATTACTCACATTAGTCCAAATGGAATACGCGTGTTGTACAATAGACGGCTCGGGTCAAAACGACGTGGAACCTATTATAATTAATAGTTTTGGTTTAGGAACTACTAAACGGGAATGGAGTATTAATAAAAATAATTAGACACATATTCTTATATTAGATGAATTAACAATAATCAAATTTTGTTTTGAATATTAATGTATTCATAGGTTAGATGAATTTTAAATTGAATTAATTACTTTGCTTAATTAATTTATATTTTCACTTTAGGCAAAATTTTAATAATTTCTTATTAAAATAATAACTTGTCAAATTATAAGTATTTACAGATTTTATATATTATAAACAATTATTTATATGAAATAATCATTAAAAATGCATTTTTACATGCTTAGATATTTAGGAAAATGGTTTTAAATACTAAACAGTAATGAAACATTCTGAAATTATCAGAAAATCATTATTTCATAAAATAGTAATTACTGTAAAATTCTCATATTTTTGTTAACTGCTTTAGTATTTATTTAGTATTTTAATGATTAAACAACAACAAAATTCGGGAAAAATAACAACTTATTCCCAAAAATTCTGGAAAAACAACCATAGTTTTCTAACATTATATTGAGCCTACTGTAAATGTTTTGAATATTTTTGACTATGGGAAGTAGTTTTTATGTTTTTCGTTATTAACTAATCAATAAAATCATAAATAATAGGAAAATATTAAGATAAATTCATTAAACATTTTATTTATGATTAACATGTTATATAGTATATTCGGATAAGGTTTTATAATTTTTGGACATGTGTAGCTATTTATTATCAATTTAAACCATTAAATAATCATTAAATCAGGAACAATAAGCAAACATTCTTAATAAAATCTGTAAATTTTGTCATGGAGTCTTTAAAATGTTAATAAGGTGAGAAAAATATAAAATCTAGTTTTTAACATATATAACTATATTTTGCAATTTATTTATCTAAAACAAAATAAAATACAAAATAAGCATCAAACAGTAATATAAATGCATGAAACTTCATAAATCCACTATGCTCAATATATGGGTTGTTCAAAAAATTTCCCAGAATTTATTGACTTCACAACATAGTTTATGTGAATTATTGCCCTATTTTATTGCAATAATTATAGTAATTCAATAAAAATAAGTTATTTTCTGAAAATTTCCAGAACTTCTTATTTTATTGATGGGATCCTGAGAAAAATCAGGTTTATGCATAAAATGAGTTTTAGATAGTTTGGTGGATTTAATTTGTTTCATTCATGAATTTAAGACTTTTAACAACATTCCTTGATGAATGCTTCAAGAGGGATGGAGATTTGAGTATGAGAGATTGTTCTTGGCTGGAAAATTGATATTTCTTTGAAGAATTTCGAGATTGAGAGTGAGAGAAAGAATAGAGAGGGTTTGAGTGGTGATGAGAATAATGTGTTGGGAGAAAAATGAAAGGAAAGACGATGGGAGGTGTGAGTGGGAGACCATGGGAATAACTTTTGGCTTTTGGTGGTCTTCATAATTTCTCACTAGCACAAGCATCTCTATGTAATACACTAACTAATATAAAAATTTTATAAAATTTAATGTAGAGTTTATAAAAATAGAGTTTTATAAAAAAATAGGTTATTATTTGATTATAACAATCTACTTTGATTTGAAGTTTAATTATAGCATTCAAGTTTGATTCTTTTAATTTAATTAGAGCATCATACTTTGATTTGATTTTAATATGATATCATAATTTAATTTGATTATAGTTATAACGTTATACTATGCTATATTGCTATTAACGTCAATTTATATCGTATTTGTATGGGTTTTGATCCTATTAGCGTCAAGTAAGTTCGAGTAGGGTTTATTAAATTTCCAATTGGGTTGGGTTGACCCGAATCCATTTTAGGCGGATGTCACACCCAAGGCTTTAGATCCTAAGGCTGCTGATTCTCCCCCTTGTGAAGGGTGGACCAATGGTCCAGCCTGAGCAATCGCCTGAGGATTTTTCCTACCAGCTTGAGATCGTTTCATTTTTTGTGAAACATTGATCATGGGTTGAAGTGTGTTCTTCAACTTCGTAACAACGTCTATCAGAATTGCTTGATTGGTGTCTCTTAGTTCTTTGGCAAAAGTAGCGACTGCGGAGGTTGACAGTTCCATAGTTAGCTGTAACACCCCATCTTTCATACACCTTAAATGGTGAAATTGTTTGTAAAACATGTTGAAGTTAAAAAAATTTTGTTCTTTCAAAAACTTTTCTTTTAAACATTAAACCATTATTTAAAACATTTGGTTCCAACAAAACAGATAAGTTTAAAAGTAGTTAACAACTTTGGGGGTTACAGACTCATATCAAAACAACCATAGTAAAGCCTTTAAACTTGTCAAAGTTATGTCCCGTATTAAACTAACATTTTTGCCGAAAATTCAGCATGACCTTTGGGCAATATGGACAAATCCATATTATGGACCCGACTCAATAAAACAACCCAAAAACAATACGGGACATAACACAACTTTATTATACAATTACAAGGGAATTCTAAACCATAATCATAATATCTCTCATTTACATGTTATAACTATACCACACTTGGGATAAGTCTATCTTCTGGACATCCTTTCTATCTACATTCCTCATATCAGCTTCGAAATCCTTTCCTTCTATCTTCTACTAATAAGCATCCTGTTCCTGAGTACATAGCATTTTAAAACAAAAATACGTAAGACAAAAGTCTCGTGAGATACATGGGTTTTAGACCCAATGAGTTTAAATCAATTTGAATATCATTTACTATTAACAAATAAAGAAAACCTTTCCTTTCTTTTCAAAACCTGCAAACTCCACTGTTATGTCAAAACAATAAAAAAAAAAGTTCATTGCTATAATAATTAAAACAAAAATCAGTACTTACCATCCAAACAAAAGCTCATTGTTCAAACTTCAAATACTTTAGCTTAAAATGTCACGTAAGCAATTCATCATAAGCAACATAATTCAGGTACTTTCTTAACCAGCATAGACCAACTGTAATTAATGATTAATTTATTATCATTTGGCTTTATACGGGTTTCCCCGTATCCCTTTCCCTCCCCGGAATAGAACTAATCTATCCGTGAGGGCGTGCAAGTTCCCTTTCCCTTCATGGAATAGAACAAATCTATCCATAAGGGCGTGCTGAGACAACTACTTCGCGATGGGAGGTACCATCCCAATAGTGTCTTTTGACCTCCCCTCACTAGGGCGAGATCCTTGTCCGGACGTCTTTCTCATTTCTTTTATTTAGTTCATATTTCAATTTTTTTACCATTATCATTTTATCACAAGTTGGTCTCTAGATAAACATCATTCAAAACATGTAAACTCATTTTCAATTCTTTAACATAAAACCGTACTTCTAATTCAACTTTGAAAAATCATTTGTAAACCATTTCAATCAGTCAACATAAATCAATATTTTCTAATTCAAGCTTTAAAAACCACTTCAAAAACCTTTACTCATGAAACGTTTATCATAACTTTTGAAAATCATTTTGTCAACCTATTAATTATAAAACATTTAACATAAAAACAAAACTTGTTGCTATGTACCCAGAAAAGTTCTCATGTACTCACCTCGGTAGCTAGGTATGTCTAGCTACAAAGATCCACTAGCTCTTGATTCTACTTGCATCCAAATATCCATCAGCCTCTATTGATTTAATAAGATGTTAGTATATACTATACAACTAAACACATATTCTTATCAGAACATACATGAATTCCATTTAACCATTATCATATACCATTTCATTGGCTAATCAAGCCTTACAAAAGCTTAATATCCAAATATGTCAAATTTACCCTTTTTGTCCCATTTGGACCATTTATGGTATTTCTTTGGTTTGACATGCAATTTAAACAACTTTATAGTTCTAACGTGTTTATAATGCAATATTAATCGCTTAGATGTCAAAACATCTCTTGTTTTACTCTTTTATGTCATTTTTGGCATTTTAAGTCATTAAAGTTTCTAAAAATAGAAACTGTCAAAACCTTGATTTTTCCATCAAATTACTACCCACATGTTCTTACTACTTATAGATAGCATTACAATCAAGTTCTATGTTCACTTTCATGCTATTTTTCATTCATATAGTTTCAATACCTTCACAATATTTAAAATAACATTTCCATTAAGTTTTATGTCTTTTAGAACACTATTTAAACCCATATTAAATTTTTATCCCTTAAAAGATGGAATTCTCAATTCCATTCCAATTATCAAATTTTGTCTCATTAACATGTGTAAACATACAATTCCATTCTATTTCCATCATATGTCTAGTACTTATAAAATCCAAGTGTATCAACATGTTTCAAGCCACATTCATTTTTACCAAGTTTGTCCATTCTTGCCTTTTGCCATTAGATTATGATTCCCTTTTTTATTAAGCATTGTAATTTCTAATTCCATTCCATTTCTTCCATATTTTCATAAACATGTACTTGACAATAATTGAATATCTTTCTTTATAACAAAAGCATACCAATTTATACCATTATCTTCTTTAGCCTAACATATGTTAACAATTTCCAATTTACCTAACAAATATACTTGGTTCATTAAAGCTTCCAAACTGATTTGAGCATATATTTCATGGATCATTCTCAATTTACTAACATGAATTCAAGACTTTTGGGTCAAACATCAACATTTTCCATCATTGAGTGTTTTGAACCCCTAATTCGATGAAAGATCATAAAACGAGATCCAAATTCGACATGCAGTCAAGAACAATCAAGAACTTCAAGCTAAGTTAGGGCTCAAAGTGTAACCTTCAATTTTCTGTTGAACCTAGTAGAAATCAGAAGCATTAAACTCGTTCTTGGGTTGGAAATCGAACTAAAGGGGTCCCTCCCCGACCACCGCTGCCGCCCCCGGCAACAGTTCCGGCGGCTTGCTGCCGTCAACGACCTTCCAGAGCTCAGAAAACGCATTTGCTGCTGCACCTCCTCGAGTTGATGAAAATCGCTACCCACAGAGGCTGAAATCGAGCCCTAATTGAACGTTTGCCCTCTTGATTTTCGTGAATCGCATCTGATGATGCGTGTGTGTGATTTTCTGCTCGTACTCCTCCTTCCCGATCTCCTTTCTCTTTTTCTTCTAATTCAAATACGCACACATAGAAAAAGAAATCAGCCCAATGCTGATTTTGACTAGTCAAACACAAAAGACCAAATTGCCCTTAATGTCATGCCTTAGCTAAAATTTTCTGCACTTGTACCTAATTTTCCTCGATCTTTGCACACTCGTAACTTCTACTGAGTTCTACATCTGATACCCGATTTTTACAAACTTTATTTCGTTGGAAAGACGGGAATGAGCTTTAAATTTTATTATTACTGACTTAAATCTGAATCTAACTAGATTTTCTGCTATCGGCCCCTAAACATGACCACTCGACCATATTTGTCACTTTTTGACCATCTTTACATCCTTATAACTTCTTCGCTATAACTCCAAACGATCCGAATCTTTTTCCTATATTTTTATTGCATCGAATATTATAAAAGCCTACTTGAGGACTTTTTTTCTAACTCCTTATAGATTTTTAGATATAAATTTTTAAAGATTGTTCAATAAAGATTTCACTTTTAGTCCTTTATTTTCCCCTTTTTGCTTTTGAGTCGTTAGAACAAATTTTCTAAATGAAGTAACACTTCATTTTAACTTAATAAAAGGTCTTAACATCTAAGTTCCATAATTTCCACCTTCTTGGACCTTGTTACCCTTGTATAATACGCTGAGTTTATTGAAGTATCAATTCTTCTACAACAAATTCTTGTAACAATCCTTATATTACATATGCCAAAAATTTTGGTTGTCACAATTATCTACCCCTTAAATGGATTCCGTCCCCAGAATCACTAATATTGGGAACGAGATAGTTTACAACTGCATAATCTCACACAAATTAAGACTTCTTACTAAATCTCTAATAATCGTCTTGCTTCCAATCCTCATTACTTTGGGAAATACCTTAAGCGGTTATCACTATGATATTACCTACTTTCATTTCTCTTATCTTATCATCATTAAGATGTACTTTCATTAGAACCTTGACAACTACTTACTTTAAATGCCCTTGCATGTTTGACTTTTCCCAAAAGTCAACTTGTACTCCCTTCATTTCCTTCTTTTCACTTGAACTTAAAGTTGCGTTCTACTTTGTCATTCCTACGTAGCTGTAAGACATAAGACTCTGATCTTCGTGAGTCTTTCTTTCTTTTCAATTCTCTTGTCATATGTAACCTTGATCGTTAGCTTAGTTATACTGTAATAGCAGTCCACCCTGGTAAGCATACCGCTTATATGCTTTCATCATTCACTCACTTAGTCATTAAACTCTACTAGCTTCCAAATTTATCTTTGACCATTCCAATTGGTCCTCATGTTTCTTGTATTGTCAGTGCTATTGTAGATGATTAAGGAATCATCTATTTCTTTTCATTACACATGTACTAGTAAGTCAATCACTATGCATGACCCTTGCATCAATTCTTACCTTTAAAATTCTTAATCATTATTCGAAATTTGGGGAATTGTTGCTGCTTGACTCTCCACAACCCTAAGCAGGCTTCCATCTTCTAGATGCTTCCATGATGATCGAGAACTTTACTTAGACATTTTAATCTTTTAGAGTTAGTAATGGCCGACAGTAAATTCCTAGTCGAGGATTTCAGTCGAACTGACCCCTAAACGTTCACGACTCACGTGGCTCGCACAACAATCTGTTTCAATGTTAAGATACGATCCTTTGTATCATCACCTCGCTGATAACATACGCACCTTAATGTATCATATAATGACTTTCATCATCTCCTGCTCTCCTGGTGCATTCCATTCATCAAGCCTTTGGACTTGCACTTGCACTAATCCATCACATGATCATTCATAGAACCAACCGTCTTAGGTCTTCCTATCTACCCCTTAAAAGAAAATAAGGATATTTTCTTTTAAGGTCCAATGCTCTATATCATTATTATTCATCTCTTTTCACTTCAAATAATCTTAAAACAACCTCAACCACAATTAAAATGTGGATTCTCATTCATTTTCAACTACCTCCATTTGTGATGAAACGAGACTACATGCAGTTCGCCATTAAACATATAGACAATTATCTACCAGTATAAACTTGTAGAACTGACAGTTCATAACGAATTCCTTGCCTTAAAATACTACATGGAGAGAATGACATACCTTCATGACATTAGCTTGTTGCAAAATCTTCACATGTGTCAATTTCCTTCTTGACCTTTAAAATCCCATGATTATGCTTGAGCACATTAACATGAATGAGCTTTAACATACTATGTCATACTTCTTGATCTTCAAGATTCCAAATTCTAAACTTTCAACCAGGACTTGTCAACTTTAGCAATTTCTCTTATTCATATTCTTATAGTATTTCATATTGTTTATCATGATTCTACATTCTTATAATTATATATCGATAAAGAATCATGCTTGAGATTTCAAGATCCTTGCCACTTTTTCATTTTCATTTCTTTCCCTTTTAGGTAACTTACTTTGATATATTACTCTTTATAGCATTATACTTATGACTTAGTCATTTGCTCAAATCATTAAATGCCTTCACTTGTCATATTTCCTTCGAGTTTGGAAGTCACGACTTCCCATTTCTTAATTTTATTCTTTCTTCTTATTCTTATTTTCATTTTTTTTCTTTGATTTCTTATCTAATACTTAGTTAAGTATACTTATAAAAACATATTTGATCACAACTTTTAGTATACATACTTAAATCCCCTGGTTGCCCATGGGAGACACATCATGCTACTTAATATTTCTTCTTTACCCTTTCATACAACCATTGAGTTTGTCTCCAATCACAAAACCCAGCTCATTTCCTTTTCCCAGTTAAGTATTTTCATTCTTCTTTCTTATATGAGTTTTATTCATATATGTAATCATATTTTTCAATCTTTTTCTACTTTGGTCATTGTGTTGACACTACTAAAATCTTTATTTCATAGTAAGATTTCATAGTCTTACTTCGTTTCCGTTAGACAACGGAATCCTTAATTACTCAAACTTGAAAAATTGTATAACATATTTATATTTCTTTTGTATCATATTTCCTTAACTGATTTGCATATTACACCGATCGTACTTTTCTTAGCATTTACCTTCATATTTCATCTTATTCTTGTTCATATACTTTATAGTGATAGCCCATTCATATCATGTACCCCAGTTGTTTTAATTGTTCATTTTGAGTTTTCCCAACTCCATGGTACCTACTCATAATATTATCTTTATTAATTTCAATCATACTTTAATAGTTTCATTCATAATTGATTTTATTACATAGGTACATCAATCCTATGTCTTTCAAACCTTCTTTCTTGTTTTCCCTACTCCCTACGTGAATCCCTTACCAAATTCCCAAGATTCCTTTGTGATTCCACCAAACTCAAATACATATCCTGTGGTTATGATACTACGGGCCCATATTATTATAACCACCTATACATATTTGATTATGGCATCATCACAAGGTCTCCTGATCCACTGGTTTAGGTTAATTTATAACCCTCTATCACTCTTATTTTATCTTAGACTCATTGACTTAACCATCCTATATGTCTATAGCCTATCTTAGGATCTTAGGTTCAACAACCTATCTTACGGTACATCTTAACACAACCCTTACTAGACTGCTTACAATCTTATGTAGTCTCACTTAAACCTCACACATTTTAAGCCTAGGTTCGAGTCCCGACACCTAATTCGCTTAAACTATGGCTCTGATACCAAATTGTAACACCCCATCTTTCATACACCTTAAATGGTAAAATTGTTTGTAAAACATGTTGAAGTAAAAAAAATTCTGTTCTTTCAAAAACTTTTCTTTTAAACATTAAACCATTATTTAAAACATTTGGTCCCAACAAAACAGATAAGTTTAAAAGTAGTTAACAACTTTGGGGGTTACCGACTCATATCAAAACAACCATAGTAAAGCCTTTAAACTTGTCAAAGTTATGTCCCGTATTAAACTAACATTTTTAACGAAAATTCAGCATGACCTTTGGGCAATATGGATAAATCCATACTGACCCGACTTAATAAAACAACCCAAAAACAATACGGGACATAACACAACTTTATTATACAACTATAAGGGAATTCTAAACCATAATCATAATATCTCTCATTTACATGTTATAACTATACCACACTTGGGATAAGTCTATCTTCTGGACATCCTTTCTATCTACATTCCTCATATCAGCTTCTAAATCCTTTCCTTCTATCTTCTACTAATAAGCATCCTGTTCCTGAGTACATAGCATTTTAAAACAAAAATACGTAAGACAAAAGTCTCGTGAGATACATGGGTTTTAGACCCAATGAGTTTAAATCAATTTGAATATCATTAACTATTAACAAATAAAGAAAACCTTTCCTTTCTTTTCAAAACCTGCAAACTCCACTGTTATGTCGAAACAATAAAACAAAAGTTCATTGCTATAATAATTAAAACAGAAATCATTACTTATCATCCAAACAAAAGCTCATTGTTCAAACTTCAAATACTTTAGCTTAAAATGTCACGTAAGCAATTCATCATAAGCAACATAATTTAGGTACTTTCTTAACCAGCATAGACCAACTGTAATTCATGATTAATTTATTATCATTTGGCTTTATACGGGTCCGTTTCCCCGTATCCCTTTCCCTCCCCGGAATAGAACCAATCTATCCGTGAGGGCGTGCTAGTTCCCTTTCCCTTCATGGAATAGAACAAATCTATCCATAAGGGCATGCTCAGACAACTACTTCGCGACGGGAGGTACCATCCCAGTAGTGTCTTTTGACCTCCCCTATCTAGGGTGAGATCCTTGTCCGGACGTCTTTCTCATTTCTTTCATTTAGTTCATATTTCAATTTTTTTACCATTATTATTTTATCACAAGTTGGTCTCTAGATAAACATCATTCAAAACATGTAAACTCATTTTCAATTCTTTAACATAAAACCGTACTTCTAATTCAACTTTGAAAAATCATTTGTAAACCATTTCAATCAGTCAACATAAATCAATATTTTCTAATTCAAGCTTTAAAAACCACTTCAAAAACCTTTACTCATGAAACGTTTATCATAACTTTTGAAAATCATTTTGTCAACCTATTAATTATAAAACATTTAACATAAAAACAAAACTTGTTACTATGTACCCAGAAAAGTCCTCATGTACTCACCTCGGTAGCTAGGTATGTCTAGCTACAAAGATCCACTAGCTCTTGATTCTACTTGCTTCCAAATATCCATCAGCCTCTATTGATTTAATAAGAGGTTAGTATATACTATACAACTAAACACATATTCTTATCAAAACATACATGAATTCCATTTAACCATTATCCTATACCATTTCATTATCTAATCAAGCCTTACAAAAGCTTAATATCCAAATATGTCAAATTTACCCTTTTTGTCCCATTTGGACCATTTATGGTATTTCTTTGGTTTGACATGCAATTTAAACAACTTTATAGTTCTAACGTGTTTATAATGCAATATTAATCGCTTAGATGTCAAAACATCTCTTGTTTTACTCTTTTATGTCATTTTTGGCATTTTAAGTCATTAAAGTTTCTAAAAATAGAAACTGTCAAAACCTTGATTTTTCCATCAAATTACTACCCACATGTTCTTACTACTTATAGATAGCATTACAATCAAGTTCTATGTTCACTTTCATGCTATTTTTCATTCATATAGTTTCAATACCTTCACAATATTTAAAATAACATTTCCATTAAGTTTTATGTCTTTTAGAACACTATTTAAACCCTTTTAAATTTTTATCCCTTAAAAGATGGAATTCTCAATTCCATTCCAATTATCAAATTTTGTCTCATTAACATGTGTAAACATACAATTCCATTCTATTTCCATCATATGTCTAGTACTTATAGAATCCAAGTGTATCAATATGTTTCAAGCCACATTCATTTTTACCAAGTTTGTCCATTCTTGACTTTTGCCATTAGATTATGATTCCCTTTTTTATTAAGCATTGTAATTGCTAATTCCATTCCATTTCTTCCATATTTTCATAAACATGTACTTGACAATAATTGAATATCTTTCTTTATAACAAAAGCATACCAATTTATACCATTATCTTCTTTAGCCTAACATATGTTAACAATTTCCAATTTACCTAACAAATATACTTGGTTCATTAAAGCTTCCAAACTGATTTGAGCATATATTTCATGGATCATTCTCAATTTACTAACATGCATTCAAGACTTTTGGGTCAAACATCAACATTTGCCATCATTGAGTGTTTTGAACCCCTAATTCGATGAAAGATCATAAAACGAGATCCAAATTCGACATGCAGTCAAGAACAGTCAAGAACTTCAAGCTAAGTTAGGGCTCAAAGTGTTACCTTCAATTTTCTGTTGAACCTAGTAGAAATCAGAAGCATTAAACTCGTTCTTGGGTTGGAAATCGAACTAAAGGGGTCCCTCCCCGACCACCGCCGCCGCCCCCGGCAACAGTTCCGGCGGCTTGCTGCCGTCAACGACCTTCCAGAGCTCAGAAAACGCATTTGCTGCTGCACCTCCTCGAGTTGATGAAAATCGCTACCCACAGAGGCTGAAATCGAGCCCTAATTGAACCCCTAAACATGACCACTCGACCATATTTGTCACTTTTTGACCGTCTTTACATCCTTATGACTTCTTCGCTATAACTCCAAACGATCTGAATCTTTTTCCTATATTTTTATTGCATCGAATATTATAAAAGCCTACTTGATGACTTTTTTTCTAACTCCTTATAGATTTTTAGATATAAATTTTTAAAGATTGTTCAATAAAGATTTCACATTTAGTCCTTTATTTTCCGTTTTTTGCTCTTGAGTAATTAGAACAAATTTTCTAAATGAAGTAACACTTCATTTTAACTTAATAAAAGGTCTTAACATCTAAGTTTCATAATTTCCACCTTCTTGGACCTTTTTACCCTTATATAATACGCTGAGTTTATTGAAGTATCAATTATTCTACAACAAATTCTTGTAACAATCATTATATTACATATGCCAAAAATTTTGGTTGTCAGATTAGATCTTCCACTCGTTTGTGGGCATCAGACAAGTGTTTGGCAAAGCTCGTCTGGTATTGTGAGTTGAAGGAGTCTGTTTTGTCCCGAAGATGGTGCAGATCCTTTTTCAGTTCGGAGTTTGACAACTCCATTTTCTTCACAAGATCAACAATTTTCTTATCATTTTGCTCCTGAAGGAGCCGGTGCCTTTGTTCAACCTGTTCAACTGCGGTGTTGAACTTTGTTGAAAAACTTGACGGTCCTTGGATTAACGTTTTAATTATGTCAATTATATTTGGGGAGATGGGAAAGGGATTTAAAAAGAAACTAATAAAGCACAAAAAATAATTAAACTAGACAAAAATTAAATTACCGAAAGCTATAAATAAATAAAATAAAGCGGTAAATTTAAACTAGACAATATTAAAATAGACAGAAAACACTAAATAAAATAAATGTTAGAAGTTAGAAATTAGATGTAATAAACGCCATTATCAACGATAAAGGGTTTTTTTACAATAAATAAAAAGTTAGACGTTAGATGTAATAAACACCATTATCAACGATAAAGGGTTTTTACAATAAATAAAAAGTTAGAAATTAGTAATGTCTTGGTTAAATATAGTCCACATTTGTTTTCTTCGTCACGGTTCAATTTGGATGTCTTAGAATTTCGGCACAATTAAATTTAGTCGAAATAATAGCGAAAATGTGATCGTTAAATAAATAGCACAAGAAATTAATCATTCATTTTATATTTAAACATTTGAAATATTTAAAATGAAATTGAAATGAAAAATTTCAAAAGAACTTATCGACAACGGAAGAATATGGTGTTTTTCTTGAAGCGTCGATTCTTGTTATTTGCGGCAAGATGAGGTTTGATGGTTTTTTTTTGTGTTGGGTGTAATGGGTTTTTGGTTTAGTTTTGGTTTTGTATGATGGTTGTAGATTTTTTTTGTGTGATGGTGTATAAGTTTTGGTATAGAATGGTGTAGAAAAAATGGTGTGTTTGATGTATGTTTTGGTGGGATTTTGTAGGTTTTGGTGGGTTTTGTAGGTTTTGGTGGGTTTTGGTGTGTTTTGGTGTAGGTTTTAGTGTATGTTTTGGTGGGTTGTTTTGGTGTAAGATGGTTTTGGTGTAGAATGGTGTAGGTTTTGGTGTGATGGTATAAATGGTGTATTTGATGTATGTTTTGGTGGGATTTTGTGTAGAAAGATGTAGAAATTATGTAGAATGGTGTGTTAAATGAGAAGTTTGGGTTGGTATTTATAGTGAAAAATAGATGAATTAAATACCAAAACATGTGATGTAAAGTAAGGAATATTGATCTTTTTAGATTAGATCTAAGATCTAAATGAAAAGAAATCAAAAGAATTAATTGTTGGAAGAATTGGTTGGAAAAGGTTGAAGAAATGGGTTAAAAATTGGAAAAGTTGGAATATTTTCGTGGGTTTGTTGGCTGAAAAGTGTTTTTGGGTGATTTTTAAGAATTCTTCAAAGTTTAGGGGCTTAAAATGCAATATTTCATTCAGAAACACGCGGGTCTCCGGGTCGGGCCGTGGGTCGGAATTCCGGGTCGAGGCACGGGTTTCTTGTGAGAGTAAATGGAGCGGAGCCGGATCGGTTGTGGGTCGCTAGGTCCGCGTGTTGCATGTGAGGGTGGCGGATCTGGAGGCGGGGCGGAGCCGGGTTCCGGAGCAGGCGGATGGGCTAGGCCGGATCATGATTCTTTAGGCTGGATCAGTAGCTAGGCCGAAAGCTTGGGCTTGGCCTGATTTCTTTTTTTTAATTTAAAATGATTTTAAATGGTTTTAAAATTCCGAAATAAATTAAAGTAAATTACAAAAATTCATTTTAATTTATAAAATTAATTAAATCTAATAAAATAAATTATTTAGAAATTATATTTCCAATAATTCATTTTAAATAGATTTAATTTAATTTTCTTTTATATTTTTCTTTGTTTTTGTTTTAAAACTCATTTTCTATTAAATTACATCTTTTATCAAAATCAATTATCTAGAAAATAATTAAAATAACTATTTTTGGAATTTACTTTTCATTAAATTCTCAAATTCTTTGGTTAAATTTGGATCAGTGGATCCGAAGATTATGTCATCCACATAGATTTGGACTAACATCAAATGCGATCCAACTTTCTTTCGAAAGAGTGTTGGATCCACTGAACCTTGTTTGAAATTTGATTGTTTTAAAAACTTTGTTAAGGTTTCATACCAAGCTCGAAGAGCTTGTTTGAGACCATAGGCAGCCTTATTTAACACATAGTAATGGTCAGGGTTTTCTTTATTGACAAAACCAGATGGTTGTTCTACGAAGACTGTTTCCTCAAGATCTTCATTTAGAAAAGCATATTTGATATCCATTTGATAGACATCAAAGTTTTTGTGTGCGGCATAAGCCAAAAAGATTCTGACAGATGTGAGTCTTGCAACCGGAGCAAAGGTTTCTTCGTAGTCAATTCCCTCCTATTGAAAATAGCCTTTAACAACCAACCTTGCTTTGTGTCAAGTTTGTTTCTATAAACCCATTTAAGACCAACAATTGAAGCATTTTCAGGTTTTGGAATAAGTCTCGAAACTTTATTTCTTTCAAATTCTTCCAATTCTATCTGCATTGCTTCGATCCAGTCTGGGTGATCAAATGCATCTTTAACGTTCTTTGGTTCAACTTTTTAGATAAAAACATTGAACATACACAACTCCAAAGTTTTGTTTAAATATTGTTGTTTTTGATGGAGTTGTGCACGTGTCATGACTTTATATTGAACATTACTGATTACAAGTGATTGAGGATGATTTTTCGTCCACTTTTCCAAGGGTGGAAAATTCAGATCGAATTTAGGTGGTCCTTCGGTATTGATCTCCTCAGTGTCCGATGGATATCCTGAAATGGATGGAAAAGCATCATTTATTAAGTTTTCTTGATTTGTTGTGTTTGTAACATTTGTTTTAGGAGAATTTGTGTTTGAAGAAGTAGAAGGTGAGTTTAGAATTTGCTCACCCTCAACTGCAGAGGTTGGGGAGTTTGTGCTTCCATGATCCGCATAAATTATTCTTCCTTGATCCGAAGAATTTGTTCTTCCACGATCCGAAGAATTAGGTGTTGAGGCTTCTGGCTCCCCTGACCATTTGGATACAAGGACATGATATGAGATATTTCATGCGAAGGGTTGTTGAGACTCGTGTCGTCGGGCTCCCCCTCGAAACCAGAACGGTCTTGAGATTCATTGGAAGGCTCCCCCTCAACCGATGAGGGTCTTTGAATGCTGCTTGAAGGTGAATCTTCGAGACCATCTGTGAGCTTGGAAAGTTTAGACATATTATTGTCTGGTGCATTAACTTCGGAATCCACAGCTCTCACTGGTGGATCAAAAAAGAGTTGGAAATAAGCATCAAAAGTCAGTATTGGTAGTGTATCCACGGTAGATTTTGGAAAGATGAATGACATCGGAAAGGCATGTTGGGATTTCTTGATATAGTAATCATCGAACTTAAGGTTGAAGGTTTCTTCAATCTTGCATGTTCTTTTGTTCATGACTCTGTAGGCTTTAGAATTTGAGGAATATCCAAGAAATATGCCTTCGTCAATCTTGTCGTTGAACTTTGACAAATGATCTTTCAAGTTGAGAATAAAACACCTACAACCGAAGATGTGAAGAAATTTGACATTTTTTTTTCTTCGGTTGAGTACTTTGTAAGGTGTTATATGGAACCGTTTGTGGATGTAGGATCTGTTTTGTGTAAAGCAGGCTGTTGAGATACCTTCGGCCCAGAAGTACATGGGTAGATTGGCAAAATTAAGCATTGTTCTAGCAGCTTCACATAAGGAACGATTACGACGTTCCACCACACCGTTTTGTTGTGGTGTATATGGTGCGGAGAAATTTTGTGTTATTCCCTTCTTTTTCAGAAAACCATCCAAAGTTTGATTTTTGAATTCAGATCCATTATCACTGTGCACTGTTCGGACTGTCTTGGTCAGCATTACTTCCATATTCTTGATGAAGTTAATGATTTCTTCTGCAACATCAGATTTATTCCTTAAGAATAGTACCTATGTGAATCCTGAATAATCATCAACAATGAAAAGGATATATCTCTTTTTCCCAATTGATTCTACTACAGATGGACCACAAAGATCCATATAGGAGCAAAAGAGGTTCGGTGATCTTTGGATTAATCACAGTTGGATGCTTTTGCTTCGTTTGTTTGCCATGTTCGCAAGCAGAGCAGAGTGAGTCATTATCAAATTTAAGAGCTGGCATCCCACGAACCAAATCCATTGCCACTACCTTGTTAATACCCTTGAAGTTCAGGTGTTCTAACCTTCGGTGCCATAACCAACTAATGTCCGAGTTTGCTTTGGATAAAACACACAACGAATGCCCACCAGTTATAGGCTTTAGATTTAAGGGAAACATTGATCCCTTCCTTTCAGATTTAGCAGCACTTCCTTCGTTGCTTCCTTCATGATGATACTTCCTTGATTGTTGAATGTTACAGCATTGCCCGTTCCAACAACCAATTGAGAAATACTCACAAGATTATGTTTTAATCCTTCCACAAATGCCACTCGATTTATTATGAATTGTCCATTCGTAATTTTGCCATACCCACGAATGGGGCATGTCTTATTATTACCAAAATGAGCATTCCCTGCATCATCCAATGTTCTGTAATCCCTGAGATACTCCTTCTTTCCTGTCATATGTATCGAGCAGCCACTGTCCATGTATCATTTAGAATCATACTGCTCATTAGACATGACCTGCAATCAATCAATAAGAACTTGGTACCCAATCAATATTGGGTCCTCAGGGTAAGCGAAGGATTCTTGAATCCATTTTTCAACTGCTTCTTCGGTTATTTCGTTTGCAGTTAGGTTTATCATGTTTTTAGATGTTTCATGAGAGGAACAAGATGAACCACAAAATGAATCTGAAGAGCTTTCTGTAAGTATTAAGGAGTCTGAAGAAGTAGAATTTGAAATGTTTATAATCTTCGGAACCCAAACTTGTTTGGATGATTTGGAATTTTTGGATTTTGAAGTTTTCTTTGTTTTTGTTGTTTTCAAAGACTTTGTTGACACAGAAGATTTTGATTTTGGAGTTAAATTTTTCTTCAGGTCATTTCTTTTCCAATTTTGTTTTTCAATTGTTGATTTTCTGGACAAAGAACTACAAAATTAGAAGTACACAAATATTCTTCGCATGCCAGTTTAAAATCATTTAATGATAGATTTTTGTCTTTGAACAAGTTCAAGTTTTTGTCTAGCCATGTGTGGAATGTATCTATCAGGTTGTTTCCTTTTGAAAAGGTTTTCTTCAAAGGTTTTTGATATTTTGGATTTTGAAAGTTTGGTTTTGTTGGTACAAAGGTGGGTTTTGAATATTTATATGTTTTAGCATTAGAAACCTTTGTATCAACTTGTTTTGTTCCTGATGTTGAAGCCTTCGTATCAACAGGTTTTGTTGGTACGAAGATTGGTTTTGTTTTCACAAGATTGACAACCTATTTTCCTTTTGCATTCACAGCTGTTGGTTTAGTCTTCGGTTTTGAAATCACAACAGGTGGTTTTGTTTTTGCAGTGGATGCTATATTTTGAGGATTTTTCAAAATCATGGGTTTTTTGTACTATTGGTTTGGAAATAACAGTTTTGGGTTTTAAAATCTCATTCTCAGTGGATTTTGCAAGTGGAACACGTTCATTTGATTCCATCAGTTGAAAAACATCCATCTTCGGAGTCTCAATTTTATCCATAACTTGAATTTGTTTGTAATTTCTCTTGGTGTAATTTTGATTTTGATTTTCAATATTCAAAAGATGTGTCAAGTTTTTAGGAATTTTGTCCTGTTCATAACATAAACGATTGTAAATGTTATGATCATACAAATATTGTTTTCTAACGTTGATTTTCACTTGCATGATTTCATTCAAATTGTTTTCAATGATTTTAGAGGATGAGAAGAATCCTTCCTCAGTAACTGTAGAATTATCCTCCTCAACTAGTTTAAATAAATCATTATCAACCAAAAGCAAACCACCCAGTTTTACGAAGACTGAGTTTTTGAAATACGAAACCTTCGGGTAAACACATGCCACATCTACCAATCTTTTTGAACTGTCTTTAAGATAATCTTCATAAGAGACACATTCATCTGGAATTTGTTTCTTAGTTTTCACAATTTCTTTGTTTTTGTTCAAAACATCAGTCGTTTCACTTTCACAATCAAATTTTGCTTTGTCTTTGTCATCCGAAGATGGTTGTGAGATACCTTCGGAAGGTGATGCGGATGCAGAGGAAGGTTTCAATACAACCAAAGAAGAACAATCAACCTCCTCCATATCCAAATCACTATCAGATTCAGTTTCAGTTTCAACAATAATTTCTGGTTCATTTTCAATTTGAGGAATAGATTTCTTAAGAATTGGAACTTCATTAGGCAACAATTTCAACAGATCATTAGAATTCAAATATTTTTCTACAGAAACTAAGCCATGCTTGTACGAAGTATTAGGAACTTCTGATCTAGAAACTATCGATTCACATTCATAAGAAATATTGTCTACATCCTTCAAATCAAACTCTATAAAAGGTAAAATGTAAGACCCGTTCCGCCGAGTCGCGGCCTGAAGGGATCTGCGTTGCGGCTTTAGGAAGAATCTAGAATCGCGAAGGATTTGTACGCGCAGCGCGGTTCTAAAGATCCCGCGACGCGGTGCGCCTGTAAAGTGAAAAACCCTAATTCAGATTTAAACGCCTATATAAAGGGACCCAGCCCTAGGGTTCGTGTTTTTGGGAGTTTTCTGGAGCAGAGGCGTCCGGTTTCAGCAGAGACTCTTTGGTTCCAAGGCTTTGGAGGCTTGAAGTGTAAACGCCCCAATTTCAAAAAATTTTAAAATCTATTTATTATCAAGGTTCCCATAAAATATTTATTCTAAAAGTAAATCTGTTCGACTTATTTATTAAACCAATAGCGGAAACAATTGAAAATCATAACATAATTCATTAAAATAAATCTTCTTGTATGCGATGCGCCGCCGTCACGCCTTGCCCTTCCCTTTGTCAATCGATTTACCTGAAATATTATAAAAACAACGGGTAAGCTTAAAGCTTAGTGAGTCCACAAATTACCATACATGCCCACACATTAAACAACCCGTCCTCGAGAACGACCCGACCCTACCCGCCATACAACAGCTACGGGCGTCCATCATACAACAGCTATGGAAATGGGAAGATTCTACCCATCATACAACAGCTATGGGTTCCCGGTTATGGCCCAGCCCATCATACAACAGCTATGGGACAAGGCATAGTCCAAATCGCCATACAACAGCTACGAGGGGACACACATCAGTACTGAGCCCAACAACAAATAACCACAGATATAGTGCAAATCATATAACTGTAATAACACACAAGATGCCTAACATGCAACATCATATAGCAAGGTGAGGATACTCACCTGATTCGAAACCGCACAGATATTCTCTAATATCCCTACTTAGCTCGTCCACACACCTAAATCCCACACACATACAACATATCAATTACTGACTAGGCTCTTACAGACCTGCCTAAAGGTTAGACTCACTATTTGCCATCAAACCGTGGTCAAAACTAAATTCCTGGACAAACAGTCGCTCGCCGCGGCGTGGCTCCTCGCCCTACGCGCCGCGGCTACCATTGCACAATTACGGGATTTCAGCCGAGTCCGCGCCGCTGACTTAGCCAGTCTGCGTCGCGGCTGGTAACATTCCAAAATGTTTTTCAGCGATTAACAGTACATCAATCGGTTAGGGTTCCTTTCTACACCCTTCCTGGGATCAGGAACTACCCTAAGGTCACTTCCTTATGGACATACAAGTCCATGCATGTCCTTGGTTCAAACCCTAAGGGCTACAAATCGTCTAAAGCTACAAACCAACTGGTAACACCATATGACGGGATAAATAGGAAAGTCAGAAGAGTAAATCTTCTTACCTTACTTCTGAAGGACGGAGTGATGCCCACGATCCGTTCTAAACCTTCTCCCGAGTGGATCTCCTTCTTCTAATCTCCCAAAACCTTCAACACCTCGAGACCAAAGAGTATCTGCCGAAACCAGACACCTCTACTCTAGAAACTCTCCAAAAACACGAACCCTAGGGCTGGGGTCCTTTTTATAGGCGTTTAAATCCGAATTAGGGTTTTTCATAACTGCGGCGCACCGCGCCGCGGATTCTTTAGAACCGCGCCACGCGTACAAATCCTACGCGATTCTAGATTCTTCCAAAAGCCTCGACGCGGATTCCTTCGGGCCGCGACTCGGCGGACCGGGTCTTACAATTATCCCCCACTTAACTGGATTTCGTCCCCGAAATCCGTGCCGGTAAATAATTCTAGATAATGCCTCCGCATTTCCTCCTCCGGTTCCCAAGTCCATTCGGACCCTTTTCGATGCTGCCACTGAACCTTCACTAATCCTATCATTTTATTCCGCAAAGTCTTTATCTTCTTTTCAATTATGGCAATTGGTCGCTCCACATAATTTAGATGTTCATCTAATTGAATATCCTCCAAAGGTACTATTGTGGATTCCTCAGTCACGCACTTTCTGAGCTGCGAAACGTGAAACGTGTCGTGAATCTGACTAAGCTGTTCGGGTAGCTCCAACCGGTAAGCTACCTCACCTACACGGGCGACAATTCGATATGGTCCAATGTACCTAGGGCCAAGCTTTCCTCGCTTCCTAAAACGAATAACTCCCTTCCAAGGTGACACCTTTAGAAGAACATAATCCCCAACTTGAAACTCGAGATCGGACCGTCGCCTATCCGCATAACTTTTCTGTCGGCTTTGAGTGGTTAACAATCTCTCCCGAACCTTCTGAATTAACTCAGTTGTCTTGAGCACCACCTCTGTACTTCCCAATACCTGCTGGCCAACCTCACCCCAGCAAATAGGTGTCCGACATTTTCTTCCATACAACATTTCAAAGGGAGCTCTGCCAATGCTCGCGTGATAACTGTTATTGTAAGAAAACTCAGCTAAAGAGAGATGGGAATCCCAACTCCCGCCAAAATCGATGACGCATGCTCTAAGCATATCTTCCAGCGTTTGAATCGTCCTTTCACTCTGCCCATCCGTCTGAGGATGATAGGCTGTGCTGAAATGAAGGCGAGTGCCTAATTCCTCATGAAACTTCTTCCAAAACCTAGACGTAAATAGGACATCCCGGTCGGATATCACCGAGACCGGTATACCATGCCGAGAGATAATCTCATCTGTGAAGACCTTAGCCAATTCCTTTGCAGAGTAAGTCTCTTGGATGGGGAGGAAATGAGCACTTTTGGTCAACCTATCAACGATAACCCAAATAATATCCATATGTCGAGGGGTTCTTGGCAACTTCGTGATGAAATACATTGTGATATGCTCCCATTTCCATTCTGGGATCTCAAGAGGCTGCAATCTACCATGAGGCCATTGGTGCTCGGCCTTGACCCTACGACAGGTCATGCATCTTTCGACGCACTCAGCTACTTCCCTCTTCATACCTGGCCACCAATAATATTCACGCAGATCCCTATACATTTTAGTCGCTCCAGGGTGGATAGAGAACCTGGATTTATGCGCCTCCTCCAATAGGGTTTGACGAACCTCGCCCAGCTTCGGTACCCAAATCCTCTCGTGACAAGTCAAAAATCCCTACTATCTTTTACCATAGCTGCCAACTGACCCACAATCCTCTCACTTTTCTGATTCTCGCTCTTGCTTGCTTCCACCTAGGCTTTCCTAATCAGCTCAAACAGCGGTGTCACAATTGTCATCCTTAGACAAAAGCCCCGAAGGGGTGCACTCGAAGCCTTACGACTTAACGCATCCGCTACCACATCGGCCTTTCCAGGGTGGTAGTGTATCTCACAATCATAGTCTTTTAATACATCCAACCATCTTCTCTGTCTCATATTGAGGTTTGCCTGATCCATCAGGTACTTCAAACTTTTATGGTCCGTGAAAATGGTGCACTTCACTCCATACAAATAATGTCTCCAAATCTTGAGAGCGAAGACCACCGCTCCCAATTCCAAATCATGAGTAGGGTAGTTAGTTTCATGGGGCTTCAACTGTCGCGAGGCGTAAGCGATCACCCTGCCTCGTTGCATCAAGACTGCCCCCAATCCCGTGATTGATGCATCGCAGTAAACTACCATATCCTCCATGCCCTCAGGCAAAGTCAAAACCGGAGCTTCACACAATTTCTGCCGCAAAGTCTCAAAAGCTTGCTGCTGCTCCTCACCCCACCGAAAAGCAGCATTTTTCTTAGTTAGCCGGGTCAAAGGTACTGCAACCTTTGAGAAGTCTTGGATGAAACGACGGTAATAACCAGCCAGACCCAAGAAACTTCTAATCTCCGAGGGAGTCTTCGGAACCTCCCACCGCATCACGGCCTCTACCTTAGCCGGGTCTACCATGATTCCTTGCTCATTTACAATGTGACCCAAAAACTGAACCTCCCGTAGCCAAAAGTCACACTTGGATAATTTTGCATAAAGCTTCTCCTTCCTTAAGGTCTCTAATACTTCCTTTAAGTGTTGTTCATGTTGTTCCCTGCTCCGAGAGTAGACTAAGATGTCGTCAATGAACACTATAACCGACCGATCCAACATTGGTCGACACACCCGATTCATTAAGTCCATAAAAGCTGCAGGGGCATTGGTCAGTCCAAACGGCATCACTACAAACTCGAAGTGGCCGTACCTCGTCCGAAAAGCCGTTTTCGGGATGTCTTCCTCCCGTACCCGCATTTGATGGTAACCTGACTGTAAATCAATTTTTGAAAACCACGAAGCGCCCTGCAGTTGGTCGAATAAGTCGTCGATGCGAGGCAATGGATATCGATTCTTCACCGTAAGCTTATTCAACTCACGATAATCTATGTACATCCTGTTGGAACCATCCTTCTTCTTAACAAACAAAATAGGCGCTCCCCATGGCGAGCAACTAGGTTGAATAAATCCCTTATCTAATAATTCTCGAAGTTGAATAGACAACTCCAGCATCTCCGGAGGCGCAAGACGATACTGTGCTTTAGCTATCGGAGCTGCACCGGGAGTTAAGTCGATCTTAAATTCCACCTGTCTCTCTGGCGGCACGCCAGGCAGGTCCTCGGGAAAAACATCAGGAAAATCCCGAACCGCTGGTATATCACCTGCTTTCTGCTGTGGCTTCCTTTCTCGTGTGTCTTCAATATAAGCCACAAATCCCGAACCTCCACGCTGAAAATGTCTGCGTGCCCTAGCAGCTGAACAGAAAACTGCACCTCGATTCTTTCTCCCGCCCTGCACAACCAGCTCTCCCCCACTTGGGGTTTAAATCCACACTCGCTTGTTCTTACAATCGATCCATGATTCATGCTGACCCATCCAATCCATACCGATGATGACTCTGGAGTCACTCAACGGTATAGGGATGAGATCGATCGGAAACTTTATTCCTTGAATCACGACTTCGCATCCCCGATAAACACTAGTCGCTTGCACGGTTTAATCATCCGCAATTTCCACTTCTAACGGCTGATGAAGAGTTCCTAAAGCAATACCGAAACTCTTTCCCAACGCGGCAGACACAAAAGAATGACTAGCACCCGAATCAAATAGTGCAAAGGTAGGCGTAGAGTTGACTAAGAATGTTCCTAATCAAAGCATAATAGACATATTAATTACACACACCACAAACACGAGGCAAGTAAAGAAAGAGTACCTGTGGCGACGTCGGGCGCATCTTGTGCCTCCTCGACGGTCATGACGAATGCTCGACCCTTGGTCTTAGGGGCTTCCCCTTTCCCCTGCCTAGCATCGGTAATCCGGAGTGTAGTGGGTGCCGGATTCTGAACCACTCCCTGATTCAGACGGGGACATTGGGCCTTGAAGTGGCCCACTTGGTTACAATTAAAACAAATCTTGACCTCTTGCCGACAATCTTTAGCATAGTGGCCTTCCTTTCCACACTTATGACATATTAGCACCCAGCAACGACCCTCATGATTCCTTCCACATTTACCACACTTACCCTGGCTCCTTTGCCCTTGCTTTCCCTGATCTGCCCCTCGAAATTTCTTCGACACCTGCTGAGTCTAAGTAGGCGCCGGACGCTTCTGCTTTTGTTGGGTTTCCAGTTCCAACTTTCGGGCCCGAGCGGCCGCTATCATATCAGTAAGAGTTTGGTGCCTAGCAGCAGACACAAATTCCCGAATGTCTGTGCGAAGCATTGCCAAGTATTGGGTCATCCTCATGCGCTCGGTTGCCGCAAACTCTGGACAGAAGAGTGCCCGTTCATTAAACTTCTTGGTGATTTCCGTCACCGTCTCAGTAGTCTGGGTCAGATTTAGGTACTCCTGCGCCAAGCGTTCCATTTCCACCTGTGGAACATACTCCAATTTGAACTGTTCCTTAAACTGCGGCCATGTAATGGCATCCAACTGAGCAGGAGTGAGATCTTTCGTTCGTATTTCCCACCAATCTTTCGCACCCTCTCTTAAAAGATTCGCCGCAAACGTTACCTTGGAGTTCTCATGACAGGAACATGTGCGGAAAGCACCCTCCACTGCGGAAATCCACCGCATGCTAACAATCGGATCCCTGCCCCCATCGAACATCGGAGGCGAACAAGCCAAAAAGTCCTTATAACTTGCATCCCTAGCACGTGATGTGCCCTGAGTAGCCAGTCGTTCCTCGAGCATTGCCCATAGCTCAGCCTTAATCGTACCAAAGAACTGAGGTATCGCAGCCAAGACTTCTCGCGAAACCTCCTCCGCTATCAGGTTACGGAGATTTTCATCAGTCGGTCCTCCCCCACTCGAGGTACCCGCATCTGGTCCACCGTTACTTCGAGTGACTGCCATTCTGAAATGCGCAACAGTTTCTAATATCAATACTCGGGTCACTCCTATCTATCCAACTACTTGACTTTTTAGGACTTTGTTTGACTACTCTTAACTCAAGCGTGAATCCTGTGCTTTCGGTAATACTGGCCTGGTACTACCTTCCACACCTATTCGCCCTTGTTCCAAGTTCGTCAACCATCCTCCTAAAACGTCACACGCACTAAACCATTTCCTTTGACTCATGTGGTCATGCACCGTGGTGCCTAATCTTTTGATCTAACTCTCCATCTCACACGTGCCTAAGAGAACTATTGCTAATGTCGTCGAGTCACCTCACAGACGCACAGCCGTACACAATCAGGAATAAGATAGACGTTTGAATAACTGATCTACCCTAAAGTCACAACCAAACAAGGAACAGCCAGTAAGGCCAGACCAAGAATTTTAGGCTATCTTACCCTAATTGTATATAACGTACCAGCATTCATTAAGCAACCTAACGACAGTAGCATAAAATTCCAAAGCAGCACATATGGTACAAAAACAGTCTACAGAGTATATTATCCAGGCAGCTTTACATCCTAGCACAATACATTTTATCACATAACACAAACTTGGCATGGGTAATTGGGAATCACAAAACTTACTTGAGCTCGGCTGACGGTTCGCATCGCATCTTCTTTTACTTTAATTTAACCTTCCAAAAACATTTTCTTAACAAAATCGCTCAGTCCTAAGTTTGAGTTTGGATTCCCAATACTGTTCATCCAAATCCCTCAAACCAAGGCTCTGATACCAATTTGTAACGCCCCAATTTCAAAAAATTTTAAAATCTATTTATTATCAAGGTTCCCATAAAATATTTATTCTAAAAGTAAATCTGTTCGACTTATTTATTAAACCAACAGCGGAAACAATTGAAAATCATAACATAATTCATTAAAATAAATCTTCTTGTATGCGATGCGCCGCCGTCACGCCTTGCCCTTCCCTTTGTCAATCGATTTACCTGAAATATTATAAAAACAACGGGTAAGCTTAAAGCTTAGTGAGTCCACAAATTACCATACATGCCCACATATTAAACAACTCGTCCTCGAGAACGACCCGACCCTACCCGCCATACAACAGCTACGGGCGTCCATCATACAACAGCTATGGACACGGGAAGGTTCTACCCATCATACAACAGCTATGGGTTCCCGGTTATGGCCCAGCCCATCATACAACAGCTATGGGACAAGGCATAGTCAACTCGCCATACAACAGCTACGAGGGGACACGCATCAGTACTGAGCCCAACAACAAATAACCACAGATATAGAGCAAATCATATAACTGTAAATAACACACAAGATGCCTAACATGCAACATCATATAGCAAGGTGAGGATACTCACCTGATTCGAAACCGCATAGATATTCTCTAATATCCCCACTTAGCTCGTCTACACACCTAAATCCCACACACATACAACATATCAATTACTGACTAGGCTCTTACAGACCTGCCTAAAGGTTAGACTCACTATTTGCCATCAAACCGTGGTCAAAACTAAATTCCTGGACAAACAGACGCTCGCCGAGGCGTGGCTCCTCGCCCTACGCGCCGCGGCTACCATTGCACAATTACGGGATTTCAGCCGAGTCCGCGCCGCTGACTTAGCCAGTCTGCGTCGCGGCTCGTAACATTCCAAAATGTTTTTCAGCGATTAACAGTACATCAATCGGCTAAGACTACTAGTAGAAAGTAGGTGATATACCAGTGGTTCGGGATTTTCCTGACGTTTTTCCCGAGGACCTGCCTGGCGTACCGCCAGAGAGACAGGTGGAATTTAAGATCGACTTAACTCCCGGTGCGGCTCCAATAGCTAAAGCACCGTATCGTCTTGCGCCTCCAGAGATGTTGGAGTTGTCTATTCAACTTCGGGAATTATTAGATAAGGGATTTATTCGACCCAGTTGCTCACCGTGGGGAGCGCCTATTTTGTTTGTTAAGAAGAATGATGGTTCCAATAGGATGTGCATAGATTATCGTGAGCTGAACAAGCTTACGGTGAAGAATCGATATCCATTACCTCGCATCGATGACTTATTCGATCAACTGCAGGGCGCCTCGTGGTTCTCAAAAATTGATTTGCGGTCAGGATATCATCAAATGCGAGTACGGGAGGAAGACATCCCGAAAACGGCTTTTAGGACGAGGTACGGCCACTTCGAGTTTGTAGTGATGCCGTTTGGGCTAACCAATGCCCCTGCAGCTTTTATGGATTTAAAGGAATCAGGTGTGTCGACCGATGTTGGATCGGTCGGTTATAGTTTTCATTGACGACATCTTAGTCTACTCTCGGAGCAGGGAGCAACATGAACAACACTTAAAGGAAGTATTAGAAACCTTAAGGAAGGAGAAAATTTATGCAAAGCTATCCAAATGTGACTTTTAGCTGAGGGAGGTTCAGTTTCTGGGCCACATCATTAACGAGCAAGGAATCATGGTAGACCCGGCTAAGGTAGAGGTCGTGATGCGGTGGGAGGTTCCGAAGACCCCCTTGGAGATTAGAAGTTTCTTGGGTCTGGCTGGTTATTATCGTCGTTTCATCCAAGACTTCTCAAAGGTTGCAGTACCTTTGACCCAACTAACTAAGAAAAATGCTGCTTTTCGGTGGGGTGAGGAGCAGCAGCAGGCTTTCGAGACTTTACGGCGGAAATTGTGTGAAGCTCCGGTTTTGACTTTGCCTGAGGGCATGGAGGATATGGTAGTTTATTGTGATGCATCAATCTCGGGATTGGGGGCTGTCTTGATGCAACGGGGCAGGGTGATTGCTTACGCCTCGCGACAGTTGAAGCCCCATGAAGCTAACTACCCTACTCATGATTTGGAATTGGGAGCGGTGGTCTTTGCTCTCAAGATTTGGAGACACTATTTGTATGGTGTGAAGTGCACCATTTTCACGGATCACAAGAGTTTGAAGTACCTGATGGATCAGGCAAACCTTAATATGAGACAGAGAAGATGGTTGGATGTATTGAAAGACTATGATTGTGAGATACACTACCACCCTGGAAAGGCCAATGTGGTAGCGGATGCGTTAAGTCGTAAGGCTTCGGGTGCACCCCTTCGGGGCATTTGTCTAAGGATGACAATTGTGACACCGTTGTTTGAGCTAATTAGGAAAGCCCAGGTGGAAGCAAGCAAGAATGAGAATCAGAAAGGTGAGAGAATTGTGGGTCAGTTGGCAGCTATGGTCAAAGATAGTAGAGACTTGTTAACTTGTCATGAGAGGATTTGGGTACCGAAGCTGGGCAGGGTTCGTCAAACCCTATTGGAGGAGGCACATAAATACAGGTTCTCTATCCACCCTAGAGCGACTAAAATTTATAGGGATCTGCGCGAATATTATTCATGGCCAGGCATGAAGAGGGATGTAGCTGAGTTTGTCTAAAGATGCATGACCTGTCGTAGGGTCAAGGCCGAGCACCAACGACCTCATGGTAGATTGCAGCCTCTTGAGATCCCAGAATGGAAATGGGAGCATATCACAATGGATTTCATCACGAAGTTGCCAAGAACCCCTCGACATATGGACACTATTTGGGTTATCGTGGATAGGTTGACTAAAAGTGCTCATTTCCTCCCCATCCAAGAGACTTACTCTGCAAAGGAATTGGCTAAGGTCTACGTAGATGAGATTATCTCTCGGCATGGTATACCGGTCTCGGTGATATCCGACCGGGATGTCCGTTGTACGTCTAGGTTTTGGAAGAAGTTTCATGAGGAATTAGGCACTCGCCTTAATTTCAGCATAGCATATCATCCTCAGACGGATGGGCAGAGTGAAAGAACGATTCAAACGCTGGAGGATATGCTTAGGGACTGTGTCATCGATTTTGGCGGGAGTTGGGATTCCCATCTCCCTTTAGCGGAGTTTTCTTACAATAACGGTTATCACACGAGCATTGGCAGGGCTCCCTTTGAAATGTTGTATGGAAGGAAATGTCGGACACCTATTTGCTGGGGCGAGGTTGGCCAGCAGGTATTTAGTAGTACTGAGGTGGTGCTCAAGACAACTGAGTTAATTCAGAAGGTTCGGGAGAGATTGTTAACCGCTCAAAGTCGACAGAAAAGTTATGCTGATAGGCGACGGTCCGATCTCGAGTTTCAAGTTGGGGATTATTATCTTCTTAAAGTGTCACCTTGGAAGGGAGTTATTCGTTTTAGGAAGCGAGGAAAGCTTGGCCCTAGGTACATTGGACCATATCGAATTGTCGCCCGTGTAGGTAAGGTAGCTTACCGGTTGGAGCTGCCCGAGCAGCTTAGTCAAATTCACGACACGTTCCACGTTTCGCAGCTCAGAAAGTGCGTTACGGAGGGATCCACAATAATACCTTTGGAGGATATTCAATTAGATGAACGTCTAAATTATGTGGAGCGACCGATTGCCATCATTGAAAGGAAGATAAAGGCTTTACGAAAAAAAACAATAGGATTAGTTAAGGTTCAGTGGCAGCATCGAAAAGGGTCCGAATGGACTTGGGAACCGGAGGAGGAAATGCGGAGGCATTATCCAGAATTATTTACCGGCACAGATTTCGGGGACGAAATCCAGTTAAGTGGAGGAGAATTGTAAGACCCGTTCCGCCGAGTCGCGGCCTGAAGGGATCCGCGGCGCGGCTTTAGGAAGAATCTAGAATCGCGAAGGATTTGTACGCGCGGCGCGGTTCTAAAGATCCCGCGACGCGGTGCGCCTCTAAAGTGAAAAACCCTAATTCGGATTTAAACGCCTATATAAAGGGACCCAGCCCTAGGGTTCGTGTTTTTGGGTGTTTTCTGGAGCAGAGGCGTCCGGTTTCAGCAGAGACTCTTTGGTTCCAAGGATTTGGAGGCTTGAAGGAAGAAATACAACGTGGGGAAAGGCTGTAGTCGACCGGGTGCATTTCTCTGTTTTCCAGAAGCAAGGTATGAGGATCTACCTTCTGATATTTCAGTTTATCCCGTTTCTATGGTGTTATCCCTTAAGTAGTAGTATTAGATGACTTGTAACCCTCGGGGTTAGACTAAGGACAGGAATAGACATGCATGTCCCTAAGGAAGTGACCTTAGGGTAGTTTCTGATCTCAGGAAAGATTTGGAGTGAAACCCTAGCCGATTGATGTAATGTCAATCGCTAAAAAACATTTTGGAATGTTACGAGCCGAGACGCAGACTGGCTAAGTCAGCTGCGTGGACTCAGCTGAACCCCCTAATGGTGCAATGGTAGCCGCGGCGCGTAGGGCGAGAAGCCACACCGCGGCGAGCGTCTGTTTGACCCTAAGGTATGGTTTTGACCCTGGTTTGGTGGTAAACGTGGGTCTGACCTTTAGGCAAGTCTATAGAAGTTTAGTCAGTGCTTGACATGTTCTATATGTGGGATATAGGTGTGTGGACGAGCTAGTGGAGATATTAAAGTATATTTGTGCGGTTACGAATCAGGTGAGTATCCTCACCTTACTATATGATGTTGCATGTTAGGCATCTTTTGTATTGTTTACAGTTATATGATTTTCTCTATATCTGTGGTTATTTGTTGTTGGGCTCAGTACTGAATACGTGTCCCCTCGTAGCTGTTGTATGGCGAGTTGGACTATTGCCTTGTCCCATAGCTGTTGTATGATGGGCTGGGCCATAACCGCGAACCCATAGCTGTTGTATGATGGGTAGAACCTTCCCGTGTCCATAGCTGTTGTATGATGGACGCCCGTAGCTATTGTATGGCGGGTAGGGTCGGGTCGTTCTCAAGGACGGGTTGTTTAATTTGTGGGCATGTATGGTAATTTGTGGACTCACTAAGCTTTAAGCTTACCCGTTGATTTTATAACATTTCAGGTAATTCAAATGACAAAGGGAAGGGCAAGGCTTGACGGCAGCGCGTCGCATTCAAGAGATTGATGTCAATGAACTATATTAGTATTTTCAAATGTTTCCGCTGTTAATTTAAGTATTATGTTGAACAGTTTTATGTTTTGGAATAAATGTTTTATTGGAACCTTGGTAATAAATGATTTTTAAAATTTTTGAAATTGGGGCGTTACATAAAAGTTGATTGTGCTGAATATTGCAAACATCAGCAGAGCAATAGATTCGAGTGATATGTGAGTACAGTCTCTTTGGTACGATTAAGGCTGAGCTATGGGCAATGCTCGAGGAACGACTGGCCACTCAGGGCACATCACGTGCTAGGGATGCAAGTTATAAGGACTTTTCGGCTTGTTCGCCTCCGATGTTCGATGGGGGCAGGGATCCGATTGTTAGCATGCGGTGGATTTCCGCGGTGGAGGGTGCTTTCCGCACATGTTCATGTCCTGAGAACTCCAAGGTAACGTTTGCGGCAAATCTTTTAAGAGAGGGTGCGAAGGATTGGTGGGAGATACGAATGAAAGATCTCACTCCTGCTCAGTTGGATGCCATTACATGGCCGCAGTTTAAGGAACAGTTCAAACTGGAGTATGTTCCACAGGTGGAAATGGAACGCTTGGTGCAGGAATACCTAAATCTGACTCAGACTACTGAAACGGTGACGGAGATCACCAAAACGTTTAATGAGCGAGCACTCTTCTGTCCAGAGTTTGCGGCAACCGAGCGCATGAGGAAGACACGACACTTGGCGATGCTTCGCACAGACATTCGGGAATTTGTGTCTGCTGCTAGGCACCAAACTCTTACTGATATGATAGCGGCCGCTCGGGCCTGAGAGTTGGAACTGGAAAACAAAAGCAGAAGCGTCCGGCGCCTACTCCGACTCAGCAGGTGTCGAAGAAATTTCGAGGGGCAGATCACGGAAAGCAAGGGCAAAGGAGCCAGGGTAAGTGTGGTAAATGTGGAAGGAATCATGAGGGGCGTTGCTGGGTGTTAATATGCCATAAGTGTGGAAAGGAGGGCCACTATGCTAAAGATTGTCGGCAAGAGGTCAAGATTTGTTTTAATTGTAATCAGGTAGGCCACTTTAAGGCCCAATGTCCCCGTCTGACTCAGGGAGTGGTTCAGAATCCGGCACCCACTACACTCCGGATTACCGATGGTAGGCAGGGGAAAGGGGAAGTCTCTAAGACCAAGGGTCGAGCATTCGTCATGACCGCCGAGGAGGCACAGGATGCGCCCGACGTCGTCACGGGTACTCTTTCTTTACTTGCCTCGTGTTTGTGGTGTGTGTAATTAATATGTCTATTATGCTTTGATTAGGAACATTCTTAGTCAACTCTACGCCTACCTTTGCACTATTTGATTTGGGTGCTAGTCATTCTTTTATGTCTGCCGCGTTGGGAAAGAGTTTCGGTATTGCTTTAGGAACTCTTCATCGACCGTTAGAAGTAGAAATTGCGGATGATAAAACCGTGCAAGCGACTAGTGTTTATCGGGGATGCAAAGTAGTGATTCAAGGAATAAAGTTTCCGATCGATCTCATCCCTATACCGTTGAGTGACTCTCGAGTCATCATCGGTATGGATTGGATGGGTCAGCATGAATCATGGATCGACTGTAAGAACAAGCGAGTGTGGATTCAAACCCCAAGTGGGGGAGAGCTGGTTGTGCAGGGCGAGAGAAAGAATCAAGGTGCAATTTTCTGTTCAGCTGCTAGGGCACGCAGACATTTTCAGCATGGAGGTTCGGGATTTGTGGCTTATGTTGTAGACACACGAGAAACGAAGCCACAGCAAAAAGCAGGTGATATACCAGTGGTTCGGGATTTTCCTGACGTTTTTCCCAAAGACCTGCCTGGCGTACCGCCAGAGAGACAGGTGGAATTTAAGATCGACTTAGCTCCCGGTGCGGCTCCAATAGCTAAAGCACCGTATCGTCTTGCGCCTCCAGAGATGTTGGAGTTGTCTATTCAACTTCGGGAATTATTAGATAAGGGATTTATTCGACCCAGTTGCTCACCGTGGGGAGCGCCTATTTTGTTTGTTAAGAAGAAGGATGGTTCCAATAGGATGTGCATAGATTATCGTGAGCTGAACAAGCTTACGGTGAAGAATCGATATCCATTACCTCGCATCGATGACTTATTCGATCAACTGCAGGGCGCCTCGTGGTTCTCAAAAATTGATTTGCGGTCAGGATATCATCAAATGCGAGTACGGGAGGAAGACATCCTGAAAACGGCTTTTAGGACGAGGTACGGCCACTTCGAGTTTGTAGTGATGCCGTTTGGGCTAACCAATGCCCCTGCAGCTTTTATGGATTTAATGAATCGGGTGTGTCGACCGATGTTGGATCGGTCGGTTATAGTTTTCATTGACGACATCTTAGTCTACTCTCGGAGCAGGGAGCAACATGAACAACACTTAAAGGAAGTATTAGAAACCTTAAGGAAGGAGAAACTTTATGCAAAGCTATCCAAATGTGACTTTTGGCTGAAGGAGGTTCAGTTTCTGGGTCACATCATTAACGAGCAAGGAATCATGGTAGACCCGGCTAAGGTAGAGGTCGTGATGCGGTGGGAGGTTCCGAAGACCCCCTCGGAGATTAGAAGTTTCTTGGGTCTGGCTGGTTATTATCGTCGTTTCATCCAAGACTTTTCAAAGGTTGCAGTACCTTTGACCCGGCTAACTAAGAAAAATACTGCTTTTCGGTGGGGTGAGGAGCAGCAGCAGGCTTTCGAGACTTTACGGCGGAAATTGTTTGAAGCTCCGGTTTTGACTTTGCCTGAGGGCATGGAGGATATGGTAGTTTATTGCGATGCATCAATCTCGGGATTGGGGGCTGTCTTGATGCAACGGGGCAGGGTGATTGCTTACGCCTCGCGACAGTTAAAGCCACATGAAGCTAACTACCCTACTCATGATTTGGAATTGGGAGCGGTGGTCTTCGCTCTCAAGATTTGGAGACACTATTTGTATGGAGTGAAGTGCACCATTTTCACTGATCACAAGAGTTTGAAGTACCTGATGGATCAAGCAAACCTTAATATGAGACAGAGAAGATGGTTGGATGTATTGAAAGACTATGATTGTGAGATACACTACCACCCTGGAAAGGCCAATGTGGTAGCGGATGCGTTAAGTCGTAAGGCTTCGGGTGTACCCCTTCGGGGCATTTGTCTAAGGATGACAATTGTGACACCGCTGTTTGAGCTAATTAGGAAAGCCCAGGTGGAAGCAAGCAAGAATGAGAATCAGAAAGGTGAGAGAATTATGGGTCAGTTGGCAGCTATGGTCAAAGATAGTAGAGACTTGTTAACTTGTCATGAGAGGATTTGGGTACCGAAGCTGGGCGGGGTTCGTCAAACCCTATTGGAGGAAGCACATAAATCCAGGTTCTCTATTCACCCTAGAGCGACTAAAATGTATAGGTATCTGCGCGAATATTATTGGTGGCCAGGCATGAAGAGGGATGTAGCTGAGTTTGTCTAAAGATGCATGACCTGTCGTAGGGTCAAGGCCGAGCACCAACGGCCTCATGGTAGATTGCAGCCTCTTGAGATCCCAGAATGGAAATGGGAGCATATCACAATGGATTTCATCACGAAGTTGCCAAGAACCCCTCGACATATGGACACTATTTGGGTTATCGTGGATAGGTTGACTAAAAGTGCTCATTTCCTCCCCATCCAAGAGACTTACTCTGCAAAGGAATTGGCTAAGGTCTACGTAGATGAGATTATCTCTCGACATGGTATACCGGTCTCGGTGATATCCGACCGGGATGTCCGTTTTACGTCTAGGTTTTGGAAGAAGTTTCATGAGGAATTAGGCACTCACCTTCATTTCAGCACAGCATATCATCCTCAGACGGATGGGCAGAGTGAAAGAACGATTCAAACGCTGGAGGATATGCTTAGGGCATGTGTCATCGATTTTGGCGGGAGTTGGGATTCCCATCTCCCTTTAGCGGAGTTTTCTTACAATAACAGTTATCACGCGAGCATTGGCAGGGCTCCCTTTGAAATGTTGTATGGAAGGAAATGTCAGACACCTATTTGCTAGGGTGAGGTTGGCCAGCAGGTATTGGGTAGTACTGAGGTGGTGCTCAAGACAACTGAGTTAATTCAGAAGGTTCGGGAGATATTGTTAACCGCTCAAAGTCGACAGAAAAGTTATGCTGATAGGCGACGGTCCGATCTCGAGTTTCAAGTTTGGGATTATGTTCTTCTTAAAGTGTCACCTTGGAAGGGAGTTATTCGTTTTAGGAAGCGAGGAAAGCTTGGCCCTAGGTACATTGGACCATATCGAATTGTCGCCCGTGTAGGTAAGGTAGCTTACCGGTTGGAGCTGCCCGAGCAGCTTAGTCAAATTCACGACACTTTCCACGTTTCGCAGCTCAGAAAGTGCGTTACGGAGGGATCCACAATAATACCTTTGGAGGATATTCAATTAGATGAACGTCTAAATTATGTGGAGCGACCGATTGCCATCATTGAAAGGAAGATAAAGGCTTTACGAAAAAAAAAACAATAGGATTAGTTAAGGTTCAGTGGCAGCATCGAAAAGGGTCCGAATGGACTTGGGAACCGGAGGAGGAAATGCGGAGGCATTATCCAGAATTATTTACCGGCACAGATTTCGTGGACGAAATCCAGTTAAGTGGAGGAGAATTGTAAGACCCGTTCCGCCGAGTCGCGGCCTGAAGGGATCCGCGGCGCGGCTTTAGGAAGAATCTAGAATCGCGAAGGATTTGTACGCGCGGCGCGGTTCTAAAGATCCCGCGACGCGGTGCGCCTCTAAAGTGAAAAACCCTAATTCGGATTTAAACGCCTATATAAAGGGACCCAACCCTAGGGTTCGTGTTTTTGGGAGTTTTCTGGAGCAGAGGCGTCCGGTTTCAGCAGAGACTCTCTGTTTTCCAGAAGCAAGGTATGAGGATCTACCTTCTGATATTTCAGTTTATCCCGTTTCTATGGTGTTATCCCTTAAGTAGTAGTATTAGATGACTTGTAACCCTCGGGGTTAGACTAAGGACAGGAATAGACATGCATGTCCCTAAGGAAGTGACCTTAGGGTAGTTTCTGATCTCAGGAAAGATTTGGAGTGAAACCCTAGCCGATTGATGTAATGTCAATCGCTAAAAAACATTTTGGAATGTTACGAGCCGAGACGCAGACTGGCTAAGTCAGCTGCGTGGACTCAGCTGAACCCCCTAATGGTGCAATGGTAGCCGCGGCGCGTAGGGCGAGAAGCCACACCGCGGCGAGCGTCTGTTTGACCCTAAGGTATGGTTTTGACCCTGGTTTGGTGGTAAACGTGGGTCTGACCTTTAGGCAAGTCTATAGAAGTTTAGTCAGTGCTTGACATGTTCTATATGTGGGATATAGGTGTGTGGACGAGCTAGTGGAGATATTAAAGTATATTTGTGCGGTTACGAATCAGGTGAGTATCCTCACCTTACTATATGATGTTGCATGTTAGGCATCTTTTGTGTTGTTTACAGTTATATGATTTTCTCTATATCTGTGGTTATTTGTTGTTGGGCTCAGTACTGAATACGTGTCCCCTCGTAGCTGTTGTATGGCGAGTTGGACTATTGCCTTGTCCCATAGCTGTTGTATGATGGGCTGGGCCATAACCGCGAACCCATAGCTGTTGTATGATGGGTAGAACCTTCCTGTGTCCATAGCTGTTGTATGATGGACGACCGTAGCTGTTGTATGGCGGGTAGGGTCGGGTCGTTCTCGAGGACGGGTTCTTTAATGTGTGGGCATGTATGGTAATTTGTGGACTCACTAAGCTTTAAGCTTACCCGTTGATTTTATAACATTTCAGGTAATTCAAATGACAAAGGGAAGGGCAAGGCTTGACGGCAGCGCGTCGCATTCAAGAGATTGATGTCAATGAACTATATTAGTATTTTCAAATGTTTCCGCTGTTAATTTAAGTATTATGTTGAACAGTTTTATGTTTTGGAATAAATGTTTTATTGGAACCTTGGTAATAAATGATTTTTAAAATTTTTGAAATTGGGGCGTTACATAAAAGTTGCTTGTGCTGAATATTGCATACATCAGCAGAGTGATAGATTCGAGTGATATGTGAGTACAGTCTCTTCGCAGTTTCACAAAATATGTTATGCTGTTTTAAGATTACATCTCCGTTATTCAAGTACTTCTCCCTATTCTCCTCTAACACTAAGATTCTTAAGTTGGCATTTTCTAGGGATAGCTTCAAACTTTCTACTCTCCCGTTCAACAGAAGAATCTCCTGCTCACTGACTTTCGCCCTATTTTTAGCATCAATCAACATTTTATTTATCACAGAGAAATCACATGTTATTTCAGCAATATCAGCAGAATATTTAGATGCATAAATTTTAAAAGATGAAAGTAGTTTTGATACCTGTTCAGGATGTGTTGGGAGTTATTTTAGTTTGGTTTAATCTTTATTTAGTAGGACTAAAATTGTAATAGATAATTAAAATGGGCTTTACTTGTAAATTCGGTGGGAGGCCGAACAACCAAGGGTTGTTCGGTTTTGGCACTTGTAGTCTATGCCTATTTTGGGCTAGTGGTTGGGTTTTCATGGGCTTAGGTCTTAGGTCATTAGTCTAGAGTATATAAGCCATTTATGACATCATTTGTCATGTTGATTGCCTAGAGAATTGTGCTAACTCGAGAGAGAAACCTTTGATTGTTCTTGGCATTCACACAAGCTTATGTACTAGTCTTGATTAATACAAGAGTGCATTGAAGCTTAATCTCCTTGTGTTTTGATTGATTGATTGATATCTTTGTGATCTAGAGAATATTTGGGACCTACAATTGGTATCAGAGCTTGTTTTTTATATCGATCATCCTTTGTTCTTGGAGATTTGGAAAGTTTGATCCATTTTTGTGAAGTTTTTAGGACTGTTTTGGTGTTTTTGGGTTTAAAGTTCTTGGTGTTCTTCGATATATTCAAGCAAAAGCATTAAAAAATTCACTTTTTGATCCAAAAAGTGCTTTTCGGAAACTGTTTGTGGAGTTTTGGGGTTATTCGGTTACCCTCCTTGAGTTGTTCGACGGCGCAAAGGAATTTTTAGGGTTTTAGTGGGTTTTTCGGTGGGTCATTAGGGTTGCAAGGAGGTTATTTGGCGGCAACTTTAATTGGTCTAGAGTTTCTTGGCTGCAGAAAAAGGATTAGGGTTTGCTATTTGCTTTTTGGTCCTGATTGAAGTGGCTCGGTAGGCCCATTAGCTGGTTCGGTGCTCTAAGGTTTATTCTGGTTGTTCGGTCCTTTAGCCTCACTCGGTCAAGCTTGTTTCTCGATTTGACTTTTCTCGGTCAAAGTGATTCCTTTGTTACTCGGTTGGTTGATCGGTGGCTTTAATTGATCGGTCAAGTCTTGTTGTTGGGTATGGCCTTAGTGACTCTTTCTCGGTTGTTGATTTTTGCATAGTTATTCGGTCTCCTGGTTGCTCGGTCCTTGTTTTGCCCAGTTGCTAGGTTACCCTTGTTGTTCGGTCAAGATTTTTTTCGCCCCACGTTGATCGGTTGTATTTGGTTGCTCGTTGTTGCTTTGTTGTTCGATCTCGTGACTTCAAATTTTTGCGACTTTAAATTTCTCGAACGTTAAAATTTACTGATGGATCCCGCAATGTCATCCGTTAATAGTGACCTCGATTCGATTATGGGTACCGTTACCCATATCCCTCGTTTGATTAAAGCTGAAGGTTTTACCGAATGGAAGTATCGGTTTGAACAATACATCAAAATGAAAGACGTGAAGCTGTGGAAATGTTTTCTTCGTCTACCAGTTAGAATTACTACGATGAGAGGTGACGTATTGGTGGACAAACCATTTGAAGATTACTCTGACATGGATTTTGAGAAGGCAGAACCATTTCAAAGAGCCCTTGCTACCATGTCTATGGCACTTTCACCCGAAATTGCTCAGGGTTTCCGTGAATATACTAGCGCAAAATCCTTGTGGGACGCATTGATTGACGTGTATGAGGGAAATGAAGACATGAAGCAGAGTATGCAAGGTATGCTTCGCCAAAGGTTCAACATGTTTAATCACATCCTTGGAGAATCTTTGGAAGCTCAACTTCAACGGTTCATTACCCTTCATACAGAATTAACTACAGCTGGGATTTCTTTTCCCAAGATTGATGTCAACAAGAAGCTTCTCAACTCACTTCCTAGAAGCTGGGACATGAATGTGGCTATCATCAAGAAGACCAAAGACTTAGCTAGACTCTCATTTTCTAAGATTATGGCTATCATTAAATCTTGTGACATGGATGCCAAGCAGAGAGAAATGAATCATGTTAGCTTGTACCAGTCTGCTAACATCAGTACTTCAACTAACAATGCTTTCTCTGTCCAAGCTACCAGTCATGCTACTTCTAAAGCCCCAACTCAATTTCAACCTAGTTCATCCTCTGTGGCACCTCCTGCTCCAACTTTTGCTGCTTCTTCTAGCAAGACCCCAACTGTTGCTCAATCTCTTCCTTAAGGCACTAAAGAAAATATTGGTTTGATGGCTGGTCTTCTGAACTGTTACAATGCCTTGGTGGCTGGTGAACTGTTTCACCCTATGATTGCTGGATACCTGGATCAAATCAATCCTGATGATTTGGAGGAAATAGACATTTCTTGGCACATTGCTATGGCAGTGCACACGGCTAAGAAATTCACCCAAAGAACTGGAAGAAACAACTGGGTGAACAATCCTGGTGATAGGAAGATGAGTCTCAACAAAACCAATCTAAGGTGTTTCAACTGCAACGAGCTTGGTCATTTTTCTCGTGAGTGCACCAAGCCAAGGATGGAGAATCAAGACAGAACCATGGTACCGGTTGGAAAAAATCGTGATGGTGCTCATCCTCATAATGCTGAAAGGGTAATGGTGGCTCAGCAGTTTACCTGGGAAGACCAACTGCAAGACTTGAACTTGAATGGAGAAGGCAGAGCTCACCTGGCCCAGATTGAAGGATAGATGGACGTGGATGCTGCTGAAGGAGAGATGGTGGACTTGCAGTTTGCTTTCATGGTATCTACCACTCCTGCCGATGATGAGGTTAGTACAGTTTCTTGCTCCTCTCAGTCTAGTATTGATATAATTGCTAGATATCGTGAACTAAATGAAAATTTAGTTAAAGACGTTCAAGAAACCGAAAGCCTTGTCTATAAGCATAAAAATAAATTAAAGCCCCTTCAAGAAGCCTTAGATGCCAAAATTTCTGATTTCAAAGAAATACAACATGAACTTAGAACAACTAGATGTCAACTTAGGTTTGCCAACGAAGATATTGCTAGTTTGACTGCTGAATTAAATGCATTAAAAATAAAATTCCTACAGCAAGAATCAACTTTTAAAAAGGTATATGTATCTAGTGATGTAGTCGAAACTATTTTGGAAAAACAAACTGTTTGGTCAAACTTACAAGGTGAAGGTCTAGGGTATAGTGTTGTTCCCCCTCCATACAATAATAATTTTACTCCATCACCAAACACTGAAGAATCTGAAGATTGTTTCTTATCAAATTACATTCAACCAAGTACATCTGGAACCGCTGAGAGTTCTGAAATGAAAAATACTGATGTTTCTATCTCATATGCAGATAAATTAAAATCGAAGATTGAGGAAGTTGAAGACTCGCCTGCTTTAAATTCTACTAAAAACTGTTTGAAGACTAATTCTGATGATTTCGTTGATGTTAATTTTGATTCTAAGACTCCTGTTATTTCAAAACCTTTGTGTGGTGTTGATTCTAAAACTGCTAGGAAGAAGAATTTGACTGATAAATCTGTTGCTTGCATGTGTGTGTGGTAATAATTTGCTTAAATTTGGACATGGACAAAATTCTAATGTACCTTTAAAAAGACAGACTTGCTTTAACTGTGGAATTGCCGGTCATATTGCCAGAAATTGTCCCCGACACATGTATGCTTCTCAAAATGAATCATTTTTGCAAAATGTACCAAAAGGGAAATATTATAAGAGAAAACCCTCAAGGTCACGTTCTAGAAAGAGAAATCAAAATAACACGAATGCCTGGAATAGAACTGCTTCTAGAAGTAACTAATGGCTTACCAAATTTTGTAAGACCCAAGTCTTCTCAATAATCAACTTCTAGCAGTTCTAATCCTTCTTCAAATGCTAATGTGCCCATTTGGTCTAAAGATAAGCGTTTTAAACCAAATATGAAATTGGTTCCCAAAGGTAGTGTTAAAACATTTTCAAATGTCTCACCAATACTTGATCAACATGACATGAGCTTTGAATCTGTTAAATGTGTTGATAGTGAAGGTAAACCCAGTTTTCGTATGGACTGGGTTCCTAAATCTAATTGATCCTGCAACTTGTGCAGGAACAGTTACGGAGGAATATCAGCAGACATTGGTATGTTGATAGTGGCTGTTCTAGGCACAAGACAGGCGACATGTCCCAACTACACGACATTGAAAAATTCAACGGGGGATGTGTTTGCTTCGCGGAAGGTGAAAAATGTATGATCACGCAAAGAGGGACGGTATCAAATGGTGTGTTGAAGTTTGAGAACGTGAATTTTGTACCTGAGCTCAAGCAAAGTCTGCTGAGCGTTTCTCAAATATGTGACAAAGGTTTTTCAACTCACTTCACGAAGAAGGAATGTCTGATTCTCAAACCGGACGTTGTCATTCCAGAGGAGTGGATTCTTGTTCGATCGGAACGAAAAAACAATGCTTACATCATCGACATGAATCACAACACTCCTAAAAATGTCACCTGCTTATTCTCCATAGCTGCAGAACAAAGCGCGATGTTGTGGCAGACGTCTCAGTCATGACAACGCAAAGAATCTGAATCGTCTTGTAAAGAACAACATGGTTGCAGGACTTCCAATCAAGGACTTCATCACATTCGAGAAATGTGTTGCCTGTGCTCAAGGAAAACATCACAAAAAGTCACATAAGCCCAAGCATATGAATTTCATTGATTCGATTCTTCAGCTGATTCACATGGATCTATTTGGCCCGGTTAATGTTCTCAGTCTTAATCGCAGTTCTTACTGTCTTGTTCTGTCTTGTTATAATTGATGACTACTCATGTTTTACATGGGTTTTCTTCTTGAAGAACAAAAGTGAAACTGCAGATCTGGTCATTAGATTCATCAAGCTCATTGAAAATCAGACGAATCAGAAACTGAAGGCCATCAGATGCGACAATGGAACAGAATTCAAGAATGCAGTTCTTAACAAGTTTTGTGCAGATAAGGGTATCATGCGTCAGTTTAGTGCTGCTCGTACTCCTCAATAGAATGGTGTTGCTGAGCGAAGGAACATAACACTTATTGATGCTGCGCGTACCATGATGTGCGATTCTAAACTGCCGATGATTTTCTGGGCTGAAGCCATCAACACAGCCTGCTATAAATGAAGACACCTTATGAGATTCTTTATGGTCGCAAGCCAAATGTTTCACATTTCACCACCTTTGGCTGTCCTTGCACTCTTCTTCATCTTGAAGCTACTCCGAAGTTCAACTCTAAGGCGGATGACTGTTACTTCGTTGGATGTGCAAATAAAACCGTATATCGAGTGTACAACAAGGCGACAAAGCAAATCATAGAATCATTTGATGTTCGCTGGCTGGAAGAGAATCCAACTGATGTCCGTGTTGGACCTGACTGGTTGTTTGATTATGATGAATTGTTTAAACCTTTCTATGTGATTTATGATGTTGTTTCAGGTGACAACCTAGGCACTAGTAGAACCAACAGAGAAGATGCTGATGATATCATTCCTGATCTTATCACCCTGTCTATTATTATTCAAGATCAAATTCATAATGACGGCGCATCTCCTGTTTCCGCTACCATAAGTGAGGATGCTCCTGATGTCTCATCCCAAGTTGTTGGTGATACTCCATGTAACGCCCCATTTCCAAGATTATAATATTTTATTTATTACCAAGATTCCAACAAAATCGTTATTTCAAAAAGTAAAATTGTTCAACATATATATTAAACCGACAGCGGAATATTTGAAAATCATAACATAGTTTATTAAAATAAATCTCCTGTATGCGATGCACTGCCGTCAAGCCTTGCCCTTTCCTTTGTCATTTGAAATACCTGAAATGTTATAAAATCAACGAGTAAGCTTAAAGCTTAGTGAGTCCACAAATTACCATACATGCCCACACATTAAACAACCCGTCCTCGAGAACAACCCGACCCTACCATCCATACAACAACTACGGGCATCCATCATACAACAGCTATGGACACGGGAAGGTTCTACCCATCATACAACAGCTATGGATTCCCGGTTATAGCCCAGCCCCTCATACAACAGCTATGGGACAAGGCAATAGTCCGACTCGCCATACAATAGACGACGGGACACGCATCAGTACTGAGCCCAACAACAAATAGCCACATATATAGAGCAAATCATATAACTGTGAATAACATTCAAGATGCCTTACATGCAACATCATATAGTAAGGTGAGGATACTCACCTGATTAGTAACCGTGTAGATATTCTCTAATATCCCCACTTAGCTCTTCCACACACCTAAATCCCACATACACAACATGTCAAGCACTGACCAAAATCCTATAGACTTGCCTAAAGGTCAGACTCAACGTTCGGTAACCAACATCGGTCGAAAATAAGCTTTTGGGTCAAACAGCCGCTCGCCGCGGCGCGACCTTTCTCTTACGCATCGCGGACTATCATTACTCTTACGGGGTTTTACTCGAACCCGCGTCGCCGACATAGCCTGTCCGTGCCGCGGACTCGTATTAATCCAAAGACTTATTAGCCCTTAATCAGTTTAGTCATCGGCTAGGGTTTCACTCTATACCCTTCCTGGGATCTGAAACTACCCTAAGGTCACTTCCTTATGGGCATGCAAGTCCATGCATGTCCTTGGTCCAAAACCTAAGTGTTACAAGTCATCTAAGGCTACAAACCAATGGGTAACACCCTATGACGAGATGAAAAGGAAACTCAGAAGAGTAAATATTCTTACCTTACTTCTGAAAAACGAAGTGATGCCCACGATTCGTTGTAAGCCTTGAATCTCTTCCTTCTAATCTCCAAAAACCTTCAAAGCCTTGAAACTGAAGAGCCTCTGCTGAAACCAGTCGACTCTACTCTAGGAAACTTCAAAAAAACACGAACCCTAGGGCTGGGACCCTTTATATAGGCGTTTAAATCCGAATTAGGGTTTTTCACATCTGCGTCGCGCCGCGCCGCGGATCCTCCCGAGCCGCGCCGCGCGTACACAATCATTCGCGAATCTAGATCCTTCCCGAGCCGCGCCGCTAATCCGTCCGGGCAGCGCCTCGGCGGAACGGGTCTTACAATTCTCCCCCACTTAACTGGATTTCGTCCCCGAAATCCGCACCGGTAAACAAATTCTGGGTAATGCCTCCGTATTTCCTCCTCCGGTTCCCAAGTCCACTCAGACCCTTTACGATGTTGCCACTGAACCTTAACTAATCCTATTGTTTTGTTTCGCAAAGTCTTTATTTTCCTTTCAATGATGGCAATCGGTCGCTCCACATAATTTAGGCGTTCGTCTAATTGAATATCCTCCAAAGGCACTATTCTAGATTCCTCGGTAATGCACTTCCTGATTTGCGAAATGTGGAACGTGTCATGAATCTGGCTAAGCTGCTCGGGCAGCTCCAAACGATAAGCTACCTTACCTACTCGTGCGATAATTCGATATGGTCCAATGTACCTAGGGCCAAGCTTTCCTCGCTTCCTAAAACGAATAACTCCCTTCCAAGGTGACACGTTAAGAAGAACATAATCCCTAACCTGAAACTCGAGATCGGACCGTCGCCTATCTGCATAACTTTTCTGTCGACTCTGAGCCGTTAACAACCTCTCTCGAACCTTCTGAATTAGCTCAGTAGTCCTGAGTACTACCTTAGTACTACCCAACACCCGCTGGCTAACCTCGCCCCAGCAAACAGGAGTTCGACATTTCCTTCCATACAACATCTCGAAGGGAGCCCTGCCGATGCTCGCATGATAAACGTTATAATAGGAGAACTCAGCTAAAGGGAGATGGGAATCCCAACTCCCACCGAAATCGATAACGCATGCCCTAAGCATATCCTCCAGCGTTTGTATCGTCCTTTCACTCTGCCCATCCGTCTGAGGATGATATGTTGTGCTAAAATGGAGGCGAGTGCCTAGTTCCTCATGAAACTTCTTCCAAAACCTAGACGTAAATCGAATATCCTGATCGGATATCACTGAGACCGGTATACCATGCCGAGAGATAATCTCGTCTACGTAGACCTTAGCCAATTCCCTTGCAGAAAAGGTCTCTTGGATGGGGAGGAAATGAGCACTTTTAGTCAACCTATCAACGATAACCCAAACGGTGACCATATGTCGAGGGGTTCTTGGCAACTTTCTGATGAAATCCATTGTGATATGCTCCCATTTCCATTTTGGGATCTCAAGAGGCTGAAGTCTACCATGAGGCCGCTGATGCTCGGCCTTGACCCTACGACAGGTCATGCATCTTTCGACAAACCAGGCTACTCCCCTCTTCATGCCGGGCCACCAATAATAATCACGTAGATCCTTGTACATTTTCGTCGCCCCGGGATGGATAGAGAACTTGGACTTATGGGCCTCCTCCAATAGGGTTTGACGAACCCCACCAAGTTTCGGTACCCAAATTCTTTCATATCGAGTCAACAAGCCTCTGATATCCTTGACCATAGATGACAACTGTCCCACTATTCTCTCACCTTTCTGATTCTCGCTCTTACTTGCTTCCACCTGAGCTTCCCTTATCAGTTCAAATAGTGGTGCCACAACCGTCATTTTAGGAAAAATGCACCGAAGGGGCTCACCCGTAACCTTACGACTTAGAGCATCCGCCACTACATTGGCTTTTCCAGGGTGATAGTGGATCTCACAATCATAGTCATTCAATACATCTAACCATCTTCTCTGTCTTATATTAAGATTTGCCTGATCCATCAGATACTTCAAACTCTTGTGGTCCGTGTAGATGGTACACTTCACTCCATACAAATAGTGTCTCCAAATCTTGAGAGCGAAAACCACTGCTCCCAATTCCAAATCATGAGTAGGATAGTTAGCCTCATGGGGCTTCAACTGTCGCGAGGCGTAAGCAATCACCCTACCTCGTTGCATTAAGACTGCCCCCAACCCAGAGATAGATGCATCACAATAAACCACCATATCCTCCATGCCTCCAGGCAAGGTCAAAACTGGAGCTTCACACAATTTCCGCCGTAAAGTCTCAAAAGCTTGCTGCTGCTCCTCACCCCACTGAAAACTAGCGTTTTTCTTAGTTAGTCAAGTCAAAGGTACCGCAACCTTTGAGAAGTCTTGGATAAAACGACGATAATAACCAGCCAGACCCAAGAAACTTCTAATTTCAGAGGGAGTCTTCGGAACCTCCCACCGCATCATGGCCTCCACCTTAGCCGGGTCTACCATGATTCCTTGCTCGTTGACAATGTGACCCAAAAACTGAACCTCCCGCAGCCAAAAGTCACACTTGGATAATTTTGCATAAAGCTTCTCCTTCCTTAAGGTCTCCAATACCTCCCTTAAATGTTGTTCGTGCTGCTCCCTGCTCCGAGAGTAGACTAAGATGTCGTCAATGAAAACTATAACCGACCGATCCAACATCGGTCGACACACCCGATTCATTAAGTCCATAAAAGCTGCAGCGGCATTGGTCAGTCTAAACGGCATCACTACAAACTCGAAGTGGCCGTACCTCTTTCGAAAAGCCATTTTCGGGATGTCTTCCTCCCGTACTCGCATTTGATGGTATCCTGACCGCAAATCAATTTTTGAAAACCACGAAGCGCCCTGCATTTGGTCGAATAAGTCGTCGATGCGAGGTAATGGATATCGATTCTTCACCGTAAGCTTGTTCAACTCACGATAATCTATGCACATCCTATTGGAACCATCCTTCTTTTTGACAAATAAAATAGGCGCTCCCCACGGTGAGCAACTGGGTAGAATAAATCCTTTATCCAGTAGTTCCCGAAGTTGAATAGACAACTCCAGCATCTCTAGAGGCGCAAGACGATACGGTGCCTTAGCTATCGGAGCCGTACCGGGAGTTAAGTCGATCTTAAATTCCACCTGTGTCTCTGGTGGTACGCCAGGCAGGTCTTCGGGAAAAACATCAGGAAAATTCCGAACCACCGGTATATCATCTGCTTTCTGCTGTGACTTCTTTTCTCGAGCGTCTAAAACATAAGCAACAAATCCCGAACCTCCATGCTGAAAGTGTTTGCGTGCCCTAGCAGCTGAACATAAAACTGCACCTCGATTCTTTCTCTCGCCCTGCACAACCAGCTCTCCCCCACTTGGGGTTTGAATCCACACCCACTTGTTCTTACAGTCAATCCATGACTCGTGCTGACCCAACCAATCCATACCGATGATGACTCGAGAGTCACTCAACCGTTTAGGGATGACATCCATCGGAAACTTTATTCCTTGAATTACTACTTCACATCCCTGATAAACACTAGTTGCTTGCACGGTTTTATCATCCGCAATTTCTACTTCTAACGGACGATGGAGAGCCCCTAATGCAACACTGAAACTCTTTCCCAAAACAGCAGAGACAAAAGAATAACTAGCACCTGAATCGAACAATACAAAAGTATGCGTAGAGTTGACTAAGAAAGTTCCTAATCAAGCATAATAATACATTAAATTTGTACACCTAAGCATGAGGCAAGTAAAGAAAGAGTACCCGTAACGACGTCGGGCGCATCCTGTGCCTCCTCGGCGGTCATGACGAATGCTCGACCCTTGGTCTTAGGGGTTTCCCCTTTCCCCTGCCTACCATCAGTAATTCGAAGAGTAGTGGGCGCTGCATTTTGGACCGTCCCCCGAGTCAGAAGGGGACACTGGGCCTTGAAGTGGCCCACCTGATTACAATTAAAACAAATCTTGACCTCCTGTCGGCAATCCTTGGCATAGTGGCCTTCCTTTCCACACTTATGACATATTAGTCCCCAACAACGTCATTCATGATTCGTCTCACACTTATTACACTTACCCAGACTCCTTTACCCTTGCTTTCCCTGATATCCCCCTCGAAACTTCTTTGACGCGGTTGAGTCTGAGTAGGCACCGGACGCTTCTGCCTTTGTTAGGTTTCCAATTCCAACTCTTAGGCCCGAGCGGCCGCGATCATATCAGTAAGAGTTTGGTGCCTAGCAGCAGACACAAATTCTCGAATGTCTGTGCGAAGCATCGCCAAATATCGAGTCATCCTCATGCGCTCAGTTGCCGCAAACTCTAGACAGAAGAGTGCTCGCTCATTAAACGTTTTGGTGATCTCCGTCACCGTCTCAGTGGTCTGGGTCAGATTCAGGTATTCCTGTGCCAAGCGTTCCATTTCCACCTGTGGAACATACTCCAGTTTGAACTGTTCCTTGAATTGCGGCCATGTAATAGCATCCACTAAGCAGGGGTGAGATCTTTCGTTCGTATTTCCCACCAATCTTTCGCACCCTCTCTCAGAAGATTCACCGCAAATGTTACCTTGGAGTTCTCAGGACATGAACAGGCACTCTCTACCTCGGAAATCCACCGCATACTGACAATCGGATCCCTGCCCCCATCGAACATCGGAGGCGAACAAGCCGAAAAGTCCTTATAACTTGCATCCCTGGCCCGTGATGTGCCCTGAGTGGCCAGTCGCTCCTCGAGCATTGCCCATAGCTCAGCCTTAATTGTACCAAAGAACTGAGGTATCGCAGCCAACACTTCTCGCGAAACCTCCTCCGCTATCAGGTTACGGAGATTTTCATCAGTTGACCTTTCCCCGTTCGAGACACCCGTATCTGCCCCACCGTTACTTCGTGTGATTGCCATTCTGAAATGCGCAATAATTTTGATATCAATATTCGGGTCACTCCTATCTACCCAACCACTTGACTTTCTAGGACTTTGGTTGACTACTCTTGGCTCAAGCGTGAATCCTGTGCTTTCGGTAGTACTGGCTTGGTACTACCTTCCACACCTATTCGCCCTTATTCCAAGTTCATCAACTATCCTCCTAAAATGTCGCACATACACCAAAAACCACTTCCTATGAACCCTGTGATCATGCACCGTGGTGCCTAATCATTTGATCTAACTCTCCATCCTACATGTTCCTAAGAGAACTACTGCTAACGTCGTCGAGTCGCCTTACAGACGCACAGCCGTACACAATCAGGAATAAGATAGACGTTTGAATAACTAATCTACCCTAAAGTCACAACCAAACAAGGAACAGCCAGTAAGGCCAGATCAAGAATTCTTTAGGATATCTTACCGTAATTGTATATAACCTACTAGCATTCACTAAGCAACCTATCGACACTAGCATAAAATTCCCAAGCAGCACATATTACACAAAACAGTCCATAGAGTATAGTATCCAGGCAATTCTACATCCTAGTATAATACGTACCACAAACTTGGCATGGGTAATTGGGAATCACAAAACTTACTTGAGCTTGGTTGACGGTTCGCATCACATCTTCTCTTATTTAATTTGACTTTCCAAAAACCTTTTCTTGACAAAATCGCTCAGTCCTAAGTTTAGGTTTGGATTCCCAATACAGTTCATCCAAATCCCTCAAACCAAGGCTCTGATACCAATTTGTAACTCCCCATTTCCAAGATTATGAAATTTTATCTATTACCAAGATTCCAACAAATCGTTATTTCAAAAAGTAAAACTGTTCAACATATTTATTAAACCAACAGCGGAATATTTGAAAATCATAACATAGTTCATTAAAATAAATCTCCTGTATGCGATGCACTGCCGTCAAGCCTTGCCCTTTCCTTTGTCATTTGAAATACCTGAAATGTTATAAAATCAACGGGTAAGCTTAAAGTTTAGTGAGTCCACAAATTACCATACATGCCCACACATTAAACAACCCATCCTCTAGAACGACCCGACCCTACCCACCATACAACAGCTACGGGCGTCCATCATACAACAGCTATGGACACGGGAAGGTTCTACCCATCATACAACAGCTATGGGTTCCCGGTTATGGCCCAGCCCATCATACAACAGCTATGGGACAAGGCAATAGTCTGAATCGCCATACAATAGCTACGAGGGGACACGCATCAGTACCGAGCCCAACAAAAAATAGCCACAGATATAGAGCAAATCATATAACTGTAAATAACATTCAAGATGCCTAACATGCAAACATCATATAGTATGGTGAGGATACTCACCTGATTCGTAACCGTGTAGATATTCTCTAATATCCCCACTTAGATACTCTCTAATATCCCCACTTAGCTCGTCCACACACCTAAATCCCACATACACAACATGTCAAGCACTGACCAAACTCCTATAGACTTGCCTAAAGGTCAGACTCAACGTTTGGTAACCAACATTGGTCAAAAATAAGCTTTTGGGTCAAACAGTCACTCGCCACGGCGCGACCTTTCTCTTACGCTTCGCGGACTATCATTACTCTTACGGGGTTTTACTCGAACCCGCGTCGTCGACATAGCCTGTCCGTGCCGCGGACTCGTATTAATCCAAAGTCTTATTAGCCCTTAATCAGTTCAGTCATCGGCTAGGGTTTCACTCTATACCCTTCCTGGGATCTGAAACTACCCTAAGGTCACTTCCTTATGGACATGCAAGTCCATGCATGTCCTTGGTCCAAAACCTAAGTGTTACAAGTCATCTAAGGCTACAAACCAATGGGTAACACCCTATGACGAGATGAAAAGGAAAGCCAGAAGAGTAAATCTTCTTACCTTACTTCTGAAAAACGAAGTGATGCCCACGATTCGTTGCAAGCCTTGAATCTCTTCCTTCTTATCTCCAAAAACCTTCAAAGCCTTGAAACCGAAGAGCCTTTGCTGAAACCAGTCGACTCTACTCTAGGAAACATCCAAAAACACGAACCCTAGGGCTGGGACCCTTTATATAGGCGTTTAAATCCGAATCAGGGTTTTTCACATCTGCGGCGCGCCGCGCCGCGGATCCTCCCGAGCCGCGCCGCACATACAAAATCATTCGCGAATCTAGATCCTTCCCGAGCCGTGCCGTGGATCCGTCCGGGCCGCGCCTCAGCGGAACGGGTCTTACACTCCAGCTGCTGAATAGTCAACTCCCCCTGAAGATGTCATTCAACCTGAACCTGCTAACGTTTTTGATTTTACTCTCATGGATTCTCTCTTTCCATAAAGGATTCCTGATGAGTACATTGCAAGTACCTCTCACGACTTCAGAGATTCTGATAGAGGTGCTTCAGGCGCAGAAAGGGTTGAGAATATAACCAATCTTCTGGTCTCTACTGCTACACTCGAATATGAAGTCCCTTCAAGAATTCAACGGGACCATCCAATTGACAATGTTATTGGCCCTTTGGATGATGGTTTCATAACCAAAAGCCAAAGTGGTCAAGTCAACGAGTGTCTCTATTAGTGCTTCATTTCTCAAATTGAGCCAAAGAACATAGAGATGGCACTCAATGAACCTAGTTGGGTGGATGCAATGCATGAAGAGTTGAACCAGTTTGAGAAGTTGAAAGTCTGGCAATTGGTGGAACTACCCGAAGGCAAAAAGGCTTTGGATACAAGATGGGTGTTTCGTAACAAGCAAGATGATTCGGGAGTGATAGTGGAAAACAAGGCACGCCTGGTGGTTCGAGGCTTTACACAGATAGAAGGACTTGATTACACGGAAGTATATGCTCCTGTGGCGCGACTAGAAGCGATTCGGATCTTCCTTACCTACGCTTCTTTCATGAATTTTACCGGCTACCAAATGGATGTCAAGACAACTTTCTTGTACGGAGAGGTGAAAGAGGAAATCTATGTTGATCAACCACCTGGTTTCGTCAACTCGAAGTTTCCAAATCATGTCTACAAGCTTGATAAAGCCCTTTATGGTCTGCATCAAGCTCCTCGTGCTTGGTATGCTACGTTGATGGAACATTTGCTTTAGCACGGTTACAATCGTGGAAGTATCGATCAGACTCTGTTCATCAAACGCCAAGATGATGATCAAATCGTTGTCCAAATCTATGTGGATGACATCATCTTTGGCTCAACAAGCGATGTTTTGTGCAAGGAGTTTGAGACGGTGATGAAGAAAGATTCGATATGAGCTCGTTGGTAGAGATGAAAATGTTTCTGGGGTTGCAAGTGAAATAGAGTTCAACGGGTTTCCTGCTTTCTTGCAAGGTTCGGTTTCAAGGATGCGAAAGAGGCTAACACTCCAATGGCTGAGCGGCCTCTGTTATCGTCAGACTCAGACGACCAATTAGTTGATCAAACTTACTATCGTTCGATGATCGGCTCTCTGATGTACCTGACTGCTAGCAGACCGGAAATCGTGTTTGCAGTCTGCCAGTGTGCTTGCTATCAGGCTAATCCTAAACCTTCTCATCTAGATGCTGTCAAACGATCTTGTGATACCTTAATGGGAGACCAAAATTTGGTCTCTGGTATCCAAAGAACCGTGAATTTGATCTTTATGCATTTTCAGATAGCAACTACGGAGGGTGTGAAATTGACAAAAAATCCACCAGTGCTGGATGTCAGTTTCTAGGAGACAGGCTGATCTCATGGCAATGCATAAAGCAACAGACCGTGTCAACGTCTACAGCTGAAGCTGAGTATGTTGCTGCCTCAGCCTGCTGTTCTCAAGTCATTTGGATGCAGCATCAGCTCCTTGATTACGGTATGAACTTTCTTGACACTCCAATCTTCTGTGACGATGAAGCTGCTATCTAAATTGTGAAAAACCCTGTCCAGCATTCTAAGACTAAGCACATTGATATCAAAATTCATTTCATCATAGATTGCTTCGAGCGTAAATTGATCCATTTGGAGAAACTCCACACTGATAATAATGTGGCGGACTTATTCACAAAACCTGTTGCAAAAGCTCGATTCAATGTGCATGTCGAGATGCTTAAAATGACACGTTTCATTGATTATTAAATCAGTTCTGTAAATATTTTTATTATTTTTGTTTTTAAGTTAAATTTGTTCATGGTTCTCGCTTCCGCACTTATTCTTCCCATGCACAAATTTAGGGGGAGAAGAAAAACAAAACAAAAATTACAAAATTACAAAAAGACAAAACTTCATAAATGGTCCCTGTGGTTTTACAGGATATCAAGTTTCGTCCCTAACTTTTTTTATCTCAAAGATAGTCCCGATGGTTTCATTTTTTTATCATGGTCGGTCCTCACCCATATAAAATAACTAAATTACCCTTTTTATTTTCTTTTACGTTTTTCTTTACTAAAACTTGTTTTAAAGAAAAACAAAAAAAGAATAAAAAACTACATACCACATTGTTTTGATTCTTTGCCCTAACTCCATTTTCTTCCCGATGGACTGCCTTCACTTTCTCCAAACCCTCATGTCGTTCGGCGCCATTATCACCACCACAAACCCTCTCAATCCACCTTCCTTCACAAAATTCTTAATTGTCTGCATAACACTTGGTTTCTCGTTACTCCCTTCACCATCTAAAACTTGCCGCCTTCTTCTGATTGTATCCAATGGCATTGTAACCACCGCCGAAAACCCGCTAGCCATGGCAGCACTCGCCGCCTGTACCGCCACAACCGCCTTCGAATCCGGCATAAACCCACCACCGCTACCGTTTCCATCTTTCTTCAAATAGTAGCAACCGATCCCGCCCCATACTGTACGGTGAGCCATGGAGTAAGCCACCCACCAGACCGCATTTGATGGAGCATAAGTTAGAATTGAAATCCCAAATCCTCTGTATAGACCTCGAACACCATCTGCTTGAATGATTTTCCTGAATGCATCGATTCCACCATTGTATTACCACCACAAACCCTCTCGATCGACTGCCTTCACTTTCTCCAAACCCTCTGCACACTTCCTATGTTTCACATATGCGAATCAGTAGCTTTTGGAACGGGACTGATAGCATCAGGGGCGGCGGTGATGGTTCTGTCCAAATTCAAGATCCACGAGATGTTTTCAACCATAGGATTGTACAAAATCACCTACCTGCCATTGTCAATAGCCCCGATCAAATTAAGAAGAAGTATGATTTACGAAGCTTGAAGTGGGTGATATCTGGAGGTGCACCATTAAGTAAAGAGTTTGACAGAAGGGTCCACGGAGAACTACCCTAGAGTTACGATAATGCAACCGGAATTGGCGCATCCACAGATACGTTGGAGGAGAGCCAGCGGTACGGGGCAGCAGGGATGTTATCGTCAAATATTAGAGAGTATTGTGCAAAGTCCCAAACGAAGTATTGCAAGGGTTATTGGATTAAATGAATAGGTGGAGAGTATTGTGCAAAGTGGTTGGTGGTGGAAGTTTGGAGAGGGTAATGGATGCGAAAGGATGAAAGATGGTGGTGTTTGACGGTGGTGGACGGTGGGGTGGTGCTGGACGGTAAGGGTTATGGTGGTGCACGTGGTGGTATTGGTGGAAACACATAAAGTCATAAACCTTCCATTAATTCTAAATTAACCCAAAAGAAAAAGGTAAAAGAAAATAAAAAGGGTAAGTTAGTCATTTGATATGGGTGAGGGACTGACCATGATAAAAAAATAAAACCATCGGGACTGTATTTGAGATAAAAAAAAGTTAGGGATGAAACTTGATATCCTGTGAAACCACAGGGACCATTTATGAAGTTTTGTCTTACAAAAACAAAACAAAAATCAGAAAATTTAAAAATACAAAAAGATTTTCTTTCATATTTTTTTATAATTTTCATATCTTTCCTTTCAAAAATTATGTACAGCTTACAATTGGTATCAAGAAAAACAAACAAAAATTACAAAACTTAAAAAGACAAAAAGATTTTTAGATTTTTTATAATTTTCATATCTTTCCTTAAAAATTAAAAAATCCAAAAACAGTATTACCTACCGACGACGCACCGAGTTTATACCACTCACTGCTGAGGTAACTTTTAAGTGTTTGTGATCTTTATTGGTACACCCCAATGAATGTGAAGCACTTTCAACCGCTTCTTAACCAATCTGAAGGTTTTTCTTATGTAACACCAACTTCTAGACACTTTGAGAGAAACCACTCGAAGTCGAGAGTTAAAAAGTTTATGCCGATGGTTAGACTGCATACCGTAGTCTATCACACGCACCAATCTACTCTTAACCATCTTTAAAATTTCTGATGCATGAAATAGACGATTCATTACTTTAAACCAAGTAATGACGATATTTCGACAATCTATGCTAATGATCTCTGCTACAACACCAGTAGTAGATGTGAGGCATCAACAACCATTCTCACCTAACAAAGCTTCTAAATCAAGAGTTGGATGACTCAGTGTAATAAACCATACACTGATGACAATTCGAAAGTCTAGCCGATGGGTATGTCTAGTTACCAAGACATATTACATGCTCATACCACTCTTGACCTAAACTTCTTCTAAACAAATGTTCGTGATTCAATGTGACATTACCTCACATTGATGAAACATTGAAACTCTGGGTCAGTGATCGTTGTTGTTTACCACAATAGATGTGAGACCCCAACAACTTTACCTGATTCAAAATTGGCACTAGGATGGTACACTCCGCAAAGTTTGGATACCATTGAACGTCTCGCCAAGAGCCAAGTTGACTTGTCAACTTGTCAACTGCATTGAGATCTCTGATCAAGGATATGCAGGAGCCAAAATCAAAACGGCCACGAGTAGTTCTCCGATACTCAAACAGTCGCAGTGCGTTCCCCCGGGTTCACACAGATACTGCGAGAAGTCTCATTCTTGAGCCAAGGATGAATCCTTGAACAACTGTGGTGAGAGTTTCTAACTCCATGACCCATAGGATTTGTTGATTAGTGATCGTATCGAGAGGCGCCAGTCAAATGCCATGTTCAAGAATTTCAACACGAAATTGTGTTCCCGAAGAAGGTGAAGCTGAATTCCATGTGAGAAGTTGTTTGAATTCCTCCTCAGTCAACTTGTTACTACTTTGACACCTCAAGTGATCAAATGAAGAGATGATGAGTCAGAATCGAGTAAAGGTCAAAGTCAAATCAAAAGACTGGATGTGCTGATTGAAGACATGCTCTACTAACTAAAGAGCTTCTAATCCAAATCCTGCTAAGGAGGAGATCGTTCATTTGAGGGGGAGATTGTTGAAAATTTTCTGCAGTATTCAACTGACGTCTAGTCCAAGTGAAGCCTGAAGATAAATGAAGCATTAAACCAAGGGGGAGATTGTTGGGAATTATTTCAGTTTGGTTTAATCTTTATTTATTAGGACTAAAATTGTAATAGATAATTAAAATAGGCTTTACTTGTAAATTCGGTAGGAGGCCGAACAACCAAGGGTTGTTCGGTTTTGGCCCTTGTAGTCCACGCCTATTTTGGGCTAGTGGTTGGGTTTTCATGGGCTTAGGTCTTAGGTCATTAGTCTAGAGTATATAAGCCATTTATGACATCATTTTTCATGTTGATTGCCTAGAGAATTGTGCTAACTAGAGAGAGAAACCTTTGATTGTTCTTGGTATTCACACAAGCTTATGTACTAGTCTTGATTAATACAAGAGTGCATTGAAGCTTAATCTCCTTGTGTTTTGATTGACTGATTGATATCTTTGTGATCTAGAGAATATTTGGGACCTACAGGATGGTTGGGCGAGCATCCTTTGCCATTAAGCAATATTCATCATCATCCGAATACTCTCCATCCCACACCTTCACATCATCAGACATCTTCGCATTTTGCACCATTATACCTTCGCAACCCTCATCAGCTTCTTCTTCATCCTCGTCGTAAGCACCTTTCGGGAAAACCTTCGCAACCCTCATCAGCTTCTTCTTCATCCTCGTCGGAAGCACTTTTCAGGAAGCTCTTACCAGCATCAATAGCGATAAAGGTGCTATGAGTTGGCTTCCTTACTTCATCGTCATCCGAGTCTGAAGACCAGTCCTGGTATGTTCCCATATTGTCTTCTGAAGCCATCAGAGCGAGATCTTTTGTTTTCTCCCTTGCCTCAGCTAATTTCCTTGCATAGTAGGCTTCGTCCTTTACCTGGGATTGCTTTTCATTCTTTTTGCGAAGCATACAGTCCTTCACGAAGTGATTCTTCCCATGGCAGTAAGTACAGTCATACCTTGAATCTCCTGCAACCTTCTCCTCTTATTTTTTCTCCTTGGGAGCTTTAGAAGGCTTTATTTCTGAAGTCTTCGAAATCGAAGATTTGGTGTTTTCTTCCTGAATGTTGTAGATCTCAGGTTTGGGTTTAGGTGTATATGAGGGTTTGTTAAAAGTTTTGACAAATGGTTTTCCAGAGTTGGATTTATTCACAAATGGCTTTTTGAATCTTCGGTTGTTTGCTGCATACAAAGCAACCGTCTCTCCACTATCATTAACCATGTTGCCATCAGGCTCATCTTAATTTTCTTCTTCTTCTACCTTAGATACAAGAGCTAAGGTTCCTGCATTTTCACTTCGTCTTCCAGCTCATGTGATTTGATCAGATTATACAGTGCTGCGAGCTGATACTCTTTGATGTTTTCATGGGACTTGACCATCAGCATGATAGGTCTCCACTCCTTCTGTAGGCTGTACAGGAATTTGATATTGATCTCTTGCTAACTCCAAACTTCTCCATATTTCTCCAAGGTGTAGGTCAGACTGCTGTAGCGTTCATAAGCTTGTTCCAGAGATTCGTTCTCTTGTTGTTTAAAATTTTAACGAGAACTTCTTGAACTATGCTTGACTGAAGAATATTATCACCAACAAATCTTATTGCCTGGCGATTCCAGATTTCCTTGGCTGATTTGGCACCAGAAATGTGGTGTCTAACATCTGTACCAAGTCTACTGTGCAATTCTCTCATGGCTTTTTCATCATTTTTGACTTTCCTCATATCTGCAGCAGTAAGAACTTCACCCTCTTCTCCATCTGCTACAACAAATCGACCTTCAATGTCTGTATGTGGTCCATCTGACACTGATCTCTATAGATCCTCATCCAATCCAATTAAATAATCTTTCATTCAGTCAGACCAATAATCATATTAAGTTGGCACAAGAATTGGTGCCTTTATGGATGAACCAATGAGATTTGCGTAGTTCAGCATATTAGCATAAGTTGCTATTGAATACGTCATTTTGATTGAGTTTTCAAAGGGATCTTTTCAGAAAAACAATCAATAGATTTCTTAATACAATTGTGGAAACCTAGATCTAGGAATCAATCTAGATCTACAACTATAAAAATGAGATTGAAATTTCTATTGACAAGTTTTCGAGCTGAACCTTCTCTGATACCACGTGTTGGTTATGAAATTCAATCAATAACTAAGTAAGAACAAGCATTCCGAAGGAATGATTCAACAATATAAGCAACACACACAATGATAATGAAGAACAATGAAGAACACAAAAATTGAGTAGAACAAGTGCCAAATGCTTTAGTATTACGTTTAGGGTTTTACAATTAGGGTGAATGACACACACTCGACACAAATGGTATCACTGATATTTATATGTGATCAATGATACCAACAGTACAAAAAGATATAGAGAATATTCTAAATATGTACTATCCAATAGAAATGCAGCAACGTGCAACACGTAGACTGAAAAAGGTGCGTGCTGTGGATAAGGTTTATTACTTGGAAAACCTTCGGATCCTTCAGAGTAAATCCTTCGGACCTTCAGGTGAGATACCCAGGCTTTGCATGATCAGGACTTTCGGATGGGGAAAACACTTCAACACAAAATAATTTTCAACAGACTTGATGTTGGGATTCAATCATATAAACATATTATTCATACAGCAGAAGACTTAACAAGATTAAATCACACAAATATCCATGAACATAGTACAAGATCATGCAGTTCATAACAGTTATTGCAACTTAGAACATAAACAGAATGTCACTCAGTTAATCCCATTCTTTGATTTCTGGTTGATGCATCCTTGCATTGGATGAACAGGATCCAAAGTAGAATCCCTTTGATTTACACCCAGGAACTCGAGAAACCTAGACAAACAAAACTTCCACTTGGGAAGGAGGCAAAAATCTCAAAATCCTAGAGAGGGATTGAGATTTTCCCCAAAAGGGGAGGAAGGGAGAAGTTGGCGGCTCAAATGAGGCAAAGGGATGTCTTAAGGTTTGACCCCAAGGCCTCTATTTATACTGGAGGGCTCATAGGGTTTCAAACTTAAGGAGCCTCCATACACTTAGGCCCTTGGAGTTGTGTTAGTTATAAAATTCAAACAATGGCAATTGTATCAAAGGAATTAAATATGATTCAAGCAACAAATAAAGATGAACAAATCAATTGAGTAAACACGGTGTCGAATGCTTATGTTGATAATGAAAGGTTTTACAATTGGGGAGATAACTCGCTCATTCGACCCAGATGATATCATTGATATTTATATGTGATCAACGATATCAATAGTATAGAAAGATATACAGAATATTCTATACTAGTACTATCCAATCAAAATACAGCAACGTGTAACAAAAAGTCTGACACAACAACGTGCTGAGTGGATAAGGTTAGCTATAACAAAGGCCTTCAGACACTCCAAAATAATCCTTCGGTCATCTGGTACAAAACGTTGACTTCGGATGAATGGTGTCTTCGGATGAATGGTATCTTCGGATGTGATAGTAACACTTCAGCACAATAATATCTTCAACATGTTGTTTCCGTTAATATCTTCGGATGTGTTCTTTCACCTTCTTTCTCTCAACCGAAGTATTCTTGCTACAAGCAAAGGTGTGACCAGTAACAAATTTTATTAATTTGATGGGATATAGACCCTTGACGTCTATCTCGAAGAATTTCCTTACTGTGGAGTCCATCATGACCTTTGCCATTGTAGACTACACCCTAGCAATTATCAAGGATTTCTCCATCTTCGTAATCACCCAAATTTTTAACAACGCAAATGGGGGCAGCCAAGGCATTTCCAAAGAGCTTGGCAATGTCTGTCATATTCAGCAAGGCGTTTAAGATAGTAGTCGAAGAAACCTACTATATACTCCTTGGCCTTTGTGAATATGGGTATGGATGGGGCAAGTCTTAGAGGAGGAAACTTCAGCAGTTCCATCATCTGAATGAATTCATGAGGATTCATGATTCGTACGTTTGCTATAGTAAACCTTGATTCAACATTATCCGAACCTCTAAGAATGAAGCACTCTATATTTTGAAAAGTAGTTTCAAATAAGGTTCCCTCATTCATAGAGATTATCTTAACAATCCTTTTATTGCTTCAAACAACCTCTGGTTCTTGTGTAAGATGAGCATGAAAGCATATTTTCATATGTTTAAATGCTTTTACGCTGTTCTCTCTCACCGTTTTAACAAATTGGAAGTAGAAGAAGGTCTTCGGATTATAAGGAATGTCAAGTTGGTCATCGATGGTGTTGGCAATTGAGTAGCTAACCAGAGGAAGACGATTGAAGACCTCATAGTCACTGAATCCATGGACTTCAACTTGTTCAGCGTTCCATATCTTGTTGATGGTACCGAGATCTTGCTTTATTCCTTGACGACCACGAGCAATAAAGTTGATTACCAACATTTTGGTTTATTCTTCTTCCCTTTGCTTTTGCCTCTGCTCCTTGCTCTGCTCAATGAGTAAACCTTTGCCTCTATCAACAGAACCAGAATATCCTGGTCCTGACGGACCCGAAGACCCTGACCCCGAAGGTCTAGTTCCTTGGCCCATGGTGGAAGTGATGGTTGAATAAATTGGACCCAAAGACGTGGATCCGATGATGATTCCCTTTCGGACATTCGGATTTGGAATTGGAGGAGGTCTTGTCAATATGAAGGTGGGAGTTGGAGAAATTGTGGTTAGGATGGCAAAGGTGGTTATCTGCACGGTTATTAGTCTTGTTGTTATTGGGGTCATTGAAATTGGAGCTGATGTTGTTGTCATCGCTATAGTTAAAGTATGCGACCGAGAGCTTGTGGTTTCTCCCACTTGCGAAGGATGAACCGAAAGGCCAACGTGAGCAATTGGTCTTGGTCCCGTTTGGGAAGCATGAGCAAGACGCATGCCATCTGAAACTTAAAGAATGGGTTGAAGAGCATCCTTCAAGTTGGCAACAACATTTGATATGATAGTGTTATTGGTTGCTTTAATCTCATTAGCAAACTCAACAACAGCAGAAGCCGATTGAGAAGCAGTCAGTTCGGCAATTCTTGCGTTAGCAACTTGCAACTCTCCAAGAAATGATCTTTGTACTGATTGTTGAAAGATTGAGTCTCGGTGCAAAGATCTTCAATGGTCTTTTTCAAGTCAGCCCCCAAAGACTCAAACTTTGCAACGGCTTCCTCAATCTTCTTATTCGTTTCGTCTTGGAGTAAGTGACACTTGCTTTCAATTCCATTAACTACTGAAGGCAGTTTTTGTTCAATAGAATTTTGGAGAAGAAGTTGATTATCCAAGATCTTCTTTTCTGATAGGGTAATCAAGGTTTTCACATTTTCTTCGAATTCTGAATTAGATTTTCAATTCGGGCAGCCACATCAAGCAATGAAGGTGAGTCAGAAGAAGCATCAAGATCATAACCAGTTTGACTTTGAAATAGGATGTCAAGCTTGGTGTTGATCGTTCTGTATTTCTTGATTAACACAAAATCATCATCATTTAACTCTGCATCAGCTGTATTATCAATGGATATTGGATCCATGTGAAAGGCTTCGGCTGCCTCTTTTGTAGTTGGTGGTGGTTGACGAGATGAAAATAGAGGAATACCAAAACCATCTTGAATTTCAAACTTTGGTAATGAAGTATCAATACCAGAATTTGATATGTGTGAGAATAAGGGAGCAAAAGATGTGATGATTGGTTCAGATGTTGTGGGTGGAGAAGTGGTAATAGCTTCGGAGATAAAGGGTTCGGATGTAGAGATGGTAGATGTAATGGGTGTTGAGCTAACAGCGGTTGAAGTAATGGGTGTATCCGAAGCTTTTGTGTTAAGAGGTGTATCCAAAAAGGTGGTTAGGATTGTAGTTTTGATAGGTGTGGAGGTGGTAGGAGGTTTAGAAGTAGGAGGTGTTTATATGGTGGAGGTAAGTGGTGCTGTAGTAGGTGGGGTTTCGGATTGAGATTGAGGAGGAGGTGATGGTATAATTGTCTCATGTACTAGAGATTGTTGTAGAATCTCTTCGGTTTCTTCATCAGAAATAATCTCTTCTAAGTCTGAAGGGTCATCTAAGACTGTAGTTCGTTTTGGTGATGGTTTGCCCCGTTTCGGATTGGTACGCTTTGGGGGTTGTTGTGCGGCCTCTCTTTTCTTGGTGACCTTCTCCTTATCTTGATCACTAATGCCACCAGTAGCCTTCTTCTTCATACACTTCGGCTTAGAGAACCCTCCAGATTTTCCCTCAGCCGCAAGATCACGTACAGGGTAAGGTAAAGTAAGACATGTTCTATATATTTGTCGATGATGGTATTCGGGAGTGGTACCTTGGATATCATGGTTGGTGGAATCTGAGCACGGAAGGAGAATTCTGAATCGTCTGATACCGGTGGAATGTGAAAGGGGCTGTGTGGCATAAGTGATTGACCATCAGTATATCGTATCGCTGCCCTACGATAAGCATCATGAACAACGGTTGCCCAGAAACGAGCATTGGCAATCTCAGTTCCCCTTTTTTTATGATTGACATGCGCTAAAAAATCAGCCTAAAGGATTGATGCATAGTCGACAGCGACATCATTGTAGATTCCGTATAACAGATTCATGAAGCTTTGGCTAGCTGAATCCAAGCCCGAAGTTCTCTCAAATAAACATCAGAGAAAAATCCCAAAGAACAGTTTCCACAGATTTGGAAGCCTGTTCTTCTTGAAGGTCCCCATGGTCTTAAGCTCAGGCAGATACCCCATAGCATTGAAAATTCCCAGAATTTCTTCAACGGAAGGAACGACTGGAGTTTTAGTAGTGGGCAATTGAAGAGCCCTAGCAAATTGATGTTTGTTGAGAGTGATTCGCTTGGTGGTGTTGTCAGCTTAGACAACCTCATAGGTAATCTCTATTTCATTATCAGCACTCTGGGTGAGGATTGTTGTGTAGTGGGCTCTATAAACCAGACTTTCCGGAACGGCCGGGCAAGCAGTTAAGGCAAAAGAAATTACTGAATGTTTTAAACATTCAATCAAAGCCTCGAATGGTTCCAGGTAAAGTGCAGTGTCTATTCTCATAAAGTAGTTAGAGTTTTGAGGCTTCAATGTAGGAATTGATATCCCTCGTCAGGGCTGTGAGAAGCAACATCATGATGAGCAACGATTGTTGAGTTTGTGAAGAAGAAGGAGATGAATAGTAAGGGAATTTTGCAGAGAGAATAGAGAGAGTTGTGCACATAAGGATTGTAACAGTTTGAATTTGGGTATTTATATGGATTGTGGTCCCAATGGGCAATAAATGCGTGTGATATTTGGTCCATTAAGAGTACGCCACGTCAGCTACACAACGTTCCACTAACTCTGCAAAAACGAACCGTCACTGTGTTAGTCAATGATTATTTTGAATTTCAAAATCAAACTATCATGTTTGTAGAATATTTTCATTAGGATTAGACGATATTTAAGGTAACAGAATTACGAATTTGAGTTAAATGATTGGTCATTAAATAAATAGATGTAAACATTTAACTTTATGTGTGTCATAAATGTCAAAAGTCATTAAACATTAAATATTTTCGGATCACAGAAGATATTCAATGGTGTATGAGACAACTTAATGTAGATACACAAACAAAATGCAATCCTTTGGATTTAAAAAGTTAGGTTTGCCTTCGTATATGTATAAAGTATTTCTTTTGAACTGTGCAAAGGCAGTCATTTTTGTCACTGACATGATAGTCAACACAAAGAGCAACAAAAAGAGTTTTCTTTGAAAATGAATTGTGACTATAAGACTTGGTTCCTTGAAATTTGTATAAAAACAAGATTTATTTTATTTGAATTCAGAAGCATTCGGGTCATGTTGGAAGTCCGTTCTTCAATCTGAAGCCTGTGTGATTGAACATCAATCAAAAATTGCCTAAGTCTAACCACCCAATGTGATATCTAATTTCGCATTTTTGATTGTCTTTGAATTTTGATCTTCAATTGAATGTTTCAAAATTTTATTAGTAAAATCGGGTTAACAACCACTACATTAAATGTTGGGATTTGATCAAATAACACAAATATCATATGCAGCGGAAGACAATTAAGAGCAAACCACATAAAATTCCATGAACACATTCAGGATCATATCAGTTCATAGCAGATAATAGCAACTTAAAAAAAACAAGAGTGTACCTCAAGAAGTCGTTGCCTTTGTGATCTAGTCAAGGGAAATATTGTAGGATGATCAGGATCCAAAATGTTAATCCATCTAGTGGCTTGTACCCAGGGACAACCAGAAAACCACGCAGATCAAGAGCAAAGACCTCTAACCCAAGAGAGAGAAGAGTTTTCACAGAGGGAAGGAGGGAGAAGGGAATTTGGCGGCTCCACGGGTTTGTGATGCCTTAGTGTCACCCCAAGGCCTCTATTTATAGTGCAAGGTTCCTGGGGTTTCAAACTTAGGAGCCTTTTTGGCGGCCGCACCCCCTGGACTTGTTCCATTGATTATATCTTTAATCAATTACAATCCAGACCCTTTAATTGGTTCCAAATTAATCCTAGATTAACTTGCCAATTAAATTATTATTATTTCTTTAGTTTCTAATTAATTTATTCTCTATAAATTAATTAACTAAATAACCTTTCTTATATTTGACTCTGAATGTTTTTCTGGGTTCTAAAGGCATCCCAAAGGACTCTACCATTTATCAGAAGTTTTCTAACAAGTTGATGACCTTAGACATTATTCCAACATTAAAATTTAACAATGATTTTTCTTTCATGAATTGAGCATCAGAAGAATTTTGGAAATTTTGATATAAACTTTGGAGAACTTTTGAGAAATTTATCCCATTTCATCAGATGCAGTATTTTGACACATTTCCCTGATGACAAGCCTTTGTGATTTGTGCACTACTCCAACTTTGTCACTAAAGACCGATTACTTGATGTTCATACTCTCTAGAAGGTACTCGACTATGTTATAGGAGCTCCTTGTATTTTCATTTAAGAAATAGTAGTATGCCTTGAAGTACAGATTTTTGTACTAAACTTTTGTTTCTTTGATTGCACAGTTTGCAATTGATTTTTGACTTTTTCTTTTGGAATTCTATTTTCTTTGAATTCGTTTTTGTTGGATATGTCATCCGAAGGGTAAGATTTTGAAGCTTCACCAAATGATTCATTTGTTGGTGATTTGAAGATTTCTCATAAACGTTTCCTTTACTCCATATAGCTCAATTATGTAACAAAAGTGAAAAACATTCTCAAATTTGTTATTAGACATTGCAAGTTTCATTTATGAAGAAAGCTTCATAACATGTTTGTATCCTAATAAGTATAAAACTTCTTGAATAGTGTAATGATGAAACGAGTTGGATATAACAGGGTGCTTAGTAATAGACACGACGTTAAGGATATTGCAATCTCACATATCATCATTTTGTAAAACAACATTAACCTCACTCTGAAGTCTGTTTCTTTACCACTGTTGCAATTCGATTCTCAAATATCTTTTACTGCAAGAAGATATGATTAACATAATCTAAAATTAAAGTTTTGTCCTTTATCATGATTTTCCAAAGAATGAAGTCATTTTTATCACATGCATATCATGAAAATAAATTTTAGGATGATCTTGCTCATGTGAGGATTGGTATCACGTATTTGACTTGTTTGGATTGCAACAAAAAAGAGGTATCAACATCAAAATGCCATAGTTTGTAAAATTAACTTCTGTTGATGAGAAAACATTTGATGCTTAAAATGAAAGTTGACAATTTAATCATTATTGATTAGTTTTCTTACAGATCCAAGGGCATCTGAAGGTTCGGATGTAAAAGAAAAGGAAAGAATGCTCAAATATGATGTCAAGTGAGAGTGGCTCCATTAATCATGTTGGTTATATGCCCATCGTTATAACAAGTTGGTAATATTATTATAAATAGTAGGGTCCTTTTGGGTTACACGCAAAAGACGATTTAGCTAAAAGAGATTGAAAATAAACTTGAGGGGTTAAGTTTATTAATATTCCAAAGTAAAGGTATATTAATTAGAAACTTAATGGTTAAGTTTATTAATATACCAAAGTAAAGGTATATTAATTAGAAACTTAATAAGGATAAAGGACTAAAGTGAAATATCCACAAGGGAAGGGATAAGGATGAGGAGCACTATAAATACAACCCTAGATCTGAGTTGTAAAGGCTGCCAAACCCTAATTTTCGTCACTCTCCTCCCACCCCTCGGTATACGGCCGATTTCTTTCAAAACCCTAAGTATTACGTGCTAAAACTTCAAGCAAAGGTATATACTACATCAACGGGTGCTGGATCGTTGTCTTGGGTGCGATTACATTAGAGGAGTTCTATTTTGGGCTCTCATCATCCTAACAAAATCAGATCTGAGATTTAAAAGGTATGTCTTGAACCCTCTTGATTTTACAGTTACAAAAGTGTGCATGATTCTATGATCCTTGTTGAATACGATTTAGATTTCTGTTTCCGCTGCGTTTGTTTTATGTTATTGTATTCCAACAGTGGTATCAGAGCCGCTTTATCATGATTTTGTACTGTTTTGATTCGATTAAAATTGTTAAAAATCGTTTTTTTTTTTCTGATTTATCGAATCTGTTCGACGTCCGCGCCGCGGTACTTGAAATATCGCGTCATGGGTTTTTCTAAAGTTACGATCATTAGGGTTTTGCCGCGTCGTGTTTCCTAGTGTTCCGCGCCGCGTCGTTCTTGTCATGATCGGTTTCTTTTGATTACCGCGTCGCGTTTTCTCCCGATCCGTGTCGCGACGGTCGTGACGTTTTATTTTCTAAAATCAGATTTCTTGTTATAAAATGGTGATTTTAGTATTGTATGATTTTTAGATTAATGATTGACATAGAATGCTTGCATGCTCAATAGGATTAATAGCTAAACACAAAGTTTAAAATGCTTCAAAATTTAATGGATGATTGTTTAAATTAATTATTAACACTGCATCCTTGCGTGTTTAATAGAATTAATAGTTAAACATAATTTTCAAAGAATACTTAAAATTTTAAATGATATATATATTAGAATTGTATCTATATGTATAACTTAAAATAAAAACATTGGTCAAACCGTGACTAGGCTCACCTACTCTAAATGTGTAGAAGGTTTAAGGAGGTCTTTTTGATTCCTAATGAGGTCGGTTTTTAAACAGCATTCACTGCTTACCACCCTCACCGCCTGTCGCATTTTATTGAGTAGAGTTACCGAAAGGGTTTGATAGAACAGTGTTTCAAGATAAAAGTATTACTGAAAATACACAAGTAAGAAAATTTTGTTAAAAGTTAATAGAATTTTTTAAAAGTCAAATTGGCAATTTCAAACCGATTTTAAAAGTTTAAATTGACCCTTATGCCAATTAAAAGGTTAAAAATGTTTTAACAAAAACGAAACAGAATCCCGTTTTATAAAAATGTAAATCTCATGCTACCCATAAAGAACCACACATTTAACCGGGCCCTTCCGGCGTGGGAAGTGCTATAGCCAACGCGTCGGATTGGACTCGGCCAAAATGATGTGATACTCGCGATAACTCATGAATCATGGGCCGGGTGTCACGTGGGTCATTCGTGGTCGATTTACCATCCAAACCCGTGATCCGCGGCATTCCCGTCACGGGAGAGAGGATGAGCATGATGGGACTAAACATGTCATTGGTTAGATTCAATGAATCCCGAAAGATCTAGAAGCTTTATAGAGATTGAAGTTGGCAAAGAGTATTGCCTACCTAAATAACTTTTGGGGGTGACTACGGCATACCTCTTCACCACCAGAAGTGAAATATGGATTCTAGCCTTAAGTAAAATTATTGTTTTGGGTAATTAATTTTTTTAAGGATTAATCAAACTAATTAAATCTACTTTTCATATAGATGGCTCCAAAAACAAATGCAAATTCGAATTCGGCTACAAATATCTCACTAATGCAACTCCTCTCTAAGGATAAGCTGACCGGATCCAACTACTTGGACTGGATGCGTTCCCTTCGGATCGCCCTCCGGTATGATAAGAAAGAATGGGTCCTGGACACAGCTCAGTCGGATGAGGTTGCTTGTCTCATGTTGGCGACCATGGTTCCGGAACTCCAAAAGAGTTTCGAGACCGCTGGGGCGTTCGACATGGCCGACCAGCTCAAGGAAATGTTCCAAGAGCAGGCTAGACAGGAACGATATGACACTACGATCTCCCTACTAGATTACAAGCAGCAGGAGGGAACCGCTGTCAGTGCACACGTGCTTAAGATGAAAGCGTACGTTGACAGATTGGAGCGACTTGGATTTCCGATCGCTCAACAATTGGTTACGAATATCATCCTCCACTCACTGAGCAGTACATTCAGTCAGTTCACACTGAATTTTAATATGAATGGATTGGAAAAGACCATAATGGAGTTACACGGCATGCTAAAAACTGCCGAGGCAAATATGTCTAAATCTAAGAACTCCAGCTCCACGGCTCCAGTATTGGCAATCAGGGTAGGGGCAATCAAGAAAACGAAAGCCAAGAAGCCTAAAGGCAAAGGGAAGGGTCAAGTTGGTAACCCCAACTCCAACCCTAGCAACAAAGGCAAGGCTGGTTCTATGATAGTGCCGACACCAAACCCTGATGAAGCCATTTGTTTCCACTGCAGAGAAAAAGGACACTGGAAGCGAACCTGCCCTAAATACCTGGAGGAGATCAAGAAGATCAAGCCCAAAGTGTCTGGTACCTCAGGTATATACATGATAGAACTCCATAATACTACTACTACTAATTCATGGGTCCTAGACACAGGATGTGGTACTCACATTTGCTCTAATGTGTAGGGACTAAGAAGAAGTAAGAAGTTAAGGCATGGGGAGCTTGACCTGATCATGGGCAACAGACATACGGCTGCTGTCAAGAGGATTGGGGATTACGAGCTCGTGCTTTCTACTGGATTTTCTATTAATTTATTAGATTGTTGCTATTCGCCAGAAATGGCTAGAAACATTATTTCTTTTAGTGCTTTGTATCGAGACGGTTTTGATTTTGGTTTTGATAATGGAAATATTTTAGTTTTCAAAAATGATCGTCTTTATTTTAAAGCATGTCCTACAAATGGTATTTATGAAACTATCGTGAGCATTAGAAGAAATAATAGCTTAATCTTAAATGTTGATTCAGATACATCCAAAAGTGTATTGGATAAATCATGTCTATGGCATTGTCGACTTGGCCATATAAACAAGAAACGCATCGCCAAACTCCAAGAGGATGGGATTTTGGAATCATTCGACCTCAAATCTGATGATGTATGTGAGTCTTGTTTATTAGGCAAGATGACAAAAGCGCCATTCACAGGGAACTTTGAAAGAGGCAAGGATCTGTTGGACCTCATACACACTGATGTGTGTGGACCGTTCAGATCAGCCACAACACATGGAGAAAGGTACTTCATCACATTTACTGATGACTTCAGCAGATATGGGTATGTTTATTTGATTAAACATAAGTCTAAAACCTTCGAGGTGTTCAAAAGGTTTCAGAACGAAGTAGATAATCAACGGGGCAAAAGGATTAAGATCCTCCGATCCGACAGGAGTGGAGAATATCTTAGTCAAGAATTCTACGATCATCTGGGGAACTGTGGAATTGTTTCACAGCTGACTCCTCCCGGAACACCACAATATAATGGTGTAGCTGAGAGGAGGAACCGAACATTACTTGATATGGTTCGGTCCATGATGAGTCGTGCTACGCTTCCAATCAGTTTCTGGGGCTATGCCTTGGAGACTGCAGTAAAAGTCCTGAACCTTGTACCAACTAAGAAGGTCAGCAAGACACCCTCTGAAATATGGAATGGGACTAAACCCTCATTAGCGCATTTGAAAGTCTGGGGTTGTGAGGCTTACGTCCGTCGTGAAGCCATCGACAAACTAGAACCCAGATCAGAGAGGTGTTACTTTATTGGTTATCCTGCTAGTTCTTTTGGGTATTTGTTTTACAAACCTTCTGAAAACAAGGTGATTGTTGCACGAAGGGCAGTCTTCCGAGAGAGGGAGCTGATACACCAAGAGGCCAGTGGGAGCCAAATTGATCTTGAGGAGATTCAAGAACCAACCAATAAAGGACCTGATCTTGGCACTAGCTCTCAATCAGAGGTTGAAAAACCTGTTGAGCCTCAGCCAACTACAGTTGGGGAATCTGACATACCTCCACCTCCTGTCCGGAGATCTGATAGAGTACGTCATGCACCTGAATTTTATGGTTTACATATTACTGAAGGTGATGAGTCAATGGTAGATGACGATGAACCTACCAGCTATCAGGAAGCAATGGCAGGCCCAGATGCTACCAAATGGAAGGAGGCTATGGAGAGCGAGATGAAATCCATGTATGATAACCAAGTTTGGAACCTGGTTGATCAAACACCTGGCCTTAAAACAGTTGGGTGTAAATGGGTCTTCAAGAAGAAGACAGACATGGATGGAAAGGTACACACATATAAAACCAGACTGGTGGCAAAGGGTTATACTCAAACCCAAGGGATTGATTATGAGGAAACTTTTTCACCAGTGGCAATGATTAAATTTATCAGGATATTGTTTGCCATCGCAGCCTTTTATGACTATGAAATATGGCAAATGGATGTAAAACCGCTTTCCATAACGGAAAACTTTCAGAAGATGTGTATATGACACAACCAGAGGGTTTTGTACAGTCCAAATATCCCAATAGAGTGTGTAAACTTGTGAAGTCGATTTATGGACTCAAATAAGCATCTCGCAGCTGGAATCTCTGCTTCGATGAGAAAATCAAAGAGTTTGGATTTTCGAGAAGTGAAGATGAGCCATGTGTATATGTCAGAGCTAGTGGGAGTGCTGTTGTCTTCCTTGTGCTGTATGTTGATGACATACTACTCATAGGAAACAATGTCCCAATGTTGCTAAGTGTTAAAACTTGGCTTGGGGATTGTTTCGCTATGAAAGACTTAGGAGAAGCGGCATACATACTTGGTATAAAGATCTATAGAGATAGATCTAGGCGACTCATTGGTTTAAGCCAGAGTACATACATAGACAAAATCTTGAAAAGATTCAAGATGCAAGATTCCAAGAAAAGATTCGTGCTTATGCAACGTGGTATGACATTGAGTAGAGACCAATGTCCTAGTTCTAGTGATGAACGAGAAAGAATGAGTCGAATCCCATATGCTTCAGCAATGGGATCGATCATGTATGCCATGTTATGTACAAGGCCTGACGTCTCTTGTGCCTTGAGTATGACGAGTCGTTATCAGGCCAATCCTGGTGAAAATCATTGGACCACAGTCAAGAACATTCTTAAGTATCTTCGAAGGACGAAGGAAGTGTTCTTGGTCTATGGCGGCATGGAAGAACTCAATGTAAGTGGTTATAGTGATGCTAGCTTCCAAACCGATAGAGACGACTCCTGTTCGCAGTCAGGATTCATGTTCTTACTGAATGGTGGGGCAGTAACTTGGAAGAGTACCAAGCAAGAAACAGTAGCTGATTCGACAACGGAGGCTGAGTATATTGCAGTTAATGAAGCTGCAAAGGAAGCCATGTGGATGAAGAAGTTCATCAGGGATCTCGGTGTTGTTCCTAGCATTGATGGTCCAGTTGAGATGTTTTGTGACAATGAGGGTGCAGTCGCCTTGGCGAAAGAACCCAGAGCTCACAAGCACACAAGGCATATATACCGGAAGTACCAATATATCCGGAGGCTCGTTGAAGAAGGAGACATCACGATTAGTAGAGTTACATCAGAAGATAATCTTGCTGATCCATTCACTAAACCGTTATCTCAGGCCAAGCATGATTCTCATACTAGGTCGATAGGCATTAGATTTGCAAATGAATTGGTTTAAGTGTATTTAATTTAGTTTGATTTGTGTTTGGAACTCAAGCAATGTGAAACTCTATTTGTTTTGAAGATTATTATGTGGAGAACTTAATATATGCATGAAGGCAGTCATTTCATTAGTTTATCATTGTGTTCCAATTTTGCATGTTTTATTGACTTCCAGAATAATTATTTTATTATTCAAAACGTCCACAGTCGGTCATACTTTTGCGAGCAAGTATTGATTCAAGGCTGACATGAGGAATTAGTAAATTGTCCATAGAGATGGACATAGCATAGAGATGCGCTAATTCTCATGTGTACTTAATAGGGATTAAGTATTTGAGTAACCGGTACCAAGAGATTACTTCATGGAATATGTCACGAGTAATTCTAAGATGGTAATATCTTATATTCTTCAAGCGGAGATGCATTGATTCTTAGTCCTGCAGTCTGTTATGTCTTGGTTTTCTCCAACGTTGTCCGTAACTAGCAGCCATACAGGGATTGTCCAGATATGACATGATGAGTGGGCGAGATACGTGTAGTCAAAGTTTATTTGTTCCTTCTGCCCTAACAGGAGAAGCGATATTCGTGGGCCCCTCGATGATTTGGTGTTGACAGCAAATGTACGGCCGTACTCGAACTGAATTGATATAGAATCAATAAGTGCAGTTTGTTGTGGTCATCACAAATCTCTATCGGGAAACATAATCTTGAATGTTTGAGACTGACAGAATTCCATGTCAGACGTTCATATGGATATCTTGTAGAACAAAGGAATATTTGATCACTTGCCTAAGGGCTGTTTCATTAGATGAACACGACATTTGTCTAGGATGACATACACCTTACTAGGTTAATGAATATTAGACCATACAGTTGTTATAACAAGTGCAAGTGGGAGACTGTTGGTTATATGCCCATCGTTATAACAAGTTGGTAATATTATTATAAATAGTAGGGTCCTTTTGGGTTACACGCAAAAGACGATTTAGCTAAAAGAGATTGAAAATAAACTTGAGGGGTTAAGTTTATTAATATTCCAAAGTAAAGGTATATTAATTAGAAACTTAATGGTTAAGTTTATTAATATACCAAAGTAAAGGTATATTAATTAGAAACTTAATAAGGATAAAGGACTAAAGTGAAATATCCACAAGGGAGGGGATAAGGATGAGGAGCACTATAAATACAACCCTAGTTTTGAGTTGTAAAGGCTGCCAAACCCTAATTTTCGTCACTCTCCTCCCACCCCTCGGTATACTGCCGATTTCTTTCAAAACCCTAAGTATTACGTGCTAAAACTTCAAGCAAAGGTATATACTACATCAACGGGTGCTGGATCGTTGTCTTGGGTGCGTTTACATTAGAGGAGTTCTATTTTGGGCTCTCGTCATCCTAACAAAATCAGATCTGAGATTTAAAAGGTATGTCTTCAACCCTCTTTATTTTACAGTTACAAAAGTATACATGATTTTGTGATTCTGGTTGAATACGATTTAGATTTCTGTTTCCACTGCATTTGTTTTATGTTATCGTATTCCAACAAATCATCCCTAGTCCATGAATTATTCAGGTGAATGACCTCTCATCCAATGCCTTGGTGAAAATATCAGCCAATTGTTATTAAGTATGCACAAAATGAACTTCAATGTTTCCTTCATCAACATGACTTTTCATAAAGTGATAAAGAATGGCTATATGCTTTGTCTTGGAATGTTGAACAAAATTATGATAAATTTGGATTGCACTTTGTAAATCATAGAACATTGGTATCCTTCGCATGTTAATTGTATAATCTTTAGGTTGACTTTGAATCTAGATTATTTGCGAAGGGCGGGCTGCAGGTGCTACATATTCAGCTTTTGCAGTTGATATGGATACACATGCTACATATTCAGCTTCTACAGTTGATATGGATACACATGTTTGTTTCTTTGATTGCCAGCCGATGAGTTTACCATCCACAAATTAACAACCTCCGGATGTGCTCTTGCGATCAATAAAACAACCACCTAGATCCTAATCTGAATATGCTTGAAAGTATAAGCCTGAATTTGCAGGGCACCAAAGGCCATGTGCATGTGTATGATGTAGATAACGAAAGATTGTCTTTACTGCAGCAAGATGGGGTTCTTGTGGATCCAATTGATATCTTGCATAATTACACACAGAGAACATAATATTTGGCCTACTAGCTGTAAGATAAAGCAGTGATCCAATCATATTCCTGTAGTTTTGAAGATCAACCTTCGGTTTGTCCAACGAAGGATTCAACCTTGTACCTACAGCCATTGGAACTTTGGCATTTGAACAATTAGTCATTCCGAAGAGCTCAAGGAGGCATCGGGTGTATTTTTGTTGATTGATAAAAATGCCTCTTTTGATTATTTGACTTGTAATCCAAGGAAAAAGTTAATTTTTCCAATCATGCTCATCTGAAATTTACTTTTCATCATATTTTCAAATTCTTTTGTTAAGGAAGGATCAGTGGATCCAAAGATGATATCATCAACATAAATTTAGACCAACATAAGATGTTGTCCAACTTTCTTTCTAATAAGTGTTGGATCCACTAAACCGTGCTTAAAGCTTGATTGTTTTAAAATTTTTGTCAGGGCCTCATTCCAAGCACAAGGAGCTTGTTTTAAACCGTAGACAACTTTGTCCAAAATGTAACAGTGATCCGAATGTTCTTTATTAATAAAGCCAGGTGGTTGTTCAACAAAGACTGTTTTCTCAATATCTTCGTTTAAGAAGGCACATTTGACATATATTTGATAGACATCAAAGTTTTTGTGTCCATCATAAGCTAAACATATCCGAACGGACTTAAGTCTGGCAACAGGTGCGAAGGTTTCTTCATAATCGATGCCTTCCTGTTGACAATAGCCTTTGACAACCAACCTTTCCTTATTTCAGATCACATTACCTTCGGTGTCAAGCTTATTGTGATATACCCATTTCAGACCTACAATCTAAGCATTTGTTGGTTTTGGAATGAGTCTCCACACTTTGTTTCTTTCAAACTCTTCCAATTCCAATTGCATTGCTTCAATCCAGTCAGGGTGATCAAAAACATCTTTGAAGTTCGTGGGTTTAATTTTTGAAATGGAAACATTAAACATGCACAATTTAGAATTTTTGTTTAAATTTTGTTGTTTTTTATGAAGTTCTGCACGTGTCATAACCATATCATGATCATCACCGGTGACTTGAGATTGAGGAAGACTCTTCGTCTATTTCTCCGAAGAAGGATAGTTTGTATCAAACTCAGGTGGTCCTTCGGCTACGACTTCCTCAGTATCTGAAGGATAACCTAAAACGAATTGAGAGTCATCATTGGTTTCATTTGTAGGTGAGGGTAGAGGATTTAGAGTAAGAGTTTGCTCCCCCTAGTTCATCGATGGAGGTGGAATTGAAACTCCTGGCTCCCCTTGCACATCAAGATATAATGATAGAATATGTGAAATTTCATGCAAAGGCGTGCGGTTGTTGGTGTTGATATACTCCCCCTCTAGTCCAGAAGAATTCGAAGGATGGTTTGTTGATTGTCCTTCGACTGAAGAGGAATAACTATTTTCAATGCTTGTGGAAGTTTCTTGTGGACCATCTGAGAGTTTTGTGGACTCAAACATTTGATTGTCTGTTGCGTTTACTTCGGCATCTGCAGCCTCACATGTGGATCAAAGAGAAGATGGAAATCAGCATGAAACGATAATAGTGGTAAAGCATCCGAAGCTGATTCAGGAAAGATTGAAGATATAGGAAAAGTAGTTTGAGATTTCTTGATGTAGAAGTCATCAAATGAGAGATTGAAAGTTTCTTCTATTTTTCTTGTTCTCTTGTTCATGACTCTATAAGCTTTTGAATTAGGAGAATATCCCAAGAATATGCCTTCGTCTGACTTGTCTTTGAACTTGGATAATGGATCTTTCAATTTTAATATGAAGCACCGGCATCTGAAGACGTGAAGAAATTTTACATTTGGTTTTTGTCTGTTGAGTACTTCATATGGAGTTATGTTGAAACACTTGTGAATGTAGGATCGATTATGAGTAAAGCATGCGATTGAAAGAGCTTTGGCCCAAAACTACATTGGTAAATTAGCAAAATTTAACATTGTTCTTGCAGCCTCGCACAAGGAGCGATTACGATGTTCAACAACCCAATTTTGTTGAGGGGTGTAAGGTGTTGAAAAGTTGTGTGTAATGCCTTTTTCTTTCAAAAATCCATCCAAAGTTTGATTCTTAAACTCGGTTTCATTATCACTATGTATCGTTCATACGATTCTCTTCAATGTAACTTCCATGTTCTTGATAAAATCTATGATTTCTTTTACAGCATCGAATTTGTTTCGAATAAATAAAACCCAAGTGAATCTAGAGAAATCATCAACTATCACTAGAACATATTTCTTCTTCCCTAGTGATTCAACTGCAGATGGACCACATAGATCCATGTATAAAATAGAAAGGGGTTCGGTGATCTTCGGATCAACAACAATTGGATGCCTTTGCTTTGTTTGCTTGCCATGTTCACAAGAAGAACAGAGTATATCATTTTCAAATTTAAGTGCAGGCAAGACACAAACCAGATCTGTGACAACCGTCGATTTTGGTCAACAAAGTCAAGAAAAGTCATCAGGTCAACTCTACTCATATTAGGATTTTAGGAGGAATGCAATATTCCCTAATGTTTCTAATGTACAATTGACAAGTTATAATACAAAGTACCTTTCCTTCTACCAATTATTGAATATAAAACCCTAATTAGGATTAGGAACATAAAAATTCGATAATTCAATTAAATATTATTTTGGTATAAATAATATTCATAACAAACTGCAGTTGTGTCCATGAACCCATTAATACTTGTTAAGTTGAGGATAGAGTTCACATAATTAATTTTTGGATAAATTGGTCGTCAAATACGATGAATTCGATACTGACTTATAAACTATATTTAATATTCCAACACACTTTCCACCATCATATTAGCCTTTGGAATACATTTTTAGATTAAGTATAATAATCTAGTATTTTATTTTGCTATTCTTTTATTTTTCCGGAGAATCCTTATTTATCGCAAATCCGGAATTATACCGCGTTTTAAACGCTTAGCCTTTATATAAAATGGCAAGACATGTTTTATGTCCAAAATCTCTTTTAAAACTTCTAACATTATTGCTAAACATTATTATTAATAATTTGGCTTCCAACTATTTTAATCTTGCATAAATCACCCTTAACTTTTATAAAAGTCACCGAACTTTATAAAAATACACAAGCTTTTATAAGATTAACACTTTGTCTTATTCTCCTTCCCTTTCCTATGCATGGGACGATTTCCCACACCCAAAAGCAAATGGTCTCCTTGCTTAAGTTGGTGATTTGATTAAAGATGCATTATACTTCCAAGACTTGCACCAAAAGAGCTAAAATGATTTATCTTCTAACTTCCATGCATTCAAACTTGCCACTCTTCCTCTCCTAGACCACCATAAAACCGTGAACCCCCCCCCCCCCTCCACCTTCACGTTCACAGTTTTGCAGGAAGGAAAACACACCATTTTTCTTTAAAAAAATCTTCTCTCAAAGTTCTTTCAAGATCCTTACAAGAAAGCTTCAAGTTTCCTAGCATTTCCTAACTTTCTTAGCATTTTGGTAAGTGTTCTTATGATCCTTGTTCATATTTTTGTGACCCAATTCCCTCCTAACATCTAGATCCACAAAAATATGTAGGGTGTTCTTGAGTTTGTTGCAAACTCATCCTTGTTCTAAGTTACAAGTGTTGAACCTTCTTCTTTTGGATCTTCATCTTCTAAAAACACATCCAAAGGTGAGTTCATAGGGCATTTTTATCTTTATCCAAGCTTTTAGGGGGATAATACAAGTTATACCATGAAGATGGTTATATACTAGTTTTGTGTAAAAATGTTTTCTACTTGAAATAATGTTATATCCTAATATTATGAATATTATTATGTGTTATGTTGAGTAAAATACAAATCTTTGAAAAATGAGTATAAACATGTTGGAAGTTCTTGAGAAAAAATCATAAAAATAAAACTATAAAAACTACGGGTTTCATGAACGGAATATGACTTTTCTAGCAAAAATGGTTATAACTGAGTTATTACACCATTTTTGTGGGAAATAACTCAAAACATTTTATTTTGAACATATGTTATGAAACTAGTTAAAAATACCAAAGTTTTGGACTTACAAAATTAAAACCTAAAAAGATGTCATTTTATGTAAAATTTGGGTTTTCTAACAAAAATGGTCATAACTAAGTTATGGTACCATTTTTGTAAGATTTGAACTAAAATATATTATTTTTAACATATACAGGTAACTTGGCTTAAATGTCACAAAATGGCAAAAGTAATTCTTACAAGGCTTATAATTAAATATTTAACGTTGTGATGTAAAAATGTCAAAAACTAGATAATTGACTTTATCATGCTAAAAGTCCACATACTTGTGTAGATGTATAATATATGTTATTTATGAACATCTAAGTATATTAACTTATATATATATATATATATATATATATATATATATATATATATATATATATATATATATATATATATATATATATATATATATATATATATACATACATACTAGGTTATTAACCCGTGTGTTACACGGATAGCTAATTAAAACAATTTAAATAATAAAAATATATATTATTTATTAAAAATTTTGAAAAGTATTGAGGAAAAAATCATGGTGTATTTATGAAATGGACAACTAACTTTTCTTAATCTGAAGAGAACTTTGTTCAACTATTTGAATGCAAAAGGCAAAAAGTCGACTAATATCTAAAATCTATAAAGTGTCATTCTGAAGTATCAAACACTTCTCATTGACCCATAATGAATGTAATATCTTTCTTTTGAACTTGTTTAGTAAAAGTTGCAAGAATTCCATTTGCATAGGATTCCAAGTTGAAATCATATATTTCTCATTGTTATCATTACATTAAAACTAACAATACATGTCTTTATTTGTTCTCATTGAAGAGTACTTTAGCCACTAAAGAATAAGTCAGAGTTACATGAAATGATTCCTTAAATCAAGCATTTCATCTTTCATGGAATAAAATATTAGAGGATTCCTGGTCAAAACCATATTTCTCATTGTTACCATTACATTTAAACTAACATGTCTTTTTTTTTTTAAAGTATTTTAGGCACTTGAGAATAAGTTAGATTAATATGAAATGATATTTTAAATCAATCGTTTAACATTTCATGTATTGAAATATTATTCAAATTAATTATTCTTATAATTTTTTTAACACAATTGCTATATGTTAATATAAATAAATGTAATGAATATAGTGATTATGAATATTATACAACCTCACATAATTATTATAGATGTAGGTTACGTAAGTTAATCTTCCAAATGTAGGTTACATAATTTATTTCTATACATATTAGCGTTATTGTGCCCTGTAGCTTATTTTCAATAATAAAATAACAATGAAACTGTTATAAGTTGAAATAGCGAGGTTGCATACATGATTTATAGTCCAGCTATTAGAAGCCAATAGGTGACTATCCTCAAAGTTGGCTTAAACTCTTGATTATTTAAAATCTCAAATATAGAAAGAAGAGCCATACACCAAGCTCATACTTCAAATGTCAAAGTATTGAAAAAAATAAAGGATTTGTAGATTTTATTTTAAGCTATTTTATAGCCAATCCATTATGAGATGGACTTTATGATTTTTTGCAAAAAAAAGTGAAATATCAAAAAAAAAAAAAACATTATATTCTTATTAAGAGAAAATTACATTATTGTTTCAATATGATTCAAACATCATAGCTTCTCATATGTCGCTCCAAAAAGCTCCACTTTCCTTTATATGTCCCCACATTAATCACCTGCATAACATTTTTGGTCTTTATGTTATCGGTGCTTTCAGTACTACCGTTACTTTTGCCATTATTCCTATTTAACCCTCGGTTCTATTCTTGCTGGTTTTAATTTTGTTCGCTTCTTGGTATTGCTTTTTTCACTTCAACCTATCAAGAATCAAGAGTTGGAATGACTTGAATCAAGATGAAAGAGATGCATATGTCATAAGTAATTTATAAGATTATACCAACCTATAACTTGATACCACGCTTTACATTTTGTGCAAGAAAATGTACAAAAAAGATCATACGCTTAACCCATTTTAACTTCGATTTATTTTAATTAGGCTAATATGGGAGGAAACAATATACCTAGATCCTAAGATGCATATGTCATAAGTAATTTATAAGCTTTTACACTACTAAGCATTACATTTTTACAATATAATGAATGTTTTCTATCTTTTCAATGCCGACTGTAATGTTAATCGAAAAAAGAGCAAACATAGCATTTCAATGGAAATAACAAATAGTGCATTACAATGTAAACGAAAAAAAGAGCAAAGCTACAAAAAAACATACTCAACAATCTAATAGGCTAAAACAGATGCCCTACTTCTTAGCACTACACTACTCTAAAATATGCTATTACATTTCGATCATACTTAGGTGCCAGACTTATTTGTAAAAGAAACGTGTGATGATTAAACTTTCAATTAGGAATTATACATGTTTTGAAAGGATCCATGTGGTTTCACGAGTTGATAATTGAAATATTATTTATATTAAACACACCAAACCTGTAACTATTATTGTTAATACCGGTAAGGAAAATGAAAAAAGGTACATATTCAACAAAGTAGGTCTATGATAACGCATAAATTTGATCTAAAATACCAGGCTAAAACTATAGGATCAGGGTAACATATAAAAGCTTGTAACTCCACTACTCTTACCAAAAGCCCTGATTCTTTAACGACAACCCTAATGTGCTATCTCATGGCTTAAATTTCATGGTTTCTTACAAATATTTGAGACAAAGTTATGTACCCAGGTTTTAATTAACAGATATTAAGAATCAAAAGAAGTCCCTACTGTCATCCTCACTATCTTACTGCTACATGTTGTCGGAAGTCTCTTTTCTCTGTAATCTCTTTGCTATGCCTGCAAATGAAAATTTCCAATAAACAGAAAAAATAAACCTTAATTGAAGATAGATGTTGCACTTGATTTCATATGTAAATTCTTGAACTCTATTCCTTTTTAATGGATTACTTTAAAAGAAGAAAAAATATTTCATCAAAAAACTTCATTAAAGAAACTGCCTCGTCTACTTTTTTCATCGTCACCTTCATCCAAAAGACTTCATTAAAGAAACTGCCTCATAGAGGCATTTTATCGAACATGTTAACTGCTACCTGGAAGGGCATGAACGACTTGTGAAAAACAAACCTTTATTAGGTGTGAAGCTTCTGGAAAATCTAGTTGTAGTTTGGGTATAGTTTCTCTAGAAACATAAAACAAAATTTCAGTTACTACATGAGCTCTAAGAATATATAATCCGGGATGTTGAAAAAAACCCACAAATCTAAGACAATCAGAACCTGCTTTGTGATGTATCATGGGGATTATGGTGGAGAATGAAACTGGAAAACACTATAAATTTGAGCATATGATTAGCATAATTAGGGATTGATTGAGAGAGATTGAACCGAATAGAGATGACAACTACGATAATATTGCGATTACCTTGATTATAGTTGATTTTATGGGAAGTGATTGTTGGTTGTTGATAATGGGATGCAATCTTAAACTTGTTCTTCTTCCAGAAGCCATCCGAGTGAACTAATTGAGAAAACAGATTGAAAGTTATTTGGTTAATGTCTTCACATCGAAACCCAGATTGATGGTTGAATTCGGTGGAGAAGGCGTGGATATAAATGTGTAGATGTATTCCAATCAAAATACAAACAAAGAAAATGTAATGAAAATTATCCAAACATTACCTACATCGATTTTTAAACCAAATCAGATAACTATGTAAGAGCACAAACGACTAAAATTGACAGACGCGGAATGAGCAACCATCATCATTGATATTGTTACATCGGAACCGATATCAATAGCGGGATTTAAATGTGTAAATGTATTCTAATCCAAAAGGGTACATCTTTACCTAAATCAACAACGGGAAAACAATGTCGAAATGTGAACTAAATTAGGCAGAATTGAAAATTATCCCAATGATTGAGGTATTCTGTATTTATGAGAATAGAAACCGATTAGATTGCAGAGGTAATACAAGTGAGCGGGAAAATTGAGCGTGAATTATGGAGTTCAAACGTTGAACTACAGACTGAAAAGACGAACTTGAGGAGATATAGGGGTGAATCGGATACCAAATTAATAGCAGTGATAAGACCCGCTCTTAATTACGGGAGGGGATAACTGTCATAAATTAATCGTGGTGATAGGGGAGGATTCAAAATAATTATCATAACTGTCTTCCTATTTTAGTGGGATAGATTTCTAGATAGATTTAATTATAGAGAGTAAGATACGGTAGAATAAGTTTAGGCGGGAAATAAAATTCTAGTAGTTGTTAGAGTACGACACGTGGTAAAGCAGGCTGTAGAAAAATGTCATGTGGCAGGTTTAGGATTCCTTTATTATAATATATATATATATATATATATATATATATATATATATATATATATATATATATATATATATATATATATATATATATATTTATATGTGTGTGTGTACAACGAAACACTTAAAATAAACTATAATAGGTATAGTTTATGGGTACCAATACTATCATCACATTTTGGGACAACACAAATAATTATATAAAAGTATATAGTTATTATACACTATTTTATTATCATGGGAAAAGTGATAATTAAAAATACAAGGGTTTTCACTTACAAATAAAACGTAAACATGTTGAAAACAATTATGTGAGACAAAGTTTTAACCGTACTTATTAAAGTACACATACTAAAGCACTAAACTATAACCAGAGTCTCGGTAAAAGAGCATGATACTTGTGTATAGATCTATACGGGATTGACAATCCCGCACCTAAGCTGCTCGCTACAGCTAGACCGGTAGGTATGGGGTGACAAATGTATAACATTCTGACGCTTGAAGAACGTCACAACAGGCCTACTTCGGTCATAGTATGGCTATAGGGAACTCACATAGGAATTCAACAATACAGATAGTTTACGAGCAAACATGTATTAAAATGGTTTCATAGAAAGATAAAACTACGTAACATGTATTAAAATGGTTTCATAGAAGGATAAAACTACGTAATATTATTTTCAAGTATATAAATACTTACACGTTTTCGGTCTTTGGGTTTTAAGACTACAGCTGATTTATAAGAAAATATTGGATTTTCTGGGTTCAAACACTATCTTTTTACAAGAAAAAGGTTTATGGATTTTCTCATACAAAACTCTTATGGGCTCACCAAATTAATTGTTGACACTCTTTCAAAACTACTTGTATTCTCAGGAAACTGCTGGATTCGGTAATCGCAAGCTTTTGAGGATGAGCCACTACGGCGTCGTATTACTTATTTTGACATCATATTGTAATTGTTTTTTAAACAAACAACATTTTGAAACTATGTAACATTCACAATTATATTTATGATGGTTGTGTTTGCTTTGATCACTATTGTACAAATATTGTTGTGATAATGTTCATGAAGTCATCCACCCCTAGACGTTTCCGCCATCCTGGTTTGGGGGTGTGACACATTAGTATAAGAGCGTTGTTTATAGTGAACTAACTATATCAATCCACATAAGATATACAACTATAAATACAATGGGACTAAAAATCTCTGACTAAAACAATTCGTACAAGTATACTTTTAAAATACAATGATATTTTTATAAAGTATAAGTACATACATACATACTAGAACAGTGTCATAACAAGAACAATACAAAAGTAATAAGATGAGTTGAACCCTATGAATAGGCCTAGGTAGTTATGTAATCATATCTAGGATAGATAGAGCCTGATCAACTATATTTGTCCAAGATATGACTAACATGTGCTTAGGAATAGTCGTAGTAAACAACAAGTCTAAATTTATCAAGAAACATATACAAAGAAACTCTAGAACCAAACATAAAGCTAAGATACTATAGGAGTATTTTATAATACTATAGAACCATACATCTAGACTCTTTATGTGTCTCTAATACCCCTATCCTTGCACAGTCGACATGGTTGGATTCCATCTACAAGGAGATCCCTACTTTCCCGATCAGGGAAATGGTAGATGGCTCGATGAGGAGCCAGAGGAGGACCCGGAGGAGGGTCAAGATGATGACGAGGACCTAGACGGGGACATAATTGAGGAGGACTTCGATGCTGACTCTAAGGTCAGCGACCCACGCTTCGCCATTCACGACTTGCACGAGCCCAGGCCCGAGCCGAACTTCCAGGTATACCGCCATCCAGGTGGTCCATTATGGATGCACACTCCTCTTAAGAGGGTACTTCCCACTCCTAGACCCGAGACCTTTCTGATAGATGGACCTCCCCAGGTTCCGGCACCCAGCTGGGCAGAGGACTTACGTAGATGGAGCCACGAGCACGGCCAGTGATCTCCTTACAGTATGAGCCAGAAGTTCTACGACATCAGTAATGGGGGTTCAGCCGACAACAGGGCTCTCCCTGTCATGATTCACCGCATTTCGCGCCTCGACGGCCATGCTAGCGCGTCCGCTAGCCAGATCCTAGATGTTGGTGCCACTACAGAGGTCACCGCTGCCCGAGTTCATCGTCTATACGAAGATCATGATCAGACACGCAGGATCATCGATTGCCTCGTGGAGGACATCACGACTGCCCGAGCTGAAGTGAGGGAGCTCCAACCCAAGTATACCAACATGGAGCAGAGGATGATCGAGGCAGAGCGCCGAGCCGAGGAGGCCAGGGAGGAGGCAAGGGGGATGCAAGCATTCGTAGCTACACTTCAAGGACCGAGTGATGTCACTCGCCATGAGTAGTGTTTATGCTGCTCAACTTTAGTTATAAATTAGGTCTTTCGAGTGAGCGTTGGTGCTATTCCCTCATGTACGTAGGTACGACCCTACGAAAAAGTTATTACACTCTTCAAAGGGTTGTTGTGTTGTCCGTTTTATTTCATGTGTATTGTAGACCTCCATGAAGGTCAATTTTCAACTATGTACTACTATGAAATCTTATCAATGAAATGGCATGCATTTATTTCATTGGGTATTATTATTAATTTCATAAATTGTCGTACAAGTGTTCATTTAATATAGTAAATTTTTGTAAAATGTTTGCTAGTTACAATAAAGGTGAGACATAACAAACATATAACTGAGACATTTTATTTCGATGATACCTGACCTATAACTATTATCGAAAACTTACCATCATTCCATCTTTAATCCCGATGGCAAAAGAATGCCACCGCGTCGAAGTAACCAACGTGCCGGCACACAGTCAACAGATCCACCAGTAACTCCACAAATGGACCCCTCTACATTTTAGACCGTTGTGGCAGTCATCATGGCAAACATTAACACTAATGGCACAAACGGAAACGGTGATGGAAATGGAAACGGGAACGGAACCCACAACTCCACTTATGGCAAAATCCAAGGACACCAATGAGTGTGTTCTTATAAAGACTTCACAAACTGCAAGCCCATGAAGTTTCGTGGCGACGGCGGTGTCATCACCTTGACAAGATGGTTTGAGAAAACCGAATCGGTGTTTGACATCTGTGCGTGCCCCGAAGAATTTAAATTCAAGTACCCTGCTTGTACTTTTGTTGACGCGGCTTTGTCCTGGTGGAATGGCCACGTTAAAACCTTGACTCTTGTCGTGGCCAACTCTATGAGTTGGGAGGGTCTGAAGACCATGGTGCTGGAGGAGTACTGCCCTAGGGGTAAAATTCAAAAATTAGAACAAGAGCTTTAGAACCTCACGATGAAGGGTTCTGATGTGGTCGCCTACACTAACCAGTTTAACGACCTCGCAGTTGTGTGTCCCATAATGGTCACTCCGGAACAAAAGAAGGTGGAACGCTATATCTGGGGACTATCCCCCAGATTCAAGGAAATGTCGAAGCCGCTAACCCAGCCACCTACGACAGTGTCAAGCGTTTGGCACAAAGACTAGTCGACCATAGAGTCCACCAAGGCACTATGACACTCAAAGCTGACTAACCAAAGGGTAGAGACCATGAAAGTTCTGGAACAAAGGAAAAGGTCAACCGAGCCAAGAATCTATCAAAAGACAATAGACTGTGGTAGTCCATCCTGCCATTGTCCCTACTGCCCCAACCCCGACGAAGCAATATGATTGGAACCTACCTAAGTTCAACAAGTGCAATTTCCATCACAATGGAGCTTGCCAGGAAATGCACTGCACCAATTGTGGCAGAAAGGGGCATACTTCTCACTTCTGCAATGCTCCAGCTCAACAGACCACCCAAGCCACTAATGTTGGGGTGAGCCAAGCATGTTACGGATGTGGAGAAACGGGGCATTTAAAAAGGGAGTGCCCAAAGGTGAAGAACAAGAATGTCAGAGGCATGGGAAAAGTCTTGGCAATGGGACGCGCGGAAACGGTGGAGGATCCCACTGTGGTTACCAGTATGTTTCTCCTCAATAACTCATATGCATTCATACTATTCGATAGTGGTGCGGAGAGGAGTTTCGTGAGCCACAAGTTTAAGCACATACTAAAACAAAATCCCCCAACCACTCAATGAAACATTCACAGTAGAGATGGCTAATGGAAAAACTGAAAGTACCAAAGACATATACATAGGATGCACCCCAACCCAAACGATCACTCTTTCCCAATCGACCTAATTCCTATTACAATAGGAAGCTTTGACGTGATCATTGGTTTGGATTGGCTAATTCCTCACCATGCCGATATCATGTGCTACGAAAGGGTCATCCGACTTAACTTACCAAACAGCAAAACCGTTTTCATCTATGGTGACAAACCCAGCACAGACCTCTAAATCATCTCTTGCATTAAGGCTCAAAAGTACCTACACAAAAGGTACCACACATTCCTAGCCCACGTTGTTGATGAGAAGAAAGAAGTAAAGGGCATCAAGGAGATTCCAGAAGTCTGTAATTTTCCTGACGTATTCCCAGAAGACCTTCTGGCAGTACCACCCGCACGACAAGTCGAGTTCAGAATCGACTTGATTTCTGGAGCCACCCCCGTAGCCAAATCACCATATCATTTAGCCCTGGCAGAAATGCAGGAATTGTCCAGTCAGCTAAACGAACTGCTGAGTTAAGGGTTCATCAGGACGAGCTTCTCACCTTGGGGAGCACCTGTCTTGTTCGTAAAGAAGAAAGACGGATCATTTCGCATATGCATTGACTATCGGGAGTTGAACAAACTCACCATCAAGAAACGATATCCCCTACCCCGAATTGACGACTTATTTCACTAGCTCCAAGGATCGAGTTACTTCTCAAAAATCGATCTAAGGTTGGGGTACCACCAGCTCAGAGTCCAAGAGGAACATATTCCTAAGATGACATTTATGACTCGTTACGGCCATTACGAGTTCATTGTGATGCCCTTCGAATTGACTAATGCCCCCGCGGTGTTCATGGATCTAATGAATCGCGTATGCCGACCTTACCTAGATAAATTTATGATAGTGTTCATCGATGACATATTAATCTATTTGCAAAGTAAGGAGGAGCATAGTCAACATTTGCGACAAGTTTTGGAGACACTAAGGGCAGAAAAGTTGTATGCAAAGTTTTCAAAATATAAATTTTGGATTCGAAAGGTGGACTTCTTAGGACACTTGGTCAGTAAGGAAGGGTTACATGTGGACCCCTCCAAAATCAAGGCAATTGAAAACTGGGAAGCGTCGAGGCCACCGACAGAATTCACCTAGTTTTTGGGCCTTGTTGGCTATTATCGAAGGTTCATACAGAACTTTCCTAAAATCGTGAAGCCACTTACTACCCTGACTCAGAAAGGAGTGACCTTCAACTGGGAAGATAAACAAGAAACTGCCTTCTAGACCCTAAAGCAAGCTTTATGCAGTGCTCTGATTTTGTCCAATCCTGAGGGAACGGAATACTTTATGGTCTTCTGCGATGCATCCAAGCAGGGTCTAGGTTGCATACTCATGCAACAGGGAAAGGTCATTGCCTATGTCTCAAGACAACTTAAAACCCATGAGATCAACTACACCACACATGACCTCGAATTAGGGGCAGTAGTGTTTGCATTAAAGATCTGGAGACACTACTTTTATGGCACTAAGTATACTATCTTCACTGACCATAAGAGTCTCCAGCACATTCTCAATCAAAAGGAGCTCAACATGAGACAACGACGATGGGTGGAGTTTTTAACAAATGGTTTACCAGATCCTTGACGATTGACATATGGTTTCTTAAATCTTCGATTTTTAGCAGCACACAAAGCTATAGTTTCACCATTTTCATTCACCATGTAACTATCAGGTTCATCATTGTCTTCAGCATCAAGAGCATCAAAGATATCATCATTTGATATCAAGGCCAGAGATCCAGTATTAGAGGCTTCACTAAGACCTCCCATGATATTAGATTCATGCGATTTCAGTAGGTTTAACAAAACAGGAAGTTTATACGTCTTGATCTTCTCATGTGACTTCACCATCAGCATAAGGGGTCGCCATTCCTTCCTTAGACAGTACAAAAACTTGATGTTCACTTCTTGTTGGCTTCGAGTCTCTCCATACTTTTCAAGAGTATAAACCATATCATTGTATTGTTCATATGTCTGATCGAGGGTTTCATTTTCAAGTTGTTGAAAGTTTCCGAAATCAACAAGGATTCCAGTTATAATACTTGATTGAAGAATAACAACATCAGCAAACAGCATAGCTAATCGATCCCAGATATCCTTGGCAGAGGTGGATCCTATGATATGGTGAGTGATATCAGGACCTAAACCACTTCTGAGCTCCCTCATGGCCCATTGGTCGTTCTTGATTTTCTTCAAATTTGCAGTTGTAACAACTTCAACATCTTCGCCTTCAGCAAGGATGAATCGAGCACCAATATCAACATGAGGTCCATCTTTAACAGATCTCCACAAATCCTTGTCTAAACCAGTCGGTTAATCTTCCATTTGATCAGCCCAATATTCATAGTAAGCAAGCACTAGAACTGGAGCCTTGGTTGAAGAACCAATGAGATTTGTGTAGTTGAGCATATTTGCATATGATGTAGTTGAATCGGCCATTGTAATAGAATTCTGGAACAAATCTTTCCAAAAAAGCTTGTAAAAGAAGATGAATACAAATTGCGACAACCTAAATCTAGGAATGAGAGCTAGATCTAGAACTTGTATTGAAGAACAATGAATTTTCTCTCACATGTTTTCAAGCTAAAACCTGCTCTGATACCACGTGTTTGTCACACCCCGATCCTTGGCGGAATTGATCAAGGAGTGATATATTGTTCAAAGTCTCATGACAACTATGTTATAATATGATTAGATTCAATTAAGTACTAAGTAGGCAAACAAGATCCACAACATACAAATACAAATTCAAATACAAACAACATTTATTACATCAAATTTAAATATTATTGTGGGTTTCTAAGGTACACCCTACTTTTTATCAACTTCATTCTTCAAATCTGCATCATGGGTAAAAACAGGTCAACTACGAGAGTTGGTGAGTAATCTAGTTTTATTACTGAAAATTGTGAGTTTGAAATATTGATAATTTGAAACTTGTTTTCTTTTGAAGTCGACAAGCAAGTATTATTGAGATAACGGTTTATAAATCAAAAATTGATTAACAAATGATAACAACATCAATAAGTCCTCACCCTATATATACATATAAGTATATATATATATAGGATGGAGCATCTAATCATCATACACACTCAACCACGTGCAATCAATCACCTTAGCGTCCCAAGGCGGGGTGGTCAACCCAATAGCGCTATTATTGTCCATAACGTACCTCAAGAATACGGGCATAGTCATGGAGATTAGACTAAAATGATAATGCACTACAAGTACATGTAGCGTAAACAAACAATAATTATACAAATAATGATTCAAGTATAAATGTCCCCAACAATGTCTCAATTGTGATAAAATAATAAAATGAAGTTGAAAACATATTAGAACCACATGATACACCCCAAAAGTATTTAAAATTATAAAATATAGGGTAGATTACTCACTTTAGTCCAATAAGGAATGCGCGTGTTGTACGATAGACGGCTTGGGTCAAAACGACGTGGAACCTATTATAATTAATAGTTTTGGTTTAAGAATCGATAAATGGGAATATAGTATTAATAAAAATATTTTAGACGCATATTATTATATTAGATGAATTAACAATTATCCAAATTTTGTTTTGAATATTAATGTATTTATATGTTAAATGAATTTTAAATTGAATTAATTACTTTGCTTAATTAATTTATATTTTCACTTTAGGAAATATTTTAATAATTTCTTATTAAAATAATAACTAGTCAAATTATAAGTATTTACAGATTTTATATATTATAAACAATTATTTATATGAAATAATCATTAAAATGCTTTTTTACATGCTTAGATATTTAGGAAAATGGTTTTAAATACTAAACAGTAATGAAACATTCTGAAATTATCAGAAAATAATTATTCCATAAAATAGTAATTACTGTAAAATTTTCATATTTTTCTTAACTGCTTTAGTATTTATTTAGTATTTTAATGATTAAACAACAACAAAATTCGGGAAAAATAATAAATGATCCCTAAAAATTCTGGAAAATTAACCATAGTTTTCTAACATTATATTGAGCCTACTGTAAATATTTTGGATATTTTGGACTAAGGGAAGTATTTCTTATGTTTTTCATTATTAACTAATCAATAAAATCATAAATATTAGGAAAATATTAAGAGAAATTATTTAGACTTTTTATTTATGATTACCATGTTATATATGATATTCTTATAAGGTGTTATAATTTTTGGACATGTGTAGCTATTTATTATCAATTTAAACCATTAAATAAACATTAAATCAGGAAAAATAAGAACACATTCTTACAAAAATCTGTAAATTTAGTCATGGAGTCTTTAATATGTGAATAAGGTGCGAAAAATATAAAATCTAGTTTTTCACATACATAACTATATTTTGGCAATTTATTTATCTACAACAAAATAAAATACAACATAAGCATCAAACAGTAATATAAATGCATGAAACTTTATAAATCCACTTTTCTCAATATATGGGTTGTTCCAAAATAATCCCAGAATTTATGGACTGCAAAAAGTATTTTATGTGAATTATTGCCTTATTTTAGTGCAATAATTATAGTAATTCAATAAAAATAAGTTATTTTCTGAAAATTTCCAGAACTTCTTATTTTATAGATAGGATCTTTAGAAAAATCAGGTTTATGCATAAAATGAGTTTTAGATATTTTGGTGGATTTAATTTGTTTCATGTTTGAATTTGGAACTTTTAACAACATACCTTGATGAATGCTTCAATAGGGATGAAGATTTGAGTATGAGAGCTTGTTCTTGGCTGGAAAATTGATATTTCTTAGATGAATTTCGAGATTGAGAGGAAGAGAAAGGATAGAGAGGGTTTGAGTGGTGATGAGAATAATGTGTGGGGAGAAAAATGAAAGGAAAGATGATGAGAGGTGTGAGTGGGAGACCATGGGAATAACTTTTGACTTTAGGTGGTCTTCATAATTTCCCACTAGTACAAGCATCTCTATGTAATACACTAATTAATATAAGAATTTTATAAAATTTAATGTAGACTTTATAAAAATAGAGTTTTATAAAAAAATAGGTTATTATTTGATTATAACAATCTACTTTGATTTGAAGTTTAATTATAGTATTCAAGTTTGACTCTTTTAATTTAATTAGAGTATCATACTTTGATTTGATTTTAATATGGTATCATAATTTAATTTGATTATAGTTATAACGTTATACTATGCTATTTTGCTATTAACGTCAATTTATATCGTATTGTATAGGTTTTGATCCTATTAACGTCAAGTAAATCTTGAGTAGGGTTTATTAAATTTCCCAATTGGGTTGGGTTGACCCGAATCCATTTTAGGCAGATGTCACAGTCTCCCCTACTTTAGGAAATTTCGTCCCGAAATTTAAGAAGAGAGTACCTTAAGAGGAAAGTTGTGGGTATTTGGTACGCATTTGATCCTCACGCTCCCATGTATACTCAGGTCCACGTGCTGACTGCCACCTGACCTTGACCAGGGGAATGCGACTTCTTTTGAGTTGCTTTTCCTTTCGGTCGGCAATTTCCAAGGGTTTCTCGATAAATTGCATTGTCTCATCGATTTGGATATCCTCGAGAGGAACATGAAGGTTCTCGTCTGCTAAACACTTATTGAGGTTGGCTATATGAAATACTGGGTGAACTTTATTAAGCTCTATTGGTAGATCCAACTCGTAGGCTACTGGTCCGATCCTTTTCAGGATCTTAAACGGCCCTACGTAGCGGGGTGCCAATTTACCCTTGCGTCCAAATCGAACCACACCTTTCCATGGAGACACTTTTAACATGACCATGTCACCCACGGTAAATTCAAGCGGTTTGCGTCGCTTGTCGGCGTAACTCTTTTGTCGGCTACGAGCTATGAGAAGGTTATTGCGAATCTGAGTGATTTTGTCAGTTGTTTCCTGGATAAGCTCAGGACCAACGATTGGAGAATCCACTGTTGCGCGAATTACGTGGGACTCGCCAATTTCATGCCATCAAATAGGAGATCGACATTTATGGCCATACAATGCCTCAAATGGTGGCATCCCGATGCTAGAATGATAACTGTTATTATAGGAAAATTCCATCAACGGTAAATGAGAGTCCCAGTTTCCTCCGAAATCTAAGACACATGCCCTCAACATATCTTCGAGTGTTTGAATTGTCCTCTCAGATTGACCAACGGTCTGAGGATGATAGGCGGTACTGTATGAATGTATATATGTATGTATGTCTGTGTATGTATGTATGTATATGTATGTATGTTTGTAATGTCATTTTATAGCTGATACGCATAAGAGGAAATAAAATATGCAAGATACAGGTGGACCACGAGCTGTATATACGCCAGGTGAGTAGGTTCTAATCCATTATTATGATATTATTTAATTAAATGTTCTTTGAATTATTTCCACTTTCAGGAGATATAATTAATTTTTTTTTATAAAGAGTCTTTTCGTTTTCCCTGTCCTTATCGGAGTTAAGCAGTTAATGTTGAAAAAATAACACCTAGGGTAATTGAAAGGTTTTTTTTTAAAAGTCTTTTCGTTTTCCTGTCCTTATCAAGTTAAGCAGTTAATGTTGAAAAAATAGCACCTAGGGTAATCGAAAGGTTTTTTTTAAAAGTCTTTTCGTTTTCCTGTCCTTATCAAGTTAAGCAGTTAATGTTGAAAAAATAGCACCTAGGGTAATCGAAAGGTTTTTAAAAGTCTTTTCGTTTTCCTCCGATGAATATAATCTCAGAAGATCTAGGGCCTTCATCTTTGGGCTTTGCTTATGAGCAATCTCAAAACTTACTTCCAGGTTGAATTCTAGTACTTTTATGTCAGTTTGGTTTTTATCATCTAACATTTGTTTTTTTTTTTTTTTTAAAGATCCACTAATGGATAGTTTAACGGATTACAATCCATTCATGGACGAGCACTTAACAAACAGTGAGATTATCCCCATGAATCAAGGATTCATGGCTAGCATACAGAATGACAATCAACTACAGGTGATTCATAACGACAGTGTTGGAATGAATCCTGAGTTTGAGGGAGGTTTTCAATACCAGAATCACCTTCAGATGATTCAAAGAAATCTAGAGGGATTTCAAAACCCTGGGTTCATAGCTGAAAATCAACAGTTACTGCCGACGTCAGATACTAATGTTATTGCACCAAAGTTTATCTTTGGTCAGGATCATGCTCAATTGATCCAGAATGACAATAGCACAACCGGATTTGATTCTTTGAGTCCAAGAACCACAGTAGTTGGCAGTGGAAGTGGTTCTAGACAGCCATTAAGTAAGGAAGCAATAGCTCGGCACTTTAACAAGCCCCTTTTGGAAGCTGCAAAGGAACTCAACGTTGGATCAACCCAGTTGAAGAATCGTTGTAGGGAGTTAGGCATACCAAAATGGCCTCGAAGACAGCTTAAGAGTCTAGAAACTCTTATTAACAATACTCAGGTTAAAAATTGCAATTTTTTTTTTTTAAATTTTAGTACCATGAGATTGTATTGACTAAAGGTATTTATGTAACAGGAATTGAATAATATTGCTAATGAAGCAGACGTAATACTTGGTATAGAAAATGAGAAAAAAGCAATATTCGAGGGTTCCAGTTCGAAGATGACTGATACCACAAAGAAATTTAGGCAATCTGTCTTTAGAGATGTTTACAGGAAACGAAAGGCCGAGGAGATGGAGGAAACTTCATCAGGGACCCATGTACAACAGCAATCTTTGCCATCCGGTTCTGCTATAGATGTTGATTTACTTGGGCAGGTAAATGATGAAGGCTCACATCCTATAATAGAAAGTATGGTTATTCCTATTCTTCAGGAAGGTCCAAGTCAAGTACCTTTTGATGAAGATTGGAGTTTCTTAGATCAGGAAGATATGAATCTTGATTTACTTGAGAATGTAAATGATGAAATTTCACATCCTATGATAGAAGGTATGACCATTCCTATTCTTCAGGAAGGTTCAAGTCAAGTACCTTCTAATTCTGATATGAGTGGTTTTAACCCTGACTTTCTCAAGATCATAAGTGAAGAGAAAACAGAAGACTTAACAAGTGAGATAGCCTGCTTTCGGCGTTCAGATTGAATTCCAACATTAGTCTAATGAAACCGTTGGTACCGTTCCTGTTTCCGTTTATGCCATTAATGCTAATGTTTGTCATGGCGGCTGCCACAACGACATGAAATATAACGGTGTCCACCAGTGGAGTCATCGGTCGATCTGTTGATGGTGTGATGGTATGTTGGTTACTTTGACAAGGTGGCATTCTTGTGCTATTGAGATTAAAGATGGAATGATTGTAGGTTTTCGATAATAGTTATTGGTCAGATATTATCGACTGTGTAAGGGTAGGGGTGTAACATGTACATAAAATGTCTAGATGTATGGTTCTATAGTATTATAAAATACTCCTATAGTATTTTAGATTTGTATTCTGTTTTAGAGTTTATTTGTATATGGTTATTGATAAGTTTTTTTTGACTTGTTGTTCACTACAATTATTCCTAAACACATGTTAGTCATACCTTAGACCAATAGAGTTGATCAGGCTCTATTTATCCTAGATATGATTACATAACTATCTAGGCCTACTCGTAGTGTTCAACTCATCTTATTACTCTTGTATTGTTTTGGTTATGACACTGTTATAGTATGTATGTACTTGTACTTATACTTTATAAAAATATCATTGTATTGGGCACCTTCTGGGCTTTCCATGGGTATTAAATGTGAATCATGTAGCATTTGCGTGGGCCCCCACAATACTAAGTTTTCACATGTTTTTCCTACTTCTAGGCCCATTAGGGAACTTAATAGTCCAATGAGTTGGCCATTTTAGAGTGTATCCTTTCGGATACGTTTGATAAGGTCGGGTATTTTGATGGCTCAAAAGTAATGTGAATGACGCGCTTTGGCCTATAGGTTTGGGAACTCTCGCCTTTGGTCCCCAGGTAAGCAAACTGGTCCCTCGGTTGATTGGGATGTATACGAATGCTTACCTAGTCAGGACTTTCGGGCTACCGGCACCTCCCCCTTCCAGTTACTACGCGTCCATTACTTTGATCCTACCCAACTAGAGTGGATGACTTTTAATTTCCTATGAGCTCTAAGGAATATATATGTATATAAATTTTTATTTTGAAACCATTTAAGTATGTGTGTGATTTTAAGAGAAAGAGGAGAAAATTCACAAGTGTATGCACACATATAAGTGTCATGAGTAATACGTAAGCACATAAGGGAGCAATTAGCACACAAAGGTATTCCTAGAATTTTCTAAGTGCGAATTGCATGCAGTTGTGTGTGCATTTTATAAACTAGCATACGAGAGGACTCTAGAGGCTATAGACTAGGTCAAGGCAATTAACCTAATTCCCTATAGTCAAGGGCTCTGATACCAATCTGTCACACCCCGATCCTTGGCGGAATTGATCAAGGAGTGATATATTGTTCAAAGTCTCATGACAACTATGTTATTGAGAGGTTTTCCGCAACCATGAACTAAATAACCTAAGTTCACATGCAACCTAGAAAAGATCTATGTTTTCTTTCTTTGAACATGTAACTAATTCCTAAAGGCCAAACAAAAATTAACTAAAAGAATAAATTAGAAAAACTAACCTTTAGTTTTAATCTTGAAGCTAAGCAGCACAAGTGTCCTGCCTCAAATGAGATCACACCCAGGGAGCCAGAGGGTGGACCGAAAATTCCAGAGAGAATTGAAGAATGAGCAACTGATAATGAGGTCTAGGGTTCCCTATTTATAGGGAACCAAAGGGTAAAGCTAGAAACCCTAGCCGCAGCCCATTTTCCGGATTATTTGTACACGCGCCGCGGCCTTTACATTGGCGCGCCGCGTGCCCCAATTCAAACCTTGAATTCGTACGGATATGTACGCGCGTCGCAGCTTTTACATTTGCGCGCCGCGCGCCGCAATTCAACTATTGAATTCGTACGACTTTAATCCCTGACCTCCTGATTAATCCAATTAATGTCACAGAAATTAATCCAATTAATTTCTGATTAATTATTAATCAATCAACATAGTTTCTAATTAATATATTATCACTTTAATATATTAACAAACCATATCTTAAATTTCTATTGATTTATTAATCCCATAATAAACCAACCTCTCTCTCTACCGAACTTTCTACCAAACCTCCAGCTATGAGGGCAACCCAAATGGACTTTGCTTCTATTAATAAGGTAAATACAAATTATTAGTCATGGCTTAGACACCTAATCCAACAGTCTCCCACTTGGATAAGTCTATGACTATAATTACCAATTTAACCTCTGATTAATCAGCAACCTGCAGCTTCCTAGAAACTGCTGCCGAACTCTGACCTAGTCAGTTCTGTCCATAGACAAGTGATCAGATGATCCTCCGTCCAACAAGATATTTTCAGACATGAGACATGGATTGAGATCAATCTCTGTCTGACAGACTGTTTCCCGATTTCCGATTTTGCTTATGACTTTTAGACTTCTAATTGAACGAATCAATTTAGTCCTGGCTGGCCAGCGCTTCAGTCAACTTCAAAATCATCGAGTGGCCAACAGATATCTGTTTCCCGTCAGGGTTAAGGGACGAATAAGCTTCGACTAATATGTTATATCTTTTACCCGACAAATCACTCACAACAACACGTTTTATAACACCGAGTTACCGATGCGTTTTCGTACTATCAATGAACAACCGCCTTGCAAATTATAACTCATATCTCTCCACTTTAAGATCATAAGATATTATCGTCTCAACATTGCTCGTGATATAATCCATGAAGCAATCCATTGAGCGCGGGTTTATCCAATACTCAAATCTCCATTTCCAAGTACTCATGAACGTTGCAGCAATCTTATTGCTATGTCTAACTCCTTAGACAATCTACAAACCAATTCATGACAGTCTTCCCTCATACTTACTCCCTAAGAGTATGAACGACTGTGGATGTTTGAATAATCCAATTATTCAGGAAGTAAACATGCAAAAGTGAAACATAAAATCTGACTGGCAGCTACTCCTGCTAATTACCAAGTCTCCACGAGGTAATCACCAAGTTGGATTTATCATAACTATTATCGGTTTCTTATTCTCTTTTAAACTTTCAATTCAAGCCTTTTATATCTATGTCTATGACCTTTTCACTCTTTCTATGTATCCAAGTGTCTAACACTTATACACTTTATTGCAGATGATCCTATCGGATACTCTTCCGATGATATCTCAATTTGTCATTTTGTCATTCTCTCTCACAACTCCATTCCGGTGATGTGTACCGTGACTGCCCATGGTTCCCGGGTCTTTAGTCTACATGACTATACCCTAAGACAATTTCGAGGTGTTATGATGTGCCGGTGACCCACACGCGCTCCATCAGAAACCAACGAAATTCTTTAACCATTAAGTCCTACAGCACCACGTTCTGGCGTAAAACAATTACCGATTTGAAAACCCTTTCAAATCAATCACCCCAATCATTTCCCAATGATTTTCTCACGTCTGTTCAAAAATCCATTCAGTATTCTTAGCCAGGCAATATCCTGAATCCAACTTACAATGCTCTAAGCATTAAGTCATCAGGATATGTTCATAACACTTCTGGTTTGTCCAAGAGGCTCGAGGAACCTGATGTAATCTCATTCCAAGCCCTTTCGGAATCCTAAGATTACCAATAATCCTTGTGTCATGAATTCCGGAAACCATTTCCTTTCAGGGACTCTTTCTTATGCATCTTGAATCCCATCAAGATCATATTCTCAGCGGCTAAGTCAATACTGTCAGTCTCATCTATCTGATAGATGTCTATGAAGTACGTGAGCATGTTGCACCTTCTTTGTTTCTTTCATGCCAATTCATTACACTTTGCAATGACAGGAAACTCCATTCCTGGGGTTATGCATCTTGAATCTCATCAAGATCATATTGGCAGAATTCTGATCTATCTAATAGATGTTCACAACCACCTGAGTATGTTGTATCTCTTAAAGTCTTTCATAGCGAACCGTTTCTTAACACCAAGTCATTACACTTTGTAATGATAAGAGACGTTTCCTAGAACCAGTACGTAACCCATATACAATGATAGCAGATAACAACGATACTCCTACTGGCTTTGACACCGTCATATGACTCTTTCGGACTATTCACAAAATCCAGAACTTATGGCACATTTTGCGAAACCGAAATCCAAACCTTTCCGACATATTAAAGGAAATCTTTCAGGCTATTCACAAAATCCAAACCTTTTGGCCTATTTTGAGAAACCGAATATCCTTTCTTGCGAGATGCCCATGGGACGAATCCCGGGGCCATGTATCTTTTGTAATGGCATGCTCTATGTGAGTCCCTATTAGTGTGCAGGTAAACCACACACGCTCCACTAACGACTCACACTATGCCACGCAAAATCCTCTCGGATTACATCTTCTATTGAGAGTGCTTCTCTCAGAATCAATTGCTTGACTCCAAGTGATGCCTCATTCAACCAGATGTTCTGTAAGTACATTTCTATGTTCCCTTCTTTTGATGATTCAATTACTCCCACTGGTTCCTAGACCAGATGTAAAGATCAATCAAACTGTCACATAGATTGTGTCTCGCGCTAAGGTTCTCTTATTTGGCAGCAACCGGGCTCACCAATGCTTCCAGCAGTCGGATTACTTATCCGTACCATCTTTAGTGTTTTACCACTACCCGGTATATCACCCAAATCATAACTCCTTATGACAGTGACAATAACTACTGGTCAAGCGAAGAGAGGGTATGTCAGGTTTAACAGGAATCTAATTCCTGGTCAAGTCCCAGTAGTGACTAACACTAAAGGTTCTTTCACTTGGCTAATCCCTGAACTCATTCAGAATTATTCTTACCCCCACTGTTTCCTTAGAACTTGAGTTCTTTCTAAAAGTACTCTTCTTTCAAAGGATAACCGGGATGGCCAATGAAAACGACATCGCTGATCAGTTTCAGGCTTGTCATGAGATTCAGACGAATGCTATATGACCCTGGACTTTCTATGTACTAGTGGGACGATCCCAGCTTTACATTTCAGACAGTGTCGACATAACCTACTTAGTCTAAGATGTGGTCGAAATATGGCTTCTGCGGTCTGACTGGTTGAATATTCAATTCATTGAAATATTAGTCGGAAATATATCCAGTGTATCTTATACACCGAGGATCAAAACTATTTCGATCAATGCTCCATCATCTTCCCTAAGACACATTATAACCATTAGTGTTCTTGGAAGAGGATAAACTGTGAAACATTTTCTCAGTCTATGTTGTTATTCAGGTTCTGTTGATCTTATACTTCCTTTGAAATCCTTGAACACTTCAAGGTTCCAACCAATCACTTATTTCGATAAGCGAAGCCATATTTGTCAAACCATTTGGCAAATATCATGAAGCATAACTAATCGTGTTCTGTTTGAAGATTCGAGCAATACACAGTAACTTATGTGTCTGTTGCTCAAAATCTTAATACCTTTACAGTTCCATGTAAATTTATGACTTTGTTAATATTGTTCATGACATGCAATCATCACCTGACTCCAAGTCAACTGATTCCAAAATCCTATCCATTGGATCTTTGGGCGATTCCTTTCTTGCCACAATTAATTTTATTAAGCACTCAATTCATCATGTGACTCTAAGTCAAATGATTCCAAAGTCCTGTCCAACTGGACCTTTGGTTGAAGTGATTCTCATAAAATTCACTTTAACAATCATAAAGAACACAATTTACAAATCCAATCCCATTGGATGTATCAACATTCAAGTTATTACCATTTACGTCATCAACACATTCACACAACATTTCGAGGACAATTAAAACAACCATTTTAAAAAAAATATTTCATTAAACCAGAATTATCCTCAGAACAATGCACAATGTGAATCTATGTTAAATGTATCTATAAACCAATAACAAGAACAAATATCTAGCTTAACTCCCAAAAATGCACGAGCTCCATATCCAATCTGAATATGCTCCTGTGCGACAATATCCCGCATCCTACAGAGTCCGTGCATACAGAGCAAATGTGAGAAAACACATCCTGTATCAAGGAAATGAGGATCAGGTATTCTGAGTTTTGAGATATTACTGAGTTTGCCAAACGGTTTGGCTTTAGAGCATTTTTCCAATCTTTCCGTGACTGTGTCCCACCTTGTGGATTCCCAGTTTGAAACATCGAACAATCGGTCCAGACGATCTAGATCATTTCTTGATGCACCTTAATACTGGACTCAATCCTGAAGCAGCTGAATTAATGGAACTATGCTTCTCCATGAACGATTCATACAGAGTCGACATTGAATGCACTTCCACGATTGTCTTATCCGGTTACCCTTTCTGTTCATCTGGATGAACAGATCAGCGAGTTGAGCTAATGCTTAACTCCCGATCACAAAGGGAAACCAGTTTTATACTGTTCGCCTATGTATCCCTCAATCTCGAGAACACGCAAACCGGTGCTACTTCCTTCTAGCTTGCAACTTCAAGCTCTTTGAAGATCCTAGTTCGTTTCCTTTATTCAACCAGTTCACGGAACCTTTCCTGAACTAGCTGTGCTAACTTATCAGACCCCAGGGATTCTAAATCCCTGCGGAACTTGGGGTCAATGATCAATAGCATAAGGCAACGAACTTCCTTGGACTCAATAGTCAAGGAGTCATGCTCATCACAAGCTGCTGTGTGATGCCATGTTTGGGAGCGGACACTCAGTCGGATATGGTTCGCCAGCAAAACTAAGAACTATTCTCTAATTGCAAAAACCATATCATATAGTCAAGGCCAGTCAGCCTTACCATATTTAACAGGTGCTTTCTGAAGCTCTCAGAAATGGGTGAAGGAGGAGAAGGAGGAGAATGACATTTTTCTTCAGACATATATAAAATTTGAATTTATTCGTTTAATTAATCCTTTTAAATAATTACCCAATATATATTATTTAACAAGGCTAGGATCCAAAATACCCCAACTATGCTGTGAAGAGGGATGCCGTAGTCACAACACAGTGGTCATTAAGGTAGATAACTTTTATCAATTTCAGTCTTATGAAATTCCTAGATCTGTGAGATTCATTGAACTGTTCAATGGCATGTTTAATCTCGGATATGCCCCACCGTTTGTGACTGGGATGCCGAGGATCACAAACCGGGTGTGAATAACCATGCAAATTAGCTTGGTACTCTCGGGGTCCATTATCATCTCAAATTGATGTGCCGGTTAACCACACACGCTCCATCAACAATGATAACACTCGAGAAACCCATTGCCACTCTTTATGAACCCCCATTGGTGTGCCGGTAACCCACACACGCTCCACCAACGTTTCATAAAGTGCAATGTGCAATTTCATGGGTTAGCATCAAATTCACATTTTTTTTTAAAGTAACTAGATTGGGAATTCTTGTACGGGTTCTAGTACTCTGATCATTATACTTTTAATGATTAAGAGGTCCTATCAAAACTTGTTCGGCTAACGACCCTCCACTGATCAGGCGAGCGGTGGGTGAGAATGAACACCCATTAGACCACCATTTTATAGGCAGTCTCCTTATACCCACTTTATAGACCAGCTTCGTGAATGAGGCCTACTAATGATTTGACTAACCAATTTATCTTATACATATAGTATTACCCTTTAATAATACATATATAAGATGTATTTTAAATCTTTTAAAATATTTCTGGTTTATCTTTTAATTTCCTGAAATTTAACTATTAAATTAAACCTTTAATTTGATTTAATTGATCTTTTAATTAAACTATTAATTAAATTAATTAAATCTAGATATTTTAAACCTTTTAAAATATTTTAGGATTTATCCTTTAATTTTCGAAATTTAACCATTAAATCAAAATTATATTAAATCCCTTGAATTATCTTTTAATTAAACAATTAATTAAATTAATTCAAATGTAGATAGGTTTTTCCAAATTAATCAAATCAATTTAAACCTATCTTAAACCCCTAATTATCGAATTCAAACAAACTGGGTTTAAGGTTATCTATTTAATTAAACAATTAAAGTTATCAAAAATAGAAAACCTCCTAAAACCCTAATGCCAATTTTCGAAAATTACCAGGGGAAGGAATAAGGGTTTCTAAAAAACAAAACCCTAAAACGATTCAGGCCCAAAAAGGATTTATAAACTTTAAACCCTAATTTTAGGAAAACTATTACAGTCATTCAATAAGAAAACAACCTGGCTCTGATACCACTGAGAGGTTTTCCGCAACCATGAACTAAATAACCTAAGTTCACATGCAACCTAGAAAAGATCTATGTTTTCTTTCTTTGAACATGTAACTAATTCCTAAAGGCCAAACAAAAATTAACTAAAAAAATAAATTAGAAAAACTAACCTTTAGTTTTAATCTTGAAGCTAAGCAGCACAAGTGTCCTGCCTCAAATGAGATCACACCCAGGGAGCCAGAGGGTGGACCGAAAATTCCAGAGAGAATTGAAGAATGAGCAACTGATAATGAGGTCTAGGGTTCCCTATTTATAGGGAACCAAAGGGTAAAGCTAGAAACCCTAGCCGCAGCCCATTTTCCGGATTATCTGTACGCGCGCCGCGGCCTTTACATTGGCGCGCCGCGCGCCCCAATTCAAACCTTGAATTCGTACGGATATGTACGCGCGTCGCAGCTTTTACATTTGCGCGCCGCGCGCCGCAATTCAACTATTGAATTCGTACGACTTTAATCCCTGACCTCCTGATTAATCCAATTAATGTCACAGAAATTAATCCAATTAATTTCTGATTAATTATTAATCAATCAACATAGTTTCTAATTAATATATTATCACTTTAATATATTAACAAACCATATCTTAAATTTCTATTGATTTATTAATCCCATAATAAACCAACCTCTCTCTCTACCGAACTTTCTACCAAACCTCCAGCTATGAGGGCAACCCAAATGGACTTTGCTTCTATTAATAAGGTAAATACAAATTATTAGTCATGGCTTAGACACCTAATCCAACAGTTATAATATGATTAGATTCAATTAAGTACTAAGTAGGCAAACAAGATCCACAACATACAAATACAAATTCAAATACAAACAACATTTATTACATCAAATTTAAATATTATTGTGGGTTTCTAAGGTACACCCTACTTTTTATCAACTTCATTCTTCAAATCTGCATCATGGGTAAAAACAGGTCAACTACGAGAGTTGGTGAGTAATCTAGTTTTATTACTGAAAATTGTGAGTTTGAAATATTGATAATTTGAAACTTGTTTTCTTTTGAAGTCGACAAGCAAGTATTATTGAGATAACGGTTTATAAATCAAAAATTGATTAACAAATGATAACAACATCAATAAGTCATCACCCTATATATACATATAAGTATATATATATATAGGATGGAGCATCTAATCATCATACACACTCAACCACGTGCAATCAATCACCTTAGCGTCCCAAGGCGGGGTGGTCAACCCAATAGCGCTATTATTGTCCATAACGTACCTCAAGAATACGGGCATAGTCATGGAGATTAGACTAAAATGATAATGCACTACAAGTACATGTAGCGTAAACAAACAATAATTATACAAATAATGATTCAAGTATAAATGTCCCCAACAATGTCTCAATTGTGATAAAATAATAAAATGAAGTTGAAAACATATTAGAACCACATGATACACCCCAAAAGTATTTAAAATTATAAAATATATGGTAGATTACTCACTTTAGTCCAATAAGGAATGCGCGTGTTGTACGATAGACGGCTTGGGTCAAAACGACGTGGAACCTATTATAATTAATAGTTTTGGTTTAAGAATCGATAAATGGGAATATAGTATTAATAAAAATAATTTAGACGCATATTATTATATTAGATGAATTAACAATTATCCAAATTTTGTTTTGAATATTAATGTATTTATATGTTAAATGAATTTTAAATTGAATTAATTACTTTGCTTAATTAATTTATATTTTCACTTTAGGAAATATTTTAATAATTTCTTATTAAAATAATAACTAGTCAAATTATAAGTATTTACAGATTTTATATATTATAAGCAATTATTTATATGAAATAATCATTAAAATGCTTTTTTACATGCTTAGATATTTAGGAAAATGGTTTTAAATACTAAACAGTAATGAAACATTCTGAAATTATCAGAAAATAATTATTCCATAAAATAGTAATTACTGTAAAATTTTCATATTTTTCTTAACTGCTTTAGTATTTATTTAGTATTTTAATGATTAAACAACAACAAAATTCGGGAAAAATAATAAATGATCCCTAAAAATTCTGGAAAATTAACCATAGTTTTATAACATTATATTGAGCCTACTGTAAATATTTTGGATATTTTGGACTAAGGGAAGTATTTCTTATGTTTTTCATTATTAACTAATCAATAAAATCATAAATATTAGGAAAATATTAAGAGAAATTATTTAGACTTTTTATTTATGATTACCATGTTATATATGATATTCTTATAAGGTGTTATAATTTTTGGACATGTGTAGCTATTTATTATCAATTTAAACCATTAAATAAACATTAAATCAGGAAAAATAAGAAAACATTCTTACAAAAATCTGTAAATTTAGTCATGGAGTCTTTAATATGTGAATAAGGTGCGAAAAATATAAAATCTAGTTTTTCACATACATAACTATATTTTGGCAATTTATTTATCTACAACAAAATAAAATACAAAATAAGCATCAAACAGTAATATAAATGCATGAAACTTTATAAATCCACTTTGCTCAATATATGGGTTGTTCCAAAATAATACCAGAATTTATGGACTGAAAAAGTATTTTATGTGAATTATTGCCTTATTTTAGTGTAATAATTATAGTAATTCAATAAAAATAAGTTATTTTCTGAAAATTTCCAGAACTTCTTATTTTATAGATAGGATCTTTTAAAAAATCAGCTTTATGCATAAAATGAGTTTTAGATATTTTGGTGGATTTAATTTGTTTCATGTTTGAATTTGGAACTTTTAACAACATACCTTGATGAATGCTTCAATAGGGATGAAGATTTGAGTATGAGAGCTTGTTCTTGGCTGGAAAATTGATATTTCTTAGATGAATTTCGAGATTGAGAGGAAGAGAAAGGATAGAGAGGGTTTGAGTGGTGATGAGAATAATGTGTGGGGAGAAAAATGAAAGGAAAGATGATGAGAGGTGTGAGTGAGAGACCATGGGAATAACTTTTGACTTTAGGTGGTCTTCATAATTTCCCACTAGTACAAGCATCTCTATGTAATACACTAATTAATATAAGAATTTTATAAAATTTAATGTAGAGTTTATAAAAATAGAGTTTTATAAAAAATAGGTTATTATTTGATTATAACAATCTACTTTGATTTGAAGTTTAATTATAGTATTCAAGTTTGACTCTTTTAATTTAATTAGAGTATCATACTTTGATTTGATTTTAATATGGTATCATAATTTAATTTGATTATAGTTATAACGTTATACTATGCTATTTTGCTATTAACGTCAATTTATATCGTATTGTATAGGTTTTGATCCTATTAACGTCAAGTAAATCTTGAGTAGGGTTTATTAAATTTCCCAATTGGGTTGGGTTGACCCGAATCCATTTTAGGCAGATGTCACAGTGTTAGTTATAAAGTTCGAACAATGGCAATTGTATCAAAGGAATGAAATATGATTCAAGCAACAAATAAAGATGAACAGATCGATTGAGTAAACAGGGTGTCGAATGCTTATATTGATAATGATAGGTTTTACAAATGGGGAGATAACTTGCTCATTCGACCCAGATGATATCATTGATATTTATACGTGATCAATGATATCAATAGTACAAAAAGATATACAAAATATTCTATACTAGTACTATCCAATCAAAATACAGGAACATGTAACAATAAGTCTGACACAACAACGTGCTGAGTGGATAAGGTTAGTTATAACAAAGGCCATCAGACACTCCAACATAAAGCCTTCGGTTCCTCTGGTACAAAAGGTTGACTGGATGAATGGTGTCTTCGGATGACTGTTGTCTTCGCATGTGATAGTAACACTTCAGCACAATAATATCTTCAACAAGTTGTTTCCATTAATTACCACTTTAATTAATTACAATCTAATCTCTTGCAATTAATTTCTCCAAATTAATTCAAAATTAACTTGTTATTTAATTGCCAATTAATTTATCATATCCTTGATAAATTAATAAACTAATTTCTCCTTTTCTTTTTCTGTCACTATTTACTTTTTTGGGTCATGATGGCAACCCAAAAGGACCTTGCTATTATCATAGATATTACTAATAGTTAATGACATTGGACACTATTTCCAATAGTCTTCCACTTGGACAAGTCAACAACTTTGTGTGGTCTAATATTATCTGATAGTCAGTAGAGAGTATGTTATCCAATACAATTGCTGAACTCTGATCAAAGTAAAGAGATGACCCTTAGATAAGTGATCAATTATTCCTCTGATCTACAATATTTCGTTATGAACCTGAGGCATGGATAAGGTTAATCTCGAAGGTTCAAAATTTTGTTTCCTAATAGTGATTTATGATGACCATTTCAGAATATCCAATTGAACACATCAATTTAGTTAGAGCCCGACCGAGCATTTTAATGTCAACATCAAATCATCTAGGGGCCTAAAGATATCACATTTCCTTGTTAGGGCAGAAGGAACATATAAAATTTGACTACATAGTCTCTATCTATTTCATCATGTCATACATAGACATACCCTTTATAACAACCAGTTACAGACAGCGTTTGAGCAAACCAATGCAATACCAGAATCATAGAGAAAATCCTCATGCATCTCGGTTTGAAGAATAAGAGATATTATCATCTTAGAATTACTTGTGACTTAATCCATGAACTAATCTCTAAGTGTGGGTTGTTCCAATACTTGAATCTCTATCAAGTACGCATGAGTGATAGTCATAATCTCCATGCTATATCTAATCACTATAGACAATCTACTAACACTCCATGACAGTCTTAAATCACTACTTGCTTCCAAGAGTATGACCGACTGTGGAAGTTTGAGTAAATTAATACTTGGGAAGCGGGTTCTAAACATGCTAAAGTGAAACACGGTATTAAATTAATGTAAATGGTAGCAATCTAACTCATTATCAAGTCTCCACATGATAATCACCAAATCAGATACAATTTTATACAGCTATATGTTTTTGTGACAATTATCTGTTTGGTCAACAAAAGTCAACCGAAGCGTACGTTAGGTCAATTTTTTGAAATGTAAATTTTCATAACATTTACGATGTATTATTGGATATTATAATACTAAGTATGCTAATTCAAATCAATTATCGGGTAAACGCTGTAAATACGAATAATAAACTACAGTAGCTTAAAAATTCGATAATCATACAAGTATTATTTTAGTATTAATAATATTCATAAAACGATGTATTCGTGAACACGAATCCATAGACATATAGAACATCGAAAACAGAGTTCGCATATGAAAGTTACAACAGTTAAGCGCTGGGAACAATAAACTACACAGGGTTTGGACCCTAAAATACAAAACGTGGTGCCTTAAACATCAAAAATGGAATAACGAAACACATATTATGAAGCGTAATATTGTCTAGTATTTAATTTCATAGCCAAATTTATATTCCAGTAAAATGCCAAATATCGCGTTTTCGGAAGAATACCGCGCTTAAACGTGTATATCTTCGCCTAACGAGTTACGAATCAATCTAAATGGATGTGTACTAATATTTTTATACATAATATTGATTTATAAAATTATATCTCCGAAAACATATAAAAATACGCAAAACATTTTACCGCGTTTTATAAAAACACCCAATTTTATAAACAATAGTGTATATTTTATAAAAGACAACACCCCACCCCCCCCCCCCCAAACCATCAGCCATCTCCACCATCTCATCACCATCACTCTCCAAATCCTAGCCCTCATGCCTAAAGATTTTATAATAAAAAAATGCTTGAACCCATACTCTCTATGTATATATAAATATTGCATCATATCTTCTTGGTGACTAGAAAATCCTCCAACTTTCTCCTATCTTCTCTCTAGAAATCAGCCCACATCCACCATCCACCACCTCCGGCCACCATCCACCACCTCCAGCCACCGCTTCGCCGCCGTTGACCACCGGTTGCCGTTTTAAAAACATCGTTATTTCGGAGTGTTGTTCAAGTCCAAACCCAAGACCAAGCTCGTTTTTGGTTAAATCACGCTTCAAGGGTTCATATGTATACTAAGTTTTATAAGTATACTAAGTTTATAAGTGGGGAAAACTATAAAACTTAAGAGTTTCAAGAATTAAAGTTAGTTTTGTGCCTAATATGAAAAGTATGAAAGCTAAGGGACCAAATGGTCATTCCTTGAAAGTAAGGAGGTATAAAAAGAAGAACCCTCCCCTTTGCTGTCATATGTTGCGTAAAAACAGATTAGGGAGGGAGAGGAGGCGATTTCTAAGGCCTTCTTAAAGGGTTAAGCATGGTTATGAAGAAGAAGCATTCGTTGATGAACTCCTAGCTTAATTGAGGTATGATTTCATCTTTCTTGCTAGAAACCCCATTTAGGGTTCATGGCTGAAATTTATAAGTTGGAGGAGGATTGATTCCTATTATTACAAGTAGTTAGATTATGTTTATAGTCACCTCTTGAACACTATCCAACATATGGATAGCTTGAATTCATGATTTGGTGAAGTTGGTTCTTACCCTATAATTTGGGGTTTATGATCAAAGTGTTAAATTGAATGTAATTAACTAGTTGGAATGGGTTTAATGAGTGTATTAAACTGATTGTATAATCTTGCATGTAATTCCATCTAATTAAAGGAGTTTATGAATGAAATTGGAATTAGAAGGGTGGAATGGAATTTGGTCCATGGATGAAACCCCATAAAAATGGTTAGATAAGGTCTTGGAATGATTCCCTTGAGGATGACCAATGAATTAAGTGCTTAATGTGTTAAACAATGACCTTAATTATATGCATGAAAAAGGATAAGAAGTATATGAACGTCATTTCATAAGAATGAAAGTAAGAAAGTATTTTGACAGAATTTTTATGTCAACTTAAACTGTAAAACTGTACAAATCTACAAGGCTAAAAATTGTGTGCCATACATTAAAAGAAACCTACAGATGTCTAGTTTCTAAATCAAAAAGCAGTGAGTCGTTTCGATTCTTCTAGAGTGAGTTATGCCGTTTTTCGTACAGGGTATCCTGTTTCAGCAGATTCTGTCCCACTTGGGAATATGAATGTATATGTTAATATAATGTTCAAAGAATTGAAAGAAAATCATTCCTAGCATATAGGGATGTATTATGAGTAATTAAAAGTGTTAAAGAACATGGAAGTCTAAATAAACTAATGAAAGAAGTTTAGAAATGTTATAATACATATGAAAACTCTTGTTGGTTTTATGATTATACCTTGAGTATAAAAGGTTATGGGTATGTAATTTATAAAAGAAAGAAAATGTTATGGGAATTAAGAGTATATAAAATATTTTATAAATATCACAAACATATTGTGATATGAATCTATTAAGATTTAGATTAAGATGTCTTTAATTGCTATTAAGACCTAGCTTGTATTAACTAGAATGTTAAATGAACTCCTTAGGTATTAAGGAGTAAAGTTGAAGGAAAATAAAAGAAAACAGGAAGAAGTAATCCTAGTTAGACTTCTCTAACTAGCCAAGGTGAGTACATGTAGCTTTTACCCACTTCGGGAATACATGACAATTATTGATGAAATGTATGTATATATGGTTATGTATGCTTACAAATGTGAAATAATGAATAAGTTCTAGTACTTATATTATGTATATAAGTATATATGTGGTTAAGTAGTGTGTATTCTAATTAGAATACTCCAATGTAGAAATTAATGAAATAAGTAAGGTATTATGCTTACAGCCTTAATACCTAAGAATGTAAAACAATGAACAAGATAATGTATTCAGCCCTAACATACATAAGAGATAAGTATTACAAGGAATCAGAATCATGTAATTAAGTAAAGTAAATGTATTTGGCTTATATCCTTAAAATACATATGAGTAAGGAATACAAGATACGAAAAGTAAAAGAAAGAATATTTCGATGTATTTGGTTTACAGCCTTAAAATACATAAAATGAAATAGTATATGACATGATGAAATGAAATAGGGTAAATCCTAGAAAGTAAATAAAGTAAAGAGTATGAGATGTAAAGGCTTAGTGTCTAAGAAAAGTAAGATAATAATCTACACAATTATGAAAGTAGTATATGTTTTATAAGTATGAATAGATAAGTAAGTAATTGCCTTAAGTAAAAAAAAATACGAGTTTTTAATAAGGTGAGACTATGATGTATTTTTGTAATAAGAAAGGTAAATGTTTTTGGCATTAGTCATAACAAGTAAAGAGTAAAGAATGTATTTTTATGAGTGTGATGATTGGGATGCAAGATGATAAGAAAAGCAAGGAATGAGCTCGCGAGGAGCCATTCAGTCTCTATATGAGATCAGTGGAATCTATCGGGGATGTAACTCTCCATCGCAAGGTAGATTGCCAAAGTTACTAAGGAATGAGCTCGCGAGGGGCCATTCAGTCTCTATATGAGATCAGCAGGGTCTATCGGGGATGTAACTCCCCATTGCGAGGTAGATCGCCAAAGATACTAGGATGAATAATTACGTTCTTTCTATCCTAGTAACAATTTGGGGTATCACTCTATGTGGTTAAGGCCCTAATTATAAAAATAAGATATCATGAAACATCCAATCATCACTAAGTAACGTAAGGAGTCATTGTATGATGAAGTAAAGTAAATGGTTATTTTTATAACCAAAGAATGTTAAGGGTCATTTGTATGACCAAAGTTATGAAAGGAAAGTAAAGAGTTACTTTTTATAACTAAAGGAAAGAAAGAGTTAGTTTTAATAACTAATGTTAAAAGAGTCATTTTATGACTAGGATATGTAAGGAGTAATTTTTATTACCAAAGTGTAAAAAGAGTCATTATATGAGTAACATGTTAAAAACCAAGGTTATGGTTAAGAAAGAAGTATATGTTGTTTATGTGTTAATGAGTAAGGGTCATTATTATGACCAAAGAATATAAGTCATTATATAAGTTACTATAGTAAGAATCATCGTTATGGTTAACGTATAAGAAATCATTTATATGATTCATAAGAAAAGTTATTGGTATAACTACTGTAGAAAATATAAAGGTTAATCTAAAAGATTATTAAGTGAAAGCTTAATGAATAATCTAAGTGGTTATTGAGAACGAATGAGAATAACCTCTATGATTATTAAGTAAGAATAAAGAATCTTCTATATGATTAATAGGTGCAGGTTACTTGTGTACCTTAATGCGATAAGATTCATTACATGACTAATAAGTTAAAGGTCATATATTTGACAAAGGTGCAAAAGAACGATTATAACGAAATAGTCAACTATGACTTAATGTACAATGTATTAATTCCAAGAAGTGATAAGAAAATGATTGAATGATAAGAAAAGAATATGTGAACTATTTTTATAAGTCTTAGCATAAGATGTGTAAGTTTTATAAAAGAAAGTTAAAGTTTTTATGAGTCCAAACTCATGTATCTCACGAGACTTTATAGTCTTACATATGTATGTTTTTTTATGCCTTGTATTCCAGGTTATACAGGGACTAAAAGAAGAATGAAGTAAAGAGAAGTCTTTAAAGAATGTACTTTTATTTGCATGTTAATAATTATAATGATCTATGTAAATTCTATTTACTACTATGGTGGTATTGATATGTGATTGGTAATTACCCGGACTTTTGCACAAGTATGAATGTTTTAAAAAGGGGGACCATTTTTTTAGAATGGAAGAAATTACGCAAACAAAATTTTTGAAAAGTCAGAAATTTTCGGGTTGTTACAAGCACCCCAAATGCAAAAACGGGTTTCTAAGCGAGAAAGAGAGGAATTCTTACCTTAATTTGCTGGAACTTCGAAATTGCTTTGATAATTCCTCAAAACCAAGCTTGATTCCTCATGCATGCTCAAGAAATCCCCACCTCTCTTTCTCCTTTTTCTGCAAATTGTGTTCTAATGCTAGAATGAGGAGAACCCCCCACTAAAACCAATCAACTTCTAGCATTTGGCAAAAAATTTCCCTTGAATTCCCGTTAATTTTACAAAAAGCCCATAACTTACTCACCTAATGGAAATTATTAAGTTTTTAGAGTTTCACTCCATGAATAAACTTATTATTCATTTAAATCCTTGACTAAGTTAGCCTTAGCCCATAATTTCAACATTTGACAAAAATGACCCTTCTAACAAAGTTTCTAACATTTAGGTCCTTTTTCCACTGAAACCATCACACTAATACCATTATATAATAAACATATATCTTAGAAATATCGATGAGAATTGACCCATACATACCAAATAAAAAACGATGTTACATGTTATCTCAAAATCCCCAAAAATTAGGGTTCATCACATAATTTAATTTCCATAAATTTAGGTCAAACAATTTATGGAGAAGTATTTCTTACCTTAAGATGATCACTTTGCACCTAACAACCCCTTAAAACACTTGAAATTTAAGCTTGGATGCAAAAACAGCTAGTGTTCTCACCTAGAACACACCTACTAGTGTTTGAGAGACTTTGAGGGAGAAAAATGATGAAAAACTGATCCAAATGAGGAAATTTTCGTACATAATGTTGTTAGTATATAGTGGAGTCCACTTGGAATCAATTAGGGTCAAATGGGGTGCTAGGTGGCATAAAGTAAGGTGATTTGGCCGGTTCACGCACCCTAACGCGCCCTAGAAAGCCTCCAACACGACATTCCACATGACCCGCATAGACCAAGGGTAAAGCCTTACGCGACCCGTGCATATTAACATGGGGTTTATTCCAACACTTTGACCAAGGGTAAAGCCTTATGCGATATGTGGCCCGCGTCAATCCTTTGAATAATTCTACACGACCCGCGCGACTGTCTTCTCTAACACTTGGAACATTTCCTAAATCCTTTACAGTTTAACCTAATTTTCACTCAACTTGTGTCACTCGTAACATTCTCATAGTAATTCTATTTTTCACAAACCTTATATGTACCAAAAGGTGGGAATATGAATTACAGTTTACCTTAATTGAAGTTCCCTTGAATCTTTCTACATTTCCCGATATTAACCCATAAACGTGGTCACACCTCGATTTTTGGAAGTTTTAGCCCAACTTCAAATATTCATAACTTCAGCTTAACTCCAACTGCTTCTAATCTTTTTCCTGTGTTTTCCTTTTCTCAAGGATTACATTTTTTATAAGAGTAAAATACAGTTTTGGTCCCTGTGGTTTACACATTTTTTCAGTTCTGGTCCAAATTTTGTATTTTCACACAGATGGTCCGTATGATTGCCAAAAACTTGCACTGTTGGTCCCTGGTCTATGTAAAAAGACCAAACTACCATTTCTAATTTTTTTACCTTTTCTTTTAATCTATAATTTATTTTATTAATTAAAAAAAATACAGTGTGGTGGGAAAATGGATTTGTACGGACTACGGCGGTTAGAGTTGCCGGAAAACACAAACCGGAAGAACATGGAGGTGTATGTGTTCGATTAAGGTTATGCTTTCGGGAACACGCTGCTTATTTTTTGCCATAAAAAGAATAATCAAACCACTTTGAAAATCCAGCCTCTCTCTCTTATGCGGGGTAAATTCCATATCGGGTACCGGCCATTGTCAAATGGACCCTCAATCAATTTTGATTGTGTTAAAGAAATAATTAAATTTCTATTATTCATCTTCAACAAATCAAGATCACCTCAAGATCAGCACCAAAGATCTGAAACAAACTTCTTCTTCTCCCTTGCCCTCCACGTCCCTAAAACTCCATGGCTTCAGCAATTTTGATTGTGTTAAAGAAAGAAGCAGATCTGAAGTTGTTACTTGCTTATGCTTATGTGATTAGGGCTGAAAAGAGACACAAGTGGGTTTGTTCCCTCTCTTCACATGCCAAGCAAGTTTACTACATACTTCAATTTTCACTTTACGCATCGTCAAAATCGAGTAATCATTATCTTCTACATCTTTGTTGATCAAAATCTTTCGTTTTTTACTATTGAGATAAATCGGTCAACACCCAAGTTGGTTTTGGATTTATCAAAATCTTCAGTGATGCTTAGGACAGGTGACGAGTGGAAGCTTGAAGGATATAACACAAACAATGAAAGATTCATAGATCCATAGATTAATGGAGAGACGAGCGGTGGATAAAAACGAGGTATGAACCCTAGTTACTGAATGGATCAGTAAAAGGCTCCAAGTGGTTACCGGCGAAAACTAAGGCTGCACGGAGTGGCTGGTTTTTTGCCGGAGGTATCCGACGTGGAGAGCCTTTGCCGGCGGCAACACCGCCCCCCAAGTGCGGCATGGATGAGCGGCAAGGGTGGAGCGGCATGCCTTTGCCGTTTCTCTCTCTTTGGAATGTGGCGTTGAATGGGGTGTGGACCGTTGACTAACGGTCGATTTTTAAAAAAAAATTACTTTTTTTTTTACCTCAAACCATTTTTACTATATATATACATACACTTAATCAGTTTTTTACACACACTTAACCTCTTGAGCTCAAAAGAATTTCAAAAAATGTCTTCCAACAATCCCTCCAACAATCCGCAAAACAATCCAAACATTTTTGGGTACGATCCGTCATCTCCGCCACCGTATCGTCCACAATTCGAGGGTCCGATGTGTTCGCCAAACCCGATGTTGAGCGGTTCACCATTTTATCCGCAATACGGGATAATACCACAACAACTTTTTCAACAAAGCTTCAATCCGTTTCAACAATCGTCATCGGCCAACTTCAATTTCCAACAAACCCGAAGCCCACCCGAGCAAGCACCAATCCAAAACGATCTCGAGCCCGAGGAGCCCCAAAACGAGAATGCGGTGGAAAATTCGGATTCGTCATCCGAAGCGGAGGAGCCCCAACCTACGCAAAGAAGAGGACGGGCCGCAAGTACAAAGTGGACGGTTCAAGAAGAGACGGAGTTAGCCCGTGCATGGGTCGATGTGTCCGAGGATCCGAAAATGGGCAAAAATCAACAACGTGATCGGTTTTGGTTTCGAGTGACGAGACGTTTCCGCAAAGGCATGAAGAAAGGGAACTCTTACCACAACAAATATCAATGCAACACGAAGTGGAACAACATGAACAAATGTGTTATGGCTTTCAACGTCATTTACATTAATTTGGTGAATCAATGGAGGAGTGGAGAAAGCGAGTCGAGTATTTTGGAGAAAGCCAACTACATGTACCGAGACGACAACGTCAAGCCGTTTAAATTTCCACACGCTTGGAATGTTGTTCGTCATAGCAAAAAATGGGAGAAAATCTTTAAGTTGGAATTTGGTGGTGGTTCGAGCTCCAAAAGAAGCAAAACATCGGAGTCGGGCTCATATCACGTTTCTTCGGATGGTCATATCGGCGTCAACCTTAACGATGACGTTGACGAAGTTGAAGAAGTGGAACCATCACCGCCTCCACGTCCGATGGGTCGGGACCGGGCAAAACGAAAAGGGAAGGCGACCTCATCCACTTCGTCTGCGGGTTCTCGAATGGAGCAATATGAAGAAATGCGCGAAGAGTTTAAAGGGTTGCGTACGTCGTTGGATAGTCAATGGCAAGAAAACACCCGACTAATGGAAATGCAAATGTTTTTGCAAGACGTTAGTCACCTAAAAGGGGCGCATTACGAATCCGCGATGGCGCTCAAAGACCAAATCCGCAAGAAATATAATTTGTAGTTTTTTTTCAAGTAGCGACGTCTTTATTTCATTTTAAATTTCGAACTTTTAATTTCGTAGGATTTTATGTTATTTGTCTTTTTATTTTAATGAAATTGTATTTGGTATGTTTTATTTTAATTTAAAATATGTTATGTTTTATTTTTATTTAAAATATGATTTTTTTAAATTAAAAAAAAATATATGTTGCCAACGTTCCACCCCTTGAGTGCCACAACAAAACCGGTGTTGCCAACAAAATCTACGTGGCGCCTACGTGGCGTGCTTGCCTCCCAAATGTTGGAGGCACCACTCCTTATAGCCTAATAACATACATAGACACCCTATAAGACAGGTTCTACGCAGCAAGGGTAATGACTCATCTTTGTCGGCAAGCAACTCAAGGATGGCAGAACCCTAACCGATTATAATATTCAAAAGGAGTCAACGCTTCACCTCGTCCTTCGTCTCCACGGCAGTATGCAGATCTTCATCAAAACCCTCACCGGCAAGACAATTACGTTGGAAGTCGAGAGTTCTGATACAATTGACACCGTCAAAGCCAAGATTCAGGAGAAGGAAGGGATTCCTCCTGATCAATAGAGGGTTATTATCGCTGGCAAGCAATTGGAAGATGGCAGAACCCTAGCGGATTACAATATCCAGAAGAAAGTTTTTTTTAATTATCTAAAAATAATGATTTAAAAGAAAAAGGGAAAATAAATTAATAAGGGTAATGTGGTCTTTTTACATGGACTAGGGACTATGAGTGTTAACTTTATGCAACCACAAGGACCTTGAGTGTGAAACTTCGACCAAAACTAAAAAAAGAGGTAAACCACAATGACCAAATCTCTAATTTACTCTTTTTCATAATGATAATATTTTTCCAATTCATATCCTATCCTGAGATAATCTTTAACCAAAAGTGTACTATAAACATTATCTTTACAACAATTATCATAATTCATTTTTCATTTTCATTTCCATCTAACTTATTTTTAAAAGAAATGATTACCATAAAGAACTTAATAGAACGTCTTAATTCACATATTTTCACATTTTCACACATTTTGACCATTTTGCCCTTTCTATTATGCACTTAATAAAATGACTGAATATTAAGCTTTCATTAAGTCATGATTGTCATTGTTTTACCATAACACAGAAGTTACATTTTGTTAAATAAACTTTACCTACTCATCCTGTCATACCTGAACATTTCCTATATGGTTGCCAATTACGGACAATATCGAGAATACCAAAGTAAAACAGACTGTATATCAAGAATCGCATACATCTTTGTCTTAGGGTTGTAGGATATTACCATCATACAATTACTTATGACAATATCTATGAACTAATATCTAAGTGCGGGTTATTTTGATAATTCATCTTTATTAAGTACATATGTGTGTTAGTCATATCACTATTTTATATCGATCTCCATGGATAGTTTACCAACGCCTCATATTATCCTTAAATCAGTAATTACTTCCATAAAGTATGACCGACTTTGGAGGTTTTGTATATTTTAATATTTTGGAAGTGACGTAAACACGTAAAATGGACTGAAGTAGTGAACTAATGAAAATAAATTCTTTTAGCATATAGTAAGACCTCCATATAATAATCGTTATATCAAATGAAGTACCATATTATATAATTTCCGAAAATATAAAACCATCTAAATATACTCAAGCCAATTTGCTTGTAAATATGATGCCTATAGACCTAGTATGGTGACCATGCTTGGTTTGTGACAATGGCATAGTGAATGGATCAATAAAGAGCCTTATCAGATACAACTCTGCTAGCTATGATGTCTCTATTTAATAAGGTCTGAACCTGACTGTGAATAAGAGCCACCTTTTTATTTTGGAAGCATGCTCTAGTATAATACTTTTAATATGAGCCCTTCTTTACCTTAATAGATCAAGAACATGAATTACATTCCTCCCAAACATTTCAAAATGCTCTTAAATCTATCTAATGGTCTTTGCCTAGACCTACATATTATCAACTCGGTATGCTCAGGGCATATGACACATTAGGTTTCATATATAACATATCATATATGATTGATCCCATAATTGAAGTATATGGGATCCAAATCACTCGGTCTTACTCCTAAGTGGAGTCAGGATACTAAGCTCTTATTTATCCTAAACCATGGTGTGTATTACAAACCCCTTCTTGGAGTCCTGCATCTTGATCTTCTTTATCTATATATGTACTATGGCTTAATCTAAAAAGTCATTTATAACCATATCTATAGATCTTTACTTCCGATATGTATGTTGCCTCTTTATGTCATTCATAACAAAAAAGTTCCCAATCTAAGTTTTTACACTTTGCATGGTTAGAATATTATTTTGTATGAGTAATACTTCATCGACATACAGTACACGAAAGATTACAAAATGCCCACTAGTTCTAACATACCCACATGGCTCTTCTTCGCTCCTCCTAAAACCAAACTCCTTGACTTTCTCATTGAAGCAAAGATTCCAACTACAATATGCTTGTTTATGCCCGCAAATGGACTCTTGGAGCCTACACACTTTATTTGGATACTTGGACCGTACAAAAGCCTCTGGTTGTGTTATGTACACATCCTTTGTCAGTTTCCTATTCACAATAGGGATTTTTACATCTATTTGCCAAATTTCAAAATAATGAAATATTTTTATTGCTAGTAATATCCTAATAGACTTAATCATTGCTACTGGTGAAAAGAATTCTTCATAATCCATTCCTTGAGTCTAAGTATAACCTTTTGCAACCAATTGTGCATTGTAGGTGTGTACCTTACCATCTATGTCTATCTTTTTCTTGAAGACCAATTTGAACCCAAGGGGGTTTAGGTCAGGTGCTTGATCAGCCAAGTCTTATACATATATTTCATCTCACTTTTATAGCCTCCTTCTATTTAGCATACTATGGGCCTATCATGGCTTAATATGGCTTCCTGATAGTTAGTAAGCTTACCTCCGTCTATCGGTGACTTATCACCCTCATTAATATGCTACCAATAAATTCAGGTGCATGACATACTCTATCAAACCTTTAGAAAAGAACTCGATGTATGTTAAATTTCATAGTAACTCTTTACTGAGGCTCAATAGGCTTTCAATCTCTAGTTGAGAAGTAATGCCAGCATCAGGTTATTCATTAGTTGACTCCTGGATTTCTCCAAAATCAATTTTGCTCCCACTAACCTTCTTGGATATCAGCTCGCTTTTATGGAAGACTTCCCTTCGACTAACTAAGAGTTTTTTATCCAAAGGTTATTACATCCAAGTGATCCAGTAGCATGACACCTCCCTACTTTGTGTTCTTTGAGCTTCATAATGAACGTAAGTCTCAAAACCACAGATTTCTATATATGCTAGTGAACAAACATCTCCACTCTATATTTCAGAGAGAGATTATGAAACCTTCTACGTTGGTGCAAGGCTTTAGGACTCTTGCAGTAATCTCTAAGGTATAACCCCTCAAATTATTAGAAGCATAGTACGACTTATGATAGTTTAAACCTTAATTTTCGATTTCCCTTTTAGGCACATCGTGTATGGTACACTTTTCTTGGTGAATTAACAGCTAAAAGCATTTTCATAGTTCTTTAGATAATCAGTTAAATTCCTAACTAAGAAACTCATTCTCTCTTCTTGGATCAAAAATCCTTATCGTCCTTCCTAGTTGATTGTTGTACTTTGTTTTAATGTCTTGAACACCTCAAAGGTTTCATACTTATGCTTAATTAAATAAACTCAACTTATACCTTACGAAACGTAATGAATTATCTTTGATCATTCTATGGTTAATCTAAACGGTCCATATACATTATATGTACAAGGTCCAAAAGATATTTGCCCCTACATACATTTACTTGTGAGTAGTGCATTGTTATTTCTCTTGATAAACAATACTTGCATTTATCATAAGATTTTCAGTCAAATGATTTCCAAAATCCTCTCCACCTAGAGTTATGGTAATGCTATTCTAGTATTACGACTAATAAGATAAATTTCCATAAATATGCCATTTCCAAACCATTTAAATGTAGTTGAATCATTATTGAACAATTGTTACCGTATTGGTTTTATGGATGTAATGATAGTGTTTTGTTTTTAAAATAAAGAACCAAAATAACTTTTATCTAAAATCTAATTCAAAACTATCTCATGAAATAATGTTTACATCAACAATATCGATGTAAAAACACTAGAGAAAGTAAGTTCTTTCCTAATCATATTGATAGTAACATGATGCTCATGGTCCATTATTAGATCCAGCTTTCCATGTTTCAGTTTTCTGCTTCCTTTGAACCCCTGCACATTAATAAAAGTCAATATTGTATCTTGTATCCATAAGAAAGGAGTTACGAGAAAAGTGTTATGGAGTTATAAATATATCTGAATTGTCATACTCTTTGGCTTCTAGACAACATATTTGAATGTGTTGAAGCATAATTTAAAAAAATCGAATTTAATTTAAGTGTTGAATAAAATCAAATTTTTTTGTATTTCTATTAATTAATTTGAATTAGTCGCCTAAACTGTAGATAATAAAGGACAAAAAGTGAAGTCCTAATTGCTTAATCTTTAAATAAATTATATCTCAAAATCTAAAAGGAATTGAGAAAAAGTCCTCAACGTGACTTTTGTAATATTTGAGATAACAAAAATATAGGAAAAATATTTAGGCCATTTGGAGTTATAACGAAGAAGTTATGAAGGTTTCAAAACGGCCCAAAAATGTCAAAATGGTCAAGTGGTCATGTTCAAGGTTCTGTAACAAAAATTATAGAAATAATTGGACTTAAGTTAGTAAGGAGAAATTGTTAAGTTCATTTCCTTGAAAGACATAAATTTTGTAAAAATTAGATCATATGCAGAAGTTATCGCTAAGTGAAAATTAGGAAAAATAATGATGCAAAAGCTGAAAATATATTCCAAGGCTTGGAGGGGCATTTGTATGATTTTCCCAAAAATTTAGACCAAGTCAAAATTCAGCAGCCCGTTTTTTTATTAATAGTGGGCGTCGACTTTTTCTTAGTCGCGTAAATGGAAATCGGAAAGGGAAAAACGAGGAGAGCAAGAACACCGCACCAAAAACCGTACACCTTCAAATATTTGCGATTTTGGAAATTAGACAGAGAGGTAGCGAGACTAAGGCGAATTCTGAGCAGAAAGGAATTGAGGAGAAAGCTGCAATCGCAGCAAATTAGCGAAACCGACGAAAACGACGTCGGGGATACTGTAGTCGACGGTGGTCGACGCTCCGATGGTCAACGATGGCATGGTTGGGTCAAGGATCATCTCATAGTCTGATTTCATGTCTAATGTATTGCCAATTTCAAATTTTTGGAAGCTTTGACAGATTTTGGTTGAAAGGTATAAACTCATTTTTTTATGAACCCTAGTTTAGCAAAAACACATAAGGATTTGTTAGCTTTGAATATTTGGTTGAGATTCTTGTGTGCATGTTTGGTTATAGCTTCAAGAAATTAAGAACACATGAAGATGGTTGTGTTTATGTTAATTTGGAATTGGTAAATGCAAGTGAAGGATTTGTTGGAAGGTTTTAAGGACATTTGGTATAAAGTTGGAATTTTCAAAGATTAAAAAATATATGAATTTTTTTGTCTGATATTAGGAAAAGTAAAGATTTACATTAAAGTGATACATGAGGAGCTTTAGGCGCCAAGAATCAAGTGTTACATGAATTTTGGATCAAGTCAAAGCTAGATTTCTGGTGTTGTTGCATAACATGAAACTCAAACATCTAAAGTGATGATTTGTGGAATTGAAATGGTTAAAGAAAGTAAATAAGGGTTGACTTTTTGTTTTGGTCAAACTTGACCATGAAATGGGATTTTTTGCAATATGTTTGATGTTTGGAATATGTTGGTTTAGAAATATAAGAAAGCAAGTTTAAAACTTAATACTTGGAAGATCTTAATGTTATGACTTAAAAACTGTATATCTGTGAAATTTTAAAGTAATAGTAAAAACTAAAACAAAACTTGATTTGGTTTCGTTGGTCAATTGTGAAAGATTGGAACGACATTATGAATTCCACCCTTAATGGGACAATTATTGTATGCACAACATAGTGTAGATGTGAATATAGAATTGAACTGGAATGTCATTTATGAAGCGTTGGAATCATATTAGTGTCAAGTAAGCATGAAATAACTCTTTTGCAACGATTTCCATTTATAGAAACTTTAATGATTAAAGTTTGCCAAAATGACATGAATGGATAAAATGTTGGATGTTTTGACATCTAACTATTGTAATGAACTTGTAGAGATGTAAAAAGTAGAATGTTAGCTTATCTGATCCTAGTGTGGAGCATATAAATACTAGATGATTTACATTATGGATCACATCTCTTTAAATAATATAACATAAACTAAGAATTATGTTATGGTGGCTTAATTACACATTTATAATCTAATATGAGCTATGTTTGGTAACTAGCTACTTATTCTAGTTTTCTTTCTAAGTCAAAACTAAAATAAAATATCTATTTATTGTTTGGTCAATTCTTTTTATAAAGAGTTGCGATGTGGCATTATAGGAAGACATTATTACTGAAATGTGAAGGCGAGTACATAAGAATTTTTAAAGCACTCATCCCCTAAAATGATTGTTTACTGGTATGACTTTATATCATGATTTTATGCTTTACCTTTATTCTATGTTATCATGTTATAATTCTCTATGATTTTGGGTGATTATTTAAAGAGTCTTTCATATATGATGTTTTCAAAGATGTTATCTATGATAGAATTTTCATTCACTTCACATGAGGATGTGCATGAGTGACTACGTGAGGTCCGAACACATATATAAGATGCTAAAGATGTAGGTGCTGGTCATACCTTGGGCTACGGACCGGATTTGCTCTTAGACCATGCCATATGGGTATAGACAGATTGATTTGTTCATCCCCCATCATGCCACTGTTACGGATAACTACCCCATACCAACACATTACTATGAGTTAGGACTTACGTTGTAAGAGGACTTGGGAGGGTGTAACTTTCACCTGCTTATTATTATATTGTTACTTGTTATACTTATGATGGTGAGGTTTAAAAGTATAAACTTTTATCATGATAGTTTAGAAAGAATCACCATTATATTGTTCTATTATGAGTCCCAAACCCTATATTGCTCACTAAGCTCCCACACTAAGCTCCCAAGCCTAACGTACTATTTTGATGTACATTCAGGTACTAAGTGATGAAGTGTATTGCATGAGAGATATTTGATACATTTCTATTATGTTGAGATTAGTTGGGATTAAATATTTTTACTTTGTATTAAATGTGTCAAGAACACCCTTAAAATTGTTTATATTATGTTGAAATGTATTCCACAATGAGGTTTGTCCACTAAGATGCTTATTTTTATAAGATATATTTCTATTCTCATTACCCTTTTAGAGTGGGGTGTTTTAATAAGTTATAGTTTCATATTCAAGTTTTTGTTTAATTGATTAATATTCAAGTTTTGTTAATTGAGCAATTAAGTAGGTGAAATGGATGAAATTAGTTTTAGAAAAATGTTTGCGTGTTTTTTTTCCAATTTCACCTCTCTATTCTTTCATCTAAAATCAACTAGAAATAATAGCAAATTTGTAGAATTAATTTTTCAGAAGAATAATTAGGTTTCTGGCAGATCAATTATTCCGAATGACATTTTGGTCAGACTTTTTTAAACTTGTTTCATGTAACGCATATGATAAATTTGTAATTTAACACATGATTATAGATATGCCAAACTGAATTCCAAGTTCAAATTTTTATTACTAAATACCCTAAAGAATTTTAATTACATTGAATTCCAAATCCATTAAATTCCAAATCCTTAAATGCATTCCAAAACCTTCAATAAGAATCAACGAACCAAACACTTAAAGGTTGTGAAATATATGTTTATTATGTTATTTATATAAATCTTTACGAAAAATATTATCATAAGTGATAAAAAAATATTATATGTAAAGAAAACAAATAAGTCAAGGATATGTATTTATGTATTTTATAATAATTTTATATTTAAAAGTAGATTTTTGCCAAATATTAAAACTTATCAACTTATTTCATTTTGATACAACATAAAACTAATTTAATCAGGTTTTTAGTTTTAACTAGTGGGTAACCCGTGCTTTGCATGGGGCAAGGGAAGAAGGAACTCTTTAAAGCTAGTGACAAAATTGTAATTTACAAAAAAAATTATTGTTATTCTTTTAATGGAAATATTAGAAAAAGACGAATGAAAATTTTGACATGTGTTTACCTTCATTCTTTTGTCTGTATAGAGTGCAGGTTTATATAAGTAACGATCGTCTCTGTGTAAAGCTAACGCATAGCCAATGAAATCCATGTTGTTGTCATGAAGACTGTATTTACTGATAAAATAAGATATTTTGAATTATATGGAAAAGAAAATTAAGAAAAGTTTGAATTAAATAAAAAGAAGCATACGCGATAAGCTCTTTAGTTGTGACACGTGTAAAGTCCATTCCTTTGTGTGTTTTGGGGGCATTTTCGTTGTAATCTTGAACATAAATAAAGAACTTGCAAGCACGACGTTTCTCAAAAATGCCCATGAGAGGAGACTTGAGAGCTTCCATGTCGGTTGTGGGTTCTTTGTGTACCTATGAGGGTAAAATTATCCAAGAAAATGTTACTACAGGAGTGCAATAAAATGAGGGAAGTGGGAATTGCATTTTGTAATGTACCTTTGCTTTGTTATAGACAAAACTTCCATCAACAGCTTTGAAGTAGAGATATTTTGTGACATCAGTGTGAATTAGGACACCTACAAGAGCACCATTTGCCATTATAAACTTGAAATATGAAAAAATGGGATATTATATTTGATGAATAATGAAAAGGGTAAAATTGTAAATTTGCAAGATGGTTACCTTGGGGATCATGTCCACGTTGTAATCTCTACTGGAACCTAAGTGAGCTGGAGGCTTGTGTTGGAAATCAAGGTTCATGTAATTAGTTTCAAAAACAAGAGTTTGCAACGGAAGCATAAAATCATGAACACAAATTCCATTTTCAAGAGGATCATGCTACATGCATGTAGAGATAATATGAAGAAAAAACATAGATTAAGTTCAAGATCATAACCTTTGTTCTTGGGTTTGGTTTGGATGATTTTGATAGCTAGGAATCAAATTAGAATCCCTCTATAGTTGATCCACCACAAGCTTGAACACCCTTGAATGCTAGTTCCACAACTTGCAAGTTAGAACTCCTTTTCTTGTGAAACAAAAATCTAATTTTTGCTAACTATCAAGAGAGCTTTTAAAGAGTTTCTTTGGCTGATTTTTTTTTGAAGCAAGAATGATCACCATAACACCCTCAAAATCGTCCACTATATCACCCACAAAGAGAAAAGAAAAGCACATGCAACTAGCTTAAAAGAAAGTCCCATTTGATTTCTATAATCAAAAGCTAGAAGACACAAAGCATCTTCCACCTCTTTTAAGTTCTTAATGCATTCTTTTCCTTCCAATATGGCTGATTTTATGATGATAAAGAAAGTGCTAGTGGGTTGTTATTATTTATAAAACTTAGATAATAAAAGCTTATAAATAATACATCTTCTTATTTCTTAAATGGGATAACATTTAACCCATAATCATATACATAAATAAACCATCTAGATATACAATCTTAATTGTATAATTATATATATACATCTATATATATATATATATATATATATATATATATATATATATATATATATATATATATATAACAGTATATATATATATATATATATATTTTATTTAATTTACCAATTAAATTAAATAAAAGGCTTACTTATAAATCAATTAAATCGTTTAACAATTTAAACAATTTAATTGTTACACTTAATTAATTCATCACATATGAATTACTAATCAACCTTTAATTTTTGTAGTTATTATTATTTACCTCAAATAATAATAACCTACAAGATTAAATTGCAAGTTTAGTATCATTTGATGTTAAATCAAATTTAACGTTCTAAATGATCAATTTGTGTCAAACTTGTTGTTGGTGTGACCCTATAGGATCATGTATTATTAGTAATATCATTTTATGATCATCCTTGGGCATATAGAACTAACAATCTCCCACTTGCACAAGGTTGCATCATAGAATGATATCGACAGTGGTAAACGTCTAGCAACATTTCACTGCCCCCAATAACACATGACATTGTGCCATTCAACAACATTCAATTCTTCAGAAAACACGAGGCTCTAATTGATGTATAAGGTTATCTATCAATTATCCCTTTGTCACAGACATCTTGTTAAACATGAGACATGGATCTTAATCATTCTCATTTTATGTTCAACTTTCAATCAGGCGCCTTAGATGTCTAACTCTCAACACATAAGAGGAACAAATCCTGTCTTGACTACATACGCCCCTCATATAGTTAGTACTATGCATGAGTATGGCCTTTATGGTTGTCTTTATTTCAAGAACAACAGTAAACCATATCAAAGCATAGTACACTCTACACTTGAGTCCCAAATATGTATCTCAGGTCAAAGGATACAATGATAATACCTTTATTCAAGAATCACTTATGATGATGATCCATGGAGTGATCTTGAAACGGGTCAAGTCCAATACTTGTTCACTGACAAGTACCTATGAATTTGGTTGCAACCTTTTGCTACTTTTACCCATAAAAGTCAACCAATCCAATTCATATTAGTCTTACTTCATAATTGCTCCCACAACTATGATCGACTATGGACGTTTAGAATAACTAAATTATTCAAGGATTAAACATGCTAATAAAACACAATAATTATGAATGAAACATCACGTCACATATATTACATAATTCTTGTCGTTTACATAAGTTCATATTCATAAAACATTAAACACAAATCAAATCCATTCATTAGAAAAACGGAGTCTTATACCCTTAGCATGACTTTCATGCTTAGTTTGGGGTAAAGGTTTCGTGAATGGGTCTGCCAAATTTTGATCTGTATGAACCTTGTGAATACTTATTTCACCATTCTTAACTTCATGTCTAATGTAGTTATACCTTCGGTGAATGTGTTTGGTTTTTTGATGCAATCTAGGTTCCTTTGCTTGAGCTATAGCACCTAGATTGTCAAAGAAGATTTCTATAGGGTCCCGAATGGAAGGAACAACCCCTATATCTTCTATGAACTTTCTCATCCAGACAGATTCTTGAGCAGCTTCTGAAGCAGCAACATATTCTGATTCTGTAGTGGATTGTGCGATCACTTCTTGTTTGGAATTCTTCCAAGACACGGCTCCTCCATTTAAAATAAAGACATACCCAGATTGAGATTTCGAATCATCCCTATCTGTTTGGAAGCTTGCGTCAGTGTAACCCTTTACCTTTAAGCTTTCTTCCAAACCGCCGTAAACTAAAAACATATCTTTAGTTCTTCTCAAGTACTTAAGAATGTTCTTTACAGCAGTCCAGTGGGCTTCACCTGGGTTCTGTTGATACCTACTAGTCATACTTAAGGCACATGAGACGTCGGGCCTAGTGCATAACATGGCATACATGATGGACCCAATTGCCGAAGCATATGGGACATGTTTCATCCTTTCAAGTTCAGTCCTAGTGTTTGGGCACTGAGACTTGCTTAGGATGGTGCCCATGCGGCATTGGCAAGAATCCTCTTTTGGAGTCTTGCATCTTGAACATTTTCAAGATTTTATCAATATATACACTTTGGCTAAGACCAATAAGTCTCTTAGATCTATCTCTATATATCTTTATGCCTAATACATAAGCAGCTTCCCCTAGATCCTTCATTGAGAAACAACTCTCAAGGAACGCTTTGACACCTTTTAAGGTTGGGATGTCATTTCCAAATAAAAGTATGTCATCTACATACAATACTAGGATTATGACAATGCTCCCACTAGCTTTCTTGTAAACACAGGAGTCATCCTCATTTTTGATGAATCCAAAACTCGTAATCTTTTCATCAAAACGGATGTTCCATGTTCGAGACGCTTGCTTTAATCCATAGATAGATCTTTTAAGCTTGCACACTTTGTTTGGATGCTTGGGATCGACAAAACCTTCAGGTTGATCCATATAGACATCTTCCAATAAGTGTCCATTAAGGAAAGCGGTCTTGACATCCATTTGTCATATCTCATAATCATAGTACGCGGCTATGGCAAAAAGTATCCTAATCGACTTGATCATTGCCACTGGAGAAAAGGTCTCATCATAGTCAATACCATGAGTCTGTGAGTATCCTTTAGCGAAAAGTCTAGCCTTAAAAGTGTGAACATTTCCATCCACGTCTATTTTCTTCTTGAAAACCCATTTGTTCCCAACAGTCTTACAATTGGTGGGAAGATTAACCAAGTTCCAAACTTGATTATCGTGCAAGGATTGCATCTCAGTGTTCATGGCCTCAAGCCATTTATCAGATTCAGGATCTGATATTGCACTCTGATAGTTGACGGGTTCATCAGAATCTATCGTATGACATTCCTCTTCCATGAAAAGGTAACCATACCTTTCTGGTTCAATTCGAACCCTACCAGATTTGCGAACACCTTGTGTTACAACTTGTTCCTGATCAACCGTTTGTTCAGGTTCAACAATTTCTTGTTGAATGCTAGATTCAACTTCTTGTGTATCAGGTTGTGGTTCCTGAAGTTCCTCAAGTTCCACAAACCTCCCACTAGCCTCTTCCGTCAGAAACTTGTTTTCTAGGAATTCAGCTTTTCGAGAAATAAATATCTTATTCTCGATGGGATTGTAGAAATAGTATCCAAGACAATCTTTCGGATACCCTACAAAGATACATTTAGTTGAACGGGGTTCTAATTTGTTTGAAGCTTCTTGTCTAATATAAGCTTCACAACCCCATACCTTGAGATAGGATAAAGATGGAACCCTTCCATGCCATATCTCATAAGGTGTTTTATCTACCTTCTTAGTAGGTGCCATGTTTAGGAGACGAGCAGCTGTTTGTAAAGCATAACCCCAAAAATGATAAAGGTAAAGTACTTCTACTCATCATGGATCGAACCATATCCAATAGTGTTCGGTTCCGCCTCTTAGATACACCATTATGTTGTGGTGTTCCAGGTGGAGTAAGTTGTGAAACAATTCCACAAGTCTTAAGATGATCCATAAAGTTTGTACTTAAGTACTCACCTCCTCTATCAGAACGAAGAACTTTAATTGTTTTGTTGAGTTGATTTTCCACTTCACTTTGAAACGTTTTGAACATTTCAAACGCCTCATGTTTATGTTTAATTAAATAAACATATCCAAAACGACTAAAGTCGTCAGTGAAGGTGATGAAATATCTTTCACCATATCTAGTCATTGGCTTGAAAGGACCACATACATCCGTATGTATGATTCCTAACAAGTCCTTTGCTCTCTCATTGGTTCCGGAGAAAGGAGCTTTAGTCATCTTGCCATGTAAACAAGATTCACATATATCAAATGAGTCATTCTCATTTGCCTTCAAAAGTCCACTCTTTTGAAGTTGGGATATGCGATTCTTGTTTATATGCCCAAGGCGACAATGCCATAGATAGTTTTGACTCAAATCAAATTTGGGTTTCTTGGTGAAAGTGTGGTATAAAGAGCCATGGTTAGTCTTTTCATCAAGGTTTACTTCATAAATTCCATTTAAAGGCCTAGCCTCAAAATAGAATACATTATTTTTGTAAACACAAATATCATCATTATTAAAGGAAAGATCAAATCCACATTGTCTTAATTTAGCAACCAAAATAATATTCCTAGTCAAGCTAGGAACATAATAAACATTCAACAATGTCATACACAAGCCATTAGGTAGTAATAAATTAAAACTTCCAATTAAATCCACCGCAACCCTTGCATTGTTTCCAACCCGAAGTACTACCTCATTTGCCTTCAGTCGCCTACTCCTTTTGAACCCCTGCAACATATTACATATGTGAGTTCCACAACCAGTATCAAATACCCATGTGTTAGGAGATAAATTATAAAGTTCTAGGTCTATCACATAGATACCTGAAGTGCCTTCACCGGCATTCTTCTTCTTCAACTCCGCAAGATAGGTAGGGCAATTTCTCTTCCAATGCCCAACCTTGCCACATTCAAAGCACGCGTCTTCTTTGGCAACTTTTGCCTTCTTCTTAGGCGGACGGGATGATTGGACAACTTTCTTGCCCTTTCCTTTGACAACCTTTGCCTTTCCCTTTCCCTTGGAGTTGTTGGGGTGTTCGGGTCTAGTTCTCTTTGTGCCACCTTCCTTGATCATGAGAACTTGAGTGGTTTTCTTAGGCAGATTCTTTTCACCGGTAATTAGCATCCCATGTAATTCCGGGATTGTATTGTTTAAACCATTCATGTTATAATTCATGACGAAAGGATCAAAGGACTTTGTTAAGGAGTTAAGGATCATATCCGTTGCTAGCTCATCGGGCATCACAACTCCAAGACGTGCCAAATGATCAATGTGACTCTTCATTTTGAGCACATAAGAGCTTACCGACTGCCCATCCTCCATCTTGCAAGCATGGAAAGCCCGAACAGTTTCGAACCTTTCCGTTCTTGCAAGTTGTTGGAACATTTCCTTTAGTTGATGAATCATGTCATAGGCTGAATGATTCTCCAAATCCTTCTGAAGGTCAGGAATCATGGTTGCCAACATGAGGCATGATGCATCGATGGAATCATCCATTTTTTTAAGCCATGCATCGTGTGCGGGCTTAGGAATGGCAGGGGGCTCTTCTGGAAGTGGTTCATTGAGAACATATTCTTTCTTTTCTTGTTTGAGAACAATTCTCACACTACGGTACCAATCCAAAAAGTTTGTATGGTTAAGTTTTTCTCCTTCAAGGAGAGACCGTAGTGAGGTTTTGTTAGGAGCCGAGTGTGTGTTGTTTGGTGCCATCTTTCAAATTTTAACAAGGTTCTATTTAGTAAATTATGATATTAAGTCCTTAATAATTAATACCCTTTCTTGTTTCATAAACTTTAATTAATTAAGGTCTAGAATCCAAGTTGCATTACGAATAAGTGGTTAGGTATCCTTTATCCCGTCTATTCGAATCAACAAGGTAGGTAACGGTTTACCAATTATATCCAAATATAATTTCTAGATTTATGGGATCCCATTATAACATTTATAAGTTTGGCATGTTTGATCCCATCTATGCCTTGGATTTCTAATGCTTAGGTGACCTTTATCACAAGAGATTTCCAAACGAATCATCCTACTTAAACGGACGTGTAGTTTTGTCAACTATTGATGGTTAGGTGTCCTTTATCCCATCAATATTGCAAAACTACTTCTTGTATCACAAGAAGACTCCAAGTGGTTAGGTATCCTTTATCCCACAAGGAAATACAAGTGATACATGAGTGTCTTTAAGAGGGACGGCATTGATTCGTATTTCATAAGGGATTTGAATGTTTTACAATTCTAATTTTGAAAAACATATGGTATCATGTAGATTGCATGCATCCAATGAACATGGTACCATTAAATCTTATTTTGTTAATTGGTTCCTTAATCATAAAATCTCCATTTTATTGATTCTTTGTTTGTGGTCAAGATTACAATTAATATCCAATATTAAGTTTGAGTTTGATCACATATATTAGAACCAATTTATAATCCTAAATAATTACCATTATTACTTAGGGTTGGAGTTTGTAAGAGTTCATAAAATCTCCATTTTATTTCTTGTTTCAATCATTTTCAAAACTTGACTTAGTAGGTTTTATAACAAAACCCATTTTAAGAAAACCAATTTTATCACATCTTATGTTTTAAATGTCAACTTTTGAAAATACAAACTCCGTGATGATTATGTTTAATTATCTAGGTTGTCTAGCATGCAAAATCTTATTTTCATCCACAACATAACATAATAAAACATTCAATCATCACAAGCATGCATGGGTGCATAAACACAAGCCAACTAGTTTGATATTTCATGTGAGCCATACATGAAATATCAAGTCCAAACCTAGGGACAAAAAGGTGACAAAAACTCAACCAAATGATCTTCGATTTGGCTACAATTTTGCCAAGCTTCTTATATCACCAAATGACACTTGAACCACCATTTCTTGACATCATGGAGTGAGTTATGAATTTTCTTTGGCCCCCATGAAACTTGCGAAATTCAGGGCAGCAGGAAGAAGATTTTTGTGATTTTTGTTGCATTTTTCAATTCATTCTTGGCCTTATTGATGCTAATACTTGTTGAAACTTAATGTATATACTAGATATCAAAGTTACCAACAAGTATATCACCAAATAACCAAGATATGAATTTTTAAAACACTTCCAAAACAATTTTGAAATCTGGACAGCAGCTCTTCAGAAAGTGCTGCTGTTGGGTGCAATCTTCTCTTGGTCTTTTACTTCCTTCTCTTGTTACATTTAGTGAAATAAATAAAATACAACTATTCTAATATTTACAAAATGAATATTAAGAAGGAAATAACTAATTATTATTACAAACCATTTGAATAAATGAATAGATTACAACCATATCGAATACAAACACAAAACATGCATCATATGGTCTTTGGCTTGTTTATGCACCATTTTATCACATAAAATCATAAGAAAATCAACACTTTGTTTTTCTAAGGCAACATCTATGTAACCAAATGCATGCATACTTAAAATATAGTTGGTTACATAAAATCATAGATTATATACTTGCATGTTGCCAAAGAAGCCATGCATGAAACTTTCATTCAAGAAGATGAACATTCATGGCTTCCAAAAACCAAGTTTATCCAAATAAACTTATTATCTAAACATGAAATATAGCCATGGCTCTGATACCAATTGTTGGAAATCAAGGTTCATGTAATTAGTTTCAAAAACAAGAGTTTGCAATGGAAGCATAAAATCATGAACACAAATTCCATTTTCAAGAGGATCATGCTACATGCATGTAGAGATAATATGAAGAAAAAACATAGATTAAGTTCAAGATCATAACCTTTGTTCTTGGATTTGGTTTGGATGATTTTGATAGCTAGGAATCAAATTAGAATCCCTCTATAGTTGATCCACCACAAGCTTGAACACCCTTGAATGCTAGTTCCACAACTTGCAAGTTAGAACTCCTTTTCTTGTGAAACAAAAATCTAATTTTTGCTAACTATCAAGAGAGCTTTTAGAGAGTTTCTTTGGCTGATTTTTTTTTGAAGCAAGAATGATCACCATAACACCCTCAAAATCGTCCACTATATCACCCACAAAGAGAAAAGAAAAGCACATGCAACTAGCTTAAAAGAAAGTCCCATTTGATTTCTATAATCAAAAGCTAGAAGACACAAAGCATCTTCCACCTCTTTTAAGTTCTTAATGCATTCTTTTCCTTCCAATATGGCTGATTTTATGATGACAAAGAAAGTGCTAGTGGGTTGTTATTATTTATAAAACTTAGATAATAAAAGCTTATAAATAATACATCTTCTTATTTCTTAAATGGGATAACATTTAACCCATAATCATATACATAAATAAACCATCTAGATATACAATCTTAATTGTATAATTATATATATACATATATATATATATATATATATATATATATATATATATATATATATATATATATATATATATATATATAACAATATATATATATTTTATTTAATTTACCAATTAAATTAAATAAAAGGCTTACTTATAAATCAATTAAATCGTTTAACAATTTAAACAATTTAATTGTTACACTTAATTAATTCATCACATATGAATTACTAATCAACCTTTAATTTTTGTAGTTATTATTATTTACCTCAAATAATAATAACCTACAAGATTAAATTGCAAGTTTAGTATCATTTGATGTTAAATCAAATTTAACGTTCTAAATGATCAATTTGTGTCAAACTTGTTGTTGGTGTGACCCTATAGGATCATGTATTATTAGTAATATCATTTTATGATCATCCTTGGGCATATAGAACTAACAGCTTGTCACTTCCTTTGAATTTCTTCCATAGCTATAGGTTTTTAGTTGTTTGTGTTACTAAGATTTTAGATAAAATGTAAGATTTAAAGTGAGCTGGAGGCTTGTCACTTCCTTTGAATTTCTTCCATAGCTATAGGTTTTTAGTTGTTTGTGTTACTAAGATTTTAGATAAAATGTAAGATTTAAAAATTTAAATGAAATTTAAAACGGAAATAAAACCTGGATGAGGTTGAGGGAGGTTGATTCTCCACCATAATAATCATTCCTGTCCATGTGGAGAACCTGATTTGTAGATATAAAGTATTAGAGAAACCTGCACATGATGCCAGAAGTCAATGGTGTTGAGCAAGTATTCAAAGATTACCTGCCTTCATCTACTGTAACACCCGGCTTTTAAAACAAAAACACCCCTGAAAATTTTTTCATTTTAAACAAGGGTTTCAATACATAAAACCATAACAAAGGGTTATTTTGTTAATAGAAACGGGTACAAGTGTATCAAGGAGAGTATAAAATACCATGTCTCCTTTAAAGCCGGGCTGCTACTGACAGCATCTATGAGTCCCACTTCAAAGTCACGGACTCTATCTTGTCCCCTATCAGTATCATGCTAACCTGCAGGGACAGTAACAAATATCATGAGCTATAAACCTCAGTGAGTAATCGTATCTGCAAATAACAAGTATTAGAAATACATTCGTATAACTGTCTGGATATCAATCCAAACTCCTAGCCTTACTGGCTGACCAAATATCTCTTAGGATTTCACATCCTAATTTATAGCCTTACAGACTAAAACATGATAACCTGCAATTATCAGCCACGTCAGTTATTTGCACATATAATCATATATAACCATTTCTGTCCCATATTTCTTAGTCACATCGGACCGCACCGTATATCCTGGCTATTTAAGCCGCACCCTGTGTCATAGCTATATAAGCTGTACCGAAACATTATCAATATATAATTCATAGCCCGAAGGCCGCACCAGCTGGGTTTAATAACCCGATATCATAGCCAAAAGGCCGCACCATGTACCTGTAACAAAATCATAGCCAAAAGGCCGCACCAAATATCATAGCCCGAAGGCCGCACCAAAATCATAGCCCGAAGGCCGCACCCATTGGATATAAAATCCAGAAATCATAGCCCGAAGGCCGCACCCATTGGATATAAAATCCAGAAATCATAGCCCGAAGGCCGCACCCATTGGATATAAAATCCAGAAATCATAGCCCGAAGGCCGCACCCATTGGATATAAAATCCAGAAATCATAGCCATATAGGCCGCACCCATTGGATATAGCATCCAGAATTAGTTATGGCTCACGGGTTAGCCCGCTGTTGCCTTGTCTCACGGGTTAGCCCGCTGTTGCCTAGACTCACGGCTCCGTTCTTGTCATCGCAATGACTCACGGCTTATCCGGTCTTGTCTATATAGGTTTGACTCACAGCTCCGTTCTTGTCTATTATAGACTCACGGCTTATCTGGTCTTGTCTCTTCAAATGTATCTTTGAACCATCAATTTCATCCCACAATCAGTTTCAACCTGTAACAATTCAATCATCATATATCATATATGATATCAGTGAGATTACTCACCTGGATGCTAGCTGCATTTGAATCCGGTTGTTTCTTGCTTTTGCGTGCACCACAACCATTTTATCCCATACCTATTTATCCATTTCGTATCAAATGATAATAGGTTAATAATCATTTCAATTGACTCTAATACATAAGAGTCCTGTACCATACAATTGGGGACTATTTCTAAGTATTTCCGATTAATAACCATCGTTATAAAATTTAATACACTTCCCGAAATACGCGTATTCTACTACAGTACTTTCGGGAGGTCGTATTCGTATTCCGATAAATTTCCATGAAGTTTTACAACATATTAGACCTATGTTTAAAATTTCAGGTCAATCGGATAAGCCTAGCATCAAAATCAAACTTGGAAAATTCACAGAAAACAATTTGGTTTCTGCCCAGGGCTCGAGTCGCGACGGACCCTATGGTCGAGTCGCGAAGACCAGGCTCTTCGAGTCACGAGGGCAACTCGGGTCAAGTCGCGAAGGCACACCTTCGAGTCGTGAGGGCCATGCTGGTCGAGGCGCGAAGGTCATGGCCTTCGAGTCGCGAGGACCATGCTGGTCGCGTCGCGAGAGCTGATCAGCAGACCAGGAACTCCGATTTTCAAGCTACAAAATCTCATTTTCTCATTTTAAGCCCTTAATACTCGACTTAATGATCAGGGATTGTTCAAGGACTAAAACCTTTGTCTAATAACAAGTTTTAAGCCCTTAGAAACACCTTAATCACATCAATTCATGATTTAGGGTTCTTGAGCAATATTTCAAATTCATCAACAATAGCAACCTACTTCCATTTTTCTTGAATTAAGTCCTTTTAGCATGACTTATTGGAAGTATTAAGCTACTTTCAACCACATATCATAACTGAAATTTGCAGATTTCAGTTTCTATCAAACCCATCAAGAATACCTCAAGAACTTTGACTAAAAAGGTAATTTACTTACCTTATTTGCTTGGAAATCATCATCTTCCAACAATTGATCCAAGTTCTTGCTTCAAGCTTCAAAGATCTTCCAGAAATTGCTCTCAAGATCATTCCCGTTGCTGCACAATTTCAGCCAAAATAATGAAATGAGAGATATTTTCTCTCTTATATATTTTCCAGATTTTCACTTTTAGTCCCTAAGTTCATTTTCTTGAACTTTGACCACAATAATCAAGTTTTATGACAACAAAACTTTCATTCTTTATTCATTTGCCACAAACAACAATATTTTTCATTTTTGGTCCCTCGCATGGTCAAATGACCAAAATACCCTTTTGTGGTAAAATGACCAAAAATCAGTTTTTATAACATTTTAAGTCCAAAACTCAAAATATTATTTCAAACTAAATTCTTTTCTGTCCAAAAGACCAATTTACCCTTCTAAGGTAAAATGACCAATTTGCCCTTTTATTATAATTATATAATAACACATGTCTTGGCGTTACAAAATCTCCCTTCCTTCAAAAGATTTCGTCCCCGAAATCATACAAGGAGTTGAGGTATGTCTTCCTCGTTTCGCTTTTTGGTCTTCCGCATCATCTCGGAATCGATATGGTATTGCCTAAGCACTTAACCATACTAGTCTTCTTATCTCATGATTGGATCACAATCCGCATATCATTCTTCCGGTTGTCCCGGGTACCTTATCTACGTATCTATCTTCATCTCATCATAAGAAATTTATTGGAAATTATTACTACATAATTTCTATCTTGTCGTCCCAAACAAACTTTAACCTTTCCAAAGGCTTACTTTTCATACCACAATATTACTTTACTTGTAATTTCCAGGATTTTACCCAATGATCTACATACCACTGCTACAAATTCTTGACCATTCTTCACATTCGTTCGTACCTATCAAGTACTCTCTTCAGTTTGTGCAAGAATCTAGAATCTAGTCAATGTTTTTATCACATCTTCATTCCAATTTATCGGAGGGTAACACGGTGTTTCACACCATTCTTCATGTGAATCATCAAACTATACGCATGTAGGCTGCTATTTCTTGCCAATTCTATCAAGGATAGAAAATTTTCTCATCTTCTACTAAGATCTTTTGTGCAATCTTCAAGCACATCTTCTAAATTCTGAATCATCAAATCATTTTGTTCATCAATTCACGATACTTGCGGAGACTTTATCGCAAAGTCTATAACAATGTTGTCCCATTTCTTCTCTGGGGCCAACGACGGGTCAATTTCTTCGCACGTTTCTACCGGTTTGACTTTACTTCACGTATAAGTCAAATACTTTTCATGTGTCTTTCAATGTCTTTCTTCTGTCCCGGCCACCAACACATAGGTTTTATCGACCTATCCAGTCTGGTATTGCTCCGGGTATACTGCATATCTAGTACAAAATACATCTTTTCAAGATGATTTTCATGTTTCCCTTTTCTTTGGAAACCACATTCACAACCACCAAGGGTTTAAACCGCTGTGATTTTCCAACTAGCTTCTGCTAATATTCAATCATTTATTTATTATTCACATTTTCAAACGTGCACACATCTTTCTGTGCTACCCGAATCAACTCAGGTAATCAATTTGCCACATTCATACATGTGGATGTAACTTCCAAAGGTTACTCTTTTCCATTCAAGGCATATATAGCCACATCTGTCCTTCTCGAGATGGTACAGGATTTCATACCTGAAATCTCTAAGTAACCCATCTATCTTTGCTATCTCATATTCAGCTTCTTTTTGATCAATTAAGTATTTCCAACTTTTATGATCCATACAAACCGTAAGCTTTACACCATATAAATAGTGTCTCAAAAGCTTCAATACCAAAATCATAGTTGCTACTGCAACATCATGCATCCACAGTCAAATCCGAATGCATTCCTATAATCCAATTTATCGGCTTAGCATCAATGCTAACATTAGAATTCCACACAAGGTTTATTCCAAACCTTTATAATATATCTGTGGTCTTTCTATCCACTCAAACTTTATACTTCTATTAGTCAACCTTAGTCAACTGAACAACTGTCAAGGAGCAGTTTTCTACAACTCTCCTTTAGTAAACCGCCAACCCAAGGAACTACTACTAATTCCAGTCAGATTCCAAGGCGGTTCCTGTCTTATCACAGTATCATTCTTTCCACTGGGTCTACTTTATCATCTCTGGCATTGTTAATATGCCCAAAGAATATGCAACTTCTTTTAGCCAAATTTTAATACTTGGAGAATTTTACAAATCACTTAACTCAGTGAAGTAACTCCAATATTTGGTACAAATGTACCTCATATTCGATCTGGTTTCGAGAATATCAGATTCTCATTAGTCAATGCACATATGCATCAACTTGTCTTTCTTCTTTTCAGATAATGTAGGGCTCCATACGATGACACATACGGTCATAAGAGACCCCAATACCAAGTTTTCTTCTAGTTGTTTTCCAACTCTGCCATCTTTACAGATGCAAATCAATAAAGAGCCCGTATATCAAAAACGGCTCCCAAAATCAGCTTTATCATAAACTTTTCTCGCCTATCTGGCAGAAATCTTAGAAGTTCTTTTCAATAGAAACATCCGAGAATTTATTCAAAGTAGTACATTACTAGCACTGCTTTATCTAACTTGGCTAATACCACGTATGCCAACTACAACATCATTCCTTTACTAACTCTTTTCCGAGTTTAAGCAAAGAAACTAACCGGTATTCTCAACAACGGTCATTTATCATGGATTTTCATCCGTTTCATTTCTGTTTTAAGAACCATACTGTTCTTATTTCTACAATTCATGGTAGCATAATTCATTGCTAACCAATTCATAAGCACAATTGCTTCAGATTTGCTGATAGTCATCGGCTTCAGATTCATAGGGAAAATGGTCCCGTAAATCCTAGGCAATCTACCTTCCAGGTGTTCAATATCTAGAACATATTTGCTATTTACTATAGCTACTTTCAGAATTTCATCCATAATCGTTGATGAAATATTCCAACAAGACATCAAGTCATCGATCCCAAGCATAGCTTCCTGGATCAAATATAACATACACGAGTTATATTCAGAACAATTATATTGGAGATCATATCAGTCTCCTCACGAGCTTCTCCCACAATCTGCTGGAATGCTCATAATACCATTGGTCCTTTTTGAACGTTCATTTCTTCTTTCTTTCCTGGGTTCATCACCCGTTACTCCACATTTAGCATGTGAGTATTTCATAAGGAAGTGATCTATAGTTCCACGCTGGAACCACTTCCATCCCACACAACAAACTAGAGCAAAATGCTCCCATTTCCTGCAATTTCAGCGTGTCAAAGGTAGAGTCTCAACTCTACAATGTTCTGAGCGCTTTTCCTGTACTTCTTACATCACATCATCTTTTCGTTTTGGTCTCTTCCCTTCAAGGCTAGACCTGAATCGTGTTAACTTCTTCTGAGAAGTCCACCAATATTTTCTGCTTTTCTTGTAGTCTCAACTACTGTTCTTTCACCTTGAATATCAACCAAGGTGAGCAACCGATTTCTTTTTCTGACCACATCAGCCAATATTGCTCATCATGTGGATTTTCTGCTATTCGTCCCCTTTTTGGCTCTCATACCACGGAGCCTTGCGAAAGGACTGGTCTATTTCCTAGAGCTTCGCGCCCTAAATGTCCTCCAAGAAGATTCATAGTTCATACTTCTTATACGTCAGAAGTTAGCAACAGTCAGGTTATATATGTATAATAACAACTATATACACCTAACTATGCATCATGTCTACTATCTCAGGGTTTAAGTCCAGGAATCTACTCTATAGACACCTAGTTCACTTAAACACGGCTCTGATACCAACTTGTAACACCCGGCTTTTAAAACAAAAACACCCCTGAAAAATTTTTCATTTTAAACAAGGGTTTCAATACATAAAACCATAACAAAGGGGTATTTTGTTAATAGAAACGGGTACAAGTGTATCAAGGAGAGTATAAAATATCATGTCTCCTTTAAAGCCGGGCTGCTACTGACAACACCTATGAGTCCCACTTCAAAGTCACGGACTCTATCTTGTCCCCTATCAGTATCATGCTAACCTGCAGGGACAGTAACAAATATCGTGAGCTATAAAGCTCAGTGAGTAATCGTATCTGCAAATAACAAGTATTAGAAATGCATTCGTATAACTGTCTGGATATCAATCCAAACTCCTAGCCTTACTGGCTGACCAAATATCTCTTAGGATTTCACATCCTAATTTATAGCCTTACAGACTAAAACATGATAACCTGCAATTATCAGCCACGTCAGTTATTTGCACATATAATCATATATAACCATTTCTGTCCCATATTTCTTAGTCACATCGGACCGCACCGTATATCCTGGCTATTTAAGCCGCACCCTGTGTCATAGCTATATAAGCTGCACCGAAACATTATCAATATATAATTCATAGCCCGAAGGCCGCACCAGCTGGGTTTAATAACCCGATATCATAGCCAAAAGGCCGCACCATGTACCTGTAACAAAATCATAGCCAAAAGGCCGCACCAAATATCATAGCCCGAAGGCCACACCAAAATCATAGCCCGAAGGCCGCACCCATTGGATATAAAATCCAGAAATCATAGCCCGAAGGCCGCACCCATTGGATATAAAATCCAGAAATCATAGCCCGAAGGCCGCACCCATTGGATATAAAATCCAGAAATCATAGCCCGAAGGCCGCACCCATTGGATATAAAATCCAGAAATCATAGCCATATAGGCCGCACCCATTGGATATAGCATCCAGAATTAGTTATGGCTCACGGGTTAGCCCGCTGTTGCCTTGGCTCACGGGTTAGCCCGCTGTTGCCTAGACTCACGGCTCCGTTCTTGTCATCGCAATGACTCACGGCTTATCCGGTCTTGTCTATATAGGATTGACTCACAGCTCCGTTCTTGTCTATTATAGACTCACGGCTTATCTGGTCTTGTCTCTTCAAATGTATCTTTGAACCATCAATTTCATCCCACAATCAGTTTCAACCTGTAACAATTCAATCATCATATATCATATATGATATCAGTGAGATTACTCACCTGGATGCTAGCTGCATTTGAATCCGGTTGTTTCTTGCTTTTGCGTGCACCACAACCATTTTATCCCATACCTATTTATCCATTTCGTATCAAATGATAATAGGTTAATAATCATTTCAATTGACTCTAATACATAAGAGTCCTGTACCATACAATTGGGGACTATTTCTAAGTATTTCCGATTAATAACCATCGTTATAAAATTTAATACACTTCCCGAAATACGCGTATTCTACTACAGTACTTTCGGGAGGTCGTATTCGTATTCCGATAAATTTCCATGAAGTTTTACAACATATTAGACCTATGTTTAAAATTTCAGGTCAATCGGATAAGCCTAGCATCAAAATCAAACTTGGAAAATTCACAGAAAACAATTTGGTTTCTGCCCAGGGCTCGAGTCGCGACGGACCCTATGGTCGAGTCGCGAAGACCAGGCTCTTCGAGTCGCGAGGGCAACTCGGGTCAAGTCGCGAAGGCACACCTTCGAGTCGTGAGGGCCATGCTGGTCGAGGCGCGAAGGTCATGGCCTTCGAGTCGCGAGGACCATGCTGGTCGCGTCGCGAGAGCTGATCAGCAGACCAGGAACTCCGATTTTCAAGCTACAAAATCTCATTTTCTCATTTTAAGCCCTTAATACTCGACTTAATGATCAGGGATTGTTCAAGGACTAAAACCTTTGTCTAATAACAAGTTTTAAGCCCTTAGAAACACCTTAATCACATCAATTCATGATTTAGGGTTCTTGAGCAATATTTCAAATTCATCAACAATAGCAACCTACTTCCATTTTTCTTGAATTAAGTCCTTTTAGCATGACTTATTGGAAGTATTAAGCTACTTTCAACCACATATCATAACTGAAATTTGCAGATTTCAGTTTCTATCAAACCCATCAAGAATACCTCAAGAACTTTGACTAAAAAGGTAATTTACTTACCTTATTTGCTTGGAAATCATCATCTTCCAACAATTGATCCAAGTTCTTGCTTCAAGCTTCAAAGATCTTCCAGAAATTGCTCTCAAGATCATTCCCGTTGCTGCACAATTTCAGCCAAAATAATGAAATGAGAGATATTTTCTCTCTTATATATTTTCCAGATTTTCACTTTTAGTCCCTAAGTTCATTTTCTTGAACTTTGACCACAATAATCAAGTTTTATGACAACAAAACTTTCATTCTTTATTCATTTGCCACAAACAACAATATTTTTCATTTTTGGTCCCTCGCATGGTCAAATGACCAAAATACCCTTTTGTGGTAAAATGACCAAAAATCAGTTTTTATAACATTTTAAGTCCAAAACTCAAAATATTATTTCAAACTAAATTCTTTTCTGTCCAAAAGACCAATTTACCCTTCTAAGGTAAAATGACCAATTTGCCCTTTTATTATAATTATATAATAAAACATGTCTTGGCGTTACATCTACCCTTTCCTTCCTTAACACCAAGGGGGAACGCGTTTCCAACGCCACCTCAGCAGGATGCGGGTGCGCGTTCCGACAGACCCCATAGCCTTAGGTCCTTTTGAAACGTAAAAGGTTTGCTAAGTAATTGCAAAAGTCCATATGCAACGCAAAACTAACCCTCTTTCGGCAAAATTACAATTGTATCGATCTTGATTTAAAAAAAAAGCTGCAAGAACACTGTTACAATTGAAATAAGACAAAAATGTCTTTTTGGAACCATATCCATATTACTTCCATACTTTATCAAACACTCAAATGACTAATTTACAGCTAATTATCAGATTATAATTATTTAATCACATAATCACTTTCAAAACGCCTTTTTGGATGGGACAAAAGATTGCAATTTTTATTTGTCACAATCCTAGTTCAATGCAAGCAACCCAAACACAGTACAACCTGTTCTAAATTCTCTTACACATGGCGAGTGTGTTGAGACAAAATCTCGAAAATGGAACACAAAAAAGGTCTCAATTTACACCTTTATTAGATGTGAGCTCACTCATACATGGCATAAATATATATTAAAAAATGTTCCTAAAAACAATACCTCAAAAGATTCTCTTATTGTAAATGAATATTCTTATATGCATCAACCATCCAATCTCAACAAATGAGAAAAAAAAAAAACAAAATGCAGCCGACTATCACACTGAGACTCACCTATTGAAGCTTCTTGATTCCAAGAAACAAAGCAAGAATTGCAATCAAAGCATCACCATGCCCCACAGGTTCTGTTCATATAAATCAAACATGTAAAATATAAAATTAATATATATATATATATATATATATATATATATATATATATATATATATATATATATATATATATATATATATATATATATATACACACTATAAACCATATATAAATTACAACCTTCTAAAGCACAAGAGTCTTAAAATTAAGACTATATACAACCTTCCAATGCTTTTAGCCGCTGTTTAAAAAAAAGGATAACATCTGACTAAGCGGGTAAAGGTTTCAAATTCGTTTTGAAATCTTTTGAAATGTCCTCCTTGGTTGTTGCGCTTGACTGAAGACCGAATATTTCCCTATCCCCTTAAATCACGCTTGACTGAAAACCTTATTGGATATCTCCCCATCACCCTTAAATCACATCTCTCTCTCTGTCTCACTCTCTCCAAATTCTCGATCCTCTATCTAACCCTACCCTCCGCCTTCTTCATCGCTTCCAATTGCTACTCTCACCACCGTCAATCGAGTTCCAAAGCTCTCCGTCGTACAACTACCATCAACAACCTCACAGATTCATCACCTTCATCTCTCTTGTTTTCAAATTCTCCCCAAAAAGACTTCTCTAATCAGATCTAATTGACCAAGAAATGCAACTCGAAAACCCTTCATCTCACATAAGCTTGAGTCAAACCAAACGCTGCCGAGATCGTTGAACCACCAAACGGTACCAACGGGCTTGAATCATCAAAGCACAGGAGACCCATCTAAAAAGACAATCGAGAGGTATGTGGATTTACATGTTCCTCTTTCACTCGTTTTTTCTGTTGCATGCCGGTTGTGGGTGTGCGTAGATGTGAGATCGAGAGATAGAGAGAGAGAGCGTAGGGGGTGGGTGAGTCCGGTGGTTTCGAGCGGTGACGGGAGGGCAGCGGACCGGTTACCGACACATTGGGTGGAGGTCGATTGTTGCTTGAGGTCGTGCGAGAGAAGAGACAGAGAAGGAGGGAGGCGGCTTGTCCGGTGAAGTGAGCCGGTGGCGGTCGGTGGTGGGTTAACTGCAGCGATATTTGGATTTAGAAATCCTTGGGTAAACTGCAGCGATCAACTGGATTTTTTAAATTCAACTGAAATTATTCTACAAAACAAACAGAAACATATCCACATCTTTGGCATTTAGTTGTAATCCAAAGATTTGTGCTGGGTTTGTAGACTTCGATGCTTGGGTATTTCTGTTTGATTTTTTGTTAGTTTTTTTTTTAAACATTGACGTTTTTGATTCAGTATGTTTGTATGTGTTTATGGCTAAATTTAATGCGTATTGTTTTCGTTTTTCTATAAATATCTAAACATACAGTTTAATGCCTATTTGTGGACAGGTTACCTGGATTGATTACACGGACTTTGTTACACATCTTTGGTATTCTTGGTTTTGATACATTTTAGGAATTTATCTTTGGTGGTGATATAAAAAAGCTAGAAATGGTACAGGTAAAATTGTTGGTGATATAATGGTTCTGTAATTTGTTTGACTGTAATAGTTTTTGATTTGTTATGTAATTGTTCTGCAATGGGTTTTGATACTTACAGTCAATTCTTCTCTCAATTGCAGTGGGTCTTGCAGGTTCTGATTGATACCTTAAAAAAATACAATATATTGAAGACTCGGTATTTGGCTTGATCGATGGCATAGTTCTAATTACTCTCTTCTAGCACTTAATTTAGATGAAACGACGCCTGAAGTAAGCATTTTAAAGGTTCGTATACATTCAATTTTGATTTTTTAAAGCTTGGGTTATGATTCATTTTGATATTTTACATGAAACTTGTGGTACAAATCCATCCCATGAGATGGTTGTGACTTGTGATGTCTTTCTTTAGATATGAGTCGAGTTTTCAACACATGAAGATGGGCCTTGCAGGGTCTGATTGATACCTTAAAAAACTCCAATATATTGGTCTGCTTAATATTGCAGGTAAACTGGTTACACCGCCACATCACAATAGTCATTGGTCTGAGAATGTATGAGACGGCTCTTTGGTATATTGAATTTGTAAAATTTAATGTTAATTTTTTTCATTAACTTCGAATTAGAACTCACCTCATGACCTGATTGGATTTAGAACTCACCTCTATGAAGTTACCCGATTCCTAATTTTAATTTCTATTCTAACTGAATTAGACCCAAATTAACATGAGTTTCTGTTAAGCTATTAACTATTATTGAAGTTTTTTCTGGAATGTACTTTTATTTATATTCGAATGGTAAATAAAGGTGCATTACGATTTTTGCACTAAACCCTATTTTAAAACATAACAAAATGTAATTTTTGATGTGGTACCTGTTTTATTTTTGGGTAATACAATCCTATTTTGTTAATTTGTGATCTTTGCATAGTAGAGGTATAGACATGGCTTTTTAGTGGTTTTGTGTGTGAGTGTCTATTTTTCAGTGAGTTTGTGTGCATGCGTTATGTTCCGAAAAAAGAAATAATTGATTGTACATTGCTAAAAGAGAGCAATAAAAGCTTCATATTCTTTCAGGTTTATGCTAATTGATAAACATGTTTAATTGTTTCATTTTCATCGTTTGGTACATGAATTGTTTCAGATTTATCTGGTTCGTAGCAGCGTACTTTCATTAATTGGTCTAATATAGCATCATACCTTCATTTATTGGTATAATATACGTTTGGTTCATAGCAGCGTACTTTCATTTATTAGTCTAATATAGCATCCTACTTTCAATCATTGATATAATATAGTGTCCTACTTTCAGGTTTAATAAATGATGTTTTATTGGAGAAATTCAAGCATCTCGATAAATTTGGCATTCTAATTAATTGCATGGCTGGATTTCGAATTGGCAAATTATTTCAAGTTAAATGTTCCAAGCTACAGAGGTATGTGACTGTGTTGATGCTTCTGGGTTAAATACTACAAACGAACTAACAAAACTAATAATTTTGAGTGTAATTTTGTTGTTTCAGCTTTTGTGTGACAGTTTATTTAACATATGTATCACAATACCTGATTTTTTGCAGTTTTAGTCCCAAAAAGTTTCTTTTGCGAATTTTGTCCCTATTTGAGGTTTTCTTACATTTTGTCCCCTGTTCCAAGTAATGACTATATTTTTGGGACCAAAGTTGCAAAAATCAGCTATACTAATGGACCAAAGTTTGTCATTTATTTGGAACAAGAAGGCATTCACACCCAACTCTTTCATACGGGTTTTGAAGGTGATTACAGTTTTTTAATTTCTAGGCATTTTATGTGTATTGTTACTGTTATTGGTGCTTGATTTGATCACATGGGATGTAATCACATGATATGCAGTTAATGAAGTCTTGATTTTTTTTTGCCATAGTTAGGTTTTATACTGTAACTTTTTCTCTGTTTTCAAATAGATATGAACCATTTATTACGCTTGCATCTTTCAATCTTTGCAGCTGAGGTATCTTTCTAAACCTTCCCTTTATTTGTGTATGTTTATGTTCAAATCTATTTGTCTGTGTGTGTTTAACTATGTGTTTTTATGTGTTTTTAGATGATCTTTATCCCCTAAAACTAAAATCGGAGGCTTGAATACATAAAACACAACCCTTTATTAAATAGCATGCAGAAAAACCCTTGCTTAATATTTATTTTCATTAAAACACAACTATTAATTTTTTACCTTTTAAATAAACCCAAAACAGTGTTACTACCTTCAATAGCCGTGTATCTACAATATGTGGCATTTAAATTAATTCTTATCCTACATGGTAAAAAAATTGACCTGGCGGTTGTCTTACGCGTTGTCATATAGCTTAACTTGTTAATCGGGACAATTATTAAGGTTAATTTTATTATTAGTATGCAGTAACATCACTCAATTGATTATCTAGCAGACAACCGGATACACCATTCCAAAAATTATCCGACAAAAAATTGTTCTTCGATTATCTAGCAGACAACCAAGGGATCCACTTTGACTTCCAGTCTATGGTAAGCAACAAGTTTTAGAAATGTGGTGGAATATATGTTCTTATATCTATATTGTTTACCTAGCTGTCTATATGTTTATATTTGCTTAAAACGTTGTAATTTCCGTCAAGTTTGTATTGTGAGGCCTTTTTAGTCTGATTATGTATTGTATGGGCTTTTCAGTCCTTTTATGTAGTGTAAGGTCTTTTAAGTTCATCGTTGCAACGTAAGGGGTTTGCACTAAATGTTTGTATTATAAAGGTTTTTAAATTGTAGTGCAATGGTTTTTAAGTTAGTTTTGGTAACGTAAAGACTTTTAGGTTGCTTTCTAAAATATGCATATAAGATGGTTGCTAAAATCTGGATGCAACGATCAGTTCTGCAATATTTTTTTAAGTTGGTAGCTAACATCTGTATCTGCATATAAATAACAATTATGCAAAAAAAATAAAAAATTAAGGTGGTTGCTGAAATTTGTATGGTCATTGCAGTTTTAACAGAAAAAAATCTGCATATAAAGACCATTTATGCAATTGTTTTAGAACATCGCTAAAGTTGGTTCTCTAAACTTGGTTCTTTCAAAGTTGGTTTCTAAAAAGCATAGTTGCTTCATAGTTGGTTGCTAAAAAGTTGGCTATGTTTAGTAGTTGGTTGCCAAAAAAACGAGTTTTTTCAGTTGGTTGTTTCAATCGCCCGAAAAGAAAGTAATCATTCTCGTATTCTCCAACTCCCCCTCCCATCTGCAACCTATGCCGAAACGAAACTATTTGCCACCGCCGCATTGCGCGGGTACGCAGCTAGTATATATATATATATATATATATATATATATATATATATATATATATATATATATATATATATACACAAAATGACTCAAATTAATGTAATTCATAAAACTATAAAAGTAAATTATGCTTACCACCATCATCACGAAGTATCTTAATAACCTCTCCACCTACACCAGACTGAAACATATAACATTATTAAACGTCACTTCTGAAGAAAAGGGTAAAATGGTCATTTTTCATATTCAGACTGTTCTAAGTTCTAACATCAAAGGGAAGGTCGCCACCAAGCTGGTCGACATAACAAATAACTTGCCCCTCTTTTACTATTTGGTTCTGGTAGAATAAATCAATAATGCGGTTATAAATAAAATGTAACAAATAATATTTATCTTTAAATTCTCAAGTAAAATATGAATTTCTGATACTTACCTCTTTGCATGATGGAGGCGCTCGTTTCCCTTTAATCGCTCTTGATCTTCTGAAGTACCCAACCTGTTTTTTTTTTAAACTTAAGTTGCAAATTTTATAAATAATAATAATAATAATAAAGATCACCATTAAAAAATTATAAAACAAAGGGAGATTGAACTATAACCAATCCAGATGTAGTACAACTTTTGTGATGGCTAAAAAAGTTGATGATGCTGACCCATTTTGGTCAATTGCCTCCACAGTTTCTCCGGTCACCGGAGCGGCCGCCGGAGGTGGAGGAGTCGTACTTTTTCCAATCAAGTCCCTCATTACATATAGCCGGAATCCACCAAGCTAATAACATAAATCAACGACATAAAAGAAAACAATAAGAATTTTGTTGAAAGACATACAAAGATGGGTTATTCTTAAGCCAATGGTACCAATAACTACATTGGAAATCAAAATTCGAAACCCTAGCAGGGTGGAGGCTTTCAGTTCTCGTCAAATCCCGTACATCAGTGCCACGGAGCGGTCGAAGACGCCGTTTCCGTTGATAATCTGAGAAGCGTAATGGTACACAATAACCACCGATTGGAAATCGGCGAATCGGGAAGAGTTGCAGATGTAGAGAGAAATGGAGATTTACCTTGAGTTCTTGACTAAAAACCCTGAAATCAGCAGGTTGCATCTGATGCATGCAAGAGACCGGACTAACAAAACCTTTCTATCATCACCATCAGTCGTAAGCAGCAGTCCGCCGGCCCTTCCGCCGTCTGCAACGGCGTTTCACCGGAAACCACACTCGTTGACGCCACCTGATTTCGCCGGAAACCACAGTCGCCAACGTTCATTCTTTGGTCGCAGTCTCACACGCAGGAGTGTGTGTGTGTCGATCTCGTCTCTCCCGAATCTCCTTCTTCTTTCCCCCATTTTGTTTTGATTTTTGCCATGGTAACGTATTTGGGCGGCGAAAAAAAAAAAGGATCCAAATTGGATCCAGACAAACCCGCGTTACACATGTTACACAAAAAAACGTACACCCATAACTCAAAAAAGACGAGAATTAAACATATATATAAATACTGAATAAATTAATCAACAACATAAAACGTTTTACATAAACAATCCTAAACATCTCATAAATTGGAGTTTCCGATGAAAACATTATTAACATGCATAATATTAATTAGGGAAAATGACTTATAAGGGTAATTATGTTTCAAAACTGTTCAAAAAACACCATCCAAGTTTGGTCTGTTCAAAAAACGCCATCCAAGTAAGGTCTTTGTACAAAAAACACCATCCAAGTAAGGCCTTTGTACAAAAAACACCATCGAACTACATGTTTTGTTTAAATTTTACCCGATGGTAACCGGCTCTTGCAGGTTAAAGGATGACTTGGCCTAATACTTGGTGACCGGCCAAGTCATCCTTTAACCTGCAAGAGCCGGTTACCATCGGGTAAAATTTGAACAAAACATCTAGTTCGATGGTGTTTTTTGTACAAAGGCCTTACTTGGATGATGTTTTTTGTACAAAGGCCTTACTTGGATGGCGTTTTTTGAACAGACCAAACTTGGATGGTGTTTTTTGAACAGTTTTGAAACATAATTACCCTTATAAGTCATTTTCCCTATTAATTATGATGATCGATTTATAACTGATCGAGTATATTTAGATCTCAAAATATATAAACACTAATTCTACACACCAGTACACCAGTATCTTTTTATCCTACAACTTTATTTCTAGCGCCGCACACGCCTAGTTTTGAGTATAAACGACTTTGGCTACTTTCTCAAAATTTCCTATACAATTTCAGTAATTCATAACCGGATCGCGATATAGCTGGTACGACCTGCCTAGAAACATCTGACTTCACTTATTGATCGTCAAAATCCTTGATTCATCACAGATCCGTTTCATTTCACCGATCGCCAAGACACTTTCACATTACTTTGGAAGCAGATCTAAGAAAGTTTCCTTTATATGTTCACGATAATTGAATCCATCTGTCGGACTAAACTTCGTTTGGTGTTCAGTCAATCAACTATGTTGCATTCTCTACCTCTCTCTAACTTGTAATTCGAGCGTAGTTAGAGAGAAAGAGAATGAGCCAGTTGTTTGAGTACTTCGTGGTGTGTGGAATTGGACCGGAGATTCGCACTCTGGATGGTGAAAAAGGGTTTCATGGAACAGGGGTTTTCTATTTGGCTTCTCTCCTTGATCAGTACCCTCCTCCTACTCACACGCTCTATCCTCCTCCACCTCCTCAGCTCCCTACCGTAAGTTTCCTGATTCCAATTCAATTCGATGCCATTATTTTTCAAGGGTTTTAATAGCTTGTGCTTTCTTTTATGTTGCTTTACGATTTAACTCCCCATTCAGAAATAGAACCTTGTTATTTTCAAAATTGACACTGATGTATGTTAGGCTACAATTCAAACTCCAGCAGCAAGTTTGGCAAAACTATTTATGATTCCAATTTTCTGATTATTCAGTGTCAAAATAATGAGATTCGGAGAAGCCATAAGGAACTGGTCTACGAAACTAATTATGAAGATAAATGTAAAAATTTCATATAATCATCACCTAATTAACTGTTTATCTGATTCCGTTTCCTCAAGTCACAATAATTTCTTTGAAAAGCATGTCAAACACCCCCTTTGTATCAACAGTAAATGAATATATGTGATATGATAATTTACTTTACTATTCTTATTCATGTTATTTTCCAGTCTTAGTATCCAAGTTCTGTTCATAATGCAGTGTGTTCTACCTGCTGGTGTGGAATTCTACACAACTGGGATTGATTCGAGCAACCCGTTATCTTTCCCACGCAGTTATCCTATTGTTTTAACCGGTATGTAAGTCACCATTCAGCAATATTCTTATTGGCTATTCATTTGAATACTATACACCAAATGGTTTTAAACTAACTGTAGAAGACATGAGATGAGTGTTTTATATTTTTATTGGGATTAATGTTTTGGTGCAGAGGGAGATGGTTCTAAAATATATGTGAGTTGCATTGCTTTTCGGGATCCTGTTTGTGAGGATATTGCTGAAGCTTATCACATCCCTGCAAATTCATTTGCTGATAAATGTATTTGTCTGGTTTCACGCGCTCCCAGTTTTCACATCCTTCGGGAAGTACTAGAGGAAATCTTCCAACTTTGCTTTTCTTCTAATGGCAGCAGGTAAACATTTTCTATAATAATAATAATAATAATAATAATAATACTGTAATTTGTCTACTTGCAGGAAGCCATTATGGGATGTTATTTCATATACAGTGTCTAACGTACCTTTACCTACTCCTGGAAAGGGACGTGTTCTGTTTGCCATTGAGAATAGCTTGCTTTCTGTTGACTTTCCACCCAAGGATGGCCTTCCTCATGCTGATGTAAGCGAATCAACTTTTTATCACTTAATTATTGGTCAATAATCATTAGGCGGTGTCTGTTCATAGAATATTTTTTCTAAGGAATTGTAAATAAAAGAAAATCGGAATATGAAGGTTAGCAAAACCAACAAATGAACAGTAATCGGCGCACTATAAGTGGCGACAAATGTATATATACAAGGACCAAAACTGTAATTATCCTAACTTAAAAACTACTGGGACTAAAACTGTAATTAATGTAAATTAAAAACTACAGGGACCAAAAGTGAAATTATTGAAATAGAAAAGTATGGGGACCAAAACTGTAGTTAAAGAAAATTAAAAAATACAGGGACAAAAAATGTAATTATCATAGATTAAAAACTATAGGGACCAAAACTGTAATTAATACAAATTAAAGTCTATAGGGACTAAAACTGTAATTATACAAATTAAAACTACAGGGATCAATACTGTAATAATGCTAAACTGGCAACAAAAACTATAGGGACCAAAACTGTAATTAATACAAATTAAAAACTATAGGGACCAAAACTATAATTATACAAATTACAACTACAGGGATTAAAACTGTAATAATGCTAAACTGGCAACAATTGTATATAATGTATAATTTAATTTATTTTTGTTTTATTTTATTTTATGACACACACACATATAATGGTCTTTTAACAAAAAGGGAAGGAATTAAATTCCTCAAACACCCCATGGAAATGGAATGATAAATTAAAGGATTCCTGCGGAATTAAATTCAGTCGATTTGGAAGCTAAACATGCGATGAATGGAATCTCGAATTCCAATCCTGTTGAGAATTGTGAACTTTATTTGTCGATAATTATTGGGTGTTTACTTGAGCAGATATCGTTTCAACCGCTGGTGCAGTGCCTGGATGTGGACAATTTCATTAAACTGTTTACAGCTGTGTTAATTGAAAGAAGGGTTTTGCTTCGATCAAACAAGTAGGTCTTTCACCTAAGATATCGGTGTTTTCTTTCGATTAAATGCCATAAAAAACTACATAATATAGAGAGTCAATATTTTATTATAATCCATTGTACCCAAACGAAAAAAAAAAATCCTAAACTCTTATCCCATTATGTTGTACCTTTTTACAAATTTACCCTCATTTATTTTTCCCTCTCATTTCTCAAACGTGGTGGCATTCTCTAAAATATCGTTTTGAACATTACTAGGAAAAAGCAGGGCCTAATTCAAGTAAAAGACAAGTTTTACAATACAGTGAATTATATGTTTTATGCAGATACTCTCTACTTACACTTGCTTCAGAAGCTATATGCCATCTCATCTATCCTTTTCGGTGGCAGGTAAATTTAGATATATTTAGTATTTACATATATCTATATTCTGACAAGTGGGGCCCATCTTTGATTGTATTGGTAGTTGATGATTATTTGTTTGTTTGTTTGTGTGGTGAAGCATGTGTACATCCCGTTGCTATTTTTCAGTGGAGTAGACTATATTGATGCTCCTACACCATATATGATGGGACTTCATTCAGGTGTTGACACTACTGGTCTCTCAATGGATGGTGTAAGTTGTTAAATTTACCTGTCACATGAATCTAGTCATATCTTTTGATAATTGAAAATTAGACTATATATATGTAGGTAGTGGTTGTTGATCTTGACCATAATTGCATCACCACATCAGAGGAAATTCCGGGCATACCGGAGCCAGAAATGAGTTGTTTAAGGAATGAGATGTTGAAGTTATTGCATCCGAATGTTGTTTGGATAGACTCAATGAAGGCTAACCTTGAGTCATATGACCAATATGCAAGATTTAACACCAAGGCTTGGTCACCCGACCATGATATACAACTCAGGTAATTCTACATTAAACTTTTTATCTAGAATATATTTAATTAGGGCCGAATGCATGAAATAGCAACATACGTTCATTGATTTTGTGTATATTATATAGCATCCTATTTCCATTTCTCCTTTGTATAACACTGCACTTATAATATCTACCCATATATAGCTATGTCATCGTATGATGCCTTAATAAGAAAAAGGGATATATTCAGGAAAGTCCTTTGTATTTTCACCCTATATTCGATTAAGCCTTAATTGTTTTTTTTTATATTCAATTAAGCCCAGCATTTTGTTAAATGTTTACGATTTTGGATAATAGCTAGTTATGTCGTTTTTATATTTTTACAATGGGAAATCTCCATTAAAGTCCCAATATTTTGGCTCAGTTTATGAAAAAGTCCCAAATTAAGTTTTATTAACAAAAAAGTCCCAAATTAATTTTTATTAACAAAAAAGGACAGAAACTACATGTTTTATCTTCAATAAAGTCCTAATATTTTCGCACAATTTACAGAAAAGTGCCAACATTAGCCAGTTTTTTGTCATTTTTTGTTAATAAAAATTAATTTGGGACTTTTTTGTTAATAAAAATTAATTTAGGACTTTTTGATAAACTGAGCCAAAATATTGGGACTTTATTGGAGATTTACCTTTTTACAACTGCTGATGTATAGGGTCAAAATGTAAGGACTTAATTGAATAAAAACGGAAAATTCAACTCTAAATTGTTAAAATGGTAAAAATGTAAGGACTTCAATGAATATTTCCTTTATATATATATATATATATATATATATATCCAAAATTGTAAACATTTAACCAAATGTTGGGCTTAATTGAATATAAAAAAACAATTAAGGCTTAATCGAATATAGGATGAAAATATAAGGACTTTCTTGAATATATCCCTAAGAAAAAAGTTGAAAGTACAATACTATAGTTGCCAAGCACAATGCCTTGATTAGAAAAGATTGAAGTACAATGTTGTAATAAAAGTAGCATGTTATAATAATACACAACATATAAACTGAAAGTACATTTCTATTTCTTGCATTTAGCCCTTTTAATAAATTGAACTGCATTTTGATACAATAAATGCTACTAAACTTTTTCTTAATCCACAGGATTATTTTCCTTAAGTTTTTTGCTTCAATCTTGGGAGGATACCGTAACTTCATAGTAAGGAATGAAGCCTATAATTGTTTTTAACTGCATATGCTATAATTAAGAGTGGAATGTATCTTATATGATCATCATATATCCAGGAAAATACTGCAAATCAAGTGTTCAACACTCAAGCTTTTTTGAAGAAGCGTTCCCGGGCAACTCACCAACCAATTGATGAGATGGTAATCGATATGAATATGAGTTTAATAATATGGGTGAATATTGATTATTGTATTTCACATCTTAAACTGATACAAGTATACAAGTATTTATACCCTAATGGACCTATACAAAGTAGGGCTCATCTATATGTAACATTATCCAATAGATTTTATATAAAACCAAGCCTTAGTAAGACAAAATTGTAAGTAGAAGAAAACGAAAGTGGGATGCTCTAATAAGCAAATAAAGAAAGTACATTGCTATTTTACTATTTAACATGGTTCTAGTTTTTATAATTTTATGTAACGGGTTGAGTGTAATTTTTGTTGGGCAGGTAAGTCAGTTTCTAGAGTCTCAAGGATTCTTGGATTATTTGGAAAGAGGTTTAGGTTGTAGTGAAAACGGAAGTAATCTTCTTGACAAGTTACAAGATGCAATTGGACGCGGTCAAAATCCACTCTCTATTTTGCCCTCAGCTTCACTAGAGCCTGAGATGATAACTATTTCAGACCCGGGGTTAGGAATATCAGGTAGCTTTAGAATGTTTCTAGAATCATTTATTGTATAGTGTAAAAGCAGATAATACTATCATCATGGTTTGTTAATTGATTTTGTAACTTTCAGGATCTGGTGATAGATATACTTATGACAGGTTCCCTTCCAACTATAGATCACAAGACCAGGAGGACAAAAGGAAGCAGATACTCGCTGCAGCTAGTGGAGCTCTTGAATATGCCGCAAAGCATACTCCTAGGTCAATCTTTCAATCCTTCATTTTTTTCTCATTAATCTATAATAGCATTATACTTTCTTATTATGGATTATCCAATTATACTAGTGAAAATTGGGTAGATTTGTTTAAGTAGAAGCCTTTAACACCAAGAAATTAGAGTACGATGCTATAATAAACAAATCGATACAAGTACATAGGTTTTTCTTGCATTTAATCCAAATTTTAAAGGGTTAATTACGAAAAAAGCACTATATTTTGCCAAAAGTTCGGTTTAACCACCAATTTTTGGTAAAAAGTTTCATTGAAGCCATTATTACCGGTTCGTCCGGTCATAATGGTTAGGCTAAAACTTTTTCTAAAAATTGGTGGTTTGTTAGAACAAATGAAAAATTGATGGTTTAAGCAGAAAAAGTAATGAAATATAGTGTTTTTTCCGTAATTATATAAATTAAAGTGTAAACATTATCTAGGTCTAATTACGAAAAAAACACTATATTTTGCAAAAAATTCGGTTTAACCACCAATTTTTAAGATTCGGAAAAATTACCATTTTTGGTAAAAAGTTTCATTGAAGCCGCTGTTACCGGCTTCTTCAGGTCATAGTGGTCTGGTTGAAAATTTTTCCAAAAATTGGTGGTTTTATTAGAACAAATGAAAAATTGATGGTTTAACCAGAAAAAGTGCTTTTTTCGTAATTTGCCCAATTTTGAATATATACAAAAGTATCATTCACCAAACTCTGTTGCTAACTTTTTGTATGCTATTCTTATATACCAGTTCACCTTCATTGTACGCGGATGGAGATTCCAAAGGAGAAAGTCTAAGTCCTAGAGAGAGAGCTGTGAGTCTCTCAATCATGGTTTGGTTTATCTGCTGGTTTTCTGATTCTTAATATTTCTAACTTACAGGCTGAACGAGAACGCATGGTCTTGGATATAAAAGTTAAATTGCAGGTCAGCAAAGGGTCTTTTCATAATTTTACCCTTTTTGGAGAATTGTTCATGATACTCAATGTTTTTTGTTATTCTGAATGGCTAAACAGGGTCTATGGCTACGTCTTCTAAAATTGGGAGCCACTGAGGATCCTTTGTCATCATTTGAGTATGGAACAATCCTAGGTTTGTACAATCACTTATCTTTTGGGCTAATTGCTCGAAACAACAATGTACTTTCCAATTTTTTTTTTTTTTATTATAGCACTCTACTTTAACTTGACCCAATTACAGATATGGGATAACCGATTTAAAAGGTACAATGACTTAATAAGAAATAATTTAAAAGTACAATGCTGTAATAAGAAAAAATTGAAGTACAATGCTATAATAATTATTTTTTGGAAAGTACATTGCTATTTTATATTTTTATGCATTTACGCTTTTTACTATGGGCCAAATGCAAGAATAGCAATGTAGTTTTATTTATTTGTGTATTATATCATCCTACTGTCATTTCTTTCTATTACAACTTCGTACTTTCAGTTTTGGGAAATCTCCAATAAAATCCCATTATTTTGAGTAAGTTTATGAAAAAGTCCCAAAAATAAATTTATTTACAGAAAAGGACAACATACCAGCTAACGTATTCAGTTTAGCCCTTTCTTCCCGTTTACCAGGTTTCCTAAAATGGAAATCTACAATAAAGTCCAATTATTGTTTATGAAAAAGTCCTATTATTTTGTGTAAAAAATCAACATTGGGACTTTGTTATAAACGGACCAAAAATAATGGACTTTACTGAAAATTTCCAATCTAGGAAATCTGGTAAACCGGATGAAAGGGCTCAACTGAATACGTTAGCTGGTATGTTGTCCTTTTCTATAAATAAAGTTAATTTTGGGGCTTTTTCCCCGATTATAGCATTGTACTTCCATCTTTTTTTTATTATAGCAGTGAAAATTGCTTTGTATTTGAATGACATTACTATAATTGGGTACATTTTTCTAAGTATAGTGTTGTAATAGAAGAATTGAAAGTAGGATGCTATTTCTTGCATATTAACCCTTTGGCACATATGATTTTTGTAGCTTTGATAGAAATTGATGCAGAGGGGATTGGTGGTAGTGGATTTGTTGAATGTATAAGGGAACATATTCACTCGGTATGCACATTTTGAAATGCTATTTGATTACACTTTGTGGTGATTGGGAGCTTACATAATCTTTGTGGTCTCAGGGGTGGAAAGGTCATTTGACTGAAGAGCAGTTCATTGCAGTGAAAGAATTGGTATGTGATATGTCTATGCTCTATTGGTTAAGTAATTATTTATTTAATGGGCTAAATGCAATAACAGCAACACGCTTCTATTTATTTGTTTATTATAGCATCATACAGTCATTTCATAAAAAGTTGACATTTTCTTTTATCTTTTTATGCAACACAGCTAAAAACAGCAATCACTCGTGCTACTTCACGGAATGATATAGCAACCATTAGAGATGCCCTTGAAGTTTCAGCTGAAATGTACAAAAAAGATAGGAATAATGTTTCAGATTATGTTCAGCGCCATCTTCGTTCCCTTTCCATATGGGAGGAGTTACGGTATTTTTCACTTAACTTGATTCATCTTGTCTATTAGGTCGTTCTTTTTGCATTAAGAAAAAAGAAACACCCACATATAGCTTGGCATATTAAGTTCTGTTCCCATTAAGTCCATTAAATGAAAGAGAAACAGTTTAATACCTTTTTAACACCATCTCTTTTGTATGAATGTTTTATATCTATGAATCTTATTGCAGCTTCTGGGACGTATACTTTGAGTATCTAATGGAATGCTTTTCAAACAAGTAAGTATCAATTTTCATAAACATAATCCTCCTTTAGATATTGAATAAAAGAGTAATATCATTATCATCTTATTATCCCCTAACAATCTTTCAGGTCAACCAACTATGCGGCATTGGTGACTGCACAGCTAATTATTTTGGCCACACACATGGTACATTTTTCTTCATCCAATTTCCTCTTTTTTCTTCGGGAGAATTTCGTTTATGTCCTTACAAACTTCTATAATTACGTATATATCCTTATAAAATTTGAAATTACGTATATATCCTTACAAATCCTAAAAATTCACATATATACCCAAAAGATTAATTTAATAATAATTATTCATTTTAAAAATTCAAAAAACTATTTTTAACTCTATTTTGCTAATTAAATTTGTGACGTTACTATATTACCCGTGTTCCAAGTTTTCCAAACATATCGGTCGTCCCAAAATTTTTATAGTTTTTTAAAACTATTTTTAATTCTATTTTTTTATAGTCGAATTTGTCGTAATCAGTTGTCGATTATGTCCATAAGGGTATTTTAGTAACTTGGGGAATAATTTACTTTAAAAACTGTTTATTATTTTTTTTAAAGATTAATTATTATTAAATTAATCGTTTGGGTATATATGTGATTTTTTAAGGTTTGTAAGGATATATACGTAATTTCAAATTTTATAAGGATATATATGTAATTATAGAGGTTTGTAAGGATATAAACGAAATTCAGCCTTTTTCTTACATTCTTGTTGTATTGACTTATCACTAATTTGTTGAAGGCGGGGCTAGGCCTTCCGGACACTGATTCATGGTATATCATCGAAACAATTGCCGGGAAGAACAACATCGGTTACAGTCATATCGTAAGTAGAAGTCAATATTCTTTTCAGTGGTCAATATACATACATACATACATACATACATATTATTTTAAAAAATGTGTAATTTTGAGCAGATAAAGCTTCGGGGATACATGTCGCATATCCAACAACTATGTGTTGGTTATTGGGGTATCTATTCAGTGAAGTCGGGAAGTCTGTCTTCTTTAGCAATGTTACCGTCCCCACGCCCACAAGACCCCACCTCCCCCATCACCATAGACAACCAACAACCCGCAGAAGCTTCCGGAAGAAGTTGGGTTCAAAGCATGTTTACCAGGGATACTACTTTACGCGCCAACTCCTTCACTCGCGTTCGTAAATGGACCTCTGATCCCGCAGGTATACCGGAAATACCCATCTATGCTTCTTTTCTGATTATGGCATGACGTTACGATGTGTATATTGTTTGTGATGATAGCTAAAAGTGAGAATGGTACTACTGGACTGCATAAAGTACAATCTAGCATCCGCACACTTAGGGGCCATAGTGGTGCAGTCACTGCTTTGCATTGTGTGACACAAAGAGAAGTTTGGGATTTGGTGGGTGACCGCGAAGATGCTGGGTTTTTTATAAGCGGAAGTACAGACTGCACGGTATGCTATCACCTATCAACTACACTAGCCACGTTGCTATTTCTTGCATTTAATCTTTTAATATATATTTATTTCGTCAAATGTATACTATGTTTGATGCAATACAAACACGTGGCAGGTTAAGATTTGGGATCCAAGCCTACGTGGGAATGAACTAAGGGCAACTCTAAAGGGGCATACAAGGTAATCTCTCTCTCTGTGTGTGTGTGTGTGTGTGTATTAATATATCATACCTCCTAAGTGTAAAACTTGTGAAATGAGGTCTATGTGTTTGCATTGTGTCTTAACTCTTGTATTAATTAGGGGATATTTATGTAAAATTGTGTATGGGGACCATTTTTATAACTATTATATAAATTAGGGACCGAAAGTGTAATTAATCTAAGAAGATTGATAATTAAAAGTGCAAGGACCTAAACTTTAATTATATCAAAGTAGAAGGACTAAATAAGCAAATAAACTTTAATACTAAAGATAGATAAGTAAAAGTTAAAGGACTAAAACTGTAATTATGTAAAAGTAAAAGGACTAAAACGTAAAATTTAATCCTAAAGATTGATAAGTAAAAGTTAAAGGACCAAAACTGTAATTATGTAAAAGTAAAAGGACTAAAACGTAAAATTTAATCCTAAAGATTGATAAGTAGAAGTTAAAGGACCAAAACTGTAATTATGTAAAAGTAAAAGGACTAAAATGTATTTATGTAAAATTGTGTATGGGGACCATTTTTATAACTATTATATAAATTAGGGACCGAAAGTGTAATTAATCTAAGAAGATTGATAATTAAAAGTGCAAGGACCTAAACTTTAATTATATCAAAGTAGAAGGACTAAATATGCAAATAAACTTTAATACTAAAGATTGATAAGTAAAAGTTAAAGGACTAAAACTGTAATTATGTAAAAGTAGAAGGACTAAAACGTAAAATTTAATCCTAAAGATTGATAAGTAAAGTTAAAGGACCAAAACTGTAATTATGTAAAAGTAAAAGGACTAAAATGTAAATAATCAAAACTTTGATGTGACACTATGAACAGTGTCTCATCTTGATAAATGTTTATATAGATAATGTTTGTATTTTTTATGGTATGCAGGACTGTGAGGGCAATTAGTTCTGATAGAGGAAAAATCGTATCAGGATCTGATGATCACTATGTGTTTGTATGGGATAAACAGACAACACAACTTCTAGAAGAGCTCAAGGGCCACGATGCTGAGGTAAAATCTACCTACCCCTTTATAGATAAATGAAAGTTGGGTTTTATAAAAAAAGATTAATTAATCGTTGATTGTAGGTTAGCTGTGCTCGTATGCTGTCAGGGGAGCGTGTGCTGACAGCAGCATATGATGGAACAGTAAAAATGTGGGATGTAAGGACGGATATGTGTGTTGCCACTGTCGGTCGTTGCTCAAGTGCTGTACTTTGCATGGAATACGATGACTCCACTGGAGTCCTGGCTGCTGCTGGAAGAGACGCGTATGTAAACACACACACACACACACACACACACTTAATACTTTCACCTTGTTATACGCGAGTAGATTGAATGTGAGATTCACCTGACAGAGTTGCAAACATATGGGACATACGGTCAGGTCGACAAATGCACAAGCTTTTAGGACACTCCAAATGGATCAGGTCAGCTTAATTTCTATGTTTAGTATTTTCTGTCACAAATTCATTTTTTTTTTTTTTTTTTTTTTTTTTTTTACAACAGGTCAATAAGAATGGTTGGGGACACTGTAATTACGGGCAGTGATGACTGGACTGCCCGAATGTGGTCAATTTCTCGAGGAACATGTGATGCTGTATTGGCGTGCCATGCTGGCCCTGTTCTTTGTGTTGAGTACTCAAAGTCCGATAGAGGAGTAATAACAGGTTTGTGTTAGCCAATTTATGGTTAGGTTTTGTGTCTTGTCTTGTTTTGGTACTAATGACTATTTCAACCCTCTCAGGTTCAAGTGATGGGTTGGTCAGGTTTTGGGAAAACGAGGATGGTCAGTACCCTAAATAAGAATTTTGAGAGTAAATTACAGTTTTGGTCCCTGTGGTATACACCAAATTACTGCTGTGGTCCAGGTTTTAAATATCATGCACAGGTGGTTTCTATGGTTTCCAAATCTCACTTTTGGTTACTGTGGTTTCCAAATCTTTCACTTTTGCTTCCTCTCTCTGTTATCGTTTGGGTTAACCACAAGGACCAAAAGTGAAAGATTTGGAAACCATAGGGACCAAAAGTGAAAGATTTGGAAACCATAGTGCCCAAAAGTGAAAGATTTGGAAACCATAGGGACCAAAAGTGAAAGATTTGGAAACCATAGGGACCAAAAGTGAAAGATTTGGAAACCATAGTGACCACCGGTGCAAGATTTTCCAAACTAGGACTAAAACTGTAATTTACTCAAGAATTTTTCTTTCACCAAAAAATTAAAAAAAAAATATTTTGTTGTTTGGTGAAGGAGGAGGATTGAAGAGTTCAAAAAACGTGACACTTCATAGTGGCGGTGTTTTGTCGATAAATGCTGGGGAGAATTGGTTGGGAATTGGAGCTGCTGATAACACAATGTCGCTCTTCCATCGACCTCAAGAAAGACTTGGTGGAGGAGTCTCTAAGGTTTCAACTTGGCAGCTATACAGAACACCTCAAAAATCAGTAGCAATGGTATCCTATTATAATTCCCAAACTCTTTTCTTATTACGCCATACAATTGCTCATAATATATATATATATATATATATATATATATATATATATATATATATATATATATATATTTAAATATTTTATTATATTCAGGTGCGATGCGTGGCTTCAGATCTTGAACGCAAAAGGATATGCAGTGGGGGCCGCAATGGACTGCTCAGACTCTGGGATGCAACCATCAACATATAAACTTTTCTCTTTACAAGCCTAAACCTTTCAATTCATTGTTTTGCACTGCACTGTATAGAGACGTTTCTCCTTTGTTGTTGCTCAATTGGTTTCCATTATGGTTTTTCTAACAAAGCCAGTTCCCAATTGGTTTCTACCTTCTATAAACCAAAGCGAGATGCAAACATAGTATGGCTTAACTACCGGTTATATGCGAGTTCAAAACAAAGTTTTATAAACCGGTCTGGGATCTATAATTGTGACTTGTAACATGTAATCTTTAGTCTTCTTTAACCGGTTTTTAATCTTTTTTGAAAAGACTATTTAATAAATTTGTTAACCAAAAAGTGAACTCAAATCAAAATAAAAAAATTAATTTTTTTTATTCCTTCAATATATAAAAACTTTCGAAAAGTATGTAAAATACTATTTGCTACAAACGCAATAGATCCTTTAACAAAGTTAATCTTCATCTTGGATTTTCTTGAATCGTCTTTGTGACCATGATATTTTTAAAACTGTATCTAAATCATCTTTGTAACAATGTTCTTTTTAGGAGAACTTATCTCTATCTTGGATTTTTTAAAATTGTCTTTGCGACAATGATATTTTTAAAACTCTATCTAAATTATCTTTGTAACAATGTTCTTTTTAGGAGAACTTATCTCCATCTTGGATTTTTTAAGTCGTCTTTGTAACAATGTTAGTTTTAAAACTCTATTAGGGGTGTTATTTGGATGGGTTATTCGGGTACTGGTTATTCGGTTTTTAGGGGAGGGGCAAATCGACCGAAACCGAACCGTTTAAGGTTTGGGTTATTCGGGTAACGGTTAATTCGGTTCTGGGTTATTCAGGCATGGGTTATTCGGGTTATTGAGGTCAGGCCTTATGGTCTTGTCCTTGGGTCTAGTACTTGCATGATTTTTCTTAGATTTTATGTTGGACTTCTTTTTGGTTAAAATTTGCGAGTATTACAAGTGGTCAAAACCCAGCCTTGCTGCTAAATACTTTTTTTGTGGTTTTTGGTCTTGGTTGTGCGTTTAGAGATTGTAGTGGATGTTTGGACTTATATAAGCTTAATAAAGACATGTAATAACCTCAAACATGAATATATGAAATTAAAGGGGGAATGGTAGTATGCGGTGCGTGTCGGAAATCTGGGGAAAACATATATATAACTATAAGTAGTATTATAAACGTAAAAATCCGTTCTAAATAGTATCATGTGGAATGTAGGTCCGGGGAAGGAGGGTTATTGAGTACAACCTTGCTTGTGTGTGTTACCTACTATTACTTATCATGTAAGTTTCTCACTACATTATATGGATGCCATTCATCCTTTGCTGTGTTGTGTTGTGAATATGAGCTTGATGTTATATATGTTTATTGTGACATGTGTGATATATGTGGATATATGAATGTGTGGCATTGAGTATATATGATGTTTGTATTTGGAGCAAGATTGTCTGGCAAGATGCACAGAGCAAGATTGTATGCACGACTGAGAGTGCTGAACAGTTAGCAAGATGCACTAGCAAGATTGCATGCACGGCTTAAGGTGCTGGGCAAGATGGCATGACTCATACCACTGTTGGGTGCATTATGTGGTGTTCTATGTTTGTTAGCAAAACATGCTTGGTTGATATATAGTGTATGTGTTGAAATTCACTAAGCTGTGTGCTTACATTTCCTTATCTAAACAGTTGTTCAGGTACATCGGGTACCAAAGATGTCAAGGTGTGATGCGTGTACAATGTGCTGCTTCTTTTGGGACTTATTATTGGGTTGATGTTTCCGCTAGTGTTTTACTTATGTTAATTTTTGTTATTATGGATGTTTGAACCGTGGTGTTTTTTTCCGTGAATTTAAATTAAACGGATATTTCCTAAGTAAAAGTTGATTATTATTTTTTATTATTAAAATTTTACCTTAAAAATTGGGGATTTTACACTTTCCGATCTTGAAATTTTCACCAATCAGCATGAATTGTGCCGACTTCCTTAACCGGTCAACCACTACCCATATGACATCATGCCCACACAACGTTCGAGGAAGCTTCGTTACGAAGTCTATAAGGACTTTGTCCCACTTTTTCATCGGAATCGATATTGGTTGGATTTCCCTATATGGCTTCTGATGGTTTGACTTCACTTGCGAACAAGTTATACACTTTTCTACATATCTCTCATTATCCCTATTCATCCCTGGCCACCTGGTGGTGGATCATGACATATTACACCCGAGCTTCTCGTATTAGACTCCTTTCGAATGTATTAATTGGGGTAAAACATCATATATCAGGTCTCAGTTACTCGCAAACAACCCAACCACTAACACTCAAGCTAAACCATTGAAAAGAGGAGAAAACCCCCAAAACACACAGTTAGCGCCGCTAACCTGTCTGGTTCAAGCATTTTCGCGACTTAACTACTCATTCAGCCACAGAAACTCAATAATATTCATACCAAATGCTAAGGAAAGTACTCTATTAACATATACCAACATCATATATCAATATAACAGCTTAATTTCACGAATTAAGACATCTAGGGTTTCAAAAAACCCCAAAACTCTAAAAAAATCAATTTACCTCTTTGATTTATGGATCAAGAACGCAACCATGATGTTAGATTCGATCTTCCTTAACTCCTATACGTTTCCCCTCGATCAATTTGGTGAAAATTGGGTTTTATCGCATCTGAAAGTGTTTGGGAATGTTTTTCTCCCGAATGAACATGCACGACATAAAAAGGGGTCTGACTTAGCGACATTAGCGTCACTAAGTTAGACAGATAACGTTGCTAATATAGCTTTTCAGCTAAAACTTCTCCAATTTATTTATATATATTTATCCCATAACTTAAACTCATACCCAATTAAGTTCCAAATCGCCAATAATCCATAAAAAGAGACTCCTACCTCTTCTTACACATCAAACAACTCAAAACACGAAGGAAATCTCTAAGAATCACGACACCTCTACTTAAAACAACTCACAACTAAACCACCATAACGATATCTCAAACTCAACATCTATACACAAAAAAGGAAAAATATGTAAAACACTATTTGCTTCAAACGCAATAGATACTTATATTTAATTTATTTCATTTTGAATGTTAAATTGATACTTTAACAAAGTTATCTTCATCTTGGATTTTCTTGAATCGTCTTTGCGACAATGATAGTTTTAAAACTCTATCTAAATCATCTTTTCTAACAGTGTTCTTTTTAGGAAAACTTATATTTGATGAGTCTTAAGAAGCTAAAAACGATCTTTTTGCGTAAAACAATTTTAAGCAGCAAACAGAAGCAATTTTAAAATAATTATTATTTTAAGAGCATTTTAACAAAACCACAAAGATGATCCAATTACTCAATATAAAAAGATTATTTGACAAGCATAGGATGTAAAGGAGACAACCTTTGAAGACTTTGATCCCACTTAGTTTTGGGGAGTTGATGAAGATGGCAAAAGAACCCAAAGGAGAGTTCCTCTATAATGTATCTACCAACAAGATTAAGGCACAATGGAATGCTATTTCCCTTTTGCATAAGCTACATCCGGCCTTGTGCATGTCATGACATACATAATTTAGTCTACTGCTGAAGCATACAATATGCTACTCATGCTTTTGATCTCATCATCTGAACTAAGAAAGTCTGTCTTAGACAAAATGGTGCCAGACAGCATAGGTACAATTCCTCGTTTTGAGTTTTCCATTGAAAAACGTTTTACGACTTTATCAATGTACGAACTTTGACTCAATCCAACGAGTCGTTGGGATCTATCTCTATCGATCCTAATACCGAGTATGTATGCCGCATCCCATAGATCTTTCATTTGAAAAAACTTGCTTAGATAAACCTTAGTCTCTTTCAATGTTGGGATATCTTTCCCGATCTCTTCTACATATAGAATTAGAAAAATAATTTTGCACCCACTTGCTTTGATGTATACACATGGTTCATAAGGGATTTCTAAGAAACCAAACTTTTTGATGTGCTCATCAAAGCGATGATACCAAGTCCTAGATGCTTGTTTCAATCCATAAATGGACTTTTTTTAGTTTGCACACCTTCTTTAGGTTATCTGGCGACAAAACGTTCAGGCTGTTCCATATAGACATCTTCGTCAAGGTATCCATTAAGGAAAGCAGTTTTGACATCTATTTTCCATATATCATAGTCGCAATATGCGGCTATGGCCATGATAACTCTAATGGGTTTAATCTTGGTAATTGGCGAGAAGGTATCCTCATAGTCAATACCATGAACTTGACTTGAGTATACCCTTTCGCTACAAGTCGTGCCTTGAATGTTTGTACATTCCCCTCCATGTCGATCTTCATCTTGAAGATCCACTTGCTTCCAATAGTCCGACTGTCAAAAGGCAAGTCAACCAAGTCCCATACTTGATTATCACTCATGGACTAAATTTTCATCTATCATGGCCTCAAGCCATTTATTAGATTTGGAATCTACAGTAGCTGCCTTGAAATTAGTGGGCTCACATTGATCCAGTAAGAAGAATTCCTCATCAGGAATGAAAAATCCATATCTGTCATGTTCCTGTCGAGGTCTACTTGAGCGTTGTACAGTTGGTGCGTTGTTTGGCATCTGAATACCAGTCCGAGGCTCCACAGTATCAGGTGGAATGTTATTCTCAAATACAGGTTGTGCTTCTCTAATCTCCACGAGATCAATGGTTATCCCACTTGCTTTATTCATAATAAAGTCCTTTTCATGAAACACAACTTTTCGAGCTATAAAAATCGATTTTCTTCTTTCTTAAAGAAGTAATAGCCCATGGTTTCTTTTGGGTATCCCACAAAGATACACTTTTAAGATCTGGGTTCCAGCTTGTTAGAAGTCTCTACATTAACATGAGCTTCACCACCCCAAATCTTTAAGTAAGACATTAGTGGAACCTTTCCATGCCATAACTCGTATGGTGTCTTAGCAGCCTTTTTAGTTGGGACCATATTTACAATACGGGCAACAGTTTCGAGGGCATATCACAGAGCGAATGAGGAAGGGAAGTATGACTCATAATCGATCGTATAATATCAACTAAGAGATGATCTCCTTTTGGTAACACCATTATGCTGTGGTGTTTCGGGTAGAGTGACTTGTGACACTATGTCACAATTCTTAAGATATTCATCAAACTCATAACTTAGATATTCGCCACCACGATCTGATCGTATGGTTTTAATCATTTTACCTAGCTGAATTTGCACTTCATTTTGGAACACTTTGAAGATTTCAGAAGCTTCATATTTGTGTTTCATGAGATACATATATCCGAATCTACTGAAGTCATCAGTAAATGCGATGATGAAGTATCTTTCATTGTTTCTGGTCATTGTCCTAAAAAGCCCACATACATCAGTATGTATGAGTCCTAATAGATCATAAGCCCTTTCACCAAGACCAATAAAAGGAGCTTTAGTCATTTCTCCACATAGACAAGATTCGCAAACATCAAAAGACTCTGAGCCAGTTGATTATAAGATCCATCATTTTGAAGCTTAGCAATGCAAGTTTTGTTTATGTGACCAAGTCGACAATGGCACAAATAAGTTTTATTAAAGTTCGACATTGTTTTCTTATTTGTTAGTTGTAAATTGAATTATCATTGTTGTATGAATCGTTTAAATCAATCTCATATATTTCATTATTTAGACAAGTCACAAAATAGAATATATTATCTTTAAGCACGAATATGTTTCCATAATGAAAGTCAAATTCATAATGAAATCCTTGTTCATACAAACGAAATGTAGATATAATATTCTTAGTTATACTAGGTACATAACAACAATTGTTTAATACAAGATAAAGCCGTTTTGGAAGTAGGAGATGATATTGGCCTATGGCCTTGACAGCTACATGATAATCGTTTCCTACATGCAATTCCAAATTGCCATCGCGTAGTTCTCTAACATTCCTTAGTCCTTGAAAAACATTGCAGATGTTAGTACCACTTTTGGTATCGAATACCCAAGAGTTGGTACCGAATGCATATAATTCAGTTACATATATGCCCGAGGTACCGATCTTATCGGTCTTGTTACTCTTAACTTCCTCAAGATATTTGGGCAATTGCGCTTCCAATGTCCCTTATCCTTGCAATGAAAGCAATCACAGTCGGTAGTAGGCTTAGGCTTAGGAGAAGGGTTGGTGGAACAAGGCTTCCATTTACTCTTTCCTTTATCCTTATTAAGGACCTAGCATTTTCCCTTCCGAGTAACATTACCCGTTTTCTTCTTGGAGACATGACCCTTGCGGATCATCAACACTTGATTCCCCGACTTTCTTGATATTTCCCTCGGCATTTTTAAGGATCGAGTGAAGCTCATTGATGCTCCAATCCCAATCATTCATAGTAAAGTTCGACACGATTGATTGAATGATTTTGGCAAAGAGGAAAGGATTACATCCGTTGCTAACTCATCACCAAAATGGAAATCGATAAAATCATTCAAGGTCTCAAACCTTTCTTGCTTAGCCTGAACCTGAAAAATCACTTTCAGTTTCTTGATCATATCAAGTGCTTCATGAAACATAAAGGTTTTCTGAAGCTCAAGAGACATAGTGTCAAGCATAATGCAAGCCACCTGGAGCGAATCATTTACGTGTTTCGTTCGAGCGTCTTTTACTTGCTTTGAGGCATTGTTGGGAGGTTCATCAGACATAGGCACATCAAGGGGATAGTCCTTTTTTCAAGCTTGAGGACAATCCTGAGTTGCCTAAACCAATTAAGGAAGTTTGGTCAGATCAATTTTTCTTTTTTGAGGATGGATCGAATAGAGAGAGAAGATGTGGTTACAGACGGGGTGATCATCTACAAAATAATAATATTCATTTTAATATCTTTGATATATTTCTTTTTAATATTAATTACCCTTTAAATTAAGATTGAAAAGCTAAGATCCACATCACACATAATCATTTGATGCGGTGACCCACAACACAAGTGATTATGTTGATCGGTAGGTTACGATAACCAATTTCATCTCATCTGTAACTCTTAGAATTTTATGGGATCCAAAAACATATTATGCTTAATGGCATGTTAATCCCATCTATGCCTCAAGTATCTCATGCTTAGGTGACCTTTATCACATAAGATTCTTGAAGAAATCATCCAAACTTAAAAATCTTGTGAATTACACTTACTAACGGTTAGGTGACCTGTATCCCATTAGCAAACATAAAACACTTTGGCCATCAAGGGACAATGCAAATAGACAAGGTGACCCAAGAATCTATAAGCATTTCACAATGATATACAAGTGCTTTTTTAAAGTGGATTACATAGATTTGAAGTTTTTCCGAATAAGGGCTTTTCAGCGTTTTATTATTCAGTATTTTAAAACGGTTTGTATCATGAATATTTCAAGCATAAAATATTCGTTGGTACATTTTTCAAGGTTCCAAATGTATAAAATTAAATCAATAACTCATATTCGATTTAGTTTGTTAAATTTAATATCTAATATTAATTTTGTCGTTATAACGATAGGTACCGATTTTTAGTTTTTTTAATAAAACTTCATTTATTATAAAGTTATGGAGTTTAGATTTAGTTTAAAACATTTATAATCCTTGTTAAATATTTAAAAATTTTGGCTATTTGAAGAGTTTCAAAACTTAAAAGTATTTTTAATTAAAAATCCAATTTTACACATCTCATGTACAAACTTTATTATTTAAAATTTCAAACTCCAACTTGATGTTATTTTTGTTAAAATGTTCTTTTGTATGTAAAACATATTTTCAAAGATATAACATTATATAACAAAAAAAATAAACATCAGAAGCATGCATCATACAATGTATAACACAGCCATTTTTAGCAACAATTATTGTGAGCCAATCACATTATTAAGTCATTTCTAAAGGACTTCATGAGGACACTTCAAGGGTCTTCAAAACATCATGTCTTGAAAGGATCTTCATAAGCTCCACCTTGTTGAAGTAAATTTGTAATGAAGTGCCCAACTATCCGAAGTCCCAGCTCAAGACGCCGAAGTAAAAAAAAACAATAATAGAAGACACCGAAGTCTGAGGACTCCGAAGGGAGTTTCCTGAAGGATCCGAAGACCTCTTAGCTGTAACACCTTTTGTGTGTACGCGTGATAGTACATTAGGTGTTGCATGAATCTTGCATCCTATTGGTTAGTACTCTGATAGGATATTCTCTGTAACAAATTGTACTATGAGTATCACTGATTATGTATAAATATCAGTGATACCATACCGTGATTGCTTAGTACAATACCAACTGTTAGAACACTAGTCATTGTTTGTTTATTTAATCGATTTCAACACTCAACAAGTGGTATCAGAGCAGGTCAGCTCGAAAACCTGTTTATAGAGCTCTATTCCAGTGTTACAGTTGTAGATCTGAATAGTTTCTCAGATCTAGTCTTCCACATATGTTAAACAACTCTACAACATGTTTTTATGAAAAGATCTCGTTGAAAAATACTCAAAATGGCTGATTCTACTGCAGCTTATGCCAACATGCTCAACTATGCAAATCTCATTGGTTCTGCAACAAAAGCTCCTGTTCTAGTAATTTCTTACTATGACTATTAGGCTGGAAGAATGAAGGACTATCTGATTGGGCTTGATAAAGATCTATGGAGATCTGTGACTGATGGTCCTCATACTGACATTGCTGGTCGATTCGTAGTCCCTGATGGAGAAGAAGCTGTAGTTCTGAATGCTACAGATATGAAGAAACTTGAAAATGACGAAAGGGCTGTGTGCAAACTACGAAGCGGACTGGGTCCTGACGTCAGTCATCACATAGCCGATGCGAAGTCTGCCAAAGAGATGTGGGATAATCTTGCACTTTATTTTGGAGGTGACAAGATTCTTCACACAAGCAAGGTTCAAGAAATTCTAGCAGACTTTGGGAACTTCAAACAAGAAGAGAATGAGTCCTTCGAAGCATGCTATGAACGTCTCAGCAACATGATCTATACCTTGGACAAGTATGGAGAGACACGAAGTTAACAGGAGATCAACATCAAATTTCTTTATAGTCTTCGCAAAGAATGGAGACCAATCATGCTCATGATTAAATCTTATGAAAACATTGAGAAGTACAAGTTAGCTGCTCTGTACAATTTGCTAAAATCAAGCGAACTAGATATTGTGGGTCGAAGAAGTGAAACTGCTGGACCTGGATCCCTTGCCCTTGTTTCAAAAGAAGAAGAAGAAGCCAGTGATGAGGAGGTTGCTGCTTATATGGTTGATGACAATGGTGAAACAGTTGCTCTCTATGCTGCAAACAGTCGAAGGTTCAAGAAACCATTCATTAAAAACAACTCAGGGAAACCGTTTGTCAAGAACTTCAACAAACCAAACTTCAGTCCAAAACCCAAACCGGAAATGTACACTCTGAAGGACGATAGTTCAAAGTCTTCAACTCCGAAGCCATCTGAAAAACAGGCTTCGGAGTCATCAAAAGAGAAAACCGAAGAGAAGAAAATTTGTGGTGATTCAGGCTATGACTGCAATTACTGTCATGGCAAGAATCACTTTGTAAAAGATTGTATGCTTCAAAAACAAAATGAGAAGAAACCTCAAGTGAAGGATGAAGCTTACTATGCAAGGAAAATGGAAGAAGTGAGGGAAAAGACCAAAGACTTAGCCCTGATGGCTGCTGAGGATTATCAAGGATCTTATCAAGTCTGGTCTTCTGACTCAGAAGATGAAGAAGTAAGAAAGCCAACTGATAGTGCTTTCATGGCGTATGATGATGGTAAGAGCTTTCTCAAAAGTACTTCTGAGGAGATGGGTGATGAGGAGAAGCTGGGTTATGGAACAACTGCTGGTCTTGGTTTTAAGACTTCGGAGGTGAATGAGATGATTGTTGCTGGGAATCCGAAGACCTGGTCTGACGACATTTCGGATGATGATGAGGAGATTTGTTTGATGGCAAATGACACACGCCTGACCATTCCTGAGCAGGTATCCAAGCTTCTCTCAACTTTTAAAATTCCTATTTCTCAATCCACTCCTATCATAAATGAAATAACTCGTGATTGTTCTGTGATGCATAAAATGCTTATTGATGCGAAAACTAGGGAGATAATCAGTGAGCAGGAGATTCTCAGCTTGAGGGGGAGAGTAGAAAGTTTGATGCTAGCCCTAGAAAAGTCCAACCTAAGAATCTCATTGCTAGAAGAGAATAGAGAAAAACATTTGAGCAATCATGATGTAATTTTGAGACAACGCAATATATTTTGTGAAACTGCAAAATGTTTATATGCTCATATTACACGTATTTATCATTCAGCTGATGTGTGCCATGTTCAACATAGACAACTATTACCTTTTATTGAGTTTAAGCTTAAGGAAGTTGATAGTATATCTTATGAGTGTGAATCTATAGTATTTGGGTCCGAAGTGACCATTCCTTCTTATAAACATGGTTTGATATCTATAGAAAAACATCTCACTGCTGATAACTTGTTGAAATTATTGCCACAAGAAATCCCAATTTTGAAAAAGAATGTTCCTCAAATTGAAAACAAAGAAAAAGTTATTGTTGAAACTGCATCTGAGAATGATTCTCAAAGTGATTCGGATATGGAGGAAATTGATTGTTCTTCATTAACTTTATTAAAATCATCCTCCGCATCCGCATCACCATCCGAAGACATATCACAACTGTCTTCGGTGGACAAAGGAAAAGCAAAAGTTGTTTGTGAACCAAAAACCATTGAAAACAAAGAAATTGTGAAATCAAAATTACAAATCTCAGATGATTGTGTCTCTTATGATCAATATCTTAAGGACAATTCAAAAAGGCTAGTCCATGTGGCTTGTATCTATCCGAAGATATCTTATTTCAAAAATGTCATCTTTGTGAAACCAGGTGGATTACCTTTGATTGAACACGATTTGGAAAAACTTCTTGAGGAGGATAATTCCACAGTTACTGAGGAAGGATTATTTTCATCTTCAAAAATGGTTGAAAACGAAATGAATGAAAGAATGGAAGTAAAAATCAACATAAGGAAACAAGATTTGTATGGCCATAACATCTACAATCGTCTTTGTTATGAAAAAGAAAAGATTCTCAAAAACATGTCACATCTTTTGAATGTCAAAAATGATAATCACATTTACACAAATCGAAATTACAAACAAATTCAAGTTATGGAGAAACCCATAGCTCCGAAGATGGATGTCTTTCAATTAATAGAATCATGTGAAAGTGTACCGCTGTCACAATCTTCTGAAAAGGTTATTGCAAAACCAAAAATTCTTGTTTCCAAGCCCTCGGTACAAAATTCCATGATTTTGAAGAGACCTCAAATTCAAAACCATGCTTCTACTTCCAAAACAAAACCAGCAATTATGTCTACAAACACAATTCAAAAACCTATTGCTGTGAATTTGAAAACGAAACAAAATCAAAATCTTGTCAAAAGAAAAACACCCTTCGGAGTTTCAAAATCAACAAATATGATTGCTTCAACTTCGGGAACAAAACCAATTGATTCAAAGGTATCAGAAGTCAAAAATCATCAGGTCAAACCAACATTTACACCGACAAATCCTAACTTTCCAAATCCCAAATTTCAAAAACCAACAAGGAAAACTTTTTCAAAAGGCAACAACTTGATATATACATTCCATCAATGGTTAGACAAAAATTTGGATCTGTTTAAAGATAAGAATATTTCATTAAATGATTTTAAGTTGGCATACGGAGAGTACCTTTGTACCTCTACGTTGTGCAGTTCAATGTCAAGAAAATCAACAATTGAAAATTCGAAACAAAATTGGAAAAGAAATGACTTAAAAGAATATCTCACTACAAAAACCAAATCTTCAAAATCATCAATGAATTCAAAAATTTCTAGTGAAAAGAAAACATCAAAAACCTCGAAGTCAAAATCATCCAAACAAATATGGGTTCCGAAGTCCTGCATTTTGTCAGTCACTTCGGACTCATCAAATTTGACAAAAAGCTTTTCTGAATCTTGTTCAGACTCTTCGGAATCATGTTCATCACATGAGGCATCGAAGAATCTGATCAACTTAAATGCAAATGAAATATCAGAAGAGGCCGTAGAAAAGTGGATTCAAGAATCCTTCGCTTACCCTGAGGACCCAAGATTGATTGGGCACCAACTCCTTATTGATTAATTGCAGGTAATGTCTACTGAGCAGTACGATACAAAATGGTACATGGATAGTGGCTGCTCAAGACATATGACAGGGAAGAGGGAATATCTTAGAGATTATAGGATGTTGGATGATGCTGGAAATGTACGCTTCGGTAATAATGAAACATGTCCAATTCGGGGTTATGGCAAAATAACAAATGGCCAATTTACAATCAGCAGAGTGACATTTGTTGAAGGGTTAAAACACAATCTTGTGAGTATATCTCAATTGGTGGTTGGAACGGGTAATGCAGTTACATTCAACAACCAAGGGAGTGTCATCACAAAAGAAGAAACAAACGAAGTCTTGCTGAAATCTGAAAGGAAGTGATCAATGTTTCCCTTAAATATGAAGCCTGTAACTGGTGGGCAATCTTTGTCTCCTCTCAAAAGCCAACTCCGATGTCAGCTGGCTTTGGCATCGAAGACTTGCTCATTTGAACTTAAAAGACTTAAACAAGTTAGTGGCTATGGATTTGGTTCGTGGAATGCCTGCACTTAAATTTGATAATGATGCACTTTGTCTGCTTGTGAGCATGGCAAACAAACAAAACAAAGGCATCCAACTGTGATCAACCCTAGAATCACCGAACCTCTTTCACTTCTCTATATGGATTTGTGTGGTCCATCCGCAGTAGAGTCAATTGGAAAGAAGAAGTACATTCTTGTGATAGTTGATGATTATTCAAGGTTTACAAAGGTCCTATTTCTAAGAAACAAATCAGATGCTGCTGAAGAAATCATTAACTTCATAAAGAAGATGGAAGTGATGCTAAACAAGAAGGTCCGAACTGTGCACAGTGACAACGGTTCGGAGTTCAAAAATCAAATTATTGATGGATTCTTGAAAACAAATGGGATTAGTCACAACTTCTCAGCACCGTATACTCCACAACAAAATGGTGTTGTAGAAAGGAGAAATCGTTCTTTGTGTGAAGCAGCTAGAACCATGCTCAATTTTGCAAATTTGCCCATGTATTTCTGGGCCGAAACCATTTCTACCGTCTGCTTTACTCAAAATAGATCCTACATTCACAAGAGATTTCATATCACACCTTATGAAGTACTCAACCGAAGAAAAACAAATGTCAAATTTCTTCACATCTTCGGTTGTAGGTGTTTCATCTTGAATTTGATAGATCATTTGACAAAGTTCAATGAAAATTCAGAAGAAGGGATTTTTCTTGGATATTCTCAAGACTCAAAAGCTTACAGAGTCATGAACAAGAGGACTCGAAAGATTGAAGGAACATTCAACCACATGTTTGATGATTACTATATCAAGAAGTCTTTGTATCCATTCCCCATATCATCTATCTTTCCAAAGCCTGCTGTGGATGCTGTACAAATCACTACATTTGACACAGAATTCACACTTTTGTTCGATCCACATGTGAGTTCTGTGGACTCTGAAGCCAGGGCACCTGATAACCATGTGTCTGAACTGTCCAAACTCACAGATGGACCTGATGACTCTTTCACAAGTAGTGTACAAAGACCATCATCTGTTGAGAGGTAGCCATCGAACCGAAGTGAAGGGAATGCTAGTGTTGAGGGGGAGCCAAACAACAGTCCAACTTCGCCCCTACAGGAAATCTCTCATATCATGTCCCTGTATCCATCAGTCCAGGGGGAGCCAGAGATTTCCACTCCTAAGTCAGCAACACCAGTCACTTCGGATAGAACAACCACTTCCTCAACACCAACTACTGTCGAGGGGGAGCATACTCTAAAATCCTCTTCACAATTGCACACACCACAAACAAATACAACTAACTCAAACAATCATTTAATAATGGGTGATTTTCCATCCACTTCGGGCTATCCTTCAGATATCGAGGATATTGATTCAGAAGGACCACTTGATTTCGATCCAAATTATCCTCCTTTGGACAAATGGACGAAAATTCATCCACCATCTCTTGTCATCGGTAACGTTCAAGATAGAGTATTGACTCGTGCACAACTTCACCAAAAACAACTTGATCTAAACAAAACTTCGGAGTTGTGCATGTTCAATGTCTTTATCTCCAAGGTTGAACCTAAGAATGTTAAGGATGCTTTTGATCACCCTGACTGGATTGAAGCAATGCAGTTGGAATTAGAGGAATTTGAAAGAAACAAAGTTTGGAGGCTAATTCCAAAACCTGCAAATGCTTCAATTGTTGGTCTGAAATGGGTGTATAGAAATAAGCTAGACACCCAAGGCAATGTGGTTCGGAACAAAGCAAGGCTGGTTGTCAAGGGTTATTGTCAATAGGAGGGGATTGATTACGAAGAGACATTTGCTCCTGTTGTCAGACTCGAATCAGTTTGGATATTTTTGGCTTATGCTGCACATAAAAATTTTGATGTCTATCAAATGGATGTCAAATGTGCTTTTCTGAATGGTGATCTCGAGGAAACCATTTTTGTTGAACAACCACCTGGTTTTGAAAGTAAAGAACATCCCAACCATTGCTATGTGCTAGACAAAGCTGTCTATGGTTTAAAACAAGCTCCAAGGGCTTGGTATGAGACCTTGACAAAATTTCTAAAAGAATCAAATTTCAAACAGGGATCAGTGGATCCAAAACTTTTTAGAAAGAAAGTTGGATCTCATCTGATGTTAGTCCAAATTTATGTGGATGACATAATCTTCGGATCCACTGACCCCAATCTCTCAAAAGACTTTGAAAAACTCATGAAAAGTAAATTTCAGATGAGTATGATGGGAAAGATTAACTTCTTTCTTGGATTACAAATAAAACAATACAAGTAGGGGATCTTTATTAATCAACAAAAGTACACGAAGAGTTTGCTTGAACGCTTCGAAATGACTAACTGTTCCAAAGCGAAAGTTCCCTTACCTGTAGGTACAAGGTTAAATCCTTCGTTGGACAAACCGAAGACCGACATACAACAATACCGAAGCATGATTGAATCATTGCTCTATCTCACAGCCAGTCACCCTGAGATCTTGTTTGCAGTCTGCAATTGTGCAAGATACCAGACTGACCCAAGAGAACCTCACTTGGCTGCTGTTAAGACAATCTTTTGATATCTTCATGGCACACCTGCTTATGGGCTGTGATACCCATCAAACTCAGGCTTCTACATTCAAGCTTATTCAGACTCAGATATTGGTGGATGCTCTATTGATCGCAAGAGCACTTCGGGGGGTTGTCAATTCCTTGATGGAAAGCTGATCAGCTGGCAATCTAAGAAGCAAACTTGTGTCTCTATCTCCACAGCAGAAGCAGAATATGTAGCAGCTGCAGCTTGTACCTCACAAATCATTTGGATCCAAAGCCAACTGAAGGATTATGCCATCAATATGAGAAAAATACCATTGTTTTGTGATTCACAAAGTGTCATTCGTATATGCCACAATCCTGTTCAACATTCCAAGACAAAGCGTATAGCTCTTCGCTATCACTTCATCAAAAGTCATGTTGAGGAGGGGAATATTGAGGTGCACTTTGTTCACACAACTGAACAATTGGCAGACATATTCACAAAAGCTCTAAATGAAGAGGCATTCACAAGAATAATTCGTGGACTTGGAATGATCGATGGATCCAGTCTACAATAAATCTCAGATTTGCTTATTCTTTCCTTAATCTTTTCCATTACAACATAAAAATTCAAACCACTCTGCAGTGCTCCGAAGACTGTTATCGCTTCGGAGCATATCAGAGTAAAACAAATCAAACAACTTAAGGTTGCGCCGCAGTACTCCGAAGCCTTCTGTCGCTTCGGAGCACCTCGGATCAGACAATTTTAGTTAATAAAATTGTCATGAATGTTAAAATCTCTTGAAACTTATTTTGACTTTATATCTCAAGGATAAATAATCTCATAATAAAAGGTTGTTTCAAAGAAAAATCAAAAACAAAATTACTTGTAAACACTTTAAAGTTCAAAACACAATTTTTAGTGCATGAGTGACAAAGTTTAACTTTCTTATCATGAATTAATTGATTAAAGGACAAAACTTTGATTTTAGATTCTGATGATCATTTCTTATTGCACTAAAAGGTATTTGGGAATCGATTTGAAACATTGGTAAGTAAACAGACTTTGGAGTAAGGTTAAGGCTATTTACAGATCGAAGCCATGTTTGATTTTAATATCCTTAACATAATGTCTATTCCTAACCTCCCCACTGAACTTGACTCGTTTCAATCCAAACTAATCCAGTAGCCTCAAAACTACTCAGGATAACACAAGTGTTCTGAAGTTTTCTTCAAAAGTAGTACCAACATTGTTTGATAAGCAAATTTAAAGTTCTTTTCATTAATGTTTCAAAATTGAACTAAATAAAGCTTTTCAAACTCAAGGATTGTGCAAAACAAAATAAAAGCACCACAGAAAGAAACCAAATGGTGGTATTTTTACTCTTCAGATAAGAAATCCAAAATGGAAAAAGATAATCTTCAAAATGAAAAGTTGAAAAACTCAGAAAGATAAACAGAAAACAAATTGTCAAAAGATTCAAAGACAACAAACAAGTTAAAAAGATAAACAAGGGAGTGCAAAAGAAAGATAAATCAGCACTCAAAGGCTTATTCTTCTGTTTTAAATAACAATACAAGGAACTCCTATAACATAGTCGAGTACCATGTAGAGAATATGAACATTTCAAGTAATCTATCTTAAATGGTAAAGTTGGGGTGGTGTACGAAGCTCAAAGGCTTGTCATCAGAGAATAGTATCCAAACACTTCAACTGATGAAATGGAATAAGTTTTTCAAAAAGGTTGTTCAAAGTCAATCCAAATTCTAAAACACTTCTGATGCTCAATTCAAGAATGAAAACCTTTAAATTTTAAATACAAAGGATGTTACCATTATTTGGTATGAAAAATTTGAAACACAAAAGATCAATCAAACCTTTGGTTCTAAATGCGAAATCAAGTTAACAATAGGGTGACTAGACTTTTACATTCATGACTGATATTGAATCAAACAGACTTCGGAATGAAAAATGGACTTCCAACATGATTCGAATGATTATGAACATTAACTTAGTAAATCTTCATTTCATAATATTCAGGGAAGTTAAGGTTAAATGTCACAATGCATCACTCAAAGATAAAACAAAACATATTCGAGAAAAACAAAAAGAAAACAAATGGACTTTGGTGTATTGATAAACACTTCACAAACAAATGTTGCTATCCGAAGTGTTATCAACATACTTCAGAGTTGATCATAATATTTACTCTACCTTTCCACTCCGAACAGTACCTATAACAGTCATAAATATCCTTGTTGATCTGAAGTCAAGTTATAGTTCATATGACTTTCACATTTATGTTATGATCAGAGACAAATAAAGGGGAATAATAACAAAGAAAATAAAGGCGAATCATAACAAAAAGATTTCATGGAAATGGCGGTTCAAATTTCAAATCATTGCAACTGACAGGCGGACGTTTCCACTTTTGCAGGGTTAGTGGGACGCGCAGGTGCTGAGGTGTCATGGTACTACTGGACCAATTCAAACGTGCATTAAATGGCCTACGGACCACGAACACTATATAAACCTCTCACCGTTTCAGTTCTTCTCTTTACGCGAACCTATCTCTCAAACTCTCTCTGCCAGAACTCACTCAAGAACCCTAAATTCTCTTCATCTTGTTCATACAATCAACAATGCCGACTGAAGCTTCATCGCAAACCACCGAGGCAATGTCAATCCCTGTGCTCAAGAACCAATCGGCTAACCTGGTTCTTCGCACTGATTCAAAACTCTACCCTCAACCATTCGTCGCTCTTGTCAAATGTTTGAAGGTATCAGTTCTTGGTCATGCTTTGACGCATGCCCCAACTATTCCTGCTGCCTTGGTGCACAGAGCACATTCCACCTCTAATGTCCTATTCGACACCAACAACAACGTGAAATCGGTTTCCTATGAAACTATTGACTGAAGGGGCAAGACCAAGAAGGTACAACTGACGAAGGAGAAATTTGCTGAGGCACTTCACCTTCCTCTCTATAACTCAAAAGAAATGGTTGTCCCAACTGCTGAGCAACTGGTGGATATGTTCAATGCCATGGGATATGAACCATAGTTGGAGACTATCGGTACTTTCAAAAAGAAACAACTTCCGGATCTATGGAGGTATTTCTTTAGCATTTTCCTTAGATGCTTATCTGGGAGGACTTCAGGTCTGGACTCTGCGAGTCAGTCCTTCCAAAGTTTGCTGTATGGTATCTACTTCGATGTGAAGGTTGATTTCGCATCAATCCTTTGGGCCGATTTCTGCTCACACATCAACCATACTCTGAAGGGCACTGAAATCTCAAATGCTAGGTTTTGGGCAATAGTCATTGATGCCCACTACAAGCAGATAGGGTTCGTATATGACCCTGATTTTCCCGAAATGAGATACACACACATCACAGTTCCTCCATTGGATGAGGTCCCTGCTGAATTTTGCACACAAATCCCTCAAGAAATGCTCTCTAAAGTTCTAATGGAATGTGATGAAGTCAACACATATCACAACACTCTTGAAATACCCTACCCTGTTCGAGAAATCATCCCAGCTGCACCTACCAAAGCCCCTGCACAAACCAAAGGAAAAAGGAAGTTAACGGGCGGTCCTAGTGGTCTGAAGAGGGTGACTAAGAAGAGGAAACCTTCACAGCAAACTACTCCAAAACGAAAACAATCCAAAAGGGCTAAGAAGGTATCTGCAGTGGATGAGTCTTCGGACTCAGAGAGGACCCCTTCTGCTAACATTTAAGCAGAAGAAGAAGAAGAAGAACAGTCTTCACCAATCCATGAAACTAGACCACCAACTCCACCATATATCACCTATCCTCCTCCTCCACCTCCAACAACAGCCCCTCCCACAGCTACTATTACATCCGAACAAACAACCACCATCCATACAACCACTTCAGATGTACCTCCTACTACATCTCCTTTCACTGCCATAATTACATCCGAACAGACCACAACAATACAAACAATCACTTCTGATGTGCCTCCAACCACAGCTCCACAAACTTCAACCATCCACACCACAGAAACTCCTCCCACTTCCACTACTCAAACCACTGAACCCATCACCTCCCTCATTGAAAACCCCATTATATCAGCCGCTCAAACATCAGAACCCATAATAACCACTTCAGAACCATTATTAAACATTTCATCCTCCGAAAGGGATAAATCACTCTCTGATTTTCCCTTCGGTGAAGACTTCGATTTTGAAAGCACCGTCTTTTCAAAACCCCCATCCACCGAAGAAGCAGTGGCTGCCTTCCACATGGCACCACTTACAATAAAAGAAGATGAGGATGATCGTCTTGATGACTCAGACTTCATCCTTGGAAAACAATATAAAATTCTCAATCGAAAACTGGATGCTATTCTCCAGTCAAACACTGGCTTCGATCCCACAAGAAGAACCGAAGTATGTGTTGAAGATCCAATGGCTGAAGCTCAGAAGTCCTTGACTAACAAAATGGAGGAAATGGTCAAGGCTTTGGGGAAAAGGATTCTCGATCAACAGATCGAAATCAAGAGAATTTTGGAAGAAACGTTTATCACTGCTGTTGAACAAGTCGATGAGAAGCATAGGCTCCTTAAGGAGCAAACTGAGAAAGGCATTAAGGACTTGGTGGAGAAAATGGAAGCCTCCAACTCCGAAGTGATGAAGGCCCTGATCACACTTCGTGAAAACACCAACTACTTCAACTCTCAGTACCAAACAAGCTTTGCAAAGCACCTATCCGATGCCCACAAGCGCATTGAAGAACTTACTGCTGAACAATCCCATTCAGCAGTCACCATATTTGCAAATGAGCTAAGGAAAACCAATGCCGCAATAACTTCGGATGTCATTGAGAAACTGAGGAGAACTCTTCAGCCAATGATAAATGTGTCTCTAAAGATGGAAAGATCTCAAGCTGGAAGGCCGAATCCTCAGGCAATTGCTCAGGCTGAACCAATGGCTCAACCTTCAAAAGGGGGAGAATCCGCAGCCTCAGGATCCGTAGCCTCAAAATCCCAAGCCTTGGTTACTCAAGCCCTGGTCACAGCTTCCTTAAAAACTCAAGCACAAGGCACTGCGACCACCACACCAAAAACCACCTTTCAAACCACCATTCTAGGGAGACCACCCTTCATTCTAACTATTTCAACAGCTGGTCCTACCTTCGAAACCACCACCACAACTGAAGCAGGTGGTTGCAGTTCAAGACCACAAGGCAATGTGCTGAGGATTGCTCCACACATGGAGCAAGTCCATAAAAAGAGAGAGGAGGACTACAGGAAGATGCTCATGATAAACAACATTGCTCATGAGAATCAAACCTGGACTGCGGAGCTAATTACATCCATTGGCTTCAATGACTTCACAGTTCTCAACAGGCTTCCTCTCTAAAGGCTTGAGACCAAATCCAGAATGAGTTGTCAACTTGACCTTCCATACAATCCGAAGACCTTTTGCCTTTCTTCAATTTGAAAGGCATGTACCGAAGGAAAAGTACTGAATTCAAGAAAAGGAAGGTAGCATTCCATGCAAAGTTCGTACAAGCTCCGAATTAGGTATGGAGTGAAAAGGAAATTGTAAAAATCATCTTTATCAAAGAAGGAGAGACATTCATGGGATTCAAGAACATTGAATTTTTTGTGCTTCGGGGTGTCAATGAAGAAGATTCAAAATTCACGATTGCAGACTTCCCAATCATGAACCCAAACGAATTCATTGTGCTTCTTGACATTCTGAAGTACTCAAACAGGAATGCCGCTGAGTCAGTGTCGGTCTTCACTGATGCTTTGACCCATATCTCCTCCTTCTTCAAGAACTACATGCTGAGATTTTCCGGGTTTGACATAACCGTGGGAAAGCTCTTCGGACAGACACTGGCACCCCCACCAACAACAATTGAAAATTTTGGGCATTTGAAGGCTGGGCAGATTGTAGACAAGCCCTGGGGTGTTATCTTTAAAGGATTATCCATTGACAGTGAGACAATGGTCACAAAATTTTTCGTGATTGATTACATAGACCTTTACCCTTCGGAATCCATTTCCGAAGTGATAGGTCTAGTAAAGAACTGTTTTGTGAATACTGCGGAAGAGAAGAAGAAAGTAAAAGATTATCTCAACTGGTGGTTGCAAGTGATATACACCTTGAAGCAAGTATACAAGACTCACTACAAGCCATAAGCTTCAGATGCACTTCACACAAAGGGGAGATTGTTGAAGTAAATTTGTGATGAAGTGCCCAACTATCCGAAGTCCCAACTCAAGACCCCGAAGTAAAAAAAACAATAATAGAAGACCCCGAAGTCTGAGGACTCCGAAGGGAGTTTCCTAAAGGATCCGAAGACCTCTTAGCTGTAACACCTTTTGTGTGCACGCGTGATAGTACATTACGTGTTGCATGAATCTTGCATCCTGTTGGTTAGTATTCTGATAGGATATTCTCTGTAACAAATTATACTATGCGTATCACTGATTATGTATAAATATCAGTGATACGTACCTTGTCTTGTGCGAGATTGTAATCGTCCCAATTGTAAAACCCTAAATCAATCAATCAAGCATTCGGCACAAGTTATCCATATCACTGTGTTCTTTAACTGTTCTTCATTATTCTAAATACTATGTGATTGCTTAGTACAATACCAACTGTTAGAACACTAGTCATTGTTTGTTTATTTAATCGATTTCAACACCCAACACACCTTGTTACATTTTGTAATTGTAAACAAACTAGTCTAAACTAATCTATTACATACAAAATGAAATAATACATATTTATCTATTACATAATCATAGGAATAAATAAATGGAAACCACAAGTGTCCTAATGGCTTGTTTATACACAATCGCATCACATGAAATATAATCAACACTTTGTTTTTTTCTAATGCAACTTTTAAATGCATGAAAATGATCATATATAAAAATAAACAATTTTATAACAACAAGTTGTCAAAGAAAACAAATATGGATATTTCTTAGCTAAAAGAAATCCATCATTGTTTTCCAAAAACCGAAGATTATCAAATATAAAAAATTATTCTTACATATGAAAGATGGCTCTGGTATCACTGATGGGTTTTGATAAATAAAATAGAATGTTTTACGTTAAGAAGGCAACGAAAGCCTTATTTAAAATAACTAGTTTTTTAAACCATTTTAAACAAAACCATCAAGGATCTATTTACATTGGTAAGTATAATATTAAAACATACATATGATATTTTAAAGAGATAACCTTCGAAGCATTTAACCTCTCTTGGTATTGGGGTGTTGAAGTAGATGGTAAAAAAAATCAAGAAGCTTGATTTCTCTACAACTATTCACCACCAAGGTAAAGGCACTTGGAATGCTAGTTACTTCATGTATAAAGAACTTCTTAAGCCTTTAAGTACTTAACAAATTAAGCACTAATGGAGAAGTGCTTCTACACTCTTAAACTTGGAACAAGCTTCACAAAAGGAGCGAGTAGAGGGGAGAAGAGAAAAGCCATGGTCTTGAGAGGAAAAAGAGAGGAAAAATTAGATGCAAACTTTGTATCTCATTATCTTTTATACTCACAAGAGAGTACCATGACCCATACTCTCATTAAATGCAAAAGATATGATCTTATACAAGGTATGGGTGTTGGAACCGAAATCTAAGTAAAAGTACGAAAAATGGAAGAGAGTCCGAAACCTGGATGGATTTCGGAATGGTTGGACAAGTCCGAAGACTTGAATGGTGAATGCGGAAAGATGGGCAAGTTCGGAAACTTGATAATTTACTTAGATAGATCTTTTTAGCTCAACAATACAAAGCACAAACAGTTAACAATATTGAAAGATTAAGACAGTAAGATTGAAATAAGAAAAGTAGAACAAGTAAAGTAAGAATAGATATGAACAAGACAAGATATGATGGAGTGAGAGGATTTTATATATATCAATGAAAGATCGTTAGAAATCAGTTCCCAAACCATGAAGACTAAATGAAGAAGTGGTCTCCCTTTTATAGTGCAAGGGAGGACCACAAGATATTATCCTAACGACTGAAGAGGAGACAACACGTCTCTCTTCAGTCAGATAAGATGGTTATAAATAATAAAATAATACAATGTCAGACTAGGGCGACTATGCTAGAATATAAATAATACAATTAATATAAGGAACATGCTTCTAAAAAGTCACGCCTAATCTAGTCTAATCATTCTATATAACTTAAAGTGCTTATCCTTTTGTCTTATCTTCATCTTCAGTCTTCTAAGCCTTTGATGTTGACTAAAGTTAAGATTTAACATCGGTGTAGCTGATTGCTGAATCCAATAGACTTCAGAAGTTACTTGATTTGCTAAACCGAAATCCAGGAGTGGATTTCGGTGTCTTGACTTTTCTGATCTTGGTAACTTTGGAACTTGGACTTCTGATCTTGAGCATGATTCTAAGTGGATTCTGAACATGACTTCCGATCTTGCTTCATATGCCGAGGCCATCTATGTTGCATGGTTCCGAAATCCAAGACTGGATTTCGGTATAACATATTTTGGACATATATATAATAAAGACATTCAAACGAAAGCATATTCATTGATAATCAAAACACGATTATGAGCATACATACACCAAGTAAACTATTGTTTTCAACATCTATGACTTCACGATACATTCCATCAATTAAACAAACATACAAACAAACAAACCATCAATTCAATTGTTCAAGTACCACCAAAACAAACATTCAGATCAAACTCCGGGTTGGTTAACGACCCGGCTAACACTAACAATTCCCCCTTCAGTGACCAACCGAGGGGTTTGAACTTCTGACACTTCAAGCTTTATCCTTCACTCATTGTCTCCAAGCTGTTACCCAAAAGTGCCTTACACCGATCATCCATTCCATCCGCTTGATCATCTCCTCTTTAGCTTCAGGAACAGACCGTTTGGATTTCTTGATTCCAGCAATGAAGTTTCTAAGTACCTCATTGGAAGCTCTTCGGATTTGGGAAGCCCGGAAGAACAATTTGGAGGATTTGTCTTGAGATCCGTAGACAATACCAAGGATTGGATCATTTGTAGCGCCATGAACCCATTCTGATCTTCCATCCGACATAGTCAAATCTAGTGCTTCGTAGAATTCCTCATGTCTTTCAGTTCGGACAAGCTTGTTTAGTTCACCATCATAAAACATGAATTCGATCAGAAGTTGTTCCAAGAATTTTCTTGCCACCAGGTACGTCTCTTTTGTCTCTTTCTTCTGCTCAATCTTTGGAACCAGCCTCATTACAATTGTGTATAAATCTGTTGGATTCATCTTTCTAAAGTCCGCTTCTGAAATGGTTGTTTCGATGTTGTCTCTGACTATTTGATATTCATAATAGTCAGACTTTTCAAACTTTCTTCTTTTCAGTCCAGAGACAGCGGTAATAGGCTCTGTTGACCAAACTTTTGAGGAGGACTACCTAATCAGAAATATTTGAACTTTCCTTCATAGTTCCACGTTCAGATGAACAGAAGGGAGGCCTAAGAAGGTGTAGGCAAACGTTTCGCCATTCGGGGACAATGGGACATCCCAACTGTGTACTATTGATTTCGGAGTATCATAGGATTTTACTGGACAATAATTGAGATCGATCAGATGTCGAAGAGCGAAATGGATGTTCAGGAACGGTCGATTTGTATTTTCTGCTTTAGATGTAACTTCAGCTTCAAGTTCATTATCCACTTCTTCAGCAAATTTTGCTGCAAGCTCACCGAAGTAGGCGTTTTTAGGGCTTTGACCTTAGGGGGATCAAAATCTTTGATTGGTGAGTATCTGGAATCGCTTGTGTTGAGTTTTGGTGAATTTGGCGATGTGAGATTTTGTTTCGTAGGTGTCAGAGGAGGAGAGTTATTTTTCTGAGGAGTTGGGGGAGGAGAATTTCTTTCATCATTTCCTTTGCCTTCCGATTCTGAAATTGACATGTTGTCATCATTGCCATCTTCATTTTCACTTTCATTTTCGTCATCTTCTTTGTTTCCTTCGTCATTGACTTTGTCATCTCCTAACGGTCCAGTTCTGGAAGGTCCCGTTGGCACCATTCCCCTTCTTGGGGATCCTTCAGCAGAAGGGGTCATAGGTAGGTGCCTTGACAAACCATCGAGCTTTTCAAACAGATTTTCAGCAATCTCCTTCAGTTCTGTGAAGATAGATTCAGAAGTTTGAGAGGAGAATTAGTTAAGTTTTGGAATGAGCTCATCAATGCGTTCAGCTGCTAGATTGAGATTGCCCACTGGTACATGGACGGAGTCAGCAACATTCTTAAGCGTGACCGACAACAAACGAATCAGGAGAATCTTGGTGTTCCGGAGGGATTGATTCTCCAAAAAGACACCATCGATGTGTTTCTTAACATCATCAAACAACATAACAAATTTTACTGAAACAGATGAGCTGTAGGTTTGGACTTCATTGAATAATTTCACAGTTGTGATCATTAGCTTGTTGGCTTCTTTGCTACTTGACTTGGCATCAGATTGACGATCGGTGTCAATTTTCTGAAGACCTTCAGATATGGCCTTCTGGACTGATGCATCAAGTGTGGTTTCCTTCTTTTCAAGCATCTCTACCTTCTTACGGAGCTCAGAGAGTTCCTTCATGATGACCTCATTGGACTGGGAAGAATTGAGTGTAGTGACCATGCTCAAAAGGGAGTCTAGCTTTGAGTTGACATTGGAGGAATCATTTTTCGGAGGAGGCGGAATGTCTGTTTGATTTCCTCGATCGGAAGCAGATGATGATTCGTCAATGTGAATATCAAGCTTGGCGTGTAGAGGGCGATTCACTTCGTCGTCATTTCGGAAGAAATGCATGATTTTCTATCCGATTTCTGAAAGAACGATTCTGGATCCAGATTGTGGATGTGATTTTGGTAGGAGAGAAGGAGGCTTTATAATTTTGGGTTTGTTTTTCTCATTTAACCTTTGCATGAACATTACATATGTCAGAGGAACAACATGTTTGGCTAGATTTTCCCACTTTTTCTCTTCGGCGTTAAAAACAAATGAAGGAGCTGTCATCCGGGAAAGCTCGAGTTCTAGCCATTTGTTAATCCCATCAATCTTGGTTACCAGTTCAGCCCTTTTTAGCTGAACGACTTCTGTGTCGGTATCGGAAGGTTCACCCACAGCTCGCAGTTGTAAGGATCGAGTTTGGCGAACGTTAAACCTTTGTTCCATTTCGGCAAGCAGACACTTCTAATCACCAATGGCCATTCAGAAACATGCCTTGTGAATAGTATCGGGAGTTGGTGTTCTAAATTGTTGTGCCTCTTTTTCTTTTTCTTTTAATTTCTCGGCATCTTTTCTTTCGTGTCCCTTTTTCTGTTTTTCAGGGGACTTTTCCTTTTTGATCTTTTTCAATTTTTCAGATTCTTCCTCAGAGTCATCAAGCTCCCATTTAGTAAAACGCTGAAAGGTTTTTGGAAATCAGAAATTTAAACAAAAAGGGTAACACATACCAATAGTTGCTGGAATCGGGGAAAACAGAATTTAGCTTATCACGAAGATAGTAAAATTCATGACCAAAAGCTTATTTTGTATTCCCAAAAATCAGTGATTTTTGTTACTCAAATTGTTTTGACATAAATGTTTAAACAATTAGACCTAACATTACTGAATAGATGATAGGATTTCCAGAATACCAATGACGATAATCAACGAGTTGATAACAGGGTATTCTGTTGCGACTTATATGGAAATAAGTATGGTGAGGCATTAAGTTGTTCAGAAAATGAGTGTTCAGAAAAAGGAGTGTGCCGAAAACATTTGTTCCGAAAATATTTGTCCCGAAAAGGATTGTTCCGAAAATGATTTTCTCATAGGATACAGACGTGATCATCAGGATGATCATTCAGAAAAAGCTATTATATTTAATCGATACCGGAGGTAAAGTGAATATGTAGGAGGAAAGACATGTACCTTGGTTTTCTTTTGTGGTTTGGCTCTTGGTCTTTTAACCGGAGAGGTGTCAGCTTGCTTTTTGCCTTTATTTTTAGGGGCCAGTTCTTTAATCAGAGGTTCAGGAGGGTAAGGTGTAGTATTTGCAGTGTCTGGCAAATACTTGATGATAAGATCGTTTCTAGGATCACCGAGATTGTAGAATGCTTCTGGAGTCTCCAAATAGGACCAAAAATGGGATCAGTTTTTGGTGTGTATGGGGTGTTAGGGAGCATCTCCAGTAATCTGTCGTCTTTGGCTACTGGAATCAGAACCTTGTTTATACTATGTAAAACTTCAATGCGCATGGCCCAATACCTAACAGAATGTAATCAGAACCTGGGGGCCTTTTGAGATACAATGACATATGACAGGAAATCCTCGAAAAGGATTCCCGCATAGTCAACGGGTCTGCCTGTATTCAGACTCCATAGAAGCTTAAGCATGCGTCTGCTCATTTAGTCTGACCCGCGTATTTTGGCTATCAAGCTGCGAACACAGTAATGCATTATACATTGCCACATGGGAGATAAACTACTCTTTTTGAGTAAAGAGAGATTGTAGAGAATGTATTTGTAGCCCATTTGATATAGCTTGTTGATGAGCTGAGTTTGAGTTGGTTCCTCAAATTGTTCTTGACGAATTCGAAGGTGCAGGGCTGTTCCAAAGACTTTTCTATCCAGGGGAACTTCTTTACCATTTGCCAGAGTAATGATAACCTGGTTGTATTGCTTCTTGGCAGTGCGTATAGTTGTCTCAAGCAGTTGTACTAAAATGGCAGGAGGAGAGTCGAAGAAGGCTCGTGATAAAGGATGTCTGTTTAAAACATGGATCACGACCTGTAGATAGTCTTTGAATAGCGTAGGATCACTAGGGGCTGGAAAGTTGCAACGGGCAATAGCACCATTTCCTTCACCAATGGAACCACCGCTTTTAGAGGAAGTTGCCATTCTAACACTGCACCAACAAGATTAAAGAGGCAAAATATACTAAAAAGTTTAGTCACCAGACAGGAACAATGAAGAACAGTTATATACACGAAAATTTTTGTTCCTGAGTTGCTAAGGCTTTAACGATCTAAACTCAATCATTCTTGAGACAACAGAGGCATTTCAGAAAATATGTGGACCCATTGTTTTACCAGAAACATCAAGAACACCAAAGTGTTCGGGTGAGTGCGACGAACATTCAAGAACACAACTATTAAGTGTATTTGCAGAATATAGAAAGTTTTAAGTTCATGAGAGGTTACCTTAGTCGAAGACGATGAACCAAAAAGGAGTGTGAAAAAGAAGAAGAAGAAGCGCAATATTTGTAGCAGATGATGGTTCACCGGAGGGTTTAGTCAGAAAACCCTAGAAGTTACGGAGGAAAATCGTGACGGCGATGATGTACAGAGATCTGGTATTTAAAGATCGAGAGAAAGAGATGGAAGATTTTGTAGAGAGGTTGAAGATGATGAAGCGAGGAGAAGACGAAAAGAAAGGGGGGGGGGAACGGTTAAAAAGGGGTTTCGAATTTGGTGAAAAACCGTCAAGAGGGATTGAAAAGACTTGACACGTCGTGTCAGAAAAAGTGTTCGCTTGGCATTTAATGCCAAGGAATGATTAAGCGAGATGGCCTAGTTAGAACATGACACGTCGCACACAGTTATCGAAAGATTATAATATTCTGAATATTAAATACTAATTATTAGATATCAAATGTAACAAAAATTTAATTCACATTCCTTTTACATTTAATTGGTCTGTTCAGATTTCGGAAGATAAAGGTACAGAAGAATAAGAGAAAGGAGATTGTGTACCTTAACTGATGCATAATTCTGAAAATAGAGCTTACCGAGAGTAAACGTGTTCAGGAGATTGGTGAGTCTAGAAATCAGATATATTCCAAAGTTAGGTTTTGAACAAGGTTTCTCAGAAGAATGGGGTTTCGAAAATATTTGTGAAACGGGAGTTTTCAAAAGTTTGAAAGTTCAGAAGTGAAAGTTCAGAAAGCATTTTGGAAAGAGGTTCCTCCGAAAGTGAGATCTCAGAAGGTAATGTTTAAACGAGGTTCCTCAGAAAATATAAAGTTCAGAAAATTATTTTGAAGTGAGCTTCCTCAGAGGTTGAAAAAACTCAGAAGCTTTGTTTGAAACGAGGTTCCTCAGAAAATATAAAGTTCAGAAAATTATTTTGAAGTGAGGTTCCTCAGAAGTTGAAAAAGTTCAAAAGCTTTGTTTGAAATGAGGTTCCTCAGAAAATATAAAGTTCAGAAAATTATTTTGAAGTGAGGTTCCTCGGAAGTTGAAAATTTTCAGAAGCTTTGTTTCAAATGAGGTTCCTCAGAAAATATAATGTTCAGAAAATTATTTTGAAGTGAGGTTCCTTAGAAGTTGAAAAAGTTCAGAAGCTGAATTTTAAACAAGGCTCCTCAGAAGTGTCATAGATCCGAAAATAGATAAGAAATTATTCAGAAAATTTTGAGTTCCGAATGAGAGAAAGATGTAGGGAGGGAGAGGGGGGGGGGGGGGTTCCAAAAGTAAATATGATGTTTGAACTTTAGAAAATTCTTTTGAGAAACTAGTGGGCATGACATTGGTTTGAAAAATTACTCTCTGAAGAAATCTGGTTCAGGATTCAACATGCCAAGCATTTCTAGAAAATTGTTAAATTTAGTTGTGTCCAATGTTACCTTGAAGGATCTGATCTTTAATGAAATGGTACCGAAGGTCAATATGCTTGGTCATCGAATGCTGAATTGGGTTGTGTGAGATGACAATAGCTCTTTTGGAATCACAATATATTGGTACCTGAAGAAATCTGTATCCATAGTCCAGGTGTTGGGTTTTCATCCAGAGGACTTGTGAGAAACAAGTGGAGGCAGCAACATATTCTGCTGAAGATAAAGCAACACAGTTTTGCTTCTTTGATGACAAACTCACAAGTCTTCCACCCAAAAATTGACGTCCTCCAGAAGTGCTTTTCCTGTCCAATTTGCATCCAGCATAATCTGCATCAGTGAATGCTTGAAGCTTAAAGTTGTCTCCAACTGGATACTAGAGACCCATCGCCTTAGTGCCTTTGAGATATTTGAAAATTTGTTTCACAGCAGTCAGATGAGATAAGTTCGGAGCTGCTTGATATCTCGCACAGATACATGTGGCAAACATAATGTCTGGTCTACTTGCCGTCAAGTAGAGAAGAGAGCCTATCATTCCTCGGTAAATTTTGTGGTCTACTGGTTCGCCATCTGGATCAGCTGAAATCTTGTCATTGGATGACACAGGGACTTTGGAAGTAGAGGAGTTCTCAAGAGAAAATTTCTTCAGAAGTTCATTCATATATTTCTCCTGATGAATGAATATTCCTCTATTGGTCTGTTTAATCTGAAGACCCAAGAAGAAGTTAATTTCCCTGTTCAAAATCATGTGGAATTTGTCAGTCATAACTTTGGCAAATTCATCAACCATTGCCTGATCCGTTGACCCGAAAATGCTATCATCCACATAAACTTGTACGATAATGATGTGTTTCTGATGTGATCAGATGAAGAATGTGGGATCAATGGTTCCTCTTCTGTAACCAGAAGTTACCAGGAAATTTGACAGTCTCATACCATGCCCTTTGGAGACTGCTTTAACCCATACACAGCCTTGTTTAGTCGGTAGACATGGTAGGGACTGGATAGATCTTCAAAGCCCAGAGGTTGCTGAAGATAGAAAACTTCGTGTAGATCACCCTGCAGAAACGCACTTTTCACATCCATTTGATGAATAATAATGTTCTTGTGAGCAGCATAGGCCAAGAAGATTCAGATTGCTTCTAGCCTTGCTACTGGTGCGTATGTCTCATCATAATCGATTCCTTCTATCTGACTGTAGCCTTTGGCTACAAGCCTGACCTTGTTTCGGACCATGGTGCCCATATCATCTAGTTTATTTCGGAAGACCCATCTTGTGCCAACAACAGTTTGATTGGATGGTCGAGGCACAAGATCCCAAACCTTATTCCTCTTGAATTCTTCTAATTCTTCTTGCATGGCTTTGATCCAGTCATCATCCAAAGCATCGACAATAGTTTTCGGTTTAAATTTGCTGATATAAGCAGCAAATTGACATTCATTCTGGATAGACTTTTTGGATCGGGTCTGAATTCCGGAAGAAGGATTTTCGATAAGTTGATTCGGAGGATGGTTCCGAGTCTACTTATGTAGTCTCGGTATAAGGGCTGGATCTGACTCAGGTGGTATAATGTCCTGGATAAATTCCGGATTTTCAGGAGTGACATCTTGGATATGCGATTCTTCTGTAGAGATTTCTTCATCGGCTTCAAATGTGAAGATTGGTGCATCATTTGATGCATCTGCAGAGGAGTTGTTCCTTTCATTTACTGAATGTTGATGGTCCCCCTCAAATTGAGGAATTCCATCAACATGTGTGGGGAGCGGGAGCTCCCCCTGGACATGTGTTGGGAGTGAAGGCTCCCCCTACACATTTTAAACATATGAACGGAGCAAAGGCTCTCCCTCAAATATTGCATTAATATTTGAAATTCTAACCTCATATGTTAGAACATTAGATTATGTAGATGTAGAAGGTGATGCAGCTGAAGCTGTTGTGATCTGCTGAATGGCTTCAGGAGAGTGAATGATTTTGGCATGGGTTGCTGTCTCTCGAGGATGGAAGAGAAGGTCATAGTCAACTTCGATTGTTTGGATGGGTTGATGGCCTTCCGGAATGTCAGCCTCTATGGCATAGAGAATGCCTTGTGCTGGTTTCCTCCAGAGGTATTGGTCATCAAATTCGATATCGAAGCTTTCTTCAATGACTCGAGTTCTCCTGATCAGCACACGGTAAGCAACAACTTTAGATGAATAACCTATGAATATTGCTTCATCACTTTTGGGAACAAATTTTCCCAAGTGATCTTTGTTGTTTTTGATGAAGCAACGACAGCTGAAAATGTGAAAAAATTTAACATTGGGTTTTCTCCCATTTAACACTTTATAGGGTGTCATCAAAAGTCGCTTATTGATAATTGATCGATTCTGTACGAAACATGTTGTTGCTACAGCTTCTGCCCAGAAAGACAATGGAAGGTTGGCAAAGTTCAGCATTGATCTTGCTGTTTCAACTAAAGTCCGATTTCTTCTTTCCACCACACCATTTTGTTGAGGTGTGTAGGGAGCTAAGAAGTTATGCTCAATTCCCTTGGAAGCAAGAAATTCTTCTATTTTCCGATTGTTAAATTTAGTTTCGTTGTCACTTATGATTCTTCTCACGGGCAGTTGTACCTTGAGCTCGATTGAGATGATACAGTTCCGAAGCTCCACAAAGGTATCAGATTTTAACCTTAGGAAGAATACCCAGGGGAAGCAAGTAAAGTCATCTACAATCACTAAGATATATTTCTTGTGACTTAAGCTGGCCACTGCGGATAGACCACAGAGGTCAATATGAAGTAGTTCTAGAGGATGAGAAATGTTGGAATCAGTAATAGACTTATGAGGCTTTTTCTTCAGCTTCCCTAATGCACATGCGGCGCACAAATTGTCGTTATCAAAATTCAGAAGTGGCATTCCTCGAACCATTTCTCCTGTGACCAGCTGATTCATGGACCGAAAATTAAGTTGAGCCAATTTTCGATGCCATAACCAGCTTACCTCTGAGTGAGCTTTAGAAAGTAGGAAAAGTCGAGGTTTTCCCAGAAAGAGAGAAATGTCAAGAGGAAACACGTTAAGGTGCCTTAGAGATCTCACTAAAGATCTGTCTCGGGTCTTGGCCATGATATAGCTGAATTCGTCATCGAACTCCACCCGGAGACCATTACATACAAGTTGCCCAACACTCACAAGATTATGTTTGAGACCGATAACATAGGCGACTTTCTATATAGTGAAATTTCTGTTGGTGAGAATTCCATATCCTTTGATTATACCATTCACATCATTTCCGAACGTGACATATCCTCCATTGTTGACTTATCGATAATCCCTCAAAAATTCCAATCTCCTGGTCATGTGCATTGAGCAGGCGCTGTCAATAAGCCATTCATCATCCTACTCTTCCGTACTAAATGCCTCAAAATTAAGCGGTTAGTTTAGGCACCCAAACTTGTTTGGGGCCATTGGTTTTCCAGACTCGGGAGATGTAGTCTTTTTCTGAATTGTCTTGTGTTTAGAAGTTTCAACTTCTGAAACTTGAGTAGTTGAGTCGAAAGGTTTTAAATCAGAAGTTGGAATTTTTACAATCCATTTTTGAACAGTCCTTTTTGGGAATTTTTGAAAATGATCTTTGTTTTGGTTGTGGAGATTTTTTGGTTTAGAGTTGACCGAGGGAGCTACAGAAAATATTTTTGAAACATTCTTACAGCAGTGACAACAAATGTTTGTTTGTTCACGTTTTAGTATTTTCGGAGCTGTATGCTTTTGAGAAATATTTGATTTTTCAATTTTTTGATATTTTAAGACATTTTTTCCTTCTTGAAAATTGTATTTCTTGTTTTGAAAGTATTTTGTTGTTGAGTGTTTCTCTTTGTTGTGATAGAAAAGTTGATTGATTTTGACGAGCTTGGTTTGTTGGACTCAATATCATGCTTTGCTGTGGTTGGTATAACAGACTTTGCTGTTCTCACAACATAGGCAATTTTGGGAAACTCGGAATAATAATCTAATCAATTTGTAGTTTGACAATAATGAATAAACTTAGTGCTTGGCGTCGGAAGCAGACCCTTGTGAATGTACTTGTTTGATACCGAAGTTACTGGTTTCCGAGTTTGTTTCGAAGTGACGTGTTTGGCGATGGTTGATGAGGTGCGTTTTGATTTGTTTTGATGAAAATAATTTTTCTCTTCTACTCTCGCATGGGATCTGGGTGATCGAATGTCTTTTCGATTGAGATTTGGTTTTACTCCGTTTTCAGTTAAATTCAGTCCCTTTCCTTTCTTAAAATTTCTGTGGTTGAAGAAGAGTCAGATAAAGAATCATTTAAAGTGTTTTACTCTTCCAGACTAGTTTTAAGTTTTTCGATAAAAATGTTTTTGTCTGAGTTCAGAGATTTTAGAAGATTTTGCTGTAATGCATCAGCATATGTCCGGGTGTCTGAATCGAATGATTCAGCAGTCATATTTAATGTATTGATAGCAATGAGACTTTTGATTGTAATTTTATTAAAGTCAGTCCTGATGATAATTTTCTTGTTTGGACATTTTTCCATTTCAATTTCTTCATCAATTTCTTCTTCCTTAGAATTTTCCTCCACGTTGGTTTGACATGGGTTAAATTCTTTAGCAACACAATTGCCTTGTAAGTTTGGGAAGAAGGAGTGTTGATTAGAAGTTGAAGGAAAATCATTGGAGACTGAAGTAAAATGTCTTGGCACAAACGGGACCGATGATGTTCACAATTTACTACTTGCAGTAGTGTCAACGTCCTGACTTGAAATTTCTAAAAAATATGAAAATGGGATTTTTGCTCCTCCTGATGGTTCAGAAGTGGCGACATCCGAATCAGTCAGTGGAGTTTGGGTCAGGTCAGCATCGATATTATCATTGTATTTGTTTGAAGGATATCTAAAAAATGGGCTTTATTTGCTGCTCACATGATAATTTTTATTTTTTGCTTTTTGACTCTAGCCCCAGTTGAAAGTATTTTCGGAAGAATTTGTGTTAGTAGGAGATTTGAAAACTTCAGTTGCATGATACAACTAGTCAATTAACTGATTAAGACGTACATTATCGCTTCGGGCTAAATCCCACTGCGATATCAAAAGCTGATTTACATTTTCAGTGGTAATCATAGATGTCTTTTCTATTTTTAAATCAGCGTCTAATTTATTACACAAAAGTTTTCAATCCTCTAGTCTACTCCTGAGCTTCATCACCTCATCAAAACCATCGTCCCTTTGGTCCAGAATTCTTTAGTATGCAACTAGCACATCTGCACAAGTGTTAGCAATCTTTTCCAACCAAGGTTCTAAGTTAACATAATAGATGTTATTACTGTGAAGCATATTACGTACCTGTTCAATGATACTGACTCCGTTGCGAGTTTTGTGGTTTACCATGAATGCATAGTTTCTTGGAGTCGAAGTGGCACATTCCATGTCATTAACATGCTTGATGTTCCCCAGTCCGGGGATTGGAATTTCAGAGGTTCCTTGGACGATCATACACTCCCAATAGCTTTTCCTCGTTTGCGCTTGTTTTTATTGGTTTCTTTGTCTTCATCTCCAGGAGACCAAACTTCAACATTTCCTGAGGTTGCTACAAATGCCTTAACCTTTTCATCATCTTTCTCCTTGTGAAAGTTACGAGGGGCTCTACAGTCAGCTGCATAATGCCACAATCCACCATAATTGTGACACTTTATCACCTCCGTCTCACATTTATCAAGTGTTCGGACATGATTTGAACTAGCAGCTGGCGCTGGAGCATTTTTGGGATTTTTAGGACGCTGTTCCTCGGCAGTTAGATGTTGCTAATTCTGAGTTGATTAATACTGGTTTTTTTGATAGTTGTGATTTTGATTTCTGGATGGATAACCTGCACGTTGGTTAGTTTGTCGAAAGTTTTTCTTTGGGCTGGTATAAGATGGTATCCGATTGAACTTTTGGCTTATCAAGGCAATCTCCTGTTCATATGCAGCCTCCTCCTCGTCATCGTATTCCGAATAGGTGGATTCGGATGGAGCAGGAAGTGCCAAGGTAGGAGCATTGATGGATTGTTTTGAAACTGGATCTGTGGTACTTGATAAGAGATCTAACTAATCTCATGTTGTTGAATCTGGTGGTTGGTGGGCAGCAGGTAAGTTGGGTTTTGAGCAGCTTGATGATATTGTACAAGTTGCTGTGGTGAATTATCCAATATTGGCAGATTCCGTTCAGCCACCAAGGCCAGAGGTCCTCCCATCTGAGATTGATTGCTCTTCACATGATTTTCCTGACCTAACAAATTGTTGTAAAGTCGATACATGTTAAACGTTTTCAGTTTACTAGAATCCTGAAGGATCATCTTAACCATCATCCATTCCTTCCCTAAACCTTTAAGAAATCGAAGGTTGATTTCTTGATTGGTTCGTCCAGCTCCTGCACCCAGGAGTCTGGTCACAATGAGAGAGAAACGGGTAAATGACGCACTTAAGGACTCTCCTGGAAACGCTGAAAACTGATTATATTCACTAAGGCTTGCAGTCAGGATATTGTCCTTCCCCTCTTCGGTTCCTTGAAACATATTTTGTAACAAAACCCATATTTTGTTGGGCAGTGTTACAATTCTGAATAAGGTCGAAAATTTCAGGGGGAATGCCACAAGATATTTCAGTGAAGGCAATCTGATCATTATCCATTCTTGATGTCCAGTGGTGTTATCGAGGTTGAGGAGCCCCTTCGAGGACACCTTTGGAAGTGTACGCTCGGGGGATGTAAATAGGAACATGAGGTCCCTCCTCAATGGATCTCCAAATATCCTTTCCTTTCCTTCTTAGATAGTTTCTCATTCGTATCGCCCAGCCATTATATTCTGTTGCGATGAGTATTGGGGTTCGGGTAGAGCTCCCAACACTATTGGCGACATTCATAGAATAGTTTATTTGCATGGCGTTTAAAAAGGATTTTTGAACTCTTTGAAAAACAAAAGTTTAAGAACGTGAGCTTTGCATCATACATGGTTTGTAGAGGATCCAAAGGTTGTTGCTTAAGCTAGCCTAAGCAAACTGATTAGTAGGGGCAAACAGCTACATAGGCTCTGATACCTATTGTTGGAACCTGAAATCTAAGTAAAAGTGCAGAAAATGGTAGAGTCTGAAACCTGGATGGGTTTCGGAATGGTTGGACAAGTCTGAAGACTTCAATGGTGAATGCAGAATGATGGACAAGTTCGGAAACTTGAGAATTTACTTAGATGGATCTTTTTAGCTCAACAATACAAAGCACAAACAGTTAACAATATTGAAAGATTAAGACAGTAAGATTGAAATAAGAAAAGTAGAACAAGTAAAGTAAGAACAGATATGAACAAGACAAGATATGATGGAATGAGAGGAGTTTATATATATCAATGAAAGATCGTTACAAATCAGTTCCCAAACCATGAAGACGAAATGAAGAAGTGGTCTCCCTTTTATAGTGCAAGGGAGGACCACAGGATATTATCCTAAAGACTGAAGAGGAGACAACACGTCTCTCTTCAGTCAGATAAGATGGTTCTAAATAATAAAATAATACAATGTCAGACTAGGGCGGCCATGCTAGAATATAAATAATACAATCAGTACAAGGAACATGCTTCTAAAAAGTCACGCCTAATCTAGTCTCATTCTATATAACTTGAAATGCTTATCCTTTTGTCTTATCTTCATCTTCAGTCTTCTAAGCCTTTGATGTTGACCGAAGTTAAGATTTAACTTCGATATAGATGATTACTGAATCCTATAGACTTCAGAAGTTACTTGATTTGCTGAACCGAAATCCAGGAGTGGATTTTGGTGTCTTGACTTTTCTGATCTTGGTAACTTTGGAACTTGGAATTCCGATCTTGAGCATGCTTCTGAGTGGATTCTGAACATTACTTTCGATCTTCCTTCATATGCTGAGTCCATCTATGTTGCATGGTTCCGAAATCCAAGACTGGATATCGGTATAACATGTTTCAGACATATATATAATAAAGACATTCAAACGAAACCATATTAATTGATAATCAAAACACGATTCTGAGCATACGCACACCAAGTAAACTATTGTTTTCAACATCTATATCTTTACAATACATTCCATCAATTAAACAAAGATACAAACAAACAAACCGCCAAGGAGAGATCATTCGCCATTTCCTTGACTCCATCCAGCGTCATGAAATAATAAGCTTCATCTTTTACTCTATTATTTTTGTCATGCAGCTTCTTCAACATACAGTCCTTTGCACAGTGATTCTTTCCTTGACAATAATTGCAATCATACCCTGAGTCAGCAGTCTGTTTTGCCTCAGCCTTCGGAATTCGATCAGCCATAACATTCGGAGTGTTCTCCACTTTCGGAGCAACAACTGATTTTTGAAGGTTATCAGGTTTTGACTTCGAAGACATCATGTTGGTTCTAGCAAAAGGTTTACTCGATCCTTGGTAATGACCATATGGTTTCTTAAAAAATCATTTGTTACCAGCATAGAGGGTAATGGCCACACCATCTTCATTTACCACGTACTCAACTGGTTCACTTTCTTCTTTATTCTGATTTGATTCCGAAACATCTGTGCACGTATTTATCTTTTCATGAGATTTTATCATTAATACAATTAGACGCCTCTCTTTTCTCAATCATTGCATGAATTTGATGTTGACTTCATGAGCGCTTCTCCCTCATCATATTTTTCAAGGTTGTAGAAAATGCTACCGAACCTTTCAAAAGCTTGGTCTATACTTTTTGTATCGTTTTGCTTGTAGATGCTAAATTCGAAAAGAATGCTTATGACTATGCTCTGGTACTGTAAAACCCGTTCCCAAAAAGGAAATAAGAAAATGAGCAAGGAGTTCCTTCCATATCTGATTCAGAGCCTCATCAGACCCTAGTGCCTTTAACTTTTGGGCAAACGGGTGAAAAATGACAAAAGTTGGAAGAAAGGGGGCTAAAAGTGACATGATGCTAAAAAAACCAAGTTAGCAGCGCTAACTTATATATTAGCGGTGCTAATATATAAGTTAGCGCTAACTTATATATTAGCGATGCTAATGTTCTGTTACGTAGAATCTGGCCAGTTACGAGTTCAGGGGGTTTACCGAGCCGAGTCATGCGGAGGACCAAGGTTAGCGGCGTTAACTTCCTCCAGGTCTATAAATAGTGGCTCATTTCCGCATCTAAGGAGGTTTAGAAACCCTAATCATTTCCCACGACCTGGTGTGTGTTCAAGGCATTTTTTAACGGTTTTGAAGGCCGAGGCATGTCTTTCGAGATCTGGGTTGCATACCTTTAGTCGTGTTATTTACAGTTATATGATTTGTTCTATAATTATGGTTATTATCTGTTGTTGGGCTCAATACTGATACGTGTTCACTGGTCGGTGTTGTATCACGAGTTAGACTATAGCCTTTTCCCATCCGTGTTGTATCATGGGCAGGGCCAATACCGGCTACCTATAGGTGTTGTATCATGGGTAGAACCACCCGGTGTCCGATAGGTGTTGTATCATGGGCACCCGTAGGTGTTGTATCATGGGTAGGGTCGGGCCGTTCTGGTTGCGAGGTTGTTAAATATGTGTGCATATATGGTAATTTGTGGACTCACTAAGCTTTGTGCTTACTCGTTGTTTCAATAACATTTTCAGGTACTTCTAATGATAAAAGGGAAGGGCAAGGCTTGACGGCAGCACATCGCATTCATGGGACCTTATTTCGATGTTTTATGTTATGATTTTAAAATACTTTCTACTGTTGGTTTAACAATTATGTTGAAACGGTTTTACTTTTAATAAAAGACATGCTTGAATCTTGGAAATAAATAATAACTTTGGTTGGAATTTGGGTTATTACGAGTTGGTATTAGAGCCTGGTTTGAGGGATTTGGATGAACTGTATTAGGAATCCAAACTCAAACTTAGGACTGAGAGTTTTTCGTTAAGAAAATGATTTTTAGAAATGTTAATTTGATAAAAGGAGGTGCGATGCAAACCTGTTGGATTAGGTGTCTAAGCCATGACTTATAAATTGTATTTATCTTATTAATTAAAGCAAAGTCCATTTGGGTTGCCCTCATAGCTGGAGGATTGATGTAGAGTTCAGTAGAGACAAAAGGTTGATTTATTAATTGTTTAATAAATCAATAGAAATAAAATAAATAGTTTGTTAATATATTAATTAGAAACTATATTAGTTAATTAGAATTTAATCTGGAATTAATTTGATTTAATTTAGTGATTAAATTAATTAATTAAAAGTGCAGGGACTGGTTTGTATTTATTCAATAGTTGAATAACTGGCAAGCCAGTAGCCAGGGGCCAACGTTGGCGCCAATATGGAGGCTTCCTCCTTGTTAGCGAAAACCCTAATTAGGGTTTAGAAGCCTCGGTCCAAATGGTCAACAGGCTTGACCATCAAGGAGGCTCCTCTAGGGTTTCAGCTGTAACCCTTAGAGGCTATAAAAGGAACCTCCTGGCTACCCTTTTTCTGCGCTACTTTCTCTGTCTCACAGAAACTCTGCTGTCTTCTCTCCTCCATTTCTTGGGTGTGACTCCACTTGAGGCATGATCTTTTTGCTGCTAGCTTCAAGAACAAGATTTAAAGGTTGGTAATTCTTGTTTCAATCTTTAGAAATAATTGTTGGCCTTTAGGTTTTTTATTATATATTCATTGTAGAAAAACATAGATCTCTTTTAGGGTTGCATGTGAACTTAGGAATTTCTAGTTCATAGTTTGTACAAAACCCTTCAGTGGCATCAGAGCCAATTTGTTTTTCTTGTGAATTTGATATAATTTTTTGCATGGTGATGGGTGATTTGCGAAATCATGACCCTCACAAGGCCACCATCGATTTTGGTGGCTAGGGTTTGAAAACCCTAGCCTCCCTTCCCTTGTCTGCAATTTGCTTGCCTGCCTTGGATAGTTGGTTGTTATTTTTGGTAATTGTTGAATAATTAAATAACTGGAACCCCTTATCCATTGATTGTAATTTTCGAGATTTAGGGATAAGGTTAGGAAATTAGTTTGATTATTTTTGTGATGCCTTTCCTTGATTTAATTAGTTTAATTAAATTGTTTCATTAAATTGTTTAATTAAATGACAAATTAAATCACTTAAAGATTTAATATATATTTTCGAAAATTGAGTTATAATTTGCGAAAATTAGATTAAAAATTAAATCTAAAATATTTTAAAAAGTTTAAAATATATCTTATATATTTATGATTAAAAGTTAATATTTATATGTAAGATAAAACTGGTTAGTCTTACCGTTAGTAGGCCTCATTCACAAAACTGTCATATAAAGAGGGTATAAGGCGACTGCCTATAAAATGGTAGTCTAATGGGTGTCCACTCTCACCTACCGCTCTCCTGGTCAGTCGAGTGTCGTTAGCCGAACGGGTTTGATAGAACCTCTAAGCCTCTTAAAAGTATAATGCTATAATTGAAAGTACTAGAACCTTGAACAAAATCCCAATCTAGTTACTTTAGGTCAAAAATGTGAATTGATGCTAATCCATGTAATTGAACATTGCAATTTGTGGGACGTTGGTGGAGCGTGTGTGGTTTACAGGCATGCCAACTGGGGTCCACAAAGAGTCGCAATGGGTTTCTCGATTTTACCATTATTGATGGAGCGTGTGTGGTTAACCGGCACGTCAATTTGAGATGGTAATTGACATCGAGAGTACCAAGCTAATTTGCATGGTTATTCACACCCGGTTTGTGATCCTCGGTATCCCAGTCACAAACAGTGGGGCATTCCCAAGATTAAAACATGCTATTGAACAGTTCAATAAATCTCAAAAGAAACTAGGAATTCCATTATAATTTGATTATGTTTCCGTGGTGGAATTGGCTGAATCGTCATTTGCCTACCTTATAACATTTACAATAAAGATTACGGCATCCCTCTTCGATATTGTAGATTGTTATTATAGGATCCTAGCCTTATATTTATTCTTGGGTGAATATAAGGATTATTTATAAATGTCTAATTAAAACTACCTTCTTCTTTTATAGATGTCTTCTGACCAAACTGCCCCCACTCAAACTCCGGTAATGTCACTTCAATCTTGTCATTACGTTCCAAGGTGACGTTGGACGACACTAATTATAATGACTGAATCTGTAACATCAAAATGGCTCTAAGATTTGAACACAAAGAGTATGTTCTAGAAACCGAGCTAATTGAAGTTGACCCAGATACTGCTACTCCTGAGGAACTTGCCTCATATAAAAAACACTCGGATGATGCGACCAAAGTGGCCTGCATCATGATCGCTACCATGAACCCTGAACTGCAAAGAATTTATGAGGACTACTGGCCTTACGAGATGCACAAAGAGCTCGTGGAAAAGTTCCGTAAGCAAGAGCGTATCGAGAGGTGCGAGGTGGTAAAAGCCTTCACTAACGACAAGCCTAAGGACAGAGAATCTGTTTGCACTCACGTGTAAAGGATGCAAGGTTACGTGGAAAGGCTGAGGAAGCTGGAAATGCCTGTTCATGAGGATATAGCTGTTGACATAGTGCTAAACTCCTTACCAAGTTCTTATGACCAGTTTACACTGGCGTATCATTTGAACAACAGTCAGGCAACTTTGGCTGAACTGTTGAAAATACGATAACTGATCTCCACGAATAAGGTTTTTAAGCCGATTACTGTGTGACAGATATGTATTTTAGCTATAATATGCGGAATAAATATAAACTAAAATTAAGTTACTGAAAGCTATAAATAAATTAAATAAAGCGGTAAATTTAAACTAGACAGTATTTAAATAGACAGAAAGCGGTAAATAAAATAAATGTTAGAAGTTAGAGGTTAGATGTAATAAACGTCATTATCAACGATAAAGTGTTTTTACAATAAATAAAAGGTTAGAAGTTAGAAGTTAGAAGTTAGATGTCTCGGTTAAATACAGTCCACATATGTTGTTGTTGTCATGGTTCAATTTGTATGTCTTGGAACTTAGTACAATTGATTTATAAAAGTTTAAATAAATCAATAATGACACAGGTAAATTATTGGAATTATAAAAAGAACTTATCGACAGCAGAGGAAGATGGTGTTTTTCTTTGAAGCGTCGAATCTTGATCTTTGCAGTAGGATGAGGTTTGGTGATTTTTGGTGTTTGGGTAGAATGGATTTTTGAATCTTGAGGTTGTGCGGTTTGGTTCTTGTAGAAAGGGTGGTATGCTCGGTTTTTCTTGCTGAAATGGTATTTCTTCGGTTTTCTGTTGGTTGGAGGTTTGAAGTTTTGGTGTCGGGTGGAGGTTGTTGTTTCTTGCGGTTATATGATTTGGTTCTTGTTGCCAAATTCAGAAATTTGACTGTCTTGAGGTGTTTGGTCGTGGGTTTCTTTGTGTGTGTGAGTATTATGCTTGTGTGTGTAAGATTGACAAGAGGTGAGCTTCTTATTTATAGTTGCTGAAATACAAGGTTCGCGTCGCGACCATGTGGCCGTCGCGTCGCGAGGGTGTTCATCGCTGGATCGGTGCGCTTTTTGTCGGGTCAGTGCGTCTTCGCTGGTATGTCGAGCTTTTCGCCGCGTTTCCTTTTCGTCGCGTTGCTTTCCGTCGCGTCGCGAAGATGCGTCGCTGAATGTGTCGTTTTTGGTCGTGTCGCGATCACAAAGTTGGTATTGTCGCGTCCTAGGGCTTCGCGTCGCGACCAGTACTTCCGTCGCGTCGCGATTGCTGTAGCAACTGGATTCTTTGTGTTTTGCTCTTCTTCACGTCGCGACACATGTGCCTGTCTCGTCGTGATTGCTGTAGCTCGGTGATATTTTTGCTCTTTGGTGCATAGCATCACTTCCTCAGGTTTGGTTGTTTTCTCAAAGTTTCTTGGGTCTTGATTCATTCTTGTTTTTGATCTTGAATTCACGCAACCTAAAATAAACTGATAATATTTGTTAGATAAAAAGAGTTCATCATTTTTCAGTGATGGTCACATACAAAAATATTTTTCAACAATTTCCCCCTATGTGATCATTACTGAAATATGGACAGATTAAAAGGTAAGATTGAAAATTCTTGAAATTTGGATAAAACATTTATAAAAACATATCACTTGTTTTGAAAAAGTGTGACTAAATTTTACTTATGTTTTGAAAAATGTTTGTCAAGAATATTTGTTTCTGAATCAAGGTTTCATGTTCAGTTATCAAAAGGTTTTTGTATATGTATTTTCATAATATTCCTTAAGATTTTATAGCATTTATAAAGACGACAAGTGATCTTAATAGGTCAATTTAGATAAACGCTCATAGGAAGCTCACACTTGGCTGAGGTGTTTGTTTGTTCTGGATGCAGAACTGGTGTATAATCACTTAAAGATGAGTGATATCTCTCAGCTTGAAGGTCTTGACTTATGCTTAATGTGGATTTATACCTATATACTTTAATCACTTGGTCTTCATATTAGATAATCAATCACATAAGACTGGTTTCGACATTACTCTGAGGGTTTCTTCATTCATGCCATTGATTTTCACTCTCTCTCCGTCGGGAAATACATGTAGAGGGGTTTAGAAATTTTCATAGTGCAGTTTGCAACTAAGAATATTCAATTATGAAGGCTACAGTATCCCGGTAAATCTTTGGTTTTAACAGCTATATTTGATAAAGCATTTGAGAATCCGTTTGTTTGGAAAATTTTGAGAGATGTCTGTCTTGATGGATTGTTGTTGTAAATCTTCCTTTTCTTTGGTGAAGTGTTCACCGTTGTCTTTATCTTTTCTTGATTTGTGTGAATACACATTGTATAAAAGATATCTGATGTGGTTACCAATTGTGATTTGTTGACAACATTTGTTGGAGATGACTTTGCACTTTGAAATTTGATTTCCATGTTTTCTTTTGGTTTTCTTGGATATGACTTGTCGTTTCTTCAATTGTCAGATTTGCTATGCAAGATGATAAATCTTTTCTTGATGTGGCTTGATTGAGGATAGGGATAGGTGATATAAAAGACAGTTTGTCTAATATATAAGAAAATGATTGTATCGTCCCTGGTCATTTTGATATCTAAGCAAAAATGAGACTAGCATCACGGTACAAGAGTATAAATCCTATAAGTCATAATGAAAACACCTTTGCTCACAGAGATGAATTTCACTTAGCAGTTGAAGACGAGGCACAAATTCTCACATGGGTTTGGTTTTCATCTGAATCTCCTAATCTTATGTCCCTTAATAGATAAAATCGTTATAATTGAAATAAATTCAAAGGGAATAGGAGAATGTACATAACGAAAAATTTGAAATTTGAACCTTCACTTTAATTAAGAATCAATATGATTGAGAACATTCATTGAGCATAAGTATCTAAAAATTTAGTCAAGAAGATGTTAATCACATGGTTTTATAAAGACTTTAAAAAGATAACACTTTATCCTAATTTTTGTGATTTTTGATTATGTGGATGTTTTTGGAAAATTTTGGTTATTTGAATGTTTTTGGAAAATTTTGGTTATTTGCATGTTTTTGGTAAAATTTTCTATTTGAATGAAAGTAAACAATCTTTTGTACAAACAAAAAGTAAGAGATTAGGGATGGATGTTATCTGGATTTAACATTCCTAGACGGCCTAGGAAGTATTGAAACTTGGTTTCGTCTAGAGCCTTAGTAAAGACATCGGCAATTTGATCTTCGGTGTTGTTGAAGTGCATTTCGATATAACCCTTTTGAATGTTGTCTTTGATGAAGTGATATCGAATGTCGATGTGCTTTGTCATGGAATGGTGCACGAGATTGTGAGAAATGGCAATAGCGCTGGTTGAGTCACAAAATATGGGAATTTGTGAGACTTTGTAGCCATAGTCACGTAATTGAGTTTGCATCCACATGACTTGTGAACAACAGCTTGCGGCGTCTACATATTCAGCTTCTGTAGTTGAAGTGGACACGCATGATTGTTTCTTTGAGGTCCAACTTACCAGTCTGCCTCCTAGAAATTGGCAAGAACCAGATGTTCTTTTCCTGTCTAGTCTGCATCCTCCATAGTCGGAGTCGGTGAAGGCGTTAAGCTGAAAATCAAAGTTAGCTGGATACCAAAGGCCAAGAGATGGAGTTCCTTTAAGATATTTGAAAATTCTTTTCACAGCTACAACATGAGATTCCATAGGATTGGCTTGGTATCTGGCACAGACACATGTAGAAAACATGATGTCGGGTCTGCTGGCTGTGAGGTATAGGAGTGATCCTATCATTCCTCGATATTTCTTTTGATCAACAGGCTTGCCATTTAAGTCTGCATCTAATTTGTAACCAAAGGCCATTGGGTTTTTTGCTGTATTGGATTTGTCAAGAGAAAAACGAGTTAGAAGATTTTTGACATAATTTTCTTGATTGATGAAAATTCCATCTGATGATTGTTTGACTTGAAGTCCAAGAAAAGTAGTCATTTCTCCTATCATGCTCATCTCAAATTTGCTCTTCATTAAATCTGCAAACTTGATACTCAAAGATTCATCAGTAGAACCGAAAATAATGTCATCGACATATATTTGAACGATTAACAGATGTTTATTAAAGATTTTACGAAAGAGAGTTTGATCAATTGAACCTCTTTTGAATCCTGATTCTTCTAGAAATGTTGACAAAGTTGAATACCAGGCTCGAGGTGCTTGTTTTAAGCCATAAACTGCTTTTTGTAACGTAAAACTGTGATTTGGGAACTGTGGATCTTCAAAACCTGGAGGTTGTTGAATATACACATCGCGATCAATCTCTCCATGTAAAAATGCACATTTTACATCCATTTGGAATACTTTGAAGTTCTTGTGTACTGCATATGCTAGAAAGATACGAATGGCTTCGAGTCTTGCAACTGGAGCATAAGTTTCATCATAGTCGATTCCTTCATGTTGAGAATAGCCCTTGATGACAAGTCTTGCTTTGTTTCGACAAACTATTCCTTGATCATCAGTTTTGTTTCTGAAAACCCATCTTGAACCTACTACAGTAACATCGGGAGGAGTAGGAACAAGATCCCATACTTGGTTTCTTTCGAATGCAGCTAGTTCTTCTTGCATGGCTTTGACCCAGTCTGGATCTTTGAGAGCTGAATGGATGGTTTTGGGTTCAAACATGGATAAGAATGCTCCGTATAAACATTCATTTGAGGTAGCGGCTCTTGTTTGAATACCAGAATTGGGATCTCCTATGATTTGTTCTGTAGGATGATTCCTGGTCCATTTGATTAGGCGAGTTTTCTCAGGTATTTCGATTGGTGTTTCTATGTCCCATTGTTCTTCTTGGTCAGGTGATTCTGTTGGGAATAGATTTTGGGTGTTGTCAGATATGTCTTTTTGGATTATAGGGTGAGAATGGGGTAATGAAATTTCCCCCATAGATGATGCATTGGGATCATTTTGAACAGGTGGATTGGGAGTGTTCAAAGAGGGATTTAGTGTTGGTAGTTCCCCCTCAACTTGATCTGCATTTTCTTGGTTTGATTGTGAAGTTCCTGCATCGTAGTTTCCTGTAGGAATAGTAGAAGATGTTAGAAACTCAGAATTATAAGCGGTTTTGGGTTGTTCAAAAAGTAAATCAAGATCGATTTCTATGTCCGTAGAAGGCATTTGTTGAATTGGATTTTGAAAAATATTATCAATCATTTTAGAACCAAAATGTTTACGATCCAATTTCCTGACATAAAATTCATCGAAATGAACATCAGTACTTTCTTCAATTACTCTAGTACGTTTGTTCAGTACTCGATAAGCAGCTGAGGTAAAAGAGTAACCAAGGAAAATTCCTTCGTCTAATCTTGATTCAAATTTTGAAAGGTGATCTTTGTTATTCTTTATGAAGCATCGACAACCAAAAATATGAAAGAATTTGATGTTTGGTTTTCGGTTGTTAATGACTTCATATGGTGTTTTATGAAGATGTTTATGGATTAAAGAACGATTTTGAGTGTAGCAAGCTGTGGCTATTGCTTCTGCCCAGAAGTATTGTGGTAGATCAGCAAAGATAAGCATTGATCTTGCAGCTTCACATAGAGTTCTGTTCCTTCTTTCAACAACTCCGTTCTGTTGTGGAGTGTATGGAGCTGATAGGTCGTGTTCAATTCCCTTGTTTCTGAGAAACGAATCTAGAGTTATGTTTTTAAACTCAGATCCATTATCACTTCAGATTCTACGAACAGGTCGTTTGAGCTTTAATTCAATCTGTTTGATGAAGTTGATCATTTCTTCAGGTGCTTCTGACTTTAGCCTTAAAAAGAAAACCTAAGTAAAGCGTGAATATCCATCAATAATAACAAGGATGTATTTCTTCCCTTTTATGCTTTGGGTTTTTGCAGGGCCACAAAGATCAATGTGCATTAATTCTAGTGGTTCGGATACACTAGATTCAGAAATGCTTTTATGAGAGGATTTGGACAGTTTTCCTCCTTCACAAGCTGCACAAAGAGTTTCATTATCAAGTTTCAGAAGTGGCAGTCCGCGAACAAGATCATTTGCAATCAACTTGTTGATGTAGCCGAAATTGAGATGGGAAAGACGACGATGCCACAACCAACTAATATCAGCTGAAGCTTTGGATAAGAGACAGATGTCTGGTTTTCCATAGATAAGGTCTATATCTAGTGGATACATGTTGCCTAGACGATCAGAATTAACTAGAATGGTTTTGGTCTTGGCTTCCATGATTATGCTTCGTTGTTTGGTGAAAAGAACTTCATGATTGTTGTCACAGAGTTGTGATACACTGATTAGGTTGTGTTTCAGGCCGTCAACGTAGGCTACTTTGTTGATGGTGAAGTGACCATTTGTTATGTTTCCATAACCTTTGATTCTTGCAGTCATGTTGTTTCCAAAAGTAACATCTTGTTTGGATTCTGTGGGTTTGAAGTCTCGTAGAAAGCTCTGGTTTCCTGTCATATGCTTGGAGCAGCCACTATCGATATACCATGTGCCATCCTTGGGCTCTCCAGCACAAAGTGCCTGCAATTAGACAGAAAGTTTAGGTACCCAAACCATGGTGGGTCCTGATTTGTTAATGGGTTTTGATAATTTGGAATCATTGTAGTATTTGTTGATTGGACGGAATGGTTGAGGTTTAAGTTGATTTATTAGATTTTCCCAAAGTGAGATTTGTTTTTGAAAACCTGTCATTTGAAATGATTTCTGATTTTGTGAAAAGTATCCTATATGTGAAGTTCTATTTGTTAACCTTTCTTTGTATCTGGGATTTTGATGATTTTGAAAAACATTATGATGATGGAATGGAATTTGGTGAAATGATGGTTTCTGAAAGTTCCTTGAGAGATTGAAGTTTATCTCTTGAAAGCGATTTTGAATTGGTTTTTGAAAAGGTTTTTGTTTTGGATTAAAGGTTTGTTTTTGTGGCACAGAGACTGGTTTCAAAGGTTTCTCTTGGGTTTCTCTGAAAACAGTGTGCTTGCTTTGTTCTTTTGGTTTAAAGACAGTTTGAATGGGTTGTTTATTTGTCTGCTGTTTCTTTGAATACTTTTTTCCCAGACTGTTCTTTCCAATAAAGGTTGAGTTTAAAGAGGGAAAGACAGTTGGAGCAGAAGTACTACCATTCTGATGAACAGAATTTTCTCCATTTAAGAAATTTTCAAGTTTGATTGTGCCATCATTCCTTGTTAGTTTAGTAGATCTCAATTGATGAGTTACTGAACTAGCAGAGTCTGATTCAGATTTTACAACTCTTTTGAATGACTTGTTGAAAAAAGTATCATCTGGGCTACAGTTGATAACTGTTTCATCATCTGAATCGTCCTTATTAGTAGATATGAAAAGATCTGGTAGAGGCGATTTAGAGTTTTCACAAATTGTCCCATTTTTCTTTTCAGTCTTTTCATTTTCAAAGGATTCTCTTCCAATTCTTGGTTTATAATTCGTATCAATTTTGCCAGTTCCTAAGTTTTTTGCTTTAGTGAAAATATCATCACTCAATTTTCTAGCAAGATTGATAGAATCCAGTTTTCCTTGAAATATTTGATTCTCGAATTCAATAAGTTTGATTTGTTTTGAAGAATCATCTAGTTTTAGAATTAAACTAGTGTTTTTGTCAGTTAAATCTTGAATTTTTTGTTTTAACTGAAGGACTTCCTTTTCTAAGGTATCTTTTATTTCAGATGAAATAACAGATTGATTTTTTATTTCTAAGTCTCTTTTTTGTTTTAGAGCTTCATTTAATTATTCTAGGACGTGATTATTTTCTTCTGATTTTCGTTCAATGTCTCTTTCAAGTTTGTCTCTAGTCCTTGTTAATTCTCCAAATCTGAGTTGCAAGGTTTGTAATTCAGATTTGTAGATGTCAGATTTGACTATTGTGTCATGATACAGTCTGAGATCAGCTTTTAGACTGTTTTCAATCTTAGTCATGTGGGACTCAAATGGTGTTCTTGAAAGACCGAGTTCTGAGATCATAGACCATACCTGATCGATGACATATGGAGCTCTTGTGGTTGGTTCATTATCAGCCATGAAGCAGAAGTTTGATTGAGCTGGTTCAGTATCTGTTTAATCATCAGAAGTTGGCCAGTGTTCCACGCTAGGTTCGTGGAATGCCATCAAAGCTTTTTGCTTTGCTTTCTTTTGTTATTTCTTCAGCTCTTCGGCTTTTTGAGCATAGTAAGCTGGGTCTTTGACCTTGACTTTGGCTCGACAATCTCGGGCATAATGATTTAGTCCTTTGCAGTTGTGACAAATGATTACGTCATTATCATCATCGTTATTGTTAGCCTTTTGGCTCTTAACGGGTGGTTTTTCTGGTGCTTGAGTTTGTTTCTGTTGAGATGGTTTTGAATGATTTTGCTGAAATCCAGAACTTTGGTTATTTTGAAAACCATTGTTTTGATTATAAGAGTTGTGATTATTTTGAAATCCACGATTCTGAAAGTTTTGTCCAAAAGTGGATCTTTGTTGAAAATTTGGTCTGAAGTTTGATTGACTATGATGTGGCAAAAATCGTTCGAGATTAGTGTTTGCTACCAAAGCACACAATTGTTGGTAATCAGCTTCATTATTTGGATCAGACAAGTCACAAGAATTACTTAAAAAAGCTTGGTTTTGATTTAAATCAATTTGACTTTGATCAAGAAAATGTGTTTGGTTTTGAGAAGATGTTGACAAAAGAGCAAGTGGTCCTCCAAAAGAAGTAGACGTTGGTGGGTCAATCGAGGATTCATATGATTGTAATTCTCCGTACATATTGTACAAAGATTCAGTATGAATTGCTGGATTTCCCTGAATGATTAGTTTTACCATTTTCCAGCTTTCATAAAGGTTGTTTAAAAATTTGAGGTTTATCTCATGCTGTGACATTTTGATGCCCAAATTATTCATTTTGATGGTAATGAGATTGAACCTGTCATGAGCATCATGGATGGTCTCATGTGAAAACATTTTGAAGTTGTCAAATTCGTTTAAAACAGATGTTTTCTTGTTTCCAATGATTCTCTCATTTCCTTCAAAACGATTTTTCAAAGTTTGCCAAATTTGGTTTGCAATTAAAAGGATTATATCATTCATTTGGCTTAGAATACTGTGGGGTATTCCGTACACAAGTTCCTTTTTGGCTTGAAGTTCAAGTTTCTTCCTTTCATTCAGTATATCCAAGTTACTCGTAAGAGAGGTCATGTTATCTGGTAGAGATCCGTCTACACATTTCCACACATCTTCACTTATAGAGTTAAGATGAAGATTCATACGACCTACCCATGATTTATATTCTTCAGGAATAAGAATGGGTGCTCGAGTACCTGAACCTATACTGTTAGCAATAGATACATAATTTATGTTTGAGTAGTTTGCGGAAGACATTTTTTTTAACGAAAATGTGATGTTAAAATGAAATTTTTAAAGAAAACTTATTGGTGGTTTATAAAAACGCTACACAAAAGTTTTCGACAAAAATTTTCAAAATAAATTACACAAGTAATTTTTAAATGTTTTTTTTTTGAACAAGTGATATTAAGATGAAATTTTTAAAGAAAACTTATTGGTGGTTTATAAAAACGCTACACAAAAGTTTTCGACAAAAATTTCAGACTAAATCACACGAGCTCTGATACCAATTGTTGAAAATACGATAACTGATCTCCACAAATAAGGTTTTTAAGCCGATTACTGTGTGACAGATATGTATTTTAGCTATAATATGCGGAATAAATAAGAGTTGCGGAATAAATATAAACTAAAATTAAGTTACTGAAAGCTATAAATAAATAAATGAAAGCGGTAAATTTAAACTAGACAGTATTTAAATAGACAGAAAGCGGTAAATAAAATAAATGTTAGAAGTTAGAGGTTAGATGTAATAAACGCCATTATCAACGATAAAGTGTTTTTACAATAAATAAAAGGTTAGAAGTTAGAAGTTAGAAGTTAGATGTCTCGGTTAAATATAGTCCACATATGTTGTTGTTGTCATGGTTCAATTTGTATGTATTGGAACTTAGTACAATTGATTTATAAAAGTTTAAATAAATCAATAATGACACAGGTAAATTATTGGAATTATAAAAAGAACTTATCGACAGCAGAGGAAGATGGTGTTTTTTTTTTGAAGCGTCGAATCTTGATCTTTGCAGTAGGATGAGGTTTGGTGATTTTTGGTGTTTGGGTAGAATGGATTTTTGAATCTTGAGGTTGTGCGGTTTGGTTCTTGTAGAAAGGGTGGTATGCTCGGTTTTTCTTGCTGAAATGGTATTTCTTCGGTTTTGTGTTGGTTGGAGGTTTGAAGTTTTGGTGTCGGGTGGAGGTTGTTGTTTCTTGCGGTTATATGGTTTGGTTCTTGTTGCCAAATTCAGAAATTTGACTGTCTTGAGGTGTTTGGTCGTGGGTTTCTTTGTGTGTGTGAGTATTATGCTTGTGTGTGTAAGATTGGCAAGAGGTGAGCTTCTTATTTATAGTTGCTGAAATACAGGGTTCGCGTCGCGACCATGTGGCCGTCGCGTCGCGAGGGTGTTCATCGCTGGATCGGTGCGCTTTTTGTCGGGTCAGTGCGTCTTCGCTGGTATGTCGAGCTTTTCGTCGCGTTTCCTTTTCGTCGCGTTGCTTTGAGTCGCGTCGCGAAGATGCGTCGCTGAATGTGTCGTTTTTGGTCGTCTCGCGATCACAAAGTTGGTATTGTCGCGTCCTAGGGCTTCGCGTCACGACCAGTACTTCCGTCGCGTCGCGATTGCTGTAGCAACTGGATTCTTTGTGTTTTGCTCTTCTTCACGTCGCGACACATGTGCTTGTCGCGTCGTGATTGCTGTAGCTGGGTGATATTTTTGCTCTTTGGTGCATAGCATCACTTCCTCAGGTTTGGTTGTTTTCTCAAAGTTTCTTGGGTCTTGATTCATTCTTGTTTTTGATATTGAATTCACGCAACCTAAAATAAACTGATAATATTTGTTAGATAAAAACAGTTCATCATTTTTCAGTGATGGTCACATACAAAAATATTTTTCAACATGAACTGCATCGCATGCTTCGTATTGCTGAAGATAGGATGAAGGGTAAAAGTGTACCCCCTGTTAACCCGCCTGTCCTGGCTATTGGCTCTGGCAAGGGAAAGAAAAGGAAGGGCCCTCCGAAGCAAAATTGGAGGGAAAAGGTTCATGTCGGGTCATCTAGCAGTGCCCCGAGAGCCAAGTCTTTCGGCATTCTGCATGTCACGAATCCCAAGGAAGCCGACTGTTTTTATTGCAAAGAGAAGGGTTATTGGAAGAGAAGCTGCCCCATGTAATTGCAAGATATCAAGGATGGCAAAGTGAAGCCATCACAAGCCGGTACTTACACCATTTCTAATAACTCATATTCTTCCTGTTCTTGGGTCCTTGATACCAGATGTGGTTTTCATATATGTTCTGATTTGTAGCGCCTAAAGGAATGTAGGGAGCTGGAGCACGGTAGACTGAATCTGGTCATGGGCAATAGGCGAACGTCACCTGTTACCAAGATCGGAGTCTATAGACTAGTGCTTAGTAGTGGAGTTAGGTTAGAATTACATAATTGTTGCGATTCGCTAGATATGGCAAGAGACATAATTTCTTTTCATGCATTGTTCAGACAAGGCTTTTATTATTATTTTGATAAATTGAATGGTTCAATTTCAGTATTTAAAAATGATGTTTTTATCTTTAATGCTTTGCCTTGTGATGGAGTGTATGAATCTATTATGTCTGTTGACAATTGTGGTAATGATGTATTAAATATTGATTCTTCAAGTGGTGTAGAAAAGGCGTGTTTGTGGCACTGTCGTCTTGGCCATATTAATAAGAAACGCATCGCCCAACTCTAAAAGGATGGAGTGTTGGAATCGTTCGACCTCAAATCGGACGATATATGCGAGTCTTGTTTATTTGGCAAGATGACAAAATCACCGTTAAAAGGGTCCTTTGAAAGAGGTGAAGGTTTGTTGGATATCATACACATAGATGTGTGTTGTCCCTTCAGAACAACCACAAAAGATGGCATGCGGTTCTATGTGACCTTACTGACGATTTTAGTAGATATGGGTATATCTACTTAATCAAGCACAAGTCAGGTACCTTTGAAAAGTTCAAAGAGTTTAAAAACGAAGTAGAAAATCAATTAGGAAGAAAGATAAAGATGCTTAGATCCGACAGAGGCGGTGAGTATCTTAGTATCGAGTTTCTCGATTATCTAAAGGAGCGTGGAATAGTTTCACAGTTGTCGCCTCCCAGGACACCGCAGTTGAACGGTGTTGCTGAGAGACGAAACCGAACCTTGTTGGACATGGTTCGTTCCATGATGAATCGAGCTTCACTTCCAATCCATTCTGGGGGTATGCCTTAGAGACTGTCGCCCATATCCTTAACCTTGTCCCAACCAAGAAGGTTGCTAAAACACCTCACGAAATGTGGACGGGGAAAATTCCCTCGTTGGCACACATCAAAGTCTGGGGTTGTGAGGCTTTCGTGAGACGAGAGACTCAAGACAAACTCGCAGAAAGAAGTGAGAAGTGCTATTTCATCGGATACCCGAAACAATCATTTGGATACTTGTTCTACAGACCAAGCGAGGACGTGGTCTTTGTAGCTAGATGAGGAGTCTTTCGAGAGAGAGAGAGCTCATTTCCAAAGAGGACAGTGGGAGTACTATTGATCTTGAAGAAATTCAGGAAACACCCGATGAAACAACCTTAGGAGAATCTAGCCACCAATATGAGGAAGAGGTTACTGTTGGACCAACTGACATTTCATTGCCCCTTAGGTGTTCGGGTAGAGTTAGCATGCCACCCGAGTTTTATGGTTTCCATATAACTACAGATGGTGACACGTTTGTCAGTGATCGTACATTGACAAATTTGGATGAGCCAGCCAACTCCCATGAACCAGTGGCGGGCCCCGAATCTGCCAAGTGGAAAGAGGCGATGGACAGTGAGATTAAGTCCATGTATGACAATCAAGTTTGGAACTTGGTTGACAATGTGCCGGGTCGTAAAACAGTCGGGTGCAAGTGGATCTTCAAGAAGAAGACCGACATGGATGGTAATGTACACACTTCTAAAGCTCGGCTGGTTGCAAAGGGATTCACTCAAACCCCGGGGGTTGACTATGATGAAAGCTTCTCACCAGTAGCCAAGATTAAGTCAATTAGGATAATGCTTGCCATAGCTGCATTTCATGATTATGAAATTTGGCAGATGGATGTCAAAACCGCTTTCCTTAACAGGAAGTTGACTGAGGATGTTTACATGAATCAGCTAGAGGGTTTTGTAAACACAAAGCATCATGATAAAGTGTGTAAGCTTAAGAGATCAATCTACGGATTGAAACAAGCTTCTCGCAACTGGAATCTTTCTTCCATGAGAAAGTCAAAGAGTTTGGTTTCTCTAGAAGTGAAGATGAGTCCTGTGTATATGTCAAGGCTAGTGGGAGTATAGTCAGTTTTCTGGTGTTGTATGTTGATGACATACTGCTCATGGGAAACGACGTTCCGACCTTGCAAGATGTCAAGTCTTGGCTCGGGAAGTGTTTTGCCATGAAAGACCTTGGAGAAGCTGCTTATATTCTTGGGATAAGGATACTGAGAGATAGAAAGAAAAGATTAATAGGTCTGAGTCAGTGTACATACTTGGAAAAAGTACTAAAGAGGTTTAGTATTGAAAATTCCAAGAAGGGAGAGCTACCTATCCAAGTAATTCCAAGTTGAGTAAGACTCAAAGTCCGAGTACCGATGAGGAAATAGCTGACATGAGTCGGGTACCTTATGCTTCGGCAGTAGGGTCGATCATGTATGCTATGACATGTACTCGCCCCAACGTATCATTTTCCTTGAGCATGGGTAGTCGGTACCAGGGTAATCCTGGTAGAGCACACTGGATAGCAGTTAAGAACATACTCAAGTATCTACGAAAGACAAAGAACATGGTGTTAGTCCTTGGTGGCAGTGATGACTTGAAAGTGAGTGGATATACAGACACCAGTTTCCAGAAAAATTGAGACAGTGGTCGGTCTCAGTCGGGCAGGGTATTTCTTCTAAATGGGGGAGCGGTCACTTGGAAAAGTTCCAAGCAAGAGACGGTGGCTGATTCAACGTGCGAATCAGAGTACATTGCAACGAGTGAAGCTTCTATGGAAGTGGCTTGGCTGAAGAACTTTATCGGTGACCTTGGAGTTGTCTCGAGCATTCAGGAGCGGATGGAACTGTTCTGCGATAATGAAGGAGCGGTCGTTTTGACAAAGGAACCACGAGATCATGGAAAGTCCAGGCATATCGACAGAAAGTACCATTACATTCGACATCGGGTAGAAGAAGGTCACCTCTTGGTTAAGAGGGTATCATCAGAAGACAATCCTGTAGATCCTTTGACTAAGGCATTGAGTAGGATCAAGCACAATCAGCATGCTCGGAGCATCGGTCTGAAGGATGATATTAGTTTTAGCAATTAGATAGGTTTTCAAACTTGTAACAATATAAATGTAATTGACTTGGTGATTTTATAATAGAGATTATAAATCAGTATTGTTTACTACCTTTGTCAATTGTTTATTATTGTGTTTCAATTTTTGCATGTTTAAACTTGCTGAGTAATTCGATTATTCAAAGTTCCACAGTCAATCATACTGTTAGGGAGTAAGTGTGAACGAAGACTGTCGTGAGTTGGTTGTAGATTGTCTAAGGAGTTAGACATTGCAGTAAGACTGCTGCAACGTTCATGAGTACTTAGAAATAGAGATTTGAGTATTGGATAAACCTGCACTCAACAGATTGCTTCATGGATTACATCATAAGCAATGTTGAGATGATAATATCTTATGATCTTAAAGTAGAGAGATATGAGTTGTAATTTGCAAGGCAGCCATTCATTGATAATTCGAAAACGCATCGGTAACTCGATGTTATAAAACGTACTATTGTGAGTGATCTGACTGGTAAATGGTATAACTATATGAGTCGAAACTTATTCGTCCCTTGACCCGATAGGAAACAGATAGGTGTCTAAGCCATGACTTATAAATTGTATTTATCTTATTAATTGAAGCAAAGTCCATTTGGGTTGCCCTCATAGCTGGAGGATTGATGTAGAGTTCAGTAGAGACAAAAGGTTGATTTATTAATTGTTTAATAAATCAATAGAAATAAAATAAATAGTTTGTTAATATATTTAAGTGTTAATATATTAATTAGAAACTATGTTAGTTAATTAGAATTTAATCTGGAATTAATTGGATTTAATTTAGTGATTAAATTAATTAATTAAAAGTGTAGGGACTGGTTTGTATTTATTCAATAGTTGAATAACTGGCAAGCCAGTAGCCAGGGGCCAACGTTGGAGCCAATATGGAGGCTTCCTCCTAGTTGGCGAAAACCCTAATTAGGGTTTAGAAGCCTTGGTCCAAATGGTCAACAGGCGTGCCCATCAAGGAGGCTCCTCTAGGGTTTCAGCTGTAACACTTGGTGGCTATAAAAGGAACCTCCTGGCTACCGTTTTTCTGTGCCACTTTCTCTGTCTCAGAGAAACTCTGCTGTCTTCTCTCCTCCATTGCTTGGGTGTGACTCTACTTGAGGCAGGATCTTTTTGCTGCTAGCTTCAAGAACAAGATTTAAAGGTTAGTAATTCTTGTTTTAATCTTTAGAAATAATTGTTGGCCTCTAGGTTTTTTTTATCATATATTCATGTAGAAAAACATAGATCTCTTTTAGGGTTGCATGTGAACTTAGGAATTTCTAGTTTATAGTTTGTACGAAGCCCTTCAGAACCGTCAACCGAGCTCAAGTAAGTTTTGTGATTCCCAATTACCCATGCCAAGTTTGTGCTATGTGATGATACATGTTATGCTAGAATGTAGAATTGCCTGGATTAAGATACTCTACTGATTGTTTTGTGCGATGTGTGCTGCTTTAGAATCTATGCTAGTGCTGTTAGGTTGCTTAGTGAATGCTATTAGGTTATATACAATTAGGATAAGATAACCTAAGATTTCTTGGTCTGGCCTTACTGGCTGTTCTTTGTTTGGTTGTGACTTTAGGGTAGCATCATTTATTCAAACGTCTATCTTATTCTCAATTATGTATGACTGTGTGTCCGTGAGGCGACTCGACGACGCAAGCAGTAATTCTATCAGGCACGGGTGGATGTGAGATTTAGACCAAATGATTAGGCACCACGGTGCAAGACCACATGAGTCATAGGAAATGGTTCATCAGCATATGAGCGACAATCTGGGAGGTTGGGTGATGAACTTGGAACAAGTGGGAATAGGTGTGGAAGGTAGTACTGTGCCTATACTACCGAAAGCACAAGATTCACACCTGAGTCAAGAGTAGTCAACCAAAATCCTAGAAAGTCGAGTAGTTGGGTAAACGGGTGTGACCCGAGTATTGATATCTGAATTTTTGTGCATTATAGAATGGCGATCACTCGAAGTAACGGCGGACCAAATATGGGTACCTCGAGTGGGGCCAATTCGGCTGATGAGAACCTCCGCGATCTGATAACGGAAGAGGTTTCAGGGGAGGTGTTGGCGGCAGTATCTCAGTACTTTGGTACTACTAAAACCGAACTTTGGGCAATGCTTGAGGAGCGACTGGCTACATATGTCCTATCGAGGGCCAGGGATGCGAATTATCGGGACTTTTCGGCATGTTCGCCCCCTTATTCGAAGGGGGCAGGGATTTGATTGTTAGCATGTGATGGATATCCACGGTGGAAGGTGCATTTTGCACCTGTTCATGTTCTGAGAACTCCAAGGTAACATTTGTAGTGAACCTTTTGAGAGAGGGTGCGAAAGATTGGTGGGAACTATAGACGAAAGCCCTCACCACTACTCAATTGGAGGCTATTACGTGGGCCCAGTTCAAGGATCAGTTCAAACTAGAGTATGTTCCAAAGGTGGAAATGGAACGTTTGGCGCAGGAATACCTAAATCTAATCCAGATCGGTGAGATGGTGACGGAGATCACCAAGAAGTTTAATGAGCGAGCGTTCTTTTGTCCAGAATTTGCGGCTACCGAGCGCATGAGGATGACCCGATATGATCGCGACCGCTTGGGCCCGAGAATTGGAACTGGAAAACCAGCAAAGGCAGAAGCGCCAGGCGCCTACCCATACTTAGCTGGTGTCAAAGAAGTTTAGAGGGGCGGATCAGGGAAAGCATGGGCAAAAGATCCAAGGTCAGTGTGACAAGTGTGAAAGAATCATGAGGGGCGTTTCTGGTTGTTGGTATGCCACAAGTGCGACAAAAAGAGTCATTATGCCAGGGATTTTCGTTAAAAAGCTAAGATCTGTTTTAAATGCAATTCAGTGTGTCACTTCAAGGCCCAATGTCCTCGTCTTGTCCAGGGATCGGTCCAGAATACGACACCCACCATACTCCGTGTTACTAATGGCAGACAAGGGAAAGGGGAAGCCCCTAGGCCCAAGGGTCGAGCATTCGTCATGATAGCCGAGGAGGCACATGAAGCGCCAGACATCGTTACAGGTACTCTTTCTTTATTTGACTCATGTTTTGGTGCATAAACGTATCGTATCTATTATGCTTTGATTAAGAACTTTCTTAGTCAACTCTGCGCCTACTTTTGTACTTTTTGATTCGGGTGCTAGTCATTCTTTTGTGTCTATCATTTTGGGCAAGGGTTTCAGTATTACTTCAGGGGCTCTTTGTCTCCCGTTAGAAGTCGAGATCGCAGATGATAAAACCGCTCAAGAAACTAGCGTTTATCGGTGTAGTGATGTGGTGATTCAAGGAATAAAGTTTTCAATTGATCTCATCCCTATACTGTTGAGCGATGCTCTGGTTATTATCAGGATGGATTGGTTAAGCCAGCATGAAGCATGGATTGATTGTAAGAACAAGCGAGTGTGGATTCAAACCCCAAGTGGGGGAGAACTAATTGTACAAGGCGAGATGAGGAATCGTGGTGTAGCTTTCTGTTCAGCTTCCAGGGCATGCATACATTTTCAGCATGGAGGCTCAGGCTTTGTGGCATATGTTTTAGACGCACGAGAAGAGAAGTCAAAGAAGAAAACAGATGTTATACCTGTGGTTCGGGAGTTTCCTGATGTTTTCCCCAAGGACCTGCCTGGTGTGCCACCTGAGAGGCAAGTGGAATTCAAGATCTACTTAACCCCCGGTGCGGCTCCGATAGCTAAAGCACCGTATCGTCCTACGCCTCCGGAGATGTTGGAGTTATCTATTCAACTCCAGGAACTATTGGATAAGGGGTTCATTCGACCAAGTTCCTCGCTGTGGGAAACGCCTATTCTATTTGTTAAGAAAAAGGATGGTACTAATAGAATGTGCATAGATTATCGTGAGCTGAACAAGCTTACGGTAAAGAATCGTTATCCATTACCTTGCATCAACGACTTATTTGATCAGTTGCAGGGTGCCTCGTGGTTTTTGAAAATTGATCTACAATCAGGGTACCATCAAATGTGGGTACGGAGTGAAGACGTCCAAAAGACGACTTTTCGGACGAGGTATTGCCATTTCGAGTTTGTTGTGATGCTGTTTGGACTTACTAATGCATGTGCAGCTTTCATAGATTTGATGAATCGAGTGTGTCGACCAATGTTGGATCGGTCAGTTATAGTTTTTATTGATGACATCTTAGTCTATTCCCGGACCAAGGAGCAACACGAGCATCATTTAAGGGAAGTATTGGAGACTTTAAGGAAGAAGAAACTCTATGCAAAATTGTCCAAGTGCGACTTTTGGCAGCGAGACGTCCAGTTCTTGGGCCACATCGTCAACTCTGACCAACATACTATCTCGGTCAACGAACCGGAGATGTTTATTCATGATGTGGGAAAACGGTTCTCTAATAAGTATGGAGACCGTTCTGACATTAAAGTGTGGGGGTATGAAGCTGAAAAGGAGACGTGGTTTGTATGGAGGGTAGGTGGAAACATAGAATACTACAAGGAGAAAGTTGACTTTACGTCTTGGACGAAGGTTGATCTGACTGAACTCGTTCAAGCTCCCTTCCACAATCCATCAAACGACCCCATGGCCTGGTCTTTCAAGAGATTTTTAGAAGAACATGTTAAGAAGAACTTTGAAGGGATGCCGACTGCCTCTTCACTCACAATGGTGAATGTCATGTGGCCTCCTACTGCTAAAGCCAAGTTTGTTCCTATCTCTAAGCCTTTACTAAATGGTTCTCTTGACAGCCTGGAATTTTGGGTGTATGAGACTGTGACCTCCACCGCTATGATTAAAATGAAGGACAATCAGACTCGTCTCATTGATCCAAAGGATTTGTTGAAGTTTGGTGAAAGAGATATTCACAGACTGGCGCGTACACATATTATAACAGAGAATCCACTTTCTGAAGTTGCTGCCAAGGTATTTACAGGAATGGCTGCGAAGATTGTTGAGAAGAGGTATTGGGCAGGGTCACTGAAGGATACAACTGTGCATCTTGTAGATTTATCCTGAAGATTAGGAAGCAATAAACCAAGGGGAGATTGTTGGGCTATATTTGGTGGTTTATGCTTTGTTGAATGGTCCTTAGGTGTCTTGGGCATTGGGCTTAATGTATAGTTGGGCTTAGCATTGGATCTAGTATATAAGAAGGTTGGTAGGCATGTTTTAGGGGTTAGAGAGTGGTTCATGATTTTGGAGTGGCAACGTAGAACACACGATAGTTTGATTTTGGATCTTATGTACTCGGCATTTTATTAATACAAGTGTGTGCATTCGAAGATCAATTTCTTTCTTGTTTATCGTTCATTGTTCTAAATTGTTTCTTATAGCTTGATTGAGATTCCACATCAATCAAGTTATTGGATTGATACCGTGTTCAAGATAATTTCGGGACTTACATCAACGAGTAGGGTTTCATGGTAGATCTGGCTAAAGTGGAGGCCGTGATGCGGTGGGAGCTCCCGAAGACTCCCTCGGAGATTAGGAGTTTCTCGGGCCTGGCCGGATATTACCGTCATTTCATCTAGAACTTCTCGAAGGTTGCTATGCCTTTGACTCGACTAACTAAGAAAAACGCTGCTTTCTGATGGGGCGAGGAACAGCAATAGGCTTTTGAGACTTTTTGGCAGAAGTTGTGTGAAGCTCCGGTGTTGACTCTACCTGAAGGTATGGAGGACATGGTAGTTTATTGCGATGCATCTATTTTTGGGTTGGGGACAGTATTGATGCAGCGAGGCAGGGTGATTGCTTATTTCTCATGACAGTTGAAGCCCCATGAGGCTAATTACCCTACGCGTGACTGGGAGTTGGGAGTGGTAGTCTTCTCTTTCAAGATTTGGAGACATTATTTATATGGAGTGAAGTGTACCATCTATACTGACCATAAGAACCTGAAGTATCTGATGGATCAGGAAAATCTTAACATGAGACAGAGAAGGTGGCTAGATGTGTTGAAGGACTACGATTGTGACATACACTACCATCCTGGAAAAGCGAATGTGGTGGCGGATGCTCTAATTTGTAAGGTTGCAGGTGCGCTCCTTCATGGCATTTGTATAAGGATGTCGATAGTTACACCACTGCTTGAGCTGATAAGGGAACCTCAGGTGGAGGCAAGTAAGATCGAGAATCAAAAACTTGAAAGAATTGTAGGACAGTTGTCAATTATGGTCAAGGATAGCAGAGGTCTGCTAACTCATTATGGGAGAATTTGGGTGCCACAATCCAAGTACTCTATCCACCCCGGAGCGACAAAAATGTATAGAGATCTGCGTGAGGATTATTGGTGGTCGGGCATGAAGAGGGGTAGCATGGGTTGTTGAAAAATGCATGACCTGTCGAAGGGTCAAGGCCGAGCACCAACGACCTCATGGTAAGTTGCAGCCTCTTGAGATCCCAAAGTGGAAATAGGAGCACCTCACTATGGACTTCGTTACTAAGTTGCCAAGGACCCCTTGACAGATGGATACTATATGGGTTGTTGTGGATCGACTGACTAAAAGTGCCCATTTTATTCCAATCCAGGAGACTTTTTCTTTATAAAGATTGGCTAGAGTCTACGTAGACGAGATTATTTCTAGGCATGGTATACCGGTCTCGGTGATATCCGATCGGGATGTCCGATTCAGTTCTAGGTTTTGGAAGAAGTTTCATGAGGAATTAGGCACTCGCCTTCATTTCAGCACGACATATCACCCTCAAACGAATGGGCAGAGTGAAAGTAGGATTCCGACATTGGAGGATATGCTTAGGGCATGAGTTATCGACTTTGGTGGGAGTTGGGATTCACATCTCCCTTTAGTTGAGTTTCTTATAACAACAGTTATCATGCAAGTATCGACAGGGCTCCTTTTGAGATGTTGTATGGAAGGAAATGTCGGACTCCTATTTGTTGGGGCGAGGTCGGTCAACGGGTATTGGGAAGTACTGAGGTAGTACTCAAGACAACATAATTAATTCAGGGAGTACGTGAGAGGTTAAGAACGGCTCAGAGTCGGCATAAAAGTTATGCGGATAGGCGACGGTCCGATCTTGAGTTTCAGGTTCAGGATTACGTCCTCCTAAAGGTGTCGCCTTGGAAAGGAGTTATTCGTTTTAGGAAATGAGGCAAGCTTGGCCCTAGGTACATCGGACCATATCAAATTATTACGCGAGTGTGTAAGGTAGCTTACCGGTTGGAGCTGCCCGAGCAACTAAGCCAGATTCACGACATGTTCCACGTCTCTCAACTAAGAAAGTGCATAGCCGACTAAACTACGATTGTCTAGTTGGAGGATATTCATGTAGATGAACGCTTGAATTATGTAGAGCGACCAGTTGTAGTCATTGAGAGAAAAACAAAGACGTTACGGAATAAGACGATAGGAATAGTTAATGTGTAGTGGAAGCATCGTAAAGGGTCCGAATGGACTAGGGAACCCGAGGAGGAAATGCGAAAACACTACCTAGAATTGTTTGCAGACGCGGATTTCGGGGACGAAATCCAGACAAGTGGCGGAGAATTTTAAGACCCGTTCCCAAAAAGGAAATAAGAACATGAGCAAGGAGTTCCTTCTAGGTCTGATTCAAAGCCTCATCAGACCCTAGTGCCTTTAACTTTTGGGCAAACGGGTGAAAAATGGCAAAAGTTGGAAGAAAGGGGGCTAAAAGTGACAAGATGCTGAAAAACCAAGTTAGCGGCGCTAACTTATATATTAGCTGTGCTAATGTTCTGTTACGTAGAATCTATCCCGTTGCAAGTTCAGGGGGTTGAGTGAGCCGAGTCTTGCGGAGTACCAAGTTTAGCGGCGCTAACTTCCTCGAGGTCTATAAATAGTGGCTCATTTCCGCATCTGAGGAAGTTCAGAAACCCTAATCATTTCCCACGACCTGGTGTGTGTTTAAGGCATTTTTCTGAAGGTTATGAAGGCCGAGGCACGTCTTTCGAGATCTGGGTTGCATATCTTTAGTCGTGTTTCCAAGTTCTAAGTATCGATTGTAGCAGTTTCCGATCTGATTGTTAGACAGGTGAGTATCCTCACCTTACTATATGATGTTGCAAGTTAGGCAACTTGTGTGTTATTTACAGTCATTTGATTTGTTCTATAATAGTGGTTATTATCTGTTATTGGGCTCAGTACTGATGCGTGTTAACTCGTCGTTGTTTTATCACGAGTTAGACTATAGCCTTGTCCCATTGGTGTTGTATTATGGGCAGGGCCAATACCGGAAACCCATAGGTGTTGTATCATGGGTAGAACCGCCCCGTGTCCCATATGTATTGTATCATGGGCACATGTAGGTGTTGTATCACGGGTAGGGTCGGGTCGTTCTCATTGCCAGGTTGTTAAATATGTGGGCATGTATGGTAATTTGTGGACTCATTAAGCTATGTTCTTACCTGTTGTTTCAATAACATTTTCAGGTAATTCTAATGACAAAGGGAAGGGCAAGGCTTGACGGCAGCACATCGCATTCACGGGACCTTATTTGGATGTTTTAAGTTATGATTTTTAAATACTTACTGTTGGTTTAACAATTATGTTGAAACGGTTTGCGCTTTATGGCATTTCCAAAAATAAAAAAAAATCCAATCCCGCAAAGGATTGTTCATGGAATTACTATCGAGATTCTTCGGACCCCGGGGCGGACGACGTGAGTGAGAGCCCATCAGGCCCGGCCCAAGGCATGGGTGGCAGCCCTGGGCATCACTCCTGGGGGCATAAATTTAAGCCCAGGTCACATAGATATATGTAAGACTTTCAGCCTGCAATTCTTAAATCTAGTTTGAATCGTGAGAGTAACTTGGATTCTTGAAAGGCGGTAAACAAAAAAAATTAAGGGATATTGTGTATAGTTGCGGAAGACGATGAGACATCTCGAGTTTGAAGTTCGAGCGTGGCAATCGGTACCTGTGGAGCCCTTTCTGACTTTCTCTTTGCCCTTTGGTTTGGAAAATCAAAATCCAGCAAACACCCTTGCAAGCGTGACACTGTTTTTTTCTTTTATTTTTTATTTTTTCACAGACGGTGATTATTCTTCTTATCCTTTATCATCCGATCAATATTCTCCAAGGTACTATACTACTATTTTCATTCTTCCTGACAATCCGTATCCTAAAAATCAAGTTAAAGAGCACATTTTTTCATTTAATTCGTTCATTATTTGATCATGATCATTGCTTGTTGTTTTGCAAATTCATTTCAAGGTTTTGATAAAGAGGATCATTTCACTTGAATGTACACGTTTTGGTTAGTCTAATTAATTTCATGTTGAAGGTATTTTGTTTTAAATAATTTGAAAGAAGTTTTATATGCGTGCACAAATATCAATCATATTTCGAACTTTATGGATCAGGAGGTTGATCATTTCAATCCAAGAAGGCAGCTATTCTGTTTAAATATGTTTTGCAACGTTTTTTATTCAATAATTGGAGGTAATCATTTTAACCCAGAGAAGTTGCTACCCTATTTTTATAAATAGGCATATTTCTTTTCAATATATTCTGAACTTTTCCTATTCTCAAAGTTTGTGGTCTGTAACTTGAGAATTTATAACGGGTTTTAGCTTCATCACTTGTGTAAGAAGTTCGAACTTCGGTATATTATTTTTGTTAGGAGTATTAAGTATGAACCTTTATTCTATTAGAGTTATTATTCACTGAAAATTTTGGGGTATGTTGAATGGTAAACCCCAAAGGACATAATAGACTATTTTGAATCCAACCTCAAAGGGCTACGCAAAACCATATTTCATTAATAATGAATGCATGAAAATAATTCACCAACCCTATTTGACTATTATAATAGTCAAATAGGGTTGGTGAATTATTTTCATGCATTCATTATTAATGCAATATGGTTTTGCGTAGCCCTTTGAGGTTGGATTCAAAATCATATATTTATTTTTAATGTAACTTTGTTTATATGTTATTTGGATTTAATGCAATTTGTTTTTAACACAACTATGTCATTCATATTTAGCCGTAAACCAAACCCGTTAAATCAAATTTTTAATTAAACCGAATTTTCAGTTTGGTATCAGTTAATAATTTTGAAGTGCTAAAATCGATTTAACCGAACCAAATAAACTTGACACCTTTTAAATCAAACAAATAACATCCTAAACATAGGGCATTATTTATACATTTCGCCCCAGGCATGGAAAAAGAATGGACCGGCCCTGGAGCCCAGACCATAGTGGCTTTAGAGACTTCTCTCTCGGATTTAACTTCGACGAAAACTTTTACTTTTAATAAAAGCTATGCTTGAATCTTGGAAATAAGTAAAAATTTTGGTTGGAAATTCGGGTTGTTACAGCTATAGTACTTCGTTACCAGCATATCTATATCTGAGGGACAAACGATCCCATATTTCTTTTGTAGACTTGGAGCCATGTATATGATGAGTAACAATTAGAGGAAGACCATTCTTCAACTCTCGCATGGCTCTTTTGTCATTGTCGATTTTCTTTTTGTTTGCAGCTATCATGACTTTGTTTGCAGCTAACATAAGGAACAAAGCTACCTTGAACATTCACAAACAGACCATCTCGCACAGATTCATCGAGACCATTGAGATAATTCTCCATTCGGTCCGCCGAGCGTTCGTAGTGTTCAGTCATGAGAACCGGAGCTTTTCTTTGACAAGTCAAGCAGATTTACATAGTTGAGTATGTTATCCTAGATTAAGGATGATTTTTCCATTGAAATCGAATCAAACTAATCGGATCGAAATTGGAAAACGTTTGTGAACAATCAGAAAATTTGTGAAAGACCAGATCTGGGAAGTAAACTAGATCTAGAAATCGTAAGATGAAAAGAACGATATTCTCACGAGCGTTTAGAGCTGAGCTCGCTTTGATACCGCTTGTTAGGTCAAGAGTTCAATTAAGAGTGGTAAATCAACTAGGCAATCAATCGTATAAACAATTCAGGCAAATAATAAGATGAGAATTAGTGAACAAGGTGTCGAATGCTTTTGATTTAGAATCAGTTGAGTGAATAAAAAATAAGATCGATGAAGAACTTAGTCTTATGCTTTCTCGCTTAATAGACTCAAAAGGGCTATTCTAGAATTGCATATGACCCAAGTGTCACTCTTGATATTTATATGAAATCAAGGGCACAATAGTACATTAATTGACATAATATACTACAGACACGATCGCCACTAACGCGTATCACGTACTATCAAATAAAAATCACTAACAATCAGGTACAGCCTGACATCTCATCGTGTGCCAAAAAGCAAGCAACAGTGTTGGTTAAGCATAACATTCGGTTTCTCTTCATCAACTGCCTTCAGATTCATTATCTCAACACTATGGCAAAAGCTTTATTATCCGAACATTTGTTCTTTCAAAAACATGGCTCATGACCTTAAGTCATGTCTTTTAAAGCTTTGGTCCCAACAAAAACAAATAAGTTTAAAGGTGTTTAAACAACATCGGGGGGGTTAAAAAACTCATATCAAGACAACCATAGTAAAGCAATTTGACATCTCAAGCTAATGCCCCGTCATTATACAACTTTTCTACCGAAATTTTGGCATGAACATTGGGCTAAATGGATAAAATCCATACTGATTCGACTTAATAAAAATAGCCCAACCAAAATACCAGGACATAGCAAAACATTACAATACAACTTCACGGGTAATTCTATACCATAATCAAGTATCTCTTATTATACTGACATAACTATACCGTCTAAGGAATTAAGGTATCTTCCGATCAACATTTCCATCTATAATCCGCATATGACTTTTATGCTCTTCATACCTTTCACCCAATGCTAATCACGTTGTTACTGAGATACATATCATTAAAACAATATACGTATGACATAAATGCCTAGTGAGATACATGGGTTTTAGATCCAACAAGATAATAAGGTAAACTAATAATTTTAAAAGCATATTCCTCAATTTAAGTTCATGTAACCTGATACTTCAAACCACACTCATATTTTATTCATAACATCCTTTTGAAATCATATTAAATATTTCACCAAACCATGAGTTTTAAACCCAACCAAGGTTATAAAACATTGGACCCATAAATTACTTTCTTCATTATCAACAAAGCATCTTATAAATCTAGGATTAAATTATGACCCCCCAAGGATATGACTCCACTTAGTAAATTCCAAAAGAAGTCAACATAATCAAGTCATCAATAAAAATCATCCATAAATCAAATCATTAATAAAATCAAGTCATCAATAATTAACGATACGGGCACCCCCGTTTTATAGACTACTCTATAGGGTAAGACACACTCGCCCTACAAAGTGATGCCCGCATAAAGGTCCAAGGTATTAGTAAGCCACTGAACTACCGATGATGAAACCGAAAGTATCGGAAAGCATCTGAACTACTAAGGGTAAGTCCAAAGTATCAGAAAGCCACTGAACTACTAAGGACTGTGTCAATCAATGACTGGATTAAACATATTCACTCCAATACAAGGTCAACATAAAAGACTACTACTTCACGATGGGGGTTACCTATAGAGTCTAGGTCATCAGGTCCGGACTTCTAACCATGAATACATTAATCAACATAAAAAGTTCAACAATATCCAAATGCACCAATTCAAATCCAAAAGGACACTTGACTCCATAATACTTAACAATTCAACAAATCCAATTGGAATCAATGATTCAAACTTTAGCAAGAGCTTCAAAAACAATACTTTAATACTACCATAGATAACTTAAAGAGTGATAATCAAATTCCAAAGACTTAACATAGACATAACCAAAGCTCAGATGACTTGGTAAATCAAAGCATCAAATTTAATAACTTCATAGGGAATTGACCCAAACTCAAATGAGAAATCAATGACTAGAACATCACTTAACATTCATTTAACCAAAAGCCCAAATGACCTTATGATTAAAAGATCAAAACTTCATAAACTTACTAAGAAATTTTCCAAACTCACATATGTCCTTTGATATCACATATGAAACTAATTATGTATAATAACATTCCAAATACTTTTAAACCATAACTAGTAAATATGTTCACGAACTTATGTAAAACAAATCATTTTATCATCAAATCATTTATTGTTTAGAACATGATAGTTAAAGTCTTGTTGCTATGTACCCACTTAAAAAGTCCAAATGTACTCACCTTAATAGCTAGGTATGTTTAGCTACAATAATGCACTAGCTCACGGCTTCAACCACTTCCATTCATCCTCTAATCTCTATTGATTTAAATAAAGATTGGAAACATAATACAAAGCTAATAGCATGACATTTTTTCTAATAATTTATACATTTCTTCTAATCACTATTGTAACGCCATGTTACTTTTTGGTAAGTGTTTATGTGTTAATCTTAGAGTAATTAAGATTAAGTATGTTGTATATGTGTTAGGATGGTTAGAAACCATTTTGGATGAAGTTTTACCTTGAAAAATGCCAAAAGGAGGTTACACGTGTCGTGCGGAGTCACACTAGTGATGTAAAAAGGGGTTACAGATCTGAAATTCATCCAAACCCACACGGGTCTTGTAGAAATGCATTGAGGGTGGACATCGGGTTTAAACGGGTCATGTGAAGCAAAGTGGGTCATGCAGCCTCAGTTAGTGTCGCTAACTGAGGGCTTAGCGACGCTAAGCTCGCAAAACCACTTTTTAAAAGGCAGGTTTTGGCTCATTTAGGGAGAAATCAAAAGGTAAAAAGTTATCTCTAACCCTAGAAAAACCCCAGGAACACTATAGATCAAACTTGAAGCTTAAAATTTCAAGGAATTGAAGGATTTGATGTAAAGGTTTAGATTTCACATTAAAGAGGTAAGCATTCTTGATCTAGATTCAAAATTGAACGATTGGTTTCTTGTACTTGGTTAGTTCCAGGTGATGGTGGTAAACCAACTGTAATTAACAAAGATTAAGGCAAGTAGCACTTGAATTATCTGTTTGGAAGGGTTCTAATACCAAACCTTAACCATGGTGATCAAATTCCAAGCCGTGGTTGTGTAAAGACAATGTATCTACCTATATGTGGCATATGTGTGGTGGTGTAGGTGTTGGAAAGTGTTGAAGAAACATTTTGCACCTACCGGTTGTGTTAGTTAAGATTATACAGGACTACAAACCAGGTGAGTAATTTTGTAGTATATCTCGTGTGATATATGTTGATTGAATTTCACCTTATGACATGGAGTGATTTCACATATTGGCCTTAGTGGCCAAGGAATTGTGTTAATTACATGATCCATACTGTAGGAACCTATATGGTTTATAACATTCATCGTGGCTAGGAGATTGGGCTTAATTGTCCAACACATAACGGCCTTCACTACTAGGAGATTGGAGTTAAGTGTCCAACATATATCGGCCTTTGTGGCTTGGAGGTTGGGCTTAATTGCCCGACATATGTGGTTGAAGCCTTTGTGGTTCACCTAACAAAGGGATTGAAGAATGTAAATTGTGAAGAAATCTAGAATTACGTTGTGTTGAGATTTATGATGCTATTTTCTCTATATATGTCGAATTAAGTATTTGATTACTCATTAAGCTTTGTAGCTCATGGTATGGGTGTGTGTGTGATGACACTGCATGTGAGCTTAACCCTGGTAAGGGTAAGGAAATAGCTCATGGATAGGAAGCATAGGGCGAGTAGATGTAGAAAGTAGTTGCCCGACTTGGAGGGAGTTTTACTATGTTTTTTACTTCCATAATACACTTGTACCCTTTTTGTATGGAACTTATATACCTATGTATGTTTTGTACAATAAACTATGTTTATGAAAATTTTTGGGTGTATTTGTTTCTATGAGATAGGTGTTACAAATTGGTATCAGAGCCGTGGTTTAAGTGAACTAGGTGTCTGTAGAATAGATCCATAGACTTAAACCTTGAGAGATAGTAGTCGTGTTGTTCAGTTAGGTGTATATAGACATATGTGTTATATATATAACCTAATTGTTGTTAAATTTTGAAGTATTTAAAGCACTCGAAGTAATTCTGATCGGGGAAATTTGGGGGTGGGAGCCTCAAGTGTGGCCGCGCACATTCTCAGGGATTGGTATGAAGAGGGGCGAGTGGCCCAGCAGAGCGAAACTCGCCAGACTTATGAGTTATAGTAGTTGACGTTATACGTGAATTACTACATGTTGGGATTTACATAGAATAACAAGAACAATCATGCAGCGGAAGATAAAACAGATCAAATCCCATAAACTAAGCAGATTATTCAAACAAGAATTATCATGTTCATAACCAGGATCAAATGTTTTAAGCTATTGCATCAACAACAAGATGGATTATGAATTCATACCTTTGTTTGGATGTAAAGATCCAAACCAGAATCCCTCTAATGAATTGAAGAAATCGATCCAAAACCCTTGGAAAGGGTTATGGATTTTGACAAAAGGGGAGGGTGGGAGAAGGAGAGGTGGCGGCACCTCTTGGAGGGTTTGGGATGCCTTAGGGTTTGACCCCAAGGCCTCCATTTATAATGGATGGCTCATAGGGCTCCATACTTAAGGAGCTTTCTGGCGGCGGCACCCTTGGACTTGTTTCAATTAATTAAACCTTTAATTAATTGAAATCCAGTCCTTCTAAATATTTTCTATAAATTAATTCCAAATTAATTTATCAATTAATTTCTGATTCAGTTTCTGATTAATTTATTTCCCAATTAATAAACTGATCATTCCTTTATATTTTCTGTTACTGTTTGTTTTTACTGGGTTGTGAGGGCAACCCAAAAGGACCCTGTTATTATTATAAATATCACCAAAAGTTAATGACCTTGGAAACTATTTCCAACACTACCTACTATGGTAAATGTCAAGGAAAAGGGGCTGCAAAGCAGGTTCATGATAAGCGCCCTACAGATGAAAGCCAAGGTGAAAGTAGAGTTCATGCTGAAAAGGAAGTCCAACAAGAAGGAGCTTCCTAGAAAAAGACTGAATGTACTTACAAAACTTTTCTTAGCTACAAGGCCAAGGAGTTCTCAGGAACGGATGGTCTAGTTCAGGAAATGGAATGGCTTATGCATACTGAAAAGGGGTTACGATTTAGTAAGTGCACAGAAGAGGATAAAGTGGAGTTTGTTACCAATCTCTTGACGGGGAATGCACTGCATTGGTGGCAAGTATTTAGCAAGGAGTTGGGTCCCGACTTAACACAATCACTTTTGTGGGAACAACTCAAAACCAAGTTCAATGAAGAATATTGTTCAGAGGCGGCGATAAGAAAGTTGGAGTATGAATTTCTACACTTGGAGCAAGGATCTTGCTCGAGGCAAGAATATACATCGAGCTTTCTAGAGAAAGCACGGTTTGCGGAAAACCAGATCAGTATCGAGAAAACAAAGATAGCAAAATACATGTAGGGGTTAAAGACCCAAATCCGAGAGATACTGTAGCCACTACAATTGTCTTCTTTCCGGCAGGTGGTGGAGAGAGCCATGGAAAGAGAGACGGGGTTACAGAGACAGGAGAACGAAAAGAAAATGAATAAGACAAAAAGAAAGGCGGAGGAACAACAATGGACGCCTTAGAAGAAGTCACAACAATTTGGGCATAACTCTAAGGGTAAGTGGTGTGAAAAGTGTCAGAGGAAGCACTGAGGAAGTTGTCTAACTGATGCCCCGCTGTCGGGTTGTCGTAATTGTTGGAAGCAAGGGCATATTGCCCGAGATTGTTAGGCGGAACGAAAGTGTTTCTAGTGTGCGGCTGCAGATCACATTCGTCCTAACCGTCCCCAGATCAAATCTGGACACTTGGTGATAAGTCAAGGGAGGAGCGGGGAGGAAAGAAGGAGGAAACAAAGGGCCGGGGAAGGCCAGTGGCGTCACGAGCTTTCTAGACGATAGTGGAGGAGGCTCGTGAAAAGAAAGACGTTGTTTCATGTACATTCACTTTAAATTAAGTTCTCGTGTATGTGTTTTTCCACCTGGAGCTACGCATTCTTTTGTGTCAACTTCTTTTATGCCTCGTATAACTATTCCCTAACCCCTATAGATGAGAGTCTGAAAGTAGTAGTGGCTGATGGTAGATATGTGTGGGTTTCTGAACATATATGAGGGTGTCAACTTAAGATTAACAGGACCCTTTTCCCTATTGATCTGAACCCCATGACCACCACAAAGTTTGGAGTGATATTGGGTATGGATTAGTAGCAACAAATCATGCCAATATGGATTGTGAAAACAACATCATTGTGGTTATAGTACTGAATGGAACGCAGATTAAAATCCAGGGTGAGCGATAGCATTTGAGAATGTCGATTATTTCCTTTGCTAAGGCTTGAAGTGTTGTAATTAGTGTCCAAGGTCATCAACTAGTGGTAATATTTCTAATAATAGCAGGGTCCTTTTGGGTTTCCCTCATGACCCAGAATGTAACATCAGGTTCCTCAATATTTAGGATATACCAATTTCTTTAGTAAAACATAATATCATTAGAGGTATAATCCCAAAAAGAGTAACAAGTATACACAAGGTTGTCATCAAAAGCTTAGTTCAAGTCCTAAACTATTACATCAACTGTTTACAACTATTTAACAAACCGGGTTTACTTCATATTTTAAAACAACAAAATTAAATCTATGTCAAAGTCCAAGTCCAAGTCTAGCTATCCATCCACGTTCCGCTTCCCGCGGTCACCGCTACCAGAACCTAATACAAACAACAATAACAAACGATATATGAGCTATGAAAGCTCAGTGAGTAATTTAAGGTTTATTTGTTTGTATCATTCATTATCAGGTTTTACTCAAACTCAACAAACTATCTCAGTTCCGAGTGTGGTATACACACTATAACTCTTTATTTCATATACTCAAAGTTTGGTTATTCTCAACCAAATCAAATCATAGCCTACTTCATATCTGTAAATAACATCAGATCAAAGTATAATCATCAATAAATAACTACTCACCTGTTGCAGAATCGATATGTGGAACTCCTGCACCTCGTGTATGCTCCTGCCTAGCCTTAGCTGTAGCATAAGAATTCATTTTCATTACTCAATGAAGAATAATCTTAACCACACTCAATATTCATCACAATCAAGGAACTTGTATCACTGAAACAAGTTATTATCAAAGGATAGCAATAATATCAAAGTTGTAGCTTTCAATTTCATCATTTAAACACATGTAACCCTAGAAATGCAAAAATCAACATTTCTTTAGCTTGGATCTCGAATTTGAACTCACATACACACCATAATCTAATAAACTCACTCTAATTCGTGTTTGTTGAAGGTGGCTCATCAAAACCACAAGGAACTATGTCAAATCCAATGATTCAACCGTTGGAATAAGATAAAAATCAAGGAGGATTACCTTTCAAGCTCAAGGAACTAATCTCTAGCTTCAATTCGTGAAAGATAGGCTCAATTCTCGACTTAGAAGGGTAGAAATCGAATTCTAGGGTTTAGAGAGGGTTTTGGTTGAATTGGAAATGACCCAAATGAAGGAAAACCCGTAATTTAAAACAGCCCTGGGTGCACGACACGACCCGTGTAGGCTCACACGACCCGTGTGAGGCCTACAGCAAGTCAACTTGAAATTCTGCAGACTCACACGACCCGTGTTGATTCACACGACCCGTGTGAGACCCAACCTTGCCTCGGTAATTTTTGAAGAGGAGCTACACGACCCGTGTGAAGCTACACGACCCGTGTAGGTCTGGAAAAGTTACTGCTTTGCTTCTCAAGCCTTTCTACACGACCCGTGTGACCTTACACGACCCGTGTAGCTCTGATTTGACATTTTACAAATCCAAACTTTACTCAAGTGGGTTTCTAACCATCTTAACTCATATAACAACCTATTTAATCTTATTTACACTAGGATTAACTCAAAAATCTTTAAATTTTAATAACACGGTATTACAAGTACTTACCCCCTTCAAAAGATTCCGTCCTCAGAATCTTCTAAAATAAAAAGGGATATTTTGACCGCATCTCCTCTTCAGCTTCCCAAGTGACATCTGATCCACTATGATGTCGCCATTGTACTTTCACCAATCCCACTTCTTTATTTCGCAATTTCTTAACTTTCTTTTCTAGAATTTGCTCTGGCATCTCTTGATATCTTAATTTCTCATCTAGTTGAACTTCAGCTAAGGGTACTCGAGTGGATTTATCATGTAATGTTTTTCTGAGATGTGACACATGGAACACATTATGGATACCCCTTAGTTCATCTGGAAGCTCAAGTTTATACGCGACTGCTCCAATTCTCTCTAAGATTTGGAAAGGTCCGATAAAGCGTGGGCTCAATTTACCTCTCTTGCCAAATCGAATTATTCCTTTCCATGGGGACACTTTCAACATTACCATGTCTCCAACATTAAACTCTAACAGCTTTCTTCTTCTATCTGCATATTGCTTTTGGCGGTTTTGGGCTACCCGCATATGCTTACGAATGCTTTGTATTTTCTCTTCGGTTTCAGCTACAATTTCCGGTCCCGCCAACGGTTTCTCTCCCATCTCTGTCCAGCAAGTTGGTGTTCGGCACGGTGCACCATATAAAGCTTCAAAAGGTGCCATCTGTATACTGGAGTGATAAGTGTTGTTATAGGCAAACTCTACCAAAGGCAGATGATCTTCCCAACTGCCTCCAAAATCAATGATGCAGGCTCGTAGCATATGTTCAAGTGTTTGTATCGTTTTTTCCGACTGTCCATCCGTCTGGGGATGATACGCAGTACTCAATAAAGCTTTTGTACCAAAATGCTTTTGGAAACTCTGCCAGAAATGTGAATTGAACCGATTATCTCTATCAGAAATTATTGAAGTTGGCACTCCATGTCGTTTCAAAATTTCTCTCGTATATATCTCAGGTAGCTTTGATGCTTGATAATCTTCTCGGATTGGAATAAAATGAGCAGACTTTGTCAATCTATCAACAATCACCCAAATTGAATCATATCCTCGAGGAGTCCGAGGCAACTTGGTGATGAAATCCATGGTGATCTCATCCCATTTCTTCTTTGGTACTGGCAATGGCTGCACTGCTCCATAAGGCTTTTGATGATTAGCTTTTACCTGAAGACATGTCAAACAGTTCTCTACAAATCGTCCCACATCTCGCTTCATACCCGGCCACCAGTAGTATGGTTTTAAGGTATAATACATTCGTGTACTACCAGGATGAACCGAATACCTAGTACAGTGAGCATCCTCTAGCAATAACTGTCTCGCCTCACCATGTCTCGGAACCCAAACTCGCCCTTGGAAAGTCTTGATTCCTTGTGCATTTTCCACAAGTTTCTCTGCATAACCAATCATCCTTTCTTTCTTCAAGTCATTGGCTTCGACTTGAAATCTTCGTATCAACTCTGGTAGTCGACTCACAATCCCCATTCGAGCCGATACAACATGAATAGGCGACTCTTTACAGCTTAGTGCATCCGCCACCACATTGGCTTTACCAGGGTGGTAAAGTATTTCACAATCATAATCTTTTAGTAGATCCATCCACCGTACTTGTCTCATGTTTAACTCTTTCTGATCAAACAGGTATTTCAGACTTTTATGATCCGTATAGATCTGAAATCGCACTCCATAAAGATAATGTCGCCAGATCTTTAATGCAAAAATTATTGCCGCCAACTCTAAATCATGTACTGGGTAAGCTTTTTCATGTGGTTTCAGTTGTCGAGAGGCATACGCTATCACTCGTCCTTTTTGCATCAACACGCATCCAAGACCACTTAAGGAGGCATCACTGTAAAGAACAAAATCCTCCCCTCCTTGCGGTAAAGCTAACACTGGAGCCTTGCATAAGCTATCTCGTAGTTGTTCAAAGGCTGATTATTGTGCCTCAGTCCAACTAAATTTCTCCGTCTTCTTGGTCAATTTGGTTAAGGGCATAGCTATACGAGAAAAGTTTTCTACAAATCGTCGATAATAGCCTGCTAACCCCAAGAAACTACGAACCTCCATTGGACTCTTTGGCGGCTCCCAACTCATTACAGCTTCGATCTTTGCTGGATCTACCTTTATACCGTCTTCATTTATCACATGGCCAAGAAATTGAATCTCCCGTAACCAAAATTCACATTTTGAAAATTTTGCATATAATTTCTCGTCTCGAAGAAGATCTAGCATTTGTTGTAAATGAAATCTGTGCTCATCTCGACTCTTTGAATAAATCAGGATGTCGTCGATAAACACAATTACGAATTTATCAAGAAAAGGACAACAAACCCGATTCATCAAATCTATAAAAACGGCTGGAGCATTAGTCAAACCGAATGGCATGACTAAGAACTCGTAATGACCATACCTCGTACGAAAAGCTGTCTTCGGAATATCAGCTTCTTGTAATCTCAATTGATGATAGCCTGATCTCAAATCAATCTTTGAAAAATACGTGGCCCCATGCAGTTGATCAAATAAGTCATCAATTCTCGGCAACGGGTAACGATTCTTTATAGTGATCTTGTTGAGCTCTCGATAATCTATACACATTCTCATAGATCCATCTTTCTTTTTCACAAAGAGTATAGGCGCACCCCACGGAGACGAACTCGGACGTATAAACCCAAGTTCCAATAACTCTTGCAACTGTCTCTTTAATTCTTCCATCTCGGATGGTGCTAATCGATAAGGTGGTCGAGCTACCGGCTTCGCCCCCGGTATGACATCGATCATAAATTCCACTTGTCTACTTGATGGTACGCCAGGAAGATTTTCGGGAAATACATCGGGATAATCACAAACTACTTCTACTTCTTCTATTTTGGAATGTTTTGACTCAGCAATAATCACATGTGCCATAATCAATTCACCCCCTCTCTCTATATATCTCCTAGCCATGGCAAGTGACACTATTGGTACTTTTCGGGAACGTCGTTCACCTCGTATCAAAATTCGGGAACCACTCGGTGTCTTTATGGAAAGTGTTTTCTCATGACAATCCATTTGACCTCTATTATCATCCATCCAATCCATCCCGACTATCACATCAAACTCAAGATTAGTGATCGGCTTCAGATCTATAGGGTACGCAATCCCATAGATTTCAAGCCGACACTGTTTATAATGACTCTTTACAAAAACACATCTCCCATCTGCTACATCTACTATTATTTTCTCATATAAATCAGCTAATGGAACATCTAGTTTAGAAGCAAAAGATTCTGATATAAAAGACACAGATGCACCCGAATCAAAAAGTACTCGTGCTTGAAAAGAGTTCAAGCTAAAGATACCTGTGATAACATCGGTTCGATCTCTAGCCTCGTCAACAGTCAATTGAAAAGCTCGCGTTTTCACATGACCACCACCCCTATCTCTTCGATCATCTCGATCTCGACCTCCTCCTTGACCAGTCTTTTGAAAATCTCTTTGTGGCTCAGATTTCATCTTTGGGCAATTTGGACGAATATGCCCGCTCTCCCCACAATTGAAACAAACGGGGCGACTCTCGGTACACTGGCGAGCCATATGTCCCGTCTTTCCACACTGGAAACAAACTGATGGAGGGTTTCAGGAATCACATTCTCCCATGTGTTTTCGCCTACACTTCTTACACCATTTCTCTTCATTCTTCTTGGTTTCACCACGGACTTGAGAACTCGTGGTAATGGATCTCTGAGAAGTATCTACAGCTTTACCTTCCCACTTTCTCTTAAATCCTCCAACTTCTCTGTCGGTTCTTCTCTCCTCCTCTTGTCTTTGCAACTCCCTTTCTCTCGATCTTGCTGCTTCAGCAACTTGTTGAAAGGTAGTATATATGGAACTCGGCAAAAACTCTCGGATCTGGGTTTTTAAACCCCACAAGTAACGATCCATCTTACGCTCCTCGGTATCAACTTGATGTTGTGCAAATCTTGCCTTCTCATTGAAATCCAGTGTGTATTGTTGCACTGTTCTCGACCCCTGTTGTAACTTCAAAAACTCTTCCTCTATTCCCTTCATAGCATAATTGGAACAATAGTATTCAGTGAATTTCAACTTGAATTGTTCCCAGCTCAGTGTATACGCCAAACTCTCTCCTATCTCCATACACAGATTCTCCCACCAGAACTGTGCATCATCTTTTAACAAGTTTGTTGCGAACTCTACTTTATCTGCCTCGTCGCATTTACTGGTACGAAACATCTTTTCAACATGTGTTAACCAATTCTTGGCTGCTATGGGATCATCTTTCCCATAGAAATCGTATGGCTTGCACTTCTGGAAAACATCATAAGTACACTTCCTTGTCTTCTCAGGTATTTTAGTTCTACCCGCCTCAATAAAGACCTCTTCACGATCCTCCCTGTGCTCAGGTTGAACCGGTGGTTGTCCCGAAGGACCTCCAGTTGCAGCCTCCGTCTGAGGCCTCAAATAAGTGGGTAGTAATTCTTTAAGTGCTTTAGCTACCTCAGCAGCAAGCATAGTTTGCATATTACCCTGTGTCTCGGGAGGTCGCTCTCCCTCGGGTTGATGGTCTTTACCCGAATCTCGTGATCCCAATCGATCGCTTGATGGATCACCTCGCTCTTTTTCTTTTCCAGTGCTCATCTTAACTGAAAAAGAAATTTAACTCATTTAGTAATCACCACCATAATACTCAATATGATGTGTAATTAACTCAATTGTATATCACTATAATACTCAATATAGTGTATAATCAACTCAATTGTATATCACTATAATACTCAATATAGTGTATAATCAACTCAATTGTGATACATCGCGGAGGATAGCTACTCGGGACTCTTTGGGACTTCTCTATCTCATTGGTTTAAGTCTAAACCCATCTTCAAGGTTTAATTCTCTTAAACCAAGGCTCTGATACCAACTTGTAACATCCGGTTCCTCAATATTTAGGATATACCAATTTCTTTAGTAAAACATAATATCATTAGAGGTATAATCCCAAAAAGAGTAACAAGTATACACAAGGTTGTCATCAAAAGCTTAGTTCAAGTCCTAAACTATTACATCAACTGTTTACAACTATTTAACAAACCGGGTTTACTTCATATTTTAAAACAACAAAAGTAAATCTATGTCAAAGTCCAAGTCCAAGTCTAGCTATCCATCCACGTTCCGCTTCCCGCGGTCACCGCTACCATAACCTAATACAAACAACAATAACAAACGATATATGACTATGAAAGCTCAGTGAGTAATTTAAGGTTTATTTGTTTGTATCATTCATTATCAGGTTTTACTCAAACTCAACAGACTATCTCAGTTCCGAGTGTGGTATACACACTATAACTCTTTATTTCATATACTCAAAGTTTGGTTATTCTCAACCAAATCAAATCATAGCCTACTTCATATCTGTAAATAACATCAGATCAAAGTATAATCATCAATAAATAACTACTCACCTGTTGCGGAATCGATATGTGGAACTCCTGCACCTCGTGTATGCTCCTGCCTAGCCTTAGCTGTAGCATAAGAATTCATTTTCATTACTCAATGAAGAATAATCTTAACCACACTCAATATTCATCACAATCAAGGAACTTGTATCACTGAAACAAGTTATTATCAAAGGATAGCAATAATATCAAAGTTGTAGCTTTCAATTTCATCATTTAAACACATGTAACCCTAGAAATGCAAAAATCAACATTTCTTTAGCTTGGATCTCGAATTTGAACTCACATACACACCATAATCTAATAAACTCACTCTAATTCGTGTTTGTTGAAGGTGGCTCATCAAAACCACAAGGAACTATCTCAAATCCAATGATTCAACCGTTGGAATAAGATAAAAATCAAGGAGGATTATCTTTCAAGCTCAAGGAACTAATCTCTAGCTTCAATTCGTGAAAGATAGGCTCAATTCTCGACTTAGAAGGGTAGAAATCGAATTCTAGGGTTTAGAGAGGGTTTTGGTTGAATTGGAAATGACCCAAATGAAGGAAAACCCGTAATTTAAAACAGCCCTGGGTGCGCGACACGACCCGTGTAGGCTCACACGACCCGTGTGAGGCCTACAGCAAGTCAACTTGAAATTCTGCAGACTCACACGACCCGTGTTGATTCACACGACCCGTGTGAGACCCAACCTTGCCTCGGTAATTTTTGAAGAGGAGCTACACGACCCGTGTGAAGCTACACGACCCGTGTAGGTCTGGAAAAGTTACTGCTTTGCTTCTCAAGCCTTTCTACACGACCCGTGTGACCTTACACGACCCGTGCAGCTCTGATTTGACATTTTACAAATCCAAACTTTACTCAAGTGGGTTTCTAACCATCTTAACTCATATAACAACCTATTTAATCTTATTTACACTAGGATTAACTCAAAAATCTTTAAATTTTAATAACACGGTATTACACAGAAAAACAAACAGTGTAAGAAAATATGAAAGCATGATTAGTTTATTAATTTATTAACAAATAAGTTAATTAGAAATTGAATCTGTAAATTAAACGATAAATTAATTTGGAATTAATTTTTAGTAATTAATTAAAGGGACTGGACTTAATTGACTAAAGGTTCAATCAACGAAAACAAGTCTAAGGGGTGCGGCGGCCAAAAGGCTCCTTAAGTTTGAAACCCTAGGAGCCTTGCAGTATAAATAGAGGCATTGGGGTCAAACCCGAAGGCATCCCTAAGCCTCCTAATGAGCCGCCAATATCCCTCCTCCCTCCTATTTATGCAATTTCTCATCCCTCTCTAGGGTTTGAGTTTTTTTCCTTCTTTTCCCAAGTGGAATACTGATCTGTCTGGTTTTCTGGAGATCCTAGGCATGAACCATCAATCCGGTTCTACTTTGGATCATGTTCATCCTTGCAATAGTGGCCTTGACTTGAAATCAAAGAAGGAGACTTGCTGATGTATATTCTTTTATGATCTTAAAGTTTCTGTAACTGATATGAACTACATGATTCTAGACAATGTTCATGGATATTATGTGATTTGACCGTCTTAGTCTTCTGATGCATGTGTTTATGTGGTCGAATCTCAACTGTGGTATCAAAGCCTCTGTTCATATGTTATCTGCACTTTGAGGTTAAATTGCAGAATATGATTTCATGCTGCATGTTATTTTTGAAATTTCTAGGTATGATATGCTAGAGTTATTTTAATTAACATGTTATGATCTTAGGGTTTATGCTAGAAACTTGAATGTTCATATTCCTGCTTGAAATTTTCGACATTTAGATGGTTCCCTTGTGCCTCCTTGCTTGTGTCGACTTTTGCTAGGGTTTTCTATGCCTTGCATGCCTTTGGCGGCTATGGTTATTGCCCTAGCTTGCCTTGCAAGTTTCCTTACTTGGTTACTTGCCTTATATGCCCTATTATATTAATATGATTATTTTTATATAGATTTATTGATAATAATTGTTAAAATGGTATTAATTGAATTAATTGATAAATAAAATATTTTAAATTATTTAAAATACAATTATATATTTTAGAATAGTATATATATATATATATATATATATATATATATATATATATATATATATATATATATTAATTAAAGAAAAACATTGTTCAAACCATGACTAGGCTCACCCACTAAAATCGTGAATAGGGTTAGAAGGAGGATTCTTACGAATCTAAATGAGGTTGGTTTTTAAACGGCATTCATTGCCTACCACCCTCACCACCCAACAAATTTTTCCATGTGGAGTTACTAAAAGGGTTTGATGGACAATGTTTCTCAAGGTTAAAAGTATTAACTTAAAGTATTAAAACAAAAACTCATTTAAAATAAAATTACAAATGTGAACTATGTGTTATCCATGAGAAACTCCAACTCTTTATAATCTGCTGATGGAGCTGTGTGGTTAACCAACACGTCAAATAAGGTTATAGTTGGGGATGATGTGACACTCGTGATTCTCAAGCGTATCTTGAGCCGGAGATCAACCGGGTTCTGCATGGACAATTCACCATCTGATTTATGATCCACGGCATCCCTGTCATGGATTTGAGATGAGCACAACGAAGATTAAGATGTCGTTGACACTAGTCAATGAATCTCACAGATCTAGGAATTTCATAGTGATTGAAATCGATAAAAGCTTTATCTACCTTAATGACCATTATGGTGTGATTATGACATCCCTCTTCACATCATAACTGGAAGATTTTGGATCCTAGCCTTAGTAAATAAAATTTGGGTAATTATTTAAAGGATTAAAACACAAACTAACTAAAACTTTTTCTTATAGATGTCAACTAATAAAAACAACAACTCGAGTCTTCCTCCTCCTCCTCCCGCACCAACAAACATCTTACCGCTATCTGTCTTGACTGGATTCGGGCCTTAAGGATTACTTTAAGATTCGAGGGCAAAGAGTATGTCCTTGATGTTGATATCCCTAAGCTAGCTGATAATGCTGCCGACGAAGAGGTAGCTCCTTATAATAAGCACTATGATAACTTAACTAAGGTTGCTTGCTGATGTTGGCGACCGTGTCCTCTAAGGTCCAAAAAGGCTTTGAGAATGCTGGGGAGTACGACATCAGTCTGCAGCTCAAAGAAATGTTCTAAAAGCAGGCAAGGCAGGAACAATTTTAGATTGTCAAGTCCCTGATTTCTTGTAAACTACAAGTCGGAGCATTTGTATGTACGCACGTTCAGAAAATGAAGTTGTACATAGACAGGGTGGAAAATCTTGGTGTCCAATTTCTTAAGGAGTTGGTAATTGATATGGTTCTAAACTCGCTTTCTAGTTTATACCAACAGTTCATGATGAACTATTAAATGAACAACTAGGACAAGACCATGATGAAGTTGCACAAGATTGTTGGAAAGAGTGTCCAAGGTCATCAATTAGTGGTAATATTTCTAATAATAGCAGGGTCCTTTTGGGTCGCCCTCATGAGCCAGAAAAATAGACAGAGTCAAAAAGGAATAAAAGAAGGGATGATTAGTTTATTAATTAATTGAGAAATAAGTTAATTAGAAACTAGATCAATAAATTAATTGATAAAATTAATTAGAATTAATTTAGAATCAATTAATGGGACTGGATTGTAATTGATTAAAGGTTTAATAAAAGAAAACAAGTCCAGGGGGTGCGGCCAGCAAAAGGCTCCTAAGTTTGAAACCCTAGGAGCCCATGCAACATAAATAAAGGCCTTGTGGTTCAACCCTAAGGCATCCCAAGCCTCCATTTGAGCCGCCATCCTCCTCCCTCTCTCCTTTTCTGCAAAAACTCTTCCCTTTCTAGGGTTAGAGTTCTTTTGCTCCTTTCTCCTGAGGAAGTTCTGATCTGTCTGGTTTTCTGGAGACTACCAGGTGTGAATCATTAGAGGGATTCTACTTTAGATCCTGATCATCCTTTGCAATCATGGCATTTACCAGAGCACAAAGAAGGATATTTGCTAAGGTATATTCTATTTAAGTTTTAAGTAGCAATAAATGTTATGAACTGCATGATCCTAAACAATGTTCATGGAATATCTATGATTTGATCCTGATTGTCTTCCGCTACATGAGTTATGTGTTTATATGATCGAATCCCAACAGTGGTATAAGAGACTCTGTTCATATGTTATCTGCACTTTGATCTTAAATAGCTGAATGTTATTTCATGCTTATTGTGAAAATCGAAAATTGCGTAGGGTTATGCTAGAATTTTTGGATTTAAACATGTTATGATCTTAGGGTTTATGCTAGAAACTTGAATGTTCTTATGCATGCCTGATAAAATCAACATTTTCCTGGTTTCTTTGTGCCTCCTTGCTTTTGTCGAATTTTGGTAGGGTTTAGGAAGGGTTTTCTGTGCCTCTTTGTACCTAGTGGCTAGGGTTACTTCCCTAGCTTGCCTTGCAATTTTCCTAACTTGCTTAGTTGCCTTATACGCATGTTGTCGTAATTTGATTATTTCAATATGATATAATTGTTTATTTAATTAATTTTTAAATAGTATTAATTGAATTAATTAAATAAAATATTTTAAATTATTTCAAATACATTTATATGTATTAGAAAAATATCTATACATATAAAAGTATAAATTAAAATAAAAACATTGGTAAAACCATGACTAGGCTCACCAAAAAATCCTGTGTAGGGTTAGAAGAAAGGTTCTATGAACCTGAATGAGGTCGTTTTTTAAAGGACATTCATTGTCTACCACCTTTACTGCCCAACAACTTTTTCTATGTGGAGTTATCAAAAGGATTTGATAGGGTAATGTTTCTCTATAAGTTAAAAGTATTAACTTAAAGTATTAAAACAAAAACCCAATTATATATACAATGTGAACTATGTGCTACCCACGAGAAAGACACATTCGCTTTATGACCTGTTGGTGGAGATGTGTGGTTAACCGGCACGCCATATAAGGTTGTAATTGTGGGTGATGTGACACTCGCGATTCTCAAGCGTATGTCGGGCATCATGCGGGTTCTGCATGGTCAATTTATAGTCCGATTCATGATCCACGACATCCTGTCATGAATTTGAGATGAGCATAAACGAGATTAACATGCCATTGACTGTAGTAAATGAATCTCACAGATATAGGAGTTTCATAGTGAATGAAACTGACAAAGAACTTTGTTTACCTTAATAATCATTGTGGTGTGATTACGGCTTCCCTCTTCACATCACAACTGGAATATTTTAGATCCTAACCTTAGTAAATAGACTGAGTAATTATTTAAAGGATTAAAACTCAAACTAACTAAACTAAAACTCTGTTTTATAGATGTCTGCCAATAACAATAACAACATCAACTCGGGTCCTACTCCTCCTCCTCCACCTCTTCCTCGTCCTCATCCTGCACCAACAAACATCTCACTGCTATCCGTCTTATCGAGGGACAAGCTTACGGGTCCGAACTATCTTGACTGGATCCGTGCCTTGAGGATTGCTTCGAGACTCGAGGGTAAAGAGCATGTCCTTGATGTTGAAATCCCAGAACTAGCTGATGATGCTACTGTTGAAGATGTAGCTGCTTATGATAAGCACTACAATAACTCAACTAAGGTTTCTTGCTTGATGTTGGCGACCATGTCCTCGAAGATACAAAAGCGTTTTGAGAACGTTAGGGCATACGACATCAATCTACAGCTCAAGGAAATGTTCCAAGAGCAAGCTAGGAAGGAACGATTTGAGATCGTCAAGTCCGTGATTGCTTGTAAACAGCAAGATGAAGTGTTTGTGTGTATGCACGTTTAAAAGATGAATTCGTATATTGACAGGCTAGAAAATCTAGATGTGTCCAGTTGCCTAAGGAGTTGGCCATTGATGTGTTTCTTAACTCGCTTTCCAGTTCATATCAGCAGTTCATCATGAACTATAATATGAACAACCTGGACAAGACCTTGATGGAGTTGCACGGGATGCTGAAGACTGCTGAAGCCAGCATGAGGCAGGCTCGTGACACTATCTCCCCTGCTCCCATCCTAGCCATTCATAATGGTGGTGGAAAAATGAAGAAGGTTCTCATCCCAGAGGGCTAGGATGGGAGCAGGGAGTGTGCCACCACCCTCAAGAAACTCTTCCCCTATCCTCTTTGTCGATTTCCTCTAACCCTCCAAGGGTTTATGGATCGATTTCCACAAGGCTTGGAAGCTTCTGTCTGCTTGTTCTTCTAGTGTCCTTGGGTGTGAATCAATAGAGGAATTCTAGTTGGGATCCTTAACATCCGACCACAAAGGTATGATCTATTTTCATGTTTTGTTGGTGCAACTGTTATGAACATATGATCTTGTTATTAACATGTTATGATATTGCTAAGTTTATGAGATTTAATTTGTTTTGTCTTCCACTGCCTGTATGATTAGTGTTAATCTTTGAAAATCCCAAGAGTGGTATCAGAGCCATTGTTCTTAGGTTTCATGCACATTAGATCAAAAACTTGAATGTGATTGTTTTTGCCTGCTGAAATTTTCGATAATCCTAGGTTTTTGCTAGAAAATCATGAAAATTGCATGTTATGAATTTTGCCTGATTTGTGCCTCTAGAAACCTGTTATTAGACATTTTGGAGGGTTAAGAAAGCCTCCACAGGGTTTTTGGTGGCCAGGGTTTCATAAACCCTTGGTTTCCTAAATTGCATAGCTGCCTTATTTGCTAGTTACCTTAAATTTTTTTCTTTAATTTAAGTTGTTTAATTAATTATTAAAAGGTGTTTTAATGGAATTAATTATGATAAATATAAATTTTAATTTTTTTAAAATTTACCCTTAATATATTTAGAATAGTATCTATATATTATTAGAACTTACATTAAAACAAGAACATTGGTCAAACCATGACTAGGCTCATCCACTTAAATGTGTTTGAAGGTTTGAAGGAGGATTCTTATGAATCCTAATGAGGCTGTTTTTAAATGACATAGATTGTCTACCCCCTCACCGCCTGCCACGTTTTCATAGTGGAGTTACCGAAAGGGTTTGGTAGGGCAATGTTCATCAAGTTAAAAAGCATTTTAGTTAGAAGTATTAAAATAAAAGTCCCGTTTTAATAAAATTAAACGTGAACCATGTGCTATCCATGAAAAGCGTACATTCTCTCTATGATCTGTTGATAGAGCTGTGTGGTTAATCGGCACGTCAGTCGAGGTTGTAGTCTAGAATGATGTGACACTCGTGATTCTCAAGCGCATCTTGCACCAGGCATCACATGGGTTCTGGATGGTCTATTCACCATCTAATTCATGATCTACGACATCCCTCTCATGAATTTTGAGATGAGCACAACCGAGATTAACATGCTATTGACCTCGGTCAATAAATCTCATAGATCTAGGAATTTCATCGAGACTGAAATTGATAAATGTATATCTACCTTAATAACCATTATGTTGTGATTAGGGCATCCCTCTTCAAATCATAATTGGGAGATTTTGGGTCCTAGCCTTGTTAAATAATAATTGGGTAATTATTTAAAAGGATTAAAATTAAACGAATGAATTCTGATTTTATAGATGTCTGAAGCTAGTGTCAATTCTCTTTCTTCTCCTCCATCACCCATCTCTAAGAGCTTCAGAAAGTATCTGTTGAATATGGAAAAGCTCACCGGTATGAACTATGTGGAATGGCTTCGCCAATGGAAATTGGTTCTGAGGTTTGAAGGCAAGCCATATCTGATTGAGTGTCCGCTCCCCGTTAGCTTTATGATGAGCATGACTTCTTGTCTGATGAGTCCGAGAAAATTCGTAGCCTTATGCTATTGACCATTGACACTGAAATCCGCAGGGATTTCGAGTTTCTGGGGCTATATGACTTAGCACAGCTAGTTGAGGAAAGGTTCCGAGAGCCGGTTAAAAAGGAACGAACTAGGATCTTCAAGGAGCTTGAAGGGTGCAAGCTAGAAGAAGGAAGTAGCGTCGGTCCGCATGTTCTCAAGATTGAGGGATACATTGGCAAGATGTGCAGACTTGGTCATCCCATTGATCGGGAGTTGAGTGCTAACATCATACTTGACTCGCTGACTAGCCGATACAATCTATTCATCCAGATGTATAGAAACAGAAACCAGGACAAGATTATCATGGAGATGCATTCGATGTTGACTCTATACAAGTCGTTCATAGAGATACATAGTTCCACTGATTCAACTACTTCGAGATTAAGTCGAGTAGAGACACATCAAGAAGCGGTCCAGGTAAACTATCAGACCGGTTCTGAGATGTCTCAAACTGGGAATTCATAGGGTGGGATACAATCATAGAAAGATGCTCTAAAGCCAAATCGTTTGGCAACTCAGGTATATCTAAAACTCAAAACTTCTGATCTGTTAATTCCTTGATACATGATGTGTTTCTCACATTTGCTCTGTATGCATGGACTCAGTAGGATGCAAGACACTAATGCATAGGAGCATATTCGGATTGGATCACGGGCTCGTGCAGTTTTGATGTTTAGTTAGATATTTTATTCTATTATTAGCTAGTAGCTGCACATGACATTTTTTCATAAATTACATTGTTTAAGGATATTTTTTGATTTAATAAAAGTATCGACTTTTCTTTTGATCATGGTTGATTATATTATCCTTGCAATGTTGTATGAATGTGTTGATGGCATAAATAGTAATAATATGAATGTTGATACATCCAAAGTGTGTTGGATATATCAATGTAATTGTGTTTGTATGATTGTTAAAATTTAATAATACTGCATCAACCAAAGGTCCAAATAGACTGGACTTTCAAGTCATTTGACTTAGATTCATCTGATGAATGGATTCTTAGTTAAATCGGTTGCAACAAGAGACGCATCACCCAAAGATCCAAGGGATAGAATTTTGGAATTACCTGACTTGGAGTCACGTGATGAATGCATATCTTGGTTAAATTAACAAAGTCATAATTTACATAAAGATGTAAAAGAAATCGAGATTGTGGACAATGGACACATTAGTTCTCGTAAATAAACACAATTAAGTTATACTTCATAATATTTACCAATCAGTATGGCAAATACAACCCCGTTTATCAGAATAAACGTTAAGACTCAAGCTTTGAATTGTTCAAAGACTTCAAAGAGAAGTATGGGATCAATAAAGCTGAAATATGAGTTAAATTATGAACTGAGAAAATGTTTCACAGTTTTTCTTCCTTCAAAGAACATTAAATTGTTATAATGTGTCTTAAAGGAGAAAATTGATCATTGGTCGAAATGGTTCAATCCCCGATATATTAGATACACTTCCAGTTAATTTTAGATAAATTAGATATTTGACCAGTTAGACCATAAAAGCATATACAAACTTAAGACCACATCTTAGACTAAGTAGGTTACACAGAATCCATCTAAAGTGTAAAGCAGGGTTCATCCCTTACTTGTATGCAAAGAGGGTCTAGGGTCATTCAGCGTTTGTCCAAACCTCATAACTAGCCTGAACCTGATCAGTAATGTCGTTTCATTGGTCATCCCGGATGTACCTATGAAAGAAGAGTCTTTCTTTAGAAGAAGCTTTTTATCTAAGGAACCAATGGGAGTAAGAGTAATTCTTGAAAGGTTCATGGATTAATCAATGAAGGATCCTTTAGCCAACAATCGGATTTAATCAGGGATCAGATTCTTGTTAAACCTTACATAGTCTTCTCATCGTAGTCCAATAGCATTGGTCACCTTCATAAAGTGTTATGATCTGATATTTCTAAAGTTGACATACCGATTAGTGGTAAAATGCTAAGTTGGTACGGATGAGTAATCCAACTACATGGAAGCATTAGTGAGCCAAGCTGCTGCCAAACAAGAGAACATAAGGGCGAGACTCGGCCTATGTGATAATTTGACTGATTTTACACCTAGCATAAAGAACCCGTGGGAGTAATTGAATCATCAAAAGGAAGCTACATAGATAGAAATGTACTCATATTCAAAGCAAGACTGGTTGAGTAAAGCGCTCTCGTCAAAAGTTGAGAATGAGTCTGCTGTAACTGCACTCCGTGAGTCATAGCAAGATTGGATGATCCGAACCGCTTTCCTTGAATGGAAAACATGAAGGTTGCATGTAAGAGACAACCAAGAAGTTTAGAACATGCCAAACAGAAAAGTACATGGCTAAAGAGATTCATCTAGAAGAATCTAATGAGCACCTCATAAAGATAGGATCTTTAGATCTCAAAATATGCCAAGTGTTTGGATTTTGATAATGTGAAAGAGTCCAATAATTATGTAAGAGCTAGTGGGAGTATCATTGTAATCTGCATGTCAATGTATGTCGGTTACATACTATTTCTAGGAAACATCTCTTATCATTACAAAGTGTAATGACTTGGTTTTAAAAAATGATTTGCTATAAAAGATCTAAAGGAGATACAATGTACTCACATGGTACAAGCATCTATCAGATAGATAAAATCGTCAGTAAAGAACCTGCCAATATGAGTATGATATTGATGAGATTCAAGATGCATAGAAAGGAGTTTCTGAAAGTGATGACACAGGATTAATGAGTAATCCTCTAATCCTGAAAGAGCTCAGAATCCTATGAGCTTCTGCTCTTAAATCGATCACTAGTGTCATGGACTTATCCTGATAACTTAGATGCTTGAAGCATTCTATGTTAGAATCAGGACACAACCTCGCTGAGGTCACTAAACGGATTGTGTAAAAGAAATCGTAAAGTTTTGGGGTGAATGTAATAATAATTTAAAAATAGTTTCAAATATAAAATTATTGACATCAATGGATGGTCTAAAGACTTCTTGGTGGAAGAATTTCGTTGGTATCTTGGTGGTTGTCCTCAACATCATGAACACCTTGAAATCTTCTTGACTCCAAACGGTGCAGTCATCTAACTAAAGAACCATGAGAAGTCACAATGCATACCACCGTTTTCGGAAGAGAGTTAGGAAAGGAAAATAAGATGACATATTGAGATATCATCGGAAGAGTGACCGATCGGATTATCTACAATGATGTTGATCATAGACAAAATGAAGGTCATTTTGGGTATATAGACAAATAATATTTGATTAGGTGATTATCTCATAGAGACTTGCTAATAAGTAGGAGTGGCTACCTGTCAGATCATTCCAACACCATGTTTCACTTTAGCATGTTTAGAACCCGCTTCCTGAGTGATTAACTTAGTCATACTTCCACAGTCGGTCGTACTCTTGGAAGAATGTAGTGATTCAAGAATGTCACGAATGTCAGTAGATTGCCCATGGTGATTGGACATAGCATAGTGATTACGACTAACACTCATGAGTACTTGGTAGAGATTCAGGTATTGGAACAACCCGCACCTAGAGATTACTTCATGGATTGAGTCACAAGTAACCTATGATGATCATGTCTTTTATTTTTCAGACCGAGATACATGAGGGATTTGTATTATGATTCTTTCACACATCGACTTTCTCAAACACTGTCTGTAACTAGTAGTTATAAAGGGAATGTTCGCGTATGCTATGATGAAATAGGCAGAGACTATGTAGTCAAAGTCTATGTGTTCCTTCTACCCTAACTAGGAGAAGCGATGTCCATAGGCCCCTCGATGATTTGATGTTGACATCAAAAAGCTTGGCCGGGCTCTGACTAGATCGATGTGTTCGATTGAGTAGTCTTATTTGGTCATCATAAATCTCTATCGGGAAACAGAATTTTGAACTTCTGGGAATTGACCCTTATCTATGTCCCAAGTTCATAAATGGATGTCTTGTAGAACAGATGGATAATCAATCTCTTATCTGGGAGTCGTTTCGTGATCATAGTTTGATCAGAGTTCGGTAGTTGCATTGGATGTTACACTCTTTGTGTATTATCTGAAAGTATTAGACCACACTGGAAGTTGACTATATATATATATATATATATATATATATATATATATATATATATATATATATATATATATATATATATATATATATATCTATACTATAATGCATATATAATATGTACAAGTGTTTAAAGCCACAATGTCTTAAAAACTTTAAGAGGTACAATCCATTTATGCACAATTAATAACAAGGGAAAAAAGACACGGTGATACAATCCACTTATATGCATACTGTAGAGATTGAGACAAATTTTCAGATTGCAGCAGTGTTCAATTTTGCCTTTTGAAATTATGTTCAAAATTTTGAATTTTACAATCCTATCCTGTAACATATGCAGGAGATCATCTTGGCTGTAGCTTTATTTTAAATCAATCTGAACCCTTAAACAAATAAGTAATCCTTGCCAACAAATTTCCTCCAATAAAAACACAACCTAAAATGTATAAATAGACACTTTCCCACCCAAACATTTTTACTCTTCCCCCTTCTCTGTCTAGCTTTACAAATTATGTGGAGGCATCTCATCAAACCAAATAGTGCTTGACTCTTGAAGTATTGATGCAGCGTCAAGTCTATGTTTGCACATTTTATATGGATCAGCTTCTATTTCTCCATTTAATGTTTTCCTGTGGCAAATAGACATCATTTAGTTTAAAATCATGCATTCACGAATTAAATGTATTTTTTTGTAATTTTTTATTATATTATCAATTTATTTTCTGCATACTAAATAAATATTAAAAACATGTCTTTGTGCAGGTTGATGCAATTGTTTCTTCTTTAGTCTGTTTCCAGGTTGCTGTAATTGTTGGTTATTTTTGATATATTAAGTTGTGGTGTTTTTAATGTTTAAAGGTATATGAAGAAATATATAAAATCAATGGTTCTAGCTAACAAAAATTCATTTTGATATTAATAACAGAATTTCAGCAATCTGGATCTAAACCATTAGTGTTTTGACAAAACATCTGAAATTAACTTAATATTTACAAAAAGGAAAAGCATGAACAAAGCTTGGAGGATTTTATAAGTTTAATGATACATGACTACCTGATTTAAAAAATTTCCCTGATTTATGGTCCAATTCTGTACACTGTGTGAATTATTATCTTAACTGCAACTCGATCCAAACTAACAAGATCAAAATATGTCAGCCAGTATAGTGCTTTAGTATTCCACTACAAAGCCAGAGAAACGGTCATCTGATTCAACCAAAGAGAAACGGTCATCTGATTCAACCAAATATCAGAACAGTCATAACCAAAATCAGACCACAAAATAATCGAAATCTAACAACAAAAATAAAAACTCTAAATCTAAAAACAAATCTCAGAAGATCAGTAAACAATCTAAAAAATCAGATATATCAAATCTAGAAAACAAATATCGGAATCCAAAATCAGTAAACAATTAACCAAAATCAGAACCGGAAATCTCTTTTGACTGAATCAGAATTGAAAAAGAGAATGCTGAAAACTACCAAACATGTGGATCATCGGGAGAAATTTGAAAATGGAAACCTGTGGATCATCGGGTAAAAACTGAAGGTTGCAGGTCGGTTCGGGTGGGTGCAACGGGAGCAACAGATCGGCCTATACGGTTAGTGGGTTTTGAATCGGAGGCTTGCCGGTGCTGATGGGTTCGGTGCTTATGGGTTAGGTGGTCTTGGATCGCGTTTTGGATCGCGAACAGAAGGAGACGAAAGAGACAGTTGCAGGTGGCTAGGAAGCAGATCGAAGTGGTGCGTGATCTGTACAGGTGGCTAGGAAGCATATTGAAGTGGTGGATCGGTGGATCTGTGGGAGAAGATGTAAGGGGAGAGCCGGATCGGTGGATCTGTGGGAGAAGATGGAACCGTGTATCATCAGCGGCTTGATCGGGATCGGCGGCGATTGAGACGACGACTTGATCGGGTGTTGAGAGGTTGAATGAGAGAGATGGACTTCATCGGGATGGGCTCGATTCGGAGTGAAGCTTGGAAGATCGGAGAAGGAGAGATCGAGAGTGAGAAGATCGAGATCTTGAGAGGTTGAACGAGAGAGGGACGAGAGTGAAGAGGAGGCGTTGTAATATATTTAGGGTTAGGGTTAACTCTTTTCATGGGTCAAATTAGATATATGGCCTTATAAGGATTAATTAATTCTATTAATTAATTAAAAAATAAAATAATTGGCATATCAATTTTTATATCTGATATAGAAATTAGAAAAATTGTTACTTTTAAGTTGTGTTTTTACAAATATTAAAGTTGTTTATTATTAGTTGCTAATTATTTATACTCGATATCTGTCTTAATTTCTAACTAACATTGAGATGTGTTTGATTTATCAAATAACTACAGAATGTATATACTAATAATTCAATTAACAAAAAATAGATAAACTAAATAGTAACCCTTAAGCCATAACCGTTAAACTAAATACTAAACCCTAAAAACCGTTAAAGTAAATACTAAACCTTAAGTCATTAACCGAAAGAAAATAATTTGCTAAACAAAATCTAATCATCAAATAAACAAACCGCCGCCTGGAAACAATACGTCGAAACAAAATATCGTCACCGCCGCATAGCGCGGGTATTAACCCTACCCTTCATAAAACGTTCGCTACATAGCCAAAAGAAAATTACCCGCCGTCCGCCACAATACGTCGAAACAAAATATCGTCACCGCCGCATCGCGCGGGTATTAACCCTACCCTTCATAAAACGTTCGCTACATAGCCAAAAGAAAATTACCCGCCGTCCGCCACATTGCGCGGGTACACACCTCCCCCCCCCCCCCCACCAAACGGCCGCCGCCGCATCGCGCGGGTCTGCCGCTAGTATATATATATATATATATATATATATATTAGTCGGAGACTGTTGGATATATGTCCATGTCATCAACTGTGGTGATGTTTCTAATAATAGCAGTGTCCTATTTGGGTTGCCCTCACGGCCTGGTAAAAACAATCAGTAGCAAAAATAAAGAGGATTGATCAGTTTATTAGATAATTGAGAAATTAATTAATCAAAAATTGGATCAAGAGTTAATTGATAAATTAATTAGTAAATTAATTTATGAGAATTAATTAAAGGGTTGGATTGTAATTAATTAATAGAACAAGTCCAGGGGGTGCGGCCGCCAAAAGGCTCCAATGTTTGAAACCCTAGGGAGCCTTGCACTATAAATAGAGGCCTTGGAGTAACACCCAAAGGCATCCCAAACCCTTGAGTGTGCCGCCACCCTCAAGAAACTCTTCCCCTCTCCTCTTTATCGATTTCCTCTAACCCTCCAAGGGTTTCTGGATCGATTTCCACAAGGCTTAGAAGTTTCTGTCTGCTTGTTCTTCTGGTGTCCTTGGGTGTGAATCAATAGAGGAATTCTGGTTTGGATCCTTAACATCCGATCATAAAGGTATGATCTATTTTCATGTTTTGTTGGTGCAACTGTTATGAACATATGATCTTGTTATTAACATGTTATGATATTGCTTAATTTATGAGATTTAATCTGTTTTGTCTTCTGTTGCTTGTATGATTAGTGTTAATCTATGAAAATCCCAATAGTACTCACATTTATGCTGATACGCAGGGACTAAGGGAAAGTAGGAAGCTGCAGCATGGGGTGCTCAACCTGATCATGGGAATAGACAGATTGTTGCTGTTAGAATGATCGGGAGCTATGAGCTGATGCTGAATAGTAGTAGTTCAATTAGGTTATTAAATTGTTGCTACTCGCCAGAAATGATACGAAACATTATTTCATTTTATGCTTTGTTTGAGGATAGTTGTAAGTTTTATTTGACAATGATAATGGCGATATTGTAGTTTATCAAAATGGTTATCTTTTTTTTAAAACTAGTCCTTGTAATGGCATATATGAAAGTGTTGTTTGCGTTGGTAGGAAAAGTAATCTAACCTTAAATGTTGATTCTGACAAGAATGTTCTCGATAAATCATGTCTATGGCACAACGTATTGGTCATATAAACAAGAATTGGATCGCCAAGCTCTAGTCAGAAGGAATCTTGGAATCATTCGACCTAAAATCGGATGATGTATGCGAGTCTTTCTTGCTTGGAAAGATGACCGAATCGCCATTCACAGGAAGCTGTGAAAGACGCAAAGATATGTTGGAACTAATCCACATAGATGTCTGTGGACCGTTTAGATCCACCACCAGACAAGGTGAACGCTACTTTGTGACATTTACTAATGATTTCAGTAGATACGGTTATGTTTATCTGATTAAACATAAGTCGAAAACTTTTGAAATGATCAAACAGTTTCCAAACGAAGTAGAGAATCAAATGGGCAAGAAGATTAAGATGCTCTGATCCGATAGGGGTGGAGAATGTTGGTTATATGCCCATCGTTATAACAAGTTGGTAATATTATTATAAATAGTAGGGTCCTTTTGGGTTACACGCAAGAGACGATTTAGCTAAAAGAGATCAAAAATAAACTTGAGGGGTTAAGTTTATTAATATATCAAAGTAAAGGTATATTAATTAGAAACTTAATGGTTAAGTTTATTAATATACCAAAGTAAAGGTATATTAATTAGAAACTTAATAAGGATAAAGGACTAAAATGAAATATCCACAAAGGAGGGGATAAGGATGAGGAGCACTATAAATACAACCCTAGATCTGAGTTGTAAGGGCTGCCAAAACCCTAATTTTTGTCACCCTCCTCCCACCCCTCGGTATACGGCCGATTTCTTTCAAAACCCTAGGTATTACGTGCTAAAACTTCAAGCAAAGGTATATACTACATCAACGGGTGCTGGATCGTTGTCTTGGGTGCGATTACATTAGAGGAGTTCTACTTTGGGCTCTCGTCATCCTAACAAAATCAGATCTGAGATTTAAAAAGGTATGTCTTGAACCCTCTTGATTTTACAGTTACAAAAGTGTGCATGATTCTGTGATTCTGGTTGAATGCGATTTAAATTTCTGTTTCCGCTGCGTTTGTTTTATGGTATCGTATTTCAACAGTGGTATCAGAGCCACTTTATCATGATTTTGTACTGTTTTGATTCGATTAAAATTGTTAAAAAATTGTTTTTTTTCTGATTTATCGAATCTGATCAACGTCCGCGCCGCGGTACTAGAAATATCGCGTCGCGGGTTTTTAAAAAGTTACGATCATTAGAGTTTTTCCGGGTCGCACTTCCTAGTGTTCCGCGCCGCGTTGTTCTTGTCATGATCGGTTTCTTTTGATTACCGCGTCGCGTTTTCTCGTGTTACGCGTCGCGGCGGTCGTGATGTTTTATTTTTTCTGAAATTAGATTTCTTGTTATAAAATGGTGATTTTAGTATTGTATGATTGTTTAGATTAATCATTGACATAGAATACTTGCATGCTCAATAGGATTAATAGCTAAACACAAAGTTTAAAATGCTTCAAAATTTAATAGATTATTGTTTAAATTAATTATTAACACTGCATCCTTGCGTGTTTAATAGAATTAATAGTTAAACATAATTTTCAAAGAATACTTAAAATTTTAAATGATATATATATATATTAGAATTGTATCTATATGTATAACTTAAAATAAAAACATTGGTCAGACCGTGACTAGGCTCACCTACTCTAAATGTGTAGAAGGTTGAAGGAGGTCTCTTTGACTCCTAATGAGGTCGGTTTTTAAATAGCATTCATTGCTTACCACCCTCACCGCCTGTCACATTTTATTAAGTGGAGTTACCGAAAGGGTTTGATAGAACAGTGTTTCAAGATAAAAGTATTACTGAAAATACACAAGTAAAAAAAAAAAATTGTTAAAAGTTAATAGATTTTTTTTTCAAAAGTCAAATTGGCAATTTCAAACCGGATTTAAAAGTTTAAATTGACCCTTATGCCAATTAAAAGGTTAAAATGTTTTAACAAAAACGAAACAAAATCCCGTTTTATGAAAATGTAATCTCATGCTACCCACAAAGAACCACACATTTAACCGGGCCCTTCCGGCGTGGGAAGTGCCATAGCCAACGCGTCGGATTGGACTCGGCCAAAATGATATGATACTCGCGATAACTCATGAATCATGGGCCGAGTGTCACGTGGGTCCTTCGTGGTCGATTTACCATCCAAACTCGTGATCCGCGGCATACCCGTCACGAGAGAGAGGATGAGCATGATGGGATTAAACATGCCATTGATCAGATTCAATGAATCCCAAAAGATCTAGAAGCTTCATAGAGATTGAAGTTGGCAAATAGTATTGCCTACCTAAATAAGTTTTGGGGGTGACTACGGCATACCTCTTCACCACCAGAAGTGAAATATGGATTCTAGCCTTAAGTAAAATTATTGTTTTGGGTAATTAATTTTTTAAGGATTAATCAAACTAATTAAATCTACTTTTCATATAGATGGCTCCAAACACAAATGGAAATTCGAATTCGGCTACAAATATCTCACTAATGCAACTCTTCTCTAAGGATAAGCTGACCGGATCAAACTACTTGGACTGGATGCGTTCCCTTCGGATCGCCCTCCGGTATGATAAGAAAGAATGGGTCCTGGACACAGCTCTTCCTGAGGCTCCAGCTGATGATGCAACTAGAGCTGTTAGGGATGCTTGGCAAAAGCATAAAGATCAGTCGGATGAGGTTGCTTGTCTCATGTTGGCGACCATGGTTCCGGAACTCCAAAAGAGTTTCGAGACTGCTGGGGCGTTCGACATGGCCGACCAGCTCAAGGAAATGTTCCAAGAGCAGGCTAGACAGGAACGATATGACACTATGATCTCCCTACTAGATTGCAAGCAGCAGGAGGGAACCGCTGTCAGTGCACATGTGCTTAAGATGAAAGCGTACGTTGACAGATTGGAGCGACTTGGATTTCCGATCGCTCAGCAATTGGTTACGGATATCATCCTACACTCGCTGAGCAGTACATTCAGTCAGTTCACACTGAATTTTAATATGAATGGATTGGAAAAGACCATAATGGAGTTACATGGCATGCTAAAAACTGCCGAGGCAAATATGTCTAAATCTAAGAACTCCAGCTCCACGGCTCCGGTATTGGCAATCAGGGAAGGGGCAATCAAGAAAAGGAAAGCCAATAAGCCTAAAGGCAAAGGGAAGGGTCAAGTTGGTAACCCCAACTCCAACCCTAGCAACAAGGGCAAGGCTGGTTCTATGATAGTGCCGTCACCAAACCCTGATGAGGCCATTTGTTTCCACTGCGGAGAAAAGGGACACTGGAAGCAAACATGTCCTAAATACCTGGAGGAGATCAGGAAGATCAAGCCCAAAGTGTCTGGTACCTCAGGTATATACATGATAGAACTCCATAATACTTCTACTACTAATTCATGGGTCCTAGACACAGGATGTGGTACTCACATTTGCTCTGATGTGCAGGGACTAAGAAGAAGTAAGAAGTTAAGGCATGGGGAGCTTGACCTGATCATGGGCAACAGACATACGGCTGCTGTCAAGAGGATTGGGGATTACGAGCTCGTGCTTTCTACTGTATTTTCTATTAATTTATTAGATTGTTGCTATTCGCCAGAAATGGCTAGAAACATTATTTCTTTTAGTGCTTTGTATCGAGACGGTTTTGATTTTGGTTTTGATAATGGAAATATTTTGGTTTTCAAAAATGATTGTCTTTACTTTAAAGCATGTCCTACAAATGGTATTTATGAAACTATCGTGAGCATTAGAAGAAATAATAGCTTAATCTTAAATGTTGATTCAGATACATCCAAAAGTGTATTGGATAAATCATGTCTATGGCATTGTCGACTTGGCCATATAAACAAGAAACGCATCGCCAAACTCCAAGAGGATGGGATTTTGGAATCATTCGACCTCAAGTCTGATGATGTATGTGAGTCTTGTTTATTAGGAAAGATGACAAAAGCGCCATTCACAGGGAACTTTGAAAGAGGCAAGGATCTGTTGGACCTCATACACACTGATGTTTGTGGACCGTTCAGATCAGCCACAAGACATGGAGAAAGGTACTTCGTCACATTTACTGATGACTTCAGTAGATATGGGTATGTTTATTTGATTAAACATAAGTCTGAAACCTTCGAGGTGTTCAAAAGGTTTCAGAACGAAGTAGAGAATCAACGGGGCAAAAGGATTAAGATCCTCCGATCCGACAGGGGTGGAGAATATCTTAGTCAAGAATTCTACGATCATCTGGGGAACTGTGGAATTGTTTCACAGCTGATTCCTCCCGGAACACCACAACATAATGGTGTAGCTGAGAGGAGGAACCGAACATTACTTGATATGGTTCGGTCCATGATGAGTCGTGCTACGCTTCCAATCAGTTTCTGGGGCTATGCCTTGGAGACTGTAGCAAAAGTCCTGAACCTTGTACCAACTAAGAAGGTCAGCAAGACACCCTCTGAAATATGGAATAGGACTAAACCCTCATTGGCGCATTTGAAAGTCTGGGGTTGTGAGGCTTACGTCAGTCGTGAAGCCATCGACAAACTAGAACCCAGATCAGAGAGGTGTTACTTTATTGGTTATCCTGCTAATTCTTTTGGGTATTTGTTTTACAAACCTTCTGAAAACAAGGTGATTGTTGCACGAAGGGCAGTCTTCCGAGAGAGGGAGCTGATACACCAAGAGGCCAGTGGGAGCCAAATTGATCTTGAGGAAATTCAAGAACCAACCAATAAAGGACCTGATGTTGGCACTAGCTCTCAATCAGAGGTTGAAAAACCTGTTGAGCCTCAGCCAAGTACAGCTAGGGAATCTGACATACCTCCACCTCCTGTCCGGAGATCTGATAAAGTACGTCATGCACCTGAATTTTATGGTTTACATATTACTGAAGGTGATGAGTCAATGGTAGGTGACGATGAACCTACCAGCTATCAGGAAGCAATGGCAGGCCCAGATGCTGTCAAATGGAAGGAGGCTATGAAGAGCGAGATGAAATCCATGGATGATAACCAAGTTTGGAACTTGGTTGATCAAACACCTGGCCTTAAAACAGTTGGGTGTAAATGGGTCTTCAAGAAGAAGACAGACATGGATGGAAAAGTACACACATATAAAGCCAGACTGGTGGCAAAGGGTTATACTCAAACCCAAGGGATTGATTATGAGGAAACTTTTTCACCAGTGGCAATGATTAAATCTATCAGGTTATTGTTTGCCATCGCAGCCTTTTATGACTACGAAATATGGCAAATGGATGTAAAAACCGCTTTCCTTAACGGAAAACTTTCAGAAGATGTGTATATGACACAACCAGAGGGTTTTGTACAGTCCAAATATCCCAATAGAGTGTGTAAACTTGTGAAGTCGATTGATGGACTCAAACAAGCATCTCGCAGCTGGAATCTCTGCTTCGATGAGAATATCAAAGAGTTTGGATTTTCCAGAAGTGAAGATGAGCCATGTGTATATGTCAGAGCTAGTGGGAGTGCTGTTGTCTTCCTTGTGCTGTATGTTGATGACATACTACTCATAGGAAACAATGTCCCAATGTTGCAAAGTGTTAAAACTTGGCTTGGGGATTGTTTCGCTATGAAAGACTTGGGAGAAGCGGCATACATACTTGGTATAAAGATCTATAGAGATAGATCTAGGCGACTTATTGGTTTAAGCCAGAGTACATACATAGACAAAATCTTGAAAAGGTTCAAGATGCAGGATTCCAAGAAAGGATTCGTGCCTATGCAACGTGGTATGACATTGAGTAGAGACCAATGTCCTAGTTCTAGTGATGAACGAGAGAGAATGAGTCGAATCCCATATGCTTCAGCAATGGGATCGATCATGTATGCCATGTTATGTACAAGGCCTGACGTCTCTTGTGCCTTGAGTATGACGAGTCGTTATCAGGCCAATCCTGGTGAAAATCATTGGACCGCAGTCAAGAACATTCTTAAGTATCTTCGGAGGACGAAGGAAGTGTTCTTGGTCTATGGGGGCATGGAAGAACTCACTGTAAGTGGTTATAGTGATGCTAGCTTCCAAACCGATAGAGACGACTCCTGTTCGCAGTCAGGATTCGTGTTCTTACTGAATGGTGGGGCAGTAACTTGGAAGAGTACCAAGCAAGAAACAGTAGCTGATTCGACAACGGAGGCTGAGTATATTGCAGTTAATGAAGCTGCAAAGGAAGCCATGTGGATGAAGAAGTTCATCAGGGATCTCCGTGTTGTTCCTAGCATTGATGGTCCAGTCGAGATCTTCTGTGACAATGAGGGTGCAGTCGCCTTGGCGAAAGAACCCAGAGCTCACAAGCGCACAAGGCATATACACCGGAAGTACCATTATATCCGGAGGCTCGTTGAAGAAGGAGACATCATGATTAGTAGAGTTACATCAAAAGATAATCTTGCTGATCCATTCACTAAACCGTTATCTCAGGCCAAGCATGATTCTCATACTAGGTCGATGGGCATTAGATTTGCAAATGAGTTGGTTTAAGTGTATTTAATTTAGTTTGATTTGTGTTTGGAACTCAAGCAATGTGAAACTCTATTTGTTTTGAAGATTATTATGTGGAGAACTTAATATATGCATGAAGGCAGTCATTTCATTAGTTTATCATTGTGTTCCAATTTTGCATGTTTTATTGACTTCTTGAATAATTATTTTATTATTCAAAACGTCCACAGTCGGTCATACTTTTGGGAGTAAGTATTGATTCAAGGCTGACATGAGGAATTAGTAAATTGTTCATAGAGGTGGACATAGCATAGAGATGCGCTAATTCTCATGTGTACTTAATAGGGATTAAGTATTGGAGTAACATGTACTTAGAGATTACTTCATGGAATGTGTCACGAGTAATTCTAAGATGGTAATATCTTATATTCTTCAAGCGGAGATGCATTGATTCTTAGTCCTGCAGTCTGTTATGTCTTGGTTTTCTCCAACGTTGTCCGTAACTGGCAGCCATACAGAGAATGTCCAGATATGACATGATGAGTGGGCGAGATCCGTGTAGTCAAAGTTTATTTGTTCCTTCTGCCCTAACAGGAGAAGCGATATCCGTGGGCCCCTCGATGATTTGGTGTTGACAGCAAATGTACGGCCGTACTCGAACTGAATTGATATAGAATCAATAAGTGCAGTTTGTTGTGGTCATCACAAATCTCTATCGGGAAACATAATCTTGAATGTTTGAGACTGACATAATTCCATGTCAGACGTTCATATGGATATCTTGTAGAACAAAGGAATATTTGATCACTTGCCTAAGGGCTGTTTCATTAGATGAACACGGCATTTTTCTAGGATGACATACACCTTACTAGGTTAATGAATATTAGACCATACAGTTGTTATAACAAGTGCAAGTGGGAGACTGTTGGTTATATGCCCATCGTTATAACAAGTTGGTAATATTATTATAAATAGTAGGGTCCTTTTGGGTTACACGCAAGAGACGATTTAGCTAAAAGAGATCGAAAATAAACTTGAGGGGTTAAGTTTATTAATATATCAAAGTAAAGGTATATTAATTAGAAACTTAATGGTTAAGTTTATTAATATACCAAAGTAAAGGTATATTAATTAGAAACTTAATAAGGATAAAGGACTAAAATGAAATATCCACAAAGGAGGGGATAAGGATGAGGAGCACTATAAATACAACCCTAGATCTGAGTTGTAAGGGCTGCCAAAACCCTAATTTTCGTCACCCTCCTCCCACCCCTTGGTATACGGCCGATTTCTTTCAAAACCATAGGTATTACGTGCTAAAACTTCAAGCAAAGGTATATACTACATCAACGGGTGCTGGATCGTTGTCTTGGGTGCGATTACATTAGAGGAGTTCTACTTTGGGCTCTCGTCATCCTAACAAAATCAGATCTGAGATTTAAAAATGTATGTCTTGAACCCTCTTGATTTTACAGTTACAAAAGTGTGCATGATTCTGTGATTCTGGTTGAATGCGATTTAGATTTCTGTTTCCGCTGCGTTTGTTTTATGTTATCGTATTTCAACAGAGAATACCTTAGTCAGGAATTCTACGATTATCTTAGGAATTGTGGAATAGTTTCGCAATTCTCTCCTCCAAGAACACCGCAGCACAATGGTGTGTCTGAAAGGAGAAATCGAACGAAGTTAGACATGGTTCGATCTATGATGAGTTGTTCTACATTTCCAATAAGTTTCTGGGGTTATTCCTTAGAAATTGCAGCTCACATCTGAAACCTCGTCCCAACTAAGAAGGTTGCTAAGACACCATCTGAGATGTGGAGTGGGGAATGTCCCTCACTAACACATATAAAGGTCTGGGTTGTGAAGTCTTCGTTCGGTGCGAAGCTCATGACAGGCTTAAACCTAGAGTAGAGAAGTATTATTTCATCGGTTATCCACGAAGTCATTTGGAAGCTTGTTCTACAAGCCTTCTGAGAACAAAGTGTTTGTTGCTCGAAGAGGAGTATTTCTGGAAAGATATCTCATATCTAAGAGTCAACCAATGAAGAACATATAGTTGACACTAGCACCAACCCAAGGATGAGACTCCTGTTGAGAGAATTGGCATATCTCCACTGCCTCTTCGCAGATCCAGTTAAATTAGTCATCCTCTTGAGCTTTATAGTTTCCATATAACTACAGAAGGTGACACACTGATCAGTGATAACACACTAGTTAGTGAGGATGAACCATCCAACTACAAGGAAGCGATGACAGGCCCTAAGGGCTGCCAAATGGAAGGAAGCCATGGAGAGCAAGATTCAGTCCATGTATGATAACCAAGTTTGGAACTTGGTTGATATGACACCAGGCCTAAACATTGTTGGGTGTAAGTAGATCCTCAAGAAGAAGAGCGACATGGATGGGAATGTATATACATTCAAGGCTATGTTGGTTGCGAAGGGTTTCACTTAGACTCAAGAAATTGATTATGATGAATCATTCTCTCCAGTATCCAAGATTAAGTCCATTAGAGTGTTATTTGCCATTGCTGCATTTTATGACTATGAAATATGGCAGATGGATGTCAAAACTGCTTTCCTTAACGGGAAACTGTCAGAAGATGTGTATATGGCATAACCTAAAGGTTTTGTACATAGCAAGTACCCTAATAGATTGTGTAAGCTTGAAAGATCTATTTATGGTTTTAAACAAGCTTCTCGCAGCTGGAACATCTGCTTCCATGAAAAGGTCAAAGAGTTTGGATTTTCTAAAAGTCAGAATGAGTCCTGCGTATATGTCAAAGCCAGTGGGAGTAACATAATATTTCAAGTATTTTATGTTGATGACATACTCCTTATATGAGACGACATCCCAACGTTGCAAAGTGCGAAGACTTGGCTTGGGAAGTGTTTCCCTATGAAGGATCTGGAAATGCATATTTTATACTTAGTATAAAGATCTATAGAGATACATCCAAGTATCTAATATGACTATGCCAGAGTACATTGTTAGATAAAATCTAGAAGAAGTTCAAATTCATGATTCCAAGAAGGGTTCTTGCCCTTGCAACATGGCATCAAGCTAAATAAAGAGTAATGTCCAAGGACTAGTAATGAACTGGATAGAATGGGTCGAATTTCGTACGCTTCGGCTATAGGATCGATCATGTATGCCACGATATGTACTCGACTTGATGTATCGTATGCTTTGAGCATGGTAAGCCGATATCAAGAAAATCCTGGCGAAAGTCATTGGACGGCAGTAAAAAACATTCAAATACATACCATAACAATCTATAAATGTAACTTTCATTCCACCAACCTAAACAATCTATAAAGGTCTATAACCAAATCCAAATACATACCATATAACTCATTACATGTAATTCCTTATGCTTTACAAACATTCTTGTTTTCTACTAACATCTTTCACTACAAAGAAGTACTCAAAATAGCTAATTGAATAAATCCATTTTGATTGAAATAAATACGTTTCAGTTCTTATAAAGTTAAAGATTATAATTTTTAAATAGGTTACCCAAAGTATAAAAATGATCCAATCCGTTTTATATCCAGATTAATGATGTCATCTAACAATCCAAATAAAGGTCAAAACAGATTGTTCTGAATCTTTATCTTGCTTAGTCCACCCATAATCCACAAGATTCGATTTTTCTAAGAGCTGGCACCCCAAATCCATCAAATTGTTTTAGTTTTTAGAGGATCCAATTTTTAATCCATGATTAAATATGGTTTTGGTAAAAATGGAAAATCTAACCTAAGTCTACGAGATTGGAATAGTTGGGATTAAATCAGATCGATAAAGTTTTTGATGATTCAATTTTCAGATCAAATCATATTAAGGGCCCAGATGTAGAGTTCATGTACACATCTATATTTCAAGATTTAGTTTATAAAATATAGAGATTAATTAAAGAAAAATGTATACCAATTTTGCAACAAAAATGATTTTTACAATGATATCATTGTGAAACCGAATTATAAAAAATGATTAAACACATGGTTGAGCTTTCTAAATAGAAATTTCACAATGACCATCTACCGTACAGAAATCCTTATGGCTAAAACAAATTGTACCAAATAAAAAGGGAGGTCAATATTCAGGCAAAAATATTAATTCACAACATAAAAGTAGTTAGTAATTCACCTACTGTGAAATGATTGATCATATTGTGATCATTCTTTTAAACACCACAACCTATTTTGGCCATTATTGTGATTATTCTTATAAAATATACCATTTTCATTCAAACAACAATGATCATTTACAAAGTACGCTTTTCTTATAACAAAGAATGTCAACTTCTCAAGGAAAACTTAAGAACAAAAAAGTAATAAGACGATTTATCTGCAAGAATCATAATTTTTAAATAGTACGAGTTTCAACGCATGGTTTGGTATGAAGGTGGAACCATTCCTTGTTGTTGATGGCCAAAGCTTTGAGAATTATTGTTCTTCATCCATCCTACAAAAATTACATAGAGAAAAACCTAAATAGAAAAAAAAAAATTAAACTCGAAAGCTTTCTATTTTTCAATAATAACCTAGACATCATCACTATAATGATGTTACAATTAGCATAATGGTAAACTATAAGATTGTTTCTTTATCTTTTTTTATTATGATGGTAGGACAATGAATGGTAAGACATGGAGGGATAGCGGGTACAAGAGGCTGGAAGTGCATGGCAATTATTAGAAGACGATATCAATTTGTTGTAGTTGTTAATTGCCATGTCACTATCTACCACCAGAGAGAGAGAGACACACACATATATATATATATATATATATATATATATATATATATATATATATATATATATATATATATATATATATATATATATATATATATATATATATATATATATATATATATATATATATATATATAGATAAGCGATCGGGTGAGGACCTTTCTTAAAGTGAGGACTCGTGAGGACACCTTAAAAAAATAAATAAAAAATATAAATAATAAAATGGATCATAGTACTATATTGGAGAAAAAAAAAATTCGGAAAAAAACTTTTGGATCATTATTTTTTTTTATAATGAAACAATGATCCACAAAATAAAATTTTTTGTGGATCATTTCTGTTTCTCAATGATCCAAATTTTTTTTTCCAAATTTTTTTGGATCATGATATAGTACTATTCTCGATTTTATTATTTGTATTTTTTATATATTTTTTTTCAATTTTTTTGAGGTGTCCTTACGAGTCCTTACCGAAAAAAGAGTCCTCACCGGAACGGGACCCTATATATATATATATATATATATATATATATATATATATATATATATATATATATATATATATATAAGTTATAAAGTTTTTTAATATTTGAAAAAAGATTTTTGAGGATTTCTTTAATCCAATATATGAGCTAGTCTAAAAAGCTAAGTAATCTTTAACTTTTTATCTTTATTATTGGTTTTTATCCCTTTTGGTAGCTATACTCTTTTCTAATATATTTTATACCCTAATTATAGTATTATTATTTTTAATTGTTCTTTTATATAATCTATTTGATTAAATATAAAATATAGATTTTAGTATGTATATTGAAACTTATATCATTAAAAATTAATTTTCTGATTTTTTAAAACAATAAAAGTATGATAGATTAAAAAAATTATCGTAACATGATATTTACTTTTTTTTCTTCACTAAAATATTAATATTAATTGATGTTATTTTTTTTAAAATATCAAGTAGAATTAAAAATTAAAAAAATCATAAGAGTTGTTTACACAAATATATTAGAAATAAAATAATAAATTAGCTAATTTCTATAAAGAAGTTTTCTAAAAGGTTAGCCATTACTCCGAATAAGTTTATAACAATATTTTTTTATTGGAAAAGCTTGGTAAAAATAAAATGTTTTCAAGAGGTTACCCGTTAGAGATAGTGATTCTCTTTTAATCCTTTTCAGGTTTGACTCATGGTTTTGTTTTGGTTTCTTATGATCCCTAGACCCCAACAGACTTACCAGCAGAAGGATTGAAACCTCTATGATTGAGTTCCCTGTATTCTTGACAAAGTGCACAACACTCGCAACATAAGTGAGTCATGCAGTCAGATGCAGGCTCTTCTACTAGTCCGAAGCGGCCTCTTAGTTTGGTCCGATAATTGCAGGAAACAATGCATGGAAACCCAATAATCAACGCCACTACTGTATAAATCATGCCACTGGTCTCGCATGCTGTATAAAAATAAAAATATTGAGATTCTAGAAAACGGTTCAAGTATGCTTAATATTATTAGGGCATATACTTACAAGTTCCTCCATTGTCGATTGTTGCAGCTAGTTGTCCGAATGTCACACATGGACAGAACAGTGTAATGATAGCTGAAAAGCAAAACAAGAACGAACTAAACCGTAAGACATATGTTTGACGATCTACCTAAGTTTATAACACAAGAAAAACAGATTAAGTGAAACAACAAAGTTAATACCATTTTCAGGATCATTCATACAGTCAAACAGTCCTGTCGACCAACCCTGTCGATTCGGCAATGGTAGTTGCGGTTGTTCAGGAGGATAGTACGGTTGAAAACCGGGAGAGAAATGTTGACCAACGGGAGCCTGGATGGGTGGTAGAAAAGCAGGACCCTGGTTGGGCGGCGGTGCTGGTGCTGGGGCTGGTGGTGGGGGGTATCCTACTGGCTGTTGAATAAAAATCTGTGGCTGTATGAGAATCTGTGGTAGTGCATGGACTGCAATACCTTCTTGAGTTTCTGGAACAAAAACTTGTTCCGATGATGGAAGTGGTGTTGATTGTTGGCTACTCTCTGGGTTTTGGTTATGACCTTGTAGCTTACCATCCCCAGCAGCATTAGGATTGGGAATAACATCGACACGTGTCATTGTATGAGCGTAAAAGATGATTAAGAGAGTTATTGAGATTATCTATCTTCATTTATGTATGCATCAGTAAGAGTATATGCATTCATCCTGGTTGTCATGACAATGCTTTGTTGCAAAAGCCGGCTACTGATATAGAATAAAATATAACGGGAAATGCCAAAAAGAAGATATCCTTTTTGTTGGTTTACACAAGGATATCATGTGGTATATAACGCCCATGAATTGTGTTTCTGTTCAGTTGCTTTTTTCGACGGGTTTAGCGGTATAATGATCTGTTAACAACGTATGCATCGTCGTTGAGTTTCCCAAATATACTTGGAATATGGACTATTACTACAGCTCTCATATACATACTCTCGAATTCATTATTGAAGGGTCTTATTAAATTTCTTTTGATTTGTTGATGCAGATACGATTTCGTATTTTAAAGTTACCATGGCATAATATAATTCCCGTTGTTGTAATTTATATTCGGGTAGTTACTTTGAATACAAGAATGGATGAATAGGATTGATCAATCTTTATGTTGAAGTAGTAATATTTAATAATTAACGACGAGTCGAGCAACCACTTTGACAACTACTATGTTGGTTACATATAAAATATGGTAGCATGATTTCATAGCTCTCTAATTTATGTGCATGTTGTAGTACGAAAAAAGTATCACCAGATCGAACTTAAATCATATGACCAACTTAGTGTTCAATTACTTTATAGTTAATGGTCGTTAAAATTCACTACAGCGACCACTTTGTATGATAGTAATTTGTGTATATACTTTATATAATTTACAATATAATTAAGTTTAATTATATATAGAACATAATCCTGATCTATTAAAAAAGTTATTTAAAAATATATTTTCATGTTTTGACAAACCTACATTAGTGCAAACGAATCTATAAAAATAATGAAATACTAGTTTGTGAGATAATAATTTTTAGGGTTATTGACATAATGGCCCTATAAACTATCCCAAATTATTTTAAAAAGTCACTCAACTAAAATTTGCTGGTTTCAAGCCATTACACTCCAGAATAAACTATTAATTTTGCCTTTTTTTTTTTAAGATTTAACCGCTTACCTGGTTGAAATATAATTTCTAATTAAATAAATAATGTCATGATAATACCACGTAAGCAGCACGTGTACACTATGATACACGTCACACGAACAGCTCATAGGAACACGTGAGACGTGGTTTTGGGGAATATCTACGAGTAAACCACCAAGATTCCGACCAAATCGCCCGACTCACCATCCCTCCTCAACAACCTCAAGCCTGCAAGAAGCTTTGATTGGAAAAGTTTTCCCGCTGTCTCTCCCTTTTTCCGGCGCCGTCGCCTCCCTATCGGCCATGGAACCCTCACCTGACGCTTCCTTGGACAACTGACCACCGGATATACCTCCTGTAACGGAGCCGCCGCCTGTACAGAACCCCTCGCCTTCGATTCTTGGAAGAGCAAGGAGAGAGAAGAAGTCGACTGAGCTCAAACTCAACCCCCGCCTTTGGTCAAGAAGTCGATGAACTATGGAAATTGTAAAATCGGTCTGATGAAGTCAACTAGGAACAATCAATCAGGTCGATAATCAATTTTCTTACCACTGCTTCTTTAGTTATCCAGATCAGATTACTTTAACCTCAAATAATCATAAAATTAGAATTATAATCAGTTTATCATAAGCTTGAGACTGATTATTACAACTCCAAATCATGATTACCAGTTTAAATGCACCCCTTATATGCATTAGGGCTACTGGGAACGTGGTTTGAATTTTGAACAATATGATGATGTTATACGTTTTACATTATGTGGAAGATATAAGCAATTTTTGTGATGGAGTTATATGTTTATATGCTAATGTTCAACAAATGTATCTTATTGACAGGATGAGTTGGAGATTAATGCAAAACTTCTTGCGTTTAGATGGGTCGACCCTAAGCTCAGTCGCCACTACAAAGCAGAGATGAACAAGTTGATGAAAAGATCATAAGGCTCAGAATAGAACCTGAGATGGAAACGATCAAAGCTCAACTGAAAGAGGAAAGAGCTAAATCTGAAGCTGACCTATGTAGTCGTCCTCCGCATTGTTCAACTAGAGGATGAACTTTTAAAGGAAAAAAGGAAGTCAGCCGGTTAAAAGGTGATAAACTAACATTTATGCGATTGGCTTTGGTCTCTAAATATAAAAATACCAAATTTTTTGTGTGTTTTCTGTTTTCGCACTCCGTATATGCAGTTTCTGGAGGTATCCGACATGTGTTTCGGGGATAATGTATATGATTTACAATGAATTGTCATAAATGTAGCTGCCCCGCATGGACCAAAGGAGCAATGTGAGATGATGACACGTAGATGAGGGGAATGGGGTTTGGTTTGTTTCATTGTGGGTTACATTATTTGCAGGTTGTTGATGTAGGTGGGTAAAGGGAATGGGGTTTTTGGGTGGTCTTTGAAGTAGTTGGGGGAGGAGACCATGTATATTGGTTAGTCTTTTGTAACATCCCAAAATTTTAGGGTAAAATTAAAAAAAAAATTAAACGGACACTTCAATATAAGAAAAGCCACTTAATTAATTTTGACAAAATTCCATAACTTATAAGTTTAATGAAAACATCCCAGGATTAACAAAAATTAATGAAATCTCAATATAGCAGAATATTAATTCAAAAACAGTCCTTTAATGAAGCAGCACAGTGTATACACGTCACGCCTTGCCATCCATGGTACCTGATGTACCTGAAACAATAGTTTATATAGGGAAAGGGTAAGCACGAAGCTTAGTGAGTTCCTCAAAATACCATACGATCCATCACATAACATACAACACATCATAACCATTCATATGTCTGTGAGACTCGCGGGCTATCCCTGTTCCGCTGAAGACTCACGGGCAATTCCCGTTATTGTCTTATCGCTCGCAGGCTTCTCCCGTTCCGTCTAATGACTCGCAGGCTATTCCCGTTCCGCCTATTGGCTCGCGGGCTATCCCGTTCCGTCTAATGACTCGCAGGCTATTCCCGTTCCGCCTATTGGCTCGCGGGCTATCCCGTTCCTTCCACAAACAATCATTATCATAGCAATAATTCATACAATTATCAAAACAGGTAAGATCACCTTAGTCTAACATATCTTCCTTCCTACGCATGCAATATCACCTATAGTATAGTGAGAAGACTCACCTGATTATAGTTGACTATATCGTTTATCTTTCTCGGCTTTGTATTTCCTTCACTTTAACTGTTAACATAATAAGAAATCTATCATTTCTTAATCCTTAACTATATTATAGTCGCATCATTAAACCCTTCAATAATTCCAATATGATACTCCATGATTTATCAAGTAAAGAACGGCCAGGTAGAAGATTAGATGGGGTGGCAGGATCCTTTCAGCATTTTAGCCTTTCGGAAAATCCAACAACCAGATCCCAAGTAATCGGCCTAGTCACCGTCCTCGTAAGTAAATCAATCGGTATTATATTCGGAAATTACGAATTGTTATAATAACGACATTTTAAGGTTTTTGTTTACTATTGTTAGAAATTAGTATAATATAACATATGTTATACTTATTAAATATTCTACTTCTTAACACAAAAACTATTTTACAATACCTAATTAAGCTATAGAAAAGTTTGTAGTTACCTTATGACCAGTCGTCGGAACCTATAACTTCTTCGCTAGGCTTTTGAGCTTCCTTCCGCTCACTTCTTACACTCTAGTGCTTAGAAACCTCTATATATTGGATTGAGATTTGTTGGTGTGGTTTATGAGATGTTTTGGGGGGTATTTATACTTGAATTCTTGAATAAAAAATGGCATGACACTTTTGACAAAATATTTTAATAATATAATTTTGTTGAAATTAAAGGCCTTCTAGAATCAGTCTGTTCAAGACTGGTTTAGCCGATCTTAAACCCATTAAATTCACGTTTTTATTTGATATTCAGAAAATTCATCTCAATACCTTTCCAGGGATGTATTTTACGTATTTATACGATTTTTCTATGATTTATTATGAATTTTTGAAAACAGACTATCTAATCTGTCAATTCCGAACTAATCAGTAAAGATTGCATTTTTTACCATAGATAATCTCATTTTCAAGCTTACTATTATTTTTGGTAATTGTACTAGACTCAATTTGCAAACTTTGTGCATTGGTTTGAGGTCCAAACAATTTTCCTAGAATTAATTATGATTTTTCTAAAAACGACACAAAATGCTGATTTTATATGAAATTGTAACTAAAGTTTTTGTTAGCTTTATAACTACCAAAAATCATATAATTCCTAACACTCTTATTTTAAGTATATGTTATAATTAGGATACGGGTCTTACATCTTTACTCTTTATTTTGTATAATTTAATTTCACATCATCTTTATCACCGTTTGAACCAGTCACCCTTCCAAAAGGAACTAAATAGACATAATATTTTTGAGTTTAATGGCTTTGAACGACCAAAATTTAGTTAAATGACCTTTTAAAATAATTTAGGATAATTTATAAGGTCATTATGTCAATAACCCTAATTTTTAAAACAGAAAAATCATAAATTTTTTTTTTCATAATATTCAAGATGTAAAAGTTGTTGTAAAAAGTAATTTTGTAAATCTAAATTAGTAGAAGACAAAAAGTTGTAAATAAAAATATGAAGAAATTTTAGAAAAACAATTTTTTTTTTTGAAAATCCATGATTTAGATAACATATAATAAATAATGATGAAAGCATAAAGGGTTGAGGAGTGCTAGTAAATTATATTTAGACCGGATTCGTAATACCAATTAGGGTCAATCTAATTGGACCCTTTATAAATTCTAGATTGACCTCTTAATAATTACATATAAAAGTTTCTATGTTTAAATATAATTATTAGATAATAACTAAATAATCATTATTCTATTACTAGGTAATCATTTCCACATTATAATACTTTTTATCCTAATTATAATTATAAAATTATCTTCTTTATTTTATTTTTATATGAAAATAAATAGTGTATTTTTTATATAAACCAAAACAATAATCAAATAAAATTTTAAAACTTAATACTAAAATACATAAATTTTATTATTTTTAAAAGATTAATACTATAAAAATTAAGAGTATAGTCCAATCCATCCACTTCGCCGCCGTTGTCGGAGGACAGACACACCAGAGATACACCGTTTTCGCCGCGTGAGGTTCCGTCGAAATTTTATTAAAAATTAGAGATCTTAAGAATAAATTTGGGCCACGTATTTATCGTCGAAATTTTATTAAAAACAACAACGAATATTACATCTTCAAATTATAAAAATCATCACTAAACCTAGGGGTATGGTTTTTGAAAATGTTATCACCGCTTTGCTGTTGATTTTGAAAATTATTATACAACTTTGTGACTTACTTATGGATGAGCGTCATTGTCGCTAAACATTAATTAAAATGCGCTAAAAATACCGGTCTTCATGTGTGAGCTAGATATAAAAAAATCAAACAGAAATTTACGTTGTAGCTTTTCACAAAAAGTTTAACATATTAAAATAAGTTGCATTTATAGGACCAAAAATGATTTTATTGCTTATAAAAAATAAAAAATATGTAACTATCATAATATAATGCTTATGTTAACTAATTAAAATAATTTATTGTATTTATAGCACATAAAAAACATTAATTTTGATACTAACATTATAAATGATAAATATATATTATTACGTATTGTATGTAACACCCGGCTTTTAAAACAAAAACACACCTGAAAATTTTTCATTTAAAACATAGGTTTTAGTACTTAAAACCATAAACAAAGGGGTATATTTTAATAAAAACGGGTACAAGCGTATCAAGGAGTATATAAATATAATAACCTCCTTATAAGCCGGGCTGCTACTGACAGCATCTACAAGTCCTCTCCTTGAGTCACGGACTTTATTCTTACCCTTATCAGGGTATGCTAACCTGCAGGGACATTTAACAAACGATATGAGCTACAAAGCTCAGTGAGTAATCGTATCTGCAAATAACATGTATCAAATATATTCGTATATCTGTCTGGATATCGAATCCAAACTCATAGCCTTACTGGCTGACCATATATCTCTTAGGATTTTACATCCTAATTTTGTAGCCTTACAGGCTACATCATTACAACCTGCAATTATCAAACCACATCAGTTATTTGCACAGATAATCATATCTATCGTTTCTGTCCCATGTTTCTTAGTCACAATTGACTGCATCATATGTCATGGCTATATAAGCCGCACCATGTCATTTTCAATATACGAGTCATAGCCCAAAGATTGCACCAGCTGGGCTTAATAACCTGGTATCATAGTCAAAAGACCGCACCAATTGGACTTATAGTCAAATATCAAAATTCAATTATGGCTCACGAGTTTATCCCGCTTTTGCCTAGACTCACGGCTCCGTGCTTGCCATCGCAATGACTCATGGATTATCCGGTATTGCCTTTTCAAAGATTGACTCACAGCTCCGTTCTTGTCTATTGTAGACTCACGGCTTATCTGATATTGTCATATTATTTCTGTTATTGACTCACAGCTCCGTTCTTGTCTATCGTAGACTCACGGCTTATCTGGTATTGTCTTTTTAGTACATCTGCAACTGTCAATTTTTGTCCCCTAAGGCAGTTTCAATCTGTAACAATTCAATCATCATATATCATATATGATATCAGTGAGATTACTCACCTGGATACTAGCTGCGTTTAAATCCCGGTTGTTTATTGCCCTTGCGTGCACCACAAACATTTTGTCCCATACCTATATATTCATTTATATACCAAATGATAATAGGTTAACAGCCATTCTAATTGACTCTAATACATAAGAGTTCAATAATATATCATTATAAACAATGCCTAGATAATAAACTTTACATTTACTATCTTTTTATGAATTTTACTATTCACCGAGGCATTCGAATCGATCTACAGTGCCCCCGAGGGGTCGGAAACTCAATATAAAAATTTTCCCAAACTTTTCAGACCATAACGAGCCTACGGTTCAAGTTTGAGCTAAATCGGACAAGCCAAACAAAAGTTAGCTTTTTAAAGTCCCTGTCTGGTGGGCGCACTGCGCCAGGTATCAGGCGCACTGCGCCTGGGCGCACCCCACCCTGATCCTGGGCGCACTGCGACCTGCGCCTGGGCAGAGCTCCTGATCAGTCGTGATTTGTGCACTGTAGCAAGCAGTTTTGACCCATTAAGTCCTTATTTCTGTTCTTAATCATATGGGGTTTGTTCCTAGGCTAAAACCTTCTATTAAGACAAGGTTTTCAGCCATTAAAACCCACTCAATCAATCAAAGGAAGAATTAGGGTTCTTAGTTCCAAAAACCCCAAAACTTCAAATTCATCACAAATAGCAATCTACTTCCAAAATCTTGGATTAAGTCCATTTAGCATGACTTAATGGAAGTATTAAACCATTTAAACCACATAATCATAACTGAAATTTGCAGATTTCAGTTTCTATAAAACTCATTAAGAACTTCTTCAAGAACTTGAGTAAAAAGGCAATCTACTTACCTTATTTGCTTGGAAATCACCATCTTCCAACAATTGATCCAAGTTCTTGCTTCAAGCTTCAATGATCTTCCAGAAATCGCACCCAAAATCCTTCCCGTAAGCTGAAAAATGGACAGCCACAATAGGAGAGTCAACTCTCCTATTTATACTTCCAAAGTTTACAAATTTGGTCCCTAAGTTCATTTTCTTGAACTTTGACCACAATAAATCAAGTTTTATGACATAAAACTTCCATTTCTTATATTTTTGCCACAAGGAGCAATTATTTTACACAATTGGTCCTTCACATGGTCAAATGACCAAATTACCCTTTTATGGTAAAATGACCAAAAAATCAGTTTTTATAACATTTTAAGTCCAAAACTCAAAATATTATTTCAAACCAAATTCTTTTCTGTCCAAAAGACCAAATTACCCTTTTTATTATATTTACATAAAAAGAGTGTCTTGGCGTTACAAATTCTCCCCTCCTTCAAAAGATTTCGTCCCCGAAATCATACAAACAAGCGAGGGTAATTTTATCTCATTACAATTTCGGTCTCCCGTATCATATGGAAACCTCTATGGTATTGCCTAAGCACTTAACCATACTAGTCTTCTTATTTCATGGTTATATTGTTGTTCATCGAACATTCCTCCGGTTGTCCCGGGTACCATAACTTCTCATCTACCTCAATTTCAACACGAGGTATTCATTGAAATTTATCAGTCTATGTTCTCAGAACTATGAGACCCATAGAAAACATTACAAATATCTCGAAGTTCATCAAGAATCTTCGATCGATACATCCCAATTTTTACTCTTTGGGACATATGGAAAAATCCAATAGATGAGGACTTAACTTTCTTTTCGTCCCAACCAGATTTTTAGTCTTTCCAAGGGATATTTTGATTACCTCGTCATTCCTCATTTGGAATTTCAACGGTTTTACTCGGCAATCCGCATACTACTTTGGTCGACTTTTGTCTATTTCCAAGCTTTCTCGAGTTTTCCTAATCTTTTCTTCTTTTTGAAGTAAAATCTCGGGTCCAGCCAACGGCTTCTCCCTAACTTCTGTCTAGTAAATCTGCGTGCAACACGATATTCTATACTATACATTATTATACAGGCCATTTAAATGCTGATACGAAAACTGTTATTATCTACGGGTTCTACCAAAGATAGGCGATCTTTTCATCTTTCACCAGGGGCTATTATGCAAGTTCAATGCATATTTTCTAAAGTCTGCGTCATTATTTCATCTTGTTTATCAATCTGCAAATCTTATACAGTACTAACTAGTACTTTTGAACTAATTATTCTTGAAATTTATGCCAAAATCAACGAATAATTCTAGTTTCTCGACTCGATACAGTCGCTACCGGTAACACACGTCGGCAAATTCCTTCTTCTATGTAGTTTTTCACTACTTTTTGTTCTTAATTTCTTCCCTAGTCGGTATAAATTTGCACTGGTTTCATCAACCAATCAACAATTACTCATATGGTGTCATACCCATATAGTATTTGCGGAGACTTTCTTATAAAGTCTATAATAATATCGTCCCATTTCTTCTTTGGGACCAACAACGGCTAAATTTTCCGTATGTTTCTAATGATTTGACTGTAGTTACACATAAGTCAAACACTTTTCACATGTCTTTCAATGTCTTTCTTTAGTCCCGGCCACCAATACATAGGTTATATCACCCTACACAGTTTGGTACTGCCCCGGGCATTTTGCATATCTACCCCAATTTACATCTTTTAAGGGTAAATTTCATATCTCACTTTGCTTTAGAACTCACATACACAACCACCAAGGGTTTTCAATCGCTGTGAGTTTGTAACTAGCTTCTTTCAATAGCTAATCATTCATTCACTTTTCACATTTTCAGACTTGCACACTTCTTCTTGTGCTACCCGAATCAACTCAGGTAATCAATTCGCCACACTCACGCATGTGGTTGTATCTTTCAAAAGATACTCTTTCTAATTCAAGGCATCTATAATCACATCAGCCATTCCGAGATGGTACAAGATTTCATAGCCGAAATCTTTAAGTAACCTATCTATCTTTGCTATCTCATATTCAGCTTCTTTTAGATCAATTAAGTACTTTAAACTTTTATGATCCGTATAAACATTAAGCTTTACACCATATAGATGGTGTTTCCAAAGCTTCATTGTCAAAGTCATAATTGCTACTGCAATATCATGTATCCAAAATCAACTTTGGATACATTTCTGTAATCCAGTTTATCTTCTCCGCTTAACGACAATGCTAACACCGGAGCTTCATACAAGGTTTATTTCAACCTTTAAAAAGATACATGTGGTCTTTCTACCACTCGAACTTTTCACTTTTCTTGGTCAACTTTAGTCAGCTAAACAGCAATCAAGGAGTAGTTTTCTACAACTCTCCTATAATAACCCGCCAATCCAAGGAACTACAAATTTCAGTCAAATTCCAAGGCGGTTTCTGTTTTATCACAGCATCATTTCCACTAGATCTACTTTATCATCTCTGGCATTATTAACATGCCCAAAGAATATAAAGCTTCTTTTAGCCAAATTTCATACTTGGAGAATTTTACATATCACTTAACTCAGTGAAGTGACTCCAATATCTGGTACAAATGTACCTCATATTCAGTCTGGTTTCGAGAATATCAGATTCTCAGTAGTCAATATACATACACATTAACTTGTCTTTCTTCTTTTCAAGCAAAATAGGGCTTCATATAATGACACATTTGGCCATATGAGACCCCAATTCAAAAACAATTTCTTCCAATTGTTTTACCACTCTGCCATCTATACAGAGGCTAATCAATATAGAGCCTAAATAACAGGAACGGCTCCCAAGACCAGCTTAATCATAAGCTTTTCTCGCCAATCTGGCAGATATCCTGGAAGTTCTTTTCAAAAGAAACTGTTGAGATATTTTGTGATGAAGTGCTAATACATCCGAAGTCCTACCCACGAAGAAAACCCCGAAGTGAATAAACAAGAGAAGACACCGAAGTCTAAAGACTCTGAAGTGCAATTCATAGAGGATCCGAAGACTTCACAGTCTGTCATCTTGTCTTTTGTGTGCACGCGTATAGTACAATACGTGTTGCATGAATCTTCTATCCTATTGGCTAGTACACTGATAGGATATTCTCTGTAAAAGGTGTACTATTGGTATCACTGATTCAGTATAAATATCAGTGATACCATACCGTGTCTAATGAGAGATTACGAGATTAACTTACGAGAATTTTATATCTCCAAGATAGAAAACCCAATTGTAAAACCAAGTTCTAATCAAATCATTCGGCACATGTTATTCATATCTTATTGTTTAATTAAGCTCTGTTGCATTATCATTGTATGGTTGATTGTGTAATTGATTCCATATCTATATTAGTTCATCTAATCACATATTTCAACACCTAACAAGTGGTATCAGAGCAAGTCAGCTCAAAAACCTGTTGATAGAGTTCAAATTCGTTTGCTTCAGCTCTAAATCTGAATCGATTCTCAGATTTAGTCTTCCGCATCTGTTGCAAATCTCTACCACCCGTTTTTACTGAAAAGATCCTGTTGAAATACATCAAGATGACTGATTCCACAGCAACTTATGCTAATATGCTTAACTATGCCAACCTCATCGGTTCAGCAACGAAGGCCCCTATTCTAGTAACTTCTTACTACGATTATTGGGCTGGTCGAATGAAGGATTACCTTATAGGACTGGACAAAGATCTATGGAGGTCTGTGACTGAAGGTCCACACACTGACTTTGCTGGTCGATTCGTTGTTCCTGACGGAGAAGAAGCTGTTGTTCTTAATGCTGCAGACATGAAAAAGCTTGAAAACGACGAGAGAGCCATGCGCGAACTGAGAAGTGGCTTGGGTCCCGATGTCAGCCACCACATTGCTGATGCAAAATCTGCAAAAGAGATGTGGGACAATCTCGAACTCCGTTTCGGAGGAGATAAAATTCTTCATACTAGCAAAGTTCAAGAAATCCTTGCAGACTTCGGGAACTTTAAGCAAGAAGAAAATGAGTCCTTGGAAGCCTGCTATGAACGTTTGAGAAACATGATTTACACACTCGATAAGTATGGAGAAACAAGAAGCCAACAAGAGATAAATATCAAATTTCTCTACAGTCTTCGCAAGGAATGGAGACCAATCATGCTCATGGTCAAATCCTATGAGAATATTGAGAAATACAAGCTGGCTGCCCTATACAATCTATTAAAATCACATGAACCCGATGTGGTAGGTCGAAGAAGTGAAATGGCTTGTTCTGGACCACTAGCTCTCGTATCAAAAGAAGAGGAAGAATCAAGTGATGAAGACGTTGCTGCCTACATGGTAGATGATAATGGAGACACTGTTGCTCTCTATGCCGCCAACAATCGAAGATTCAAGAAACCATTCGTCAAAAACAATTCTGGAAAGCCATTTGTGAAAAACTTTAACAAATCAAACTTCAACTCCAAGCCCAAACCTGAAATATACACTCCGAAGGAGGATAACTTGAAACTGTCAACCCCGAAGCCATCTGAAAAACCGGCTTCGGAGTTAACTAAAGAGAAGTCCAAAGAGAAGAAAATATTAGGTGATTCTGGTTATGATTGCAATTATTGTCATGGCAAGAATCATTTTGCAAAGGACTGCATGCTTCGGAAGCAAAACGAAAAGAAACCACAAGTAAAGGACGAAGCCTATTACGCAAGAAAAATGGAAGAAGTTAGAGTAAGGACCAAAGACCTAGCCTTAATGGCTGCTGATGATCGTCAAGGATCATATCAAGTTTGGTCTTCGGATTCAGATGATGACGAAGTGAGAAAGCCATCTCATAGTGCTTTCATGGCCTATGATGTCGATAAGAGCTTTCTACAAGACACTTCGGAGAAGTTGAATGAAGAGAAATGGATGAAGATTGAAGCAACTGCGGGTCTTGGGTTTGTGACTTCGGAGGGACTGGAAATAACTGCTGCTGATACTCCGAAGACTTGGGATGAAGACTCTTCTGATGATGATGAGGAAGTGTGCTTGATGGCAAATGACAACCGTTTGACAATCCCAGAACAAGTATCAAAACTTCTTTCATCTTTTAAAATTCCTACTTCTCAATCTGCTCCCATTATAAGTGAAATAACTCGTGATTGTTCTGTCATGCATAAATTACTCATTGATGCCAAAAATAGGGAAATACTCAGTGAACAGGAGCTTCTAAGCTTAAGGGGGAGAGTAGAGAACCTGAAGCTAGCATTAGAGAAATCTAATCTTAGAATCTCCTTGTTAGAAGAGAATAGAGAAAAAATTTTAAACAATCATGATGTAATCTTAAGACAGAGAAACATATTTTGTGAAACAGCCAAACGATTATATGCGCATATTACGAGAATTTATCATTCAGCCGATGTTTGTAATATCCAGCATAGACAACTATTGCCTTTTATTGAGTTTAAATTAAAGGAAGTCGATAGTATATCTTATGAATGCGAATCTATAGTATCAGGCTCCGAAGTTACTAATCCATCATATAAACATGGCCTGATATCTGTGGAAAAACATCTAACTGCTGATAAATTGTTGAAAATTTTGCCTCAAGAAATTCCAATCCTGAATAAGGCTGTACCTCAAATTGAAACAGAAGAGAAAGAAATTGCCAATAACTTGTCTAAAAAGGATTCTGAAAGTGATTCGGACATGGAGGAGATTGATTGTTCCTCTTTGATTTTGTTAAAGTCATCCTCCATATCCGAATCGACCTCCGAAGACATCTCACAAATGTCTTCGGTGGACAAAGGAAAAACAAAAATGAATTGTGAATCAAAAACTCTTGAAACCAAAGAAACTTCAAATTTTAAACTTCAAATCACAGATGAATCTGTCTCTTACGATCAATATCTCAAGGATAATTCAAAAAGGCTAGTCCATTTGGCATGTATCTATCCTAAGGTTTCTTACTTCAAAAACTCAATTTTCGTAAAACCCGGTGGATTATCCTTAATTGATAATGAATTGCAAAAACTTCTTGAAAAGGATAACTCCACAGTTACAAATGAAGGATTTTTCTCATCATCCAAAATGGTTGAGAATGAAATAAATGAGAAAATGGAAGTAAAAATAAATATAAGGAAACAAGAACTATACGGCCACAACGTATATAATCGTCTTTGTTTTGAAAAGGAGAAAGTGCCCGAAAACATGTCACACTTACTAAATCTCAAGAACGACGATCACATTTACATTAATCGAAACTATAAACAAATTCAGGTTGTGGAAAAACCCACAGTTCCGAAGATGGATGTATTAGAATTAATGGAATCCTGTGAATGTGTCCCTTTTTCACATAATCCTGAAAATGAAATTTCAAAATCAAAAGTTTCTTCAAACAAAATTGCAAAATAAGTTCTACAAAAACCAAAATCAGCATTGGTGACTTCAAAACCAACTCAAAAACCCACCATTGTTAATTCAAAAACCAAGCAAATCATAAATCTTGTGAAAAGAAAAACGCCTTTTAGAGATTCGAAACAAAATGAAGCAATTGCTTCCACTTCTGGTACAAAGCCTGTTTGCACAAAAATCTCAGAAGTTAAAAATCGCAATGAAAAACCAACCTTTACACCAACGAAACCTAACTTTCCAAATCCTAAATTTCGAAAACCAACGAAGAAAACATTTTCAAAAGGAAACAATCTGATAGATACATTCCACAAATGGCTGGACAACAATTTGGAAATATTCAAGGATAAGGATCTCTCATTAAATGACTTTAAATTGGCATACGAAGAGTATCTTTGTACCTCTACGTTGTGTAGTTCAATTTCAACAAAGTCAAAAATAGAAATACCAAAACAACATTGGAAAAGAAATGATCTTAAAGAAAACCTAACTGCAAAAACAAAGACCTCAAAATCTTCAAAATCCTCCAAATCAAAAATTTCCATTCAAAAATGGGTTCCGAAGTCTGTCACTCTGTCAGTCACTTCGGACTCATTAATTTCAAATACAAATTCTTCTGAATCCTGCTCAAACACTTCGGAATCATGCTCATCACATGAGGCTTCGGAGAATTTGATTAATTTAAATGCAAACGAAATCTCTGAAGAGGCCGTAGAAAAATGGATTCAAGAATCCTTTGCTTACCCTGAGGACCCAAGATTGATTGGGTACCAACTCCTTCTTGATTGATTGCAGGTTATGTTTGATGAGCGGTATGACTCAAAATGGTACATGGACAGTGGCTGCTCAAGACATATGACGGGGAGAAAGGAATATCTCAGGGATTACAGGAATTTAGATGATGCTGGAAACGTACGCTTTGGTAATAATGAAACATGTCCAATTCGGGGATATGAAAAAGTAACAAATGGCCAATTCACTATCAATCGAGTGGCATTTGTTGAAGGATTAAAACATAATCTTGTGAGTATATCTCAATTGGTGGTTGGAACGGGAAACGCTGTAACTTTCAACAACCAAGGGAGTGTAATCACCAAAGAAGCAACAAACGAAGTCTTACTGAAATCAGAAAGGAAGGGATCTATGTTTCCCTTGAATCTAAAGCCAGTGACCGGTGGGCAATCTCTATGTCTTCTCTCCAAAGCCAACTCCGATGTCAGCTGGTTATGGCACCGAAGACTTGCCCATCTGAACTTCAAAGATCTGAACAAGTTGGTGGCCATGGATTTGGTTCGAGGCATGCCAGCTCTCAAATTTGACAATGATTCTCTTTGCTCTGCATGTGAACATGGCAAGCAGACAAAACAAAGACATCATACAGTGATCAACCCCAAAATCACCGAACCGCTTTCCGTTCTATACATAGATTTGTGTGGACCATCTGCAATAGAATCAATAGGAAAGAAGAAGTACATTCTGGTTATTGTTGATGACTATTCAAGGTTTACTTGGGTGATGTTCCTCCGAAACAAGTCCGATGCAGCTGAAGAAATCATCAACTTTATAAAGAAAATGGAATTGATGCTCAACAAGAAAGTCCGAACTGTGCACAGTGACAACGGTTCGGAGTTCAAAAATCAGACTCTTGATGGATTCTTGAAAACAAAGGGGATTAACCACAACTTCTCAGCACCTTACACTCCTCAACAAAACGGTGTTGTAGAAAGAAGAAATCGCTCCCTGTGTGAAGCTGCAAGAACAATGCTCAACTTTGCAAATTTGCCTATGTACTTCTGGGCCGAAGCAATTTCTACTGCATGCTTTACTCAAAACATATCCTATATTCACAAAAGATTCCATATTACACCTTACGAAGTACTCAACCGAAGAAAGCCAAATGTCAAATTCCTTCACATCTTTGGTTGTAGGTGTTTTATCTTAAACATGAAGGATCACTTAACAAAGTTCGATAACAAATCAGAAGAAGGCATCTTTCTTGGTTACTCTCAAGACTCAAAAGCCTACAGAGTCATGAACAAGAAAACTCGCAAAATCGAAGAAACCTTTAATCTAAGGTTTGATGACTACTACATCAAGAAGTCTCTGCATCCATTTCCTATGTCTTCAATCTTTCCAAACCCTGCTGTAGAAGCTGCTCAAATCACAACATTCGACACAGACTTCTCACTTTTATTTGACCAACCTGTAAGAGCTGTGGACTCCGAAGTCAGAGCACCAGACAACCATGAGTCCGAACTCTCCAAGCTCACAGACGGACCCGATGACTCTTCTACAAGCAGCATACAAAGACCATCTTCTATTGAGGAAGAGTCATCTAATCAAAGTTTGGAAAATGTAAGTGTTGAGGGGGAGCCATCAAACCGATGTGCTGGAAATTTAAGGACTAATGGTGAATCAACCAACAGTCCAAGAGGATCCAACACTCTTGTCTCTACTCCCCAGTCAATTTCAAATATCATATCCATGTATCCAACAATCCAGAGGGAGTCAGAGATTGCGACTCCGAATTCAGCCACAACAATCGCTTCGGATAAAGCTACAACTTCTTCAACTCCAACAAACGTCCAGGGGGAGCACATATCAAACTCAACCTCACAATTACACACACCACAAACCAACACAAATTCGAATAATCACTTGCTAATGGGTGATTTTCCCTCCACTTCGGGATATCCCTCAGACATTGAGGACATCGATGCTGAAGGACCTCCTGATTTTGATCCAAATTATCCTCTTTTGGACAAATGGACGAAAAATCATCCTCCATCACTTGTCATTGGTGATGTTCGAGATAAAGTACTGACTCGTGCACAACTTCACCAAAAGCAATTAGATCTCAACAAAAATTCAGAGTTGTGCATGTTAAATTTCTTTATCTCTAAGGTAGAACCTAAGAACGTCAAAGATGCTGTTGAAAAATGTTTTTGTATGTGACCATCATTGAAATAAGACGAACTGTTTTTATATTATCTAACAAATATTATCAGTCTATTTCAGGTTGCGTGGATTCTAGATTAAAAACGACAAAAATAAGAAAATGATTTTTAAAGCCAAAAAACAAAGAAAAATTCAAAAGAAAACTCAATTGAATCTATTTAAAATGAATTTTTGGAAATATATTTTCTAAATAATTTATTTTATTAGATTTAATTAATTTTATAAATTAAAAATGATTTTTCCTAATTTATTTGAATTTATTTCGAATTTTAAAACCATTTAAAATCTTTTTTAAATTAAATATAAAAAGAAACAGGCCGAAGCCCAATCTACCGCAGCCCAGCCCAAAATCCGGCGGCCTAGTCTCCACCAAGCCCAACAGCGTCGGAACCCAGCTTGTGGATCCGAAATGAGGATCCAGATCCGCACCCGCCCCGGCTCCGTTTCACCTCACAAAAGGCTCCGCGCTTCAACCCGACTTGCCGACCCGGTCCGCTCCACCTCTCCGATCCGGCACACTCACAAGTGACACGCGGACTTTACCCGCCAATTTCCTAATCCGACCCAGTCCGAATCCGAACCATTTCTACTCACATGAAACCCGCGCTAAAACCCGGACGACCGACCCGATCCGACCCATCCGACAGAACCGCGTGTTTCAGCTCCAAATTTTACAGTTTTGGTCCCTAAACTTCCGAAAATCATTCAAAACTCGCCCAAAACCCATTTTACACCCTTTATAACCATTTTTTACACCATTTTTTCACAACAACACATAATTATAAACCAAAACTCTCTCAAAAACCTCTCCAACTTCCACCATCTTATTTCCAACCTTCCAAACACTCTCCAAAAACACCAAGAACACCAAGAAAAACACCAAGAACACCAAGAAAAACACCAAGAACACCAAGATCAACACCAAGAACACTAAGATCATCAAACAAGAAAACCAAGATCACCAAGATCATCAAACAAGAACAAATAGAGACACAGCCTATTAGAAATCCAGTCCAACCCTAAGCCAGTTCAGTCAATTTATTTGACGAACCTACTTGATACACCAGTCGTTCCATAGTCCTATTGTAACCCAGTTCAGTCAATCTATTGACGAACCTACTTGATATATATATATATATATATATATATATATATATATATATATATATATATATATATATATATATATATATATGTTTATATAATTATAGTCATTTACATTATTTATCGTTTTATGTCTTTTAATTATAGTCATTTATATTATTTATCGCTTTAAGTCATTTAATTACTGCAATTTATATTATTTATATATCTTTCACACAGTAAACAGTGCAAACCTTTATTTGTGGCGATCAGATTATATATTTTTATTCTGCAACTCTTATTATTTATTCCGCATTTATCTTTAATATATATATATTTGTCACACAATAAACGGTGCAAACCTTTATTTGTGGTGATCAGTCATTTTATTTTCAACAATTGGTATCAGAGCTTGTGTGATTTATATTGAAATTTTCGTTGAAAAACTTTTGGTTAGCGTTTATATAAACCTTCCATAAGCATTTCTTTGAATATTTCATTTTAATATCACTTGTTAAAAATCTTTTTTTTTTAATTAAAATTAAAAATCTTAAAAACATGTCTTCTGCTAATTACTCAAACATGAATTCAGTTTCTATTGCCAACAGCTTAGGATCTGGTTCACGGGCACCCATACTTATACCTGAAGAGTATAATTCGTGGGTTGGCCGAATGAATCTACATCTTAACACAATAAATGAAGATGTTTGGAAATGTGTTGAAGGCACATATACTGCTCCAGAAAATATGACTACTCTTGCTACAAATCAAGTCATTCAAGTTGAAAACAGAAGAAAATTGGAACTACAAGCAAAAAAGGAACTCGTGTCTGGCATACCTCACAGTATTTTAAGTCAAATGGATGACATAATACTGTTGACTGCGAATCAAATTTGGGAAAACTTAAAAAACCGTTTTTGTGGAAATCAAAGAATTATTGGAAATAAAAGAACATCCGTTTTAAATGAATTCGATAATTTTAAGATGCTTTCATCAGAAACCATCCATGATGCACATGATAGGTTCAATTTTATCATGGTAAAATTGAATAACTTGGGCATCAAAAAGACACAGCACGAGATCAATCTTAAATTTCTAAACAATCTTTACGAAAGCTGGAAGATGGTTAAACTCATCATTCAGGGAAATCCTGCCATTCATACGGAAACTTTATACAATTTGTACGGAGAACTTCAATCGTATGAATCCTCGATTGACCCACCAACCTCTACAGCTTTTGGAGGACCACTTGCTCTCGTTTCCACATCAAACCAAAACCAAACACTTTTTCATGAACAAAAGTCCAATCATTTTAATCAAACATGTTTTCAAAATCAACCATTTTTGAACAATTCTTTTGATCAAACTGATTTAAATGATGAAGCAGACTACCAACAATTGTGTGCTTTGGTTGCAAATACAAATCTCCAAAGATTTATTCCAAATCTTGGTCAATCGAATTTTAAACCAAATTTTCAAAACCGACCACAATTTGGACAAAATAATTCTGGATTTCAACCAAGACCACAATTTGGTCAATACAACCAAGGTTTTCAACCAAGACCTTATTTTGGACAAAATTCGCAAAGACCCTCTTTCCAAAATAACTCAAACCAGGGATTTCATAACAATCCCAACTCAAATCATCAAAACAATAACCAAAATAACGGTCTTCAAAACCAAAACCGGGGATTCCAAAATCAAGGATACAATAATCAAAATAATGGTTTTTCAAACAACCAAAATTTTGGATTCCAACAAAACGCCTCCCAATCTTCCCAACAAATCCAAACTCAAGCACCGGAACGACTTCCAATCAAAAGTCAAAAGGAAGAAAGTGATGAAGAAGTGATTATCTGTCACAATTGCAAAGGAACTAATCACTACGCAAGAGAGTGCCGAGCCAAAAACAAGACAAAAATCAAAGACTCGGCATACTACGCTCAAAAAGCCGATGAGTTAAAGAAAAAGGAAAACCAAGAAAACCAAAGAGCTTTGATGGCAATCCACGAACCAAATGTGGAATACTGGCCAACCTCTGAAGACGAAGCCGACAATGAACACAATCCAACTTCTGCTTCGTAGTTGGTACAACTTCAAGAGCTCCAAATGTCATAGAACAGGTATGGTCTATGATCTCTGAACTCGGTTTTTCTAAAATACTTTTTGAGTCCCATATATCCAAAATTCAGAAAAGTTTAGAAGCTGATCTCAAGAAATACCATGACACAGTGGTTAATTCTGAAATCTTCAAATGTGAGTTACAAACCCTACAACTCAAATTTGCAGAATTAACCAGAACAAAGACCAAATTGGAAAGAGACGTTGAAAGAAAATTAGAAGATTACAATCACGTCCTTGAACAATTAAATCAATCTCTAATTCAGAAAAAGGAATTGGAATTAAAAAGTCAATCAGTCATTTCTTCTGAAACAAAAGATGTTTTAGAAATGGAAATCATTCAGTTAACACAAAACTTTCAAGAGTCAACTGAAAAACACAAAATCTTAAATGAAAAACTGACTGATTCTTTAAACCAAATCACTTTTCTTGAATCTGAAAACAAAAGATTGATACGGAATGTGGAATCTATCAAAATTGCTAGAAAACTCAGTGATGATATTTTCACCAAGGCAAACACCTTGGGTACTGGAAAATTTATATGAGTTACAGACCAGGAATTGGTAGAGAAACCTTTGAAAAAGAACTAGAAAATCAAGAAAACATGATAATTTGTGAAAACTCTGAATCAACTCTACCAGATCTTTTCACATCTGTTAATGAGGAAAATTCAGATGACGAAACAGTTATCAACTGTAGCCCGGATGATACTGCTTTCACTGTTTCCAAAAAGTCTTTCAAAAGAGTTTTAAATTCTGAAACAGACTCAGCTAGTTCTTTAACTCACCAAATCAAACATACCAACGAAACCACCAAATCAAAAAACTTTTTGAATGGAGAAAATTCCTTTTACGAGGTTGGTAGTACTTCTGTACCAACTGGTTTTCCTACAATGAGTTCATCAATTGTTGGAAAAACTAGTCCGGGACAAAAATACTCCAAGAAACAACAAATAAGCAAAAAACCCATTCAAGTCATCAAAACCCCACTTGTCAACCCAAAAGTTTTTGAAAACCAACCAAAGAAACCAGTTAAACTCTACGTCATACCTCATAAACAAGTTTCCAAACAAAAACTAAAACCTCTTCAAAAACCTTTATTTGTGGCGATCAGATTATATATTTTTATTCTGCAACTCTTATTATTTATTCCGCATTTATCTTTAATATATATATATTTGTCACACAATAAACGGTGCAAACCTTTATTTGTGGTGATCAGTCATTTTATTTTCAACAATTGGTATCAGAGCTTGTGTGATTTATATTGAAATTTTCGTTGAAAAACTTTTGGTTAGCGTTTATATAAACCTTCCATAAGCATTTCTTTGAATATTTCATTTTAATATCACTTGTTAAAAATCCTTTTTTTTTAATTAAAATTAAAAATCTTAAAAACATGTCTTCTGCTAATTACTCAAACATGAATTCAGTTTCTATTGCCAACAGCTTAGGATCTGGTTCACGGACACCCATACTTATACCTGAAGAGTATAATTCGTGGGTTGGCCGAATGAATCTACATCTTAACACAATAAATGAAGATGTTTGGAAACGTGTTGAAGGCACATATACTGCTCCAGAAAATATGACTACTCTTGCTACAAATCAAGTCATTCAAGTTGAAAACAGAAGAAAATTGGAACTACAAGCAAAAAAGGAACTCGTGTCTGGCATACCTCACAGTATTTTAAGTCAAATGGATGACATAATACTGTTGACTGCGAATCAAATTTGGGAAAACTTAAAAAACCGTTTTTGTTGAAATCAAAGAATTATTGGAAATAAAAGAACATCCGTTTTAAATGAATTCGATAATTTTAAGATGCTTTCATCAGAAACCATCCATGATGCACATGATAGGTTCAATTTTATCATGGTAAAATTGAATAACTTGGGCATCAAAAAGACACTGCATGAGATCAATCTTAAATTTCTAAACAATCTTTACGAAAGCTGGAAGATGGTTAAACTCATCATTCAGGGAAATCCTGCCATTCATACGGAAACTCTATACAATTTGTACGGAGAACTTCAATCGTATGAATCCTCGATTGGCCCACCAACCTCTACAGCTTTTGGAGGACCACTTGCTCTCGTTTCCACATCAAACCAAAACCAAACACTTTTTCATGAACAAAACTCCAATCATTTTAATCAAACATGTTTTCAAAATCAACCATTTTTGAACAATTCTTTTGATCAAACTGATTTAAATGATGAAGCAGACTACCAACAATTGTGTGCTTTGGTTGCAAATAAAAATCTCCAAAGATTTATTCCAAATCTCGGTCAATCGAATTTTAAACCAAATTTTCAAAACCGACCACAATTTGGACAAAATAATTCTGGATTTCAACCAAGACCACAATTTGGTCAATACAACCAAGGTTTTCAACCAAGACCTTATTTTGGACAAAATTCGCAAAGACCCTCTTTCCAAAATAACTCAAACCAGGGATTTCAAAACAATCCCAACTCAAATCATCAAAACAATAACCAAAATAACGGTCTTCAAAACCAAAACCGGGGATTCCAAAATCAAGGATACAATAATCAAAATAATGGTTTTTCAAACAACCAAAATTTTGGATTCCAACAAAACGCCTCCCAATCTTCCCAACAAATCCAAACTCAAGCACCGGAACGACTTCCAATCAAAAGTCAAAAGGAAGAAAGTGATGAAGAAGTGATTATCTGTCACAATTGCAAAGGAACTAATCACTACGCAAGAGAGTGCCGAGCCAAAAACAAGACAAAAATCAAAGACTCGGCATACTACGCTCAAAAAGCCGATGAGTTAAAGAAAAAGGAAAACCAAGAAAACCAAAGAGCTTTGATGGCAATCCACGAACCAAATGTGGAATACTGGCCAACCTCTGAAGACGAAGCCGACAATGAACCGACACAATCCAACTTCTGCTTCGTAGTTGGTACAACTTCAAGAGCTCCAAATGTCATAGAACAGGTATGGTCTATGATCTCTGAACTCGGTTTTTCTAAAATACTTTTTGAGTCCCATATATCCAAAATTCAGAAAAGTTTAGAAGCTGATCTCAAGAAATACCATGACACAGTGGTTAATTCTGAAATCTTCAAATGTGAGTTACAAACCCTACAACTCAAATTTGCAGAATTAACCCGAACAAATACCAAATTGGAAAGAGACGTTGAAAGAAAATCAGAAGATTACAATCACGTCCTTGAACAATTAAATCAATCTCTAATTCAGAAAAAGGAATTGGAATTAAAAAGTCAATCAGTCATTTCTTCTGAAACAAAAGATGTTTTAGAAATGGAAATCATTCAGTTAACACAAAACTTTCAAGAGTCAACTGAAAAACACAAAATCTTAAATGAAAAACTGACTGATTCTTTAAACCAAATCACTTTTCTTGAATCTGAAAACAAAAGATTGATACGGAATGTGGAATCTATCAAAATTGCCAGAAAACTCAGTGATGATATTTTCACCAAGGCAAACACCTTGGGTACTGGAAAATTTGATATGAGTTACAGACCAGGAATTGGTAGAGAAACCTTTGAAAAAGAACTAGAAAATCAAGAAAACATGATAATTTGTGAAAACTCTGAATCAACTCTACCAGATCTTTTCACATCTGTTAATGAGGAAAATTCAGATGACGAAACAGTTATCAACTGTAGCCCGGATGATACTGCTTTCACTGTTTCCAAAAAGTCTTTCAAAAGAGTTTTAAATTCTGAAACAGACTCAGCTAGTTCTTTAACTCACCAAATCAAACATACCAACGAAACCACCAAATCAAAAAACTTTTTGAATGGAGAAAATTCCTTTTACGAGGTTGGTAGTACTTCTGTACCAACTGCTTTTCCTACAATGAGTTCATCAATTGTTGGAAAAACTAGTCCGGGACAAAAATACTCCAAGAAACAACAAATAAGCAAAAAACCCATTCAAGTCATCAAAACCCCACTTGTCAACCCAAAAGTTTTTGAAAACCAACCAAAGAAACCAGTTAAACTCTACGTCATACCTCATAAACAAGTTTCCAAACAAAAACTAAAACCTCTTCAAAAACCTTTATTTGTGGCGATCAGATTATATATTTTTATTCTGCAACTCTTATTATTTATTCCGCATTTATCTTTAATATATATATATATTTGTCACACAATAAACGGTGCAAACCTTTATTTGTGGTGATCAGTCATTTTATTTTCAACAATTGGTATCAGAGCTTGTGTGATTTATATTGAAATTTTCGTTGAAAAAGTTTTGGTTAGCGTTTATATAAACCTTCCATAAGCATTTCTTTGAATATTTCATTTTAATATCACTTGTTAAAAATCCTTTTTTTTTAAATTAAAATTAAAAATCTTAAAAATATGTCTTCTGCTAATTACTCAAACATGAATTCAGTTTCTATTGCCAACAGCTTAGGATCTGGTTCACGGGCACCCATACTTATACCTGAAGAGTATAATTCGTGGGTTGGCCGAATGAATCTACATCTTAACACAATAAATGAAGATGTTTGGAAATGTGTTGAAGGCACATATACTGCTCCAGAAAATATGACTACTCTTGCTACAAATCAAGTCGCTCAAGCTGAAAACAGAAGAATATTGGAACTACAAGCAAAAAAGGAACTCGTGTCTGGCATACCTCACAGTGTTCTAAGTCAAATGGATGACATAATACTGTTGACTGCGAATCAGATTTGGGAAAACTTAAAAAACCGTTTTTGTGGAAATCAAAGAATTATTGGAAATAAAAGAACATCCGTTTTAAATGAATTCGATAATTTCAAGATGCTTTCATCAGAAACCATCCATGATGCACATGATAGGTTCAATTTTATCATGGTAAAATTGAATAACTTGGGCATCAAAAAGACACAGCACGAGATCAATCTTAAATTTCTAAACAATCTTTACGAAAGCTGGAAGATGGTTAAACTCATCATTCAGGGAAATCCTGCCATTCATACGGAAACTCTATACAATTTGTACGGAGAGCTTCAATCGTATGAATCCTCGATTGACCCACCAACCTCTACAGCTTTTGGAGGACCACTTGATCTCGTTTCCACATCAAACCAAAACCAAACACTTTTTCATGAACAAAACTCCAATCATTTTAATCAAACATGTTTTCAAAATCAACCATTTTTGAACAATTCTTTTGATCAAACTGATTTAAATGATGAAGCAGACTACCAACAATTGTGTGCTTTGGCTGCAAATACAAATCTCCAAAGATTTATTCCAAATCTCGGTCAATCGAATTTTAAACCAAATTTTCAAAACCGACCACAATTTGGACAAAATAACTCTGGATTTCAACCAAGACCACAATTTGGTCAAAACAACCAAGGTTTTCAACCAAGACCTTATTTTGGACAAAATTCACACAGACCCTCTTTCCAAAATAACTCAAACCAGGGATTTCAAAACAATCCCAACTCAAATCATCAAAACAATAACCAAAACAACGGTCTTCAAAACCAAAACCGGGGATTCCAAAATCAAGGATACAATAATCAAAATAATGGTTTTTCAAACAACCAAAATTCTGGATTCCAACAAAACTCCTCTCAATCTTCCCAATAAATCCAAACTCAAGCACCAGAATGACTTCCAATCAAAAGTCAAAAGGAAGAAAGTGATGAAGAAGTGATTATCTGTCAAAATTGCAAAGGAACTAATCACTATGCAAGAGAGTGCCGAGCCAAAAACAAGACAAAAATAAAAGACTCGGCATACTACGCTCAAAAAGCCGATGAGTTAAAGAAAAAGGAAAACCAAGAAAACCAAAGAGCTTTGATGGCAATCCACGAACCAAATGGGGAATACTGGCCAACCTCTGAAGACGAAGCCGACAATGAACCGACACAATCCAACTTCTTCTTCGTAGTTGGTACAACTTCAAGAGCTCCAAATGTCATAGAACAGGTATGGTCTATGATCTCTGAACTCGGTTTTTCTAAAATACTTTTTGAGTCCCATATATCCAAAATTGAGAAAAGTTTAGAAGCTGATCTCAAGAAATACCATGACACAGTGGTTAATTATGAAATCTTCAAATGTGAGTTACAAACCCTACAACTCAAATTTGCAGAATTAACCAGAACAAAGACCAAATTGGAAAGAGACGTTGAAAGAAAATCAGAAGATTACAATCACGTCCTTGAACAATTAAATCAATCTCTAATTCAGAATAAGGAATTGGAATTAAAAAGTCAATCAGTCATTTCTTCTGAAACAAAAGATGTTTTAGAAATGGAAATCATTCAGTTAACACAAAACTTTCAAGAGTCAACTGAAAAATACAAAATCTTAAATGAAAAACTGACTGATTCTTTAAACCAAATCACTTTTCTTGAATCTGAAAACAAAAGATTGATACGGAATGTGGAATCTATCAAAATTGCCAGAAAACTCAGTGATGATATTTTCACCACGGCAAACACCTTGGGTACTGGAAAATTTGATATGAGTTACAGACCAGGAATTGGTAGAGAAACCTTTGAAAAAGAACTAGAAAATCAAGAAAACATGATAATTTGTGAAAACTCTGAATCAACTCTACCAGATCTTTTCACATCTGTTAATGAGGAAGATTCAGATGACGAAACAGTTATCAACTGTAGCCCAGATGATACTGGTTTCACTGTTTCCAAAAAGTCTTTCAAAAGAGTCTTAAATTCTGAAACAGACTCAGTTAGTTCTTTAACTCACAAAATCAAACATACCAACGAAACCACCAAATCAAAAAACTTTTTGAATGGAGAAAATTCCTTTTACGAGGTTGGTAGTACTTCTGTACCAACTGTTTTTCCTACAATGAGTTCATCAATGGTTGGAAAAACTAGTCCGAGACAAAAATAAGCAAAAAACCCATTCAAGTCATCAAAAACCCACTTGTCAAGCCAAAAGTTTTTGAAAACCAACCAAAGAAACTAGTTAAACCCTACGTCATACCTCATAAACAGGTTTCCAAACAAAAACCAAAACCTCTTCAAAAACCTTTTCATAGCCGTTCATCATACCCCAGATATGAAGAAAACTTTTCAAATAAATTTTCACATCTAGGATATCGTTCACCAAATCACAGATCATATTTTGGGAGAACTTGATAAATCAAATCAAACCTCAACCATTCTATCCCAATAAACCAAAGTCATTGAACAACAAACCCAAAATAGCAAAAGCTAACAAATCAGGACCCATTCAGATCTGGGTACCTAAAATTTATGTCTAATTGCAGGGATCTAATGCTGGAGAACCCAAGGATGATACATGGTACATTGATAGTGGCTGCTCCAAGCATATGACAGGAAACAGAAACTACCTTCGTGACTTCAGACACACCCAAACCAATCAAGACGTTACCTTTGGCAACAACATGACGGCAAAAATCAAAGGTTATGGAAACATAACTAATGGTAACTTCACCATAAAGAAAGTTGCTTATGTTGATGACCTGAAACACAACCTCATCAGTGTTTCTCAACTCTGCGATAACGATCTTGAAGTCCTATTTACCAAACAAAGAAGCTTGATCATGGACGCCAACACCAAAGAAATCATTGTTGATTCACACCGTGCCGGAAATATGTATCCACTAGACATGGATCTTATTTATGGTAAACCCGATATTTGTCTGCTATCCAAAGCCCCAGCAGATATTAGTTGGTTATGGCACCGCCGCCTTTCCCATCTAAATTTCGGGTACATCAACAAATTGATCGGCGATGATCTAGTTCGAGGACTGCCACTTCTGAAGCTCGACAATGAAACTCTTTGTGCCGCTTGTGAAAAGGGAAAACTTTCCAAATCCTCTCACAAAAGCATTACAGAATCTAGTGTATCCGAACCACTAGAATTGCTGCACATAGACCTCTGTGGCCCCGCCAAAATCCAAACAATACAAGGGAAGAATTATGTCCTTGTCATAGTTGATGGCTTCTCTCGATTTACATGGGTCTTTTTCTTAAGACTAAAATCAGAAGCACCAGAAGAGATGATCAACTTTATAAAACAGTTCGAACTAAAGCTCAAACGACCAGTTCGAAGAATCCGAAGTGATAATGGTTTAGAGTTCAAAAACATAACTCTAGACTCATTTCTCAAAAACAAAGGCATCGAACACAACTTCTCAGCCCCTTACACTCCTCAACAAAACGGCGTTGTTGAAAGAAGGAACCGAACTCTATGCGAAGCTGTAAGATCAATGCTCATCTTTGCTGATCTGCCACAATACTTCTGGGCAGAAGCAATTGCCACAGCTTGCTACACACAAAATCGCTCCTTAATTCACAAAAATCTTCATAAAACACCATATGAAGTCATTAACAACCGAAAACCAAATATCAAATTTTTTCATATTTTTGGTTGTCGATGCTTCATAAAGAATAATAAAGACCACCTTTCAAAATTTGAATCAAGGTCGGACGAAGGAATTTTCCTTGGTTACTCATTTTCTTCAGCTGCTTATCGAGTACTGAACAAACGTACAAGAGTAATTGAAGAAAGTACCGATGTCCACTTCGATGAATTTTATGTCAGAAAATTGGATCGTGAACATTTTGGTTCACAAATGATAGATAATATTTTTCAAAATCCTATTCCACAAACACCATCTCCTGACATAGACATTGAAGTTGATATTGATTTACTTTTTGAACAACCTAAAACTGCTTATAATTCTGAAATTCTAACTACTCAAATTGATCCTACAGGAACACCCACTGAAGGAACTTCACAAAGAAACAGAAATGTTGCAGATCAAGTTGAGGGGGAACCACAAACACATACTTCCTCATTAGAACAAACACCAAATCCTCCTTTAACCACTCCAAATTTAACCACCCCAGATTTTACCACTCTATCCCCAAATATCCAAAACAATCCCGATGCAACATTTATGAGGGAACCTTCAAACCTCTTCCAAGAAGAAACTACTGGAGAAGAACAATGGGATACTGAAAATCCTATTATTACAACGGAAGAAAATCGTTTAATAAAATGGACCAGAAACCATCCCACTGACCTAATCATCGGAGATCCCAATTCAGGCATCCAAACTAGAGCCGCAACTGCAAATGAATGTTTATTTGGAGCCTTCCTATCCATGACTGAACCCAAAACCATACATACTGCTCTCAAAGACCCAGACTGGGTAAAAGCTATGCAAGAAGAACTAGCTGAATTCGAAAGAAATGACGTATGGAATCTTGTTCCTACACCACCCGATGTTACTATCATAGGCTCAAGATGGGTATTCAGAAACAAGACTGACGATCAAGGAGTCTTGTGTCGAAACAAGGCACGTCTCGTAGTCAAAGGCTATTCACAACAAGAAGGAATAGACTACGATGAAACATATGCTCCAGTCGCTAGAATAGAAGCTATCCGTATCTTTCTCGCATATGCTGCACATAAGAACTTTAAAGTTTTTCAAATGGACGTTAAATGTGCATTCCTATATGGAGAGTTAGATCGAGATGTTTATATCCAACAACCACCAGGCTTTGAAGATCCCAACTTTCCTCATCACATCTTCAAATTGCAGAAAGCTGTCTATGGCTTAAAACAAGCACCCCGTGCCTGGTATGCCACCTTGTCAACATTCCTCGAAGAATCAGGTTTCAAAAGGGGTTCAATCGATCAAACCCTTTTTCGAAAAATCTATAATAAACATCTCTTAATCGTACAAATATATGTTGATGACATTATTTTCGGTTCTACTGATGAATCTTTGAGTGTTAAGTTTGCAGATTTAATGAAAAGCAAATTTGAAATGAGCATGATTGGGGAGATGACTACTTTTCTCGGACTTCAAATCAAACAGTCAACTGATGGAATTTTCATCAACCAAGAGAATTATGTCAAAAACCTACTCACTCGCTTTTCAATGGACAAATCCAATACTGCCAAAACCCCAATGGCCTTTGGATACAAAATCGATGCAGACTTAGATGGCAAACCCGTTGACCAGAAAAGATATCGTGGAATGATCGGATCACTATTATACCTCACTGCCAGCAGACCTGACATTATGTTTTCTACTTGTGTCTGTGCCAGATACCAAGCAAATCCTATGGAATCTCATGTCATTGCTGTGAAACGCATCTTCAAATACCTAAAAGGCACTCCCAAACTTGGCCTTTGGTATCCAGCTAAATCTGATTTTCAGCTGAACGCTTTCACCGACTCAGACTATGGAGGTTGCAAGCTAGATAGGAAAAGTACATCTGGTAGCTGTCAATTCCTAGGAGGTCGACTAGTGAGTTGGTCTTCAAAGAAACAGAGTTGTGTATCCACATCAACAGCAGAAGCTGAATACGTCGCTGCCGCCAGCTGTTGTTCACAAGTCATATGGATGCAAACTCAACTGCGTGACTATGGCTTCAGAGTTTCACAAATTCCCATATTTTGTGACTCAACCAGTGCAATAGCCATTTCTCACAATCCCGTTCACCATTCCATGACAAAGCACATCGATATTCGATATCACTTCATTAAAGACAACATTCAAAAGGGTCATATCGAATTACACTTCATAAACACCGAAGATCAAGTTGCCGATGTCTTCACTAAGGCTCTCGATGAAACAAAGTTTCTATACTTCCTAGGCCGTCTAGGAATGTTAAATCCAGATATCATCCATCCTTAAACTTTTACTTTTTGTTTGTACAAACGTGTGTTTACTCTAATTCAAAAAGAAAAACAAAAAAAATTACAAAACTTCAAAAGACAAAAAGATTTTCGATTTTTATAATTTTCATATCTTTCCTTAAAAACCAAAATTTCCAAAAATATTCAAATAACCAAAATTTCCAAAAACATTCAGAAAAACAAATTTACAAAAATACAATAAAAGACCTGTCATAATAAGCTTTTATAGAACCTTGTGATTAATCGTCTTTTGACTTAATTTTCAGATGCTTATGCTCGATGAAGATTTAAGTCATATTGATTCTCAATTGGAGTGAAGGTTCAAATCTCCTACTTTTCATAATGTATATAACTTTATTTCCTTCGATTTTATTTCATTATTGACGATTTTAAACAATCAAGGGACATAAGGTTAGGAGGTTCAGATGAAAACAAAAACCCATGTGAGTATTTGTGCCTCGTCGATCTAAATAATTGTGGAATTTAATTCTTGTGAGCTTAGGTGTGTCACTATTGCTAATAAGGTATACCCGATTATACCTTGTCACGGTCTCATTTTTGCTTAGATATCAAAATGATCAGGGACGATACATTCATTTCTTACATACTAGACAAAATGTCTTTTATGCCACCTATCCCTACCTAGTTAAAAGCCAACCAAAAATGAAGACAGCCTAAAAATAGAAATACTTCAAACAGCGACATATCCTTACAAGAAAATCAAAGGCAAAACAAAGATCTATCAACATCCAATCCTCAAAGACGAGTCAACAAGAAAGTCAAATCGCTCACCGAAGAAATACCAAACAAAACAAAACTTTCAACCAAATGGTTATTTCATAAAAAAACAAAAACAAAAACAAAAAAATTTGTTCTCAATTGTAGCAACTTCTCAATGATAAAACAAAATATCTTTTTACAATAAATCGATATTGATCAACAAACAGGATACTATCAAAGAAGAAGCTGTAACGACAATGGATTTCCCGAGATACTGTAGCCTTCATTACTGAAGATTCTTAGTTGCAAACTGCACTATGAAAATTGCTAAACCCCTCTACATGTATTTCCCGACGGAGAGAGAGTGAACATTAATGGCATGAATGAAGAAACCCGCTGACTAACGCCGAAACCAGTCTTATGTGATTGATTATCTAATAATGAGACTAAGTGACTTTACAGGAAAAGCATAGATGAACACCTCCAATATTAGTGTGAGTCGTCAGAGAGAGATATCACTCATTTTTAGTGATCATTAACTTGTTCTGCTGCCAGAACAACCAAACACCCAAGTGAAATGTGAGCTATATCTATGAGCGTTCATCTGAATCGACCTGTTAGACCACTTGTCGTCATAAATAATGTTATAAAATCTTAAGAAATTTCTTTAGATACATATATGGCTACCCTTTGATAACCGAACCCGAGACTTTGATTCGGAAACAAACATTCTTCAAAATCTTTTTCAAAACATAAGATATGTAAAACCAAGTCGCAAACTTTCAAAATGATTACAATGGTTTTATATATATCTTATCATTGACAAAACTTTTATCTCAAATCTTCAATGTTAAAACTGTTAATGTGATTATATTTGTCCTTATTTCATCAATGATCACATAGGGGGAAATTGTTGAAAAATGTTTTTGTATGTGACCATCATTGAAATAAGACGAACTGTTTCTATATTATCTAACAAATATTATCAGTCTATTTCAGGTTGCGTGGATTCGAGATTAAAAACGAAAAAAATAAGAAAATGATTTTTAAAGCCAAAAAAACAAAGAAAAATTCAAAAGAAAACTCAATTGAATCTATTTAAAATGAATTTTTGGAAATATATTTTCTAAATAATTTATTTTATTAGATTTAATTAATTTTATAAATTAAAAATGATTTTTCCTAATTTATTTGAATTTATTTCGAATTTTAAAACCATTTAAAATCTTTTTTAAATTAAATATAAAAAGAAACAGGCCGAAGCCCAATCTGCCGCAGCCCAGCCCAAAATCCGGCGGCCCAGTCTCCGCCAAGCCCAACAGCGTCGGAACCCAGCTTGTGGATCCGAAATGAGGATCCAGATCCGCACCCACCCCGGATCCGTTTCACCTCACAAAAGGCTCCGCGCTTCAACCCGACTTGCCGACCCGGTCCGCTCCACCTCTCCGATCCGGCGCACTCACAAGTGACACGCGGATCTTACTCGCCCAAAACCCATTTTACACCCTTTATAACCATTTTTTACACCATTTTTTCACAACAACACATAATTATAAACCAAAACTCTCTCAAAAACCTCTCCAACTTCCACCATCTTATTTCCAACCTTCCAAACACTCTCCAAAAACACCAAGAACACCAAGAAAAACACCAAGAACACCAAGATCAACACCAAGAACACCAAGATCATCAAACAAGAAAACCAAGATCACCAAGATCATCAAACAAGAACAAATAGAGACACAGTCTATTAGAAATCCAGTCCAACCCTAAGCCAGTTCAGTCAATTTATTTGACGAACCTACTTGATAGACCAGTCGTTCCATAGTCCTATTGTAACCCAGTTCAGTCAATCTATTGACGAACCTACTTGATATATATATGTTTATATAATTATAATCATTTACATTATTTATCGTTTTATGTATTTTAATTATAGTCATTTATATTATTTATCGCTTTAAGTCATTTAATTACTGCAATTTATATTATTTATATATCTTTCACACAGTAAACGGTGCAAACCTTTATTTGTGGCGATCAGATTATATATTTTTATTCTGCAACTCTTATTATTTATTCCGCATTTATCTTTAATATATATATATATATATATATATATATTTGTCACACAATAAACGGTGCAAACCTTTATTTGTGGTGATCAGCCATTTTATTTTCAACAGATGCATTTGATCACTCAGACTGGATTGAAGCAATGCAATTGGAATTAGAAGAATTTGAAAGAAACAAAGTCTGGAGGCTAATTCCAATACCTGCAAATGCCTGAATTGTCGGTCTCAAATGGGTGTACCGTAACAAGCTAGACACCGAAGGCAACGTAGTTCGGAACAAAGCTAGGTTGGTTGTCAAGGGTTACTGTCAATAGGAGGGGATTGATTATGAAGAAACTTTTGCTCCTGTTGCCAGACTCGAATCAGTTCGGATATTTTTAGCTTATGCTGCACACAAAAATTTTGATGTCTATCAAATGGACGTTAAATGTGCTTTTCTGAATGGTGATCTCGAGGAAACCGTTTTTGTTGAACAACCACCTGGTTTTGAAAGTAAAACTCATCCGAATTATTGTTATGTGCTAGACAAAGCAGTCTATGGTTTAAAACAAGCTCCAAGAGCTTGGTATGAAACCTTGACCAAATTTTTAAAAGAATCAAACTTCAAACAGGGATCAGTAAATCCAACACGTTTTAGAAAGAAAGTTGGATCTCACTTGATGTTAGTCCAAATTTATGTGGATGACATAATCTTTGGATCTACTGACCCCAATTTGTCAAAAGACTTTGAAAAACTGATGAAAAGCAAATTTCAAATGAGTATGATGGAAAAAATAAACTTTTTTCTTGGATTACAAATCAAACAATCTAAGGAGGGGATATTCATCAATCAACAAAAATATACGAAGAGTCTGGTTGAACGCTTCGGAATGACTAACTGCTCCAAAGCAAAAGTTCCTTTGCCTGCAGGTACAAGGTTAAATCCATCATTGGACAAACCAAAGACCGACATACAGCAATACCGAAGCATGATTCGATCATTGCTCTATCTTACAGCCAGTCGTCCTGACATCATGTTTGCAGTCTTCAATTGTGCAAGGTATCAGGCTGATCCAAGGGAACCTCACTTGGCTGTTGTTAAGACAATATTCCGATATCTTCATGGAACTACTGCTTATGGTCTGTGGTATCCAGCAAACTCTGGTTTCTACATTCAAGCATACTCAGACTCCGATCTTGGGGGATGTTCCATTGATCGCAAGAGCACTTCGGGGGGTTGTCAATTCTTAGATGGAAAACTTATCAGCTGGCAATCGAAGAAACAAACTTGTGTCTCTATCTCCACTGCAGAGGCTGAATATGTAGCAGCTGCAGCGTGTACTTCGCAGATCATTTGGATTCAGAGTCAATTGAAAGACTATGCCATTAATATCAGAAAAATTCCTTTGTTTTGTGACTCTCAAAGTGTAATTCGTATATGCCACAATCCAGTTCAACATTCCAAGACGAAGCATATAGCTCTTCGCTATCACTTCATCAAAAGTCATGTTGAGGAGGGGAATATTGAGGTGCACTTTGTTCACACTACAGAACAATTGGCAGATATCTTCACAAAGGCTCTAAATGAAGAAGCATTCACAAGAATCGTTCGAGGACTTGGAATGATAGATGGATCAACTCTTCAATAATTTTCAGATTTGTTCACTCTTACTCTGTTCTGAAATTTCACAAAAATAAACTCTGCAGTCCCCCGAAGTCAATTTTGTCTTCGGAGCTCATCGGAGAACTTGCTATCTTGAAAATTTACAAAAGGAATAGACTCCGCAGATCCCCGAAGTCAATTCTAGCTTCGGAGGTCATCGGAGAAAAACAAGCAAAAACACTTGCCACTTCCCCGCAGTACTCCGAAGTAAAATATCACTTCGGAGGTCTGCGGAACAAACTCTTCTTCAAAATAAATCCTTCAAATTTGAAAACCACTTGAACAAATGTTAACTTCATAAAAATAAAGAGTTGTTTTAAGACTAAGAAAATTCAAAAACAAGAAAAACTTATACCAAACGAAAAGAAAATTCTGATGTAAATGACAAAATTTAACTTTACTCTCATGAATTAACCAAGTAAAGGACAAAACTTTGATTTTAGATTCTGAAAATCATACCTTATTGCACTAAAAGGTATTTGGGAATCGACTTGAAACATTGGTAAGAAAACAGACTTCGAAATGAGGTCAAGGCTATTTTACACTTTGAAGCCTTGTTTGATTTCAATAACCTTAACATAATGTTTATTTCTAACCACCCTTCGAAACTTGACTCGCTTCAACTTCAAATTAATCATGTAGCCTCAAAACTACAAAGAATAATTCAAAGTGCTCCGAAGTTTTCATCAAAAATAGAACCAACATCGTTTGATAAGTAAATTTAAATCGCTTTTCATTAAATGATACAAAATTGAACTATATGAAGATTTTCACTCACAGGGATTGTTTAAAACAAAAACAAAAAGCATCAAAGAAAGAAACCAAATGGTGATGCTCTATGTCTTCGTATAAGGAAATTCGTAAAAGAAAACAAGAAAGAAAAATAGAAAACACTTGTCAAAAGAAACAAAGACAAACAAAGATCAAAAGATAACCAAGGGAATGCAAAAGAAAAATCAGCATTCAAAATCTTATTCTTCTGTTTTAAATAACAGTACAAGGAGCTCCTATAACATAGTCGAGTACCTTGTAGAGGAATATGAACATTTCAAGTAGTCTGTCTTAAATGATAAAGTAGGAGTGGTGTACGAAGCTCAAAGGCTTGTCATCTGAGCTTAGTATCCAAACACTTCAACTGATGAAAAGGAATAAATTTTTCAAATGAATCTTCAAAACAATCCAATCAAACCTTCTGAAACACTTCTGATGTTCAATTCATGAATGAAAACTTCTTTAAATTTCAAATACAAAGGATGTTATCTTTATTATATTTGAAATTTTTGAAGCAAATAAGCACAACACAAAACATGTTTCCTAATGCGAAATCAAGTCAGTGATGGGGTGATTAGACTTAAAAATTCATGATCGATATTGAATCAAACAAACTTCCAATTGAAAAATGGACTTCCAACATGATTCGAACGACTCTGAACATTAACTCGAATAAATCATCTTTTCATAATATTCATAAAAACTAAGGTTAAATGACATACTGCATCAGTCAAAAGAATAATCAAAAACTTATAGAAAAACAAAGAGAAAAACATATGGACTTCGGTACAGTGATGAACACTTTGCAATCATTTGTCAATCACCGAAGTGATCGAACACTCTTTGGAGTCCATAGCAAATGCACCGAAGTGATGAACTTTATGCTCCGAAGCATATGGTCATAATTTTTCATAACTGCGAAGTCAATTAAATGTTCAAATGATTTCCACATTTATGATAAACCACAGAGACAAACATTCCTTGAGTTTTAACTGTTTGCTTACAGCTGTCAATAAAAATTAAATGAAAAACATTAATCATAATGACGTCTCAAAAGATAACGGCTCAAATTTTGAATCATTGTAACTGACAGCCGTATATTTCTCCTTTTTGCAGAGAAAGTGGGACGAGCAGATGATGAGGTGTCTACTTTCTACTGGACCATTTTAAACATGCATTAAATGGCCTAGGGACCACGAATACTATATAAACCTTCCACCTCATCCATCGCACTCTTTACGCAAACACAACTCTCGAATTCTCTCTGCAAACACAACATACTTCATCTTCTTCATCAAACCTCCAACAATGGCCGCTGAAGGATCTTCTCAAACCACTGAAGTTATTTCAGTACCTGTTCTCAAAAGCCAGTCAGCAAATCTGGTACTACGCAAAAACCTTCAACTCTACCCTAAGCCCATCGATGCTCTTGTCGAATGCTTGAAGAGATCGATTCTTGGCTATGCCCTAACCTGCACACCATCGATTCCAGCAACACTTGTACACAGGGCACATTACACCTCGAATGCCCTGTTCGACACGAACAATCATGTAAAATCTGTATTATTCGAAACCATAAATGTAAAGGGAAAAACTAAGAAAGTGCAACTGACCAAGGAGAAATTTGCTGAGGCTCTTCATCTTCCCATCTACGATCCTAAGGAGATTGTGACTCCTTCTGCTGAGCAACTCGTCGATATGTTCAATGAAATGGGGTACTTTCCTCAACTCGAGAAGATCAGCTTGTTTAAGAAGAACCAATTGCCCGATCTGTGGAGATACTTCTTTAGTATCTTCCTCAGATGTCTGTCTGGAAGAACTTCAGGGTTAGATTCTGCAAGTGTGGCCTTTCAGAGCCTGCTCTTCGGAATCTACTATGATGTCAAAGTTGATTACGCCTCTATTCTATGGGTTGACTTCTGTTCACATATCAATCACAGTCTGAAAGGGACTGAAATTTCAAATGCGAGGTTCTGGGCAATTATTGTTCATGCCCATTATCAAAAGACTGGATATGTGGCAGACCCCTCTCTCCCCGAAATGAGGTACACTCCAATCACTGTATCGCCATTGGATGATGAACCCGCAGTCTACAGTGCACAAATACCTATAGCCATGCTCTCGAAGGTTCCCATGGAATGTAATGAAGTAAGCTCTTACCGCAACACCTTGGTGATTCCTTATCCTACTCGTGATCTGAGCAAGGAGACATCTGTGAAAGAAATCCCTAAAGGAAAAGGGAATAGGAAAATGGCTGGTGGACCCAGTGGTCCTAAAAAGGAAGAGAAGAAAAGGAAAACTTCGGTGAAAACCACACCGAAGAGGAAACAGAAGAAGAGGCAAAGAAAGATCATGGTTGTGGATGAGTCTTCGGACTCAAAAAGGACTCCATCCACAGTCCATGAAGAAGAACAAGAAGAAGAAATGCTTGCTGATCAACCTCCTTCTCCTACATCAACTGCCATTCCTCTATCTCCACCTAAAACAACTAAACCACCTACACCACCACAAACAACTGTCCCTCCTTCACCACCAAAATCAACCAGACCTGAAACACCTCCACATACAATTCCTCCTCCACCTCCACCAACAACTGCTCCTCCATCATCCGAAATACCTGTTTCTGGTATCGACTTCTCTTTACCAGAGTTTGAATTACCCATATCACCACCAAGACAAAACCCCACTCCAGCAGCACTCTTCGAAGCCTTTCACATGGCTCCCTTGAGTGTTGAAGGAGCATCAGAAGAAGACCTACCACATAAAGGCTTTATACTAATGAAACAGTATAAAGTCCTCAACTCCAAGCTTGACACCCTCATTCAAGCTCAAACAGGATTTGACCCCACAAAACCAACCATTGGTGATATCTCCGAAGAGATAGAGTCTTTGGAGTTTACTCTATCCAAAGGAATAAAGGAGTCTGTCGATAGTCTTGAGAAGAAGCTCTTGGATGAACAAAATAAGATCCATTCTTCCTTGGAAAAGAAGCTGGAATCCGCTGTCACCTCCATCAACAAGAAGGTTGATGCTTTCATTGAGAAAACCAATAAAACAAACTCCGAAGTCATGAAAACCTTGCAAGGACTTCGGAGTGAAATCCAGCAAAGTACCAAGCTTGAAAAACAGCTTGATGAGGCCAGAGCAAAAATTGAAGAGCTCACTGCCGCCCAAACCACTTCGGATGTCACCAAATTTACAGAGGAACTGCAACGAACAAATGCAGCTCTCACACAAGATTTGATTACAAAATTGAGAGTTGCACTTCAGCCTCTGATAAATTTCTCTGACAGATTGTCTAGGCCACAGGGCTTGCTTAGACAGATCCCTGCAGCCATAGCAGGTCCTACAACCTCAACCATCACAACCACTGGCATGGGTGCTAGTGGATCGGCTGGAGCTGGAAGCTCAACAGACCAATCACTAGAGAACATAATTGCTCCACACATGGAAGAGACATACAAGGCCAGAAGAGCAGACTACAATTTGATGATCAAAATAAATGATTTTGCTCGAAATAATGGTGAGTGGACAATTGAGACAATCAAGCTGTTTGGATTTCAAAATCCAAATGTACTTAATAGACTTCCTCTTCGGAGTTTTGCAATTGTTGACTCCGAAGACATCCAGCTTGACATTCCATTCAATCCGAAGACTTTTGCTTTCCTTCAATTCATCTCTTCGGTGCCAGAGGATCAGAAAGCAAGTTTTTGGATGAATAAAATAAACTTTCATGCCAAATACATTCAAAGGCAAAGCTATGTTTGGAGCCTAAACAAGATCAAGAAAATCATTTCAATAAAAGAAGCTGAAGACTATTTGGGCTTCAGAAATTATGAATTTCTTGTGCTTAGGGGGGCAGACGAAGTTGAATCCAGGTTCTCAATAGCAGACTTCCCCATCATGAATCCTATGGAATTCATCTAGATTCTTGATCTTCTGCGAACCGGGGGTGCTGCTCATGCTGAAATGTCTACCCTTGCTATCAAAAATCACCTTCTGGGCTTCCTCAACAATTATCTTCTCCGGTTTGCAAAGCATGACCTGGAGCTATGTTCCTACTACAGACAACCCTTGAACATTCCTCCTGTTGTAGTTCGGAACATAGCTAGATTCAAAAATGGAGAGATCTTAGACGAACCATATGGCGTAGTTTTCAAAGGACTTCGAAATGAAACCGAAGTCACAATCAAGTTCTTTGAAATAGACTACATAGGCCTCCATCCCTCCTCCTTTATCTCAGGAATAATTTCTCAAGTGAACGCCTGCCATGCAAATTCCACTGAGAAGAAGAAGAAGTTCATAGACCATATGACCTGGTATCTTGCTGTGAGAAAGACTCTGAAGCGGGCATACAAAAGAAACTTTCGAGTATAGACTTCGGATGCACTTCACACAAAGGGGGAGATTGTTGAGATATTTTGTGATGAAGTGCTAATACATCCGAAGTCCTATCCATGAAGAAAACCCCGAAGTGAATAAACAAGAGAAGACACCGAAGTCTAAAGACTCTGAAGTGCAATGCATAGAGGATCCGAAGACTTCACAGTCTGTCATCTTGTCTTTTGTGTGCACGCGTATAGTACAATACGTGTTGCATGAATCTTCTATCCTATTGGCTAGTACACTGATAGGATATTCTCTATAAAAGGTGTACTATTGGTATCACTGATTCAGTATAAATATCAGTGATACCATACCGTGTCTAATGAGAGATTACGAGATTAACTTACGAGAATTGTATATCTCCAAGATAGAAAACCCAATTGTAAAACCAAGTTCTAATCAAATCATTCGGCACATGTTATTCATATCTTATTGTTTAATTGAGCTCTGTTGCATTATCATTGTATGATTGATTGTGTAATTGATTCCATATCTATATTAGTTCATCTAATCTCATATTTCAACACCTAACAGAAACATCCGAGAATTTATCTAAAGTAGTACACTACTATCACTGCTTTATTTAGCTTGGCCCATACCACGTATGCCAACTACATCATCATTCCTTTATTAACTCTTTTCCGAGTTTAAGCAAAGGAAAACAACCGGTATTCTCAACAACAGTTATTTATCATGGATTTCATCCGTTTCACTTCTGATTTTTGAACCATCATGTTCATTTTCTACAATTCATGTTAGCATCATTCATTGCTAACCAAATTCATATGCACTATTTCTTCAAATTTCATTGGTAGTCATCAGCTTTAGATTCATAGGGAAACGGTCCCGTAAATCCTAGGCAGACTACTTTCCAGGTGTTCAATATCTAGAACATATTTGCTATCTGCTATAGCTTCTTCCAAAATTTCATCCATAATCGTTGATGAAATATTCAGATAAGACATCAAAGTCATCGATCCAAAGCATAGCTTCATGGATCATATATAACATATACGGGGAGTATATTCAAAACAATTATATTTGAGACCATATCAGTCTACTCATGAGCTTTTTCCACAGTCTGCTGGAATGCTCAAGGTATCACTGGTCCTTTTCGACCATTCGTTTCTTCTTTCTTTCCTCCCCCGTTCTTTCCTGGGTTCATCACCCGGTACTCCACATTTAACATGTGAGTATTTCTTAGGAAAGTGTTCTATAGTTCCGCGCTAGACACACTTCCGATCTATCCAACAAGCTCGAGCAATCTGCTCCTATCATCTGCAATTCCAGCATTTCAACGGTAGAGTCTCAACTCTACAATTTTCTGAGTGCTTTTCCTGCACTTCTCACAATACATAACTGCTTTGTTTTGGTCTCTTCCCTTTAAAGTTGGACCCAGTCTGTGGTAACTTCTCCTGAAGCGTCCACTAATCTTTTTCTGCTTTTCTTGTAGTCTCAGCTACTTTTCTTTCACCTTGATATCAATCAGGGTGAGCACCCAAATTTCTTTCTCTGACCACAGCAACTACTGTTGCTTGTCATGTGGATTTTCTGCTACTTGTCTCTTTGCCCCTCGTTCAATGGAGCCTTGAGAAAGGTCTGGTCTACTTCTTAAAGCTCCACGCCCTAAATTCTGCCAAATAGGATTCGCTGCTGGTACTTCTTATACGTTAGAATTCAGCATTAGTTAGGTTATATATGTATAATAACAACTTATATACACCTAACGGTACATCGTGTCTACTGTCTCAAGGTTTAAGTCCATGAATCTACTCTATAGACACCTAGTTCACTTAAACCACGGCTCTGATACCAACTTGTAACACCCAGCTTTTAAAACAAAAACAACCCTGAAAATTTTTCATTTAAGACATAGGTTTTAGTACTTAAAACCATAAACAAAGGGGTATATTTTAAGAAAAACGGGTACAAGCGTATCAAGGAGTATATAAATATAATAACCACCTTATAAGTCGGGCTGCTACTGACAGCATCTACAAGTCCTCTCCTTGAGTCACGGACTTTATTCTTACCCTTATCAGGGTATGCTAACCTGCAGGGACATTTAACAAACGGTATGAGCTACAAAGCTTAGTGAGTAATCGTATATGCAAATAACATGTATCAAATATATTCGTATATCTGTCTGGATATCGAATCCAAACTCATAGCCTTACTGGCTGACCATATATCTCTTAGGATTTTACATCCTAATTTTGTAGCCTTACAGGCTACATCATTACAACCTGCAATAATCAAACCACATCAGTTATTTGCACAGATAATCATATCTATCGTTTCTATCCCATGTTTCTTAGTCACAATGGACTGCATCATATATCATGGATATATAAGCCGCACCATGTCATTTTCAATATACGAGTCATAGCCCAAAGACTGCACCAGCTGGGCTCAATAACCTGGTATCATAGTCAAAAGACCGCACCAATTGGACTTATAGTCAAATATCAAAATTCAATTATGGCTCACGAGTTTATCCTGCTTTTGCCTAGACTCACGGCTCCGTTCTTGCCATCGCAATGACTCACGGATTATCCGGTATTGCCTTTTCAAAGATTGACTCACAGCTCCGTTCTTGTCTATTGTAGACTCACGGCTTATCTGATATTGTCATATTATTTCTGTTATTGACTCACAGCTCCGTTCTTGTCTATCGTAGACTCACGGCTTATCTGGTATTGTCTTTTTAGCACATCTGTCAACTGTCAATTTTTGTCCCCCAAGGCAGTTTCAATCTGTAACAATTCAATCATCATATATCATATATGATATTAGTGAGATTACTCACCTGGATACTAGCTGCGTTTAAATCCCGGTTGTTTCTTGCCCTTGCGTGCACCACAACCATTTTGTCCCATACCTATATATTCATTTATATACCAAATGATAATAGGTTAACAGCCATTCTAATTGACTCTAATACATAAGAGTTCAATAATATATCATTATAAACAATGCCTAGATAATAAACTTTACATTTACTATCTTTTTATGAATTTTACTATTCACCGAGGCATTCGAATCGATCTACAGTGCCCCCGAGGGGTCGGAAACTCAATATATAAATTTTCCCAAACTTTTCAGACCATAACGAGCCTACGGTTCAAGTTTGAGCTAAAACGGACAAGCCAAACAAAAGTTAGCGTTTTAAAGTCCCTGTCTGGTGGGCGCACTGCGCCAGGTATCAGGCGCACTGCGCCTGGGGGCACCCCGCCCTGATCCTGGGCACACTGCGCCCTGCGCCTGGGCAGAGCTCCTGATCAGTCGCGATTTGTACACTGTAGCAAGCAGTTTGACCCATTAAGTCCTTATTTCTGTTCTTAATCATATGGGGTTTGTTCCTAGGCTAAAACCTTCTATTAAGACAAGGTTTTCAACCATTAAAACCCACTCAATCAATCAAAGGAAGAATTAGGGTTCTTAGTTCCAAAAACCCCAAAACTTCAAATTCATCACAAATAGCAATCTACTTCCAAAATCTTGGATTAAGTCCATTTAGCATGACTTAATGGAAGTATTAAACCATTTAAACCACATAATGAAATTTGCAGATTTCAGTTTCTATAAAACTCATTAAGTACTTCTTCAAGAACTTGACTAAAAAGGCAATCTACTTACCTTATTTGCTTGGAAATCACCATCTTCCAACAATTGATCCAAGTTCTTGCTTCAAGCTTCAATGATCTTCCAGAAATCGCACCCAAAATCCTTCCCGTAAGCTGAAAAATGGACAGCCACAATAGGAGAGTCAACTCTCCTATTTATACTTCCAAAGTTTACAAATTTGGTCCCTAAGTTCATTTTCTTGAACTTTGACCACAATAAATCAAGTTTTATGACATAAAACTTCCATTTCTTATATTTTTGCCACAAGGAGCAATTATTTTACACAATTGGTCCTTCACATGGTCAAATGACCAAATTACCCTTTTATGGTAAAATGACCAAAAATCAGTTATTATAACATTTTAAGTCCAAAACTCAAAATATTATTTCAAACCAAATTCTTTTCATGTCTAAAAGACCAAATTACCCTTTTTATTATATTTACATAAAAAGAGTGTCTTGGCGTTACATTGTATATAAAAGAAATTTAAGACATTTAAATTTTGTAAAGTACACGTTTTTTTTCTTTTTCTCTAAATCTCAGTTAATTATTTTTTTAATAATTATTGTAATATTATAAAGAGAGGTTGTATATATTCCTACTAAATCATATCATCCATCTTTCTACTCACTAAATCAATACAAGTGTCAAAAAAAGGGATGAGATTAAGAGAGATGATTAGAGGATTTCATATAACATTATTTAGTGGATAGGAAGATGAATAAAAAGATTTAGTAGGAACAAATACAATTTTTCTATTATAAATACTTAAAAATCAATAACCATCACATCATTGTTTACTTATGTACCGAAAGTATTAGAGGGAAGAGTGTTGAAGTGACATCTAATCTAATAAGTATAAATGACAAGATAGCACAAAAATCTATGTTACCTAAAAAGTAATCATTAAGGGGTTAATTCATAAAAAAATGAGGTCTTACTAGTAGTACCAAAAAATTAATAGTTTCGCCAAATTTGTAGAAAAATAAAGTTAGAGGGGAACTTTTGGAGAATGAATAGGGATAATTTGTGAAAAAGATTTTAACCAAATTATTAAAAAGAAATTACAAGTTTTGACAAAATTGTAAGAACCAAAGTTATATAGGGCCGATTTGCATGGGTCAAGGCAAGTTGGCAACCCTGATCCGGGTTTGTGGGCTCTCAACCAGTTCGATGACAACGCAACCACCAATGGGAATCATAGTCTTGGATGAGCGCATTATCTTTAATAAAAACGCCATAACTTGTATATAAAGAATAATTAAACTCATTAAAATTAGTAAAGTTATTGTTTGCCCATTGCAAATTGGTAAAGTTGTAAAACAAGATGTACAATGAGTTATATAGGATATTTTTTAATATAAAACCAAGTTTTAGAACTATATAAAAACAAAGTTGAAAATAATTTGGAGAAATTTGTAACAAAAGGACTAAGACCAATTTCGTAGAAGAGTTTAAAAGCTAGGCCTGCATGAGGTTTATTTTTGAGAAAACAAAAGTTTGGAAAAATTTATGAAATTTGTTTAACTACGTTTATAAAAAAATATTCAATGTTGTGCAAATATATAAAGAGTTTGTTGGACGGATCTGAGTCAAACAAACGAGACTGGTTGGATAATAAGCATTCATATATAATAAAACGTCACTAACTATTCATAGATAATAAGTATAGTTATTAAAAATTTAATAACACTGCGGTTCATCCCTTGAAATATATTAGTTATATATAGGAAAAATGTCATAAAACCCTTAAGTTTGTAGAAATATTCGGTTTTACATTTTTGCCAATTTTAGGTTCACTAAAGCCTAAACTTTGTAAAAAGAAATTCATTTTTACCCTTGAAACTTGCTATAACAGGTTTTCAAGTTACTATCAATTAAACTTCACATAAAACCCCTTAAATTTTTTTTTTTTTTTAGGTATTTACCCTAATTAATTTTTTTCATATTATACCTCCACTGCCACCTCCCACCACCATTGCTGCCACCTCTCACCACCCACACTTATGTCGCCAACACCTACAGCAATCGCAGCCACCACCCACCACCACCACAACCGCCGCTACCCACTTCTACCATTGCAACTATCACCATCGCCTCCTCCACCACAACAACTACCCACCACTACTATAGTAGCGGTGATGGTGGGTGGTGGTGGCGGTAGTGGTGGTGGTAGTGGTGTGTGGTGGCGTCAGAGTAGTGATTAGGATGGTGGTGGTAGCGGTGGTAGTGGTGGGTGGTGGCAGTGTTGGAAGTGGTGGGTGTCGGCGGCAGTAGTGAGTGGTGACGGTGGTGGTGATAGTGGTATCGATGATGGTGGCGGTGGCGGCGATAGTGGTTGTGGGTAGTAGTGGCGGTGGTGGTGGGTGGTGTTGGTAGGTGCGATACTAGTGGTGGTTGGTGGGCGGTGGCAGTAGCGGTGGTAGTGGTGGTGGGTGGTGGCAGTGGAGGTGGCTTGTGGCAATAATGTTGGTGGTGGTATGGATGTTCGTCAGTCTTTGGGAACTCATCAGCCATTTTCCTGATAAAGGCTCTGCCTCATATGCGAACTCTAATGTGCGAAGAGCCTCCAACTTGTAAAATACCTTGATAAATGAAGTTTGAACTATTTTGGATAATTCGTTTAACTAGGTGATGGAAGCGGCAAGAGTGTGAAGGGTGTGCGGAGCATTTGCTGTTGGAAATTATGTCCAAGGTCATTATATGTGGTGATATTTCTAATAATAGAAGGGTCCTTTTGGGTTACCTTCATGACCTAGTAAAAATAGACAATGATAGAAAATAAGAAGGGATTAATAGTTTATTGATTTATTGAGAAATAAATTAATCAGAAACTGAATCAGTAATTAATTAATAAATTAATTTGGAATTAATTTAAAGGAAATTAATTAGAGGGACTGGATTATGATTGATTAAAGGTTTAATTAATGGGAACAAGTGTAGGGGCGGCTGTAAGAAGGCTCCTTAAGTTTGAAACGCTAGGAGCCCTCCAGTATAAATAGAGTGTTGGACTTAAGACTATTTTATAATATTAATTACATGCTAGGTACGATTATATTTTGTACCATAATGTTTGCCAAAGTGATATACCAGGTCCGTAGACCTTAATTGTGTAGTATGACGGATATAACATATGTCTATAAATTGAGGGACTAAACTTTAGTGGTTCTATAACTTACCCATAAGGTCCAATTATGATTAATTAACACATATTCGGGAAACTGATAATGGAAATTTGAAATGTCTTTTCCTTCATCTTCCTAGTTCTCTATATGAACACCATATTGTGTGTCTAATGATCTATCCATCAAAAATTGTTGGATTAGGTGTCTAAGCCATGACTATAATTGATATATACTTGATTGATAGTAGCAAAGTCCTTTTGGGTTGCCCTCATAGCTGGAAATTTGACAGAATAACTTTTAGAGAGTGATTGATTTATTATCTCATTAATAAAACAATATAAATAATTTTTTAATATATTATGAGAATAATATATTAATTAGAAAGTATTATTTAATTAATAATTAATCAGAAATTAATTGGAATTAATTTTGGGATTAATTGGATTAATTAAAAGTGCAAGGGCTGAATTGTAATTGTTCAATACTTGAGCAATAGACAATTATAGTATATATATATATATATATATATATATATATATATATATATATATATATATATATATATATATATATATATATATATATATATATATATATATATATATATATATATATATATATATATACACACACACACATATATATATATATATATATATATATATATATATATATATATATATATATATATATAGATATATATATATATATATATATATGTTGAACGAAAATTAGTATTATTATATCCATAATTTTCAAATATATATATATATATATATATATATATATATATATATATATATATATATATATATATATATATATATATATATATATAAGGGTTTGAATTTAAAGATAAAAGGTTTATCCGGTTTGAATTCAAATAAGGCTTATCTGCTAAACCCTTGAGGCTATAAATAAGAAGCCCTAGTACTCCCTAAGTGCCACAAAATTTCAAGAGTTTCTCTCCCTCTCTCTGGTTTTTTTTTTTGTTGCTAACTTTGGGTGTGAACCATTAGAGGCACGACACTTGTGGTGCTCGCTTCCAAAAGATCAACAAAGGTTAGTAATTCTTGAATTATTCTTTTAATATAAATCGAAATGCCTATATGGTTTTACTTATAGATTCAAATAGAGAAAACATAGATACTTTAGGTTGCATGTGAACTTAAGAGATTAAGTTTATCTGTTAGCCTATTTCCCATCAGTGGTATCAGAGCAATTTGGTTTGTTTTCTGTTTGAATTTGCTATAATTGTTATACCTTTGTATTACGGTTTATAGAAATTAAACCCTAATAACCTCTATTTCGATTTTAGGGTTAGGGTTTCAGAAACCCTAGCCCCTCCCCCCTTATTTTCGATTTTCACTAGGTATTTTTAGGGTTTTTCTATTTTTGGTAATTATGATTAATTAATAAATGGATAACCCTATACCCTTTTGTGTTTTTCGAAATTAGTGGGTAAAGGATGGGATTAAATTAATTTGATTAATTTTTTTATCCTTATCTGATTTAATTTATTTAATTAATTTTTAATTAAAAGATAAACATTAAATCAATTCAGGTTTAATTTAAATTTAAATTAAAATGTTTAATTCGAAAATTTAAATAGATAAACCAAAACATTTTAAAAGGTCTAAAATAAATCTTATATATATTATTATGAAAAGTTAATATTTATATGTATAAGAACTGGTCAGTCAAATCGCTAGTATGCCTCATTCACAAAGCTGATCTATAAGGGGGTATAAGGAAACTGCCTATAAAATGGAGGTTAAATGGGTGTCCACTCTCACCCACCGCTCCCTTGATTAGTGGAGGGTCGTTAGCGGAACGGATTTTATAGGACAACTTAATCTCATTAAAAGTATAATGTTATTAAAGAAAGTACTAGAACCGTTTTATAAAATTCCCAAATCTAGTTACTTTAAGAAAAATGTGAAAAATATGCTAATCCATGAAATTGCACATTACACTTTATGAGACATTAGTAGAGCGTGTGTGGTTTACCGACACACTAATAGGGGCTCATAAAGAGTGGTAATGGGTATCTCATAAATTATCATTGTTGATGGAGCGTGTATGGTTAACCGACACATCAATTTGAGATGATAAATGATATTGAGGTTACCAAGCACATTTTCATGGTTATTCACATCTTGTTTGTGATCCTCGTTATCCCAGTCACAAATGGAAGAGCATAATCCGAGATTAAACATGTCATTGAATAGTTCCAATGAATCTGACAGATCTAGGAGTTTCATAGAAGCTGAAATTGATAAGAGTATATCTACCTTAATGATCATTATGTTGTGATTACAGCATCCCTCTTCACACCGTAGTTGGGGTATTTTGGGTCCTAGCCTTATTAAATAATAATTGGGTAATTATTTAAAAGGATTAAAATTAAACTAATAAATTATGATTTTATAGATGTCTGAAACCAGTGTCAACTCTCCTACTCCTCCTCCAACACTCATTTCTGAGAGCTTCAGAAAGTATCTGTTAAATATGGAAAGGCTGACTGGCCTTAACTATGTGGAATGGCTTCGCAAATGGAGACTGGTTCTTGGTTTTGCTGGCAAGCCATATCTAATTGAGTATCTACTCCCCGTTCCACCGAAGCATGGCATCACACAGCAGCTTGTGATGAACGTGACTTCTTGATGAATCCGAAGAAGTTTGTAGCCTCATGCTAATTGCCCATTGACCCTGACTTCCGCAGGCATTTCGAATTCCTGGGGCCGTGTGAGTTAGCACGACCGGTTGAGGAAAGGTTCCAAGAACCGGTTGAAAATAAACGAACTAGGATCTTCAAGGAGCTTGAAGTGTGTAAGTTAGTAGAATAAGTAGCGTCAGTCCGCATGATCTCATGATTGATGGACACATAGGCGAACTGTATAAACTTGGTAACCCAATCAATCGGGAGTTGAGCATTAACTCAACTCGCTAAATAGCAAGTACGATCTGTTCATCCAGATGTACATGAAAGGGAACCAGGACAATACTATCATAGAAATGCATTCGATGTTGACTATATACGAGTCGTTCATAGAAAAACATAGTTCCACTGATTCTGCTACTTCGGGATTGAGTCCGGAAATGAGACACATCTAGAAACAATCCATATCGTCTGAACCGGTTCTGAGATGTCTGAAACTAGGATCCACAGGGTGGGATACAGTCACAGAAAGATTGGAAGATGCTCCTGTTGGATTAGGTGTCTAAGCCATGACTATAAATTGTATTTATCTTATTAATTAAAGCAAAGTCCATTTGGGTTGCCTCATAGCTGGAGGATTGATGTAGAGTTAAGAAGAGAGAAAAGGTTGATTTATTAATTGTTTAATAAATCAATAGAAATAAAATTTATAGTTTATTAATATACTAAAGTGATAATATATTAATTAGAAACTGAATTAGTTAATTAGAAATTAATCTAGAATTAATTGGATTTAATTTGATGATTAATTTAATTAATTAAAAGTGCAGGGACTGGTCAGTATTTATTCAATAGTTGAATAACTGGCTAGGCAGTGGCAAGGGGCTAAGTTGGCGAAATTGAGGAGGCCACCTCCATAATTTCGAAACCCTAATTAGGGTTTAGAAGGCTTGGTCCAAATGGTCAACAGGCTTGTCCATTAAGGAGGCTCCTCTAGGGTTTTGACTATAACCCTTGGAGGCTATAAAAGGAACCTCCTGGCCACCCTTATGTCTGCGCCATTTTGAAGTCCTCTCTGGAACTCTGCTGTGTTCTCCATTGCTTGGGTGTGATTCCATTTGAGACAGGACAATTGTGCTGCTAGCTTCTGGATCAAGATTCAATGGTTGGTTTTATTATTCCAATTCTTTAGAAAATTATTGTTGGCCTTAGGATAATTATTATATGTTCATTAGAAGAAAAACATAGATCCTTATTATTAGGTTGCATGTGAACTTAGGATTTCTAGTTCATAGTTTGCCTAAAACCTTTCAGTGGTATCAGAGCCTGCTTGTTTTTCTTGTTAATTGATATAACTGCTTTGTATGATGATGAGTTTAGCGAAAATAAAACCCTTCATGGAGGCCAAATCGAATTTGGTGGCTAAGGTTTTGAAAACCCTAGCCTCCACCCCTTATTTTGGCGATTTGCATGCTTTTGGAAAGTAGGTTGTTATTTTTGGTAACTGTAATCTATTAAATAACTTGAACCCTTTATCTCTTGCATGCCTTTTCGAAAATTAGGGTTTAATGATAGGTAATTAATTTAATTAATTTGTAATTCCTATCTTTGATTTAATTAGTTTAATTAAATTGTTTAATTAAAAGACAAATTAAATCACTTAAAGATTTAATATTAATTTTCGAAATTAAAGGGTAATTTGCGAAAATTGTAATACAATTAAATCTAAAAAATTTAAAAAGTTTAAAATACATCTTATATATTTATGATTAAAAGTTAATATTTATATATAAGATAAAATTGGTTAGTCTTACCGTTAGTAGGCCTCGTTCACAAAACTGTCCTATAAAGATGGTATAAGGCGACTGCCTATAAAATGATAGTCTAATGGGTGTCCACTCTCACCCACCGCTCTCCTGGTCAATCAAGTGTAGTTAGCCGAACGGGTTTGATAGGACCGCTTAATTCTCATTAAAAGTATAATGCTGTAATTAAAAGTACTAGAACAATTCTTAAAAATCCCAAATCTAGTTACTTTAGGAAAAATGTGAATTGATGCTAATCCATGAAGTTGCACATTGCACTTTGTGAAACATTGGGGGAGCGTGTGTGGTTAACCGACACACCAATAGGGGTTCACAAAGAGTTGCAATGGGTTTCTCGATTTTACCATTATTGATGGAGCGTGTATGGTTTACTGGCATGTCAATTAGAGATGGTAATTGACTTCGAGAGTACCAAGCTAACTTGCATGGTTATTCACACCCGGTTTGTGATCCTCGACATCCTAGTCACAAACAGTGGGGCACATCCGAGATTAAACATGCCATTGAATAGTTCAATGAATCTCAACAGATCTAGGAATTTCATAAGATGAAATTGATAAGTGTATTATCTATCTTAATGACCATTATGTTGTGATTACGACATCCCTCTTCACACCATAGTTGGGGTATTTTAGATCCTAGCCTTAATAAATAATATATTGGGTAATTATTTAAAAGGATTGATTTAACTAATAAATTCTGTTTATTGTAGATGTCTAAATCAAGTGTCTATTCTCCTCCCTCTCCTCCTTCACCCATTTCTGAGAGCCTCAGAATGCACCTGCCAAATATGGAAAGGCTGACTGGCCTGAACTGTAAGGAATGGCTTCGAAATTGGAGGCTGGTTCTAGTTATTGCTGGCAAGCTACATCTTATTGCGTATCTGATCCTGGTTCCACCGAAACATGTCATCACAAAAGAACTTTATGATGAGCATGACCCCTTAATTGATGAATCCAAAAAAATTCGTGACCTCATGCTATTGACCATTGACCCCGAGTTCTGCAGGGATTTTGAATCCCTGGGGCCATATGAGTTAATACAATTGGTTGAGGAAATGTTCCAAGAACCAGTTGAAGAGGAATAGTGGATCTTCAAAAGACTTGCAGAGTGCAAGCTAAAAGAAGGAAGTAGCATCGATTCGCATGTTCTCCAGATTGAAGCATACATAGGCGAATTGTACAAACTTGGTTATTCCATGAGTCAGGAGATGAGTGTTAACATCCTACTCGCTTCGCTGACTAGTAGGTACGATCTGTTCATTCAGACGTATAGAAAGGAAGACCAGAAAAAGACTTTTATGGAAATGCGTCCATTGTTGAATTTATACGAGTCACTCTTGGATAGGCATAGCTCTAATGATTCAGCTACTTCTGGATTGAGTCAAGTGAAGAGACGCAGCAAGAAACGATCCAGATCGTCTATAAATGTCTCAAACTTGGAATCCATAGGATCAGATACAGTCACGGAAAGATTGGAAGACGCTCCAAGGTAAAAATCTTTTGAAAGCTCAGGTACATCTAAAAACCTCAAAACTCCTGATCCATAATTCCTTGATGCATAATGTGATAGTCACATTTTGGTTTGTATGCAGGAAATCAGTAGGGTACGGGACTTTGGCGCATAGGAGCACATTTGGATTGGATTTCCAGCTCATGCAGTTTTGAAGTTTAGTTAGATATTAAAATCTTGTTATTTGCTTATTAGATGCGTGCAACATTGTCTATCATATAATACATTGTTCAAGGATTTTTTTAATAAAATTACTAATTTTCTTTTAACACATGGTTGCTTGAATTATCCTTGAAATGTTGTATGATTGTGCTAAATGCATGATTAGTAATATCTTGAATGTTGATGCATCCAAAGTGTTTGGATTCAGGAATTGTGTCCTTTATGATTGTTAAAATAAATGTTATAAGAATCAATTCAACCAAAGGTCCAGTTAGACAGGACTTTGGAATCATTTGACTTAGAGTCACATGGTGAATTGAGTTCTTAATGTGGCAAGAAATGAATCACCCAAAGATCCAGTTGGACAGGACTTTGGAACCATTTGACTTAGAGTCAGACGATGATTAAGTTCTTTATACAACACATGTGGCAAGAAATGAATCACCCAAAGATCCAGAGGATAGGATTTTGGAATCAGTTGACTTAGAGTCAAGTGATGATTGCAAGTCTTGAACAAAGTAACAAAGTCATAAGTTTACATAGAGATGTAAAAGACATTAAGATTAGGAGCAACGAACACATCAGTTACTGTGTATTGCTCGAATCTTTGAAAAGAACACAATTAGTTATACTTCGCAATACTTGTCATTCAGTATGACGAATATGGCTTCGCTTATCAGAATAAGCGATTGAATTGAAACTTTGAACGGTTCAAGGACTTCAAAGGAAGTATAAAATCCACAGAACCTGAGTGTCATCATAAACTGAGAAATGATTCACAGTTTATTCTCTTCCAAGAACATTAATGGTTATAATGTGTCTTAGGGAAGATAATGGAGCTTTAATCGAAATAATTCGATTCTCGATGCATGAGATACATCGTCAATTAGTTTCCGATGAATTGAATACCAAACCAGTCAAACCATATAAACCACATTCTGACCACATCCTAAGACTAAGTAGGTCCTGCAGACACTGTCTGAAATGTAAAGTTGGGATTGTCTCACTTGCACATAGAAAGTCCAGGGTCTTATAGTGTTCGTCCGAACCTCATGACTAGCCTGAACCTGATCAGCAATGTCGTTTCCTTGGCTATCCCGCTGTACCTGTAAAAGAATAGCTCTTTTAGAAAGAACTCATTCTCTAAGGAAACAGTGGGAGTTGGGACAGTCCTGAATGAGTTCAGGATTAGCCAAGTGAAAGAACCTTTGGTCACCACTAGGCTTGGAGCAGAAATCAGATTTTTGTTTTAAAACTGACATAATCTTCTCTTGACCAATAGTATTGATCACCATCATAGGTAGTTATGATCGGGGTGACATACCGATTGGTGGTAAAACACTGTAGTTGGTACGGATTAACAATCCGACTACTTGGAAGCATTGGTGAGCCAGATTGCTGCCAAACAAGAGAACCTTAGGGCGAGACACAGTCTATGTGAAAATTTGATTGATTCCTACACCTAGTCTAAAAACCAGTGGGAGTAATTTAATCATCAAAAGAATGCAACATGGACAGAAACGTACCTTCAGAACATCTGGTTGAGTGAGACGATACTCAGAGTCAAGTAATTGATTCCGGGAGAAGCACTCTCAATAGAAGATGAAATCCGAAAGCATACTGCATGGCATATTGTGAGTCGTTAGTGGAGCACGTGTGGATCACCGGCACACTAATAGGGACTCAGAAAGAGAGTGTCCCAATAAAAAGGTACATGGGCCCGAGATTACCCCATGGGCATCTTGCAAGAAAGGATATTCAGATTCTCAAAATATGCCAAAGGATTGGATTTTGAGAAAGGGCTGAAAGATTTCCATTAAGATGTCAGAAAGGTTTGGATTCTCAAAATGTGCCAAAAGTTCTGGATTTTGTGAATAGTCCATAATCATGTCAAAGCCAGTGGGAGTGTCGCTGTTATCTACTATCTCTATATGTGGGTTACATACTGTTTCTAGGAAACGTCTCTTTTCATTACAAAGTGTAATGACTTGGTGTTAAGAGACGGATTGCTATGAAAGACTTAATAGAGATACGGCATACTCAGGTGGTTGTGAACATCTATGAGATAGATCAAGACTCTGCCAATATGATCTTGATGAGATTCAAGATGCATAGCCCAAGGAAAGAAGTTTTCTATCATTGTAAAGTATGATGATTTGGCATGAGAGATATAAAGAAGGTGCAACATACTCACATAATCCATAGACATCTATCGGATAGATATTATCATCAGTATAGACCTAGCCATAGTAAGCATGATCGTGGTAAGATTCAAGATGCATGAGAAAAAGTCTCTGGAAGGAAATAGTTATTAAAAGTCGTGACACAAGGATTATAAGTAATCTTAAGATTCCAAAAGGGTTTGGAATAAGATTAGATCGGATTCCACGAGCTTCTTGGATCGATCAGAAGTGTCATGAACATGTCTTGATGACTTAATGCTTAAAGCATAGTAAGTTAGATTCAGGATATGACCTGGCTGGGAATATTTAATGGATTCTGTACATACGTGAGAAATCATTGGAAAATGATTGGGGTGAATGTTAATAGTAAAAGAGTTTCAAATAAGTAAAAGGACTTAATGGTTAAAGAATTTTGTTGGTATTCCGATGGAGCGCGTGTGGGTCACCGGCACATTATAACACCTCGAAACAGTCTTAGGGTGCAGTCATGTGGACTAAAGATCCCGAGAACCATGGAAATTCATAGTACTCGTCACTAGAATGGAGTTGTAAGTGTGAATGACAATATGACTAATTTGAGATATCATCCGAAGAATGTCCGATTAGATAAAGTGTATCAATGTATGACATTTGGATACATAGGAAGAGTGAAAGGTCATATAGACATAAATATAGAACATGAATTAAAAGTTTAAAAGAAATCTAGAAACCGATAATAGTCTTATGAAGGATCTGACTTGGTGATTACCTCGTGGAGACTTGGTAATATGAGGAGTAGCTACCAATCAGATTTTATGGTGATTACCTCGTGGAGACTTGGTAATATGAGGAGTAGCTACCAATCAGATTTTATGTTTCATTTTTGCATGTTTCACTTCCCGAATAATTTGATTATTCAAAGGTCCACAGTCGCTCATACTTTTAGGAAGTAAGTATGAACGAAGACTGTCGTGAATTGGTTGTAGATTGTCTAAGGAGTTAGACATTGTAGTAAGACTGCTGCAACGTTCATGAGTACTTGGAAATAGAGATTTGAGTATTGGATAAACCCGTGCTAAATAGATTGCTTCATGGATTACATCACGAGCAATGTTGAGACGATAACATCTTATGATCTTGAGGCGGAGACATATGAGTTGAAATTTGTGAGTCGGTTGTGCATTGATAATGCATAAACGTATCGGTAACTCGATGTTATAAAACGTATTGTTGTGTGCAATTTTGATAAGTAAAAGACATAAGTATATGAGTCGAAGCTTATTCGTTCCTTGAGCCTGATAGGAAACAGATATCTGTAGGCCTCTCGATGATTTTAAAGTTGACTAAAGTGCTGGCCAGCCTGGACAAAGTTGATGTGTTCAATTAGAAGTCCTAAAGTCATAAGCAGAATCGGAAATTGGGAAACATAGTATCGGACAGAGATTGATCTCAATCCATGTCTCGTGTCTGAAAATATCTTGTTGGATGAAGGATCATATGGTCACTTATCTATGGACAGAACTGACTGGGTCAAAGTTCGGCAGCAGTTTCTAGAAAGCTGCAAGTTGCTAATTAATCTAAAGATAAAAGAACAATTAAAGTCATAGACTTATCCAAGTGGGAGACTGTTGGATTAGGTGTATAAGCCATTACTATAAATTGTATTTATCTTATTAATTGAAGCAAAGTCCATTTGGGTTGCCCTCATAGCTAGAGGATTGATGTAGAGTTAAGAAAAGAGAAAAGGTTGGTTTATTAATTTATTAATAAATAAATAGAAATAAAATAAATATTTTATTAATATATTAAAGTGATAATATATTAATTAGAAACTATATTAGTTAATTAGAAATTAATCTAGAATTAATTGGATTTAATTTGATGATTATTTTAATTAATTAAAATTGTAGGGACTGATTAGTATTTATTCAATAGTTGAATAACTGGCTGGCCAGTGGCAAGGGGCTAAGTTGGCGAAATTGTGGAGGCCACCTCCATAATTTCGAAACCTTAATTAGGGTTTAGAAGGGTTGGTCCAAATGGTCAACAGGCTTGTCCATTAAGGAGGCTCCTCTAGGGTTTTGACTGTAACCCTTGGAGGCTATAAAAGGAACCTCCTAGCCACCCTTATGTCTGCACCATTTTAAAGACCTCTCTGGAACTCTGCTGTTTTCTGCATTGGTTGGGTGTGACTCCATTTGAGGCAAGATAATTGTGCTGTTAGCTTCTGGATCAAGATTCAAAGGTTGGTTTTATTATTCCAATTCTTTAGAAAATTATTGTTGGCCTTAGGATAATTATTATATGTTCATTAGAAGAAAAACATAGATCCTTATTATTAGGTTGCATGTGAACTTAGGATTTTTAGGTCATAGTTTGCCTAAAACCTTTCAGCTCCAAAGCCGAATCGTTTGGCAACTCAGATATATCTAAAACTCAAAACTTCTTATCCTTAATTCCTTGATACAGGATGTGATTGTCACATTTGCTTTGTATGCAGGGACTCGGTAGGATGCAGGGCATTGACGCATAGGAGCACATTCGGATTGGATCACGGGCTCGTGCAGTTTTAAAGTTTAGTCAGATATTTTAATCTTGTTGTTAGCTTATTAGATGTGTATGACACTGTTATCATATAGTACATTGTTTGAGGATAATTTTGATTTAATAAAATGTTGATTTTCCTTTTCAAAACATAGTTGTTTAAATTATCCTTAAAATGTTGTATGAGTGTGTTAATTGCATGGATGGTAATAACTTGAATGTCGGTGCATCCAAAATGTATTGTATTTATATATTGTGTTATTTATGATTGTTAAAGTAAGCCTTCATAAGAATCGCTTCAACCAAAGGTCCAGATGGACAGGACTTTGGAATCATTTGACTTGGAGTCACATGACGAAGTGAATTCTTAATAAAATTAATCGTTGCAAGAAATGTATCACCCAAATATCAAATAGACATGATTTTGGAATCGGTTGACTTAGAGTCAAATGATGAATACATATCTTGAACAAATTAACAAAGTCATAAATTTACATGGAGATGTAAAAGACGTTAAGATTATGAGCAATGGACACATTAGTGAATTGCTCAAATCAACAAATAAAACATAATTAGTTATACTTCATAATATTTGCCAATCAGTATGACAAATATGACTTCACTTATTAGAATAAGCATTTGATTGAAACCTTGAACTGTTCAAGGACTTCAAAGGAAGTACAAAGACTAACATAGTCTGAGTGAAAAACATAAACTGAGAAAACGTTTCACAGTTCATCCTCCTCCAAATACATTAATGGTTATAATGTGTCTCAGGGAAGAAGATCGAGCATTGGTCGAATAAGTTTGATCCTCGATGTATTAGATACACTTCCAATTAGTTTTCGATAAATTAGATATTCAACCAGTCGGACCGTGAAACTATACTCTTACCACATCTTAGACTAAGTAGGTTATGCAGACACCGTCTGAAATGTAAAGCAGGGTTCATCCCACTTGTACATGGGGGGTCCAAGGTCATGTAGCGTTCGTCCAAACCTCATGACTGGCCTGAACCTGATCAACAGTGTTGTTTCATTGGCCATCCCGCAAGTACTTATGAAAGAAGAGCCCTTTTAGAAAGGATTAACATTCTAAGGAAACAGTGGGAGAAATAGTAATCCTGAAGAGTTCAAGGATTAGACAAGTGAAAGAACCTCTAGTCATTACTGGGACTTGACCAGGGATCAGATTCTTGTTAAACCTGACATACCCTTCTCTTTGCAGACCAGTAGTATTAGTCACCATCATAAGGTGTTATGATTTGGGTGACATACCAATTAGTTGTAAAACACTAAAGTTGGCGCAGATAAGCAATCCTACTACTTGGAAGCATTTGTGAGCCCCGTTACTGCAAAAATAAGAGAACCTAAGGGCGAAACTCAATCGATGTGATAATTTGTTTGATGTTACACCTGGCCTAAGAACCAATAGGAGTAATTGAATCATCAAAAGAAGACAACATAGATAGAAATGTACCTGTATTCTGAGCAAGAATGGTTGAGTGAGGCGATACTCAAAGTCATGCGATTGATTTTGAGAGAAACTATCTCAACAGAACTGAAATAAATCTGAAGGGGTTTAGAACATGCAGATATTGTCACACCCTGATCCTTGGCGGAATCGATCAAGGCATGATATATTGTTCAAAGTCTCATGACAACTATGTTATAATATGATTAGATTCAATTAAGTACTAAGTATGCAAACAAGATCCACAACATACAAATACAAATCCAAATACAACAACATTTATTACATCAAATTTAAATAGTCTTGTGGGTTTCTAAGGTACACCCTACTTTTCATCAACTTCATTCTTCAAATCTGCATCATGGGTAAAAACAGGTCAACTACGAGAGTTGGTGAGTAATATAGTTTTATTAAAGAAAATTGTGAGTTTGAAATATTTATAATTTGAAACTTGTTTTCTTTGGAAGTCGACAAGCAAGTATTATTGAGATAACGGCTTATAAATCAAAAATTGATTAACAAATGATAACAACAACAATAAGTCCTCACCCTATATATACATATATATGTATATATATAGGATGGAGCATCTAATCATCATACACACTCAACCACGTGCAATCAATCACCTTAGCGTCCCAAGGCGGGGTGGTCAACCCAATAGCGCTATTATTGTCCATAACGTACCTCAAGAATACGGGCATAGTCATGGAGATTAGACTAAAAATGGTAATGCACTACAAGTACATGTAGCGTAAACAAACAATAATTATACAAATAATGATTCATGTATAAATATCCAAACAATGTCTCAATGGTGAAAAAAAATAATAAAATGAAGTTGGAACATATTAAAACCACATGATACACCCCAAAAGTATTAAAAATTATAAAATATGGGGTAGATTACTCACATTAGTCCAATAAGGAATGCGCGTGTTGTACGATAGACGACTCGAGTCAAAATGTCGTAGAACCTAATATAATTAATAGTTTTGGCTTAGGAATCGATAAACGGGAATATAGTATTAATAAAAATAATTAGACACATATTCTTATATTAGATGAATTAACAATAATCCAAATTTTGTTTTGAATATTAATGTATTCATATGTTAAATGAATTTTAAATTGAATTAATTACTTTGCTTAATTAATTTATATTTTCACTTTAGGCAAGATTTTAATAATTTCTTATTAAAATAATAACTAGTCAAATTATAAGTATTTACAGATTTTATATATTATAAACAATTATTTATATGAAATAATCATTAAAAATGCATTTTTACATGCTTAGATATTTAGGAAAATGGTTTTAAATACTAATCAGTAATGAAATATTCTGAAATTATCAGAAAATCATTATTTCATAAAATAATAATTACTGTAAAATTTTCATATTTTTCTTAACTGCTTTAGTATTTATTTAGTATTTTAATAATTAAACCACAACAAAATTCGGGAAAACTAATTAATGATTCCCAAAAATTCTGGAAAATTAAGCATAGTTTGCTAACATTATATTGAGCCTAATTTAAATATTTTGGATATTTTGGACTATGGGAAGTATTTCTTATGTTTTTCATTATTAACTAATCAATAAAATCATAAATAATAGGAAAATATTAAGAGGAATTCATTAGACTTTTTATTTATAATTAACATGTTATATATGATATTCTGATAAGGGTTTATAATTTTTGGACATGTGTAGCTGTTTATTATCAATTTAAACCATTAAATAATCATTAAATCAGGTAAAATAAGCAAACACTCTTACAAAAATCTGTAAAGTTTGGCATGGAGTCTTTAAAATGTTAATAAGGTGCAAAAAATATAAAATATAGTTTTTAACATACATAACTATATTTTGCAATTTATTTATCTACAACAAAATAAAATACAAAATAAGCATCAAACAGTAATATAAATGCATGAAACTTTATAAATCCACGTTACCCAATATATGGGTTGTTCCAAAATTTTCTCAGAATTTATTGACAGCAAAAAGTATTTTATGCGAATTATTTCCCTATTTTATTGCAATAATTATAGTAATTCGATAAAAATAAGTTATTTTCTGAAAATTTCCAGAACTTCTTATTTTATTGATGGGATCCTGAGAAAAATCAAGTTTATGCATAAAATGAGTTTAGATAGTTTGGTGGATTTAATTTGTTTCATTCATGAATTTGAGACTTTTAACAACATACCTTGATGAATACTTCAAGAGGGATGAAGATTTGAGTATATTGGAGTGTTCTTGGCTGAAATATGAAGATTTCTAGGAGGAATTTTGAGATTGAGAGTGAGAGAAAGAATAGATATGGTTTGAGTGGTGATAAGAATAATGTGTTGGGAGAAAAATGAAAGGAAAGATGATGGGAGGTGTGAGTGGGAGACAGTGGGAATAAACTTTTAGTTTTGGTGGTCTTCATAATTCCCCACTAACACAAGCATCTTAAGAGTTTTATAAAATTTAATGTAGTGTTTATAAAAATAGAGTTTTATAAAAAAATAGGTTATTATTTGATTATAACAATCTACTTTGATTTGAAGTTTAATTATAGCATTCAAGTTTGATTTTTTTTTAATTTAATTAGAGCATCATATTTTGATTTGATTTTAATATGGTATCATAATTTAATTTGATTATAGTTATAACGTTATACTATGCTATATTGCTATTAACGACAATTTATATCGTAGTGTAAGGGTTTTGATCCTATTAGCGTCAAGAAATCTCGAGTAGGGTTTATTAAATTTCCAATTGGGTTGGGTTGACCCGAATCCATTTTAGGCGGATGTCACAGTCTCCCCTACCTAGGAAATTTCTTCCCGAAATTTAAGAAGATAGTACCTTAAGAGAAAAGTTGCGGGTATTTGGTACGCATTTGATCCTCACGCTCCCATGTATACTCGGGTCCACGTGCTGACTGCCACCTAACCTTGACCAGGGGAATGCGACTTCTTTTGAGTTGCTTTTCCTTTCGGTCTGCAATTTCCAAGGGTTTCTCGATAAATTGCATTGTCTCGTCGATTTGGATATCCTCGAGAGGAACATGAAGCTTCTCGTCAGCTAAACACTTCTTGAGGTTGGCTATATGAAATACTGGGTGAACTTTATTAAGCTCGATTAGTAGATCCAACACGTAGGCTACTGGTCCGATCCTTTTCAGGATTTTGAACGGGCCTACATACCGTGGTGCCAATTTACCCTTGCGTCCAAATCGAACCACACCTTTCCATGGGGACACTTTTAACATGACCATGTCACCCACGGTAAATTCAAGTGGTTTGCGTCGCTTGTCGGCGTAACTCTTTTGTCGGCTTCGAGCTGCGAGAAGGTTATTGCGAATCTGAGTGATTTTGTCGGTTGTTTCCTGGATAAGCTCAGGACCAACGATTGGAGAATCCACTGTTGCGCGAATCACATGGTCGCCAATTTCAAGCCAGCAAATAGGAGATCGGCATTTACGGCCATACAATGCCTCAAATGGCGGCATCTTGATGCTAGAATGATAACTGTTATTATAGGAGAATTCCACCAACGGTAAATGAGAGTCCCAGTTTCCTCCGAAATCTAAGACACACGCCCTCAACATATCTTCGAGTGTTTGAATTGTCCTCTCAGATTGACCATCGGTTTGAGGATGATAGGCGGTCCTGAGATCGAGGCGGGTTCCCATGGCTGCTTGAAGTGATTGCCAAAACCGAGAGAGAAATCTCCCATCACGATCTGAAATGATGCTGAGAGGGATGCCATGCCGACTAACTATCTCGTCGATGTAAATTTGAGCAAGTTGTTCGACCTTGAAATGTTCACGGGTGGGAAGGAAATGAGCGAATTTGGACAAACGGTCAATGATTACCTAAATGCTGTCGTGTCCCTTGGTGGTACGGGGAAGTTTGGTTACGAAATCCATGGTGATCGCTTCCCATTTCCACTCAGGGATTACCGGTTGGACCAATAGTCCAGAGGGTCGTTGATGTTCTGCTTTGACCCTGGAACATGTAAGACATTTGGCCACGAATAAAGCAATATCCTTTTTCATTCCCGACCACCAATAATTGGTTCTCAGGCCATGATACATCTTGTCAGCACCAGGATGAATGTAATATCAAGTTTTATGGATTTCTTCCATCAGGAAGGTACGAAGATTGTCGCGATCTGGGATCCAGATGCGATCTTGATAATAGAAAATACCATCAGATTTACTTTCCAACTCCCCATCAATTCCCGTGGGCATGTCATTTTCGGTAATTGCCGAGTGTTGGGCTCCTCAAATTCGGTCACTGAGATTGAACAAGATAGGAGAACATATTAGATGAAATGCTTTGGCATGTTCTTTTCGACTTAATGCGTCGGCTACTACGTTTGCCTTGCCCGGATGATAGCGTAGTTTACACAAATAATCATTTAGGAGTTCGACCCATCGTGTTTGTCTCATATTGAGTTCCTTTTGATTAAGAATATGTTGCAAGCTCTTGTGGTCGGTGAAAATTACGCATTTAGTGCCGTAAAGGTAATGCCTCCAAATTTTAAGAGCGAAAACCACGGCACCGAGCTCCAAATCATGAGTCGTATAATTCTTTCATGGATTTTGAGTTGTCGCGATGCGTAAGCTATAACCTTTCCCCTTTGCATCAAAACACAACCTAGACCGAGATTGGACGTATCGCAGTATACCACGAAATCTTCGGATCCTTCAGGGAGTGTAAGAATCGGAGCGTCACACAATCTTTGTTTAAGGGTTTGGAAAGCGTCTTCTTGCTTGGGTCCCCAATCAAATGGCGTACCCTTGAAAGTGAGAAAAGTAAGCGGTAAAGCGATCTTTGAGAAATTTGAAATGAAACGCCGGTAATAGCCAGCTAAACCGAGGAATGACCGAATTTCCTTGGGGGTACGTCGGGCTTTCCAATTCTTAACTGCTTCAACTTTTGCGGGATCGACTAAAATACCCTTGTCACTTACAATATGACCGAGGAATTGTACCTCATTTAACAAAAACTCGCATTTCGAAAATTTGGCATAGAGTTGATTTCCTTGCAATGTTTGGAGAGTTAGACGAAGGTGTCTTTCATGGTCTGCCTTTGTCTTGGAGTAAATGAGGATGTCATCAATAAAGACGATAACAAAAGGTCGAGATAAGGTTTAAATACCCAATTCATCAAGTCCATGAATGCGACAGGGGCATTCGTTAGGCCAAAAGGCATAACGGTGAACTCGTAATGACCATAGCGGGTTCGGAAAGCGGTTTTGGGGATGTCTTCTTCCCGTACTCGAAGTTGGTGATAACCCGAGCGGAGATCGATTTTTGAGAAGCATGAAGCTCCTTGAAGCTGATCAAAAAGGTCGTCAATCCGAGGTAACGGATATCTGTTCTTGATGGTCAATTTATTTAACTCCCGATAATCGATACACATACGAAATGAACCATCTTTCTTTTTGATGAAGAGAACCGGGGCTCCCCAGGGTGAAGTACTAGAGCGGATAAATCCCTTATCGGTTAATTCTTGGAGCTGACTTGCCAATTCTTGCATCTCGGTTGGAGCCAACCGATATGGAGACTTGGCTATGGGAGCAGTCTTAGGAACGAGATCGATGCAGAACTCTAGCTCACGTACTGGAGGGAGTCCAGATACGTCATCGGGAAAGATGTCGGGAAAGTCTCGTACAATCGGAATATCTTCGATCTTCTTTTCTTTGACCTTTGTTTCCACCACATGGGCTAAGAAAGCCATGTATTCTTTACGTAGATATGATCAAGCTTGAGTACATGACATAAGACTAAGCTTTTTTGAACGAGTCTCGCCATAAATACGAAGACTTTGACCATCGGCAAGAGGAATACGAATAAACTTCTCGTAACATACTATTTCAGCATGGTTTTGGGATAGCCAATCCATTCCCACGATGATGTCGAAGCTACCAAGTTCCATAGGAACTAAATTGACGGAAAATTTATGACCGCAAAAATCGAAAGTGCAATCTTGGATGACTGCATTGAGTGAAATGTATTTTCCATTGGCGAATTCTACGGTAAAGTTTTCATCAAGAATCGTGCGAGGTGTGTGAAGTATGGGTTTAAATTCTAAAGACATAAAACTTTTATCGGCACCTGAATCAAAAAGTACTGACGCGTAGTAGTCATTTATGGGAAACGTACCATTTACGACCTTGTTATCGGTCTGTGCTTGGGTTGCGGTAATGACAAATGCTCGGCCTTTGGGAGCTGGAACCTGCATTGTTGGATTTGCCTGGGCTTGAGTGTTAATGATATTGATAAGACTAGGACACGCGTTTCTGAAATGGGTGGGGTCACCATAGTTGAAGCATGTTCTAGTTGGATACCGGGTTTGTGTTTGCTGATTTGAGGGTAGAGCGAATGGTCGCTGAGTTTTTGGTGCACGGCATGAGTCCGCCAAGTGGCCATAGCGACCACAAGTCGTACAAAGGCGACACGGGCAGGTGGACATATGGTGATAGTTACAATGGTTACAGAGGGGGTCGTAATGCCATCTATGAGAAACACGCATATGGACTTGTGAGTTATTTGTAAATTAAGTTTGTAGACATTGTTGGGTAAAATGATTGTAAAACACTTGTTGGGCCATGGTTAGGAGTGTTGGGCACCTTTTGGGCTTTCCATGGGTACTAAATGTGAAGCATGTAGCAATTGCGTAGGCCCCCACAATACTAAGTTTTCACATGTTTTTCCCACTTCTAGGCCCATTAGGGAACTTAATAGTCCAATGAGTTGGCCATTTTGGAGTGTATCCTTTCGGATACGTTTGATAAGGTCAGGTAATTTGATGGCTCAAAAGTAATGTGAATAACGCGCTTTGGCCTATAGCTTTGGGAACTCTCGCCTTTGGTCCCCAGGTAAGCAAACTGGTCCCTCGGTTGATTGGGATGTATACGAATGCTTACCTAGTCAGGACTTTCAGGCTACCGGCACCTCCCCCTTCCAGTTACTACGCGTCCATTACTTTGATCCTACCCAACTAGAGTGGATGACTTTTAATTTCCTATGAGCTCTAAGGAATATATATGTATATAAATTTTTATTTTGAAACCATTTGAGTATGTGTGTGATTTTAAGAGAAAGAGGAGAAAATTCACAAGTGTATGCACACATGTAAGTGTCGGGAATAATACGTAAGCACATAAGGGAGCAATTAGCACACAAAGGTATTCCTAGGATTTTCTAAGTGCGAGTTGCATGCAGTTGTGTGTGCATTTTATAAACTAGCATACGAGAGGACCCTAGAGGCTATAGACTAGGTCAAGGCAATTAACCTAATTCCCTATAGTCAAGGGCTCTGATACCAATCTGTCACACCCCGATCCTTGGCAGAATCGATCAAGGCGTGATATATTGTTCAAAGTCTCATGACAACTATGTTATAATATGATTAGATTCAATTAAGTACTAAGTATGCAAACAAGATCCACAACATACAAATACAAATCCAAATACAACAATATTTATTACATCAAATTTAAATAGTCTTGTAGGTTTCTAAGGTACATCCTACTTTTCATCAACTTCATTCTTCAAATCTGCATCATGGGTAAAACAGGTCAACTACGAGAGTAGGTGAGTAATCTAGTTTTATTAAAGAAAATCGTGAGTTTGAATAATTTGAAATTTGTTTTCTTTTGAAGTTGGCAAGAAAATGTTATCGAGATAATATTTTATAAATCAAAACTCGATTAACAAATGATAACAACAATAATAAGTCCTCACCCTATATATACATATATATATGTATATATATATATATATATATATATATATATATATATATATGTATATATATATATATATATATATATATATATATATATATATATATATATATATATATATATATATATATATATATATATATATATATATATATATATATATATATATATATATATATATATATATAGGATGGAGCATCTAATCATCATACACACACAACCACGTGCGATCAATCACCTTAGCATCCCAAGGCGGGGTGGTCAACCCAAAAGGGCTATTATTGTCAATAACGTACCTCAAGAATACGGGCATAGTCATGGAGATTAGACTAAAAATTGTAATGCACTACAAGTACATGTAGCGTAAACAAACAATAATTATACAAATAATGATTCATGTATAAATGTCCCAACAATGTCTCAATGGTGAAAAAATAATAAAATGAAGTTGGAACATATTAAAACCACATGATACACCCCAAAAGTATTGAAAATTATAAAATATGGGGTAGATTACTCACATTAGTCCAATAAGGAATGCGCGTGTTGTACGATAGACGGCTCGAGTCAAAATGTCGTATAAACCTAATATAATTAATAGTTTTGGCTTAGGAATCGATAAACGGGAATATAGTATTAATAAAAATAATTAGACACATATTCTTATATTAGATGAATTAACAATAATCCAAATTTTGTTTTGAATATTAATGTATTCATATGTTAAATGAATTTTAAATTGAATTAATTACTTTGCTTAATTAATTTATATTTTCACTTTAGGCAAGATTTTAGTAATTTCTTATTAAAATAATAACTAGTCAAATTATAAGTATTTACATATTTTATATATTATAAACAATTATTTATATGAAATAATCATTAAAAATGCATTTTTACATGCTTAGATATTTAGGAAAATGGTTTTAAATACTAAACAGTAATGAAACATTCTGAAATTATCAGAAAATCATTATTTCATAAAATAATAATTACTGTAAAATGTTCATATTTTTCTTAACTGCTTTAGTATTTATTTAGTATTTTAATAATTAAACCACAACAAAATTCGGGAAAACTAATTAATGATTCCCAAAAGTTCTGGAAACTTAACCATAGTTTTCTAACATTATATTGAGCCTACTTTAAATATTTTGGATATTTTGGACTATGGGAAGTATTTATTATGTTTTTCATTATTAACTAATCAATAAAATCATAAATAATTGGAAAATATTAAGAGGAATTCATTAGACTTTTTATTTATGATTAACATATTATATATGATATTCTGATAAGGTTTTATAATTTTTGGACATGTGTAGCTGTTTATTATCAATTTAAACCATTAAATAATCATTAAATCAGGAAAAATAAGCAAACATTCTTACAAAAATCTGTAAATTTTGTAATGGAGTCTTTAAAATGTTAATAAGGTGCGAAAAATATAATATATAGTTTTTAACATACATAACTATATTTTGTAATTTATTTATCTACAACAAAATAAAATACAAAATAAGCATCAAACAGTAATATAAATGCATGAAACTTTATAAATCTACTTTACTCAATATATGGGTTGTTCCAAAATTTTCTCATAATTTATTGACTGCAAAAAGTTTATTATGTGAATTATTGCCCTATTTTATTGCAATAATTATAGTAATTCAATAAAATAAGTTATTTTCTGAAAATTTCCAGAACTTCTTATTTTATTGATGGGATCCTGAGAAAAATCAGGTTTATGCATAAAATGAGTTTTAGATAGTTTGGTGGATTTAATTTGTTTCACTCATGAATTTGAGACTTTTAACAACATACCTTGATGAATGCTTCAAGAGGGATGAAGATTTGAGTATATTGGAGTGTTCTTGGCTGAAATATGAAGATTTCTTGGAGCAATTTCGAGATTGAGAGTGAGAGAAATAATAGATATGGTTTGAGTGGTGATGAGAATAATGTGTTGGGAGAAAAATGAAAGGAAAGATGATGGGAGGTGTGAGTGGGAAAAAATGGGAATAAACTTTTACTTTTGGTGGTCTTCATAATTCCCCACTAACACAAGCATCTTAATAGTTTTATAAAATTTAATGTAGTGTTTATAAAAATAGAGTTTTATAAAAAAAAAATAGGTTATTATTTGATTATAACAATCTACTTTGATTTGAAGTTTAATTATAGCATTCAAATTTGATTTTTTTAATTTAATTAGAGCATCATATTTTGATTTGATTTTAATATGGTATCATAATTTAATTTGATTATAGTTATAACGTTATACTATGCTATATTGCTATTAACATCAATTTATATCGTAGTGTAAGGGTTTTGATCATATTAGCGTCAAGAAATCTCGAGTAGGGTTTATTAAATTTCCAATTGGGTTGGGTTGACCCGAATCCATTTTAGGCGGATGTCACAGATATATCCAAACAGAAAAAGGTACATGGCCCCGTGATTCATCTTATGGGGACCTGGCAAGGAAGGATATACGAATTCTCAAAATGTGCCTAATGTTTGGATTTTGTGAATAGCTTGAAAGAATCCTATGATTATGTCAAAAGGTTTGGATTTTGGAATCTCAAAATATGCCAAATGGTTTGGATTTTGTGATATTCTAAAAGAGTCCTATAACCGTGTCAAATCCAGTAGGAGTGTCATTGTGATCTGTCTATCAATGTATGCCAGTTATATACCATTTCTAGGAAACGTCTCTTATCATTGCAAAGTGTGATGAGTTGGCATTAACAGATGATTCGCTGTGAAAAGTCTAGAACAGATACAACATACTCAGGTGGTCACAAGCATCTATCATATAGATGACATCATCAGTATAGACCCTGCCAATGTAAGTGTGATCTTGATGAGATTCAAGATGCATGACTTCAAGAAAGGAGTTTCTTGTCGTTACAAAGTGTAATGAATTGACATGATCTAAAAGAAATACGACATAATCACGTTGTTGCCAACATCTATCAGATAGATGAAATCGTCAGTATAGACCTAGCCATTATAAGTATGATCTTGATAAGACTCAAGATGCATGAAAGAAAGAGTCTTCAAAAGGAAATAGTTTTTGAAAGTCATGACACAAGGATAATGAGTAATCCATAGTTTCTGAAAAGATTCAAAATGGAAAAGATCGGATTCCATGAGCTTCTGCAAATTGGATCGATCATTCATAGGTGTCATGGACTTATCCTGATGACTTGATGCTTGGAGCATAGTAAGTTGGATTCAGGATACAACCTGGCTAAGAATACTGGACAGATTTGGTGTTGACTTACAGTGCTGGCCAGCTATATATGTGGGCCCCTCATTGATTTGGTGTTGACTAACAGTGCTGGCCAGCTAGGACGAATTGATGTGTTCAATAAAAGTCCTATGTCATCACAAATCGGAAATCAGGAAACATAGTATCTGACTGAGATTGATTATAATCCATGTCTCAAGTCCGAATGGTATCTTGTAGAACGGAGGACCATATAATCACTTATCTTAGGATAGAACTGACTTGGTCAGAGTTCGGCAGCGACTTTTGGAAGATACAATTTGCTGATCGATTTAGAAGTTATACTGGCAGTTATAGTCAAAGACTTATCCAAGTGGAGACTGTTGGATTAGGTGTCTAACCCATGACTATAATTGGTATATACTTGATTGATAGTAGCAAAATCCTTTTGGGTTGCCCTCATAGCTGGCAATTTGACAGAATAATTTTTTGAGAGAGTGATTGATTTATTATGTGATTAATAAATCAATATAAATACTTTGTTAATATAGTATGAGGATAATATATTAATTAGAAAGTATTATTTAATTAATAATTAATCATAAATTAATTGGAATTAATTTTGGGATTAATTGGATTAATTAAAAGTGCAAGGGCTAAATGTTAATTGTTCAACAGATAATTATAGTATATATATATATATATATATATATATATATATATATATATATATATATATATATATATATATATATATATATATATATATATATATATATATATATATATATATATATATATATGGTAAACTAAAATTAGAATTATTATATCCATAATTTTCGAATTATATATATAGATAAATAAGGGTTTGAATTTTAAGATAAAAGGTTTATACCGTTTAAATTCAAATAAGGCTTATCTGTAAGGCTTATCTGCTAAACCCTTGAGGCTATAAATAGGGAGCCCTAGTACCCCCTAAGAGCCACAAAATTTTAAGGGTTTCTCTCCCTCTCTCTGGTTTTTCTTGTTGCTAGCTTTGGGTGTGAACCATTAGAGGCGCGACGCTTGTGGTGCTCGCTTCCAAAAGATCAACAAAGGATAGTAATTCTTGAATTATTCTTTTAATAGAAATCGAAATGCCTATACGGTTTTAGTTATAGATTCAAATAGAGAAAACATAGATCCTTTAGGTTGCATATGAACTTAAGAGTTTAAGTTTATCTGTTTGCCTATTTCCCATCAAGAACTCTATCAAACACCTTTGTGGGAAGCGAAAACAATCATAATATGAGAACGTCGCTTTTAAATCAATATGATGTTATCTTCTCCAAGTAAGCGTTCTTCATTTGATTTAAAGTTTATCGAGTTTATGTTGAATGATCCTGTAATTATGTCCATAAATATCAACATTTAGTATCAGAGCATGTGTTTAACATGATAGACTGCTTGCTTTAAGAAAATGATGCTGATAAAAACCGGACAGAACACAAATTTGATCTGGAATATATTCACCTTGTCTTTGCGAAAGGGAAAACTGTATATCGATTTTTCTTGCCTAAAATTTTCCTCTTAGTGTACAACTTCTAATTTTGTTTTAATAAAGTGTTTCACACTTTCACTGAATCAGAATCCTTAAACCCACACCAATGTTTGTGGTTTTAAATTTATCATGACAAAATTATTTCCATTTATAATAGGAACATATATTACCTATAGGAATTATGTCATTTGCCCACCCATTCACAATAGACAAGCGATGGAAAATATATATGTATATCCTTAAAAAATACCTTTATGGAAAATGAATCACAAATGGATAAAGGAGATTTGTCCGCCTTGAACAGCAGCGACTTTTCTTTTATAGAACTTCAATGATAAACAACATCAGCTTTTCTTTCTGCGTTTATTTTTTTTTCATACAAACGAACGGTAGGTGGTATGTTTGGGGATAAAGAAATTGACGGTATCCTAATTGGATATTTGGATACTATAATGAGCCTAACTTATTTGTTTGTTAGATGGAAATAGGGTGATTTTCTCACTAAATGCATACTATTTTAATTTTAAAGTAATTTAAAGGACAATGACATATCATTCATTTATCCACATATAAGACGCCAAGTACAAAATCTTTTGTATTTTGTTTAAGCGTCATGTTAAATAAACCCTTTCTATGTGTCTGGGTGTATGTGTTGTGTAGCTTGACTTCTCCAAACACATGTCACATCATGAGTGATTTTTTTACCAATACCCTTTGTTTAATTATTTTAATTAAAAAGGCTTGTCACTTATTTGGATTTTAAGATTCTTTTTTTTTTTTTGAACAGCAAGAAAGCATTTTATAAGAAAAGTCGGCCCAACAAGATCCTAGAGGCCAAAAAGTACAACCAGTTCATAATATTTTTTAAGCTATTGGGTTACAATTTTTAAGCTATTAGATTTTAAGATTCTTTACATTAGATATTCTATTGTCAATTTAAATAAGGCAAAGTACAGAAAAGCCCCATCTTTTATTGTTGTATATGCAGAAAAATCCTTATAAAAATTTTGCGTTTAAAGAAATCCAACAAAAAATATTTACCCTTTATAAAAACCCATTTTTCTGATTTACACCGGATATAACCGGTGAAAACAATACGTGGAATTTTTATTATTTCTTTAGGAAACGTGGAAAAGTATCTGTTTCTTCTCCACTTTTTCCATCCGTCTGCTCCTCCCTATCATTCTCGAACACCTCCATCTCTCCCCTTCTGATGTCGACACTGCTGAAATAGTAGCCTTTATTGGTTTCATCGTGTCCTGTCTTGCCATAGGATACGCTTAAAACCTGTACGGCCCACGTCTAGTGTTAGAAATGGGGATGAACAATGGCTTGGATCTCTGAAAATCGTGTTAGAATCACTTTCAAATCAAAGTATTTTGATGGTACAATCAAATCTTTGATTGGATAAGATTCAGAGTGAATTCTAGACCAGAGAATGAGAGAAAGATTATGTTTTCGTACCCAGAAAAATGACCAAAACGGCTATAAAACCTGTCAAAAAACTGTCACTGGGCGCGTTACACGGCCCGTGTAATCTTGACACGGGTCATGTAATGACTTACACGGCCCGTGTAATTCTGACACGGGTCGTGTAATGCCTCAAACTTGCTTCTGTCAAAATGCAGCAAATTACACGAGTCGTGTAATTCTGACACGGGTCGTGTAATGCCTCAAACTTGCTTCTTTCCAAATGCAGCAAATTACACGGGTCGTGTAATTTTGACACGGGTCGTGTCAGACTAATTTTTGGAAAATTGAATTTCTAATTGACAGTTTACTTTGTAACTTGATCAAATTCAAACAAGTGTGTACTCTCCACCTTCCTTACTTGTTTAATGTTTGTCAAGATCACATTCGGTCAACAAAATTAATCCATTACACTTAAATACATATTGGTAATTTTACAAATCACCAACAAACCTCCCCCATTTAAGTGTAATCTTGATTAACTTAAACAAAACATAACTATACAAAACTGATGCATAAATGCAATATCGTGACGATTGAATTTCAGATTAGTGTATTACACATTCCAAATATTCGAATATCAGGGTGTCTCTAAGGATTGAACCCTTTCTATTCATAGTGAATACATGAAGATAATAACACACACTAGTTTACATTCTCATAAGTTCTAACTTGACACTATATTTTACTAGCTTGTGTCCTATCCTTCAATAAGCATAACAAAGCTAAGTCCCAAGCTTCTTGAAGCAGCTAAACTTCATGCTTATATAGGTAGTTCTTTTATTATTGCACCTGCATATGTAATTTTTCAAAGAACTATTAAGAAAATAAATTTCAACCTCCTTCACTTGCAGTACTGAACACATACCTTGGGATGATATAAACAATAATGTGTTCCAATCTTCAAATATTAAGCTTTCCACATTGAATTCAGCATCTAATGTTCAATTAGATGAGAATTGGGTATCTCAATATCAAAGATTTTTAGGTGGACTTCAAACCCATCCCTACAGCCGCCTTGTGCACAAGATCTCTCGCTAACCCTTTGGTTAGATGATCGGCTAAATTTAACTGAGTCCTTACAAACCCCACAGATATCACACCATTCGTTATGAGTTCACGAATCATACTATGTCTAACATCTAAATGTCTAGACTTACCATTATACACTTGACTATAAACCTTAGCCAAAGTTGCAGCGCTATCACACCTGATAGAAATGGTAGATATCGGTTTAGGCCATAATGGAATTTCATAAATTAAATTCCTGAGCCACTCTGCTTCTTTGCCAGCAGCAGCCAATGCTATGAATTCAGATTCCATGGTTGAACTTGTAATACAAGTCTGTTTCTTAGATGCCCAAGAAATAGCACCTCCTCCTAGAAGGAATACCCAACCACTTGTGGAGGAGTGATCCTCCAAATTATTAATCCAACTAGCATCTGAATAACCTTCTAACACCGAAGGGTATCCACTATATGTCAAACCATAATCCATGGTTCCTTTCAAATACTTGAATACTCTATTTATGGCTTGCCAATGATGTGAACTAGGATTGCTAGTATACCTACTGAGCTTTCCTACAGCATAAGCAATATCAGGCCTAGTGCTAATCATGGCGTACATAAGACAACCAATGGCCCTTGAGTATTCTAGTTGAGACACAGGAGATCCTTTATTAGGTAGAAGCTTAAGACTAGAATCTATAGGAGTGCTAGCAGGAGAACAATTCTCAAAGTTGAACTTTTTCAATATCTTCTCAATATAATGAGATTGAGTGATTGAAATACCATTGTTTCCATGCTTGATTCTTATACCAAGAATCACATCCGCCTCCCCCATGTCTTTCATGTCAAAACTAGATGATAAGAATTTCTTGGTTTTGTCAACTTCATCTTGACTAGTACCAAAAATTAGCATATCATCTACATATAAACAAATTATGACTCCTTTCCCGGAAGTATCAAATTTGCTATATACGCACTTGTCAGCTTGGTTTAATGCAAAACCATTAGACAAGATCACATCATCAAATTTTTGATGCCATTGTTTTGGTGCTTGTTTCAAACCATACAATGATTTCTTTAACTTGCAAACCTTGTTTTCATGTCCAGGCATCACAAACCCTTCAGGTTGTTTCATGTAAATCTCCTCATCTAATTCACCATTCAAGAATGCAGTTTTCACATCCATTTGATGAATTACAAGATTATGTATTGCTGCAAGAGCCAACAATAATCTAATAGTAGATATTCTAGCCATAAGAGCATAAGTATCAAAGAAGTCAATACCTTCTTTTTTCCTAAAGCCTTGGATAACCAATCTGGCTTTATACTTATCTATTGTGCCATCCACTTTCATTTTCCTTTTGAGGATCCATTTACATCCTAATGCCTTGCATCCAGGAGGTAAATCAGCCAATACCCAAGTATTGTTATGCATGATAGAATCTATTTCATCCTGAATAGCTTCTTTCCAGAAATGAACATCTCTTGAAGCCATAGCTTCACTAAATGTCTTTGGATCCTCCTCAATAATATAATAATATTGATGTTCAGAGATGGTCTCATCTCTCGTTCCTTCAACTAAATAAAGTTGAAAATCAGATCCAAAAGACTTAGCTTTTCTTGTCCTAGTACTCCTCCTAGGTTCAGGTACAGAACTTGTACCAGCAGAGACATTTTCTCCTTGAGTTGTGTTCTTGCTAGAAGATTGCTGAATCAAGTCCCTTGGTCTAGGTATAGAAGTAAATCTCTCTTCATCAAAGATAGCATCTCTTGACTCTATAACAGTGTTCACAGACACCGAGTCATTAGATTCTATAACATAGAATCTATATGCCTTGGAATGCTCAGCATACCCAATGAAGATACAATCTATACCCTTTTCTCCCAAGTTTTTCCTTTTTGGTTCAGTGAGTCTTACAACAGCTCTACAACCCCAAACCTTGAGATAACTCAAATTTGGCACCTTTTATGCCAAAGTTCATAAGGACTAGCCTTACTCTTTTTGTTTGGAGTTCGGTTCAAAATATAACAGGCTGTTAACATAGCCTCACCCCAAAATCCTTCACTAAGACCAGAATAGGACAACATGGAATTAACCATTTCCTTCAAGGTCCTATTCTTCCTTTCAGCTACACCATTTTGTTGTGGTGTATAAGGAGCAGTGGTTTGGTGTATTATTCCGGTAGATTCAAAATAAACCGGATCATAATATTCACCACCCCTATCCGTACGCAAAACCTTTATTAACTCATTCTTATGTAGCTCTACTTGTTGTTTATAAATTTTAAATTTATCAAGAGCTTCATCTTTAGAATGCAACAAATAGACATAACAATATCTAGATGCATCATCAATAAAAGTAACAACATACTTTTTGTTTCCTAGGGAAGGTGTTGCATGGAAATCACACAAGTCACTATGTATGAGTTCCAACACCTTGCTTTCCCTAACAACATCTTTGAAAGGTTGTCTAGTGATTTTAGTCAACATACAAGTTTTACATTTCTCAATATTCAAATCAAAAGCAGGAATCATACTCATTTTGGACATGTCTTTTAATCTCTTGTAATGAATATGTCCTAGTCTATCATGCCATAATTGTGATTTATTCAAACTATTGCTAGTACTAGTTGAAGCCATACAAATCGAATTATCATAAGAAGGATAATTAAGATTAAGCCTAATCATACCATTACATACATATCCAAATCCAACAAAAGTACCATGTCTTGACAAGATATACTTGTCACTTTCTAGTACTTGTTTATAACCACACTTACTTAATACAATTTCAGATAAGAGGTTCTTTCGAATCCCCGGTACATACAATACATTGTCTAAAGATAAACATTTTCCAGAAGTAAAGTTAAGTAAAACAGATCCTAGTCCCTTGATTGGTTCGGTAGCAACATTCCCCATCTTTACAACAGGTCCATCTTCAATTGGTTGATAGTCTTTAAACCAACGAAGATCCTTGCAAACATGACTTGTTGCACCCGAATCAACCCACCATGCAACATCATCATCCTGCACATAGAATGCTTCAGAAATCACAGAAACATAATTCTGCACATATTTAAGATTTTGAATAAAATCAGATTTCTGACCTTGTTGCTTGTCCGAATCCTTAGATCCACTTGGACCCACATCCTTGTCCTTGTTCACCTTACGGAGGCGACAATCTTTCTTGAGATGACCCGGTTTGTTACAACCCCAACAAACCAACCTAGCCTTCTTGTTTGAAGACTTGTCATCTTTCCCTTTAAACTTCCTTTTACCTTTAAACTTATTGGAATTCTTAGATCCCTCTCCTTCCACCATGTTTACAGAAGAAGAACCAATTTGGTTCTTGCCTTTAGGATTGTTATCGAGTTCTTGAGTCTTTAAAGACTCCTCAATCCGTAAATGGCTTCCAAGTTGAACCAGAGTCAACTCTTCCTTCTTGTGTTTTAAAGTGTGTTTAAAATCTTTCCAGGATGGGGGCAATTTGTCAATGATGACAGCCACAGAAATGGCTTCATCCATCTTCAAATTATGTTGAGCAAATTGTCCCAAAATCCTTAACATTTCATGGTATTGTTCCATCACAGACCTGGAATCAATCATTTTGTATCCCATGAAATTGCTTACAAGAAACTTCTTACTAGAAGCATCTTCAGCCATGTACTTGGATTCCAACGAATCCCATAGTTCTTTTGCGGATTCAACATTTTAATAAACATCAAACAGAGAATCAGACATACCATTGAGAATGTAACCACGACTTATGTAATCATCGTTCTCCCACTTTGATCTCCTTCTTGTTGCCTCCAGGGGTTCATCTTCAACAACTTCAGGCATGGGAGTACTTAGAACATACACCACTTTGATGGTTGTGAGAAGAAAGTGCATCTTCTTTTGCCATCTCCGGAAATCTTGGCTTTCAAACTTGGTTAACTTGTCAAATTTGCTTGTCATATCTTTCACAGAAGTTTCATTTGCCATTGTTGCAGAAAATACTTTGATTTTTGTTAGAAATGGGGATGAACAATGGCTTGGATCTCTGAAAATCGTGTAAGAATCACTTTCAAATCAAAGTATTTTGATGGTACAATCAAATCTTTGATTGGATAAGATTCAGAGTGAATTCTAGACCAGAGAATGAGAGAAAGATTATGTTTTCGTACCCAGAAAAATGACCAAAACGGCTATAAAACCTGTCAAAAAACTGTCACTGGGCGCGTTACACGGCCCGTGTAATCTTGACACGGGTCGTGTAATGACTTACACGGCCCGTGTAATTCTGACACGGGTCGTGTAATGCCTCAAACTTGCTTCTGTCAAAATGCAGCAAATTACACGGGTCGTGTAATTCTGACACGGGTCGTGTAATGCCTCAAACTTGCTTCTTTCCAAATGCAGCAAATTACACGGATCGTGTAATTTTGACACGGGTCGTGTCAGACTAATTTTTGGAAAATTGAATTTCTAATTGACAGTTTACTTTGTAACTTGATCAAATCCAAACAAGTGTGTACTCCACACCTTCCTTACTTGTTTAATGTTTGTCAAGATCACATTCGGTCAACAAAATTAATCCATTACACTTAAATACATATTGGTAATTTTACAAATCACCAACATCTAGCCTCCGCTACCATTGTGGCCTCGTCCTGGTCCTCGTATACGTTATGAAACTATTGGAGAAAGAGTTTTATCATATTTTTTCCTTGATACAAGCACGGTTGGATCCAAAATCTGTTCCAAGTCGATATTCTCGAACTTCGACCGGGTCAAGTTTGTCGGGTTTTGTTGATGAATCTGATGATGACGTACGAGTTGTTGTCTGTAAGCTTCACCAATTCAACATTCATATACAGTTCAAATTCGCGTAAATTAAATTGTTTTTAGATCTGTAAATTTTTATGTAACAAATTCAAGTTAGCTACACCAAATCAAGTTACTAGATGCAGCAAAATCGTGAGGTTCATACAAATACTTTGATGAAGGAATGAATGAAACTCAATCACAGAATCAGAGCAATACAAAAGTCAAGTTATAACTTTTAATGAAGGAGTGGCTGAAACTCAAACTCAACAAACTGTTCTTGAGACTCAATAAAAATAGTTGGTAGAAAACCAATTTTTTGTTTGTAACTGTAATATTTTGGGATTCTGCATGTTATTTCTTGTAATATAAAGGGTATTTGCTGTAATGTAATAGGCAATTAGTAGTTTTGTAATATATTGGGTATCATTATGTTATTCCTTGGAATATAAAGGAAATGTCTTGTAATATAAATTGTTTTTCTGTAATATATTGGTTTTAATGAGGTTTACAAACCGTGATGCTAAGCTTTCTATTCAAAATAGGTTTATACAAAGTAGATTGTTATTACTGTGACTTTTCTGTCCAAACTATATGCTTACTGTTATATTTGGTTCTTTGTGTCAAAATAACTAAACTACATTGTTAGTAGGAGGACCTTCCCCAAAGTATGTTGCTTCTTTTAGCACCCTCCACAAAATACGTTGTTAAAAGTTATGCACCATTCACTAAGTACAATGATAAACAACATAATTCAAAACAAAAGATTTTCACTAAAAGTCTTCAAATCTGAATCAAAAGATATCATTGCTTGTTTGTATATAATTATATATTTGTGAACGGTTAAAAAATTGTCCTTTTGTGAACTTTTTCCAATCTTTGTTAAAGTTCTTGTGGTGCAGAGGCATATCTGTCAATTTCAGTTTCATGTAAGCTAACTTATCACTATTTAGTTGACCAATGATCAATTCTGTAATTTCTGCAATTCTTCCAAGAATTATAACATCAATTAGAAGGCATATTAACACAAGTATTGAGCTACTATATTGTGTCTTAGCCTTTTAAACAAACTAGTCTTTTGACCAATAACCAAAGGTGTTATATTATGTATTAGTTGGACCCGAGTGTTTAAAAACAAAACTGTTAAAACTCAGTTGCTACAAGGTTGTATTCACACACACACATGTGTATTCACACACAATCATGTTAAATACTAATTGGGTTTTAAAAGTATGATGTCATAATGGTCCTTAGTCAAAAAGTAGGATGCTACAAGGGACATTTTATGTAATTTTTTGCAAATACTTCATACAGCAGAAATGATTCTAAAGTTATCAATACCATTCATTATAAAGTAGTAATACAAAAATACATTGTTTACAACATTTTAGTACAAACTTACCCATTTCCTTACATTCAATACACAATTGCAAAACATATTACCATCGGAACAAACAACAATCCTAATAATCTATACGGTATCACTTTCAACAAACACTTTCTCTTCGGCAATTCTCCAACTTTTGCATTCTTTTCCTTTGATTCTGAAATCAGTTCATTCAGTAAAGCTTTATAGTGCTCATTCAACTCTGGATCAACCCATTCAAAATGTTTGCAATCTTTACTTGTACCCTGGTCAATACAAGAGTAAATAAATTTATAATTACCTGCGATTTAACTTGAATTTATGTAGTAACTTACCCAAAAAGTACACTTATTGAATCGTCTCCTTGAGTTCAATTTTGTAGTTCGTTTCCACATTCATACTTTCAGATTGTGGCTACAATATTCAGAAATTGCATCTGCATTCCTCTCCTTTACCGGACGGTTGATTCATTTCGATGAATTAGAGCATGAGGAGGCCATGTAGATTCATTTCCAGCGTTTACTCAATCGTGATCCTGCCTTTTTATCGATCGTGAATTTGCTCATGCTATACTAGATTGGGATTTAGCTGCTGCATTTACTTGATCGTGATCCTGCCTTTCAAAAACGATTTCCTGATAATCGTATTCCAAAGTCGGGTTCAACAAATTTTCAGATTCTCCTCCAAACTTCCCATTGATCCCCAATGTCGCCTGTGTTGTTTCCTACTCTTTTAAAACCTTAATACTAAATATTTTAGTCCAAATATTACCTATCAATCCACGTATTATAAGAAATTTGTTAGTATGTCTATGTCATTTGTGTAACCAGGAACGTATTCTCTAACAGGGATGGCAAAAAGCCCCGTGAGGCCCCATTCCCGTGGGACCCCGAACCCGTACAAGGGGTAATGTAATAAAAAAATTTGGGGGTGGGGGCAAGATTAACCCGCGTTTTGATTTCGGGGGTGGGGGCGGCGGTGGGCAACCCCGTCCCGAAACCCCGTGGGGCCTCGTTAATATATATATATATATATATATATATATATATATATATATATATATATATATATATATATATATATATATATATATATATATATATATATATATATATATACTATAAACCATATATAAATTACAACCCTTTTATGCACTTGTCTTAATTTTTAAGACAGTACAAGAAGTTAATGCATAATCAAAAGGAAGAGGTGGACACCCTGGCCCCTGGATCCCTTTATTCCTTACTTTTACTTTTAATTATTGAAATTTAAAATTCGAATTTTTGATTTTTGAAATTTGAAATTCCAATCAAAGAAGATAATGCACAATATTTTCAAGTCAAATAAACTAATCATATTTTCAAATTTCAAAAACTCAAAATTTCTGATTTGAAATTTCAAGTTTTCAAAATTTCAAAATTTTACTCTATGAGAATATATATATCATAGGTAAATGATTTATATTACATTTGATTACACACATACATACCATTCCATCCCTCACCCCTCTCTAAAAATCCTAAAAGCCATTAGCATCGAATATTGTTGTCACCAACATCTAGTCATCAAACATTGTCGTCACCAACATCATTCAGTCACCACTGCATAAGTGCCACATGCACCACCATCTTCCTCCATCCCACAACCTTCTTCACCACAATCTGGCACTTCATTACCATCGTTAACTTCTACCATCTAAAGACACAAAGAAAAACGCTTCACGATTTCAGAAAAGTTGTTTGCATTAGTGAATTTGTTTGTATGTATGTGTGGCTGTGTTAGAGTGTATGTGTGGTTCTATTTGTGACTGTGTGTATGTATGTATATACCTGTGTTTCTCTTTATGTGTTGACTTTAGTATGGTTGTAATCACCATCAAATTTTCATATGCTAGGTATTGAAATCCACGTAGCTTGGAACCTAAACAAACAATTACGCAATTATACGAATTAGTTGATTTCTACCAAATAAGAAACTTAAAAAATATTTCAAATAGACTGCTCAATTTCTGCACAACATCAAGGTTATAGTTTCTCCACAGCTTTGCAATCTAATTTCTGTACTTCCAATAATGCCAATTAATTTCTGCACTTCCAAGGGCAAAAACGACAGAAGATAGAAAAATAAAAGGCATTCACCATGATTTCTTTAGATGGAGACTTTGTATAAACTCAAACCGAAACACAAAATTTGATTCTGTGTATAAACTCAAAAATTACAGGCATTCACCGGGAGAAATCAGGAACATTTCTATGAGAACTCATCAGATTTGCAGACGAACTTACTTACAGCAATCGATTCAAGAAAAAGAAAGATTGTGTTATAAAATCTGATGTATAAACTCAAACAGAAACACAAAATCTGATTCTGAAACATAAATTCTGAAATATATTCTTCATAAATCATATGCATATTCACAAATCCGAATAGAAACACTACAATCTACAACACAAATCCATATTTCTACTGTATTGCGATTTTTGGAAAAAAAATCGCAACTCTGAAGTAATATGTAGAACTTACCGGGTTACCGGTCAACGGCGGGGAGGTCGACTGGATCTGCAGCAGATGGGAGGAGAGGCAGTGGTCAGTTGGGAGGAACAGGAAGGAGCGGCGGCATCCCTCCAGTCGACTGGTCACCGTTGATTTGGAGACTGAGGAGATGGAGGGTTGGCAAATCTGAGGTAGCGATGATGATGTTAAGCTTGGCAGATGGAAAGAGATCCATCGGTGGTTTTGTCATGCACGCTCGGAATCCGAAGCTGAGGCGAAAACCGACCAGAACCGGGAGAAAATGACCAGAATACAGATCCATAGTTGCATTAGAGCCGTATGTAGGGGTAGTCGGTGGTCTTTAGGTGTGGTGGTAAGGAGATGCCGGATCCAGAAACGAAGGTTGCAGGTCGGTTCGGGTGGATGTGACGGGAGCAACAGATCGGCTTATAGGGTTAGTGGGTTTTGCATCGGAGGCTTGCCGGTGCTGATGGGTTCGGTGGTCTTGGATCGCGTTTTGGATCGCGAACACAAGGAGGCGAAAGAGACAGTTGCAGGTGAAGATGGCCGGATCTCTAACAGAAGGAGGAGGGAGACGAACCAGATCACATTAAAATGGTGCTCTCGACCATGGAGACTCCGATTCAGATCAACCAACATGTAGAGGCAGCTTCAGTTAGGGGAGGATGAACATTAAAATGGTGCTTAGGGTAGCTCCTGGTTGATCGGCTTTGGAAGATCGGTACTTTAGGGTAGCTCCTGTTAATCGACTTTGGAAGATCGGCTTGCTTGAGTTGTTCGGTAGCTCCTGGCTGTATCACCATTTTTTGCCGTGTTTGAGAGAGACGAGAAGCGAAAGGGAAAGGAAATAACTGCGGATGCAAAAGTGATTTAGGGTTTGCAATCAATTAACACATAGCGGACGTTTATGGCCGGCCCAAGTTTAAAACAATTAGATTTTTTTAAGTAAAACCAGCCCATGGTGGAGAATGGAGATGCGGGGGATTATCGCAGCCCTTTAGATTTTTTATTATTACAATTTTTTTCTTTCATTTTGATCCAAACCTTTTACTTCGGTGGAAACAAATATTTTTAAACGTTTTTTTTTCTTTCTTTCTTCAAGGGTATAATTTTTTTAACAAACCAATTTTAATTGTCGAGGAATGCATTTTTTTTAATAACATGTTTTTTTTATTTCTATTTCCAAATTTTACAAGTAACCAATTTCTTCCAAGTGTTTTCGGTAAAATGTCTTAAGATGTGAGCATTTTGTTTAATATTTGATTTTTTGTTTTCCTATTTTCTTATTTACTCCTTATTAGTAACATGTATTATTTGTAAGAATTTTTTAGATATGTGTATAATTTAGTTTATTAGTTATACATTTTAGTTGAGATGGTCCTTAGAAATGGGACCAATCAGCTGTGTATACAGAATTGACAGACATAAGCCGTTTTAGCATCCTACAATGTATATGGTCCTACTAATAGCAACATACTTTGTGAATGAACAATAAATTTTCCCAAAAACGTTTATATTATAGCAAATACAGATTTCACACAATTGGTTCTTATAATACAAAACAGTACAACATATTACATTACAACAAATTGTCCCAATGGTTCATTTCCATCACGTTCAACCTGTTTAGCCACATTACAACATGACCATTGAATGAAAACTAACAGACTAATAGACAAAAACATCACCTTCCGACCTCTCGCCCGTCGTGTTGCACGGATATACAAAAAACACCGATATACATGGAATATTAACCCAGAACAATTTGCCAAAATATCCCTATAGTTCCAAACCGATTTCTAAAAGTTTTTTTTTTCCATTTTTGGTCCCACACTCTCGGGTATTTACCGTCCCCTATATCGTTGGAAAGGTAATCAATTGCCCGAAAAGAAATTAATCACTCTCATATTCGCCAACTCCCCCTCCCATCTGCAACCTAAAACCTAAAAAGTAATTGCTGAAATGAAACTATTTGCCGCCGCCGCATTGCGCGGGTACGCAGCTAGTGTATATACATATATATATATATATATATATATATATATATATATATATATATATATATATATATATATATATATATATATATATATATATATATATATATATATATATAAGCGGTGGTTGAGATGGCTAGGCACCATGCCTGCCTTTTGGGAGGTTGTGGGTTCGAAACCATTCTCGTGCAAGTTTGGCAAAGATATTACGTCAGTGCTTGTGGCCTCTGTGCTAGCCGGTTTAGTGTGTACCCGAGGCTGGTTTCCCCTCAGTCAATTGCCTGCAGGACGTCACTTACGGGGTGGGGCGTGTGCTTACACCGAGGTTTGCTGGTTGCGCGTGTGGGTCTAGTCTGTGTGCAGTCTCCTTGGAGAAGGGTTGGCGAACGAAGAACTGTTAGTTAGCCTAATGTACCTAGCGTAGCTGTAGTATATTACGACTCATGTAACCGGATTTATCCTTAACTTGCAATATATATATATATATATATATATATATATATATATATATATATATATATATATATATATATATATATATATATATATATATATACTAGTTGTTTACTCGCGCAATGCGGCGGGACACAAATTGTCGGGGCGAGCCTCATGCAGTTTAGTTTGATGTTTCTCTAAAATGAACAAAAGCCGTAGAGTTTAACTTGTGTGAAACGTAACTAATGTAATTCAAAGAGAAATTAGCATAATTATATAATAATAAATCACATATGAAATTTGCAATAATACATTATTCATTATACATTATTAATCACACAACACTTCCTTTATACACCACATTTTATGTATACACTTCACGACATTTGGATTTTTCGTGAGGCTCACTAAGACTTTTATATTGTCATGTAAGACCCATCTAGACAATGCAACATAAAGTTGGTCATGTGAGGATACCGTTTTAGAAGATAAATACATACATTTGGAATTGTTTGTCCCTAGGCTTTATTGATTGTCATCGCAAAACATAATCGAATAGGAAATTGTTTTCTCTTTAGCTTGAATGGGAATACAACATTATTGCATAGGTTCTTAAATTGTGGCGGAAAAAAATGACTATGCTTTTTTGATTTGTCTGGAGGGGTGGGCAATAGTTTCGTTCTATAGACTTTTGAAATTGTTGACAACAATTTGATACGTAAGTTTTTCTTTTAAATGAAGTTGTGATATATATTAGTCAAAACTTTTACAATAATCGATTTGTATGTTCGCTATACCCTTGTATTGCATTTACAACGATGTCATATTCCAATAAAAATAATTTTCTTTTGGCAACATGTCATATTTCAATGATGTAACAATAGTATGCTGTATAGTAAACAAATAAATTGAAGTATTTTGATATTTCTTGCATTTAAGTGTTACATATACTACTTATATAGACTTTACAAACATTAGGAGGACCTAAATGGTTGTAAACTAAAAGTATGATGATATAATTCACAAAAAGACAATTGAAAAAAATATATATCATGCTATAACAAAAGTAAACAAAAGCCTAATGTTGTAATAAACAAAAGTGTGACCAAAAGGCCATAAAAATGAGTTGAATTTACGATATAAATACAAAAAAATATTGTTTATTTAAATAAGTATATATGCATATATAATGTTATAAATCTTAACTAAAAGTAATTAAAAATATGGCCTGTCTTATATCATTTTCTATTTTGGTTGATGGGCAAAATCGTAATTTTGTAAAATTTTGTAAAAGTTACATGTCAAATAGTTAGATTTAACCATCGATGGATCCAAAAATTTATAAAATCCTAATAAGGACCGAACCTTTTCGAGATAAAATTTTTAAAAAATAGACTAAACTTAATGACCAAAAATATATTCTAATCTTGATTAAATAAGTGTTTACAAAAAATAAAAACAATCGGATTTCGGCTTAAATATGATGGGTATGATCGTTTACAATGATATTAGACTTATTGGAGCGTTATCTTTGAATCCTTACAACCTGTTGTTAATTGACGAAATTCCCCCTTAATATATTTCCAATATCAACTGTAATGGTCATAAGTATGTTCACATAATCCAATTCCATTGACAACAAAGAGCATATCAGAAATTTATTTAGTTTGAACTTAAAATTCCACAGGGATGATGCACTATCCATTTTAAAGCTTTAACAATTAGAACGAATGATCTAACAACCATTGTAATGCATAATGGAGACTACACAACTATACAACTACGGTCTACGCCTGCTTATTCTAGAAACATTCATATGACTCTTTGGAGCTTTCAATGAATCCAATTGATTTACAATTCCCTCACCCCGACTCCAATAGCTAAACAGTCACCATTATCCAACAGTCTTGAAAATCGAGAAATAATAAGGTTCAACAAGGACAGAAATAAAAGAACTGAACCTCATCTGTGATATTTTTCTGCTTCCCGTATAAAACGGCTACAAATCATACTCCAAAGTAGATAATGATACGTGAAAAATAAAATGTAAAAATCAATTACCTTTCAATTCAAGCAAAGCAAACGATGAATAAATTTGATTCCGGAAAACATAAATGATAAAAAAAATCCCACCGATTGAAAATTACGAATTTGAAGACTTTTAATTATTAATAAGTAAATTAACAGATTGCTAATAAATACTGATTTTTTATAAATCTTCTTTGGTATTAGTTGCATGAGTTCTGTTATACTTGAATTTGAATTCATTCTTCATTATCTGACATCAGCTAATAGATGGCAAGAATTGTCAGTCAAAGTAGTACATATTGAATAGGAAATAAATTCATATTTTTAATTTAATCCAAAAGGAAATAAATTACCCTTCACGTCATCCTCACCAATGGAGAACCTCTTCACATCATCCTTTAATGTGCAGTATTTGGAAGCAAACAATTTCTCTTCACGTCATCCTCACCAACAAAGATTAGACGAATTTAAATGACCATCTATTTGGCAAAAAGAAAAAAAAAAGCTTCTCACCTAATCATACCCTCTCATTCCGGGTATCTGATAAAAGACATTAAACTCGGGTTTGGAATCACAGATTCCGTGGAGGACAATTCCCATGCAAAGTACAGGAATCCAAGAACCACAGGAAGTTGTGTCCCATACTTTGTCTCTGCAAACAAAAAGATTATATTTTTCAGACTGATAAAGGGTAAAATAGTCATTTTGTGTGGGAAAGGGGGGTGAAGAACGTATGTGAAATGTATCGTGAAGAAAGAAACATGAGGAGTACGTGAAAGATGTAAAATTAGCAAGCCATATCTATGATGGAATATCTCAAGTTGTGTCACCATAGCTTCTGGTAGAGTCCGGGATATGAGAACTGCTCTCGTCCTTACCCAATCCCACCTTCGATTGATCATTATTGAATTTAAATGGCCTTTTGTTATTTCCAAACCTAAATAGATATTCACTCCTTAGATTCAATTCCAACCTGCTGATATAACACAAACCCGAATCAAAAGCTTGAAAAAAAAATTCAAAAAACCAACATTAAATGTGTTAAAAGCTACTGTTAGCATTTATCAGATATACAAACAAAGGTTTCTTCAAGTATCATATAGGAAAATTGCATTGATTAATCAATAAAGAGTACACATATACACCTAGTTTGATTATAGAAAAATAGATCATGATAATAGAGTGCAACCTCATGATTACTCTCACATCGACCATACTCTGCTTCCCAACCCCAAGATATAAAAAACATATTATGAATCTTTAGATTGCATAAAGAAACTCAACATCAAAGTATGGCCCTACCATTGCATCAGTGATTTGACAAATATGCATAATTACTGCCATTTCAGACTCACACTGTGATAGGCAAATATGCACAGTAGAATGATAGTTCAGGTTTACCATAGCAGGACCTATGCATCAGATTTCTGCCATTTCAACTCACACTGTGATAGGCAAATGTGTATTGGACCAAAACTGCAAATATCATGTAGACCAAAATGAATTTATGTTAGGCTACAGAAAAGAAAACAACAATAATATGTTATATTTCCTAATATATCAACATTTAGACGTAATAGGACCTAAAATTTATGTTTATATTTCTTAATATAAGAACATTAAGAGGTAAAAAAACCTAACATTTATTGGACATCTTTAAACTGACCTTCATTTAATTTTACTCGTATCCTGGCCCTCGTCGAAAACAATAGTACTTGTGCATCAGTCTTCAACGAAGGTCCGGTGGAATAGTCATGTGTCTGTAGGTCGTGATGGTGGTTCGACGATGCTCTATGGTGGTTAGGTATGATTTACGAAAGAGAGTGATGATATGCGAATCTTGGTGGCGCGATGGTGGTCTAGCAGTCGTAAGGATAGGCATGGAGTAGCGTAGTGGTCGGGTTATGGTGGTTTTGGCGGAGCATGGATCGGTTTTAGGTGTTTAAGATGGTAGAGGTAAGTGTTCTTGTGATTGAGTGAGTGTTTGAGACGGTTGTGACAGCGGCATAGCAGGATGGAGAGTGGGCTACAAAATCGATGGTGGCGGTGACGGGGAGCAAAGATGGTTGATTTCTAGGGTTAGAAACAGAGATACAATGGTGGCAAATGTAGGGTCACATGAAAGGCTAACTTTATAACCGTGGGGAGAAACGTGAATTTCGCATTTTCAAAATTTAATTTCAAATCTCGTATCTTCCCAGTTCATGGTATTACAGAAAGGGTTTAATCGGATCAGTTGTTTTACGTCTTAAAGTGTGGATAAGAAGAGAAGATTAAGCTATTCAGCATTAAAATGTGTACCTTGTGCATATTTATTTGGATCTCTTAATTTTAAGAGTTTCGCTTTTTAGAAACCATTTTTCCTTTTTAAAGTAGTATATATATATATATATATATATATATATATATATATATATATATATATATATATATATATATATATATATATATATATAACCTAAAAAAAAAGATTTTTTAGTTTAAAGATCGGGGGCGGGGGCGGGGGAAGCTATCCCCGTCCTGTTTGACCCCGTTGACATCCCTACTCTCTAAACCTGGAAAAATGGTTTAACCCCGTCCCGAAACCCCGTGGGGCCTCGTTAATATATATATATATATATATATATATATATATATATATATATATATATATATATATATATATATATATATATATATATATATATATATATATATATATATATATATATATATATATATATATATATATATATATATATATATATATATATATATATATATATATATATATATATATATATATATATATATATATATATATATATATATATATATATATATATATATATATATATATATATATATATATATATATATATATATAGGGTTAGGTTATTTTAAGAACTTAAATATTCATGAGATCTTGAGAACTCAATAAGATCCATTAGATCCATATTCAAACCAAAAAGGACTTGATCGTCATTTTATAAATCAAATTTAATTTTGATTTTTTTATTTTTGGCAACAAAATATCAATTTCTAAAAATAAGCACGATCAAATTCAAATTTCAAATTTAAAATATTTTATGATTTTCGTTTTTTTTAATATGATAATTTTTGAAATTTGAAAAAAAACATAAAAATTTAACATTCAATAAAAAATCAGATTTGGATTTAAAACAACATATATGCTGATATATTTGCAACCGGATGGATATATGCATATTTTTAAAATTCGTAGAAACATATTATTATGTATAAATAGTTGAATACAAATAATAAATAAATCAATTTATTAAAAACAATAATTTACAATTGTTTTGAACTATATATATATATATAAAATACAAAAAACAACAAAAACTGCCAATATCTTCATTGTTTATTCATTGACTATCTTGTTTCTTCGTTTTATCATTTTCATTTCTTCAATTTGCTCTATATATTTTTTAAACCTGCAAGAACAATAATAAAAATGCATATTAAAAATATTAAAAAAAAAAGATACTTACATGCATATACGCATATGCACATAGGAACATATGTGTATGCATATATGCAAATATGCACACACTTATATACATTTATACGCATATGTGCACATACGCATTTATATGCATATAAACATATATGCACACATGCATATGTGCACATACGCATTTATATGCATATAAACATATATGCACACATGCATATGTGCACATACACATTTATATGCATATCAACATATATGCACATATTCACACTTCAATATACATATGCACATGTATACATACACATATGCACATACGTTTTTGCACATCTATTCTCATATGTCCATATCCACATATGTTCATGTGTATATGTGCATGGGTACTTGTGTATAAATGTGTATATATGCACACACACGTATATGCACTTATGCACATACGTATATGCATATATGCACACACGTGTATGCACTTATGCACATACGTATATGCATATATGCACCTGAGTAAGCAATCAGTAGAATTGACCCTCTGTTCCCAGTCACCTCTACAAAGAGCTAAACTTTAAAATCAAAACAAGTGAGGAGCACAACATTTATAAAGAAGAACCAAACAGGAAATTAGCTATGATAAAACCTGAAAATAGCAACAGACTTTGCAAACAAATGAGGATAAAGACAAACTGTAGCAGCACCAACTATCACTCAACTTAATCAATGCAGCTTATATCTTCCATAATTACTCGGATTCCTGTCGATTCAACAAAATGAAACAGTAAATTTGATAAATCATCAACAAAACCATATTGCTTAAATGTGACCACATGCAACATACCCTAATCATTGTGGAATCAGATCTGATAAAAGATTATTTGATGCCCAAAAATCATCATAACCCAACGAATGCATAACTCATATGTACATGGACATATACATATATATGCACATGTGCATATATATACACATGCCCATATACATATATGTGCACATGTGCTATTTTAAACCAAACGTCTTGGTCGGGAAAAGGGGCCAAAGTGCAATTGCAAATTTAGAGCCGATCAGATTTCATTGTTATATCTTCAAAACATCATTAGGATTACCAATTTAGAGCCGATTTCATGAGAAGGAGACGACACGAAACAACATTCTTCACGAGTTGCAAGTTGCAGAAAATGGGATTACCGATATAGGGACGATTGACAGAACTGCAAACAATAGTCGTGAATTAAATCATAACAAGAACTCGAAAACTGTCAATTTAACACAAGATACAATAATAAATTACCTTAAATCAAAACCAGAACTTGGAAGTGGTACCAGATGAAGGTTGTGATTCAGAATACAAAAAACGAAGAACACAAATAGGGCTCTGTTAACTTCGTCAAAATTAGGGCTGAACACTGACGTCGAATTTATGAAGAATCGTCGTTGATAGGTTAATTAGTTTGCATCAGCCACGTCAATGAAATATACAAAATGAAACAAAAAAAATCATGCATACATACATTATTTGCCAGTGCAGATGAGCAAAGAGATAAAGCTTTCCGCCTAATAGTTCTACTCATCATCAATAGCCTTCACTGCATAATATGAAGCATACATCATCAATATAAGTCAAAATGTTATCTGTATAATCGAATCCACAACGTTAACTTGGAAACATCAACGATTTGCTTTTCGACTTCGAATCATAGACGATTTCACGCTTTTGTTACAAAAGATGATTTTGTTACAAAAGATGAAAATCAGATTAGATCTTATAACAAAAAATGTTTTTAAACAATACGAAGCAATTATATCAGATCAAATTTGTATTCAGAAAGTACCGATTTAGGGTTTGTTTCATCATCAGTCTAAATGGAATCAATTGCCGGAAGGGGAATCACGAATTACCGGAAGGGATGGAGGTCATCGGAAATCACGTATCACTGAAAGGAATCGGAAATCACGAATTACTCCTATCGCGATCTCCGATTAAGAGGTGAGGGTGGCGGTTTGGCGTCTCCGATCAAGAGGTGAGGGTGGCGAGAAGCTACGATAATGAGGAAAGGGATGCAGTGACGGTGGTTCTTCACGGGATCGAGAGGAAGACGAGAGAGGAGTGAGAGAAATAGGGATGATTTTTTTTTCCGTTTTTAATGGGATAGAGTTACTGTATTTAAAAATAATTAGGCTGAATTTTTGGGATTTACTTTAATAATAATTTTTAATCTCGAAAATACCACTGTCAGCTTTTGATGAATACCAAAAATACCATTGAATTTGTTATTAATTACAAAAATGCCATCTTTCATCTCAGCCTTTGAATTTTTTGATCTTGTGGTCCAAAATTGGTTTTCAAGATGTCATGGTTTTTTGAGTTTTCAAAAGAACCTAACTATATATATATATATATATATATATATATATATATATATATATATATATATATATATATATACTAAAAAAAGATTTTTTTAGTTTAAATATCGGGGGCGGAGAAACGGGGGCGGGGGCGAAGGCGGGGAAAGCTATCCCCGTCCTGTTTGACCCCGTTGACATCCCTATTCTCTAAACCTAGAAAAATGGTTTATTTAAAAGGTCAATTATTTTGGTGGGGTTTTTTCAAACCCAAATATTTGTTAAGGGTTTTATTGAATATACACACATAAATAATGGGGCTTTTCTACACTTATCCCATTTTAATATGCTTTATGTATTTTGAAAATCAATAGATAAAATGGTTTCAAATATACGGCTAAAATTATACATACTAAACATTGTCGAAAGAAGAATTCCCACCTTGGTATTCTCACTGACACTGTATATATCTCATTTACGTAAAGTATGCTTACGTGAGACAAGAAAACAATTAAACATTATTGTTTTATTTGTTACAAATATATAACGAATTGAAATGTCTTCGTTAACGGGTCTTGAAAGAAAAGGGCCACGTATTAGGTTTTGTTGTGGATTATTGTACTAAAACAAAGAATTCTTTTTTAATCTTAATCTAGTAATGTCTCAAATGTGGCTAATTAATTGTTCAAGTGGAAGATGTATACTAAAAACAAAACGTCAACTTTTTATTTTTAATTTGTTGTTGTAATAACTTTAGAAATTTTAATTGATATCCATCTATATACTTTACCTTAATTAGGTGTTTATCAAAACAACAAATTAATCGTATGTTTGATAAATTTTATTGCCCTTTTGTTAAGTGATAACTGGTAATTTTGATGTTATATTTAAGTGATTGGACCAAAGAAAGATTGCTTGGGTTTGACATTGGAAATGATTAAACACCACATTAAACAATTGGTTGAATTATTGTTCAAGAAACCCAAAGGCTAACTGAATGATATGCATGAATGTTGTATTTCTGCCCAAAGGTGATGTGTAATATTTAGGTAGCGTATTACAGTAATTAGGATGCCATAATATTCAATTGTTAGTCTAGACAAAGTGAAACTGATGATTGAGTAATGTGTCTATAAGACCTACCATTTTGGTGTTAATGGTAGGTATACTGATAGGATTTAATCATTGTTATCCCGTTAAACCGTATTACTTTATTCTTTGCATACATTTGACTAAAGTACATGAATGTAACGCCCCATTTCTCATACAAAGTACACCCAAAATTTTTCAAACAATAACACATTAAATGGACATACTTGTACTCAAACCACGAAAACAAGATGTTATCATAAATTAATTACATAAAAAGGTCCTCACAATACAGACCAGACATCACAAATATAATCCAATACTACTAAAGGACAGACACTAATTTGTTCATCTCTCTTTATCACATGTATTCCCCTGTCAGCACTGCTACAGATACCTGCAAAACAACATACAACTCAAGTGTAAGCTTATAAAAAGCTTAGTGAGTAATCTCAATCACACACCACGAATCTTTCTCAATATACATTTGACAACGCCTAGTAATATCAAGTATTTTAGTCGTTGTTGAGCCCTATTCTTCGTGAATTTATATCATATATGTTGTGGTATTCTCACTTTTTGTGTCAGTGCTTGTTTGGAAAGAAATGATGTAAACAGGAACTAAAAGCATACAAAATGGAAGAAGTTTGAAGATAAAGACAAAACAGTCGAATTCGCACGCGTGCCGCGGGTATGTACAAGGGCGCGACACACTGACTCAGCAATGAGGCGGTGAAGAAGATTCAAATACCGAAGAAACGGGGATAAATTAGCACACGTGCCGCGGAATCTAAGTGCGCGCGGGGTGGTCTTTTATTTTTCAAAACTATAAATAGAGGGTTCTAGGTCAAAAAATGCAGCAAAGACCTGGCATAGGAACGACTCCCAAGGCATCTTTGACTCCGAGTTTCAGTTTTCAGTCGACCATAATTGGTATTTATGTTTTTCTCTTTTAATTTCCAAGTAGTTTGGTAGTTTTTGGTAGCTTTGGCTAGTGTTATTGGGTGTGACAACCATTGGTATTAGTTTTAGTTTCTGAAATTTTCTGTTTTTCTGTTTTGGGATAAGTTGGATCTGAGTTTTTAATATTTAATCATTCGGTTAGTGTTAAATGCTCTTTTTATGGTTTTTATGTTCTGGGATGCATTTAGATGTTTGAATGTTTGATTGTGTTGATTTAATCTTTATTACTTCTGAATTATACTTCTGATTTCAGTAAGTGATTAGGGTTGGTTATTGGTTTTGGTTTTAGTTTAGTTGATGCTTGAGTTGGAATTGTTGGATGTTTATGATTTTGGGATTGTTTTTGGTAAAAGTCGGAAACTAGATCCTCTGGCTGTAGAGTGACACTACAGTTGGTAATCTGTTGCCTACCTTGACCACGTAACTCCTGTGGATCGACCCTGACTACCGCTATACTAGTGTGTGTTAGGTTTATTTTACTATTTTTGACCGCACGACGACCTAGGCGTGTCAAATTTTGGCGCCGTTGCCGGGGAGTTGTGAGCTTAAGAGTAGGCGATCTGTAGGAGTTAGTTTCTGATTTTTAGTTTTAGTTTGATGTTTTACTTTAGTTTGTTGATTTTTGGTATGTGTGCGTCCTCATAATAGGCGATTACATATACCCGGATCAGTATTATGAGTATTATGAAAATCCGGCCGACACCTATTACGAGGATGATTGCTACAAGGGATCATTCTATTATGATGGATGGCGGACCAAGGAGTCATCTCAACCTGAAAATCCTGCAATTTGGGCCCAATTATTGGAACTCATGGCTAGCACCCACCAAGTGCAGAAGGACCAGGCTGATGCTATTGAAAGATTGCAAGTTTCATTAGATAAGTTAGAGGAAAGTTGGAAATGTTCACCACCCTCGCCAGAACCTGAAGCGAGTGATTTTTATACCAATGATATGGTGTGTGAACCTGCATCACCTGAACATGTGATGGAAGGGCATACACCTTGGGAAAGTCAAGAGACCACCGAGATGGTCGAAACGATTGTTGAGGAAGAGGTTGTAGGTGACAATACTACCTCTGACTCAATAGCTTTTGATGTTTTTGAAAATTTTGGTAATGTTGATATGGTGATTAGTGAATCCATACCATCACCAGACAATTTGGTTGATGAGGATGTTGAGAAGGAGGCTGTAAGGGACAGTATAGACCCAGTCCAACGACTCCCGAAATTGTTGATACTATTGGGGAAGGGGTGTAAATGACAATACTACCCCCGAACCTATAATTTTTGAAAATTTTGAGCATTTTGAAAATAAGGATATGGTGATGGGTGACTTTATACCACCACCAGATGAAACCAGTCGCTCACTCTTGGTCTCGATCCACCTGTTCGACGATGATCAAGAAGATGATGTCGACGAGTTGGTTTTTGAAAACAATAAACATGATTTTATCGCCACTCATGATCCATTCATGAATGGAAAATTAGATGTAATCAATACCATCAATGAGGACATATGGAAGCATCCCGATATGTTGCCTTCCGATCCCATTCGGTTGAAACATTTTTATTGGTACTGCAAGCGAAAATTGCAAACTGAAGACAACATGCAATATGTGAGCAACAAACAAGGCGCAAAACAACTATTAGAAGCAGCATTGGGCGCGCTCCACATCAAACCTATGATCTTGAAGAGATATAGAAGGAAGGATCGAGCTTGGAGGATCAAAGCTACCTTTAAGCATTCACGGGAAATCATCGGGAGATGGCAACCGGACAGCAGCAGGAGAACCGACAAGCCATTCGATCCAGGAAAGTTTGAGGAGCAGTGGGTCAACAACAGGACGGTGGTGACTGAAACTCAGCGAAGGAAGAAGGCATACGATCCACCGTAGCCGTAGAAGGACTCTCTGTCTGGCAAAAGACGTTAAACTTAGCGCTTGTTGGGAAGCAACCCATCTTTTGTAGGTTAGGCACTGTATTTCTTATGAGTAATTAGGAAGATATTATCATCGTCATTGCAGGTGTTGTTAGTCGAAGGCAAGTGTAGGGTTGTTATGAAGGAAATTTGAATTTTTGAAGACGCGTCGCGGTCATGTGTTTTACGTGCCGTGGGATCGTAAATCAACCCGATGCGCAGGGGTTGATTTGGGAGCACGCGCGCCGCGGTCACGCCTTTCCCACGACGCGGGAATCGACCAGTCGGTTTTCTCTTTAAAAAGGTACGTCGCATTCACTATTCACACACATCACCCATGTCGCGCCTCAGAGCTCTGATCATCTGATGTTTTTCTCGCATTTTTCTCGTTCATTTCATTCCCACTATCGAGGTACGTCATTCTAACTAGTTTTTACTTGTTAGAACTAGCGATTAGGCTGTAAAATTGGTTGATTTCTCCAAAAATGAAAAAACTTAGAAATTGGCAATGCTGGCTCGTAGGGTGTTTTGTTTGCCAAATGATCACCCTAGAGGGGCTAGTCGGTGCTTAGGATACCTTATAGTGTGTTCGGATCGAGTTAACACGTGAAAATCAGTGAGATTAGTGTTGGAATTCGAAACAGCCGCTCGCCGCGCCGTGCTGCGCTCTGGTTCGTGGGCCGCGCCACGGTTCGGTGGGGGAGATAAGGACTTATTTTGCAAATTTTTTTTGTTTTGTGTGTATGTTTTTGTGCAGATGTCTTTCAGGCTTGACCACCCTTTTCTCCAGTTCCCCGCTGAGCTGGAGTGTTCGACCGAGTATGTTCATAGGAGGGATGCACTTAGTGGTCGCCGGGTTCTCGAGGCGACGATCATAGATAGGGATATTCTTAGGACGGCCGGAATCTGGGACGAGATCGAGCCGTTTCTTCATCGTACATGGTCCCATGGGGAGGCTACATTCACGTATCGTGGTTGGGACAGGCTCATGGCCAACCAGGATGATACCGTTTACACCGAGCTTCTCTTGGAGTTTCTCTCCAAGGTCCGCTACGCACCGGCTTCGACAGAGGCTCGATCAGGCTAGTCCGATTTCGATTGGGGGGAGTCCCCAGGGAGTGCAGTCTCAGGGAGTTCGGGAGACGCACGGGCATATACACGGAGGAGGATCTCCAGAACCGACACTTCACGCAGTTCCTTCACGCGTGTATTCAGGGGCAGCCGGAACAGGATGCCAATGCAGTTGTGTTGGGCCACGTTGTCCAATGTGTACTTCGAGGCAGGATCGGCTAGGGAGAGCCAGCTCTACAACCCGCTTCACCGACTCATGCACCGCATCGTCACCACCTCTATCATGTAGAAGGAGGGGGGCGAGAAGGTGATCGGTGAGGACATGACATATTTGTGGGTGCTCCTCGACCCCACCAGGTTCCTCCACCTCCCATACGCCTTGGCGATTTCTATATCCACCCGGGAGACGGGTGCGTCAGCCAGCATTCCTTTGACCGGCAGGCACTACATTACCCGCCTGACCCGATCTTACCGGTTACTCACTACTACCACCATGGCCTCCCTGACGGCGATTCCTCCAGCTCGCACATCGGTGCGAGCTCTTGAGAACATGTTTCTGATCTAGCAGCTACAACCAGGGCGATATATGAGAGTGGCGACAGAGGCACCGAGGGCACCATGACCAGCCCACGAGGAGGGTCCTCTGAGGCGTCGCCAGAGGGTTGCACCACCAGTTCTACCACCACAGCCATAGCAGGAGGAGACATAGGCCATCCGCCGATTAGAGGATCGGGTGGATCGGATTGAGGATCAGTTAGAGTGGATCGGGTAGGTACTTTTGCAGATTGCTTCAGCACAGGGACAGCGCCCCCGACCATTCCCGGCCCGAGCTTACGATCACGAGGCAGGTCCTTCTAGGCCACCCGATGGCGATTGATGTATTTTTCTGTTTTCTTTTGGGATATATATGAACTGTACCTATGATACTACTTTTAGTTTGTCTGTTTGTTTATATTTTATTTGTTTCTGTTTGCATTTAATGTTTTTTGTGAGTTGTGCATGTAATACCAAATGGAGGATTTGTTTCAAGCAAGTGTGGGGTCACCGTGCCCCCTCCACTTGCCTTGACCACTTGCGTGTTTCACTGTTGCGCTACAACTCCTGATTTCTGAGTCAAGAATTTTTGTTCGTGTTTTTGTACCTGCGACTATCGAGCAATCTACCGTCTAAGGGGTAACTCTTTCTCCCTAGTTCTGAAATATTTTTTTACAATGAGGGTGTTGTACGGTTTTAAGTGTGGGGTGTGGACGGTCGAAAGAGACTTTTTGAAATTTTTGTGGGAAATGAGTAATCTTCAAAAAATTTTAGCAATTTTCAAAATTTTTAATAGGTTGTAATTTTGAAACGAATGGTTTCTGAATGTTATAGCATTAGTATTTTTCAAAAAATACTGTTTAGTTGGGATCATGCTATTATTTTAGTCAAATAAGTTGAGTTTTAAGAGTTACAAGATTGGAGTGTTTCTGAAAGCTCGCTACACGGACAACATCGAAAGTCATGAATAATTCTTTAATGACATTTAGAATCTGAATGAGTACGTACACTTCATTGTGGACAGAAAATTTGTAATCAACGGTTCTTTAGAAAGTCATGAATTCCAAAGGATATTCCGATTATGTTTTAACAAACTATTTCACTCTAACTCCTGAGGCAATAAGCTTTGAAATTAAACGCATTCAAAAATTGTTTGAGTCCTAATTAGAATTTGTTAAAAACTCTCTTGCTTGGGGACAAGCAAGGCACAAGTGTGGGGTGTTTGACAATGCCTAGTAATATCAAGTATTTTAGTCGTTGTTGAGCCCTATTCTTGGTGAATTTATATCATATATGTTGTGGTATTCTCACTTTTTGTGTCAGTGCTTGTTTGGAAAGAAATGATGTAAACAGGGACTAAAAGCGTACAAAATGGAAGAAGTTTGAAGATAAAGACAAAACAGTCGAATTCGCACGCGCGCCGCGGGTATGTACAAGGGTGCGACACGCTGACTCAGCAATGAGGCAGTGGAGAAGATTCAAATACCGAAGAAACGGGGATAAATTAGCACGCGCGCCGCGGAATCTAAGTGCGCGCGAGGCGGTATTTTATTTTTCAAAACTATAAATAGAGGGTTCTAGGTCGAAAAATGCAGCAAAGACCTGGCATAGGAACGACTCCCAAGGCATCTTTGACTCCGAGTTTCAGTTTTCAGGCGACCATAATTGGTATTTATGTTTTTCTCTTTTAATTTCCAAGTAGTTTGGTAGTTTAGGTAGCTTTGGCTAGTGTTATTGGGTGTGACAACCATTGGCATTAGTTTTAGTTTCTGAAAGTTTATGTTTTTCTGTTTTGGAACAAGTTGGATCTGGGTTTTTAATATTTAATCATTCGGTTAGTGTTAAATGCTCTTTTTATGGTTTTTATGTTCTGGGATGCATTTGGATGTTTGAATGCTTGAATGTTTGATTGTGTTGATTTGATCTTGATTACTTCTGAATTATACTTCTGATTTCAGTAAGTGATTAGGGTTGGTTATTGGTTTTGGTTTTAGTTTAGTTGATGCTTGAGTTGGAATTGTTGGATGTTTATGATTTTGAGATTGTTTTTGGTAAAAGTCGGAAACTAGATCCTCTAGCTGTAGAGTGACACTACAGTTGGTAATCTGTTGCCTACCTTGACCACGTATCTCCTGTGCATCGACCCTGACTACCGCTATACTAGTGTGTGTTAGGTTTATTTTACTATTTTTGACCACACGACGACCTAAGCGTGTCAACATTCTCATCATTCTCCTTTGCTAATCTCATTAGCAAATATTCACCTTCTCTTAATTCTGAAACCTACAAAATTATTAACTTTACAAACACCAGCTAATTATTAGCAACATCAACTCAATAATAAGTACCACAATCGGTACTGCTCATAAACTCGACCACATTCTCATATGTACTTATTTTAACAATCAACTATATTCAATCGTAGCAACTCTCATGGCTGTAACGATTAGACTCAAAGACTCTTTAACTCAACCACTCTGTCATATACTCTACTCTTATACTCAATATAGACTACAACTCACCTCTTGTTATCCACAGATAACCGAACCATTCCAACTCTAAGTTATCGCAGTAACAACATAACACACACACACACACACACACACACACACATATATATATATATATATATATATATATATATATATATATATATATATATATATATATATATATATATATATATATATATATATATATATATATATATGTTATAAATTCAGCGTTACCACGACAATTATGAACAAACTAAAAACTAGAATATAGATGAAGAAAGAAAGAAAGCTTGAGAGCTTGGAGAGAGTAGAGAGAGTTTATATCACTTGTGAAAGAGTTGATATGAGATGCATTTTCTTCCTTACATTGATGGTCTATTTATACTACCAAATTTACTATTCAAATATAGTTGTTTAATTGGTAAATGGAAGGTGATGACAAAGTGATTACATAATTATGTCATTCACCAATTACTTGTAACACTCCCCCTTGAATGACATCATTCTACATCAGAGTTCAACTTTGAAGTACTGCCTCATTAAAAACCTTGCTAAAGAAAACCCAGTGGGAAAAAACTTTAGCGAAGGGAAAAAGAGTGCAGTGTCTAGTTGACTCCCCCTTATTTAGATATCTAATGACCATTATGTATTGTGCAGATGTCTCATTCCAATACCATGAACATGTTTTCTAAAAATCTTGGTAGGAAGTGCCTTTGTGAAAAGATCTGCTGCATTGTTGCTAGATTGAACATATTTTAATTCAATCTGTTGATTCTTTATACGCTCTTGAGTGTATTCAAAAAACTTTGGAGGAATATGTTTTGTCCTGTCGCTTTTGATGTACCCTTCTTTCATTTGAGCGACACATGCTGCATTATCTTCATAGATTAAGGTTGGAGATTTATCTTTATCAATTCCACAAGAAGTCAGGATAAGTTGTGTCATCGATCTTAACCATGTACATTCTCTACTAGCTTCATTTAGAGCAATTACTTCTGCATGATTTGAAGATGTGGCGACGAGTGTTTGCTTTTGAGAACGCCAAGATATTGTAGTACCTCCATTCATGAATACATATCCAGTTTGAGATCTAGCTTTATGAGGATCAGACAAGTAACCTGCATCTGCATAACCAATCAAGCCTTGTTTTGAACTATTAGGAAAAAATAAACCTAAATCAGTAGTTCCGCGAAGGTATCGTAATATGTGCTTGATTCCATTCCAGTGTCTTTTTGTTGGAGATGAACTAAATCTTGCTAATAGATTTACTGCAAAAGAAATGTCAGGTCTAGTACAATTAGTAAGATACATAAGAGCTCCAATTGCATTAAGATATGGTACTTCTGGACCAAGAATTTCTTCATTTTCCTCACAAGGGCGATATGGATCTTTGTCAATATTTAGTGATCTAACAATCATTGGAGATCTTAAAGGTTTGGCTTTATCCATATTAAAACGTTTCAAGACCCTTTCTGTATAGTTTGATTGATGGACAAGTATCCCATTTGGCATATGCTCAATCTGTAAACCAAGACAATATTTGGTTTTCCCAAGGTCTTTCATTTCAAATTTTTTCTTTAAAAATTCAATCACTTCAAGGATTTCTTTATTTGTCCCAATAATGTTTAGATCATCAACATAGACGGCTATAATCACATATCCAGATGTTGTTTTCTTAATAAATACACACGGACAAATAGTATTGCTTTTATAGCCTTTGCTTATTAAGTAATCACTTAGACGATTGTACCACATACGTCCAGATTGCTTTAACCCATACAATGATCTTTGCAGTTTGATAGAATACATTTGTTTGGGTTTTGCACTTAATGCTTCTGGCATTTTAAATCCTTCGGGGATTTTCATATATATATCACTGTCAAGTGATCCATATAAGTAAGCAGTAACAACATCCATAAGATGCATATCTAAATTTTCAGAAACTGCTAGACTGATTAAATATCTGAAAGTGATTGCATCCATAACAGGAGAATATGTTTCTTCATAATCGATTCCCGGCCTTTGAGAAAAACCCTGAGCAACGAGCCTGGCTTTGTATCTCACAATTTCATTTTTCTCATTTCTTTTTCGTATAAAAATCCATCTGTATCCCAATGGTTTCACAACTCCAGGTGTGAGTATAATAGGTCCAAAAACCTTTCTGTTATTGAGAGACGTTAATTCAGCTTGCATGGCCTCTTTCCATTTACCCCAATCCTGCCTATTTTGGCATTCAATGACAGATTGTGGTTCTGGATCCTCATTGATAATATTGCATGCAACTGAATAAGAAAATATTATATCTTCTAATTCATATTGGCTCCTTACTATTTTTATATGACCATAATTAATTTCAATCTCCTTATCATTTATTTCCTCAACTGGGGAAGTAATGTTATTTTGTATTTCTTCATGAACATTTTCATTATGCTCAAATATATTTTCCATTCCTCTTCTTTTTCTAGGATTTGCATCCTTAGAACCAAATGGCCTTCCACGCTTCAGGCGTGCTTTGGATTCTTGAGTTACTTTTTCATCAGATTGTCTATCTGGGAGTTCAATTCGAGCTGGAGCATTAACATCAGGTATATATGATTTAGTAACTCTTTTTGTATCAGTAAATGCATCAGGTAATTGATTTGCAACTTCTTGCAAATGTATTATTTTTTGAACACCCATCTCACATTCTTGTGTGCGAGGATCAAGATATGATAAAGAAGGTTCATACCATGAAACATTCTTTTCTTGGGTTTTCATTTCTCCCCCAAGCATTGGGAAATTTTCTTCATTGAAATGGCAATCAGCAAGACGTGCTGTAAACATATCACCTGTCAAAGGTTCAAGATATCTTATTATTGAATTTGTTTCAAAACCAACATATATTCCCAACCTCCTTTGAGGACCCATTTTTGTACGTTGTGGTGGAGCAATAGGAACATATACTGCACTTCCAAAAATTTTAAGGTGGGATATATCTGGTTCTTTTCCAGAAACAAGTTGAAGGGGAGAATGTGTATGATATGCACTTGGTCTCAAACGAATCAGTGATGCAGCATGTAAAATTGCATGACCCCAAATGGAAACAGGAAGTTTTGTTCTCATTATTAATGGTCTAGCTATTAATTGGAGACGTTTAATCAGTGATTCTGCTAAACCATTTTGAGTGTGTACATGTGCAACTGGATGCTCAACAGTAATTCCTATAGACATACAATAATCATTAAATACTTGAGACGTAAACTCACCTGCATTATCAAGTCTCACTTTATTGATGTTATAATCAGGAAAATGTGCTCTCAGTTTAATAATCTGAGTTAGGAATTTTGCGAATGCCATGTTACGAGTTGATAATAGGCAAACATGAGACCATCTAGTTGATGCATCTATTAAGACCATAAAGTATTTAAATGGTCCAGAAGGTGGATGAATTGGACCACATATGTCTCCTTGAATTCTTTCTAGAAATCTAGGTGATTCCCTTTCAACTTTCATTGGCGAAGGTCTTGTAATTAATTTCCCAAGGGAACAAGAAATACACGGGTTCTTATTACCTATTTGAGGGAACTTCTGGTCCTTTAATGGATGCCCAAATGTATTTTCAATTATTCGACGCATCATTGTTAATCCTGGATGGCCCAGCCTGTCATGCCACAAACTAAATATTCTAGGATCACAAAATTTTTCTTTAACCACCAAATTTGACTCAACTATATTTATATATGTAAAATGTAAACCAGACTCAAATTGTGGTAATTTCTCCAATATATGGTTTTCATTTATTATAAACATATATTTCTTGTTTCCTATTGTTTTGGTGAATGTGTCATATCCGTTAAGATATATATCATTAAAACCCAATAAATTTCTATTTGACTTTGGGGAAAATAACGCATTACTGATTACAAACTTCGTACCATTAGGTAACATGAAACAAGCATTTCCTGCTCCTACGATCAAGTCTACAGGACCTGATATTGTATTTATGTGCCCTTTTACGGGTTTTAGTGTGGAAAAATATTTCTTTGTTTTCAAGATGGTGTGTGTGGTACCACAATCAATTATTAAGAGTTCTCCAAGATTTCCTTGGTTTTGTGCTCCAGTTGAACTCATTTTGAACTTCATATAAGAAAAATAAATGATGAGTTATGAACACAATTTTAATAAAAGTGACTCGAAAAACTTTATTAAAAAAGAAAAACATTACAATGAAAAATTAAAAACATGTTACAAAAGGAAACTAGTTTTCTAGGATGTCTAAATCATTGCAAAAGTCAAGAGTGTTTAGTTCAATGTTTCCTAGATCAACACCATCGATGAGATTGACTTCTTTCCCCTTTCCTTTAATGGAATCTTGGTAAAGTTTACAAAGATGGGGATCTGTACGACAGGTCCTTGACCAATGACCTGTGCTACCACATCTATAACAAGAACCTCCGGGGTTCTGTGATGTTCCGACATCATTTCTTTTTTCTTGTGGTTGGACATTATTTCCTTGTGGAGTGTGTTGATTATTGTTTCTTTGACCACGCCCATGGTTATAAGGATGACCGCGTCCACGACCTTGAGTATAACCGCGCCCAAAATTTTGGTTTTGGTTAAAATGGTCTCGACCACGACCACGGCCTCGTCCACGACCACGACCACGACTACGTCCTCGTCCATACGAATTATTTCTAGGTTCATAAGTGATAGTAGCATTTGATTCAGGAAGTGCTACTGAACCTGTTGGACGGGACTGGTGGTTCTTTATTAATAGTTCATTATTTTGTTCAGCAACAAGGAGAAGTGTATTAAGCTCAGAATATTTTTTGAGCTTTTGCATACGATATTGTTGTTGCAATGTCATATTTGATGCATGGAATGTGGAGAGAGTTTTCTCCAACATCGAAGCATCAGAAACCTCTTCCCCACAAAATTTTAGTTGTGAACATATCCGAAATAATGCGGAATTATAGTCATGTACCTTTTTGAAGTCTTGAAACCTCAACGATAACCACTCAGCCCTAGCACTTGGAAGTATAACTTCCTTTTGGTGGTCAAATCTTTCTTTTAAGCTTTTCCAAAGAGTGCTAGGATCGGTGGTATTGAGGTATTCATACCTCAACATTTCATCGATATGTTTGCGAAGGAAAATTATTGCACGTGCTTTATCTTGCGACGTGCACTTATTTTTTTCTTTTATAGTTTCAGATAAATCCATGGACTCAAGATGCATCGTAACATCTATAGTCCAAGGCATGTAGTTCTTTCCGCTGACTTCAAGAGCGGTAAATTCAAGCTTTGCAATGTTTGACATATTGTAGTTCCTAAGAAAAATAAAACTCATTAAATTTGTCGTTTAAAGGTGGGGATGAGTTTTACTATTTCTATTATAGTTACAAACATAATTAAATAGATAAATCTTCTCAAATTAATTTTATTTTAAAATTTAAAATGTTATTTTTAATCGGTTGCGCATAAATAAACGTTAGTATATATAAATAGATGTCAGAGCATGAATAATAGTTAGTATACATAAATAAATGTTAGTGTGCGTAAATAAATATTAGTTTATATAAATAAGCGTTAGTATACATAAATAAATATTAGTATGCGTAAATAAATGTTAATTTGCATAAATAAATGTTAGTTGCAGTAAATAAACGTTAGTTTGCATAAATAAATGTTAGTTGCCGTAAATAAACATTAGTTTGCATAAATAAACGTTAGTATACATAAATAAATGTTAGTTGCATAAATAAAAATTAGTATGCGATAACAAAAGTTAGTTTGCAATAATAAATGTTAATAAAGCGTAAGTAAAGTTAGAATAAGAAATGAACTTCGTTAGTAGTCATAACGTCAATGATAAATAAGAAAAGAAATTTGTTAGTAGTCATAACTTCGAGAATAAAATGTTGTTTTTTTTCGTTGTCGTTATTGTTATTATTATTATTAATTAACATTCTAGTTTTGATGAAATTACATACCTTGATTAAGATCGATGTGTCTTTTAATCGCCTTCGTTAGAGCCTCGTGCTGATAACGTGTTATAAATTCAGCGTTACCACGACAATTATGAACAAACTAAAAACTAGAATATAGATGAAGAAAGAAAGAAAGCTTGAGAGCTTGGAGAGAGTAGAGAGAGTTTATATCACTTGTGAAAGAGTTGATATGAGATGCATTTTCTTCCTTACATTGATGGTCTATTTATACTACCAAATTTACTATTCAAATATAGTTGTTTAATTGGTAAATGGAAGGTGATGACAAAGTGATTACATAATTATGTCATTCACCAATTACTTGTAACAATATATATATACAATATATATATTACATATAGAAAGATGTAACTCTTACTCAAGTACTTGAAACTACTCACCTGATATCGACATAGTTTGTGGAACCCCCAAATTACACGTATCGGGCTCCTGTTCGCTAGACTTGGTTGTATCACCATAGTCTAAATCAGTTCTCCAATATCCACAATCATCTCAATAACATCTATATCAAAAATGTAGAAATTGGAAGAGGAAAAAGGAGTATAAATGGTAAATATCAACTCTATATTTACCGAAACCCCCAATTTCGTGGTTCTACTTATTCAATCGTAAAAAATCGATAATAATCACACCAATAACTCAAGAAAGCATCCACTAACAATCTACTAACAACATATACAATAATTTATAGATAAATCGCTAAATCAAAGGCTAGGGTTTGAAAACCCCAAAACCAACAAATTACTCACCTCGATGAATTAGGAATCATGAGCGCGTTTACGGGGTTTGATTCGAGTCTCTCCACGCTTCCTTACGAATCTCCAAGCTCAATTTGACATAAAATCGCCCTAATATGCTCTGAAAGTGAGTTGAAATGTTTTTCTCCCGAAATGAGGGTTTTCAACAAGATAAAGGGGTCTGCACGACATTAACGCCGCTAATGTCCAACATTAGCGCCACTAATTTCCAACATTAGTGCCGCAAATGTCTAACATTAGCACCGCTAATGTTGACAGCACGACCCGTTTTCGATTTACACGCCCCGTGTAAACCTACTACTTGCTCTGCTCACTTTTACACGACCCGTGTAGGTCCCAGACAACCCGTGTTGGTCCAAAACAGACCCGTGTGACCCGACACGACCTGTGTAACCTCTTTTAAACATATTTCAAGCTCAAACTTCTCTCAAATGGGTTTCAAACCACCCAAACTCATACAATAACCTAACTAATCTTAATCACACCAAGATTAGTACATAAGAAAGGCTTCAACCTCTTCTTACTCATTAAATAACTCAAGACTCAAGGGCAATCATAAAAGATCGCCACACAAATCTAAGCAACTCCTAGCTAAAACCATACCAACTATAAGGTAATAACTCTACGTACCTTAATAAGCATCTCAAAAAGAAAACGTGTCTTACAAGTTCTCTCCTCCTTCAAAAGATTTCATCCTCAGAATCTCTTGGAATAGGTATGGTTTATACAACCACCTCACCAGTGTAATCACACATCACGTATGATAATGCTATTATCTTCTTGTCATCTCATATGACATGTACATGCTATCACGTCTTGTTTACTCGTAGTATAGCTAAAGCCCGCCATCAACCTCATAAGATGATCTCTATAGCCATATTGGCTATCTTCATTGCCACGTGGGAAAATACTCACTCTTTCAAGGCACACATTTCGATATAGCATCGTCGACACCAAAGTATCTCACCTCACTCCGCAAGTGATACTCCAACCACTATCATCATTTACATACTCTCATATTTATGGTTCAAATTGAGCCACATTCTCAGTATACCAACATGTCCCATATAACCATCTAGGACTCAATTTCCGTTTCAAATTTCCTGGAAATAAATTACTCTAACTCAATAAAGAAAAACGGTCTTACTGTTTCAAAACTCATTCTCTCTTAATTTACTCCTCCAATAACAACACGCCAGTTATTGATTTGTCCTACTTGCACATTCCCATCGATTAGGGTAGGAAAAACACTCGTAAAACATAAGAGACACAGATATTCAAATGTCTTACTCACGTTACACGACTCATCAACACTAGGATATAAATCCAGATGTAATTTGAATATTTGAAACTATCTCAAGTTTCCTTTACGTCTCTTTTGGACTTGGTATTTAACCCACTATACTTTGGTCACACAAGACCCTTTTGAGTTGTCTTTTCACCACGAGCGATTACAACTTCTCCAAAAGCTCATTTATCTCTGCTCCCACCTCAACACACATATTAGGTTTTCACCCAATATACAATTAACAATCCTCCACCAAAAATGGCTCCTCTTCATCTCAGTTCAACAACATAACTCATGTTGTTTTTCTCGATATACTTACTCATTAAATTCTCTCTTATGTGGAAAATCCACATCACATTCTCACTAAATCATTAGCTCTATCAAGATCGATAATTTATTATCAATTAAATTCTTAATACAACCGCATTTATTCCTCCGGATACACCATCAGTAAGGATTTTCCTCTCACTATTTCTCCGTCATTATCATCTCAATCTCTAATTCATCCAAATGACACAAAATAGGTCATACATACGGCTCACCGTAATCTCTACACATGACTCAAAAATAATAACATCTGACGCCGCAATCTCTACGGTGAGATCATATCTCATCATCCGACTAACTCATTAATCTCAAGAAAATAACTCAAGATCATTATAACAAAATCTATTATTCATCGTCTCATACGAGTAAATAGTTTTGTCATCTCGACATTCACATACTTCTCACATTGACAGTATTTGGTTTGATTGCTAAGGAACGGAACTTATCAATCACAACCACAATTACTCTTCTACTCTTTTTTAACTCATATCTTCTCATCATGTAGTTATACAACTCTATCTCGCTCGACATGCAAGAAAATTTCACACATTCTCATATTAGTATGTTAACACATAGTTATAACTCAATATCATTCTAAACATCATCTATACACGACAAACACAAACACTCACAATTACACCTCTAGTTGTAGCATTTTTACAGTACCACCTCGTAGTACTCTCATACAATCACTTTTCCTCGGCTCCGTCCTCTCCTGAACCTTCAAGGTTTTGAGCCACACAAGCTCATCAATTTACTCACACATATACATAAAAGTAGTACAGTCTCAATACTCTGTATCATCATCATACAGTGCACACCTATCTACACACAAGCATGACACTGCAGCACCACTCCAGCTTAGTTTATGGTACCCCGTACCATCCTCCAGTCTCGTAACTCACACTATCTTACATTATCTCGTACTGTCCTCCAAACTCACTACTCAACGTTATCTCACAGTACCTCGTACCGTTCGCGGACCTCATCGCTCAACACTCTCTTACGGTATCTCGTACCGTTCCTTACTCTCACCACTCAATTCTCTACGACATCAACTAACAAAACTCACCGCATCACTCAATTATGTAAGAACTCCGGTCACTAAGGCTATTTCAACTCATATAAGTCACAAGGACTAAAAAACAGCAACCGCAAAGACCCATATAAATTCTCAAACCACAAAAACTCAACACTCAATATATCACCTCATAATCAGTGGTAATGTACAATCAGCTACATATTCACCGTCTCTCTCAACTTATATTCTTTTGACTATCTCAGTCATTTAGTATGATCAACCACACTTGCAACTCAATTATTGACAATAACTCAAGATCTCGTTCAACTCATACTTCTTCTCAACTCATTCTCTTTTACAACTGATGTCAACTTATACTCATACTCCTTCACAAGATAACTCATATCAACTCATACTCTTTGACTATCTCAGTCAATTAGTGTGCTCAGTCACACTTTCAAATCAATTACCAGCATTAGTTCTCCATCTCTTATAATTCATACTCTTTGGATAATTTTAACAATTTATAGCTCATTTAAATCACAATTCATAACACTAGTTATGTAATAAAGTTACTCACATATGATTTAATCTGCCACTAAGGCGTACACGCAACACACACTTGTTACATAATGTCTTTGTTATAATATTTACAAATACAAAACAAAATATAATATACACAATCGTCAATCCCAAAAGAACAAAATTGTTCACATACTTCAACTCTCAACTCTGGAGTGTAATCAGCTACACCCACATATCTCAACTCTTAGCTCATGCTCAACTCATGCACATACTCATATTCATTCTCATGATTAGTTGGAATTTCGCCTCAACCGAAATCTCATCTCATTATCTGCCGGAATCTCACCATCAGCCGTAATCTCGCCATCAGCCAGAATCTTGTCTCATCATCAGCTAGAATCTCACCATCAGCTGGGATCTTATCTCATCATCACCTGGAATCTCACCATCAGCAGGGATCTCATCTCATCATCAGCTGGGATCTCATCTCACCATCAGCTAGAATTTCACCATCAACTGGGATCTCATCTCATTTAAAGTTCAAATGGCATTCGGAACAAAGCTCATACCTTCTCTAGACAAGCCTGTAGTAGACATCACACTTTATCGACAAATGATCGGTTCGTTACTTTATCTTACTTCTAGTCGACCCGATATCATGTTTGTTGTTTGTTATTGTGCTAGGTACCAAGAGAATATGAGGGAACCACATATGATTGCTGTAAAGAACATATTTCGATATCTAAAGCAAAAAACTTCACTAGGATTATGGTATCCATCAGGATCAGGATTCTTTGTGCAAGCATTTTCAGATGCAGATCTTGGCGGATGCGGACTTGATCGAAAGAGCACTTCTGGAGGATGTCAGTTTTTGGATGGCAAGCTTGTAAGCTGGTAATCTAAGAAATAGACATGTGTCTCGCTATCGACAGCTGAAGCTGAATACGTCGCAGCAACATCATGCACCTCTCAAGTCATTTGGATTCAGAATCAACTAAGAGACTACGACATCAACATGAAACGAATTCCACTATACTGTGATTCCGAGAGTGCAATTCGAATCTGCCAAAATCCAGTGCAGCACTCCAAAACGAAGCATATTGCCCTCCGATATCACTTAATAAAAGGTCATGTGGAGGATGGCAATGTTGAAGTTCACTTCGTACGTTCGACAGATCAGTTGGCTGATATCTTCACCAAGGCCCTTCCTGAACCTACTTTCAATCACATTCTGCAAGGGGTTGGAATGATAGAAGCTGATTCAGTTCCGAAATCTACAAAGTGATCGGAAGTTAATGATCACGTTCCGAAGGGTTCCGAGGCTCGGAACGACTCGGAATTGGAAAATTGTTTGATGATCTTGGAACATTTCTGTATATCCTTTGTGTACATTAGTTTCTTTTTATTTCTGTTTTTTTTTCAGAAAACTAAAATCACAAAAATATTTTTTTTCTTTTTTAGAAAACTAAAATCACAAAAATATTTTTATTTCAGTTTTTATTCAGAAAACTAAAATCACAAAAATATTTTTTTTCAGAAAACTAAAATCACAAAAATATTTTTATTTCAGTTTTTATTTAGAAAACTAAAATCACAAAAATATTTTCATCTCTGTTTTTATTTTATTTTTTTTACTTATTTCATTTTATTTTTGTTATTTATCTTTTCTCCATGACTTTTTTTTCTCATAGATTGAACAAAGAAAAAACACACAAAAGCATACTTCATTCATTAAAAAGATAATACATCTCAAAAGACAATAGTACATTTTATTACTAATGTTTGGAGTACTGCCACATGGATGGGTTTCCCAGAGAGTACATCTGATGGATCCTCAGCTCGCTTTCGTCAACGAAGAGCTGAACTCCATCCAAGAACTTCATAAGAAACTGGTTCTGAGACGTTGCCCTCGCAATTGATGCTGGCCACCAACCCCGGCGATACCACAATTCAACCAGGTTAAACTGCTTGAACTCCACCAACACCTTTGGTGGAACTGGCTGCAGTGCTCTAAAGCCCACATGAACCACCTTGGGTCCGCCATTATCTCCGTCTGTTAGGGATGTCAGCCGCACCTTGTATCTCTGTGACCAGACATCGATGATGACACCACCATAAGCCCCTCCACTTAACTCACCATCCATCAGCTTGACCTCAACCTTGTCCCAGCATTTGAACGGACTGTCAACCATCTCTTTTTGAGAGTATTTGCTGGTTATATATTTTTCTTGTGTGCTTTATACACCTCACTTTCTTATCCTTTTATAAGCAAGTGCAGCACTCTTGAGATTCCCAATTTTGGAGATGTTTTACTCTCTCAACAGTTATTCTGATTTGACAGGTCATCTTTGTACTTCTCAAAGTGATCCTGTCAGAGATCTTTGATTTGACGATGATTTATATCCACCTGCAACTCTGACACGCTCTGCAGGGTATTTGCCACCTGTACCTGAGATTACGGCACAACCATCATTACAAGGACTTGACGGTTTATTTCTCACTCTCTTTACTTCAGAAAAATACAAAAATATTTTTTTATTGCAACTTTCAGAATGTAACAAGGAATTGATGGTTAACTTCTTTGTATACCTTCTTGTACCAACAAATGTAGTCCTATGATTATCGAAATCAAACCAATTTCGATATATGGCTGTAGCAATTCTAGTTGATGATCGCAAATCATTATCACCATGATTAGCTGTGAGACTCCCAACCTTTCTTTACCAATCTACTATTCTCCATCACATTCACTTCCATATAAACATAACCCTTATGAAGATTCTTAGCATTACCACTGAGAGTTGATGGTTACACAACAACTGTGTTTATGATCTCGAAATTGTTATAACCACAATTCTGAGTGAAACCCTAAAATCCGAATTACCTTTCTGAATTGACGGATCAATTCGTGAAATCTCGATTTTTCATTTTTGAGTGATCTTAATGAAATGCTCTAGACCTAAGACATTACTTCCCAATAAGATCCATTTTTGATTTTCCAAGAGATTTCCGAAATACATAGCTACTTCAAACAAACCAAACCTACTTGTTATTATTGGTTTATTTCTTTTTCTTTGGCACACTCTTGCACGAAATACATAGCTACATAGCTACTTCCCAATAAGATCCATTTTTTATTTTTCGACGTCACATACTCCCATAAATTTAAATTGATTTATTTCTTTTTCTTTGGCACACTCTTGCACGAAAATCGCTTTGATTTTTCTAACCTCTGGTTTCATTCCGAAAGACGTTTAATGATAATTACAGGTTTCTCATGCTGACTCAGCAAATGGAGATTACTTGGAGAAAAGGTTTTCTTAGGTGGGACATCTTGAAAATTGGTGACTTAACCTACGTGCGTCAGTTACGGCGTCATCATTACTGTTGCCTTTTCTGCTACTCAGGCGCGCCTACTTTTTGGAGATAACGTCTAATCAACAAGCGAAATATGTGGGATATTGAACCGTTTTGGTTGGGATTTTCTCTCTCTCCATAAATGCCCAAACATATAAAGAGAGTTTGACAGTTTATCTCTCCACAATACCCATTCTCTCAGACGAAAAGCTTTTCCTCTCTCTCTCTCTACTGTTTATATTCTCCATAGCTTCAACAATGACAGAATCTTCTTCTTTCAACGACCAATTTGCAACAACAATCATGATTACTGTCAAGCCAAATCAGAACATGATTATCGACCTCGAATCATCCAGGTACAATGAACTTCTTCGTCCCATGATCGAATGTCTGAAACACTCAAGAATTTCTGAGGCATTGAAGATGTCTGAATCAGTTCCACTGGTTCATCTCTTCTCAGCTTACACCTCGGCCATCTACAATAAGAAGGACGACGTCATCAATTTTGAGGTTTCTTCAATCAAGACCTCTATCTCAAAATATCGATTCAGCAAGTTGCTAGGGTTTGTTGATACTGAAAACTTGGTTGATCCAGACTCCATTCCTCCGATGGCCATGCAGAAGTTGTTCTAGAAAATGGGGTATAATGGGGATATCTCTTTGCTGTCCAAATTCAAGAAATCGGCTCTTCCTCCTTACTGGAATGCTCTCTTCACCCTGCTATTCAAAAGCTTTTCTGAACGGGTCATAGGAACCGATAGTGCGAGTCGGCTGTTCTAGACACTCATTTATGGCATCTACCACGACCTCAAGCTCGATTATTGTTCTGTCTTTTGGAATCAGTTCGTTCAGAGTTTATCCTCCACCACTCGTCATTCTAAGATTTCTTGTGCTTGCTTCTGGTCGATAGTGGTACATCGGGCACTCAATCATTTCAAAGTGGAATTTGTGGCCACAATTCCGTGATGGCCACATCATGGAAGATTCCATGATTGCCGTAATTCCGACTCTATCCATGCCACATTCGTTACCACAGATCCGAAGAACTTCGAATTTTTGGGTTCCATTCCTAAAGAAATGACGGATTGGGTGCCACTGGGTATCAAATGTGTTGCAGATTATAGGTTACTGCCTAACTCTGGGATTCGATATATTCCACCTGACGTTCAGCAAGGATTCGAAAAGGTTGAGAATCCAAGGAAAGGGGAGAAACGAAAAGGGAAGGCATCAGCTTCCGAAACGACAAAGCCTGCCAAGTCCTAAAAGAAGCCAAGGAAAGCACGATCTCCGACTCCTGTTTTGGAAGATGAAGAATCAGAAGAGCGGACACATTCTGAGATTCCGAACACTGATAAGGATGACGACGAGGAAGGCACAGGAAACAAAGGTCAGAATCGACTCTGCCCTCCTTCGAAATCTCCTCCAAAATCTTCAAAATCTCCTCCGAATGTACTCCTACTCCCTCTCCAAAACGAACATCCAACCCCTCTTCAACCCAAAAATCCCCTCCTCCATCTGACGACGAAGAAATGATGTTCTACGATGAACAAGATGACATTACAGGATTTTCTCAGAATCCATTCACCGTGGATTTTGATGGTGATGGTGATGATGACAACGCCCCAATGACGAAGGGGCGGTTTAAAGAATTAACAGAGAAGCTGGATTCTCTTCTCGAATCTTCTAAGAACTCCACTTCTTCCGACTGGCAATCCCAGTTGGATCCTCACAAGACTTCCGTGGAGACATTGACGAAGGAAAATTTGAAAGTCCTTGTAGATGCTATCAAGGCCATCAGTGCTTCAGAGAAGCTGCTGAAAGATTCGACCGAAAAAGTCGATAAACTGTAGAAGGATGTTTTCGGCTTCATGACCGAATTGAAAACTGCTGCCGAAGTCAATACCGATAAAGTCAATGACATGATAGGCAGGTTTCGGGAATCTCTGAAGGCAGAGAAAGATGCTATCTCTGATGCTCGTGCTGAGTTCAAGAAAAACAATGATTAGTTTCTTTCCTCTCTAAATGACAAGGTCGAAAAGTTGCAAATGGACGTTGCCATGGAAAACTCCATCATGGATAAGCTTGCAGAGAAAACGGCCAAAAACAAAGTTCTCTATGCCAAACTCAAACATACATCGGATAAACTGGCCACCGTAGCAAATGAGAATACAACCATTAAAGGCTGTATCTCGGATGTCAACGACTTTCTGAGACAGATGGTGGAAACTCAAGATTCAAATCTTTCTGCCAACATTCGCACCCAACTCACAATAGAGCTTCATCCAGTCTTCAACATACTGAATCGGATTATTGGTGTTTCGGAGAGTGGCGCTCCCCGGAAACAAGGGGAGAAGAGAACATAGATAAAGATGACATAATTCCGAATGTACCAGATGACACGCCTAGGTCGTCGTGCGGTAAAAAATAGTAAAAACCTCACTCTCACTAGTACAGTGGTAGTCAGGGTCGATCCATAGGAGTTTTGTGGTCAAGATAAGGCGATAGCTTACCAACTGTAGTGTCACGCTACAGCCGGAGGGACTAACTTCTACTTTCCCAAAACAATCCAAAAATCCAAATTCCAAACAATTGCCAAAAACCAAATCTAACATCCACCAAACTAAACTAAACTAATTTCTAAACCGGGTTTGCTTACTGAAATCAGAAACCAATCCCAAAATCAGAAACCAGCAAGAACAATCCAAAAGCATTCAAAGACAATAAAAGGTAAAAGTGCAATCAAACATTAACCGAATGATTAACTTGCATAAACTCAAATCCAAAGCATCCAAAACAGTAACATACGAAATTAAGAAACTTTAACCTAATGCTAATGGTTGTCACACCCAAAAACACCAAGCTAATAACTAAAAAAACTAAATTAATATCGAAATTAAATGAAGAAACATAAAATAATACGAATGGCTGCTGAAGTTCGAAACTTGGAGTTAAAGAAGCCTTATGTCCACCTTATGGGTCGTTCATTGCCTGCTGATTTTGACCTAATGGCCTCTATTTATAGTTGTGGAAAATTAAGACCCGCGTCGCGCAACTCTGGTATCCGCGGCACGCGTAGAGCCTTATCCCCGCTTTTTCGTCGTTTGAATTTCTTCCACCGCCTCATCGTTGACTCAGCACGGCGCGCTCACATGTATACCTGCAGTGCGCGTGTTCAGGCGACTGTTTTTGACTTTATCTCCAAACTTCTTTCCTTTTGTATGCGTTTAGCCCTTGTTTATAACTTTTCTATCCAAACAAGCACTGACACAAAAAGTGAGAATACCAAAGCATATATGATATAATTTAACCAAGAATAGGGCCTAACAACGACTAAAATACTTGATATTACTAGGCGTTGTCAAACACCCCACACTTGCGCCTTGCTTGTCCCCAAGCAAGAGAGTTTTTAACAGATTTTAACAAAGATTCAAACATTTTTGAACGTGTTCAATTTCAAAGCTTATTGTCTCCAAAGTTAGAGTGAAATAGTTTTTGTAAACATAACCAGAATATTCTTTGGAATTCACGACTTTCTAAAGAACCCTTGATTATAAATTTTCTGTCCACAAGAGAGTGTACATACTCATTCAGATTCTAAAGGCCATTAAAGACTATCCATGACTTTCGATGTTGTCCGTGTAACGAGCTTTCAGAAATACCATCCCAGACCAGACGATCTTAGGTGGCAAGGTGCATAAGTCCCACCCATTTTAGACTTACCGGCTCCAACAACAAAGGCCACTGATTGACAGTTCCTTCCTAAATTCCAATCCTAAAATACTCCAATCTTCTAACTCCAAAAACTCAACTTATTTGACTAAACTCATAGCATGATAACAACTAAACATCATCTCTTGAAAATACCAAGCTATAACATTCACAAACTATTCGTTTCAAAATTACAATCTAATAAAATATCCTGGTCCAGTATGGTCACCTCGAGTACCCGACGGGTAATCAACTCATCTCTCCGCTGTGTATACTCGGGTGTACTCTATAAAATCTCAGGAAACTGAAGGAAAGGGTGATCACGTCTAAAAGCCATCTGCACAAACGAACCACACAAAACAAAATTTTTTGCAAATTAAGTCCTTTCCTTCCTTAGCGAGGTGCGGCGCGGCCCAAGAACTAGGGCGCGGCGTGCCATAGTCTGTCACAAAACCGAAATCCCAACTCGATGATTTGACTGTTAAACTCGATCCAACGCCACTACAAGCTAGCCTAAGCACCTACTAGCCCCCCTAGGGTGATTATTTTGCAAACAAAACACCCTACGAGCAAGCATTTCCGATTTCTAAGTTTTCTAGTTTTTGAAGAAATCACTCAATTTCGCGGCCTAAATACTTGTAATAACTAGTGCAATGAGTTAGAATGACATACCTCAATCGTAGCAATCAAAAACACGAGAAAAACATGAGAAAATCTCTGGTCGATCGATGCTCTGGAGCGTGGCGTGGGTTTGTGTGTGCGATCAGGAAGAAGACGCACCATATAAATGGTTTCTGACAGATCGACTTCCGCGACGCGCATGGAAGCGAACCGTGGCACGCATGTCTCCAATCCAACCCCTGCGCATCGGGTTTTATTGCGATCCCGCATCGCGCCTTACTCGCTGTCGCGTCGTGGCTTTCAAAATCTCCAAAGTCCTTCGTGTGACCCTACACTTGCCTCATACCACTAATACCTGCAATGATGATGACAATATTCTCCTAATTACTCCTAAGAAACACTATACCTAACCTATAAAGGATGGGTTGCCTCCCAACAAGATTTAAGTTTAACGTCTTTAGCCAGACGGTCTTCTGCAGCTACGGTGGATTGTACGTCCTATTCCTTTGCTGATTTTCAGTCAGCACCATCCCTTCGTTGTCCACATGCTCCTTCAGCTTTCCTGGATCGAATGGCTTGCCGGTTCTCCTGCTGCTGCCCGGTCGCCGTCTTCCGATTATTATAGCTTTAAACCACCAAGCTCGATCCTTCCTTCTATATCTCTTCAAGATTACAAGTTTGATATGAAGCGCGCCCAATGCTGCTTCCAGTAGTTGTTTTGCACCTCGTTTGTTGCTCACATATTGCATGTTATCTATAGTTTGTGTTTTTGGTCTGTAGTACCAATAAAATTTTTCCAATCAAATGGGATCGGAAAGCATAATATAGGGATGCTTCCATATATCCTCATCGATGGTATTAATCATATCTAATTTTCCATTCATGAATGGATCATGAATACCAAAGAAATCATGTTTATTGTTTTCAAAGACCAACTCGTCGGCATCATCTTCTTGATCATCGTCCAACAGGTGGATCGGGACTAAGAGTGAGCGACTGGCATTGTCTGGTGATGGTACAGATTCACTCATCACCGGATCTTTACTTTCAAAATTTTCAAAAACTTTTGGGTCGGGGGTAATAGTGTCATCTACGCCCCCTTCCTCAAAAGCATCGGCAATTTCAACAATTTCGAGAATTGTAGGGCTGGGGTCTGTACTGTCACTTACAGCCCCCTCCTCAACTTCCTCTTTGACCAAATTGTCTGGTGATGGTATAGATTCACTCATCACCAGATCAACATTATTAACATTTTCAAAAACATCAAAAGCTGTCGAGTCAGATGTAGCATTGTCACCTACAACCTCTTCCTTAACAACATTTTCGACCCTCTCAGTAGTCACTTGACTTTCCTAAGGTGTATGCCCTTCCATCACATATTCAGGTGATGCAAGTTCACACATAGTATCATTGGTATTAAAATCACTAGCCTCGGGTTCTGGCAAGGATGGCGAACATTCCCTAATTTTCTCCAACTGATCTAATGAATTTTGCAATCTTACAAGAGCATCGGCCTGATCCTTCTGTATTTGGCAGGTATTAACCATGAGTTCCAAGAGTTGGGCCCAAATTGCATAATTTTCAGGTTGAGATGACTCCTCGGTCCTCCATCCATTGTCATCGAATGATCCATTGTTGCAATCATGCTCATAATAGTTGTCGGCCCGATTTTCATAATAGTCATACTGATCTGGGTATATGTAATCACCCATTATGAGGACGTACACATACCAGAAATCAAAAGACTTAAATTGAACATCAAAAACCAGAAACAATCCTACTGATCGTCTATCCTAAGCGCACAACTCCCCGGCAACGGTGCCAAAATTTGACATGCCTAGGTCGTCGTGCGGTCAAAAATAGTAAAAACCTCACTCGCACTAGTACAGTGGTAGTCAGGGTCGATCCACAGGAGTTTCGTGGTCAAGATAAGGCGATAGCTTACAAACTGTAGTGTCACGCTACAGCCGGAGGGACTAACTTCTACTTTCCCAAAAATCCAAAATCCAAACATTTGCCAAAAGCCAAATCTAACATCCACCAAACTAAACTAAACTAATTTCTAAACTAGGTTTGCTTACTAAAATCAGAAACCAATCCCAAAATCAGAAACAAGCAAGAACAATCCAAAAGCATTCAAAGACAATAAAAGGTAAAAAGTGCAATAAAACATTAACCGAATGATTAACTTGCATAAACTCAAATCCAAAGCATACAAAACAGTAACATACGAAATTCAGAAACTTTAACCTAATGCTAATGGTTGTCACACCCAAAAACACCAAGCTAAAAACTAAAACCACTAAACTAATATTGAAATTAAATGAAGAAACATAAAATACCACGAATGGTTGCTGCAATCTGAAACTTGGAGTCAAAGAAGCCTTAAGTCCACCTTATGGGTCGTTCCTTGCCTGCTGATTTTGACCTAATGGCTTCTATTTATAGTTGTGGAAAATTAAGACCCGCGTCGCGCAACTCTGGTATCCGCGGCGCGCGTAGAGCGTTATCCCCGATTTTTCGTCGTTTGAATTTCTTTTACCGCCTCATCGTTGAGTCAGCGCGGCGTGCTCACATGCGTACCCGGGCGCGCGTGTTTAGGCGACTTTTTTTGACTTTATCTCCAAACTTCTTTCCTTTTGTACGTGTTTAGCCCCTGTTTATATCTTTTATTTCCAAACAAGCACTGACACAAAAAGTGAGAATACCAAAGCATATTGATATAATTTCACCAAGAATGGGGCCTAACAACGACTAAAATACTTGATATTACTAGACGTTCTCACCAGAGACCAAGAAGTCTGCTGAAGAAAAGAAAGCAAAATTCGGAATCTTCTCGGTGGAACCAGAGACTGAAAAGTCTGCTGAAAGTATCCGCGGCGCGCGTAGAGCGTTATCCACGATTTTTCGTCGTTTGAATTTCTTTTACCGCCTCATCGTTGAGTCAGCGCGGCGTGCTCACATGCGTACCCGGCGCGCGTGTTCAGGCGACTTTTTTTGACTTTATCTCCAAACTTCTTTCCTTTTGTACGCGTTTAGCCCCTGTTTATATCTTTTATTTCCAAACAAGCACTGACACAAAAAGTGAGAATACCAAAGCATATTGATGTAATTTCACCAAGAATGGGGCCTAACAACGACTAAAATACTTGATATTACTAGGCGTTGTCACCAGAGACCAAGAAGTCTGCTGAAGAAAAGAAAACAAAATTCAGAATCTTCTCGGTGGAACCAGAGACTGAAAAGTCTGCTGATGAGAAGAAGAAACCAAAGTCTAACTGGTTTAAACATGTTGAAACTGGTGAAACCTTTGGTTCTATAGTTCGAAAGGGTAAGAAGATCGGTGAAGATGATGAAGCTGAAGAAGAAAAATAGCCTATCGATGCTGAGATTGAAGCTCGGAAGGCTAAAGACAAAGAGCTTGATGAACTGAATAGGCTTCGCAAGGAGCTTGATGCTAAAGATCAAGAGGCTCGGGATGCAGAGGCAGTCTTGGAAGCCGGAAAGCATATCTTCCCTCCTTGGCATTTTAAGAGGATGGTGAAGGAGGCGATCAAAGAACCCAACATGTTCTGGCTTGAGCCCGTCCGTTCTTTCGATAACAACAACGACGTGGACTCTCAGCTTGATTTTCTTATCACTCCAAGAGATTTCTTATTTCGGTGCTTCAAACCGATTGTGAACGTTCCTATCTTCGACTCCAACACCAATGACAAGCTCTTCCACTTTTATCTCAACGAATCAAAGCCTCAACATATATCTTGGAGCCTGAAGAAATTGGTTGGGGTGAAACCTAGACTTCCTGAAGTGACTGATCCCTTTGCCAATGGTCGTTTCAAGGGTGCCAGAGGCAACAAAAAGGAAGTAGATGAATTCTGTATGGCAGATATGCCCTTCATGAATCCATTCGATTGGATTTCCATATTTCAGATCTTGTCTAGAGAATATGAGAAGTACAGTCTCGTTGTTGAACATCTCAGAAGAATGCTCATCTGCTATGTTCATGAGGTTTCGCAGCTGGATATAGAAATCCCTACTGTTCTGAAGACTCGACCTGTAGTTGAGGCTGAGTTGGCACCTTCGGATCTCAAGAAACGCAAGATCGGAAAGCTTGAGAATCAACACTTGAGAGTTGCCTACCAGATCAAGGAAGGAGGGAAGGTTCAGAAGAAGATGTTATTTCTGATCGACAAACATTTATATCGAACACCTACCTTGGAATACATCCTCTCTCTTGTTGACAGATGCCCGAAAAACTCTGGTCAAGATAAGGAGTGCTTCTCGGATATGATCAGCTAGTACTTGGTCTTCCGAAGTAGGCTTCTGAAGTTGATGCCCAAGTTGTTCAAGAAGCCGGAATCGGCTCCGAAGCCTAAAGAGTGATGACACTCTTTCACAATTTGACTAAAAAAGGGAGATTGTTAAGTCATTTATTGTTGAGTCAATTGCACATTGTTATTAGCCTTTTAGTTAGCGGGTGGGCCTGTCCATTCCGTAAATAGTTTAGATTATATAAGGCATGCACGTACACTTGCTAGGGTTAACGTTTTTGCATTTTCTTGATTGTAATTCACGTTCACGGTGCACTCATACAGAATAGTTCTTCTGAATTGTTCTTGAGTGTTTAATACAATCATTCGACTTATGTTTTGCCATTTTGATCTTATTCTTATTTATTCCGCATTCTAGAATTAAACGATCTTATTTTTGTACTCACATTACATGACCCGTGTAGGTCCCACACGACCAGTGTTGTTCAAAAACAGTCCCGAATAGGTTTCTAAGTCTCATTACACGACTCGTGTAACCTCTTTTTAACATATTTCAAGCTCAAACTTCTCTCAAATGACTTTATAACCACCCAAATTCATAACTAATCTTAATCACACCAAGATTAGTACATAAGAAAGGCTTCAACCTCTTCTTACTCATCAAACAACTCAAGACTCAAAGGCAATCATAAAAGATTGTCACACGACTCTAAGCAACTGCTAGCTAAAACCATACCAACTATAAGGTAATAACTCTACTTACCTTAATAAGCATTTCAAAAAGAAAATGGGTCTTACAATGAATACATTAAGTGAAATGGCGAATCTCATGTTGGTGAGAAAGGAAATTTGAGTAAAGGTCCAAAAGTCAAGTGAAAGTACAAGCCAAATAATAAATCCATTGCAAAATATTGCGATAAGAAAAAGCTATTGTTAATGGATTGTCACAACTACAATGAATGGCTCGCAAATAAATGTAACATCAATACTTATGATTTATAAGTCCTTTAACCTTAATATCCCTATAAATACATGATGAAATGATTATGGATCCATAGCACATATGTCTTTTTCATTACAATGATTCCATACAATGCGGAAGCTGGATTCAAATTAAATAGCAATTAAAGTTAGGAATGATGACGACTTAAACATGGAAATAGTTGAACCACTTTCATTATTTTTAGAAAGTCGTTATTATTTAAGTCTTAATGATACTATTGACATATCAAGTATAATTTTAAACTTCTTGTTTAAATCTAAGTTACCAAAAGTTAACTGTACTTTCACATTTGGATACAATTATGTAACTATTAGTTTCATTTCCCATATTGTTGGCTATTGTTGTATGAAGGGATACCTCCATCAATTACAACTCAATAACCACTTTTTAAATTCTTTATTATCTTGTAATGTTAATAAACGAAATTGAGAAGTAGAGACTTCATCTATATATGTTGTGGCACTAACGCTTATGCCACACATCAGATAACAAGATTATACATCTTATAATGTATGAAGTTCTACTGTAAATTGACTTCTTAATTCATTAATGCATTAAGTGTATAAAGGGAATAAGAGAATATCCACATGAAGTCCAAGATTACTAAAGTTGATCCTTACCAGAATTAGTGGACTTTTTCTAGCGGACATAAGTGATCATAAATCATATATAACCTTTATGGTTGTTTAATCATGCTACATTTATGTATACTTATTGATGAAAGGTCTGAATCTCCTAAATTACGTAAAACCTTTAGGGTTAAAGTTGAAAATCAACTTGACCCTAAAATAAAAATAGTGAGATCGGACAGGGGCGGTGAATGTTATGGTAGGAATACATATGTTGGCTAAGAACCCCCATCCTTCTTTGATTTTTGTAAAGATCATGGTATAAGTAACCAATACACCATGACTAATACTCTTTAATAAGATAAACGTTCTGAAAAGAAGGAAGAACTTTAATGAAAATGGTGCAAAGCATGCTTGTAAACACTAACTTACCCAAATTCTTATGGACCAAGGCATTAAAAAGGGCGAGCCACATCTTGATAGAGTTCCTTCAATGTCTGTTCCTAAATACTTTTTTCAGTTTTGAATAGAAAGGAACCAAGTTTAAGGTATTAAAAGGTGTGGGGCTGTCCGACCAAAACTCTACAATCCTCAACCGCAAAATTTTGACATTAAAACTGTAAGTTGCTTCCTCCTCCTAGTATCCCAAAAGGTCTAAATGTTACTGATTTTATGCTTCGTCACATGGTAACTGAATTATAGAAACGAAGCATGCTGAATTTCTTGAAGATGTCAAAATCAGTGGGAGTGGTTTATTAAGCGATTTTGATCTCCAAGAAGCTAATGAGGAGGCACATATACATCAAGTACCCATTACGATCAAGACGTTATTAGGAGATTCAAGTCAACGCAATATGCCTAATGAAATGCTTCATGAAATATAGAGGGAAGTAAAATGGCACAAAATGAACTCACTCAAGATATTGACAATGTGACCCAAGACAGTCAGTAGCCTATAAGACGATCTTCATGATCTAGCCTACCCAAACATATTTTTGATAATTACATCATTTATTTAAATGAGGTTGGTCTTGACATAGGGAGTGAAAATGAGCCTGTGTCGCATATTGATGCCATTACTAATGACCAATCAACTAAATGAAACGCTGCTATGAATGGCAAGGCTATTTCCATAAGAAAAATGATGTTCGAGAACTTATTGGATTGCCAAAGGGTTACAAGCCTGTTAGATGCAAGTAGGGGCTTGAAGACCAAATTTGACCCGAATGGAAAGATCGATTGATATAAAGCTCGATTGGTCGCTAAATGGCATATACAAAAAGAGGGTTATCAAGAAACTTTATCCCTTGTTGGACTCCCTTATGATTATAATGTCCCTTGTGGCTCCTTTTGATTTAGAGCCACATCAAATGGACATCAAAGATAACTTTTCTTAATGGGAATTTACACGAAGATGTATATATGACCCAAATAAAAGATTTTATTCCTAATGGTCAATAACATCTAGTTTGTAAACTCGAAATATTAATATATGGGCTGAAACAAGCTTCGTGTCAATGGTACATAAAGTTTGATGAAGTCATGTAGAAAAAACGATTTCATTAAGAACCAAGTAGATCAAAGTTTATACCACAAGATGAGTGGGAGAAACTTTATGATACTCGTCCTTTACATCGAGGGCATTTATTGGTGAGTAATATTGTTGCACAAATCAAAACGTTTATTATCGCTCATTCCAATATGAAAGATATTTGTGAGGCCTCTAATCATAGGCATATAAATACACCGAGATATAACCCAAGAGACTTTAGGATTGTCTCAAAAGCATATACCTAATGTGTACTTAATCGATAAAGCATGCAACAATGCTTTCCCTAAGTTATCCCATAGTTAAGGAGATGTTTTGGTTTATTTAAATGCCTTAGAACAAAGGTTGAACGATGTCAAGTTGATCTAAATGTTTCGGTAGTTGGATGCTTAGATATGAACAAGTTTGTACACGTCCCGACATCGCTTATGCTATTGGCATCTTGGATTATTAGCAATAAAAGCATGATCTAGATCACTATATAGTTGCCAATGAAGTTCTGCGATATGTACAAGGGACTAACAATTACAATCTTGTTAAAAGGTGATAACTTAGCACTAAAATTATTTTGGATCATGACTTTGCAAAATGAAAATCTGATAAGTCATTATTGGGATACATGTTTATGCTATCAGTCGGCCAATACCATGGAAGAGTCATAAGTAAAAGTTGACGAGTACATCAACTATGATTGTAAAATATGTTGTCATATATAATGCAAATTGCCATTGAATGTTGTTGAGAAATTTAATCACTGGACCAGTGATCGTAAATTCCATTTCAAGTTAAAGAAAATTTATTGGTATAACTTTTCCTTTATAAGCTTTTCCCACTAGCAATACTTAAAGGGGAATGAGGCTTTGCCTCGATACAAAATAATTGTTCGTGTAAGAGCAAAGGAGGATAATATTTTTTGTATCGAGCACAACAGCACTAGTAATATGCTAATGTATCATCGTACCAAAGGATATAGCACCCAAAATATTTCAAACATTACGTCAAAATGGGTTTATGGCTAGACTTCATATAATGTAATTCTAGCATAGTGCTTTATTAGGACTCTAAATTTTAATTATTCAAGTACTTGATTAATATTCCTCCATAATATGCAATTTGTCTATATACTAATTTGTGCACATTTACTTTCTGTATAGAAAAATGTACTGCACTACCACTTAACCATAAAGTCATTTGGCTTAAATTAGTCGAAAGTTTCATAAGAAGCACCAATGTATGATCGGTGGGGGTCCTGTGTCTCATATGACTTGGCCAAGATAATAAAACATGTATACAAATAGTCACTCGGCCAAGTGGGAGAATGTTGGAAAATAACCCATTAGTATGGCCTTAAGACTATTTTATAATATTAATTACATGTTAGATACGATTATATTTTGTACCATAATGTTTGCCAAAGTGACATACCAGGTCCATAGACTTTAATTGTGTAGTATGATAGATATGACATATGTCTATAAATTAAGGGACTAAACTTTAGTGTTTCTATAACTTACCCATAAGGTGAAATTATGATTAATTAACACATATTAGGGAAACTGATAATGGAAATTTGAAATGTCTTTTTCTTCATCTTCCTAGTTCTCTATATAAACATCATATTGTGTGTCTAATAATCTATCCATCAACAACTCTATCAAGCACCTTTGTGGAAAGCGAAAAGAATCATAATATGAGATCCTCTCTTTTAAATCAATGGGATGTTATCTTCTCCAAGTAAGCGTTCTTCATTTGATTTAAAGTTTATCGAGTTTATGTTGAATGATCCTGTAATTATGTCCATAAATATAAATATAAAGGCCTAAGGATCAAACCCTGAGGCATCCTATTCTTCACAAGGAGCTGCCAACCTCCTTCCTCCCTGCCTTTTGGCGAAAATCACAAACGCTTCAAGGTTTTGTGATCTCTTACCTCTTCACAAGAGGAACTTCTGCCTCTTTGGTTTTTTGGTGATCTTGGGTGTGAATCGTTAGAGGGATTCTGGTTTAGGTCCTTACATCCAAACTGAGGTATGAATTTTTGATTCATATTTAGTTGTTGTAATTGCTATGAACTGTATGATATTGATTATGAACTCGACGATTCTAGTTAGGATAATATGCATAAGTTTTATGATTTGATCTTGTTTTGTCTTCCGCTGCATGATTGTTCTTGTTATTATGATCAAATCACAACATTTGCCACTTTCCCAAGAGCAAGACTCATGACCTGGTATGTTTTCAGCTAGACTTGGTAGTAATCAATGACTGCCTGGTATCATTTGATTTCGTCAGCATGTCGATTTCTTAGTAATGTAACAATGGTTTCAAAATCTATGGTTTTCTCATTGTAGTTTGTTAAAAGTCTATTCACCAAATATTGAGAAGTGCTTAAAATATCCTTACCCATTTTGGTGATTATGACGTGTCTTGTGTTATCTCCTGCAAATACTCTAACAAAAACGTCTTCCAAGGGTTCTTGAAGTTGAATCTTGGTAACGTATTTGGGTGGAGAAGGAGAGGGTTCTGTTAATTTTGCCAGAATCAGGTCAAGCATCTCTTCTACTTGTTGTAGCCTTTGATCTGTAGGGGAAGTGAGGTGTCGCAACCTTTACAGACGGGTGTGCTCTAGAACTTTGCGAATGATGAGGAGAAGCAACATTGGTTCGCTCGATGATGTTGGAAGGTTTGACCTAGATAATATGAGATCGATCACTACCGAATGAATTTTGATTCAGAGTGATAGAGATGTGTCCACCAGTATTTTCATCAAAACCTTCAACATAGGTCTCCTCCGGTATGATTTCTTTTGTTGGAGAAAATTGTGCTTCTGCAGCTTTCTTTCTTTCTGCATCAAAACGTTCAACATAGGTCTCCTCCGGTATTATTTTCATCAAAACCTTCAACATAGGTCTCGTGCAGTTTAGCCTTGAGCATGGCTGCTTCTTTGATATCTCTAAGAATTTTTTTAAGCCTCGATTTTCTTCACAATAAGGTGATATGCTTCTTCTTTTTCCTTAGTTGCGCACACAGCCGCAACAACATCTCGGGCAACTTGAATTTGGGCGTTTAGTTCTTCCTATCTCTTTGCGATTTCTTCAGGAGAGATTTTTTCTCTGCTAGTCTTCTGTAAGAGCTCAAAATAAAGTGAATCATATTTTGGTGGTTGATCATATAGGGGAGTATTCTCATGGGCAAACATCAATTTAGCTTTCTTGGCCTTTCATTTGGGTTTCGATTTCTTTAACACTCCAATGAACTCAATATCTGGTATGTCATCATCAGATGATTCTGAATGATGTAAAAGATAAAAACATGTTACATTAAACACTCAAGCTCTAATATGTTCTCACAATTAGTAGCTACGAAGAACTCTATCCAAGTTATATTCGAACCAAGGTTAAGGTTCCAACATAACCACCAATTAATATAGGCCTATTTGATTTTTAGCCTATCAGGATTTCCTTCAATCTAAACCGAAGTTCGAATAAATTTGCATCTATGACAGAGCAGTGGGGTCCGGTTGTAGAGTGCAAAAAATGAGATATTCTCTCGATCAAAATCAAATCTAAGTGTGAGAGTGTTTGGGGAATAAAGACGAATCAATTATCATTTTTTAGAGAGAAAAACAATAGTATGATGAGGTATTCCCCGTGTAAATTTTATGATGTTCTCCCTTTAAGAGAATAAATAGTTGGATGAGGTTAGTGATGACATGACAGTAGATTTATTATCATCGTGAAACTATTAGGAGTCTATGGTGTGCAACGTGGTCTGCTGTTGGAAAGAAGGATAAAACATAAAAACAAGTAATTTCTAGGAACTTATTTGTTGTTTCCTTAAGTGCTTGACTTGCATCAGTTGGTTTTTGACAACGCCTAGTAATATCAAGTATTTTAGTCGCTGTTAGGCCCTATTCTTGGTGAATTTATATCAAATATATATTGGTATTTCTCACTTTTTGTGCTAGTGCTTGTGTGCAAGAAAATGTTATAAACAGGGACTAAAAGCGGACAATTGAAGAAGAATTGAGGATAAGGCCAAATCAGTCGAATGAACACGCGCACCGCCGGAATGAAGGTATGCACGTCGCGCCACGTCAACGATGAGGCGGTGAAGGGAAATTCAAACTGCAAAAAACGGGGATAAGGCAATACGCGCGACGCGGCTTGAGTCTTTACGTGCCACGGATTCTTATTTTCACAAGTACAAATAGAGGTCATTAGGTTGAAATCAGCAGGCAAGGAATGACCCCTAAGGTGGACTTAAGGCTTCTTTGACTCAAGGAATCAAATTTCAGCAACCTCTTTTGGTATTTCTTGTGTTTTCATTTTAATTTCATTGTTAGTTTAGTTTAATTAGCTTTTAGCTTAGTGTTTTTGGATTGTTTCAACTAGTAGCAGTAGGTTAAAGTTGTTATTTTCGGATTTCAGTACATTGGACCTTCTGGTTTTAGTTTTAATACAAGTAATCATTCGGTTTATGGTTTTATTGCACTTTTCGGTATTTATTGTGTTTGAATGCTTGTTGAATGCAATTGGTTTGTGTGTTTACTTCTGGATTCTGAGCTTTGTTTCTGATTTTAGTAAGTAATCTTAGTTTAGAACTTAGTTTGGTTTAGTTTAGTTTATGTTTGATTTGGATTTTGGCACTTGCTTTGGAATTGTCTTTTTAGTGTGTCTTTGGGAAAGTAGAGTTAGTCCATCTGGCTGTAGCATGACACTACAGTTGGTAAGCTATCGTCTTGCTTTACCACCAAACTCCCGTGGATCGAACCTTTCTACCGCTATACTAGTGTGTGTGAGGTTTATTTTCTTATTTTTAACCGCACGACGACCCCTGCGTTGTCAAATTTTGGCGTCGTTGCCTGGAGTTGTGAGCTTAGGATAAGACGATCTGTAGGGAGTTGTTTTCTGAATTTTGGATTTAGTTTTGATAATTGAGTTTAGTTAGTAATTTCATTTTGGTTTTGGCGGGCGTCTTGCACTAGTACATGCGTACCCGTCGGGGTGGGCATACATCACCCTTGCTTTTTGACTCTGAAATCGAGCGAACCGCACGCAATAACCGTGTACGTAGGCGTTTAGTTAATATGAGTCCTAGTAGTGTCACAATAGAGGATGTTACCAATGAGCCCTTGAGCGAGGTAACGGGGGGAGCACTAAGTATACCCCCAATTTCTGAATTTCATGTGGGAAGCACGAGTGCTAGTGGTGGTGCGGTTTCAGCCCCTGTATTAGTACCATCATGCACTCAGCCTGTAGTCCAATCTTTAGACCAACCTATTACCAATCCGTTTGGACATCCCGTGTCTGCTGCGATGGCCTGGGGAGCGCCGACCCACGATGGCAACCTATTACTGCGACAGCAGATACCGGTTTCACAACCACAACTTTCACAACCATTACCATCACAATACCAGCAACCCATTTTGAAACCACAACTAGTTATTCAACCTATACCACCACAAACCCAAACCCAACCACCTCAAATACAACCTCAGCAGCCACAATACCAGTATCAAGAAGCAGACCCAGTTTATGACGAGGAATACGAGGGATGGATGCCTTATCATCCAGTCCAGCCACAACAACAATGGAACCGAGGTCGGGGACCTCCAAGGAGATTTCAACAACCACAGCAACAACAAGGGCAGCAGTACTACAACAATGAGCATCATAACGGTAACTTTGTTCCACCTTTATATTTTGCTCAACCGAGAGGGCAATCGGTTGCATCACACTTCCAACCCAGGGAGTATGATGATGCGTCACCCATATATATTCCTGAAAATGTAGATAGTCAAGTAGATATTAGCCCCCAATTGTTAGGAGTGTTAACCCAGTTTAGAGGATATAAGACTGATGATCCATATAGTCATTTATATGAATTTTTAGCAATAGCGAACGCCAACACTCCTAGAAACATCAATAGGAATACTTTTAGGTTAATATTATTTCCCTTTACTTTAAAGGACAAAGCCAAATATTGGTTTACTTCACTCCAACCTAATAGTATTACTACTTGGGAGCAATTGAAAGCGAAGTTTCTGCAAGAATTCTATCCGGCTAGCAAGACCACGGAGATTAGGCGAGCCATTCAGGACTTCCAACAGAAGCCAAAGGAAGCATTCCATGATGCTTTTGATAGATTAAAGGAGCTTCTGAGATCTTGCCCACATCATGAGGTGCCGCGGTGGCAGCTGGTGAAGTTATTTTTTATGGGATGGATGAAACGAATCAAGCAATGATCAATGCCTCATCCAGTGGAACTTTTATGTGGAAAGAACCAGAAGATGCATGGAAATTTCTAGAGCAACTTAGTTTAGGTTGAAAAGCCAGTGGATCCATGAAGGACAACACAGTGTATATGGCAAGCATGGAGGCTGAAAACAAATGGAAGGAGATTCAGAGTGAATTAAGTGCTGTCACCAAAAAGTTTAACCAAATGTTCGCAATATTTCAGAAAGAAAAAGGAGCCTATGTATTAAATGGCCAGGTCATTTGTAATACATGTGGTGAAGTAGGTCACAATCACAGCGAGTGCCCAATGACACACGAGGAGATCAGTCAAGTTCATGGATATGGTCCGTTCCATAACACGGCGCGACCATTCAGGAATAATCAGCATAGAGATGATAGGCAACCACAAGTGAGGCGGCAGAATGTGCAACCAGTGCCACAGGGAGGAAATACAAATATTGGCACAAAGGAAATTTTTGAAATTTTGCTTAAACTCAAGGAAGCTGAAGACGCAAATACTCAAGCAATCTTAAGACTGGGGAATTAGCTTATGAAGATGGAGAAGGAGAGAGAACAAGAGAAAGTGTTACCTCAAAAGACGCAGGTGAATGAAATCATTACGCTTAGAAGTGGAAAGAAAGTAGATAATAAGGTTACAACTCCGATTGTTGAAGAAGATAGTGATGTGGAGATTGTGTTCGATGTAAAGGAGGAATTGGAAAAGAAAGAAAAAGAAAAACAAGAGAAGAAAAAGGAACCTGCAAGCAAATGGGAAAAAGGGGAGACTAGTGGAACAACTCCTTTTCTTGCGGCTTTGGAAAAGCCATAGAAGAGACCATATAGAAAGAAAGGACCGCAAGCAGAGGTCATGTGGTAGCTATTCAGTCAAATTAAGGTCAATATTCCACTAGTCAAGCTCATCAAAGAAGTTCCTGCTTACGCGAAATTTTTGAAGGAAATGTGCATTCACAAGAAGCATATCTTGTCGCACATTCCCAAGAAGATTGAATTGACTAAGTATGTCAGTTCATTTATGGACACATTACCGCCAAAAATGAAGGACCCATGAGCTTCTCTCATTTCTGTTGACTTGGGGGATGTGCACATTAAGAAGGCTTTGTTAGATTTAGGTGCAAACATGAACATTCTGCCGGGACAGCTTTTCGACAAGCACGAGTTTGGTACATTAAGACCCACGGATGTCATTCTGCAACTCGCTGATAAGTCTACGAATATTCCGAGGGGAGTGCTTTCAGATGTTATTATCAATGTTGGAAATTTCTATTACCCAGCTGATTTCTTGGTCATGGATACTCGCCAGGCGGCCAATGGGGAGCAACCTACAATCATCCTGGGGCGACCATTCTTAGCCACAGCCAATGCAAATATTGACTGTCGCACGAGAGAAATGGGAATCTCCTTCGGGCACCAACAAACCAAGATCAACATCTTCAATGCAAAGGGGAGCACGATAGAAGAAGAAGAATGCTATCAGGTTGATATTAGAGATGAATTAGTTCAGCAATATACGCCTGAAGTATTGCAATAAAAACCGGTGAAATTCCCCGAAGAGGAAGAAGGTGCTAATAAGGAAGATAATCATGAAGAAGGCAAGGGGAAGGAATCAAAATTTGAAGAGTGCTCGCACATCGAGAAGCTGCCAACAGAAATTCCTAAAACATTGAAGCCATCATTATAGGAGCCACCGACTTTGGAGTTGAAACCATTACCAACCCATCTTAATGACAACGCAGCGGTCGTCGTGCGGTCAAAAATAAGAGAAAACCTAACACACACTAGTATAGCGGTAGTCAGGGTCGATCCACAGGAGTTACGTGGTTAGGACAAGACGATAGATTACCAATAGTAGTGTCACTCTACAGTCAGCGGTATTGTTTCTACTTTGCCAAAAACCAACTAAAAACACAATTCCAAGACCAATGCCAAAACCTAACTCAAGCATGAACTAAAATAACCCAAATCAAATCCTAGACTAAAGTTCCTTACTGAAATCAGAAAATAAATTCAGAATCCAGAAGCAAACAATTAGTGCAACACATCCAAACATCAATAATGCAAAATAACATCAAACCGAATGATTACTTTCATATAAATCAGAAACCAAACTCAAATCCAATCCACACAATCAAATATCAGATCTAACTACTGACTAATGCTACTAAAATCAGAACTATAAATCTAAACAAACATCGAGTAATTGATGGAAATCCCAATTGTGGAATATCTCGATACCGAGTTGATAAAACAAGAGAAAAACTAAATAACTAACCAAAATGTTGATTCCCACTGAAAAACAGACGAAATAGTGCCTTCGGATCCCCCCTTCGCGTCCCGGGATGAGTGAAAAGTCGGACGGGACTCCGGTATTTATAGTTGTGCGAAACTAGGGTTTCCGCGTCGCGGCCAAGCAAAATCCGCGACGCGCGTGTTGCCTTATCCCGACTTTTCGGAGTTTAAAATTCAAAAACGAAGATTTTATCCGGTCGCGAGATAGCGGCGCTATCTCAAGAAATAGCGGCTCTATTGTCGATAGCGGCTCTATCTCAAGAGATAGCGCCTCTATTTCTGTCAGGTCCATCTTTTTGCCTTTTTCGCTCCACAACTTCTCCAGAATTGCACTAAAACCCCTGCATTTACACTAAAAACATTTCCAAGCACTTTGACACAAATGTAAGTGATATTAGCCAATTAATAATGATAAATTAACTAAAACACGGCTCAACAACGCCTAAAATATTTGATATTACTAGGCGTTGTCACTTAAGTACGCATTTTTAAGAGAAAATGAGACTTTGCAAGTGATTCTGTCAGCTGATTTGACATCAGAGCAAGAGAATGCATTGCTTGAGGTTTTGTCTAAGCACAAGGAGGCTATTGGTTGGACAATTATGGATTTGAAGGGGATCGGCCCGACTACGTGCATGCATCGTATCATCACCGAAGAAGGAGCCAAACCCACAAGAGACACGCAGCATAGGCTGAACCCGAATCTGAAAGAACTTGTCAAAAAGGAAGTGTTAAAATGGTTGGATGCTTGAATCATATATCCAATCTCCGACAGTGAATGGGTGAGTCCGACACAAACTGTGCCGAAGAAATCTGTAATCAGTGTGGTGGACACCAAGGACGGTGATAAAGTGTCCACAAGACCTATAACTGGATGGAGAGTGTGTATTGGCTATAGAAAGCTTAATGTTGCGACTTCTAAGGACCATTTTCCATTGCCATTCATCGATCAAATAGTGGAGAAATTAGCGGGGCATAAATACTACTGTTTCTTGGACGGTTACTCAGGTTACAATCAGATTGCTATTCACCCGGAGAATCAAGCAAAAACGACATTCACATGTGCTTATGGCACTTTTGTGTTCAGAAGGATGCCATTGGTTTGTGTAATGATCCTGCAACATTCCAAAGGTGTATGATGGCGATATTCTTGGATATGATAGGCGATGCGTTGGAGATTTTTATGGGCGACTTCTCCATTTTTGTTTCATCATTCGATGCGTGTTTGAATCAGTTGGAAAAGGTCTTGGAAAGATGTGTGGATTCAAACTTGGTTCTTAGTTGGGAGAAAAGTCACTTCATGGTCAGGGAAGGGATTGTCTTACGACATGTAGTTTCAGAAAGGGGATTTGAAGTGGATCGAGCAAAGGTTAAGGTAATTTCTACACTGCCGCCTCCGACATCAGTGAAAGGGGTGAGATCATTCTTAGGATATGCAGGATTCTACAGAAGGTTCATCAAAGACTTTAGCACCATTTCCAAACCTCTTTGTGGCCTTTTACTAAACGACGCGCCATTTATTTTTGATGAAGAGTGTATTAAGGCATTCAACATCTTGAAAAATATACTGGTCGAAGCTCCTATTCGGAAAACTCCCGATTGGACCCAGCCCTTTTACGTTATGTGTGATGCAAGCGATTATGCCGCGGGTGCGGTGTTAGGCCAAAGAATTGACAAAAAGCCAGTAGTTATCTGTTATGCTAGCAAAACTTTGTCTGAAGCCCAATTGAATTACACTACAATAGAAAAGGAGTTGCTTGTTGTAGGTTTCGCTCTGGACAAGTTTAGATCTTACATTTAGGGATCGAAGGTGGTGCTTTACACTGACCACAGTGCTGTCCGCCATTTACTCGCGAAGAAGGAATCGAAGCCAAGGCTGATAAGATGGATACTGTCGCTCCATGAATTCGATGTGGAGATAAAAGACCTGAAAGGAATGGAGAACGTGGTAGCTGATCACATTTCAAGACTGCCAGTAGAAGGATTGGAAGCAGGAATAAAGGACACATTTCCTGTCGAGCAGCTGTTAGAACTTACTCGTGCACCATAGTAAGCGAACTAATTTAACTTTTTGGCCACAGGAGCAATGCCGGCACATTGGACGAAGCAGAGGCAGAAGCAGTTCCGGACCTACGCAAAGAGGTTTATCTGGGATGATCTCGATCTTTTTAAGGTAAGGGAAGACCAGATAATCCGTCGTTATGTGCCCGATAGCGAGATCAATGATGTATTGCAGCACTATCACGCGTCGGCCTGTGGAGGACACTTTAGTAGGAAAATGACGGGGTATAAGATTCTAGAATTTGGATTGTACTGGCCAACGATATTCAAAGATGCTTACAAGACTGCCAAGGAGTGTATCAATTGTCAGCAGCTGGGGAATATTTCAAAGAGGGACCAAATGCCCTTGAATCTGATATTGGTAGTAGACATTTTCGATGTTTGGGGAATTGATTTCATGGGTCCTTTTCCCACTTCACAAGGATATTTTTACATCTTGGTGGCTGTTGATTATGTCTCCAAGTGGATCGAAGCTGAAGCAACCCACACAAATGATCATCACGTGGTCTGCAAGTTCATAAAAAAGAACATATTCACTCGCCATGTAGTTCCGCGGGTAATCATCAGTGACGGGTGACAACGCCTAGTAATATCAAGTATTTTAGTCGTTGTTAGGCCCTATTCTTGGTGAAATTATATCATATATACCTTGGTACTTCTCACTTTTTGTGCTACTTCTTGTTTGCATGAAATATTACAATCAGGGACTAAAAGCGGACAAATTGAAGAAGTTTTGAAGATAAGGACAAATCAGTCGAATGAACACGCAGGCCGCGGGAAAGAAGATCAGGGCGACGTGCCACGTCAAGGATGAGGCGGTGAAGAGAAATTCAAACAGCGAAAAAACGGGGATAAGGCTGTATGCGCCACGCGGCTAGAAGCCTTACGTGTCGCGGATTATAATTTTTCACAAGTATAAATTGAGGTCCTTAGGTCGAAATCAGGAGGCGAAGATCAAACCCTAAGGTGTACTTAAGGCTACTTTGACTCAAGTTTCGTGATTCCAGCAACCATTCGTGGTATTTCTTATTCTTTCACTTTAATTTCTTTATTAGTTTAGTTGTTTTAGTTCTTAGCTAGTGTTACTGGATTGTGACAACCAGTAGCAGTAGGTTAAAGTTATTATCTTCGTATTTGAATGTTTTGGATCTTCTAGTTTTGAGTTTAATGCAAGTAATCATTCGATTCATGTTTTATTACACTTCTTAGCTTTATTTGTGTTTGAATGATTTTGAATGCTATTGGATTGTGTTCTTGTTTCTGGATTCTGAATATTATTTCTGATTTCATTAAGCAATCTAGGGTTAGACTTTGGTTTAGTTCTATCTAGTTTATGTTTTATTTTGATTTTGGACTTTGTTTTGGAATTGTCTTTTCTGTGTGTTTTTGGGAAAGTGGAGTTAGTCCCTCTGGCTGTAGCGTGACACTACAGTTGGTAAGCTATCGTCTTGTCTTGACCACCAAACTCTCGTGGATTGAACCTTAATACCGCTGTACTAGGGTGTGTGAGGTTTTATTTTCTTATTTTTGACAGCACGACGACTTAGGCGTGTCAAATTTTGGCGCCGTTACCGGGGAGTTGTGAGCTTAGGATAAGACAATCTGTAGGGAGGTGTTTTATGATTTTTTAGTTTAGTTTTGATATTTAGGATAGTTAGTATTTTTCATTTTGGTCTTGGCGGGCGTTTTGCACTAGTGCATGCGTACCCGTCGGGGTGGGCATACATTACCATTGCTTTTTGACTCTGAAATCGAGCGAACCGCACGCAATAACCGTGTACGTAGGCGTTTAGGTAATATGAGTCCCAGTAGTGTCACTATAGAAGACGTTACCCATGAGCCTGTGGGCAAGGTAACGGGGGAATTCCATTTATACCCCAGTATCGGAATTTCACATCGGTAGCATGAGTGCTAGTGCTGGTGCGGTTTCAGCCCCCGCATCGGTACCATCATGCACTTCACCTTCAGTTCCACCTTAAGGACAACCAACCACCAATCCTTTTCCGCTGCGTTGGATTGGGGAGCGCCGACCCGAGATGGTATCCTACAGCCACGACAGCAAGCAACCATTTCTCAACCGCAACCTTCACAACCATTACCATCACAATATCAACAACCCATATTCAAACCACAACCTATTTTTCAAACCTTACCACTACAGACCCAACATTAGTTACAACCACAACAACCTCCGCCACAACAGTACCAATACTAGGAGGTAGACCATGGATATGACGAAGAGGATGAGGGATGGATACCTCCGCATCCAGTCCAGCAGCAACAACAGTGGAACCGAGGTCAGGGAACTCCAAGGAGATTTCAACAACCGCAGCAACCACAAGGGCAGCAATTTTACAACAACAACGATCATCATAACGATAACTTTATTCTACCCTTGTATTTTGCACAAACGAGAGGGCAATCGGTTGCGTCACACTTCCGACCTCGGGAGTATGAAGATGCGTTGCCCATTTGCCTTTCTGATAATGTAGATACTTAAATAGAGATTAGGCCGCAACTCCTAGGCATATTACCTGAGTTTCGTAGATATAAGCAAGATGATCCCTATAACCATCTTTATGAATTCATAGCTATAGCGAATGCGAACACTCCTAGGAATACCAACAAGAATATCTTTAGGTTGAGACTGTTTCCATTTAATTTAAAGGACAATGCCAAATATTGGTTTACTTCTCTCCAACCTAATAGTATTACCACATGGGAGAAACTGAAAGCCAAGTTTTTACAAGAGTTCTATCCAGCTAGTAAGACCACTGAGATTAGACGGGCAATTCAAGATTTCCAGCAGAAGCCAGGGGAGGCATTCCACGAGGCTTTTGATAGGTTAAAGGAATTGATGCGTCCTTGCCCACATCATGACATCTCAAAGTGGCAGCTGGTGAAGTTATTCTTTAAAGGGGTGGACCTAACCAACCAACCAATGATAAATGCATTATCCAGCGGGAACACTATGTTGCAAGACCGAGATGATGCCCGGCAATTTTTGGAACAACTCAGCAATGGATCGAAAGCAAATTTCTCCACTAGGAAGCCTGTGAGTACAACCGCTGCAGTAGGGGCAGATGCGGATTAGAAGAAAGATGTGAAGAAGGAAATAAGAGAGTTAAACAAAAAATTTGAGAGGTTGATGTCTACCCTGCAAGGACGACCACAAAATCAACAATAAGGTGGTCAACCAGGACAAAGGACCCAAGACGTGAATCAAGTTTTTGGTCAAGGTCAAGGACAGTATAATAGTGGACGACCTTATAGACCTTACAACCAGGGAACCCAAAATTCCTATAACAACAGGCAGAATAATTACCAAGGGCAGCAATCTAATCAAACTAGACAATTTCAGCCTAGGAACAACAGTGGTCCTAGTGGGATCAACAACAGCAATAGGGGGCTGACCAATGCTAGCAATAATGCCCCGGAAAGTCAAGAGAACATGATTGCTAAGATGTATGATTTGTTTAATGCTAGTCAGCAGCAAACCCAAGAAAATACCAAGGCGATTGCCAATATAGAAAGGCAAATAGCTCAGATGGCTAAGGACCAAAGGAAAAGGGACAGTGGCAAGTTACCCATCAGTACAGAAATAACCCCAAACCATACACAACAAGCTGGAAAAGAGCATGTGAATGCTGTTGAAGCTGAATGGAGAAAAGTCACTAAAGAGGATTTGTTAGGGAAGGAAGAAGAGTTTAAGACTGAAGAAGGCATGGGCAAGAGTGAGGAGGATAATCAAGTTAAGGAGGACAAGGAAGTCCAGAAGGAGGAGCAGCCAATAGTAGCTGGTATTAAGCAAAAGAAGAGAAATAGGAAAGTGAAAAAGAGGCAGGAGGTGCCTAGCAAGCCGACCAGGCCATCGATAAACCAACGTTAATGGGATGAGCTGAAGAATACGCCTGAAGATACAAAGATTCTTCAGGAGATGTGTGAAAAGAATGGGAAATCCAAGACGCCTACACCAGACATGGTGAGACTGACTGTTAAGGCAAGCGAGGCTCTGTTAGGGACATTGCCTAAGAAAGAAAGGGACCCCGGTTCACCGCTAATCACTATCACGGTAGGGGATGTTATCATTAGGAACACCTTGTTGGATTTAGGAGCAAGTGTTAATGTGCTGCCAGGATACCTTTTTGACAAGTATAAGAATGAGTAACTGGAACCAGCAAAAATGGTGTTGCAGTTGGCAGATCAGTCTACGAAGGTTTCTCAGAGCAAGTTAATGAATATGATAGTCAAGGTTGGGGACTTCTTTTATCCCGTAGATATTCTGGTGATGGAGTACGAGAGTTTGGAGGACACGGCCGCGCTGATCTTGGGACGTCCATATCTAGCCACAGCTGGAGCTGTTATGGATTGTAAGACTGGAGATTTGGATATCTCCTTCGGGATGAGGAAGCGTAAGAATAACATGTTTGGGTGCCTGATATCTCTACCACCAGGGTACGACGATAAGTATTTGAACAGCAGACCGCTTATGGCACCAGAGACAAAGGATAAGGGTAAGGATCAAGGGAATGGAAGTAACAAAGAAGAAACATTGTAGGAAGTGAAAAGTCATCCGTTGTCAATAGTGGATAAGGTGCAGTTGTTAGATATGCTTGAAATGATGGAGTTGAAGCACCAACAATATGAGAAGGACACCCGGTGTAGGAAGGCAAAGGTTTTCCAGTTCCTGAACGCTCAACAACAATAGATTACTCAAGTGAGCGACTGAATGACACAGCTTACGACATTGCTTGCAACGCTGGTCCATGACTTTGCACCAGAAATGAAAAGAATGATGCCACGAGAAGATTGGGAAGAGTAGGAGGAAGCACGTCTGGTTGAAGACGTTAAACTTAGTGCTTGTTGGGAGGCAACCCATCTTTATTAGGTTAGGTATAATGTTTTTAGGAGTAATTTGGAAAATATCATCATCATCATTGCAGGTATTGGTGGTACGAGGTATGTGTGGGGTCACACGAAGAACTTTGGAGAAGTTAGAAGCCATGACACAGTACGGAGAAGGGCGCGACGTGGGATCGCACGATAACCCGATGCACAGGGGTTATTTTGGCGACACGCGCGATGCGGGTCGTTTCCAGGGCGCGTCACGGAATATGATCGGACGGAAAAACCACTTTATAAGGTACGTATCTCATCGCACATACACACAAACCACATCGCGCAGAACAGAGCAACCCCCTGATCACTCGATTACTTTCGTTTTTCTTGCGTTATAGTGTTCTACTACTACGGTACGTCTTCTGGAACTAGTTATTTCACTTTATTACATGCATTAAGTGGTTAATTTGATTGAAATAGCAAAAACTAGAAAACTTAGAAAATTGGCAATGCCGACTCGTAGGGTGTTTTGTTTGCAAAATCATCACCCTAGGGAGGCTATTCGGTAGTTAGGATACCTTGTAGTGGTGTTGGATTGAGTTAAACAGGTGACATCATTGATTTTGGGATTTTTCTTCGAACCAGACCTACGGCGCGCCGCGCCTAGTTCTTGGGCCGCGTCGTGCGTGTCTATGCAAGAAGAAGGACTGATTTTGCAAATATTTTTGTTGAGATTCTTTTGTGCAAATGGAGTTTAGACGAGATCATCCATTTCTCCGATCTCCAGAGGTATTAGACGATACTCCACAGTATGAGGCTCGATGAGATGAGCTGAGTTCCCGACCGGTCCTTGCCGCCGTCCAGCTGGATCGAGCCATTTTGACCCAGGCAGGGCTCTGGGCCTAGCTCGAGCCCTTTATTCACCGTACATGGGCTGATGGGGAGCACACATTTACTTGCCACGGCTGGGACAGGCTGATGGCCACCAAGGAGGATGTGGGTTACAAGGAGCTCCTCCTAGAGTTCCTTTCGACATGTCGATACACACCGGCATCACGTGAGCCATGAGGCCAGATGATCAGATTTCGACTGGGAGATGAGAGCAAGGAGTGGAATCTCCGTGAGTTTGGCAGACGCACAGGGATATACACGGAGGCAGAGCTACGGATCCGTCATTTTGTGCCTTTTCTTCGGGCGTGCGTCATGACGCCAACACGGTTATTTGGGCAGCAATGTCCAATGACCAGTTCGAGGCCGAGTCGGCCAGGGAGAGCCAGCTCCGTGACCCGCTACACCGTCTGATGCACCGTATCATATCCACTTCTGTCATGCAGAAGCGAGGATGTGAGAAGGTGTCGGGAGATGATATGACATTCATATGGGTGCTCTCCGATCCCACCAGACTCCTCCACCTACCATACAAACTGGCTATCTCTCAGACGACCCGAGCAGCGGGTGTAGCCGACAGCAGCCCCATGGCCGGTGGGCATTACATAACTCGCCTGGCCCGGTCATATGGCTTGTTGACAGCGGAGATCACGACGAATCTCACAGCGACACCACCCTCACGGACATCAGTCCGTTATTTGGAGATTATGAGGCTCATCCACCAGCCATGAGCGGGTGTTATTATGAGGATGTCGACAGAGGCACCACAGGGTCCCCAGGCCCAGCCAAAGCCAGAGCAGCCAGCGAGGCAACGGGGACGGAGGGAGGAGCTAGCAGCTGATCCACCAGTTCAGCGACAACCGCATCTAGCAGACGTGCTAGTTGTTTTGAGGGATTTGGATATGATGGTATCAGCTATCAAGGCTCACGATCGGTGGATGGCAGAGACGCAGCAACTGATCATGCTCCAGCTTCACATTGATGACATTCTAGCCTACCCCGCCAGAGCCCACGATGATGAGGCTGGTCCATCTCGGACCCATCATGATGACGATTGATGTATTTTCTTTTCTTTCTCTTTGAAACACTATACCAAACTTATGACTATTTTGCTCTTTATGTTTTAGTTAATTGTTATCTGTTTGCATTTAATTGTTTGAGTCTTAGTTAAAATCTGTTAAAAACTCTCTTGCTTGGGGACAAGCAAGGCATAAGTGTGGGGTGTTTGACAACGTCTAGTAATATCAAGTATTTTAGTCGTTGTTAGGCCCTATTCTTGGTGAAATTATATCATATATACATTGGTATTTCTCACTTTTTGTGCTAGTGCTTGTTTGCAAGAAATGTTACAATCAGGGACTAAAAGCGGACAAATTGAAGAAGTTTTGAAGATAAGGATAAATCAGTTGAATGAACATGCACGCCGCAGGAAAGAAGACCAGCGCGACGTGCCTCGTCAAGCATGAGGCGGTGAAGAGAAATTCAAACCGCGAAAAAACGGGGATAAGGCTGTACGCGCGACGCGGCTAGAAGCCTTACGCACCGCGGATTCTAATTTTTCACAAGTATAAATAGAGGTCCTTAGGTCGAAATCAGGAGACGAAGATCAGACCCTAAGTTGGACTTAAGACTACTTTGACTCAAGTTTCGTGATTCTAGCAACCATTCGTGGTATTTCTTATTGTTTCACTTTAATTTCTTTATTAGTTTAGTTGTTTTAGCTCTTAGCTTAGTGATGCATACTCTAGTCTCAGAATGATCTCCTGAACGATGGGATCCTGGACCTGCGTTCACCACAACAGAGAAATGAGGTCAGACGCACTCCGGGAGGCGGTCCCGGGAGGGCGCTCCGACAGTTAAGTTAGCACGGTGGTCGGAAAGTACGGATTGAGTATGGAAAAAGTGAGAGTAAGCGGCGATATGTGATGATGATCTCACCAAGGGCATGATCATCATATACCGTTATACCTGTGTGGGGACCATTTGTCAGTTGGTAGCGGATCTTTATCTTATTGGTTGATCGTCTACTGCTAACTGTGATTGGTTCATTCATCTGGCCAGGTGGTAACACGGGGACCACCTGGTTCGATCGTGTCTCAACGGATCGCACGATGATCATTACAGGGTGATATGCTATTCTGGTATTGGTACATGTGGCAATCGGCCATTGGTGACTGTCGAGTCGGGTACGATCCAGCCAGGCCTCTGGCGGCTGGCTGTCTGTCTGGATGTTGGCGAGTCATGTCGATGGCATGCTGGCGGGAGGCTATGCGTATCCGTATGATACACTATCAAGTCCCCCAGTCTTGGTAGTCAAGGCGATGACGTGGTCTAGTTTTGACTAGCAAGATTGGAAAAGTGGTGGTTCATTTTCCTAGAAAATTGGCGTCATTATGGTTGACGTGAGTGATGTGACTCGTCCGTTTCCATCATTAGGAACGTTTTTCAATTTCCCGCTTCCTTTCTCTTTATTGATATCCTTTTAGGGTTTTTTGGTTTCTTCTTCCTCATTTTACTCTCCCTTATTTGTCCTTATTTTTCCTTCTGCCTTTTTCTCTCCTTTCCTCTTCTCCCCCCTCTTTCAAAAGAGAAATGGCGGAAGACGATCGAGAAGAGATTCCTGACGACGTTTATGGTCCTCAGGTAGAACGGTATGGTTTTCAACCGGAGGATGGGGTTCTCCTTCCTCATGCCCACATAGGGTTTTCCTTGCCTCCTAAGGGGAAAACCGGCATTTATCTGAAGACTTTTGATGCCGGGTACAGCCTGCCGACGTCGGACTTTATGAGTGAAGTTTTGCGTCGTAACAGTGTCGGTCTGCACCAGTTGTCACCGAACTCCGTAAATAAAATAGTGGCTTTCGAACTTTTGTGTCGCAGTTTAGGGATTGTGCCTGACTTCTATGTGTTCAAGCATTTCTTCCGTTTCACTGCGTCTGGGGAGAATTATGCTTTTTATCGAAGGGCTTCTGTCCATACACTGATTCCGGAGCCTAAGTATTCTCCTAAAAATTGGCAGGACAGGTGGTTGTGGATTAATATTTCTCGTGTCGGTACGGTGCATCATCGGACTGGTGCTGCTTCTGACCAGATTCCGAAGCTGTTCCCACATCAAGAGCAAATAGTGAAGACTCTGAACGGTTTCCGCGTCGTTCCGGAGGAGTTTTCAGAATTTATTCTAGCCGGTGGGGGTTTGAGTATGGCATGGCGCATGTGAGGGAAAATGCCAGAGTTTTACGTTTTACGGAAGAGTACGGATCGTCCTTTCTCATTTTTCATTTTTGTTGACTGGTTTTTGATTCTTTCTTATCTTGCCTTTGTTTTGTAGATACCCCATGTAAAGTACCTTTTGAGGACGTTCTTGCTAAGGAATGGGGGAAAGGGGAATTGAAATATCGAGAGGTCGATCTTGTCGACAAGGTGGCTCCGTCGTTTGCCTTTCGCAATCCGGACATTGTTACGCGGGTTAAAGAGATACAAGATTTGAGTGATAAGAAGACCAATGAGGGTGCATCCGGGAGTATGCCTTTGATAGATACGAAGGTTGGTGGGTTATCAAAGGGTGATCGTGAAGAGTCTTCTGAATCGATGCAGGATAGCAAAGAAGGTATCTTGAGAGGATCTGCCAGATTAGCGAATAAAAGGAAATTGGCATGGGAATCGATGGGAGGGGCAGAGAATCCTCCGGACACTAGGTTGATTAGGAGGGTGAATCGTCGTCACTTGTTGAACAAACTGAAGTAGGATAACCTTGGTATAATAGATATCCCTGATGATGAGGGGACGAATGTTGGGGGGAAGAAAGCTTCCGTGGAGTCTGAGGGTACTGGTGGTGGAGGACATGATGAGGAATTATCTTTTGACCCAAAAATCTTGTCTGATTTCGGTGGGATGGAGGGTTTTGGAGGCGATGAGGGTGGTGACTTTGATGCTGGTGCTGGAGGTGAGGGTGGTTCTGGGGCTGGTGGGAGCGAAGGTGCAGCTTTGGATACTCGTGTATTTACTGATTTGTCTTCTTTACCATTTGTTCCTGAGTGGAAACTTGTTAACGGGTCTCGTTTGTTTCCTCAAGTTCACGCGTTCCCTCCGGCTGCGGAGGCCGAGATGGAAAACTTTTCTCATGATAATCTGGTAAGTACACTGAGGTTTGCTTCTGCACAGTCTGCTTACTATTTGGCAGCTGCGGCGAAGAGGATAGAGCGTTTGTCATCCTCTTCTTCTCTCCAAGAATCTTTGAAGCTTGAAGCTCGTAATGCTCTAGCCGAAAGTGCCCGTTTACGTGAGGCGAACAAGGAATTAGAGGGTCATATTGCCCAGTTGGAGGCTGCTGCTCGCCAATTTGACCACAAATGCGAGATACTGGTTGCGGAGAAAATATCTGTGGAGGAGCAGGTGGAGAAGCTTAACCGGGACAATGAGGCCTTGATGATTCGGTTGGAGAATTTGGATACTGAGCTGTGCGAGAAAGATCATCTCTTGGAGGAGAAGGGTGCTGCTTTGAAGGCAGTAGAAAAAGATCTCAAGTGGGTTGTAGAGGAGGGTGCTGGCAGAATCGTGGAAAAGGTTTTTCTGATTCCCGAATTTATGCACGGGATCAACCGCATCCGTCGGACAAGTTATGTGGCTGGTGAAGAAGCAGGTAGGCGCGGTCTTCGCCAGGAATTGAAGATTGGGGGTCCGGATGCTGGGGAGGGAGGCTCGGCCTCCGAGTGTGCCAGGGAGGTTGATGATGCGATGGAAGAGTTCGCAACTCTTGATTATGCAGGTTTGCTGAATTTGGGGGAGCTTGGGGTGGATGGCTTGAAGGAGTTGCTCAAGGTGGAGGCTGATGGGTGAGTCGTTTGTTTATATATTTCAATATGGTTGTAATGATATTCCTGGATAATTTCTTCTGTTTTGGTAGTTATGGACAAATGTTTTTTTTTTATGTATGGTGAACAAGGTTATGGTTGTATGTTGACTTTGTTTGGTTGGTTGTGTCTGTGGATTACTTTCCTTTTGGAATAGTGTTTAGTTGTTTGTGTCATATCGATTCTGGTTTGAGAATGATAGATATGAATGTAAGCAGTGTTTAGTTGGTTGTATTGGGGTGTAACTTAATGCGAGTGGTGCTCGGCCAATAGTATTAAGTTGTGACTTAATACGAGTGGTGCTCGGCCAATTGTGTTAAGTTGTGACTTAACATAGATGGTGCTCGACCATTTGTATTAAGTTGTGACTTAATACGAGTGGTGCTCGGCCAATTGTGTTAAGTTGCGACTTAACATAGATGGTGCTCGGCCATTTGTATTAAGTTGTGACTTAATATGAGTGGTGCTCGGCCAATTGTGTTAAGTTGTGACTTAACATAGATGGTGCTCGGCCATTTGTATTAAGTTATGACTTAATACGAGTGGTGCTCGGCCAATTGTGTTAAGTTGTGACTTAACATAGATGGTGCTCGGCCATTTGTATTAAGTTGTGACTTAATACGAGTGGTGCTCGGCCAATTGTGTTAAGTTGTGACTTAACATAGATGGTGCTCGGCCATTTGTATTAAGTTGGTTGGGTGATCAGGCCAACCAATTGTTATTAATATGCCTTAAACATAAACGTCATGCTATATAATCGTCAAAATCCGATTTTTTTCAACATCAAATCCATTACGTGTGTTCGAAGATAGCAAAGAAAGAAAAAGAAAAGAGGGATGTCGCAATTGGTATTCGGGCCTCCTTGTATTAATCTTTAGAAATGAAAGTTTTTCAGATGCTGAATATTCCATGTCCTCGGTATCGGGTTGCCATCCATGGTTTCCAGCACATATGCCCCGTTCTGGTGTGCCTCTACCACCTTATATGGACCCTCCCATGTTGGGCCTAACTTCCCCCTCGGCTGGGCATGGCTAACTTCATTTTTTCGCAATACCAAGTCACCTACTTTGAAAGCCCTTCCTTTCACCCGTCTGTTATAGTACCTTTCTGTGTTAGACTTATACCTTGCCTGTCTAACGCTGGCAAGTTCATGTCTTTCTTCCAGCAAATCCAAATTGTGTCTTAGGTCCTCCTCCGTCTTTTCAGTGTTGAAGGCAGAGACCCATAGAGATGTTATGGAAAGTTCTGGCGGGAGCATTGCTTCTGATCCGTACACCAGGCTGAATGGTGTTTCTTGTGTGCTGGTTCTTGGTGTTACTCGGTAGGACCAAAGAACGCTTGGTAGCTCCTCCACCCAGTTGCCTTTGGCCTTTCCCAGTCTTTTCTTGATTCCATTCACCATGGTGCGGTTAGTAACTTCTGTTTAGCCATTGGCTTGTGGATGAGCAACCGACGTGAACTGCTGTCGGATTCGTCTTTCCTCGCACCATCCTCGAAAGGGATTTTCGGCAAACTGTAGTCCATTGTCACTAATTAATACTCGTGGGGTGCCAAACCTGGTGAGTATGTGTTTCCACATGAATTTGATGATGCTACGTCCAGTTATGGAGGCTATAGGCTCTGCCTCTACCCATTTGGTGAAGTAATCAACTGCCACGATTAGGAATTTCACTCTTCCTGGAGCTTCCGGAAAAGGCCCGACAATATCGATGCCCCATTGGAAGAATGGCCATGGGCTTGTTATGCTTGTCAGGGTTGCTGCGGGTAGATACTGTGTTGGGGAAAAAGTCTGGCATTCTACACATTTGCATGTTATCTCCACTGCATCGGTATGAATGTCGGGCCAGTAAAATCCCATTCGCAGGATTTTGCTCGTTAACGCCCTTGCTCCCTCATGGGCCCCTGCTAGCCCAGAGTGTATTTCGTCTAGTGCCTGACATCCTTCTTTCCTTGTTATACATTTTAGCCAGGGGTCAGGTATCCTTTTTTGTAAAGATTCCCTTCGATTATGGCAAAGTTGGGAGCTTTGACCCGGATCTTGTGGGCTTCTGTGTCATCTTTTGGAAAGGTCCCATGTTGGAGGTATTCCATAAATGGAGTACTCCAAGTTGTTGAGCCCTCTGATGTTTCGTTAACTTGTTTTTCTTTGATACTGCTCTCAGGTAACACCTCGACTAACACCTTTTTGGTTAAATGGTCGAATTATGTTGAAGCTAGCTTACTCAAGGCGTCGGCTCGCCTCTTTTCTGACCGGGGGATCTGTTTAATTGAGAAACTATCAAAAGATTTTGTGAACTTTTGTACTGCTTTCATGTATTTTTGCATTCGTTTGTCTCTGGCTTCGTATTGGCCATTTATCTAGTTCGTCACCAATAACGAGTCACTTAAGGTTGTCACTTGCTTTGCCCCATTTTCAATTTCTAGTCGAAGTCCCGCCAATAAGGCTTCATATTCCGCTTCGTTATTTGATGTTCAAAAGTCAAAGCGCAATGCGTACGTGATCTCTTCCGTCAGCTGCCGCCGTCCACCTGAATCCTTCCTTGTTGACTTCCCCTTTTAGCGTGTTGAAGAGTGGAAGGGCTTTCTCTGCTGATTTTGCAATGAAACGACCTAATACTGTTAACTTTCCATTCAATGTCTGCATCTCTTTCAATGTGGCTGGAGGCTTGGTCTCGAGGGCATCTTGTACTTTAGCGGGATTGGGGAGGATACCTTGGTTTGTCACATAATATCCCAAGAAATGGCCTTCCTCCACACCAAATACACATTTCGTGGGGTTTAGCTTCATCTTAGCCTGTTCCAATGTTTTAAGTGTCTCTTCTATGTCTGTTATTAATACGGTCTCTTCCAAGCTCTTGATTACCATATCATCGACGTAGACTTCTATGTTTCGCCCGATTTGGTTGCGGAATAATTGATCTACCAGTCGTTGGTATGTTGCACCTGCATTTTTCAATCCAAAGGGCATTTTCCGATAGCAGAACGTTCCTCGATCAGTGTAAAGTGCTGTTTTTCTTCGTGTTCTTTTTTCATTTGTATTTGGTGATAGCCCTTGTATGCGTCTAGAAAACACTTCCACCGAAAGCCTTGAAGTGATTCAACTTTTTGATCTATCTCTGGTAAAGGGTAGCAATCCTTGGGACAAGCTTTGTTTGGATCTGTGTAGTCTATACACATCCTCCAACTTCCGTCGCTCTTCTTGACCATTACCGGGTTGGCAATCCAGTCAAGGAAAATAGCTTTTCTCAATATTCCTGCTGCAACTAATTTGGTCACTTCTGCATTAATTGACATGTTTCGTTCACCCGCCTGGCCCCGCTTTTTCTGCTTGATGGTATTACTTCCAGGCTTAACATTTAAACTGTGCTCTATTACATCTCTGTCTACTCCCACCATATCGGCAGGCTCCCATGCAAATACGTGTTTATATTGTTTAAGGAGAATAATCACTTTCTTTCTTGTTTCTAAAGGAAAACTGGTACCAATACTAATCGGTTGCTTGGGGTAATCTTGGTTAAAAATTTCTTTGTCGTTTAACTCTTCCGTTCTGGCCTTTTTGGCTGGCCTGATAATATCTTTTGGTTGCATGACTTGACAGCATCTTAGAGTCTAGGGGCTTGCGGCCAGAACGCAAGCTACCCCATTTGGTGTTCTGAATTTCATGAGGCCATGCACCGTAGATGCTACCGCCCCGAACTTTAGTAGTCCTGGCCGTCCCAAAATCATGTTATGCTCTGAGGGTGCTCTTACAACGACAAATTCGATGAGTGACGTTTTGTGGAGTTTTTCGTCGAAACTCTTCAGCGTGAATGGTAGGGAGATGGTTCCAAGTGGCCATATACTATGACCAGTGAATCCTACGAGTCGTCCCCTGGCGGGCTTCAGCTCTTCTTTGACGACTTGCGGCAGTAGGGTAAAACAGTGTTCATGTATGATGTCGGCAGCACTTCCGCTATCCACATATACTCTATGGATTTTGATATTTTGGACATATCCAGTGAGTACCAAAGGGTTATCTCCTTGCCAGCTTTCAGGTCTCGGGTCGTCAATTCAGAAATTTAAGTTCAGGGGGCCGACATCATGATGTGTGTGTTCTCTATCAAGGCGGTCAGGTCGTTTCTAACTAGCCCGAATAGCTAGAATCTCGAGAGCTTTACCACCTGCTTTATCATCCTTCCTTCCTCGTTCAGCCTTTCTTTCTGCTTCAAATTGTTCTCGTAGTTTTCTTGCTATTTCTACCAAATTACCCTTCAGGTGTTTCTCCTCCATTTCTTTCTTCAGCATGGCACAATCAATGGTGTCATGGGCCCTGCTCTTATGATATTCGCAATATCGTTGTTTACTATCTGGGGCTTTGTTCGTGATAGATTCTTTAACTGTATAGATATCTGTCTGCCTGTTCCGGAGTTCCTCTCGATAAAGTGGATTGAACGTCGTGGAGGTCTACCTCCTCTTGGAGGAAGGTTGGAATGGTCCTGGCGTCGACTGTGAGAATGATAACGATCGTGTCGCTTGTATTGGCCATCGGTTGTTGCCTTGAGATACTGTTGCTTTTCTGCTGTACCTTCTTCCTGTCTAAGGAACCTTTCGACTCGTTCCTTCATCTCGTGTCGGGTTTGTGGAGGTCTTCCTAGGAATTTTCGGGATAATGGTCCTGGTAACAATCCCCAGGTGAATGCTCCCGTCACCTTGCGGTCATCCTGTCCCGGTACATCTAATGTAGCTTTGTTAAATCGCCTGAAGTAATCTTTCACAGACTCGCCTTCCCGCTGTTTGCAACCCATTATGGCGTGATTATCGCCCCTATATTTGCGTAGTTGCATGAAATTGGTTAGAAACAATTGTTTCAACTGCTCAAAGTTGTATATACTGTTCGGTGCTAAAGTTTTGAACCATGCACCCGCGTTCCCGTCCAGCGTTGTCGGGAAGTACGTACACCAAAAGCGTTGATCTAACTTCAGCAAGGTCATGTGCCACTCATAAGTGTCAATGTGGCTGTCTGGGCATGTGGTTCCATTGTATACCTTCAACGTTGGTAGTTTAGCCATACTCGGGATCTCGTAATCCAGGAGTTCTTTGACAAAAGGGGAGCGCGGTGCAGTAATTGTCGGAATTGGATTCAGTGTTTGTGGTTGGAAGGATTGGTAGAATGGCACCAATGGGTATTGTGGTGTCATGTAGGGTGGGTTCATTATTGGAGCAGTAGGATAACTGTTAACGTAAAATGGTGGTGGGGTGAATTGAGTTGGAGGTGTAGGGGAGCTTACAAAGAAATTCCGCGATACAGTGGGTGTCGGAGATGGGGTCGACGGTGTTCCCGCGACAAACAATGGTGGAAAAGGCGGTAAGAAACTTGCCGGGACTAGGGTTGTCGTTGACACTCCTGCCGTTGCGAGAGTAACCAATGGAGGTGGGAACGGCGGTTGCGTTGCTGTTGGCCTTGTGTGGGGTAAAGGGTTATCAAAAGGTAGCGGCGGCGTCAACATGGTTGGCATCGAGGTCTGCCACGGTGAGACAGTTGTTATGGGCGATGCCGCCGTAACCGCTTGGGGTGCAGTCACCGGAGTCGAAGGTGTTACTTCTCCTAGTGACGTCATAGGTCGCATTAGACTTCGTTGGGCGTCGCCCTATTGACTTCCGGATGGTGTCGCCATTCAAGGTTGGGAGATTGTTGTTCTTTGCTTCGTCACACAAACGGATGGCGCCAATGATGCAACCTTTAGTCTCGGAATGATCTCCTGAACGATGGGATCCTGGACCTGCGTTCACCACAACAGAGAAATGAGGTCAGACGCACTCCGGGAGGCGGTCCCAGGAGGGCGCTCCGACGGTTAAGTTAGCACGGTGGTCGGAAAGTATGGATTGAGTATTTAAAAAGTGAGAGTAAGTGGCGATATGTGATGATGATCTCACCGAGGGCACGATCATCATATACCGTTATACCTGTGTGGGGACCATTTGTCAGTTGGTAGCGGATCTTTATCTTATTGGTTGATCGTCTGCTGCTAACTGTGATTGGTTCATTCATCTGGCCAGGTGGTAGCACGGGGACCACCTGGTTCGATCGTGTCTCAACGGATCGCACGATGATCGTTACAGGGTGATATGCTATTCTGGTATTGGTACATGTGGCAATCAGCCATTGGTGACTGTCGAGTCGGGTACGATCCAGCCAGGCCTCTGGCGGCTGGCTGTCTGTCTGGATGTTAGTGAGTCATGCCGCTGGCATGCTGGCGAGAGGCTATGCGTATCAGTATGATACACTATCACTTAGTGTTTCTGGATTGTGACAACCAGTAGTAGTAGGTTAAAGTCATTATTTTCGTATTTGAATGTTTTGGATCTTCTGGTTTTGAGTTTAATGCAAGTAATAATTTAGTTCATGTTTTATTGCACTTTTTAGCTTTATTTGTGTTTGAATGAGTTTGAATGCTATTGAATTGTGTTCTTGTTTCTGGATTCTGAATATTATTTCTGGTTTCATTAAGAAATCTAGGGTTAGACTTTGGTTTAGTTCTATTTAGTTTATGTTTGATTTTGGTTTTGGACTTTGTTTTGGAATTGTCTTTTCTGTATGTTTTTGGGAAAGGGGAGTTAGTCCCTCTGGCTGTAGCGTGACACTACAGTTGGTAAGCTATCGTCTTGTCTTGACCACCAAACTCCTATGGATCGACCCTTACAACCACTGTACTAGTGTGTGTGAGGTTTTATTTTCTTATTTTTGAGCGCACGATGACCTAGACGTGTCAACAGGGGATCGCATTTCAAGAATTTCAAGTTTGGTCAGCTATTGAAGCACTACGGGGTCAAACACCATACCATCCACAGACAAGTGGCCAGGTGGAAGTTTTTAACCGGCAAATCAAGGAGATTTTCCAGAAGACGGTCAAGACAGATCGGTTACAACGATTAGATGATGCACTATGGGCCTACAGAACTGCCTATAAGACACCGATCGGAACTACACCTTATCTGTTGGTTTATGGGAAGGGATGTCACTTTCCGGTGGAGTTAGCTAATCGAGCGTTATGGGCAACCAAGCAGGTTAATATGGACTATGATGAAGCCGGGAAGGAGCGGAAACTGCAGTTATCTGAATTGGAGGAGCTGCGTGATGAGGCTTATGAAAATGTTGCTACATACAAATCAAAGATGAAGCGGTACCACGATGATAAGCTCAGACTGAAGACCTTCGTAGTGGGGCAGAAAGTGTGGCTCTATAAATTCAAGGTTAAAAATGTTCCCCGGAAAGCTAAGAAGCAAATGGAATGGACCGTATGAAGTTGTTAGTGTCACAGAATACGGTACTGTGGAAATTCGAGACTTCAAGGGAGGGCTGCCATTTAAAGTCAACGGGTATAGGTTAAAACCTTATGTCACTTTGGGTACTTTCCAGAAGTTGGAGGTAGAAATAGTTGAGTTTGTAACCGACATTCTAGAATACGTTCAATAGCCAGGTAAGTGCACGTCCGACTGAAGACGTTAAACTTAGCGCTTGTCGCAAGGCAACCCGATCATGTGTAAATTTTGCATTTTAGCTTTTTGTTTAATCGATCACGGTAAGAAAAGAACAAGTGTGGGGTCATTTTGGGAAATTTATAAACCGCGACGCGGGGTCCTTAAGTCCGTGTCGCGCGTAAGTATGTTTTCGCGATTACGGATAGACTTGAATCAAACACTCGCGACGCGGGGATCATTGATCTGCGCCGCGTCCTTATCCGATTTCGAATTTGAGATAAACACCAAAACAAAGTTTGAAACAAAACCCAAAACCTCCATACTTGTATAAATTCGAAATTGCAAAAACCTTTTCAGTTTCTTACTGTTATTCAACCCTCGGCAGTGCATAGCACATTTTTGTATTATTTTTGCTGTTTTTCTTTTTGCATTTAATTTGTTTGTGAAGTGTTGCATGTGAATACCAAATGGAGTCTATGGAGGATTTGTTTCAAGCAAGTGTGGGGTCAATGTACCCCTACACTTGCCATTTCATCGGCGTGTTTACTGTTGCGCCACAACTCCTGAAATTCTGAATCGTGAGCAGTTCGTATTTTTGTATCCTGTGACAATCAAGTTCCATCAGGCAGTCAACCGTCTAAAAGGGGTAACTCTTTCTCCCTTATTCTGAAATAATTTATGTACAACGGGGACGTTGTACGGTTTTAAGTGTGGGGTGTGGACGGTCCAAAGAGCGTTTTTGAAATTTTTGCAGGAAACAGCCAATTTTCAAAAATTTTAGCAATTTTTCAAAATTTTTAATAGATTGTAATTTTGAAACGAATAGCTTTTGAATGTTATAGCTTGGTATTTTTCAAGAAATACTATTTAGTTGTTATCATACTATTAGTTTAGTCAAATAAGTTGAGTTTTAGGAGTTAAAAGATTGGAATATATTAGGATTGGAATTTAGGAAGGGACTGTCAATCAGTGGCCTTTGTTGTTCGAGCCGGTAGTTCTAAAATGGGTGGCCTCGAAGAGACACTTATGCACCTTACCACCTAAGATCTTCTGGTCTGGGATGGCATTTCTGAAAGCTCGTTACACGGACAACATCGAAAGTCATGGATAGTTCGTTAATGGCCTTTAGAATCTGACTGAGTTTGTACACTTCTTTGAGGACAGAAAATTTATAATCAAGGGTTCTTTAGAAAGTCATGAATTCCAAAGGATATTCTAGTTATTTTTGCAAAAACTATTTCAATCTAACTCTGGGAACAATAAGCTTTGAAACTGAAAGTTTTAAAAAATGTTTGAGTCTTACTTAAAATCTGTTAAAAACTCTCTTGCTTGGGGACAAGCAAGACACAAGTGTGGGGTATTTGACAACGCCTAGTAATATCAAGTATTTTAGTCGTTGTTAGGCCCTATTCTTGGTGAATTTCGTCAAATATATATTGGTATTTCTCACTTTTTGTGCTAGTGCTTGTGTGCAAGAAAATGTTATAAACGGGGACTAAAAGCGGACAATTGGAAGAAGTTTTGAGGATAAGGCCAAATCAGTCGAATGAACACGGACGCCACGGGAATGAAGGCATGCGCGTTGCGCCACGTCAACGATGAGGCGGTGAAGAGAAATTCAAACTGCGAAAAAACGGGGATAAGGCAATCGCGCGACGTGGCTTGCGTCTTTACGCGCCGTGGATTCTTAATTTTCACAAGTATAAATAGAGGTCATTAGGACGAAATCAGCAGGCAAGGAACGACCCCTAAGGTGGAGTTAAGGCTTCTTTGACTCAAGGAATCGAATTTCAACAACCTCTTTTGGTATTTCTTATGTTTTCATTTTAATTTCAGTATTAGTTTAGTTTAATTAGCTTTTAGCTTAGTGTTTCTGGATTGTTTCAACCAGTAGCAGTAGGTTAAAGTGGTTATTTTCGGATTTCAGTACATTGGACCTTTTGTTTTCTTTTTAATACAAGTAATCATTCGGTTTATGGTTTTATTGCACTTTTTGGTATTTATTGTGTTTGAATGCTTGTTGAATGCAATTGGTTTGTGTGTTTACTTCTGGATTCTGAGCTTTGTTTCTGATTTCAGTAAGTAATCTTAGTTTAGAACTTGGTTTGGTTTAGTTTAGTTTATGTTTGTTTTGAATTTTGGCACTTGTTTTGGAATTGTCTTTTTAGTGTGTCTTTGGGAAAGTAGAGTTAGTCCCTCTTGCTGTAGCGTGACACTATAGTTGGTAAGCTATCGTCTTTTCTTGACCACCAAACTCCCATGGATCGACCATTGCTACCGCTATACTAGTATGTGTGAGGTTTATTTTCTTATTTTTGACCACGCGACGACCCGTGCGTTGTTAGTGTTGTTCAACAGCAGCAGGAGCGATCTTCTTTGGAGGTTTCGTCGACTTCTTCGCCTTGGATTTCGCCATCGCATGTGAAGATGGAGAGATTGGCATGGATTCGGACGAAGATTGGGCAGGTTCGGTTGGATCTGACTAAATCGTTTCTACAGTGTGCAATTCAAGAAATTTGGAACTCATAGGAACCATTCCATATGCATGATTTTTGGTAAGCGAAGAGGTTTCCCAGACTCCATCTGAGAAGAAGGAGCTAGATAACGGCAAATTTATTTTTCCACAAAGCACTTCACTCCATCTTCAATAGGAACCTTTAAGGACGAATGCATATGTTGTTGTTGGGATTTGATCATAATAACAAAAACATTCATACAGTGGAACACTTAACAAGATCAAATGACATAAATATCACCAAGAGCCTAGTTCAGCATCATGCGGTTCTTAACATTTATTGCAACTTAAAACATGAACATAATTGTACCTCAACTAATCTCCTTCTTTGAGATCGAGTTAATGCCACCTTGTATTGGATGAACAGGATCCAAAGTAAAATCCCACTGATGATTCACACCCAGGAATTCTAGAAAACCATATAGGCAGAATTTCCACTTGGGAAAGGAGGAAAAAAACTCAAACCCTAGAGAAGGATGAGAAATTGTAGAAAGGGAGGGAGAAAGGGAGGTGGCGGCTCACTTTGGAGGCCTAGGATGCTTAGGGTTTGACCCCTAAGCATCTATTTATACTGGAGGGCTCCTAGGGTTTCAAACTTAAGGAGCCTCCTTACACTTCACCACATAGACTTGTTTCCATTAATTAAAATTTTAATTAATCACAATCAAATCCCTGTAATTAATTTTGTAAGATTAAATTAAGAACAAAAGCAAACAATGAGAACACCAAGTGTATGTGATGCGATCTCTAGTCTTGGAATAGTCCCCTGAACGATGGAATCCTGGACCTGAGCTCACAACAACAAGGAAATGGGGTCAGACGCACTCCGGGAGGCGTTCCCGGGAGGGCGCTCCGACGGTTAAGTTAGCACGGTGGTCGGAAAGTATGGATTGAGTATGAAAGAATGAGAGTACAATGGTGATATGTGATGATGATCTCACCAAGGGCGTGATCATTATATACCGTTATACCTGCGTGGGGACCACTTGTCAGTTGGTAGCGGATCTTTACCTTATTGGTCAATCATCTGCCGCTAACTGTGATTGGCTCATTTATCTGGCCAGGTGGTAGTTCGGGGACCACCTGGTTCGTTCGTGGCATAACGGATTGCATGATGATCGTTGCAGGGTGATGTGTCATTCTGGCATTGGTACACATGGCAATCGGCCATTTGCGACTATCAAGAGAGTCCAGCCAGGCCTCTGGCGGCTGGCTGTCCGTCTGAATGCTGGCGAGTCGTGCCGCCGGCGTGCTGGTGAGAGGCTGTGCGTATCCGTATGATACATTATCAAGTCCCTCCAATCTTGGTAGTCAAGGCGATGGCGTGGTCTAGTTTTGACTAGCAAGATTGGAGAAGTAGCAATTCATTTTCCGAGAAAATCGGCGTCGTTATGATTGACATGAGTGATGTGACTTATCCGTTTCCATCATTAGGAACGTTTTTCAATTTCCCGCTTTTCGTTTCATCTTTATATTGCTTTTTAGGGTTTTTTCTGACTTCCCCTTTCTCTTACGTTTTACTCACTTGCTTGTTCCTGTCTTCCCATTGTCGTCTTCCTTCTTTCTTCTCCCTGCCTTTCAAAAATGGCAAGCAACGATCAGCAAGAAATCCCTGATGATGTTTACGGTCCTCTAGTTGAGAGGTACGGTTTCCAGCCCGAGGATGGGGTCCTTGTTCCCGACGCCGATGTAGGGTTTTCTTTGCCCCCTGTCACACCCCCGACCGAGGCGGCGGAACATGCCGGGCTGTGCGACTAAGTTCTTGGATCACAGGCAATTGAGTATACAGTACAAGTACAACAATAAACCAAAGGATAGTTGTATTTCATCTTGAAGTTTGAATACATGGTTCTTACAAATAATAATAGTAGAGTACATGAAATGCCTTAACAGATATAACAAAACTAGGTTGCCTGAAATCCGTGAAGATTTCCATCTTCTGAAAGTCTCATTGATTTCCTGAGAATACATGTAGTTTTGAGGGTCAACACAAGGTTGGTGAGAGTTACAGGTTTTCTGCTAAACACAGCACTGATACTTTTAAAATAACTAAAAGTATTCCTTTTGTAAGTATAACCATACTTGTAAATGGGTTTGTAAAGAGTTGCTGAAAATCGTAAGTAATACCATACTTATAAATGAATTGTATAGAGTTTTTGAAAACCATAAGTAACACCATACTTATAAATGATATGTACGTTTATGAGAAAACCATCAATGCGTATAGTTGAGTCCTATAACCGAGCTATTCGACTGAAATGTACCCCCCTACAATGCTTCATGGACGTCATAGTAATGAAAAAGATAAGTATCACCTACATCGATTTGCAAGTCGAAGTTGTAGCTAACAACCATAGGTGGGGGTGTCAACCCGTATAGATCTATACATATGTATCTCGCTCTGCTTGATTAACGGCTATAGTAGTGTGGGGGTCTAAGTATTTCTACTTAGTTATGAATAGTGTCTCACTATCTAAGCCATTGATAAATGTAGGATAGACAAGTCTAATCTAGTATGTTGATAAGTATATACGTAAAAGAGTACAATACTTGCTTATTGAAAACATTTTATAAAGGTATAATAACATTTATAAAACTTGATATGAAATTGGTAAATGTTTATATTGCACATGTATTCTCCCCCATAATATATAAAAACATAGACAAAGGGGCCGTAACACTCACATTTGAAGCGTGAATTCAGTTTAGATATAAGAACGATCATGTTTGAGAAACACCGCGAAATAACACCACAAAACAACAAGGTTTTGTGCGGCGAAGTAATGGTGCGACGGTAGTGGAGCGATGGCCAATGGTGGTGGTGTTCTTGGCTAAAAGGAGAGCAATTGGAGAAAGAAAGAAAAAGCTAGAAGCTTTGGTGAATTGGTGAAGAAAATGAGATGCAAAGCCTCTTATTTATAGTCTCATGGAGTAGTTGGGGTTGGTGAAGGTGATGTCGTGGATGACATAATTCATGCGCAAGATCCCGATGTCTAATAATTTTTTTGAGACCGGAGAATTGTCGAGCCGAGTGCACCGGTTTCAGAAACCCAAACGGATTTATTTTTCGAGTTGTAGAACACTGGGAAAACGTGTTTAAATATGTGCGTTTGATTATCCGTAGCATCCAGCGTTTGATTTTATAAATATTTTTGCTAAAAATATTTCGAGTATGGAATCCAATAATAGACCATAGTCTGAGTCCAATAATGTTCTCGGAATTTCCATATGAGGTGCGCAAGTGCCTCAATGCATCGAAACGATTTATGTAGTTAAATAAAATCAGTGTTATACTGGTTTGTTTTGGCTTGTTTTCTTATAACAGTCGTAAATTTTGCATATGAGCTCCGTTTTGAATGTTATTTATATTTCCGGAATCAGGGAAACATATACTCTGAGGTTAGATTGCTTGTTTTGTTTCACAAATGGTTAATACTTATTTTCAGTTTTTCAGACGTATTAACTAGGGTTTCAGTTTGTGCTTGAGATATTCCATTATAGGAAGTAAGATTTTATCTCGTATCTTATTTTAATCGTAATGACACTATATTTTCCAAAGTATGCATTGAAGCTCAAAAGGTTTGGTTATAAAGAGGTTTGCGGTGAATTAACTGTTTATAGTTCTAGGTATAAATTTTCGGGATGTCACATTACCTCCCCGTTAAAGGAATTTCATCCCGAAATTATTTCGTAACATAACACTTCTGCTCGATCGTGTAGAAGTCACACGGGTCGTGTTCTAGTTACTAGCATCCAGTAGCATCAAGTAGACTTACACGGGTCGGGTTTCGGAGCACGGGTCGGATTTTTAAAAGTTAACGATGCTAACTTTAAAGGTTAGTGTCGCTAACCTGCTTCAGTGGGGTTATTTGGACAGCTTTCCTCATTTACCCCATTTACGAACCAAAATTCTCCTAGTTTATTTTTATAGCAAAAGGTGCGAAATTTGGTCATTTTGATCAAGGATTTTGTGTAGTAAAAGTTTGTGGAGGTTGGATTTAACACCCGAAATGCGTTCTCTAGTTCTTAATTCACAAGGTTAGTTATTTTGAGTTTTAGGGTTTCAAACTCTACATGTCCAAATCTGAAAGTATGCTTTGATTCATCTCATGTGTTGTTAGTGGATTGCTAATATATGTTGTATTGAATTCTCGTTGCGAATATTGTGAAGTTTTAACGGTTGATTTGGTTTTTTTTTATAGCATATGATATTCACTAATTGTGATTTGTATTAGCTATTTATTTCTTAATCATTTAAGTTAAGTATTCTGGAAATGCCTGAGGATGTTTAAGATATGATATGTGATTTCATTTTACAGTTGATACTCATAGGATGGAAGGAAGTACGTAAGATACAGGTGAACCACGAGCTCTACAGATGTTAGATGAGTAGGTTCTAATTCATTATTTATGATTAGATTACTATATAATTGAATTAACTATTCTTTGAACTATTTCCGTTATCAGAAGATATATATATATATATATATATATATATATATATATATATATATATATATATATATATATATATATATATATATATATATATATATATATATAAATATATATATATATATATATATATATATACATACATACATATATATATATATATATATATATATATATATATATATATATATATATATATATATATATATAAATAATGTCTTTTCGTTATCCCGTCCTCATCGGAGTCAAGCCGCCAATTTGGAAAAGATATCACTTAGGGTGGTGAAAAGATTGCATCTACTGTAGATATTTTGAATTTCGGTATTAAGAACGTGAGTTGTCCTTTCAGTTCCTGCTGTAAGATGCTATATAAACGGGTATGTATCATCATTCGTATCTAAGATCTTTTCAGTCTCATTCTTTCCTACTACTAGTTTATTCTTATATAATTTCAGATTATCAATCGAGGCATGGAAAACAGATCTCATATGGAAAACTTGTCAGACGCTGAGCGGAATTTCCTAAGGGAAGAGGGTACCTCCCTATCGTTTAATCAGATACCTCTACTGGAGTCTGGTAATTATAATATCCTTAACTCCTTTTATTTCTTATTCATTTCTCTAGCGTTTTGATTTTGTTTTAAACTATGTGAGGTATAGATTTTCGAGATATATTACCGCTGGATCATCTTCAAGATGATCCTGAAGTTTTTCTTCTGATGGGTATTCTCCCTGAAGATCCACTGCCTTTAAATCAAGACATCGCTATTGGGCAATCTCAATATATACTTTCAGGTTAAGTCATTTTGTTGAGCTTTATGTTTATTTTTCTTAATTATCTAGCATACGTTATACACAGATCCATTTGTAGATGACCTTACTAATGATAATCTAAGCATGAACGTGCCCATACTGCATAGTGGAGTAGGTCTAACAAATCAGGGGTTTCAAACTGACATTCAAAATCAGGATCAAATACAGCCGATCCATGATGACATTATCGAGCTCGCTTCAGAGAATCCTGAGTCCGTGGGTGGTTTTCAATATCAGGATCATTTTCAATTGATCCAAAGTAACTTAGAAAGTTTCAAGAATGGGAATTCTGGGTTTATGGTTGATTTTGGAAATCAAGAACTATTACCCATAATAGGTAACAATGAAAGTGTTAGTGATCAGGATCATACACAATTGATCCAAAATGAAAACGTTTCAACCTCGAATCCTAGAACCTATGAAATTCGTAGAAAAAGGGGTTCTGGACATGCGTTGAGTAAGGAAACAATATCCATGCATTTTGATAAGCCCATTTTGGAAGCTGCAAGGGAACTCAACGTTGGATCAACACAGTTGAAGCAACGCTGTAGGAAGTTAGGCATCAAAAGTTGGCCTCGACGACAGATTAAGAGTCTACAAACTCTTATTAACCATACTCAGGTTAAGAATTGTATTTCTTTCTCCACAATTTTAATACCATGAGATTGTAATGACTGAAAGTATTTATGCAACAGGAATCGGATAATAATCCTAGTAGAGCATACGTAATACTTGGTCTAGAGAACGAGAAAATAACAATAGTCGAGGGTTCCAGTTCGAAGATAACTGATACCACAAAGAGATTGAGGCAAGCTGCCTTTAAGGCTGTTTACAAGAAAAGAAAGGTTCAGAAGAGGGAAGAAGCTTCATCAGGGACCCATACACAGCAGCAATCTCTGCCTTCTGTTTCTGCTATGAGTGGTTTTAACCATGATTTTCTCAAGACCATAAGTGAAGAGAACCCAGAAGACTTGGCAGGTGACATAGCGCGCCTTCGGCTTTCAGATTGAATTTCTACCAATATTAGTTTAATGGAAATGTTGGTAGGAATGATGGTAGGTTTTCGATAATAGTTATTGGTCAGGTATTATCAAAATATCAGGTTGACTGTGCAAGGATAGGGGCAGATAAAGTGTCTAAATGTATGGTTCTATAATATTATAACATATTCCTATAGTATTTTAGCTTCATATTCTATTTTAGAGTTTCTTTGTATGTGATTCTTGGTAAGTTTTTACACTTGTTGTTCACTACGATTATTCCTAAGTACATGTTAGTCACACATTGGACCAATATAGTTGATCAGGCTCTATGTATCCTAGGTATGATTACATACTTACCTAGGCCTACTCGTAGTGTTCAACTCATCTTATTACTTTTGTATTGTTCTGATTATGACACTGTTCTATTATGTATGTACTTATACTTTATAAAAATATCATTGTATGTTAAAAGTAATCTTTGTACGAAATGTTTTAGAGAGTTTTAGTCTCATTGTATTTATAGTTGTATATAGTGTTCTCATCGCGGGTCAGAGTATATATATAACTCCTATATATATTGTTGGTGGGGTTTGCAGTATTATTAGTTTTTGTTTTGTACCTCAAGACTATCAAATAAGGATCGGCCAGATGAGAAGTACCGGTGGGCAGGATCATTATGGCATTAAAGCTGTTCTGAATCCAAAACCTAAGCGATAGCTCAAACTAGACACCTCACCCGTAAATAGTCGAGAAGTAGTGTAATTAATAATAATACTTTTATTAGAAGCCTGTTGCTATAGTTGTATTCCTCTTTCGAGGATACGAGTTCTCTATAGCCAATTTAGGTCTGATACCATTCTGTCACACCCCCGACCGAGGCGGCGGAACATGCCGGGCTGTGCGACTAAGTTATTGGATCACAGGCAATTGAATATACAGTACAAGTACAACAATAAACCAAAGGATAGTTGTATTTCATCTTGAAGTTTGAATACATGGTTCTTACAAATAATAATAGTAGAGTACATGAAATGCCTTAACAGATATAACAAAACTAGGTTGCCTGAAATCCGTGAAGATTTCCATCTTCTGAAAGTCTCATTGATTTCCTGAGAATACATGTAGTTTTGAGGGTCAACACAAGGTTGGTGAGAGTTACAGGTTTTCTGCTAAACACAGCACTGATACTTTTAAAATAACTAAAAGTATTCCTTTTGTAAGTATAACCATACTTGTAAATGGGTTTGTAAAGAGTTGCTGAAAATCGTAAGTAATACCATACTTATAAATGAATTGTATAGAGTTTTTGAAAACCATAAGTAACACCATACTTATAAATGATATGTACGTTTATGAGAAAACCATCAATGCGTATAGTTGAGTCCTATAACCGAGCTATTCGACTGAAATGTACCCCCTACAACGCTTCATGGACGTCATAGTAATGAAAAAGATAAGTATCACCTACATCGATTTGCAAGTCGAAGTTGTAGCTAACAACCATAGGTGGGGGTGTCAACCCGTATAGATCTATACATATGTATCTCGCTCTGCTTGATTAACGGTTATAGTAGTGTGGGGTCTAAGTATTTCTACTTAGTTATGAATAGTGTCTCACTATCTAAGCCATTGATAAATGTAGGATAGACAAGTCTAATCGAGTATGTTGATAAGTATATACGTAAAAGAGTACAATACTTGCTTATTGAAAACATTTTATAAAGCTATAATAACATTTATAAAACTTGATATGAAATTGGTAAATGTTTATATTGCACATGTATTCTCCCCCATAATATATAAAAACATAGACAAAGGGGCCGTAACACTCACATTTGAAGCGTGAATTCAGTTTAGATATAAGAACGATCGTGTTTGAGAAGCACCATGAAATAACACCACAAAACAACAAGGTTTTGTGCGGCGAAGTGATGGTGCGACGGTAGTGGAGTGATGGCCAATGGTGGTGGTGTTCTTCGCTAAAAGGAGAGCAATTGGAGAAAGAAAGAAAAAGCTAGAAGCTTTGGTGAATTGGTGAAGAAAATGAGATGCAAAGCCTCTTATTTATAGTCTCATGGAGTAGTTGGAGTTGGTGAAGGTGATGTCGTGGATGACATAATTCGTGCGCAAGATCCCGATGTCTAATAATTTTTTCGAGACCGGAGAATTGTCGAGCCGAGTGCACCGGTTTCAGAAACCCAAACGGATTTATTTTTAGAGTTGTAGAACACTGGGAAAACGTGTTTAAATATGTGCGTTCGATTATCCGTAGCATCCAGCGTTTGACTTTTATAAATATTTTTGCTAAAAATATTTCGAGTATGGAATCCAATAATAGACCATAGTCTGAGTCCAATAATGTTCTCGGAATTTCCATATGAGGTGCGCAAGTGCCTCAACGCATCGAGACGATTTATGTAGTTAAATAAAATCAGTGTTATACTGGTTTGTTTTGGCTTGTTTTCTTATAACAGTCGTAACTTTTGGATATGAGCTCCGTTTTGAATGTTATTTATATTTCCGGAATCAGGGAAACATATACTCTGAGGTTAGATTGCTTGTTTTGTTTCACAAATGGTTAATACTTATTTTCAGTTTTTTAGACGTATTAACTAGGGTTTCAGTTTGTGCTTGAGATATTCCATTATAGGAAGTAAGATTTTATCTTGTATCTTATTTTAATCGTAATGACACTATATTTTCCAAAGTATGCATTGAAGCTCAAAAGGTTTGGTTATAAAGAGGTTTGCGGTGAATTAACTGTTTATAGTTCTAGGTTTAAATTTTCGGGATGTCACACCCCCGAAGGAAAAACTGGTATTTATTTGAAGACTTTCGATGCTGGGTATCGACTTCCAACGTCAAATTTTATGGAGGAAGTTTTGCGTCGCAACAGCGTTGGTTTACACCAACTAACGCCGAATTCAGTGAACAAGATAGTGGCTTTCGAGCTCTTGTGTCGTAGTTTGGGTATCGTTCCCGATTTTTATGTGTTCAAGCATTACTTTGGTGTTGTTGTTTCCGGTGAAAATTATGCCTTTTACAGAAGGACCTCCGTTCACACATTGATTCCGGAACCCAAGTACTCGCCAAAGCACTGGCAAGATAAGTGGTTATGGGTGAACTCTTCTCGCGTTGGGTATATGCATCATCGCACTGGTACGATTTCTGACCAAATTCCTAAATTGTTCCCCCATGAAGAGCAGATAGTGAAAACTTTAAACGGTTATCGTGTTGTTCCGGAAGAATTTCCCGAGTACATCCTGGCTGGTGGGGGTTTGAGCACATCATGGCGCATGAGGGGAAAAATGCCGGAGTTTTATGTGCTACGGAAGGGTATGCGTTGATCCTTCTTTCCTTTTCCCCTTTTTTGTCGATCTATCCTTGATGTTTCTCCTTTCTTGTTTTCGTTTACTTGCAGGTAGTCCATGCAAAGTGTGTTTTGAAGACGTTTTTGCTAAAGAATGGGGAAAAGGAGAGCTGAAGTATCGCGAGGTCGATTTGGTCGACAAAGTAGCTGCCCCCTTTGCTTTTCGAAACCTAGATGTAACTGCCCGAGGCACAGGGATACAGGGCTTGGAGGGCGAGAAGGCCAAAGGAGAGGGATCTGGAAGTGTTCCGTTGATAGATGCAAAAGTGGGAGGGTTGTCGAAGAGTGATCGCGAAGAGTCTTCTGAATCGGTGCGAGATAGCAAGGAGGGTATTTTGAGGGGGTTGGACAGGTTGGCAAACAAGAGAAAGTTGGAATGGGGGCTGTTGGAGGGTTCGGAGAATCCTCCTGATACAAGGCTGATTAGAAGAGTAAGTCGGCGTCAGCTGTTAAACAACTTAAAGCAGGATGATTTGGGTATAATCTCCATTCCTGATGATGAGGAGGTGGATGCTGGTGAGAAAAAGGCTCCGGCAGGGTCTGGGAGCACTGGGGATCACGATGAGGGGTTTTCATTTGACCCAAAAGTCTTGTCTGGTTCTGGTGGAATGGAAAATTTAGGAGATGTTGGGGGTAATGATTTTGATGTTGGTGGTGGAGGTGGATTTGAGATAGGTGGGGGAAGTGGGTCTGGGGTTGGTGGTGGCATGGGGGCAGCTTTGGATACCCATGTTTGGTCTGACTTTTCATCGCTGCCCTTCGTCCATGAGTGGAAACTCGTTAATGGTTCTCGTCTGTTTCCTCAGGAGAATGCCGTTGACTTTGCTCTTCATGCATTTCCTCCGGCCGCCGAGGCGGAGATGGAGAACTTTTCTCATGACAATTTGGTTAACACCTTGAGGTTTTCTGCTGCTCAGTCTGCATATTATCTGGCAGCTGCAGCGAAGAGGATAGAGCGTTTATCAGCCTCTTCCTCTCTCCAAGAGTCTTTAAAGCTTGAAGCTCGTGATGCATTGGCCGGGAGTGCTCGTTTACGTGCACTAAATGTTGAACTAGAGGCTCACGTTGCTCGTTTGGAGGCTGCTGCTTGTCAGTTTGATCACAAACGTGAGTTGTTGGTTGCAGAAAAAATGTCGGTAGAAGAGCGATTGGAGAAGCTTGACCAAGATAACGAGGCTCTAATGATCCGTTCGGAGAATTTTGAAGCCGAATTATGTGAGAAAGATCGCCTGTTGGAAGAGAAGAGTATTGCCTTGGAGAAGATGGGAGATGACTTGAGGTGGATGGTGGAAGAGGGTGCTGTCAAAATTGTGGAGAAGGTATTCCTGGTTCCCGAGTTTGTGCATGGGATTAACCGTATTCGCAGGGCAAGTTATGTAGCTGGTGAGGAGGCAGGCAGGTGTGGTCTTCGTCAGGAGTTGAAGATTGGTGGCCTAGATGCTGGAGAAGGAAGTTCGGCTTCTAATTGTGCCAGGAAAGTTGACGATGCCATGGAAGAATTTGCATCCCTCGACTGTGCAGGGTTACTAAATTTGGGGCAGCTCGGGGTGGACGGCTTGAAGGAGTTGTTGAAAGTGGAAGCCGATGGGTAGGTTGTTAAATTTGTTTTTCGATATGGTTGTAATCAGTTTAATGTTTTGGACAACTTCTTTTTGTGTTTGGTTGGTTTAGGGTGGTTGTGGACAAATGTTTTGTTTATGTAATTGACGGACAGGTCTTTGGTCACTTGATATTGTAATTTGTTTTTGGTTGAAACAATGCTTGGTTATGTGTACTGTTGATGTGGGTGTCATTATTGTCAGGTCGGAGCTTAGTTCAACTGGTGCTCAATTATTCTTAAAGTTTAGATTTTGATATAAATGGTGCTTGGCCATTTGTTGATAAGTTGCGACTTAATGTGGGTGGTGCTCGGCCATTTCGTTATTAAGTTGTTACTTAATGCGAGTGGTGCTCGGACAATAGTATTAAGTTGTGACTTAATACGAGTGGTGCTCGGCTAATTGTGTTAAGTTGTGACTTAACATAGATGGTCCTCGGCCATTTGTATTAAGTTGTGACTTAATACGAGTGGTGCTCGGCCAATTGTGTTAAGTTGTGACTTAACATAGATGGTGCTCGGCTATTTGTATTAAGTTGTGACTTAATACGAATGGTGCTCGGCCAATTGTGTTAAGTTGTGACTTAACATAGATGGTGCTCGGCCATTTGTATTAAGTTGTGACTTAATACGAGTGGTGCTCGGCCAATTGTGTTAACATAGATGGTGCTCGGCCATTGGTATTAAGTTGTGACTTAATACGAGTGGTGCTCGGCCAATTGTGTTAAGTTGTGACTTAACATAGATGGTGCTCGGCCATTTGTATTAAGTTGTGACTTAATACGAGTGGTGCTCGGCCAATTGTGTTAAGTTGTGACTTAACATAGATGGTGCTCGGCCATTTGTATTAAGTTGGTTGGGTGATCAGGCCAACCTATTGTTATCAATACGCTTTAAACATAAACATCATGCTATATAATCGTCAAAATCCGATTTTTTGCAACATCAAATCCATAACATGTGTTCGAAGATAGCAAAGAAAAAAAAAGAAAAGAGGGGTGTTGCAATTGGTATTCGGGCCTCCTTGTATTAATCTTTAGAAATGAAAGTTCTTCAGATGCTGGATATTCCATGTCCTCGGTATCGGGTTGCCATCCATGGTTTCCAGCACGTATGCCCCGTTCTGGTGTGCCACTACCACCTTGTATGGACCCTCCCAAGTTGGGCCTAACTTCCCCCTCGGCTGGGCATGGCTAACTTCATTTTTTTGCAATACCAAGTCACCTACTTTGAATGCCCTTCCTTTCACCCGTCTGTTATAGTACCTTTCTGTGTTAGACTTATACCTTGCCTGTCTAACACTGGCAAGTTCACGTCTTTCTTCCAGCAAATCCAAATTGTGTCTTAGGTCCTCCTCTGTCTTTTTAGTGTTGAAGGCAGAGACCCGTAGAGAGGTTATGGAAAGTTCTGGCGGGAGCATTGCTTCTGATCCGTACACCAAGCTGAATGGTGTTTCTTGTGTGCTGGTTCTTGGTGTTACTCGGTAGGACCAAAGAACGCTTGGTAGCTCCTCCACCCAGTTGCCTTTGGCCTTTCCCATTCTTTTCTTGATTCCATTCACCATGGTGCGGTTGGTAACTCCTGTTTGGCCATTGGCTTGTGGATGAGCAACCGACATGAACTGCTATCGGATTTGTCTTTCCTCGCACCATCCTCGAAAGGGGTTTTCGGCAAACTGCAGCCCGTTGTCACTGATTAATACTCGTGGGGTGCCAAACCTAGTAAGTATATGTTTCCACATGAATTTGATGATGCTACGTCTAGTTATGGAGGCTACAGGCTCCGCCTCTACCCATTTGGTGAAGTAATCAACGGCCACGATTAGGAATTTCACTCTTCCTGGAGCTTCCGGAAAAGGCCAGACAATATCGATGCCCCATTGGAAGAATGGCCATGGGCTTGTTATGCTTGTCAGGGTGGCTGCGGGTCGATTCTGTGTTGGGGAAAAAGTCTGGCATTCTACACATTTGCGTGTTATCTCCTTTGCGTCGGCATGAATGTCGGGCCAGTAAAATCCCATTCGCAGGATTTTGTCCGTTAACGCCCTTGCTCCCTCATGGGCCCCTGCTAGCCCAGAGTGTATTTCGTCTAGTGCCTGACATCCTTCTTTGTTATACATTTTAGCCAGGGGGTCAGGTATCCTTTTTTGTAAAGATTCCCTTCGGTTATGGCAAAGTTAGGAGCTTTGACCCGGATCTTGTGGGCTTCCGTGTCATCTTCTGTCAGGGTCCCAAGCTGGAGGTATTCCATGAATGGAGTACTCCAAGTTGTTGAGTCCTCTGATGTTTCGTTAACTTGTTTTTCTTTGTTACTGCTCTCAGGTAACACCTCGACTGACACTTTTTTGGTTAAATGGTCGAATGATGTTGAAGCTAGCTTACTCAAGGCGTCGGCTCGCCTGTTTTCTGACCAGGGAATCTGTTTAATTGAGAAACTGTCAAAAGATTTTGTTAACTTTTGTACTGCTTCCATGTATTTTTGCATTCCTTTGTCTCTGGCTTCGTATTGGCCATTTATCTGGTTCGTCACCAATAACGAGTCACTTAAGGCTGTCACTTGCTTTGCCCCATTTTCAATTGCTAGTCGAAGTCCCGCCAACAGGGCTTCATATTCCGCCTCGTTATTTGATGTTCGAAAGTCAAAGCGCAATGCGTACGTGATCTCTTCGCCCTGAGGAATTTTTAGAATCAGGCCAGCCCCTGATCCTTCTTTTCCGGCTGCTCCGTCAGTGAATAAAGTCCATTCACATAGTTGTTCCTTGGCAGGAGAACTTCTGACAGTCGGTGTTTCTGTGAACAGTTGGTTGGGGACATCAATTAAGAAGTCTGCCAGCGCTTGTGCCTTGATGCCTGTGAGAGGCCGGTAAGTGAAGGCGTGTTCTCCCAGCTCTATGGCCCATTTGGCTAGTCTTCCGGAATTTTCTGGTTTTAGGAGGATCTGCTTAAGCGGCTAACTGGTGAGTACTTCAATGTGGTGCGCTTGGAAATATCGGCGGAGACGCCTGGCAGCATGTACGAGTGCTAGAACCAGTTTCTCGAGCATTGGGTAATTGATTTCCGGGCCTTGGAATGCTCGACTGATGAAATACACTGGGAATTGTGTGTTGCTCCTTTCCATTACTAATACCGTTGAGATGGCTTCATGTGACGCTGATAAATACATGGATAATATTTCACCTGGAATAGGACTAGCCACCGTAGGTAAGTTGGTCAATGCTTGCTTAAGATTTTGCCAAGCTCTGTCAGCTGCCGCCGTCCACCTAAATCCTTCCTTGTTGACTTCCCCTTTTAGCGTATTGAAGAGTGGAAGGGCTTTCTCTGCTGATTTTGCAATGAAATGACCTAATACTGTTAACTTTCCATTCAATGTCTGCATCTCTTTCAATGTGGCTGAAGGCTTGGTCTCGAGGGCATCTTGTACTTTAGCGGGATTGGGGAGGATATCTTGGTTTGTCACATAATATCCCAAGAAATGGCCTTCCTCCACACCAAATACACATTTCGCGGGGTTTAGCATCATCTTAGCCTGTTCCAATGTTTTAAGTGTCTCTTCTAGGAAACACTTCCACCGAAAGCCTTGAAGTGATTCAACTTTTTGATCTATCTCTGGTAGAGGGTAGCAATCCTTGGGACAAGCTTTGTTTAGATCTGTGTAGTCTATACACATCCTCCAACTTCCGTCGCTCTTCTTGACCATTACCGGATTGGCAATCCAGTCAGGGAAAATAGCTTCCCTCAATATTCCTGCTGCAACTAATTTGGTCACTTCTGCATTAATTGCCATGTTTCGTTCACCCGCCTGGCCCCGCTTTTTCTGCTTGATGGTATTACTTCCAGGCTTAACATTTAAACTGTGCTCTATTACATCTCTGTCTACTCCCACCATATCGGCAGGCTCCCATGCAAATACGTGTTTATATTGTTTAAGGAGAATAATCACTTTCTTTCTTGTTTTTATTGGCAAACTGGTACCAATACGAATCAGTTGCTCGGGGTAATCTTGGTTAATAATTTCTTTGTCGTTTAACTCTTCCGTTCTGGCCTTCTTGGCTGGCCTGATAATATCTTTTGGTTGCATGACCTGACAGCATTTTAGAGTCTAGGGGCTTGCGGCCAGAATGCAAGCTACCCCGTTTGGTGTTCTGAATTTCAGGAGGCCATGCACCGTAGATGCTACCGCCCCAAACTTTAGTAGTCCTGGCCGTCCCAAAATCATGTTATGCTCTGAGGGTGCTCTTACAACGACAAATTCGATGAGTGACGTTTTGTGGAGTTTTCCGTCGAAACTCTTCAGCGTGAATGGTAGGGAGATGGTTCCAAGTGGCCATATGCTGTGACCAGTGAATCCTACGAGTCGTCCCCTGGCGGGCTTCAGTTCTTCCTTGACGACTTGCGGCAGTAGGGTAAAACAGTGTTCATGTATGATGTCAGCAGCACTTTCGCTATCCACATATACTCTATGGATTTTGATATTTTAGACATATCCAGTGAGTACCAGAGGGTTATCTCCTTGCCAGCTTTCAGGTCTCTGGTCGTTAATTGAGAAATTTAAGTTCAGGGGGCCGACATCATGATGTGTGTGTTCTCTATCAAGGCGGTCAGGTCGTTTCTGACTAGCCCGAATAGCTAGAATCTCGAGAACTTTACCACCTGCTTTATTATCCTTCCTTCCTCTTTCAGCTTTTCTTTCTGCTTCAAATTGTTCTCGTAGTTTTCTTGCTATTTCTACCAAATTACCCTTCAGGTGTTTCTCCTCCATTTCTTTCTTCAGCATGGCACAATCGATGGTGTCATGGGCCCTGCTCTTATGATATTCACAATATCGTTGTCTACTATCTGGGGCTTTGTTCGTGGTAGATTCTTTAACCGCATAGATATCTGTCTGCCTGTTCCGGGGTTCCTCTCGATAAAGTGGAATGAATCGTCGTCGAGGTCTACCTCCTCTTGGAGGAAGGCTGTAATGGTCCTAGCGTCGACTGTGAGAATGATAATGATCGTGTCGCTTGTATTGGCCATCGGTTGTTGCCTTGAGATACTCTTGCTTTTCTGCTGTACCCTCTTCCTGTCTAAGGAACCTTTCGACTCGTTCCTTCAGCTCGTGTCGGGTTTGTGGAGGTCTTCCTAGGAATTTTCGGGATAACGGTCCTGCTAACAATCCCCAGGTGAACACTCCCGTCACCATGCGGTCATCCTGTCCCGGTACATCTAATGTAGCTTTGTTAAATCTCCTGAAGTAATCTTTCACAGACTCGCATTCCTGCTGTTTGCAACCCATTATAGCGTCATTATCGCCCCTATATTTGCGTAGTTGCATGAAATTTGTTAGAAACAATTGTTTCAACTGCTCAAAGTTGTATATACTGTTTGGTGCTAAACTTTTGATCCATGCACCCGCGTTCCCGTCCAGCGTTGTCGGGAAGTACGTACACCAAAAGCGTTGATCTAACTTCAGCGAGGTCATGTGCCACTCATAAGTGTCAATGTGGCTGTCTGGGCATGTGGTTCCATTGTATACCTTCAACGTTGGTAGTTTAGCCGTACTCGGGATCTGTAATCCAGGAGTTCTTTGACAAAAGGGGAGCACGGTGCAGTAATTGTCGGAATTGGATTCAGTGTTTGTGGTTGGAAGGATTGGTAGAATGGCACGAATGGGTATTGTGGTGTCATGTAGGGTGGGTTCATCATTGGAGCAGTAGGGTAACTGTTAACATAAAATGGCGGTGGGGTGAATTGAGTTGGAGGTGTAGGGGCGCTTACAAAGAAATTATGCGGTACAGTGGGTGTCGGAGATGGGGTCGACGGTGTTCCCGCGGCAAACAATGGTGGAAAAGGAGGTTAGAAACTTGCTGGGACTGGGGTTGTCGTTGACACTCCCGCCGTTGCGAGAGTAACCAATGGAGGTGGGAACGGCGGTTGTGTTGCTGTTGGCCTTGTGTGGAGGAAAGGGTTAACATAAGGTAGCGACGGCGTCAACAGGGATGGCATCGAGGTCTGCCACGGTGAGACAGTTGTTATGGGCGATGCTGCCGTAACCACTTGGGGTGCAGTCACCGGAGTCGAAGGTGTTACCGCTCCTAGTGACGTCATGGGTCGTATTGGACTTTGTTGGGCGTCGCCCTGTTGACTTCCGGATGGTGTCGCCATTCAAGGTTGGGAGATTGTTGTTCATTGCTTCGTCACACAAACGGATGGCGCCAATGATGCGATATCTAGTCTCGGAATAGTCCCCTGAACGATGGAATCCTGGACCTGAGCTCACAACAACAGAGAAATGGGGTCAGACACACTCCGGGAGGCGGTCCCGGGAAGGCGCTCCGACGGTTAAGTTAGCACGGTGGTCGGAAAGTATGGATTGAGTATGAAAGAATGAGAGTACAATGGTGATATGTGATGATGATCTCACCAAGGGCGTGATCATCATATAACGTTATACCTGCATGGGGACCACTTGTTAGTTGGTAGCGGATCTTTACCTTATTGGTCGATCGTCTGCCGCTAACTGTGATTGGCTCATTTATCTGGCCAGGTGGTAGTTCGGGGACCACCTGGTTCGTTCGTGGCTTAACGGATTGCATGATGATCGTTGCAGGGTGATGTGTCATTCTGGCATTGGTACACATGGCAATCGGCCATTTGCGACTATCAAGTCGGGTAGAGTCCAGCCAGGCCTCTGGCGGCTGGCTGTCCGTCTGAATGCTGGCGAGTCATGCCGCCGGCGTGTTGGCGAGAGGCCGTGCGTATCCGTATGATACACTATCAGTATGTATATTCAAACAGTCAAATGATTATATTCAATGTAAAAAGATAGTGCTCCAAATCTTTATGATGAGCAACTATCTTTTTACATTGAATATAATCATTCGACTGTTTGAATATTCATACACTTGGTGTTCTCGTTGTTTGTTTTGTTCTTAATTTGATCTTACAAGTGGTATCAGAGCAGGTTGTTTGCTGATCTGATATTGAGATTAATTTACTTTCTTTGATTTATGGTTTCAAATTGTTCTTGAATCCACTCTTCCGTGTTTCAGAGTTTTAATCTTGATAATTTTCCAGCAACGATCTGAAACTTTCAATGGCTTACAACGCGAACAACGCAATGATGAACTACATAGCCTTACTTTATTCCAGCAACAAGGCACCCATGGTTATTCCTGAACTCTACGATCAATGGGTCGATCGTATGGAGTATCACTTATCTAGTATCGACGAATATCTTTTATGATCATTGAGGTAAAGTCCTTTTACTGCTACTGTTCAAACCAGATTTGCTGCTAAATCTGGTGAAACTACAACTCCTCCTGTTGATACTGAAGCTGTTATTGCTGTGAACAAGAAGAGATCGAGAATGACAAGAGATGCATTCGCGAAATGAAAAGTGGTCTACCTCCTGTCGCCTTCAACCTGATCCGAAGGTCAAAATCAGCAAAAGATATTTGGGAGAGACTGAAGATGTGATACGAAGGTAGTTATGTCATCAAAAAGAGCATTGTCAACAACATTCTGGCTGATTTCAGCAACTTCAAACAACTGGACAATGAGAATATTGGTCAGACGTTCGAAAGTCACAACGAACGAAGACTTCACAACCCTAGACTTTTATATGTGCTAGTGAGGGACGAACCCCACTCCACATTTTAGAGGGTGTTTTTGAAACCTTCTTAGTTGGGACGTGGTTTAAGATGTGCGCTATAGTTTCTAAGGCATAACCCCATAAACTTATTGGAAGTGTAGCACGGCTCATCATGGATCGAACCATGTCCAACAATGTTCGATTTATCCTTTCTAACACACCATTGTGTTGTGGTGTTCTGGGAGGAGATAACTGTGAAACTATGTCACAGTTCGTGAAGACGATAGTAGAATTCAAGACTCATATATTCTCCACCCCTATTGGATCGGAGCATCTTGATCTTCTTGCCCAGTTGATTCTCTACATCGTTTTGAAACTCTTTGAACACTTCAAAGTTTTCTGACTTATGTTTAATCACATAAACGGTCCATAGACATCTATGTGGATTAGTTCTAACACATCCTTGCCTCTTTCACAGCTTCCTATGAATGGTGTTTTAGTCATCTTTCCAAGAAAGCAAGACTCGCATACATCGTCCGATTTTAAGTCGAATGATTCTAATATTCCTTCCGACTAGAGCTTGGCAATGCGATTCTTGTTTATATGGCCAAGGCAACAGTGCCACAGACGCGATTTGTCCAGAACATTCTTATTGGAATCAACATTTAAGATTATATTATTATTCCTACTAACGTAAACAACACTTTCATAAATACCATTACAATGACTAGATTTAAAAAACAACCATTTTTATAAACTAAGATATCACCATTGTCATTGTCAAAAGAAAATCTAAAACCATCCTTGAATAAAGCATAAAATGAAATAATGTTTCGATCCATATCACGCGAGTAGCAACAATTCAATAATTTTTAATGGAAAACTACTATCCAACATTAACTCATAGCTCCCAATCCTTGTAACAATAGCAATGGTCTATCTCCCATGATCAGGTTGAGCTCTCCATGCTGCAACTTCCTACTTTCCCTTAGACCCTGCATATCAGCGTAAATGTGAGTACCAAATCTTGTTTCAATGACCTAAGAATTGGAAGTCATAGTACTATGTAATTCGATCATAAAAATACTTTGAGGTGCCACACTCCTTGACCTTTTTCTTCTTCTTAGCTCCACCATGATGAATGGCTAAGACAGGAGCAGAGGAGTTTGTGCCACAGGACTGCTTCATGCTCGCCTCAACAGTCTTTAGCATTCCGTGCAGCTCCATCAAGGTCTTGTCTAGGTTGTTCATATTATAGTTCATGTTAAATTGTTGGTACGAACTAGAAAGCGAGTTAAGCACCATGTGAATGGCTAACTCCTTAGGCAGCTGGACACCAAGGTTTTCTAATCTGCATATGTACGATTTCATTTTCTGAACATGTATACATACAGATGCTCCTTCTTCGAGTTTACAAGCCTTCAGGGACTTAACGATCTGAAATTAATCTTGCATTACTTGCTCTTGGAACATTTCCTTGAGCTGAAGCTTTATGTCATACGCCCGAGCATTCTCAAAACTCTTTTGGAGATCTGAGGACATGGTCGCTGACATAAGGCAAGCAACCTTGAAGGGAATGGAAGCAGATCACCATGATGGTGAGAGCTCATGAGAAGATCAACTCATATTCGCTTGAAGAACTCTATAATCTGCTCAAATCTTACGAGTACGATGTTTTAGAGGAAGTTGGTGATCTACCCAATGCTGGCTCTCTAGCTTTTGTCTCAAAAACTGAATCTGATGAGATCACTGAAGAAAGTGATACGAAGGCTCTATACTCCAACAACAACATAAACTTTCAGAAACGGCCATAGAACAAACCTAATTTCAATCGAAATTTCAATAATGGAAAACAGCAAATAAAACCTGCTCAACACTCCAAACCGAAGTCTGATGTAACACCTCAACCAGAAAAGAAGTTATTAGGTGATTCCGGATACGACTGTAACTACTGCTATAGAAAGAATCATCTAGCCAAAGACTGCATGCTGAAGAAGGCAAATGAGAAAAAGGAAAGAGTCAAGGATGAAGCGTACTATATGAAGAAACAGGAAGAGGTTCGTGCGAAGACTTTAAGCATGTCTCTTGTTGCTCCTAATAATGGTGATGGCACTTACCAGATTTGGTCATCTGGTTCGGATGACGATGAAATTCGCAAACCTACTCATGGTGCAATGTTTGCTGCACATACCGGTCATGGCATATGGTCCGATGACGAGACTTCGGATGAAGAAAAAGAAAGCAATATCACTGGTGTCCGTCTGATGGAACAAGGAACTAACTCATCATCTAATGCCCGCCTTACCATTCTAGAACAGGTATCACTCTTACTTCAAAACTTTAATGTTCCTGAAGAACTTTTTATTAATGACCTTAATGAAATTACTTCTGACAGTCTGCATATGAATCAACTACTTGTTTCAGCAAATAGTAATGCGTGTCAGGAAAAGGAGGAAGTAATTTCGCTCAAGGGAAAGCTAGAAGGAATGCGTGGGGCATTAGAGAAGATTCAATTGAGAATAGATATTTTAGAAGAAAGTAGGGAACAATACATGAAAAATAATGAATTATTACTGAAACAAAGGAATATTTTTTGTGAAACTGCTAAACGATAATATGCGTATATTACACGTATTTATCATTCTTCGGATATTGCTTTAGATCATCACAAAAAGTTGTTACCTTTTATTGAGTTTAAGTTACAAGATGTAGATTCTTTTTCATACGAATGTGAATCTATTGTTTCATCTATTGAAATTGCAAACCCAACTTATGCTCATGGTATTGTTCCATTTGAAAAAATTTTAAGTTTTAATGACCTGTTAAAAGTAATGGATAAGTCTCTACCTACAATTCTTCTAGCAACTAAAAGTAATTCTGAGAATGTTATTGTTAATGCTTCTGATGATGATTTTGATTCTGACATCGAAGAAATAGACTGCATTGATTTATCTCAACAAAAAACTTCCTCAGCCTGTTCTTCAAATAAATCTGACTCTTGTGCATCTAAAGAAAGCAACTTTATTCCAAAAAGTCTTCAAAATAGCTCTTTTGAGGTTACACAGGATTCTTCGGATAATGAATCTAAATCTTTTCAAGTTCTTGATACTTCGGATGACTATTCAAAATCCATTGTTGATAAATCCAAAAGACTTGTCGAGCTAGCGTGTGGTATGACAGAAGTTAACCACAAACGAAGTTTACATATAAAACGAAACAACAAATGTAAATTTACACTAATACAAATCGAACTTAATAGAAAAACGTACTTGTATTGTTACAGAAATTGACAAACACCAATTAGAAGATTGAGGCCTGCGAATTGCAGTGTCCTAAGACAGAAATTGCCCAGGTACGGGTCTGTCTTGAGGATACAACAATCAATTCAATATGAATATTGAATCTGACGAATCGATCTAAGTCCCAAACATCTTGAAATTGCATGAACGAATTTTTGAGAGAATGTTTATGTGTGTTCTTTGTGAGAAATGGCGCCAAAATGGATATATATATATATATATATATATATATATATATATATATATATATATATATATATATATATATATATATATATATATATATGACAGTTTCTAACTGTCAAAAACTGCCATCAAAAACTGTCACGAAAAATAATTTATTAATTAAAAATTAATTAATTTCGTGAATGGGTCAAAAAGATCCGAATTTGGTCATTAGAGCCCAAAGGTCCTATATATATATATATATATATATATATATATATATATATATATATATATATATATATAGGCCATTTCTATGTAACCCAAGACCAATATCCAAGCCTACACCAAGTCCAACCCATCATAGCAAGTTTGATCCATTTGATTGGTTTGGTGGGGAATGACTTATAAAGGCTTAAAGGTTTCATTCCTCTTCCTATGTGGGACAAACCCACATATGGAAAAGAGCATAATCAAAGTTCCAACAGCGTGTACATATCCAAAGGTTGCTAACTTTAAAAACACGGTTTTTATTAAACAAGGTGTAAAACTTGAAGAGAATTGCGAACTTCTTTCGCATATGAAAGAAGACAATGTGAATGTCACGGCCGAAGGTTTTTTCTCATCTGATAAAATACTTGAAAATACCCTAAATGCAGAAATGGAATTTAAAATCAATAAACGAAAACACGATATGCATCAAATGAAAAACACCTTCGGACGACGTAAGAATCAAAACTTCTCAAATACTCGACACTTTTCAAATAATCGAAATTTATCATATAATTGAAATTTCACAGGAAATCGAAATCAAGTTAAAACTCAAACTTCTTCTGTTGAAGGAAAAACTATCGCAATTCTCAAAACAAAAAGAAAGTCTTTCAAAATCAACAAAAATCGTTTACTGTCAAAAATTCTTAAAGAAAACCTCAAAATATTGTTTTTGAACCAGCAAAACCAATATGTTTAAACAATAAATATGAAAAAGCAACAAAGAAAATTTTTGCTAAGGGAAGCAATCTGGTTGACACGTTTCATGTTTGGCTAGACAAGAACATGGATTTGTTCAAAAATAAAAGCTTAACAATTCAAGACTTCAAACTTGCTTATGAAGAGTTTCTATGTGAATCTACTCATTGTAGTACTTCGTCTGGAAAAACTCTCTTTTCAAAACAAAAATGGGTTCCTGTAAAACCAAACCCACTTTCACCATTGAGTCCCAAAGCGCAAAATCCAAAGAAAATTTTGAAATGGGTTCTGAAAGTCACTAAAACACAAACAATCAAACCCACTATCGTGTCTAATATTGCTTGAAACTTCTGGCACCAAAAAGGATGATATGGTTGCATCATGGGTCTATGATCCGAATACTTACCCTCAAGGACCCAAGCCATGTTGGGTACCTAAACTTACTCTCTAAATTGTAGGTAATGATCGATGAGCAGTACGATAAGGAATGGTACATTGACAGTGGCTGCTCACGAAACATGACGGGGAGGATTGAGTATTTAAGGGATTTCGGAAGTTTAGAAGAAGGCGGAGAAATGAAATTCGGAAACAATGAAACATGTCCCATAAAAGGGTATGGGAGGATACCCAATGGCAAATTTACTATCAATCGAGTTGCATATGTAGAAGGAGTAAAGCACAATCTAGTCAGCGTTTCTCAACTTGTTGTGGGGACTGGTTAAAAGTATCATTCGATGAACCAAGTAATATAACTAAGAAGAAAAAGACCAAGGAAGTCTTGCTAAAATCAAAAAGGAAGGGTGAAATGTATCAACTGGACATGAAGCCAATTGCTGGGACACCTTCCATCTGTCTACTTTCAGAAGCTCCTTCGGATCTCAGCTGGTTATGGCATCGGAGGCTATCTCATCTGAACTTCAAGAACATCAACAAGCTGGTTGCTCTTGATCTTGTCCGGGGTATGCCTACACTGAAGTTTGACAATGATACTCTGTGTTTTGCGTGCGAGCATGGGAAGCAAAAACGACAAGCTCATCCGATTACCATAGACTCCAAGATCACCGAACCTCTTGAACTGCTACACATTGATCTTTGTGGTCCTTCAAAGGTTGAATCTCTTGGTGGAAAGAAATACATATTCGTTATCATGGATGACTTCTCACGATTCACTTGGGTAATCTTTTTACGACAAAGGTCAGACACACCTGCAGAACTCATTGCCTTCATCAAGCAAATCGAGCTTCATCTAAAGAAACCAGTACGAGCTATCCGAAGTGACAATGGCACTGAATTCAAAAATCAAACTATTGACTCATATCTGAAGGAGAAGGGCATCACTCATAATTTTTCTGCCCCCTATACTCCATAGCAAAATAGAGTGGTTGAGCGAAGAAATAGGTCTTTATGCGAAGCTGCAAGAACAATGCTTGACTACGCGGATCTTCCAATGTACTTCTAGACTAAAGCTGTTGCAACTGCATGCTTTACTCAGAATCGATCCTTCATTCATAGACGATTCAACATCACTCCATACGAAGTCATAAACAAAAGGAAACCTAATGTAAAATACTTCCATGTATTCAGTTGCCGATGCTTCATCATGAAACTCAAACCCAGTACTACGAAGTTTGCATTTAAATCCTATTATGGTGTTTTCCTTGGCTATTCAGACTTTGAGAAAGCATATTGTGTGCTAAATAAGACAACAAGGAAGATCGAGGAAACTTTCAATCTGACATTTGATGATCATTATATCAAGAAATCAGATACACTCTTTCCTCGTTCCTCTATTTTTCCAGAACAACCAACCGAAGTTATACCTCTGGACTCTTTCATCCTTGATTTCTCTTTCCTATTTGACAGTCCTGATCATGCAATAGATGCTGAAACAAATGCGAAGGACAATAATATACCAAAAATCAACAAGCTCACCGATGATCATCCCACCACTTAACCATCAAAGGATAAGCCGTCTTCAGTTAAGGGGGAGTCTGAGACTACTAAGCAAAAAGATCCTTCGGTTGAGGGGGAGTGTGAGACATCCAACCCAAAGGATCCTTCGGTTGAGGAGGACTCTTCACCTTCTACATCATCTAATCTGAAGAATGCTCACTCAACAGAACCACCAAGCTCATCATCAACACAAATCCCTTCTCAGTTCAAGGGGGAGCCATCTGACAAGGAAGCTTCTGTTGAGGGGGAGCCACCAATTCCAAACACTATGCCTGAAGATAATCAGTCGACTTCGAATTATCCATCTGATACGGAGGAAGTACATGGATAAACCCTGCCAGAATATGATCTTGCTTACCCTCCTCTTGAAAAATGGACAAGAGATCATCCGAAGACTCAGGTAATTGGTAATCCAGATGTAAAGGTACTCACTCGATCTCAATTAAAAGCAAAGAAAAATGAATTAAACAAACGATCGGATTATTGCATGTTTAATGTTTTTATTTCAAAAGTTGAACCTAAAACTGTAAAAGAAGCTTTTCAATACTTAGATTGGGTTGAGGCCATGCAGAGTGAGTTGGCTGAATTTGAACGAAACAAGGTGTAGCGTTTAATTCCTAAACCAACCAACTCTTCTGTAGTTGGTCTTAAATGGGTTTTTCGAAATAAAATTGATACAGAAGGTAACATTGTTTGAAACAAAGCTAGACTCGTTATCAAAGGATATTGTCAACAGGAGGGAATCGATTATGATGAAACCTTCGCTCCTGTTGCCAGACTTGAGTCCGTCAGAATCTTTTTGGCATTTGCTGCCCATAAAAACTTTGATGTATACCAAATGGATGTCAAATGTGCCTTTTTAAATGGGCGAACTTGAGGAAACAGTGTATGTGGAACAACCACTTGGTTTTATAAACGAAAAATACCCAAATCACTATTATATCCTTGACAAAGCAGTCTATGGGCTAAAAAAGCACCAAGGGCATGGTAAGAAACTTTAATCGAGTTTTTAAAACAATCAAACTTCAAACAAGGCTCTGTTGATCCCACTCTCCTTCGAAAGAAAGTTGGTAATCATCTCATGTCAGTTCAAATCTACGTGGATGATATCATCTTCGGATAAACAGACCCTGATCTTTCAAAAGATTTCGAAACTTTAGTGAAAAGCAAGTTTCAAATGAGCATGATGGGGAAGATAAATTTCTTTCTCGGATTGCAAGTTAAATAAACATCCGAAGGCATCTTCATAAACCAAGAAAAATATACTCGAAGCCTTTTGGAAAAATTTGGGATGGAAAACTGTTCAAATGCAAAAGTTCCCATGGCTATGACAACGCCTAGTAATATCAAGTATTTTAGACGTTGTTGAGCCCTATTCTTGGTGAATTTATATCATATATGCTGTGGTATTCTCACCCTTTGTGTCAGTGCTTGTTTGGAAAGAAATGATGTGAACATGGACTAAAAGCGTACAAAATGGAAGAAGTTTGAAGATAAAGACAAAACAGTCGAATTCGCACGCGCGCCGCGGGTATGTACAAGGCCGCGACGCACTGACTCAGCAATGAGGAGGTAACGAAGATTCAAATACCGAAGAAACGGGGATAAACCAGCACGCGCGCTGCGGAATCTAAGTGCGTGCGGCGTGGTCTTTTATTTTTCAAAACTATAAAATAGAGGGTTCTAGGTCGAAAAATGCAGCAAAGACCTGGCATAGGAACGACTCCCAAGGCTTCTTTGACTCCGGCGTGGTCTTTTATGTTTTTCTCTTTTAATTTCCAAGTAGTTTAAGTAGTTTGGTAGCTTTGGCTAGTGTATTGGTTGTGACAACCATTGGAATTAGTTCTTTGTTTCTGAATTTTATGTTTTTCTGTTTTGGAACAAGTGGATCTGAGTTTTTAATATTTGATCATTCGGTTAGTGTTAAATGCCCTTTTTATGGTTTTTATGTTCTTGGATGCAATTGGATGTTTGAATGTGTGATTGTGTTGATTTGATCTTGATTACTTCTGAATTATACTTCTGATTTCAGTAAGTGATTAGGGTTAGTTATTGGTTCTGGTTTTAGTTTAGTTTATGCTTGAATCGGAATTGTTGGATGTTTATGATTTTGGGATTGTTTTTGGTAAAGTCGGAAACTAGATCCTCTGGCTGTAGAGTGACACTAAAGTTGCTAATTTGTTGCCTACCTTGACCACGTAACTCCTGTGGATCGACCCTGACTACCGCTATACTAATGTGTGTTAGGTTTATTTTACTATTTTATACCGCACGATGACCTAGGCGTGTTAGGCTGCTGGTACAAGACTCACACCTTCGCTTGACAAACCGGCCGTCGATAGGAGCATGATCGATTCTTTACTATACTTAACTGCCAGTCGCCCAGATATCATGTTCTCAGTTTGTAATTGTGCACGATATCAGGCGAATCCAAGAGAACCCCATCTAGCTGCAGTCAAGACCATCTTTCGCTATCTACATCGCACTCCTTCTCTTGGATTATGGTACCCTGCCAATTCAAGCTTCGTTCTTCAAGCCTACTCTAATGTTGATCTGGGAGGGTGTGCACTTGATCATAAAAGCACTTCGGGTTTCTAGATGGCATGCTGATCAGCTGGCAATCGAAAAAGCAAACGTGTGTTTCCATCTCCACAGCCGAAGCCGAGTACATAGCTGCTACTGCATGCACTTCTCAGATGATTTGGGTTCAAAGTCAACTATGTGATTATGCTATCCACATGCGAAGAATACCTCTATTCTGTGACTCACAAAGCGCCATACGAATCTGTAATAATCCTGTCCAGCATTCGAAGCCAAACACATTTCTCTCCGATATCACTTCATTAAAAGTCATGTAGAGGAAGGAAATATTGAGGTTCATTTCGTTCATACGAATGATCAGTTGGCAGACATCTTCACCAAAGCCCTTGACGAAAAAACATTTACACAAATCATTCATGGGCTTGGCATGCTTGAGTCATCTGCAGTACCAAACACGTAATCAGATAAGTACCCTCGACCAAATTTTTTTTTTCATATATAAGTTTAATTTTTTTTTAATTTTTTTAGGAAAGTTTTTATTTTTTTTCACAAGGGTACTATTTTTTTGAAGTTTTTTTTCTTTTTTATTAGAAAAAATTTTGTTTTTTTAAGTTTAGGAAAATTCTGGGTTTTTTTTTCAAGTCTTATTAAGTTAAGAAAGTTTAAGATTTTTGTATCCGAAGGGATACTATTCATAAGCAAACCTTTGGTTCCGTTCGGATAATATTTTCAAAGTACACGTTACACTGAGTTATTGTTCACAACAGACGCTTCGGTCCACTTCTGATCACACTTTCTTCCAACTTCTACCTGTATCAACATGCATGTCTCTCTCGTCCGAATCCAAATATTGCAAAATTTCAATTCACACTTAAAGGACAAAACGGGGATTTTAGAGTCTGTCAATCATATCCCATCGCACTAAGGGATATTTGGGACTCGCATTGCAACATTGGTAACACTTCGGATGACCTGATCATGGTTAAAGACCTTTTGACATGTCCATACTTCGTATAAGAATGCATGTAACCCTCATATCTTACATGCACCCAGTGGTTCTTCCCTTCGCATAAGCAAATAACTAATCAAAAAGACTTGATCTTTTCATGATATGTCTCAAGTATTGCATGGTTGTAAACATCTGACAATTCCTGAAACGAAGAACACAAAATTACACTTGCATGTTAACTTTACTTATGGGATATATACTGTTTAATACGAAAAATCCATTTACGCCAGTTTCCCCAAACGAAAAAGCTGATACAACTAAAATCACAAAATGCTAAAAGCACAATAGAATCAAAATCATTACAAAGAAATGGGGAAAGATATCAAAGTACTTTCACAACACTACAATGTCTAACTTCGGATACTCTAAACAATCCACACTAAGATTAGCGATATACGAAGTACTCAAGGCGTACCCCCTGTCTTCAATGCATCAATCAGGATCTCCTGTGACACAGTTGAGAACCGGGTTGGAGGTATGAACATCTCAGTAACCCGTCTTCAGTTACAAGACTGGAGTAGTGTACAACTTTCAAAGGCTTGTCATCCGAAAGGCGTGTCCAAATACTCCATCTGGTGAATCGAAATAATTTTTCTTTTATTTCACAATCCCATAACATTTCAACTCAGAAATTAAAAGAAGCACCTCTTCGTATCAGGATGTGTTATCTATGTTTACCCTACGTAATACTTAGAGACTTAAAAATGCCTACTATGTTTACTCAAAACCGAAGGTGGAATACTTACACTGGGTTTAGCTATCTATATGATTGAACACTACATTAATCTTGTTCGGATATGAATGTGTCATAAGGACTTCCTAGAATAATCAGCTCTCATCCTTTGAACTAAACCAAAACTCATGCTTTCACAAAATTCAATGGATCCTTGTGTTTCACTTCAGATGATCGACATGGTTGACAAATGAGCAGACTTCGGTTATAACTTCTAAAATCAAAAATGCCACAAATTTTTTTTACTTTATTTTTTTATTATTATATCATCTGGTACCAATGTTTGTTGGGATATACCGAAATACTAGAGATTTAATCTAATCCTAACTGGCCTTGGAAAATGCAGGACCAATCACAACGAGGTATAACGGTTACATCCGGATGGCATGCGTTAAAAAGGGAACGTCCTCTCAACTTTTGGGTGACGTGGAGACATCTCATTCGACCAACTAATACGCGCATTAATTGCTCACACCCTCTCTCCATTCATTACCCCCACAAATACACACTATAAAAACGACAAAACCCTTCCATTCAACCCTTCCGTTTCCCAATTCTCAAAACCTGCAACTAAAATTTCCCAAACACTCCCAACTCTCAAAACTCAAAATCACTCACCATGGCTACCGATGAAATTTCATTCACAGCAGGAGATGCTGATTCTGTTCCTGATCTCAACCCAATGTCGGCAAACCACATCTCAAACCTGGACACTGAAGCCTACTCATCAACAATGGCGATGCTGGTAGTATGTCTGCGATACTCACCCCTTCACTACGCCATGACTGCAAGTGCTCAAGTTCTAAAGTTATGGGTCAACAGGGCACACCGTACAGCACGTCTGAATGCAGATGGTCAATCGGTGTCCTTTGACATCATCACCGCCGACGACGAAAGAAAACAATTACAGTAAAGAAAGAGCAATTTGCAAAAATTCTTCATCTTCCGGTGTCTAAACGGTTTCAGATGGCTTCTCAGTCTGAAATTTTGAACATCTTAAACGAGATGGGTCATACGCCAATTACTCGATCAATGAGCTCTTTCAAGAAGAACAAATTGCCTTTGGTATGGGGATATTTTTTCAGTGTCATCTTGAGAAGTCTCTCTGGCAGGACTTCAGGCCTTGATTCGGCTGCATACACGTTACTCCAAATACACTATGGTATCTACTATAATGTTCCAGTAGATTATGCTTCGATTCTATGGACAGACTTCACCACTTACATGAATCATGTGAAGCGAGCCACATACATCGCATTCACACGTTTCTGGGCACTTATCCTCCAATCCGTCTATGCACATGAAAAGATACCAGTGCCTTTGGACCTACCTGTTCATGAATTCAGTCAAGTCCAAGTTCCCTCCAGTTCAACTTCGGATAACAAGATAGAATTTATCGCTTCAATTCTTGAGGCTATGTTATGCAAGGTTCCCAATGACAATCTTACAATTATAGAGTACCGAAAGACACTCACAGTTCCTCAACCACTCAGGGTCTTCACAATGGTCATCGAATCCGAACTACCTAAGGCCAAGGGTGGCAAACATAAAGGTACAGCAGAACCATCCGATGCATCAGCTAAGAAATCCAGAACAAGGAAGAAAACCCAAGCTGTTAAGCCACCAAATAAGAAACCTACACAATCTTCAAGACCACCGACACCTCGATCAGAAGGCGATGAAGAAGAAGAAGAAGAAGAATATTCTCATCCGGAGGATACCACCATTCCTCCATCACCAACTAAGACAACTACTTCCACGGTACCACCTTCCTATCCCATTGTCTCATTAATTGAAAATACGGTGGTGTCCGCACATATGACGAATGTCGAAACATCTAATGTTGAGACAGGTCATATTGAGGACCCTGTGAACACATCTAATGTGGACACAAGTCTCACATCCGAAATCAAACTGCCAAAGATCCACCATCTCCACCACCAAAGAATACCACACCCATTCTCACTTCAACAACAGAAGTCCCTCCTCCGATTCGTTCATTCTTTATGGATGATCTGGCTGACTCTTCCTCTTCCCATGAAACCGATAAAGGTGAGGAGGATTATTTTGAAACAACCCCCATCCAAATACAAGATGATGATGATGATGACCCAGATACAAGCCTGGTGTCAATGAAACAATTTCGCCAACTCAATGCGAAGTTGAATGTTCTGATACAAGCCTAGACCACTTACACTTCGGATAAAGGGTCTGGAGTTACTACCGATCACTTGGCAAAATCATTTACATCCTTTGAGGAGAACATAACTAGGAAAGTACAAAAGAAGATTGCTGAAGCAGTGAAACTTGTTGAAACCCGATGTCAAGCAAATGACAAGAAATGTGTTGGAGAAAATTGATCTAAGGTGTAAGGCAGTAGAGAAGATAGTTGAAGAGAAAACCCAGCACATTCAGGAACAACAAATGAAAAGATCAACGAGGCAGTCACGAAGCTCAATTCTGCCCACACTGAAGTTCAAGGTAAGCTTACTTCATTGACCACTTCGGTTGAAAATTTATCAAAATGAAGTGCTGAAGAGTTTGATGTCCAACTCACCAGTTTGCGGACGGATCTTGATTCTGTGAAGAATACGATCGCTGAATACGAACCGAAGGTACATGAGTTACATGCGTATCGTGAGGCACAGAAGATAAGCAATCATCAGATGAAATTTTTGGTGTCTCAGACGACTGAATCAATCCAAAAGGATATTGCTCCGCTTCTTGCGTTGGTCAGTCGGTTACCAGGTGCTCCGAAGCCCATCCAGCCTTCGTCACAAGGGGGAGAGGGTTCTCGACCAACTGGAAGGCAAACCACCTTCGTACCAACTGCAACTATTACAACCTTTGTACCCATCACTCAAACAACAATCACCACCTCAGGAACTTCGACAACTAAACCATTTTTGGGATTTACTTCAGCACCCTCATCAACAACAATCTCTACTACATCACCGTCAACAACAGTTCCTCTTGTTTGGGGAAGAACAACATCAACCACCGCAATTACAACCGAATCCACCTCGAGTCTCATAAAAAGATTCTTGGGTGGAATTAAAATCGGAGCAAGTTCTGCACCATCATCCACTTCAACAAAGACAACAACTTCTCCAGTGCCTCCTTAGTCAGGTCCTTCGGTTGATAAGGGAAAGAAAATTGATCAGGAATTGTCTAAGTCTGAGGAAAAGAAGCAGAAGGCTGAAGGGTATGAAAAATTGAGGCATCTGTATGTAATCTCAAGAGACAGAGTTGGAAAGAAAGAAGTCTTGGGTCCTGTAAACAAAATATGGACATATGAGACAATTATGACTTTGGCATTCACCACTGTGGAAATGTTTGATCGTTTGCCACTGGTGTCATATAGTGTTGAGAATACAACAGAGATGCAACTTGATATCCCATTCAATCCGAAGCTCTTTGCTGCTAATATTTATGACATTGAGTTTGATCTGGCTGAGAAGAGAAAATTTCAAGAACAAAAAGCCAAGTTTCATGCGAACCTTGCTGTTGATCAAACACATGTGTGGTCATGCTTGAAAATTGTTGGGATTGACCGAATAGAGACAGGAGAACTTTTTGAAGATGTGTATCAAAATTACACTTACCATGTCTGAAGAGGTGAACAGAAGTCTAAGACTTCTTTCACTGTGGCTGACTTCCCTCTTATGAATCCGAATGACTTCGTTGTACTTGTTGAAAGATTCTACAGTCTGAACCAAACAAGAATATCCAAGCAGGTAGGTCTTACAAGAAGTGAGAGGTTAACTGGAAGGTTTTTGGGTTCGTATCTCCGAAACTTCTCCCTATATGATTATGAGATAGCAAAACTTTTCAAGCAATCTGTTCCAGCTGCGGATAAGGCGCTTACATGTTTATCCTATTAGACCTTAGTATTTAAACACCCTCAACCCTAGATGTTTGTACGTACTTTTGAACAGTTGTATTATTCTTTGTAACGTTCTTCATAGTTGCTCATCATAAAGATTTGGAGAACTATCTTTTTACATTGAATATAATCATTCGACTGTTTGAATATTCATACACTTGGTGTTCTCGTTGTTTGCTTTTGTTCTTAATTTGATCTTATAAATTTCTTTAAATTAATTTCTTAATTAATTACCAATTAGTTTCTAATTAATTTATCATGACATGACAAATTAATAAACGAATTTCTCCTTTTTATTTTATGTCACTATTTGTTTTTCTTGGTCATGAGGGCAACCCAAAAGGACCCGACTATTATTAGAAATATTACCAATAGTTAATGACCTTGGACACTATTTCAAACAGTCTCCCACTTGGACAAGTCATGAACTTTGTGTTTTCTAATATTATCTGATAATCAGCAGAGAGTATGTCATTTCCTACAACTGTCGAACTCTGATCAAAGTCAAGGGACGGCCCTTAGATAAGTGATCAATTATTCCTCTGTTCTATAAGATCTCTTTATGAACCTGAGACATGGATAAGGTAAATCTTAAAGGTTCAGATTCTGTTTCCTGATTAGTGATTTATGATGAGTACATTAGATACTGAATTGAACACATCAATTTAGTCAGGGCTTGGCCAAGCGTTTCGATGTCAGCATCAAATCATCAAGGGGCCCACATATATCGTTTGTCCTTGTTAGGACAGAAGGAACAGATAAAATTTTACTACATAGTTTCCATCTACTCATCATGTCATACATGGACATATCTTTTATAACTACCAGTTACGGACAGCGTTTGAGTAGACCAATGCATAACAGAATCATAGAGCAAAAACATCATGTTTCTTGGTTTGAAGAATAAGAGATATTATCATCTTAGAATTACTTGTGACTTAATCCATGAAGTAATCTCTAAGTGCAGGTTGTTTCAATACTTGATTCTCTATCAAGTACTCACGAGTGTTAGTTGCAATCTCCATGCTATGTCTCATCTCTAAAAACAATCTGCTAACACTCAATGACAGTCTTAAATCACTACTTACTTCCAAGAGTATGAGCCACTGTGGAGGTTTGAGTAAATTAATACTCAGGAAGTGGGTTCTAAATATGCAAAACAAAATATAATAGTAATTAATGAAAATGGTAACAATCCAACTTATTATTAAGTCTCCACAAAATAATCACCAAGTTAAATACAATTAATATAGCTATATGTTTCAAAATTTTCAAACCACTAAATAAACATTTATGACATTTCGCTAGCAACTCTAATGCCTATGGACCTAGTATGATCGTCATGCTTAGCCCTCGACAATGCCTTAGTGAAAGGATCAGTCGGATTCTCCTCTGACAAAACACTACTCACCACGATGTCTCTATCTTTAACTCAGTTTTGAACATAATGGTACTTTCTGAGTATATGTCTTGATCTCCCATGGTCCTTGGGTTCTTTAGTCAATGTGACTGCACCCTCGTTGTCACAGAAAATTTCAAGGGGTTCGTTGATGTTAGGGACAACAACAAGATCACCGATGAAATTCTTCAACCTTATAGCCTCTTTTGTAGCTTCACTAGCTGCTATATACTCGGACTCGCCTGTCGAGTCAACCACAGACTTTTGCTTCGAACCCTTCCATGTAACCGCTCCTCCATTCAACAAGAACACCCACCCTGACTGTGAGCAAGAGTCATATATGTCTGTTTGGAAACTTGCGTCACTAAACCCGGTTACTCTTAGCTAATTTCTTCCTCCATATACCATAAACATGTATTTAGTTCTTCTCAGATACTTAAGAATGTTTTTTACTGCCATCCAATCACTTTCACCAGGGTTCTCCTGATACCGGCTCACCATGCTCAAAGTATATGAGACATCAGGTAGAGTACATATCATGACACACATGATCGATCCTATAGCCGAAGCATATGGGATTCGACTCATTCTGTCTAGTCTTCACTAGTACTAGGGCATTGTTATTTACCCAATTTTATGAAATTTTGCATGGCCAAGAACCATTTCTTGGAATCATGCATCTTTAATTTCTTCAAGATTTTGTTTAAGTATGTACTCTGGCTAAGTCCTATTAGACACTTTGATATATCCCTATAGATCTTAATTCCAAGTAATATGTTACTTCTCCTAGATCCTTCAAAGCGAAACACTTCCCAAGCCAAGTCTTCATAGTTTGCAACGTCGGGATGTCGTTTCCTATAAGTAGTATGTCATCCACATGCAATATTAGGAAGACTATAGTACTCCCACTAGCTTTGACATAAACACAAGACTCATCTTTACTTCCTGGAAATCCAAAATCTTTGGCTTTTCATGGAAGCAAATGTTCCAGCTGCGAGATGCTTTTTTGAGTCCATAAATGGATCTATCAAGCTCACACACTCTATTCGGGTATTTGGGGCATACAAAACCTTCTGGTTGTGCCATATACACATCCTTAGATAGTTTTCCGTTAAGGAAAGCGGTTTTAACTTCCATTTGACATATCTTATAATCATAATATGCAGTTATGGCAAGTAATACCCTAATAGATTTAATCTTAACTACTGGTGAGAAGGTTTCATCATAATCAATTCCTTGAGTCTGAGTAAAACCCTTTGCAACTAGTTTGACTTTAAATGTGAGTACATTCTCATCCATGTCGGTCTTCTTCTTGAAGATCCACTTACACCCAGTGAATTGAAGGACAGGTGTAGGATCAACCAAATTCCAAACTTGGTTATAATACATGGACTGAATCTTGCTATACATGGCTTCTTTCCATTTGGCAGCCTCTGGGCCTGCCCATCGCTTCCTTGTAATTGGATGGCTCATCCTCAGTAATCAGTATATTATCACTGATCAACGTGTCACCTTCTGTAGTAATATGGAAACCACAGAACTCAGGAGGGTGACTAACTCTATTGGACCTGTGAAGAGGCGGTGGAGATATGTCGGTTTCTCAACAAGAGTCTATCCTCTGGTTGATTACGAGTGTCAACTAAACGTTCTTTTTTGGTTGACTCTTGAATCTCTTCTAGATCAATTTACTCCCATTGGGTTTTTTGGATATAAGATCTCTCTTAATAAAGACTCCCCTTCGAGTAACAAACACCTTGTTCTCTTAAGGCTTGTAAAACAAGTATCCAAAAGACTTTCGGGGATAATCAACAAAATAACACTTCCCTGCTCTAGGATCAAGCTTGTCATAAGCTTCACGACGAACGAAGACTTCACAACCCTAGACTTTTATATGTGCTAGTGAGGGACGAACCCCACTCCACATTTTAGAGGGTGTTTTTGCAACCTTCTTAGTTGGGACACGACTTAAGATGTGGGCTGTAGTTTTTAAGGCATAACCCCAGAAACTTATTGGAAGTGTAGCACGGCTCATCATGGATCGAACCATGTCCAACAATGTTCGATTTAACCTTTTTGACACACCATTGTGTTGTGGTGTTCTGGGAGGAGATAATTGTGAAACTATTTCACAGTTCCTAAAGACGATAGTAGAATTCAAGACTCATATATTCTCCACCCCTATTGGATCGGAGCATCCTGATCTTCTTGCCCAAATGATTCTCTACATCGTTTTGAAATTCTTTGAACACTTCAAAGTTTTCTGACTTATGTTTAATCACATAAACAGTCCACAGACATCTGTGTGGATTAGTTCTAATAGATCCTTGCCTCTTTCACAGCTTCCTGTGAATGGTGTTTTAGTCATCTTTCCAAGAAAACAAGACTCGCATACATCATCCGATTTTAAGTCGAATGATTCTAATATTCCTTCCGACTAGAGCTTGGCAATGCGATTCTTGTTTATATGGCCAAGGCGACAGTGCCACACACGCGATTTGTCCAGAACATTCTTATTGGAATCAACATTTAAGATTATATTATTGTTCCTACTAACGTAAACAATACTTTCATAAATACCATTACAATGACTAGATTTAAAAAAACAACCATTTTTATAAACTAATATATCACCATTTTCATTGTCAAAAGAAAATCTAAAACCATGCTTGAATAAAGCATAAAATGAAATAATGTTTCGATCCATATCACGCGAGTAGCAACAATTCAATAATTTTTAATGGAAAACTATTATCCAACATTAACTCATAGCTCCCAATCCTTGTAACAATAGCAATAGGTCTGTCTCCCATGATCAGGTTGAGCTCTCCATGCTGCAACTTCCTACTTTCCCTTAGACCCTGTATAGCAGCGTAAATATGAGTACCAAATCCTGTTTCAATGACCTAAGATTTGGAAGTCATAGTACTACGTAATTCGATCATAAAAATACTTTGAGGTGCCACACTCCTTGACCTTTTTCTTCTTCAGATCCTCTAGGTACTTTGGGCAGCTACGTTTCCAAAGTCCCTTCTGCTGGCAGTAAAAGCATACAGCCTCATTCGGGTCACTAGTTGAGGCTATGTCAGAATCAGTTTTTCTCTTAAATCCTTGGCTGCCCTTGGCTTTTCCCTTTACTTTGGGACAAGAAACTTTCTTCTTCTTAGCTCCACCATGATGAATGGCTAAGACAGGAGCAGAGGAGTTTGTGCCACAGGACTGCTTCATGCTCGCCTCAACAGTCTTTAGCATTCCGTGCAGCTGCATCAAGGTCTTGTCCAAGTTGTTCATATTATAGTTTATGATGAATTGTTGGTATCAACTAGAAAGCGAGTTAAGCACCATGTGAATAGCTAACTCCTTAGGCAGCTGGACACCAAGGTTTTCTAATCTGTATATGTACGATTTCATTTTCAAAACATGCATACATACAGATGCTCCTTCTTCGAGTTTACAAGCCTTCAGGGACTTAACGATCTGAAATTAATCTTGCTTTGCTTGCTCTTGGAACATTTCCTTGAGCTGAAGCTTTATGTCATACGCTCGAGCCTTCTCAAAACTCTTTTGGATATCTGAGGACATGGTCGCTGACATAAGGCAAGCAACCTTATTTGACTTCTCGTATTGCTTATCGTAAGCTGCGACACCTTCATCAGAAGCATCTTCAGCTAGTTCAAGGATACAAACATCTAGAACATACTCTTTGTTCTCGAATCTCAGAACAATCCTCACGGCATGGATCAAGTCAAGATATTTTGGACCCGTCAGTTTCTCCCTTGACATAATGGAAAACAGTGAGATATTTGACGATTGTGGTGCGGGAGGAGGGAGTGGATGAGGAGGAGTAGGACCTGAGTTGGTGTGTGTAGTAGACAACTATAAAACAAAGGCCTTTAGTTCTTTTGAATTAATCCTTAAAACAATTACCCAAATATTATTTACTAAGGCTAGGATCCATAATCTTCAACTTATGATGTGAAGAGGGATGCCGTAATCACACCATAATGGTCATTAAGGTAGATACGGTCAATGGCATGTTAATCTCGGTTATGCTCATCTCTTATCCATGACAGGGATGTCGTGGATCATGGATCAGATGGTGAATCAACAATGCAAAAAACCACGTGATCCATGGCTCATGATACACTTGAGAATTACGAGTGTCACATCACCATCAACTACAATCTTAATTAACATGCAAGTTAACCACACAGCTCCACCAGCATATCATAAAGAAAATGGGCGTTTTTTAGGGGTAGCATAAGATTCCTGTTTTATTTTTTTTATTTAAAATGAGGCTTTTGTTTTAATACTATAAGTTAATACGTTTTACTTTAAACATCGTCCTATCAAACCATTTCGGTAACTCCACTAGCAAAATGTGTCAGGCGGTGAGGGTGGTAGGCAATGAATGCCATTTAAAAACCGATATCATTAGGATTCATAAGAATCCTCCTTCAAACCTCTCAGACATTTTATAGTCGGTGAACCTAGTCATGATTTGACCAATGTTTTTGTTTTAGTCTTTAAGTCATATATATATATATATATATATATATATATATATATATATATATATATATATATATATATATATATATATATATATATATATATATATATATATATATATATATATATATATATATTATAATACATACATATTGGTGGCCATATCAAATTTAAAACTCTTGTCTTAACACAAGAGGAAGAAATATAGTCCATTGGATCAAAAAAATTTAGAAATCAATGGTCAAGATCTAGATTAGATTTGAAGTTATTTGGCAGTATATTATCGTCTCGAATTTTGAATCGAATTTTGAATCCTTACAAAACTTAATAGCCGCTTACAAATCCTAGCAGTCGCTTCAGTTATCTATTGAGTTGTGCTATAAGTACCCCCCTCCTAATTAAATTTTGTACCTCTCTTGACATCCATCAAATCAAAATAAGTTTGAGCTAAATTAGTTTTTTAATCTATAAACCCCCTGATTTGACTAGTTGATTTGTTTTACTTTTTTTGTCTTTTGTTGTCTTTTTCTTTATTATTATTATTATTATTATTATTTATTTAGAAAAGTTAGACCTTAACATTTTAGAAACAAATAAAGATTATGTTATTTAGTGGGTCAACTTTTTACGATAAAGAACGACATGTCCGTGTAAAATTGGTGTCATATTCACGCAACTAACCACGATCTACTAATTTTTTATAGATCGTTACTCTACAACAATGAATTGTTGAAGCATGATAAATAATAATAACGTCAAATTAAAATTAGTGATTAAATATAATTTTAGCATTTAGTATGACACACATTGTTATTATTATTATTATTATCATTATTATTATTATTATTATTACTATAAAGAAACTCATTTGATGTTTTGTTTTGGAATATTATTACATTATTTATATCACGCAATCAACAACGATTTCATATCTTTGTCTATATCAATTTGATACAACGATCGAATCAAATGGCAAGTTTTCAAACTGACCATGTATGTATTTTTGCTAGATAGTTTTGGTAGATTCTCATATCTCTGTATATTGGTGTTATTTTTGCTAGATATTTTTGCTATATGACTGATAAATTCCAAAAACAAATAGTAGAATATTTTTACAGATAACTATTAGTTTATGAAATTAAACTTATCAATTGAAAATTACCGAGTAAATCTAAACGAAACGTAACAAAATTAGGTAAACCAACATTTAAGGAAAGTGTAGCTTTATAAAAAGATTAAAAAGCTGTTCATACAATATTTTAAAAGTTGTTTTACAAAACCCTAAACTAAAATATCATTCTTGCCTCTTTTGCTTTCTCTCGGAGTTTCCGATGTTCTTTTTTTTCAATGTGTTGAAGATTAATTTTGTGATTAAGTGTTTTTGTCCATCCGAAGTCCCAGTCATGCGAAGAGTCAAGTTCTTTCAGAAGATCCAAAAGTCGTGTACTGGAGGATCCGAAGACCTGAGTAACAACCATTATCCATACAACACGTTGAAGTGTCAGACTACGCATTGCATGTTGCACTATTATTATTGGATAGTACTAGATAGAATATTCTCTTTTGTACTACGTATCAATTGTGTACTATTGATATCACTGATCATGTATAAATATCAGTGATATCATCTGGGTCGGGTGTGCTTGTTATCACCAAAATTGTAAAACCTCTTAAGTTAAATCAAAGCATTCGACACCATGTTTACTCAGCTGTTCTTTATTATAGTTGTTTGTTTGATTGTTGCTTGAATCTTACTTCTAATATTTCAATACAATCTTCATTGTTCGAATTCTTTACACTACATGTGGTATCTGAGCAGTTTTTAACTTGAAAACATGTGAGAGAAATTCATTGTTCTTCATTACAACTTCTAGATCTAGCTTGATTCCTTGATCTAGGTTTCCGCAAGTTGTATTCATTCAATCTTACAAGTTTTTATGAAAACTATCTGTTCAAAGATTTTCGGTACAATGGCTGATTCAACAGCAACTTACGCTAACATACTCAATTATACAAACTTGATTGGATCTTCATCTAAGGCTCCAGTACTCATACCAACCTTTTATGAGTACTGGGCTGACCGAATAGAAGACTATCTTACTGGGTTAGATAAGGACTTATGGAGAACTGTGACAGAAGGACCTCATGTTGACATTGGTGCTAGATTCGTCCTTTCTGAAGGAGAAGATGTTGAGGTCGTCACTACTACCAATCTGAAGAAGATTGAAAATGACCAAAGAGCCATGCAAGAACTATGAAGTGGTTTAGGTGTTGACGTTACTCATCATATTAAAAGATCCACATCTGCCAAAGAGATCTGGGATCGTTTGGCGATGAGATTTGCTGGAGACACTACTCTTCAATCCAGTATAGTAACTGTTAAGGGTGTCAATCCTTAACAAATAAGATCGGAAATAAATTCCAATCAAACACTGCTCGACTGCACTGTATTAGAGTACAGGGTAAGCAGGGTAGATCCACAAGGACACAGAGTTCAAAGCTTATGCCTTTGTGAATTGTAATTGGGGATTTTTGATACAAATTAACAATAATCAATAGAAACATGCAAATAATAAACTTTAGAGAAAATCAAAATAAAAACCTAGTCCCGAGTGTTCTATGTTTATCGAATTAGAATGAATTCGCTTTTATGTGTTTAAGAATGCAATTCTAAGTTGGCTTTAGATAATCATAAAATGCAGTCCTTATGAGAATAACTTGCTAAATTATTTAGATAAAGGTCCGCTTATTACCTAAACCTAGTTCCGTTTTATCCAACCTAAGGTCTGCTTATAGGCCTCATGCAATCTTTAATGAAACATATGTCGACAATTTCCTACTTGAATATCAAGTATACTTGTTCCTTTAAAGCTTTCAACTTAATCTAATACATACTTCATGAATCAATTATCAACATGCATTCCAACATCCAATACAAACCAACAAAACTTTACAATAATATATACTCTTGAGGGTCATAAAGAAACATAATCAGAAAAGAACCCCGAATCCAACATGCATTAAGTTTTAACTTTCCAATGAAAAAATAACAACTTATGGTTAGGTTTATACCTTCTGTTTTCTTCCCTATCACAAAAATTAGAAAGTTTCAGACCCTTTTTGCACAGTTTCGGTCCAAAGGAAAGGCATCTAGGGCCATCGCCATTGCCGGAAATTCTTAATCACCGTCAGAAAGCGGCTCTGCCACCGGACATCGCCGCCATAGCGCCTCAGGCGTTGTCTCTGGAGGTCATCGCTGCTATTGCAGATTGCCTTAACCTCCATTGACACCTAGTTTTGCACTCCGCCTCAAATACCGCTGTTAACGGTGGATTTCATCACTGAAATCGTGTTTCCGGTCGCCGGATTCCAACAGCAGCGGAGGCTGCTTAGTTCTTCCGTTCTCGTGGTCTATTCTCTTTGATTTTCATAAACACACAACTTAGACGTGTGTGTGCATTGTTTGCTTCGCTACTCCTGAATTCTTCTCTAAATTTTGAATTCATAAACACACGAACCCGATGGTGGGAGTGTGTGTGTGATTTTGTTCTTGCTTCACACGTTTTCTCTTTCTGATTTTGATATACTTGAATACGGAAAAAGGGGGTCGACGCCCACAGGAAACCAGATTTCAGATAGTTGTCTTGCCTTGACAAATGACGAAATTACCCCTCACGTGATGTCTAATTTTTGAAGGCTTATATCTTTAAAAAGGTGGTAATGAGCTTCAAAACTTTCCCTTACTGACTTATGTCCAAATCTTTATAGGTTTTCTGATACAGCCCCTCAAACATGGGCACTTGGCTATTTTTTTTTTTGCCACTTTTGTGCCATTTTAAATCCATGATAACATCTTCGATATAACTCCAAATGGCATGAATCTTTTTCCTATATTTTTATCATTTCAAATATTATGTAAGTCATGTTGAGGACTTTTTCTCAATTCCTTTCGGATTTTGAGATGTTAATTTTTAAAGATTGTCTAATAAAGTTTTCACTTTTGGTCCTTTATTCCCCTTTTTGCTTTTGGGCTCTTAAGAGTAAATTTCTAATTGAATTAATATCTCAAATTGACTTAATAAAAAGGTCTTAATAGTAACTTTACCATAGTTTCACCTTCCTTGACCATTTTGCCCTTCCGTTGTACATTTGATAATCGTGAATATCAATCCTTCTCAACATCAAATGTACTTATACTATCTTTCCATTTATAAAATAATTTTGTTGTCACGCTTTAAAGATCAGGTGAGCCAACCTTTGATGCCATAGCCAACTAAGATCCGAATTGGCCTTAAAAAGTAAGCAAAACGAAGGGCGACCAGTTATTGGATTTAGATTCAAGGGAAACATTGATCCCCTCCTTTCTGACTTCAGCAACACTTTTTTTGTTTCTTCTTTGGTAATTATACTTCCTCGATTGTTGAATGTAACTGCATTGCCAGTTCCAACAAACAATTGAGAAATACTCACCAGATTGTGTTTTATACCTTCAACATATGTAACACGATTTATTGTAAACTGCCCATTTATGACCTTTCCATAGCTTTTGATTGGACAAGTTTCATTATTTCGAAGCGAACATTTCCTGCATCATCTAACATCCGAAAATATCTCAAGTATTCCCTCTTCCCCGTCATATGCCTCGAGCAGTCACTATCCATATATCATTACGTATCGTACTGCTCTGCAATTAATCAATAAGAAGTTGGTACCCAATCAATTGTGGGTCCTTGGGGTAAGTGAATGATTCTTCGATCCATATCTCTTTAGCCTCTTCGGATATTTCATTTGAGAAAAGGTAGAACTAGAAAACGAATCAGAAGAACTTTGAGTGATCATAGAGGAATTTGAAGAAACAGAGTTTAAAATGTTTGAAACCTTCGGAACCCAAATTTATTTAGTTGTTTCGGAAATATTAGATTTGGAAGATTTCTTTGAAGGCGAAGTATTTGTTTGTTTTGACGACTTTGAAGTGATCTCATCTTTTGAGGATTCTTTTGATTTAAAAGTGAGATCATCCTTCAAATCATTTCTTTTCTAATTTGATTTTTCAGTTGTTGATTTTCTAGACAGTGAGATACATAGTGTGGATGTACACAAGTAGTCTTCGTATGCTAATTTAAAATCATTCAGTAAAAGATTTTTATTCTTGAACAGATCCAAATTTTTGTCTAGCCATACATGAAATGTGTCAATCAGATTGTTTCCTTATGAAAAATTTTCTTTTGAAGGTTTTTGATACTTCGGATTTGGAAAGTTTGGTTTAGTTGGTACGAAGATTTGTTTAGAAAATTGATCTGTTTTGGAAGTTACAGTCTTTGTATCAACTTTTGTTTCTTTTAGATTTGAAATAGAGGTCGACTGCTTTGTTTTTGGAATCACACCTGTTGGTTTTGGTTTCGAAATCACAACAGTTGGTTTTGAATTTGAAGTGGAAGCTTTGTTTTGAATATTTTTCAAATAAGAAGGTTTTTGCACAATTGGCTTTGAAATAGATTTTGATTTTGAAGAGTCTTTCATTTTACCAATTGGTACACGCTCGTTTGATTCAAGAATTTTCATAACATCCATCTTCGGTTGAAGAGTCTCTTTCATGATTTGTATTTGTTTGTAATTCCTTTCAAGTTGTTTTTTATTCTGATTTCTCATAAGTGGTTTCAAATGTGTTGGTATTTTGTCTTGTTGATAACATAAACGATTGTATATATTATGACCATACCAATCTTGTTTTCATACATTTATATTAACTTCCCTTATGTTCATTCAAATTGTTTCCAATAATTTGAGATGATGAAAGGAATCCTACCTCAGTTACTGTGGAATTATCCTCTTCAATGATTTTAACGAAATCATTGTCAACATTTTCTAGTCTTTTTTGAACCATCCTTGAAATAATCTTCGTATTCAACACATTCATCTGAAATTTGGATTTTAGATTTTAAAGTATCATTGTTTTCATTTGTTTTTGAATATCCAATGTTTTCATAATCAGAAACAACTTTTGTTTTTCCTTTGTCATCCGAAGGCAATTGTGAGACACCTTCGGAGACTGATTCTGATACAGGGAATGGCTTTTGAATTGTTATGGTTGAACAATCAATTTCCTCCATATCCAAATCAGACTCGGAACCACAAACAACATAATGAGGATTTTCAATTAAAGGAATCGATTTCTTGAGAATGGGTACTTCATTTGGTAATAATTTCAACAGATCTTTAGCAGTTAAGAATTTTTCTACTGAAACTAAACCATGAGTATACGAAGTATTTGGCAATTTAGACTTTGATATAATTGATTACATTCATAAGAAACATTGTCCACACCCTTAAGATTAAACTCAATAAATGGTAATAACTTCTTTTGTTGATCAATGCATACATCCGAAGACCGATAAATTCTAATAATGTGAGCATATAAACATTTGGCAGTTTCCCAAAATATGTTTCTCTGTTTTCAAATTACATCACCAGAATTCAAATATTTCTTCCTACACTCTTCTATACGAAAATTCTTAGATTGAAATTTTTTAGGTTCGACTTCAAACTCTCAATTCTCCCCGTCAATCGAAGAACTTCCTCATCACTGACATTCGCCCTAGTATTAGCATCAATTAGCATTTTATTCATAATTGAACAATCACCGGTTATTTCAGCAATATCAGAAGAAAATTTAGATTTAGGAATATTAAAAGAAGAGAGTAGATTTAATACATGTTCAGAAATGGTGGGGCGTGTATCCTTTGCCATCAAGAAAAAATTATCATCTGTATCCATTGCACCATCCGAAGTCACGACTCGCCAATCACCTTCTTCTTCATCCTCATCATCATCCGTAGCATCGTTCAGAAAGCTCTTACCGACATCAACAGCAACACATGCGCTGTGAGTTGGCTTTCTTACTTCATCATCATCAGAGTCTGAATACCACACTTGGTAAGTACCATGACTACCATCTAAAGCCATCAATGCAAGATCCTTGGTTTTTTCTTTAACCTCATTCAACTTCATAGCATAGTATGCTTCGTCTTTCACCTTTCACCTGAGGTTTCTTTTCATTTTTCTTTCTAAGCATACAATCCTTGGCAAAATGATATTTACCATGACAATAAGTGCAATCGTAGCTAGAGTCTCCTGCCACCTTTTCTTCATTATTCTCAGCTTTGGGTTGTTCATTATCGGAAACCTTCAGTGCTGTAGGCTTCAAAGAGGAAGAGTTTTCTCCTTTTGTAGTTAAGCTTTGATAGATTTCAGGTTTAGGTTTAGGAGTAAACAAAGGTTTGTAGTTTTCACGAAGGGTTTTCCAGATCCTTGCCAATTAACAACTGACTTCTTGAATCTTCGATTGTTAGAAGCATATAAGGAAACGCTATCACCAACATCATTCACCATGTAACCATCGGGTTCATCTTCGTCTTCATCTTCATCGGCTTTGAACAGTAAGGCTAGAGATCCAGGACTTGTAGCCTCACTTCTTCTTCCCACCACATCTGGTTCATGTGATTTTAACAGATTGTACTGAGCTGTGAGTTTGTACACCTTGATGTTCTCATGCGACTTGACAATTAACATTATTGGACGCCATTCCTTCCTGCAACTGTACAAAAATTTGATGTTAACCTCTTGTTGGCTACGAATTTCAACGTACTTCTCAAGAGTATAAACCATATTACAATAACGTTCGTATGACCGTTCCAGAGATTCATTCTCTTGTTGCTGGAAGTTTCCAAAATCAGCAAGAACTTTGGTTGCTAATATCGCGTTAATTTTGCACTTATTTCGGGCGATATCATTTATGAATAAAATTAAGCAAAAATTGGCTAAAATACTCACTACACTTGGAAAATGACTTTGTACAAGATTTTTGGACATCTGGCCAAAAACTGACAAAAGTTGGAGAAAAAGGGTAAAAATTGACAAATTGCTGAAAGTTGAATATTAGCGGCGGTAACTTCTACATTAGCGGCGCTAATGTGTGCTGTTGCGAAAAATCCGAACCGTCGCGATTTCAGTGCTGACCAAAGACCCAATCTTCCGGAGGACCAAAAGTTAGCGATAGTAACTTATAATTAGCGCTGCTAATGGTCCTGGGGTCTACATATAGTGGCTCATTTCAGCCAGAAGGAAGTTGAGAAACCCTCATTAATTCCCATGACCTGGAGAGCTTCTAAGGCTATCGTCTGAGAATTTAGAAGGCCGAATCACGTCTTTCAAGATTCGGTTTACATATATTTGGTTGTAAGCAACATTTATATTTTTATTTCTTGTTTTGATCTAGCAATGGATGGCTAGAACCCGCACTCTAGTTCTGAGTTCGGATATGTTTATTGTTTAGTTTGAAACATTCGGCTTGATGATTAGTTACGAATAATTCTAATGATCATTTTCTCGTTTCAATTTAAGTCTTGAATTTTGATTTTCTTTTGAGTGGCCATTTTAAATAAATGTTATTCATGCACTGTTAATCGACTGTGTAAGGCACCTAATTGTTTTGCATAGTTGATGTTTGGTAACAAAAACAAGCGTCCTTGTTTTGAATTTGGTCATATGTTCAAACACTTCTAAGCATACGAGAATAATTGGACATTGTTTGGTACTTGCACACCTCATGCAGTTTCTACATTCGGCCTGTGCAAGTACCAAACAATGTCCAATTATCATTAAAGAAAGTATGGTACTTCGGAGTCAGTATCAGGTGGTTGGGACCCACATGTTTATTTTTCCTTTACATTCCAATTTAATTACGAAAAACATAACTAAGGTTGATTATTCGTGCAACTGGTAACTCTTGGCATACAGTATATCACTCGACTAACTGTCTTAATCCCTATGTTATTTAGACTAGACACATTTAGTGATTCACCAATATTGTGTCTTACATTTACAAATTACAACTTATTCAAAATCACAATATGTTTAATCAACCGATCGTCTTAATTCCTAATGAACTCGGAACGATTAGTAAACGAACCATATGTTATCTTAGTTGTAAAATAAACATTTCTGAAACCCAACTTTAACTACCATACTTGAAACACAGATGACAATTAAAAGCGACTGGAACGAAAGTAATAATCTTTGTCATTTTACTGTCATCATCCCGGGAAGTAACCCCGAAGGGTTTAGCCTTCCATTGTTGACGAAAAAAATAAAATAATCAAAATGATTCTAATCCAGAAGTCGACAAAGAACTTGAATTCGTAAACAAAAAGCGTTTAACAAAAAGCGTTTAACAATTGTTCAAAACACAAACAATATAACCTCAAGGCGTTCTTGTCTAGATTTGAGAAATGATTCTAATCCAGAAGTCGAATGTTTCTTCTCCAGATGAAACTCATAGAAAAGAAAGGCTTAGAGTAACCCCAAAGGTTTGGAATCCTTTAAACACCGAAATGTGACCTCTAGGACCGATTAGGGATAAAAAAAAGGTCATGGAGACCCTCTGGAAGGCTGATATAAAGTGTGTGTGCATGAATGAGTCGGGGATGATCGTCTGTGTCTTTTCTGAACTGCTAGAATTGACTATGTATATAGTTCTTATTCAGGCGTAGACTAACATCGTATATAGTGCCGCTAAAGTAACTAAGACCCCAAATTTGCACGTATGTTATTTTGTGTTTTGTGTCATGAAACCATCACCTTAGCGTTGCGACTTCACTACTTAGCGCCGCTACCCATAATACTCCTGTATTCATTTTCCTTGTTCCGAATCCATTCCATATTGTATCATTTTGACCCGAAAATCTCCGAATTTTGTACAAAGCAACTTCCATAGAAACTTATTGTATTTCATCCAATTTATAGCATTTATCATTTTAAAACAACCATGATATGGCATAAAATATATGTAATACAAAGGCGATATCAATAGTAGGGTAAAATAAATATAATAAGACTATTGTTATATAATGTCTGTTAAGTATAAAGAATATAAGAAAATAACCTCCTTCAAACGAGAATACAGTGAAAAATATATATCTAGTTAGATACAAAAAATACAGTAAGATAATAAAAAATATTAAAATAAACTATAAACATAAACCATTGAATTTGATCATATCCTTGAAAAAGTAATTGATTTTTTTTCAAGTTGGATAATTTTTTGGTGGCTAAATTCTCAAATGTGTAAACAATCGTAGGTTCTTTGTCTTTTCGTCAAAAAGAAATCATATCTTAATAGTAACGAGTCATACATATAGGGACTTTCTGACATTAACCTTGTTGCATTTGATGATTTTAAGCATAATTTATTACTTATTTTAGGGGCTGCTTAATACGTTTTTAATGGTTTCATTAAAAAAGCAACATTTTAATAGTTCAACATTTAGAGTGCATAGTATCCGCAAAATTTACCTCTCCCGATCTGAATAATCCATTACCTACACCATCTCTAAATCATTCTTTTTCTTTATAAAAATGCTCTGATTACCTGCAGCTTCATTTTCCCATCTTCATTTTTATCCTTCAAAATAATCATCACAAGCCTTAACAAAGGCACCGGATCCACCTTCTCCTCCCATAACTTTTATGTAGGCCCAATAACTTTTATGGCCACAAAGGGGCATCTCTTTCTGCTGCCTCTCTTTACTTCTTTTCAAGTTTGGTATCAACGAGAGAAAGAAATATAGACAACACACAATAATCTCTTTTTATTCACAACTTCATGGACAGCTTTGTCCTTGTCTGGTATGTTGATATTCTAATAAGAAGCTAGAATTGATGGTGGTCATCGCCATCACCAAGTACACATACTAAATAATATTAAATGACCATTTCATGATTCTAAGCTCATATGATTGTAGCATTTGAGGAACAAGCATGTTGTGAGGATTTGAGATGCAATCTTGTAACATCCTTCAAACCGAGTCGTGCATTATATGTTGGGTGTGGGTTAGTTTTTCTTTAAGTTGGAGAATGTTTAGGAATTAGGAGAATCGACCGATGAGCCTTATTATCAAATTAATTTCGGTTATTTTAACTAATAGATAAAAGTGATTCAAGCTAAAATGATAAATTAAATATATAAGACTATTTACTGACTTTATTAACCTGGGAAAATATATCCATAAAATGACACAATAAAAAAAGACCTACTAGAGTTAGTTCAGAAAGTTTTTCTCATTCAGCACATCCATTTTGGAAAAAGTGATAGTTCTTAAAACAACCCTTCGTCAATTGCTTGGTAAACAAAACTCCATGGGTACACCAAAGACAAACATCTGTCAATTACACGTTATAAATGACTTCAATACTTGATTTTCCAAAGTATCGAGGAGTTTGACTTGTCAACAGCAAACTTCAAAGCATGTGACACCCTTTCAACCTCATTAAACGACTTCAACTTCATCTCCAACAAACATAACACCTCCTTATACCTCCCTTCTTTTCTCTTCAGCACTTCAAAATAACCTCTTAATCCAAGCCATTCCACTTCTTTCCTTTTCACTTTAAAATTGGCCTTAAACTGTCATCACTCACCACTGAATACATCCGTTTCTTCATAAGCTTATACATAAACCTAACAACACATGTATCAAATTCATCATGTAACATCACAAAAAAGAACGTGTTACATAATATTTTAAAATAACTACCTTAAAGAGTTGTGGATAATGTTGATAACCGACCCCGAGTCAAACTTACAAATGTCGAATAAATCACAAACATAGCAATGAAACTTCATTGCACATATTAGAAACGCTTGATAAATATTTAATCTCACAACAGCTTCTGAATTTATCTTTGAATCATAGAAAATGGCGTGACATTTTGGTCGCAAATAGTTGCACACTTTTTCCCTCAAATGACCAATTGGATTCCCTTGCCAACTCACTGTAAGAGTCGAACTTATTTGCACATCCAAGTACCTTATAAAAAACATACGATGATTAAAAGTTTATAAAAATATAACATACGATGATTATAAAACATCAAGTAATAAAGTAAAATAAACCTGGTGTAGTATGCCTGAACTTCTAGAGTCTTGCAGTTGATAAACAAACCACTCCATTTCAAAAACTTATTACCATTTTCATCAAAATAAACCCGATTTGATGAAACCCTAATTTTGTCATCATCAAAACTCAAACCGAATTTTTCTTTATTCATATCACAATTATACTCGGAAAATCCTCTTTCTAGCCTCGACAAGAACGCAAGAGATTGTTTCTTTGACGTTGAAATGAAAAGAAAATCATCGATAAACCTCATCAACAAATTCTGACCAAAATACCCTCCACCTGATACCATTTCAGTAACCTTATTTACAAACGGAACAATTTTACTATTTTCCATATGCCCGTAATAAAACGAGCATAACAATGAAGACAAAATACTTCCTTGAGGTATACCAACATTTTGGAGGTAAAAATCTTTGTCTATTTTTAGCACATTGTACTTGACATGTTGTTGGAGATTAAAAAGTAATTCGTCTTTCCTTGCTGTTCTTTTTCTTCCATGAGAAGTCAAAATATTATACAATTATTTTTACTTCAAAATAATATTTATATAAAAAAAAAAGTAATACCATATCAACAAGGATGCTGTGAGATGAAGGAGACTGAAGAAAACACCGATATTGTCTAGACAAATTCACTTTTTGACAGATTTGCATATTTGTCTTTGAAATTGTGACATTTTGTGTTTGATGTTACAGGTTATAGCATTCAATGATGAAAAAATTCGAATTGATTTAAGTAGATGGAGGAGTGACCAGTTCAGGTACGAAATTGAGCCTTTTCTTCCGAAATTATCGAATGCATATATAATGAATCGAATTTGATCTTAATTTTTCCTCCATTTACATGTTGGTTGAAACTCAAATTGCGCCTCTTTTTTTCAAAAAAATCTGGCACATTTGCTGCGTGTGTACAAGAGCCCTTGTGTGTGCATAAGAGAGAGAGAGAGAGAGAGAGAGAGAGAGAGAGAGAGAGAGAGAGAGAGAGAGGACCTCAAGTTGGGACCAATGAGAGTGAGGATCGAAAGGAGGAGGAGAGGGCGCATTGTCCGAGACGACCATAAAGCACTGACTGAGGAGCTTACGGTAGTCGGATGGATCGTCTTCTCTGAGAAGAAACAACATACGGTCACCGTCGCAACAGCAATGGAGACAATGCCGACTACATTTGCCACGGCATTGGACCGTCGCCGACGACTGTTGAGGAATCAAGGATAGTATGGTTTCCGCGAGAGTGCGCGCACGATTTTGGAACAATTTCCATAACACCCCGGGAACTCTCGGCTTCTTCGTCATTTCATCCGACCACTAAATTATCGGCAAGACTGTAAATACTGAATTTGCAGGGAGAAAGAAGTTCAGGGGTTAATTTCAAATCCAAACTCAAATGAAAATGGTTTTTTGCTTGCCAACACCGCCTTATACCCCTCCATCTTTGAGCTCGCACCACCTACCTCCCCGGCTCCCCCCCTAAACCGAGGAGACCCTATTTCTTCACCCTCCATTTAACTTGAATGCCCCCACTTGGTTACCAAAGGGCTTGTAGCCCAGCGGTACCGGTGTTGCCTTCCCTTATTCAGGTTGACGGTTCAAGCTTCGTTAGAAGCATGGGTGGAAATTTAGGTATTATTTAGGAATAGGTTATATAGATATGATTATATTTGTCATAAAAAAAAATGAAAATGGTTAAACCAATGCTGAAATGCGTAAACAAAATTTGTTTGCAAATAAAAATTTCAAAACTATTATTAAATTATTTTTTTACCTATTTAATTATTAAACCTGCTAAAGTCTTGAAAATCGTTGGACTATCTCTAGTTAAAAGCAACTCAATCATCTTTTAAAATTTAATTTTTCTCGCTTCAAACTTCTAAACTCAAACATTCACTTTTATTAGAAAGAGAAATCTTCGTTAAAGTCTTAATATTTTAATTCAGTTTATAAAAAGCCTCAACATTAGCCGGTTTTCTGTCATTTTTTGTTAATAAATATTAATTTACAACTTTTTCATAAACCGAATCAAAATATTTGGACTTTAATGAAGTTTTCCCTATTAGTAATTCAATTCAAATCAAAATTCTATTGAATATATAATTTACGAATTTTTTATTTTAATAAAAATTATTAAAACTATTTAACAAAAACAAAACATTTAAATTATTTATTTAATATATATATATATATATATATATATATATATATATATATATATATATATATATATATATATATATATATATATATATATATTACATTCATAAAAAATACTTAAGAATATGGATAAATCAAGTTCAAATGGAATATGGATAAATCAAGTTCAAATGTGACATGAAAGCTTTAATTTACAGATATAGAAGATGCAAAATACATATTATTCATGACTGTCAAGTTTTTCTTTTTCATATATTCAACCAAATTGTTTTTAGAGCGATATGAGTGTCTCTATTACAAAGTTGTTCCCTATTGATCATATAATTGGATAGGCTTGCAATTCGTTCAGTAAAGTACTCAAAATGTTGTTCCCTATTGGTCATATAATTGGATAGGCTTGCAATTCGTTCAACCTCAACAATCATATTATGAATGATGATACATGCAATCATAATTTTCCCCATCATATACTTGTCCCACATTAGACATTGGCATCGAAGAAATGCAAAACGAGCTTGTAAAACTCTAAATGATCTTTCAACATCTTTTCTAGCTGCCTCTTGACGATCAACGAACAATGTGTGTTTAGGAATTTTCAGAGCAGTTATTGACTTGACAAAGGCAGATCATGAAGGATATATGTCATTAGTGAGATAATATGGCATATTACATTTTTGGCCATTCACGACGTAACTCAAATTTGGTGCTCGGACTGCCAAGACATCACTAAATATAGGAGATTAATAGAGTACATTAATGTCATGCACAAATGGTGTTCTAAAGAATGTGTGCCATATCCATAAGTCAGATGATGTGATGGCTTCCAAAATGATTGTTGTTTTATCGCTTCTACATGCATATTGCTTAGCCCAAACAGTGAGACAGTTTTTCCATTCCCAATACAGACAGTCAGTGCTTCCTATCATATATGGAAATCCACGTTCTTCCCTGACATAGAGTAGTATTGCCAAATCATCTTAGTTTGGTCTTAAAAGGCACTTTTCACCAAATGCATTAAATGACACCTTCTATGAAATTTATAGAGCATTATTTGTTACAGTTTCACTCATTATCAAATATTCATCTTGTGCATTTGCTGATGTACCATACACCAACAAACACATAATTTTAATACAGTTTTACAATGGTGAAAGACCTCATCTACATAGGGAATCACATTTTTGTTGAAAATATTTATTATTGGATGTAACAGTAGACATTATACATATGAATAGTGGTTTTCACATTCGAAATCTACGGTGGAAGATTACTTCATCATATGTTGGGTTGTCAGCAAAGTAGTTTTCCATCAAACGTACATCACCCTGCTCATGTTGTTAATCACGATACCTCATTCTTGCTGTAGGAGGATGATCTCATATGATCTTATTTGGCATGCTTATGAGTAATTCAGTAACAATGTCATCAAGTTGTCTATTTTACAAAACAACTTTTGCTTTCTATTCATCATATTCATTCAAATTAGTTGAATTAGAACCTAATGGTGAGTTTTCATTATCAGAAATTTGTATAGAGATTGGAAATGGCGAGTGAGTGTTTGATATGAAAACATGTTCATGTTACACTCTATTTATAGTTTAATACAAGAAAAGTAATGATCTTTTGAAATTTTAAATAAAAGAACGATGATGTTTTTATCTTTTGAAATCCAACTATCTAATGTGAACTGGGGCAGTCTCAAAGTAATCTTCACCATCACTTTCAGATCCATGATTGGATGGTGAGTCAGCCAGATCATCGGAGAAGAAGGCAGACTTGAGAGGGACTTCGGTTGGAGTGTCATCGAGAGGTTCAGAAGTCTTTGGTAGTGAAGGGGAATCTTTAGCCATTTGATCCTCATGTGTGAAACTTGTGTCCACATTAGATGTGTTCACAGGGGTTTCAATATGACTTTTCTCCACAATAGATGTTTCGACAGAGGTCATATGTCGGAGACTATAGGATTTTCAGACAGGTTAGAAATAGGATCAGAAGGTGGTACTGTGGTTGTTGTAGCTTCAGTTGGAGAAGGCGGAATCATGGTTTCTTCTACTTGGGAAGTTTCCTCTTCGAGTGAGGTGTCGATGGTCTTGAAATAGGAGCAGAGGTATGCTTTTTGGACTTACTTGGTTAACCCTGGCGTTTGATCTTTGTTTTCTTTGCTGGTGGTTCGGACTGTTCAACACCACCTTTTTGTTTGCCTTTGGGTTTTAGGAGTTCAGCCACCATAATCCTGACAAATATACGCATTGGATGAGGAAGGGTAGGTGTCTTGCGATATTCAATAAGGGCCAGGTTGTCTTCGGGCACTCGACAGAGCATGGCTTCAGGTATCTGAGCAACAAAGTCGAAGTTTTCATCCGAAGAGGAGGAGGAAGGGACTTGTATGGTTCCAAAGTCATGGCATGGTAGATCCGAAGGAACCAGAACCTTCTCATAAGCATAGACAGCTTGAACAATGAGAGCCCAGAAACGAGTAGAGGCTATTTCTCTTACTCTCTTCATATGGTTGAGGTAAGCCAAGAAATCTGCCCATAAGATAGAAGCGTAATCGACTGGGCAGTTATAGAAGATACCGTAATGTAGCTGAAGAAAGGAATGGGCTACCGAGTCCAACCCAGAGGTCCTGACAGAGAGGCTCCTTAGGATGACACTGAAGAAGTATGCCCAAACCGAAGGTAGGCATTTCTTCTTGAAATGACTCATTAATCGTGTGACAGATGTGTGGCCCATTCATTCAGCATATTCAGAATTTCTGACTGAGAGGTCATCTGAAAGGTTCCAGATGTTAGTAGTCGAAGAATCCTAGCGAACTGAGTTTTACCAACTGTAATCGTCCTCTTAGCATGATCGGCAGTAACAATGTCGAAGAGTACTGATTGGCCATCGGCATGCATCCTGGCGGTGTGATGTGCGATTAACCCAGAGTTTAGGAACCCTAGGGTTAGCAGTCATGGCGAAATGTAGTGGTGAGTGTCGCAAGCAGACTACAAGCATTGCCATTGTTGATGAGTAAGCTTCAGTATCCAGATTTGCGATGTGATTGGCAGACATTGGTTTGAGATCAGTAACTGAATCAGCCTCTGCCGGTGAGAATGAGATAGCATCTGCAGACATGGTGACTGTTGAGAATTGAGGATATGGAGAACTTTGAGAGGAGTTGCAGGTTCAGAGAGTGTGGAAATGGAAGGGATGAGAGAGGGGTATGTGAGTTTATATAGTGGCGTGATGAGTGGAGAGAGAAAGGATGCATTAAATGCAAGGTTGTAATGGTCGAATGGGGTGAGGACACATCATCGGAGGGATGAGGGGACGTTTCCTTTTTGATCACGTGACAGCTGCTTCATCCACAAGTAATCGTTAGCCTTTGCCCTGATTGGCTCCTGTCAAATCCCAATTCAAAAAGGAATCAATTAAAATCCCTTAAGTTGTGTCTAATCTCAACTGAATCAATTTTTGAAAACAAAGAACCACAAAAAATAACAAAAAATAAATATAGAAAACATTTTTGGTATTTTGAGGATTATGCGAACGAAGTATTTCTTCATTTGAAGGTGTGCGCTAAAGACACCAGGTGTGCTGCATCCGAAGTTGAAAATTATCCCAATTAATGTTTGCAAAAGGCTTGTTTTGGTGTTGGATTCGAGGACAAGAGCTGGTGATTCTAGGAAGTCTGAATTACACGTCGATACCTGAACATGATAAGATTGACCTACCAATCATACGATATCTGAACCCTGTGTAATATTCCACCTTCGCATACAAAAAGCTTTGACATGCAAGTTAAGATCTCAAATGGTCACTTGGTAAGAACTTAGATGATAACTCCCGATCCGAAAAACATGGGTCGTGAGACTATAGTGATTCAGCATTAGGATTATTCGGTTGGATGTTGTGTGAAAGACAAAGTCGAAAATATTATATCTCATTTCACCAGATAGAGTATGTGGACACTTTTCCTGGATGACAAGCCTTTGGGAATCATGCACTATTCCACCCTTGTCACAAGAGATAGGTTACTGAGATGTTCATACCCCCAATTAGGTTCTCAACTATGTTATAGGAGATCTGAATTGTTACATTGAAGATAAGGTTAAACCTTGAATTTTCTCGTATGTTACGAGCAATGGTGCTTGATAGTTATGGCATCCGAAGGTAAGCCAGCTTGAAATTTTTTGATTGCACCAGGGTTGATCAGCACAGTTCCCGAGTGATTTGGTAATTTTCTTTTTGAATTGGTTTTGAAGCATTTTGCCAAGAGAAGGCTTTTGCGCTTTTATTCGAACTGGGAACTGGCATGATAGCATTTCTCATTTTAAAAGTGTGTAATTCCCTTAGCTGAATGTGTAACCTAGTGTAATGACAATTATTCGTTTCAATAGTTATCAGATGTAGCATACCAAGGAAAAATTGAGCCCAATGATCTGAAAAAAACAAGTCTTTTTTATTAGTTATGTATTGAAGCGAAGGCAAGGACCACCGGGTGCACATAAGATATGAAGGTGGGGAACCACTCAATCATGTATGAAGATTGGGCATGTAAAAGGGTCTTTAACCTTGACCAGGTCATCCGAAGTTTTACCAGTGTTGCAACTCGAATCCCAGATATCCCTTAGTGAAATGGAATATGTATTCACATATTATAAAATCAACGTTTTGTCCTTTAGGGTTCACTGATGGAATTTGAAAATGAAGATTCAGATGAGAAAAACAAGGATATCTAAGCAAGCACAACTAAGATTTCGGATATACATTTAAAAATCAATGATCAGAAGGGAACCGAAGGTTCGGATGTGCACAGTAACACAAATTTGAAGGTTCACTTTAACAGAAAGATAATGCGTTATGTCAGTTTGACAGAATGAACCGAAGAGATCCGAAGGTTCAGTTTGGTACAGTGATGAGTTCCCTTCTGATAATTAAACTTTGTTGAATTGAGACAAAAAAATAGTAAGAATTCAAGGAAAAAAATAATAATAATAATAATAAATACAGAAGTATGAAAACGACATAGTGTACAAGGTAAGAAGCACTTAGAAAATCAAGATTGAGGTACTGCGGATGACTCAAGCATGCCTAGCCCATGGATGATCTTTGTGAAAGCTTTTTTGTCAAGGGATTTAGTGAAAATGTCAGCCAACTGATCATTCGTATGTATGAAATGAACCTCAATATTTCTTTCTTCTACATGACTTTTGATGAAATGGTAGTAGAGAGAAATATGTTTGGTCTTCAAGTGTTGGACTGGGTTATGGCATATTTGGATGGCACTTTGAGACTCACAGAATAGCGGTATTCTTTGCATATGGATGGCATAGTCACGAACCTGGCCTTGAATCCAGATCATTTGAGAAGTGCAGGCAGCAACAGCAATATACTCAGCTTCGGCTGTGGAGATTGAGACGCAGGTTTGCTTTTTGGATTGCCAACTTATTAGTTTGCCATTGAGAAATTGGCATCCACCTGAAGTGCTTTTACGATCAAGAGCACATCCTCCAAGATCAGCATCTGAATAGGCTTGAAGAAAGAAGCCTGAGTTGGCAGGGTACCATAGTCCAAGAGAAGGTGTGTAATGGAGATAACGAAAGATGGTTTTAACAGCAGCCAAGTAAGGTTCCCTTGGATTTGCCTGATATCTACCACAGTTGCAGACAGAGAACATGATGTCTGGTCGACTTGCAGTCAAATATAGTAAGGGTCCGATCATGCTTCTGTAGACCTTTTGATCAATTGCCGGTTTCTCAAGCGAAGGAGTGAGGCGTGTACCAGCAGCCATGGGAACCTTCGCGTTTGAACAGTGTTCCATTCCAAATTTCTCGATAAGGCTTCTTGTGTATTTTTCTTGGTTAATGAAAATGCCTTCTAGAGTCTGTGTGACTTGCAATTCGTGAAACAAATTGATCTTCCCCATCATGCTCATCTGAAATTTACTTTTCATTAGAGTTTCGAATTCTTTTGAAAGTGAGGGATCTGTTGAACCGAAGATGATATCATCCACGTAGATTTGAACTAGAATGAGATGATAACCAACTTTCCTTCGGAACAGGGTGGGTTCAATAGAGCCTTGTTTGAAGTTTGATTGTTTTAAAAACCGAGTTAAAGTTTTGTACCCAGCTCATGGTGCTTGCTTTAACCCGTAGATTGCTTTGTCAAGAATATATCAGTGATCATGGAACTTTTCGTTTACAAAGCCGGGGGTTGTTCCACATACACTGTTTCCTCAAATTCTCTGTTTAGAAAAGCACATTTGACATCCATTTGAAAGCCATCAAAGTTTTTATAGGTAGCAAATGCCAAAAATATTCGGACGGACTCGAGTCCGACAATAGGAGCGAAGGTCTCATCATAATTGATTCCCTCCTGTTGACAATATCATTTAACTACAAGTCTAGGTTTGTTTCGTACAATGTTACGTTCAGTATCAAGTTTATTTCGAAAAACCCATTTAAGACCGACTATAGAGGAGTTAGCAGGTTTATGAATTAAGCGCCAAACTTTGTTTCTTTCAAGTTCGGCTAACTCACTCTGCATGGCCTCAACCTAATCAGAATGTTGAAAAGCATCTTTCACATTTTTAGGTTCAACTTTGGAAATGAAAACATTGAACATGCAAAAGTCCGACCGTTTGTTTAATGCTTGCTGCTTTTCTCTTAATTGTGCTCGTGTGAGTACCTTTTCACCTGGATTAACTAGTACATGAGTCTTCGGATGATCACGAGTCCATTTTTCAAGAGGTAGATATGCAGGATCATATTCAGGTAATGTTTCTCCATGCACCTCTTCTGTGTCAGATGGATAATCCGAAATGGATATATGGTCTTCATTTTGAGTATCCGAAGTTGGTTGACCCCCCCTCAACAGGAGCAAACGGAGTTGTAGGTGAAGGACTTGGCGACTCCCCCTCGATTTGAGCAGGTAGATCAGCCGGAAAAGTATTTGTCGGCTCCCCCTCAACAGAAGTGTCATACTGGTGTAAGTCATGATGCCCCCCCTCAACTGAAGGTGTATTTTCCTTTGAAGATTCAGCAGTTGGTTAAACGTCATTCAGCTTGTCAATTTCAGGTATGTTGTTGTCCTTCACATCGGATTCAGCATCAATAGCGCGATCAGGACTGTCAAACAAGAATGAAAAATCAAGGTTAAATGAGTCAAGTGGAATAAGTTCGGTTGGAGAGTCCGGAAAGATAGAGGATCAAGGAAAAATGGTTTCTAATTTCTTAATATGATGATCGTCGAAGGTTTGATTGAATGTCTCCTCTATCTTCCTTGTGGTTTTGTTGAGAACTCGATATGCTTTGGCTGAGTGTGAGTAGCCAAGAAAAACGCTGTCATCAGAGTTGGATGCGAACTTGGTTGATCCTTCTTTAAGTTTCATGATAAAACATCTGCATCCGAAGACATGAAAGAATTTGACGTTTGGCTTTCGCTTGTTGATGACTTCGTATGGAGTGATATTGAAGCAACGATGAATGAATGAGTGATTTTGTGTGAAACAAGTTGTGGCAACGGCTTCAGCCCAGAAGTATATTGGTAGATTCGCATAATCAAGCATAGTTCTGGTTGCTTCACACAATGACCTATTTCTTCGTTCAACAACTCCATTTGTTGTAGAGTATAGGGGCAGAAAGATTATGAGTGATGCCCTTCTCTTTCAGGAACGAGTCAATCGTTTGGTTCTTGAACTCGGTCCTGTTGTCACTTCAGATAGCTCTGACCGGTTTCTTGAGATGAAGTTCTATCTGTTTGATGAAAGCGATAAGCTTAGATGGAGTGTCAGATTTTTTTCGTAAGAAGATCACCCATGTGAATCTACAAAAATCATCCAAGATTTCTAGTATGTACTTCTTGCCACCAAGGGACTCTACAGTTGAAGGTCCACGTAGATCAATGTGAAGAAGTTTAAGTGGTTCTGTGATCTTTGAGTCGATTGTAATCGGATGAGCTTGACGTTTTTGTTTTCCATGTTCACATGCAGCACATAAAGTGTCATTGTCAAATTTCAGTGCTGGTATACCCCGAACAAGATCAAGAGCAATAAGCTTGTTAATTTTCTTGAATTTCAAGTGAGATAATCTTCTGTGCCATAGCCAGCTGAGATCCGAAGGTGCCTTTGAGAGAAGACAGATGGAGGGGGCCCCGATTATTGGCTTCATGTCAAGTGGATACATCTCTCCCTTCCTTTTTGACTTTAACAGAATTTCCTTCGAACCTTTCTTCTTGATTACACTCCCAGCTTCATCGAACTTAAGTTTATATCTTGTTCCCACACATAGTTGGGAAACGCTAATCAGATTGTACATGAGGCCCTCAATGTATGTAACTCGATTGATTGTGAACTTCCCATTCGTGATCTTCACATAGCCTTTTATGGGACAGGTGTCGTTGTTTCCAAACTTCACATCACCTCTGTCTTCTAAACTTCGAAAATCTCTTAGGTATTCTATTCTCCCTGTCATGTGTCTTGAACAGCCACTATCGATGTACCATTCTTTATCGTACTACTCATCGCATAATACCTGCAAATTAGAGATAAAGTTCAGGTACCCAACATGGTTTGGAAGCTTGGGGGTAAGTATTCGGATCTCGGATCCATGATTTAACCAAATCATCCTTTTTGGTTCCTGATGTTGATGCGATTTCAGAAGTGAGATTAGGTTTGGATGGACTCTTTTGGATGAATTTTGGAACCCATTTCATGATTTTCTTCAGTTTTCCTTTTTGGGTTTTACAATTTGTGATGTAATGTTTTTAACAGGAGCCCACTTTTTCTTTGAAATGGAAGCATTGAGTAGATTCGCATAGAAAGTCTTCGTATGCAAGCTTGTAATCTTGAATGGTTAAATTTTATTTTTAAAGAGATACATATTTTTGTCCAACCAGACATGAAACGTGTCGACTAAGTTGCTACCTTTTGTGAATTTTTCTTTGATGATTTTCCAACCTTTAGATTTAAACAAATTGATTTATTTGGTTCGAAAATAAATTTTTGATTAGTATCCAAAGATTTCTTAACTGTAGAAGCTTTTTATTGATTTCGAAAATCCTTTTGTTTATTTTGAGAATCACGATAGTTTCTTCTTCGCCTATTGTCATAAAATCGTTTATGTTTTACAAAGAATGAGGTTTCACGAGATTCTTTTCTGACGTTTAAAAATTTTAAAAATTGAGTATTACATCGGACATAGTTCTTCAACTGATACATTTCTTGTTTTCGAATATTGATTTTAAACTCCATATTTTCATTTAAACTATTTTGGAGCATTTTATTAGTTGAGAAGAACCCTTCGGGTGTAACAGACTCATTGTAGAGTATAGCACTACTCTTTTCAAGTTTAACTCCTTGTTTTATGAAAACCATGTTTTTGAAGTTAGCAATATTGGGATATGTGCATGCAAGTTCAACAAACTTTTTGGACTTATCTTCTGAAATTTTGCAAAATCGTCTGAAGTATCAAGAACATGGATAGACTGGGATTCATCATCCGAAGAATCCTTTGTAACCTCAGAAGAGCAGCTTTGAAAATTGTTTGAAGTATTTTTTCTCTCTTCGGTTGCACAAGATTCAGTTTTAGTTGAGGAACAGACTGAAGAATATTTTTGTTGAGATAAATCAATACAGTCTATTTCTTCAATATCGGAATCAGAATCATATGAGTCATTTTGAGAGGTATTATCATCCGAAGCAGATTCATTTATAGTGACATTCACAGATTCAGTTTTATTTACTAAAGGAATGGTGGGAAGAGACTCGTCCATTAATTTTAAAAGATCCTTCGAGCTCAAATTTTTTTGAAAATGAATAAGCCCATGAGCATAAGTTTGGTTTGGAATATTAGTAGATGACACAATCGATTCACATTCATGCGAAATAGAATCCACATCTTGTAACTTAAACTCAATAAAAGGCAAGAGCTTTTTATGATGATCTAAAGCAATATCAGAGGAATGATAAATACAAGTTATATGAGAGTATAATCTTTTAGCAGTTCACAAAAACGTTTCTCTGTTTCAATAAAATCTCATTAATCTCACGTAATTGTTCTCTACTTTCCTCTAATATTTCTATTCAAAGTTGACTCTTCTCTAATGCCCCACGCATGCCTTCTAGTTTTCCCTTAAGCGAAGTTACTTCATCCCTTGCCTGACACACATCACTATTTGCTGAAACAAGTAGGTGATTCATATGTAGACAGTCAGAAGTAATTTCGTTAAGATCATTAATAAAACATTCTTCTATAACATCAAAGTTTTGAAGTAAAAGAGATACCTACTCAGGGAAGGCGAGACGAGAGTTCGACGAGGAGGTAGATCCTTGTGCCATGAGACACATAACAGCAATGTTGATCTCTTTATCATCATCCGATCCATCATTGTCGGACCATATGTTGCATCCAGTATGTGCAGCAAACATTACTCCATGAGTTGGTTTTCGGATCTCATCATCATCCGAACCTGATGACCAAATCTGATAAGTGCCATCACCACCCTTAGGAGACACAAGAGATAGATTATGTGTCTTCGTCCGAACTTCCTTGAGCTTCTTCGCATAATACGCTTCATCCTTCACCCTTTCCTTCTTCTCATTCGCCGTTTTTAACATGCAATCATTGGCAAGATGATTTTTTCCAAAACAGTAATTGTAGTCATAGCCTGAGTCTCCTAATAGCTTCTTCTTAAGTTGGGAAGTAGTCTCAACCTTCAGTTTGTTGGTTGCATCAGCCGGTTTCATTGTTTGTTTCCCATTGTTGAAACTTTGGTTAAAGGTGGAGTTATTCTGAGGCTTTTTCTAAAATTTTCTATTGTTCGATTATAAGGCCACAGTTTCCCAATCTTCATCAGCATCTCCTTCATTATCAGCAAAGGAGACTTCTACGGATTCAGTATTAGAGATGAATGCAAGAGATCCAGCATTCAGTTGATCGCTTTGAGAATCTAAGACATCGTACTCATAAGATTTCAGTAGATTGTACAGTTCTTCCAGCAAATATGAGTTGATGCGTTCGTGGGCTCGCACCATCATGATGATTTGTTTCCACTCCCTTCGTAGACATTGCATGAATCTGAAGTTTGTTTCATGAGAAGTTTTGGAAACACCATATTTTTCCAACTCATAGACCACATCGTTAAACCTTTTGAAGGTGTGATCCATCTTCTCGTTTTCTAATTGCTTGAAATTACTGAAATCAGCCAGAATATTGTTGACTATGCTCTTTTTCATCATGTCATTACCTTCGTATATCATCTTCAATCTATCCCAAATTTCTTTCGCAGATTTTGACCCTCGGATCAGATTGAAGGAAACTGGGGGCAGACCATTATTTAATTCTTGCATGCATCTTTGTCGTTCGCAATCATCTTTTTGTTTGCAGTAATGGTTGCTTCAGTTTCAACAGCTGGTATAGCTTCACCAGATTTTGCAGCAAATATGGCCTTGACATTTGTAGAAAAAGGACCATCATTTATGGATCGCATGAGATCTTTATCTATCCTAGACAGATGATCAGCCCACTGATCGTGATATTCTGGAATAAGCATTGGAGCTTTGTTGCTAGAACCAAGAAGAGCGACATAGTTCATCATAGCGTTGTTTGCGTTATAAGCCATTGAAGATTTTGGATCTTTGTAGAAATTAACCAATGCAAATTCTTTGAAACACGGAAGAGTAGATCCAAGAACGATTTGGAACCACGATTCAAAGAAAATTAATATGACCCTAGTAAAAGATCGGCAAACAACCTGCTTTGATACCACTTGTAAGAACAAAATTAAGAACTAAGCAAATAACTTGAACAAATTTGTACGAGTATCAAACTGGTCGAATGATTTATTCACTGCAAATAAAGATAGGGCTCCTAATCTGAAAGATAAGCAACTATGTTAAGCACGTTACAATGAATTATCGAGACTATTTTGTCGACCGTATCAACTATCTAGGGTTACATGAGTATTTATACTAACACATTATGGACGTAAACATTCAGCCCATCATTTATAGATAAGAATGGAAACCCTAGTTAATCTTGCCAGTTTCTAAAGGTAAGTACAAAATTTCAGCTAGCAGTCTTCGGATCACACCCAACATCTTCAGATTAGTCTTTGACTTTGGACAGGAACTCTGGAACTTCGGATAGATAAATCTCAACACAATCAGCAACCTAACAAGGCCGTTTCAAGAATTCTAAGGCTATCCGGTCCTATTACATACAATCCTAAAGCATTCACTCATCTTCCTAACAGTATAAGCATTGGTCCAAAAAGGCACACAAATAAAACACATAGCAAATAACACACAATAAGCATCACACTAGGCAAAAGGCATCCCTATGATCCAGGCCAATTCTATCATGCAATTTCCCGAGCGAATCCTTAGCCTATTTCTAGCATATATCATCACATCAGCACATAATATTGTGGGTATTTTGGGAAATAATATTTACTTGAGCTCCGACGACTGTACGCATCGCATCCCATTCTTCTTGAAACCCCTTATCCGTTAAAAATCATAAGTCAGGTGTGCATACCATCTTCCAAACCCCCAAGCAACAGTCAAACAAGAACATGCAAGAGAATCTTCCACATGTTATTTAGCCCAACTACTTAGAAATTTTATATAAAAACAGTCTTTCCTTCGAAAATCGTTTTAGAAAATCTTCAAGTCCTCGGTTTGAGTTTGGAATCCCAATCATGAACATCCGAATGCTTGAATCACATTCCTGTTCATCCAAATTCCTCAAACCAAGCCTTTGATACCAACTTGTAATGCCCCAAATTTCGTAATAAGTTTTTCGATTTAAAAACAGTATAAATTCGAGAAACGGGTTACTAAAATAAAATCATCCACATTAAAGCTTAATGTTTAAAACATATCAAAGCGTATTTAACAAAACATTTGTAAACGTTATCCAGTGGAGGACTAAATCATTGAAACCTCAGATGCGGTACATTCGCGCTGTGCTCCAAACTCAAGCCGACAATTACCTGAAACATAGTTAGGGTAAAAGGGTAAGCACAAAGCTTAGTGAGTTCCCCAAAATACCACATGATCCATTACATAAACATTTTCATTGACTTTCGTCGGCAAACATTGTCATCGACTTCCGTCGGTAAACATCGTCATCGACTTTCGTGGGCAAACATCGTCATCGACTTTCGTCGGCAAATATCGTCATCGGCTCTCAAGCCGGCACCGTCGGCCCATAGACCGGCAGTTATCGACTTTCGTCGACAAACACGTAAACACACAAACAATCACATCATTACACAAAGTAATAAAGGCTATTTACGCATGTAACATCACCCATAGTATAGTGAGAAGACTCACCTGATTCGCGACCTTAACCTAGATAACACCCCACGCGAATGCCCTCAGATCCTGACAATACACACTTCCTAACAAGGATAAACCCAACTTAGAACTTCCTAAATCCCGAACACGATAAAACCATAAGACCGGCATCCAAAACCCTCAAGTTTGATTAAAAGTCAAACTGGTCAAAAAAGTCAACGTCAAAGGTCAACGAAAAGTTGACTGAAGTCAACCAGCCAGATTAGCGCCACTAATCCTCTAGGATTAGTGCCCCTAATCATGCTGTTCAGCCCACATCTCTATTAAGTGTTGAATCTGTTAATTCAGAAGCCACAACTTTCAGGCGTTGCCACAAATAGTCCCTTAACTTATAAAAACGTGAATTCTATCCACCAATCCTAGCCAAACAAGCTCATGGTGACAAATCTAGTTCCAAAATGAAGATTAACATACTTAAACTTCATTCAAAACCACATTAAGACTAGGCAAGGGTTTCTCTCAAGGATTTAGATACTAAAAGAAGAAGAACTCATTCTTTAGCCCCTAGATCCTACCATCATCCAAGATATGGAGCCATCATTGTCTCATAGAGCTCATGGAGAGCCTCATGACTTCATTATAACAAGAAACTCAAGAAGACAGAGATTAGAACACTTACAAGACTCCCAAAACAAAGAACAAATCTGATTTCCTTCACCAAGCAACCCTCTTAGTACTCTTGCTCCTTATTCTCTCCCAAAAATCCTTCGAAACTTCATAGTATGAGACAAGAACATCAATGAAGGCTAGAGAGTGTTTCTTAGGGTTTTCTCTGGGTTGAAACTAAAGAAATACGGACCCCAAGTAAGTTTTAACCTTAAAAACGGTCCAGACCTACAAAAATATGGATTTTTCCCGCTTAGAGGCAATTAGCGGCGCTAACATGAAAGTTAATGTCGCTAACTGCCAGTCATGCACAGTCACCATCACGTTCAGACTTTTCTCGCGATTGATCCGGGGTTTGTCACATTACCATCGCTAACCTTAATTTTCCCATTTTCTCATCGAGTTAAATGATTTAAATGTCATTATATCTCAATACCTGGTTTCGGGCTTTTCACTTTGGCTCTTTAAAACTTGGAACGTGACTTCTTGGGATTAGGGTCTTACAACTCTCCCCGACTTAAGGGGGTTTCGTCCCCGAAATCCTTTCCTTACTTGCCTTAATCGCGCACCAGTAGTTTAACCATCCCAACCTTTATGGAAGTTTGCTATGTCTTAACCACTTAAGACTATAATCCCAACCTTGAGCTTCTACTCTTGGTTTTGGGCTTAATTGTAGTCTTAATGGTTTAAGTGTCATCTCCACAACACATGGCGCCTTGAAGTTCTTTTGCAAGCAAGAGTTATCTTGGCAAGTGGGAGCTTCATGGCCCTTTTGAAGTGTCAATTAATTACTTTAGGAATGACTTAATATTTATTGTGATGGCTCACAAAAAATATTCTAAAAAATGGCTTGATTTATACACTTTTTGATGCATGCTTGTGATATTTAATTTTATGTTGTGTTTTATGTATGGAAATGGTTTCTATATATTAAATAACATTTTATTATAAATTAACATCATTTGGAGTTTGAGAAATAAATATTTAAAATGTAACGTAAGACGTTTACAAATGAGTTTTTATTAAAAGCGTTTTAAAAGTTTAAAACTGAGTTTTTCTTGAAAATGTTTTTCAAATGTGAAACTTTTAATAGTCAACTCTAAAATATTTAAAATTGTAACGCCACGTTTCCCGATACGTTGTTTTGGCGAATTGTTATTTTTATTTTAGCCAAAAATAATGATAAGATTAAATTAAAAAAATGAATAATAATAATAAGCTTAGAAATTGAAATTATGGTTATAAGGGTATATTATGTCAATTTTATAAACTTGTATGGATAGTTGTTAGAGTTTAGGGATAATTAAAATTAAAACACCAAAGTTTAAGGGTGGTTTTTGTCAAATCTAGATAGTTGCAAGTAAAGAGTTTTCATGGGCCGATTGAATCCCCTGCCATCGGGATTGAATTTTCGGTAATTAAGGCTCAAATGATTTTCAACTAGCACGTAGCCCATCTCCTAGCCCTAGCTCATCGTGATGTTTTTGGTTGCCGAGAACATACTATCAGAGAGGGAATTGAGAGGTGTGTGGAACGTGAGCATGGACGAGATTCCTTGCTGCTGCCATTTATGATAATCACGACTATCATAGCCATGATGCACAATCGTTCCAATCTCCCACAAGGCACATTACACGCATGCAACCTTAGCGGTCTTAATGGAAAGACTTAATGGGTTAGGGTTGAAAACCTAACCCTAATGTGATTCTATGTGAAGTTGGAAAATTTCACTGTTTGGCTTCATCTTGTAAAATTCATGTTAAATCGTAGGAATGCCCATTTAAGTCGATCTTTATGTCCTTGAATTGGTAATTGATTCTAGTTTGTTCCCTAAAAAGGGCCTTAACTGATTAAGACCCTAAGGCGTGTGGATTTCTCATTTCCACTGACTGGTCCAAGACTGTGATGAACTGTGAAATATGTCTTGCTAAATTCATAATAAACTGTACACAAATGATTTGAGGGCAAGACCAGTGGGAAACGTTCATGTTAGTGGTCTAGTTTACTCATACCAAAAATTAGAATACAACTCCCTGTGAATTTTGTGTTTTGGTTCTATCACTGAAGGGTGGTCTAGTGAATCGACTGATCAGATCAGATCAGTCCAGTTTATGGATTTTTCATTTATTATTGGAAAATTAAAATGACCTGAGGCCAGTCCTGTCACCTTATCCTTGGGTCTAGTGTTTGTTTTATTTTTCTTAGATTTTATCTTGAAACCCTCCTTGACTAGTTATATAAAATCTTGTAAGTGCACCGGAAATCAGCTTTGTTGTCAGTTTCCTCTTTTGGGTTAATTGTCTTGGTTTTTGGTGTTGGGTGGTAGTGTTTGTGTCCGCCCTAACCTAAAACTAACTTAGAACATATTATAACTCATTTGTTGAGTAAAATTGAACAAGGGGGCACTAGTACAGAAGAGATTTGTTAGTGCGATTAGTTTTTTTTAATTGATGCCTTCGCATCAACAAAAGAAGGAACCGCACCATTTTTGATGTTCATTGTTGCGGTTATTATTAATCAAATTAAAAATGGTTTTATTAGTGCGGGTTCGTTCAAAGACACTATTAAAACCTTATTTTTACTGCGAAATATTACGATCGCACCTTTGAAACCATATTTTTTACTGCGCAAATTTACAATCGCACTTTTAAAACGTCATTTGTTGGTGCGGTAAGTTTTGACAACATTAAAAAATAATGGTTATTTAAAAAAAATAAAATTATTGTTATTTGTTGGTGCAATAAGTTTTGATAGCAATAAAAGTGATTTGTTATTTAAACACAATAAATTTGGGGCTTTTTTGATCCTGAAACCGTTCTTCGATCTAGCTTCTTCTTGTTGTTCTTTGAGATCAGCTGGTTGTATTTACTTATCGTCATTAAAGCTGGTTGTATTTAATTCTCTTCATTAAAGGTGAGTTTATACCAAACCTTTATTAACTTCGTTAAAATAGAAGTCATTATGTAACACCAGACAATTGAATCTAAATTCCAAACCTTTATGAACCAAATAACAACAACTACATCTTTCGCCAAACCCACCAATAATGGCAACCTAGTTTGCAACCTCCAGCAAACCATATTGTTGAAAAGAGCATCTTCAATCCAATAATTGCCCAATTTAGTATAAGCCTTTAGAATGCGTAATTGGTTTTTGATTTATCTCTATACATTCCTTAATTGTTGTTTTTTTTTTAATTTTAAGATGGATCGCTATTATTGGATGTACAAAACTTCACGTATATCCAGAATTTATATCAAGAGAGTTGAAGATTTTATTAGTGTTGCTAAAGCAGATAGTGTTAAAAATGGAAGTCAATCGATTTGTTGTCCTTGCAACGTTTGTAAGAACTTTCAAAGTGTTACTATACCGAATTAATAGAGTACCATTTGTTGTAAAATGGTTTTCTGCCTAATTACAATTGTTGGTCAAGGCATGGAGAATCACTAGTCAGTTGTAGCACATCGCCAAGCAATTTAGTTAGTAATGAAAATAGAGTACCAATTAACAACGATTATCAAAATTCAAATGACCTCGTGTTTGAAGAAGAAGAAACACCATTATATAAGGGTTCTAAATATATGAAACTTGAAGGTGTTTTGAAGTTGATGAACTTAAAGTTGAAAAACGGATGGAGCGATAAACGTTTCACAAGTCTATTAGAGCTTTTGCATGACTTGCTTCCGGAAGACAATGGATTACCACTTTCCACATACCAAGCAAAACAATTAATGTGTCGCATAGGATTGGAAGTGGAAAGAATACATGCATGGCCACATAATTGTATGTTGTTTAGAAAGGAGTTCCAAAATACTCATAACTGTCTCGTCTACAAGGCATCAATGTATAAAAGGAAAAATGATAAGGATGAAGTTGACGATGATTTGACAAAAAATGGACCTCCAGCTAAAATTTTGTGGTATCTTCCTATGATACCAAGACTGAAAAGGTTATTTTCAAACGAGAAGGAAGCAAAGTTAGTTTGTTGACATTCGAAAGAACGAATATCCGACAGAAAACTAAGACATGTTGCGGATTCACCTTAGGGGAGATACATTGATAAGAAGTATCCCGCTTTTGGAAACGAGATGCAAAACTTACGCTTTACGCTTAGTTCGGACGGGATCAATCCTTTCGGAAACATCAACAGTCGTCATAGCACGTGGCCAGTTCTTTTATGGATTTACAATCTTCCACCGTGGTTTTACATGAAACGGAACTACATCATGATGTCGTTCTTGATTCAGGGTCCGACACAGCCTGGTAACGATATTCATGTGTATTTATCTCCTTTGATTAATGACTTAAAAACTCTTTGGAGCATGGGTGTCGAAGTATATGATGGGTATAAAAAAGAACATTTTTAACTGCGGGCCATGATTTTTTGTACAATAAGTGATTTTCCTACATACGGTAACCACTCAGGATACAAAACCAAAGGTAAGAAAGCTTGTCCTGTTTATGAAGACGATAAAACCTCGATATGGTTAAAAAATTGCCAAAAAACTGTATACATGCGAAGATTCCTGCCGAGTGGTCATTGTTTTAGGAAGATGATTATGGAGTTTGACGGAACTATCGAGGTCAGAAAGATGAGGCCATAATTTGATGCATTTCCGTGAGTTAAAGATGTAAAAGTTGTGTTGGGAAAAATATATCATATTGATAAAGAAGCCCTCTGGAAAAAAAGTTAATCTTTTTTGAAGTACCTTACTAGAGACATTTAGATGTTTGACATTGTCTAGATGTTATGCATATAGAAAAAAATATGTGAGAGCTTGACAGGCTTATTATTAGATATTATAGCATAGTCCTTGGACAAATTTTTATAGTATTATAGCATTGTACTCGATATATGTAAATTGTATAATGGTAAATGTTGGTAACCGGAACAAATATGAAATTTGTATAATGACCCGAAACTAATTATTGATGGAAATTTTAACGTTTATAATGTGTAATATATCCATGGTCCAAAATTAATTATTGGTGCAATTCAGGTCTTTTTTGTATCATGGGACACAGCTACTTGGTAGGCCTAAGCCTATATGGCAGGTTATGTCTATGTATAATTTGGATATCTGACACGCCTAGGTTGTCGTGCGGTCAAAAATAGTAAAATACATCACTCTCACTAGTAAAGTGGTAGTCAAGGTCGATCCATAGGAGTTTCGTGGTTAAGTTAAGACGATAGCTTGCCAACTGTAGTGTCATGCTACAGCCGGAGGGACTAACCTCTACTTTCCCAAAAATAATCCAAAAACACAATTCCAATCCAAATCCAAAACAAGGCATAAACTAAATGAAACTTAAACTAAAATCCAACCTAATTTGCTTACTGAAATCAGAAGTAATATTCAAAATCAGAAACAAACAAGATCAATCCAAAGGCATTAAAACATTCAAACACTAAAATACCGAAAACATCAATAAACATGGAACCAAATGATTACTTGCATAAACTTCAGATCCAGAACATCCAAAATAGTAACAAATGAAATTCAGAAACTTTAACCTAATGCTAAAGGTTGTCACCCCCAAAAACACTAAGCAACAAGCTCAAAACAACTAAACTAAAACTAAAAGTAGAGTGAAAACATAAAAATACCACAATGGGCTGATGAAATCTCGAAACTTGAGTCAAAGTCACCGTAAGTCCACCTTAGGGTCTGATCTTCGCCTCCGGAATTCGACCTAATGTCTTCTATTTATAGTTTTGGAAAATTAGAACCCGCGCCGCGCATAGCTCAAAACCGCGGTGCGCGTAGTGCCTTATCCCCGTTTTCTCGCGGTTTGAATTTCTTCACCGCCTCATCTTCTGAAGTGGCGCGTCGCGCACACATGCCTACCCGCGGCGAACGTGTCCAGTTGACTGATTTTGATTTCATCTTCAAACTTCTTCATTTTGTACGCGTTTAACCTCTGATTGTAACTTTTCTTTGCAAACAAACACTGACACAAAAAGTGAGAATACCAAAGCATATATGATATATTTTCACCAAGAATAGGGCTCAACAACGACTAAAATACTTTATATTACTAGGCGTTTTCAAACACCCCACACTTGTGCCTTGCTTTTCCCCAAACAATAGAGTTTTTAACAGATTTTAACTAAGACTCAAACAATTTTTGAACGTGTTCAATTTCAAAGCTTATTGTCCTAGGAGTTAGAGTGAAATAGTTTGTGAAAACATAACCAGAATATTCTTTGGAATTTATGACTTTCTAACGAAGCCTTGATTACAAATTGTCTGTCCACAAGAGAGTGTACGTACTCATTCAGATTCTAAAGTCCATTAAAGAACTGTCCATGACTTTCGATGTTGTCCGTGTAACGAGCTTTCAGAAATACCATCCCAGACCAGATGATCTTAGGTGGTAAGGTGCATAAGCCCCACCCATTTTAGACTTATCGGCTCGAACAACAAAGGCCACTGATTGACAGTCCCTTCCTAAATTCCAAACCTAAAATACTCCAATCTTCTAACTCCTAAAACTCAACTTATTTGACTAAACTCATAGCATGATAACAACTAAATAGTATCTCTTGAAAAATACTAATTCTATAACATTCACAAACTATTCGTTTCAAAATTACAATCCCTTAAAAATTTTGAAAAAGTTGCTAAAAATCGAAAAAATTTCAAAAAAAACCTCTTTCGACTGTCCACACCCCACACTTAAAACCGTGTAACGTCCCCGTTGTACAAAATTATTTCAAAACTAGGGAGAAAGAGTTACCCCTTAGACGGTTGACTGCTTGATAGTACTCGATTGTCACAGGTACAAAAACACGAACTGCTTACGCTTCAGGTTCAGATTTCCAGGAGTTGTAGTGCAACACTAAAACACGCCGGTGATCATGGCAAGTGGAGGGAGCACGGTGACCCCACACATGCCTGAAACAACTCCTCCATAGATTCCCCATTCAGTATTACATGCATCACTCACAAAAACATTAAATGCAAAAAGCAAACAAACTAAACAACTAATATATGAAATTTGTGTGTTGCGGATGACCACGACGCGTGATGGAACTGCGCGCGTCGCGATAATTACGAGATGTCCAAAGTACCGTCATGTTGGAAATGACCGCGGCACGCGCCATGAGGGCGCCGTGACGCGGTAATTTCAGAAAGTTAAACCATATTCAAACAGTCGTAAAAGTTATTCAACACAGAATTACCTGAATTTATTACTCTTTTATTAATGCCCGAAGGCTTATTCACAACGTAAAACATCTAATCCTAAGAATTACTAACTAAATGTTCAAAATTCAACCAACCTAAAAATCTGAAACAAAATGAACCAACTAAACAAAATAGTTACATTATACCCCTTAATTGTGGGCAGTGTCATCATCTTCCCCTTCTTCTGCGTCTGCCTCCTCTTCCTCCATGGGCTCTTCCTCATCTTCCTCAATCACATGCGGTTGAGGTTTTGGAATCGGTGTTTTGGACCCTTTCAGAAAATTGACAACACATTCAGACAGCCAAAGAAGCTGTGTATGTGTATTCCTTCTGCGCCAGTCAATCTCATTCACGGTCATCGTTAGAACTTTATGCGGCGAATGGTGGCTATGCAAGGTCCGGTGAACTGCTTTGACCTCGTCAGCCAAACATCGGGAATCCATGGTTGCAGGGGAGAGTCCTCGGGGCAGGCTGACTGTTGCCCGCGGTCGCTTCCTGGATGTCGATGATTCGGCTCGTAAGACTGGAAATGGTGATCGCTCGACTGATGTAACCCCGTCATCAATGTAGATAACATCCCGTGAAACCGTGGTCGGTGGACTGAAAGCGACGGGCGGGATAATCATCAACTCACGGGTGGTGTGTTCAGACAACAACCCGTAAGACTGTGCCAACTGTGTCACATAGTGTCCACCACCAATAGCTATGTATTTTAGTGGCGCGTCCGTCAGCTGCTTGAAGTAAGTGGTAAAACCCGCTCCTCGTCAGCACGAGGCCAAAACATGGTCATCGATATCAATCGGTGCAACATCCGGTGCACCGAAAAATGCATCAGCCCCTCTCGAATGGTATTCTCGTGATACCGAGTGGATGAAATGGTACACCAATAGTCAGTAGGTGAAAAGGAATCGTCGGCATCATAGTTGGCATGCCTGTGGAATGGCCCCAATCCCGGTACCTCTAACTCCTCCTGAGTGTATAATCCGATCCTATATCCAAACTCCCGCAAACTACAACTTCGGTTGTGATTCCCTAACCGAAATCTGACCATCTCCTCGGTGTCCATCACTAGTGGCTAATGGTCGAAGTGATAGCTCGCGAGGAATTGTAAGAACACCTCGCGATAAACTGGTTCATCTATTTGGACCGCATTCTCGACCGCTCGACATGTGTACGTTAATTCGTTTGCCTCGTATCCCCCTTGCACCAACCAATCTTGTATGTGCTCGAGGATGCCTGATTCCTTGGTCAAATCCCAATTGACTGTTCGGGAAGGAAGAATCCTTTTGTGTTGGTAAATTGATCGGCGGTTGTAGAAACTGTCCCCGAGAACTCTGTCGACTCCAGTAGCTAATGAGTTCCAATCAATCAATTCTGAACTCCCAGATGAAGATATTGTTGCCTACAAAATTTAGCAAAAACCCTAAAATAAGCTACTGTCCAGTGTACGCTGCGGCGCGGGACACAATAGCCGTGTCGCGCTGCTTGAAATTTCATATCCCTCGTCGCATGCTGTAACACCCCGCGATGCGGCGTATGAAACTCAGAACAGAATCGATGATTTAACATGATTTCAGACCAAATTCACAAATCTAATTATTGGGTTTTGTAGCATACAGTGTCCTAAACTAAATGGCAACATCAATTCAATCCTAAGACCACTAGATTGCAGTATACAAGCGACTCTCATATATTCCCAAGAACTTGAAGATAAAAGAGATAAATTCAGGAGACTTACTTGATCTGCTGTGATGAAGAATGGCGACGAAGTGATTATGAATTGCAGAAGAACGATCGATAGTAAGAAACTGAATGATTGGTGCAAATTCGATTTTATACAAGTTGGCGGAATTGGTTTAAGTTTAAAACTCTGTTTTAGTGATTATCTCTAAATTCAAATTCAGATAATGCAGCGGCGCGGGAAGCTTCTATCCGCGTCGCGTATATATAATTCAAGTCTATCGACAATCGCGGAAACATCAATACGCACGGCGCGGACTCTAGGACCCCGCGTCGCGGTGTTGCAAAATTCGCAAAACGACCCCACACTTGTTCTTTTCTTACGGTGATCAATTAAATACAATTAAAACTATGTAAAATGCAATTTATACACATTATGATCGGGTTGCCTCCTGACAAGCGCTAAGTTTAACGTCTTCAGCCGGACATGCACTTACCTGGCTTATTGAGTGTATTCTGGAATAGTAGTCACAAACTCTACCGTTTCCACTTCCAGCTTCTGGAATGTGCTTACAGTGACGTAAGGTTTAAGCCTATGCCCATTGACCTTGAATGGTGGTCCACCTTAGAGATCTCGAATTTCCACCGCACCATATTATGTGACACTAACGACTTCGTGCGGTCCATTCCACTTCCTTCTTAACTCCCCAGGAAACATTTTTAACCTTGAATTGTAGAGCCACACCTTCTGTCCAGCCATGAAAGTCTTCAACCGGAGTTTAACATCATGATACCGCTTCATTTTAGATTTGTATGTGGCCGCATTCTCATAAGCTTCATCCCGCAATTCTTCCAGTTTAGAAAGTTACAGTTTTCGTTCTTTTCCAGCTGTATCGTAATCCATGTTGACCTGCTTGATTGCCCACAGCGCTCGATTGGCTAGCTCCACGGGTAAGTGACATCCCTTTCCATAAACCAGCCGATAGGGTGTAGTTCCAATCAGTGTTTTATAGGCAGTTCTGTATGCCCAGAGTGCATCATCCAACCTTTGTGACCAATCCTTTCTGTCTGTTCTAACCGTGTTTTGAAGAATTTCCTTGATCTGCTGATTAGACACTTCTACCTGACCGCTTGTTTGTGGATCCGAAGGTTCACCCCAAAATGCTTCAACAGCCGACCAAACTTGAAAATTTTAAAATGCGACCCCCATCACTGATGATGACCCGTGGAACTCCATGTCGAGTGAAAATGTTCTTCTTAACGAATTTGCAAACCACGTGATGATCATTAGTGCGAGTGGCTTATGTTGAGTATATTTGTGTTGAAGTTGTTGAAAATATAAAATATGATCACCACAAATAAAGGTTTCCACCGTTTATTGTGTGACAAATATATATGTATTAAAGATAAATGCGGAATAAATAATAAGAGTTGCAGACTAAAAATATATAATCTGATCGCCACAAATAAAGGTTTGCACCGTTTACTGTGTGAAAGATATATAAATAATATAAATTGCAGTAATTAAATGACTTAAAGCGATAAATAATATAAATGACTATAATTAAAAGACATAAAACGATAAATAATGTAAATGACTATAATTATATAAATATATATATATCAAGTAGGTTCGTCAATAGATTGACTGAACTGGGTTACAACAGGACTATGGAACGACTGGTCTATCAAGTAGGTTCGTCAAATAAATTGACTGAACTGGCTTAGGGTTGGACTAGATTTCTAATAGACTGTGTCTCTATTTGTTCTTGTTTGGTGATCTTGGTGATCTTGGTTTTCTTGTTTGATGATCTTGGTGTTCTTGGTGTTGATCTTGGTGTTTTTCTTGGTGTTCTTGGTGTTTTTCTTGGTGTTCTTGGTGTTTTTGGAGAGTGTTTGGAAGGTTGGAAATAAGATGGTGGAAGTTGGAGAGGTTTTTTGAGAGAGTTTTGGTTTATAATTATGTGTTGTAATGAAAAAATGGTGTAAAATGGTTTATATATGGAGTTGTAGACGTTTTGGGTGAGTTTTGATAAGTTTTCGGAAGTTTAGGGACCAAAACTGTAAATATTTCATCAGAAACACGCGGACTTTGGGTCGGGTCGGAAATGGGTCGGGAAACGGGTTAAAGCGCGGATCTTATGTGAGTGTAAGTGGATCGGAGTCGGACGGGTCGGATCGGAAAACGGGCGGGTAAGATCCGCGTGTCACTTGTGAGTGCGCCGGATCGGAGAGGCGGTTCGGACCGGGTTGGCTAGCAGGTCAACGCGCGGATCTTCATGTGAGACGAAAGGGAGCGGCCAATGGGGCGGGTCGGATCAGGCGCTGGGTATCCGGTTTCAGGTGAATGGATCAGGCGGATTGGGCTCCGGTTTTTGGGCTGGGCCGCTGGAAGCTTGGGCTGGCCTGTTTCCTTTGTTTTTTAATTTAAATTCAAATTAAAAAACCGAAATAAATTAAAATAAATTAGGAAAATTCATTTTTAATTTATAAAATTAATTAAATCAAATAAAATAAATTATTTAGAAACTATATTTCCAAAAATTCATTTTAAATAGATTCAATTTAATTTTCTTTTATATTTTTCTTTGTTTTCGCTTTTAAAAATCATTTTCTTTTATTTTCTCGTTTTAATCTCAAATCCACGCAACCTGAAATAAACTGATAATATTTGTTAGATAAAAAACATTTCGTCTTATTTCAATGATGGTCACATACAAAAATATTTTTCAACAATTTCCCCCTATGTGATCATTGATGAAATAAGGACAGATATAATCACATTAACAGTTTTAATATTGAAGATTTGAGATAAAAGTTTTGTCAATGATAAGATATATATAAAACCATTGTAATCATTTTGAAAGTTTGTGACTTGGTTTACATATCTTATGTTTTAAAAAAGATTTTTGAAGAATGTTTGTTTCCGAATCAAAGTCTCGGGTTCGGATATCAAAGGGTAGCCATATATGTATCTAAATAAATTTCTTAAGATTTTATAGCATTATTTATGACGACAAGTGGTCTAACAGGTCGATTCAGATGAACGCTCATAGATATAGCTCACATTTCACTTGGGTGTTTGGTTGTTCTGGCAGCAGAACAAGTTAATGATCACTAAAAATGAGTGATATCTCTCTTTGACGACTCACACTCATATTGGAGGTGTTCATCTATGCTTTTCCTGTAAAGTCACTTAGTCTCATTATTAGATAATCAATCACATAAGACTGGTTTCGGCATTACTCAGCGGGTTTCTTCATTCATGCCATTAATGTTCACTCTCTCTCCGTCGGGAAATACATGTAGAGGGGTTTAACAATTTTCATAGTGCAGTTTGCAACTAAGAAATCTTCAGTGATGAAGGCTACAGTATCCCGGGAAATCCATTATTGTTGTAGCTTCTTCTTTGATGGTATCCTGTTTGTTGATCAATATCGATTTATTGTAAAAAGATATTTTGTTTTATCATTGAGAAGTTGCTACAATTGAGAACAATTTTTTTGTTTTTGTAAGAGTATCTGTCTTGAGTGATTGAGATGTTTGCTTTTCTGAAAAATGGTTAAAAACAAATTGCGGGATTTGATGATGTTTGTTTTGAAATAACCATTTGGTTGAGAGTTTGTTTAACTTGGTATTTATTCGGTGAGTGATTTGACTTTCTTGTTAATTCATCTTTGAGGATTGGATGTTGATAGATCTTTGTTTCTCCTTTGGTTTTCTTGTAAGGATATGTCGCTGTTTGAAGTGTTTCTATTTTTGCGGCTGTCTTCATTTTTGGTTGGCTTTTATCTAGGTAGGGATAGGTGGCATAAAAGACAATTTGTCTAGTATGTAAGAAATGAAAGTATCGTCACTGGTCATTTTGATATCTAAGCAAAAATGAGACCGTGACAAGGTATAATCGGGTATACCTTATTAGCAATAGTGACACACCTAAGCTCACAAGAATTGAATTCCACAATTATTTAGATCGACGAGGCACAAATTCTCACATGGGTTTTTGTTTTCATCTGAACCTCCTAACCTTATGTCCCTTGATTGTTTAAAATCGTCAATAATGAAATAAAATCGAAGGAAATAAAGTCATATACATTATGAAAAGTAGGAGATTTGAACCTTCACTCCAATTGAGAATCAATATGACTTAAAATCTTCATCGAGCATAAGCATCTGAAAAATTAAGTCAAGAGACGATTAATCACAAGGTTCTATAAAAGCTTATTATGGCAAGTCTTTTATTGTATTTTTGAAAATTTGTTTTTCTGAATGTTTTTGGAAATTTTGGTTATTTGAATGTTTTTGGAAATTTTGGTTATTTGAATGTTTTTGGAAATTTTGGTTTTTAAGGAAAGATATGAACATTATAAAAATCTTTTTGTCTTTTGAAGTTTTGTAATTTTTTTTGTTTTTCTTTTTGAATTAAAGTAAATATACGTTTGTACAAACAAAAAGTAAAAGTTTAAGGATGGACGATATCTGGATTTAACATTCCTAGACGGCCTAGGAAGTATAGAAACTTTGTTTCATCGAGAGCCTTAGTGAAGACATCGGCAATTTGATCTTCGGTGTTTATGAAGTGTAATTCGATATGACCCTTTTGAATGTTGTCTTTAATGAAGTGATATCGAATATCGATGTGCTTTGTCATGTAATGGTGAACGGGATTGTGAGAAATGGCTATTGCACTGGTTGAGTCACAAAATATGGGAATTTGTGAAACTCTGAAGCCATAGTCACGCAGTTGAGTTTGCATCCATATGACTTGTGAACAACAGCTGGCGGCAGCGACGTATTCAGCTTCTGCTGTTGATGTGGATACACAACTCTGTTTCTTTGAAGACCAACTCACTAGTCGACCTCCTAGGAATTGACAGCTACCAGATGTACTTTTCCTATCTAGCTTGCATCCTCCATAGTCTGAGTCGGTGAAAGCGTTCAGCTGAAAATCGGATTTAGCTGGATACCAAAGGCTAAGTTTGGGAGTGCCTTTTAGGTATTTGAAGATGCGTTTCACAGCAATGACATGTGATTCCATTGGATTTGCTTGGTATCTGGCACAGACACAAGTAGAAAACATAATGTCAGGTCTGCTGGCAGTGAGGTATAATAGTGATCTGATCATTCCACGATATCTTTTCTGGTCAATGGGTTTGCCATCTAAGTCTGCATCGATTTTGTATCCAAAGGCCATTGGGGTCTTGGCAGTATTGGATTTTTCCATTGAAAATCGAGTGAGTAGGTTTTTGACATAATTCTCTTGGTTGATGAAAATTCCATCAGTTGACTGTTTGATTTGAAGTCCGAGAAAAGTAGTCATCTCCCCAATCATGCTCATTTCAAATTTGCTTTTCATTAAATCTGCAAACTTAACACTCAAAGATTCATCAGTAGAACCGAAAATAATGTCATCAACATATATTAGTACGATTAACAGATGTTTATTAAAGATTTTACGAAAAAGGGTTTGATCGATTGAACCTCTTTTAAAACCTGATTCTTCGAGAAATGTTGACAACGTGGCATACCAGGCACGGGGTGCTTGTTTTAAGCCATAGACAGCTTTCTGCAATTTGAAGCTGTGATGAGGAAAGTTGGGATCTTCAAAGCCTGGTGGTTGTTGGATATAAACATCTCGATCTAACTCTCCATGTAGGAATGCACATTTAACGTCCATTTGAAAAACTTTAAAATTCTTATGTGCAGCATATGCGAGAAAGATGCGGATAGCTTCTATTATGGCGACTGGAGCATATGTTTCATCGTAGTCTATTCCTTCTTGTTGTGAATAGCCTTTGACTACGAGACGTGCCTTGTTTCGACACACGACTCCTTGATCGTCAGTCTTGTTTCTGAATACCCATCTTGAACCTATGATAGTAACATCTGGTGGTGTAGGAACAAGATTCCATACGTCATTTCTTTCGAATTCAGCTAGCTCTTCTTGCATAGCTTTTACCCAGTCTGGGTCTTTGAGAGCAGTATGTATGGTTTTGGGTTCAGTCATGGATAGGAAGGCTCCAAATAAACATTCATTTGCAGTTGCGGCTCTAGTTTGGATGCCTGAATTGGGATCTCCGATGATTAGGTCAGTGGGATGGTTTCTGGTCCATTTTATTAAACGATTTTCTTCCGTTGTAATAATAGGATTTTCAGTATCCCATTGTTCTTCTCCAGTAGTTTCTTCTTGGAAGAGGTTTGAAGGTTCCCCCATAAATGTTGCATTGGGATTGTTTTGGATATTTGGGGATGGAGTGGTAAAATCTGGGGTGGTTAAATTTGGAGTGGTTAAAGGAGGATTTGGTGTTTGTTCTAATGAGGAAGTATGTGTTTGTGGTTCCCCCTCAACTTGATCTGCAACATTTCTGTTTCTTTGTGGAGTTCCTTCAGTGGGTGTTCCTGTAGGATCAATTTGAGTAGTTAGAATTTCAGAATTATAAGCAGTTTTAGGTTGTTCAAAAAGTAAATCAATATCAACTTCAATGTCTATGTCAGGAGATGGTGTTTGTAGAATTGGATTTTGAAAAATATTATCTATCATTTGTGAACCAAAATGTTCACGATCCAATTTTCTGACATAAAATTCATCGAAGTGGACATCGGTACTTTCTTCAATTACTCTTGTACATTTGTTCAGTACTTGATAAGCAGCTGAAGAAAATGAGTAACCAAGGAAAATTCCTTCGTCCGACCTTGATTCAAATTTTGAAAGGTGGTCTTTATTATTCTTTATGAAGCATCGACAACCAAAAATATGAAAAAATTTGATATTTGGTTTTCGGTTGTTAATGACTTCATATGGTGTTTTATGAAGATTTTTGTGAATTAAGGAGCGATTTTGTGTGTAGCAAGCTGTGGCAATTGCTTCTGCCCAGAAGTATTGTGGCAGATCAGCAAAGATAAGCATTGATCTTGCAGCTTCGCACAGAGTTCGGTTCCTTCTTTCAACAACGACGTTTTGTTGAGGAGTGTAAGGGGCTGAGAAGTTGTGTTCGATGCCTTTGTTTTTGAGAAATGAGTCTAGAGTTATGTTTTTGAACTCCAAACCATTATCACTTCGGATTCTTCGAACTGGTCGTTTGAGCTTTAGTTCGATCTGTTTTATAAAGTTGATCATCTCTTCTGGTGCTTCTGATTTTAGTCTTAAGAAAAAGACCCATGTAAATAGAGTGAAGCCATCAACTATGACAAGGACATACTTCTTCCCGTGTATTGTTTGGATTTTGGCGGGGCCACAGAGGTCTATGTGCAGCAATTCTAGTGGTTCTGATACACTAGATTCTGTAATGCTTTTGTGAGAGGATTTGGAAAGTTTTCTCTTTTCACAAGCGGCACAAAGAGTTTCATTGTCGAGCTTCAGAAGTGGCAGTCCTCGAACTAGATCATCGCCGATCAATTTGTTGATGTACCCGAAATTTAGATGGGAAAGGCGGCGGTGCCATAACCAACTAATATCTGCTAGGGCTTTGGATAGCAGACAAATATCGGGTTTACCATAAATAAGATCCATGTCTAGTGGATACATATTTCTGTAACACCCGTGTTCCGGATAATGTTTCAGATCAAAAATAAAAACATTAGTTACAATCTCATATAAAAATCAGCACTGTATGCCGATCTTAGAAAAATCATAATTAATTCTATAAAAATCGGATTGACCTCAAACCAGTGCACAAAGTTTGCAAATTGAGTCTAGTTTATTCTAAAAATTTCGTTGGGCGCACCGCGCCTGGTAGCTGGGCGCACCGCGCCTTGCGCCTGTCGGTGGTGTCGGCCGAGTGCGCGTTGAGGTAAGCACTTACGTATGCATGGGCGCGATGCGCCGGGGTTTAGGGCGCGATGCGCCTGTCCGAGGCCTATAAATACGGGGCATAAGCCTCATTTTGAGGCACAACACACACCAAACACATATACGATATAGAGGAGTGTTTTGGTAAGGAAAATACGTTGAGGGAGGATGATGGGAGGTGAGAAACGAGCGGTAGCTAACAACGAGGTGCTCGGGAACTGTCAGCGGTTCGAAACGGAAAATACGACAGGACTCCGAGAAAACGCCAATCTCAGGTGAGTAATCGCTACCGTATCTCCTTAATAGTTTATATGTGTTAAACTATAAAATACGAGGGATGTAATAAACTATTTCCTATAATTCATAATTCCAAAAGTAATGCAGATTGATTTACTTACGAGGACGGTGTCTAGGCCGATTACTTGGGATCTGGTTGTTGGATTTTCCGAAAGGCTAAAATGCTGAAAGGATCCTGCCACCCCAACTAATCTTCTACCTGGCCGTTCTTTACTTGATAAATCATGGAGCATCATGTTGGAATTATTGAAGGCAAATACAAAGCAGTATAATTAAAGTATTATAATAATACTTGGGTGGGAAACAGTCATGTTATCGTGAGGATGAGTTCGAGTTATACGCCCGAAAGTATCACAAGATGATACTGAGCAGAGTGAATAAGTAATTATATATAATACATGTCGGGGGATGGCATAATTTACCATATACTAATAAAACACGGGGTAATCATAGATGTACTATGACCATACCTGTATGAGAAAGCCGTTAAGTGAGTGGGTGTACCGTGTGACGGTATAAGAATTCGTGAAAATTAATACCAAATAATAAATAAAAGAGGTGACAGTAGCTAAAGAGGTGAGTCGTGACGATGTAAGATAAAACTGTGTGGGACAGTCTAATAGTGAGTATCAGTGGATTATACTGTATAGCGAGTGACGTCGGGTAATACGGTAGTTTCACAGTGTGAATTACGAGTCGGATAGGACTGTGAAGCTGACAGGGACGGTGATCCTGTAACGTGTGTGACCATATAGGTCATACTGTGATTAGATTACTCACTAAGCTTTATAGCTTACCCTGTTGTTTTATGTGGTTTTGCAGGCTAAGTAACGCTTGGCTTGGATCATGGGACGATCCCTAGTGATATTATCTTGTAAATTTCAGGCTGAAAAACCGGGCGTTACAAGTTGGTATCAGAGCCAAGATTTGAGTGAACTAGGATAAGATCCCTAGACTCAAATTAGTAGACATACGAGAATTGTGTGCTAAAATATATAATAAAAAAAAATCACAAACATATTGTGATAAAAGTCGAACGTTGATAAAGCAGTTATTCTAACATGATAATAAAAATGTTAGTAAACTCTTTTGGAGATAAAAAAAAAGAACTAGAGAAAATGGGTGAGTTTGTGTGGTATTTCCCAAATACGGGAAAGGTGTTAAAAGTAAATCCAGATGCATATTTTGTCAAACAATAAAGTTTTGAAAGTTGATTTGAAAGAAAAATTTTGGGAAATTTGAAAAAGTATAAGTTGAAATAAAAATTCTAAAAGTACGAGTTGGTGGGTGGATTTATGAAAATATATGGCGACAGCCATAGCAAAGAAAAAGTGATAAATATATGTGATGATTGAATGTGAGATGATAAGAACTATAAGAAATGAGTTCGTGAGGAGTTATACAATCTCTAAATGAGATAAGTATTGAGGTACGTGGTAGTACTAGACATGTCTAAGTCTAGCATGTGGATAATATGGGGTTGAGGAATTGAGAGATAAAGGGTGGCTCGACGTACTGAGCAACATAGAGATGTTCGCAAGATGCACTGGGCAGATACGCATGATCCAACGTACAGGATATGCGCGGCTCCGAGTGCTGAGCGGTGGAGTTTGAGCAGATACGCATGACTCGACGTACTGAGTATGCGCGGCTCTAAATGCTGAGTGGTTGGGCAGATACGCATGACTCCACATACAGAGTATGTGCGGCTCTGAGTGCTAAGTAGGTTAAGTTTGAGCAGATACGTATGACTCGACGTACTGAGTATACGCGGCTCAGAATATTAAGCAGAAGAGTATAATTTGGGATATTGGGTAGAGTAAATTTTGTGGAAAATTCACCGAAGACATAAGAGAAGTAGAACTGCTAGATGTCCTGAGTAAACATAAGACTAGGATGGATTGATTTATTCCTTCCATTCTAGAAGAATTAAGGGTACTATTTTACTTAGTTAAGGTCTAAGTACCAGGAACCATCCAATCATCACTAAACAAATAAAGGAGAGGTTATCTTTATAACCAAAGAATGTAATGGGGTATTTTTCCCAAACATAGTTGATTTTTTTTCTACTGATGTAAAGGTTATTTTATGACCATAATTTTACAAGAAGAAAGATATTTCAAAGAAAGAGTTATTTTGCTGAAAAAGTTATAATCCTTTAAAAAGTGTCATTTACGACTAAAGAAGTCATTGTTATAATCAAAAGAGTAAATGTTTTTAAATAAAAAGCATCTATTTAAAAAGAGAAGTGTGAGTAGTTACTCAGAGAAGTAATTAAGTATATACAAATTTAGTAAGTATTGAGATGACCTAATCGGTCGGCAGTTCTAGGGTGTACGTTGAGTCTTTGGGACTCGATATCGTAGAGGGTTCAGAAGGGGACGAATACGTGAGTATTAGATGGTGATAACTATGGATATGGTATCATATTGTGGGTGGAGATTTTGTGGAGGCTAAGCTGATATGAGGATTCTTGTTGTCATGAGGTTGATTGCAGAGCTGTGCAGTCGTGTGTGTTAGATGTTAAGCCTTTAGAGCGAAAAACTGTTTATTCTGTGGGGCCACTTATACTTGTAGTTGGGACCACTTATTTGGTGGGGCTACTAGTATTGTGGTTGGGACCACTTATGCTATGGGGCTACTTGTATTTGTGGTTGAGACCACTTATTCCGTGGGGCCACTGGTAACTTGTAGTTGTGACCATTTATTCTGGGGATTAATAGTACTTGTGGTTGTGACCACTTATTTAGTGGGGCCATATATGTGTTGTGGATCTTATGAGCAGTAATTGTGGTGGGACCATATACAAGTGTTGTGATGGCTTTATTGGCTGGCAGTTCTAACACACATACAGTTGGGTGTCTGGTGAATAGCTGAGCTGTTGAAGTTGTGAAGAGTAGGGATTGTGATATGATGTGGTGAACATGTGATTATATGATGCATAACAAGTACTTTGCATCCATGATGTCTGTATTATAAGTGTATGAGATTACATAACGAGTACTTTGTAGTCTCAATAGATTGGCTTAGTTGATTAGAGGCTGTTAATGTGCCAGTATTGTGGTAATACCCTTTGGACTTACTAATACAACCGTATTATGTTGGAATAGGGATGGTTGAGTGGAAGAGAGAATAAGGGTATGTCGATGTTAGGAGATTTCGGGGACGAAATCTTTTTAAGGGGGAGAGATTTGTAACACCCGTGTTCCGGATAATGTTTCAGATCAAAAATAAAAACATTAGTTACAATCTCATATAAAAATCAGCATTGTATGCCGATCTTAGAAAAATCATAATTAATTCTATAAAAATCGGATTGACCTCAAACCAGTGCACAAAGTTTGCAAATTGAGTCTAGTTTATTCTAAAAATTTCGTTGGGCGCACCGCGCCTGGTAGCTGGGCGCACCGCGCCTTGCGCCTGTCGGTGGTGTCGGCCGAGTGCGCGTTGAGGTAAGCACTTACGTATGCATGGGCGCGATGCGCCGGGGTTTAGGGCGCGATGCGCCTGTCCGAGGCCTATAAATACGGGGCATAAGCCTCATTTTGAGGCACAACACACACCAAACACATATACGATATAGAGGAGTGTTTTGGTAAGGAAAATACGTTGAGGGAGGATGATGGGAGGTGAGAAACGAGCGGTAGCTAACAACGAGGTGCTCGGGAACTGTCAGCGGTTCGAAACGGAAAATACGACAGGACTCCGAGAAAACGCCAATCTCAGGTGAGTAATCGCTACCGTATCTCCTTAATAGTTTATATGTGTTAAACTATAAAATACGAGGGATGTAATAAACTATTTCCTATAATTCATAATTCCAAAAGTAATGCAGATTGATTTACTTACGAGGACGGTGTCTAGGCCGATTACTTGGGATCTGGTTGTTGGATTTTCCGAAAGGCTAAAATGCTGAAAGGATCCTGCCACCCCAACTAATCTTCTACCTGGCCGTTCTTTACTTGATAAATCATGGAGCATCATGTTGGAATTATTGAAGGCAAATACAAAGCAGTATAATTAAAGTATTATAATAATACTTGGGTGGGAAACAGTCATGTTATCGTGAGGATGAGTTCGAGTTATACGCCCGAAAGTATCACAAGATGATACTGAGCAGAGTGAATAAGTAATTATATATAATACATGTCGGGGGATGGCATAATTTACCATATACTAATAAAACACGAGGTAATCATAGATGTACTATGACCATACCTGTATGAGAAAGCCGTTAAGTGAGTGGGTGTACCGTGTGACGGTATAAGAATTCGTGAAAATTAATACCAAATAATAAATAAAAGAGGTGACAGTAGCTAAAGAGGTGAGTCGTGACGATGTAAGATAAAACTGTGTGGGACAGTCTAATAGTGAGTATCAGTGGATTATACTGTATAGCGAGTGACGTCGGGTAATACGGTAGTTTCACAGTGTGAATTACGAGTCGGATAGGACTGTGAAGCTGACAGGGACGGTGATCCTGTAACGTGTGTGACCATATAGGTCATACTGTGATTAGATTACTCACTAAGCTTTATAGCTTACCCTGTTGTTTTATGTGGTTTTGCAGGCTAAGTAACGCTTGGCTTGGATCATGGGACGATCCCTAGTGATATTATCTTGTAAATTCCAGGCTGAAAAACCGGGCGTTACAATTTCCGGCACGGTGTGAATCAACAATGATTTCTTTGGAGTTGGCGTCCATGATCAAGCTTCTTTGTTTGGTAAATAGGACATCAAGATCGTTATCGCAGAGTTGAGAAACACTGATGAGGTTGTGTTTCAGGTCATCAACATAAGCAACTTTCTTTATGGTGAAGTTACCATTAGTTATGTTTCCATAACCTTTGATTTTCGCCGTCATGTTGTTGCCAAAGGTAACGTCTTGATTGGTTTGGGTGGGTCTGAAGTCACGAAGGTAGTTTCTGTTTCCTGTCATATGCTTGGAGCAGCCACTATCAATGTACCATGTATCATCCTTGGGTTCTCCAGCATTAGATCCCTGCAATTAGACAGAAATTTTAGGTACCCAAATCTGAATGGGTCCTGGTTTGTTAGCTTTTGCTATTTTGGGTTTGTTGTTCAATGACTTTGGTTTATTGGGATAGAATGGTTGAGGTTTTATTTGATTTATCAAGTTTTCCCAAAATGATATTTGTTTTTGAAAACCAGTGGGTTGATAAAATCTGTGATTTGGTGATGAATATCCTAGATGTGAAGATGCGTTTGAAAAGTATTTTTCATGTGTAGGATGAGACGGGCGGTTTTGAAAAAGTTTTTGATTATGATTGTTTAGAACTTTCTGATTTGAATGTTTTTGAAAGTTATTTGAACGGTTAAAGGTGATATCAAGAAAGCGGTTTTCATAATGTTTTTGAAAATATTTTGGTTTGGAAACTTGTTTTTGAGATATGACTTTAAGTTGAAGAGGTTTCTTTTGTTTGTTTTCAAAAACTTTTGGTTTGTTAAGTGGGGTTTTGATTGCTTTATTGGTATTTTTGATTTGTTGATTTGAAGAACTATCAGAGTTTGATTTGGAAACATTGAAATCAGTATCATCTGGGCTACAGTTGATAACTGTTTCGTCATCTGAATCTTCCTCATTAACAGATGTGAAAAGATCTGGTAGAGTTGATTCAGAGTTTTCACAAATTATCATGTTTTCTTGATTTTCTAGTTCTTTTTCAAAGGTTTCTCTACCAATTCCTGGTCTGTAACTCGTATCAAATTTTCCAGTACCCAAGGTGTTTGCCTTGGTGAATATATCATCACTGAGTTTTCTGGCAATTTTGATAGATTCCACATTCTGTATCAATCTTTTGTTTTCAGATTCAAGAAAAGTGATTTGGTTTAAAGAATCAGTCAGTTTTTCATTTAAGATTTTGTATTTTTCAGTTGACTCTTGAAAGTTTTGTGTCAACTGAATGATTTCCATTTCTAAAACATCTTTTGTTTCAGAAGAAATGACTGATTGATTTTTTAATTCCAATTCCTTTTTCTGAATTAGAGATTGATTTAATTGTTCAAAGACGTGATTGTAATCATCTGATTTTCTTTCAACGTCTCTTTCCAATTTGGTCCTTGTTCTGGTTAATTCTGCAAATTTGAGTTGTAGGGTTTGTAACTCACATTTGAAGATTTCAGAATTAACCACTGTGTCATGGTATTTCTTGAGATCAGCTTCTAAACTTTTCTCAATTTTGGATATATGGGACTCAAAAATTATTTTAGAAAAACCGAGTTCAAAGATCATAGTCCATACCTGTTCTATGACATTTGGAGCTCTTGAAGTTGTACCAACTACGAAGCAGAAGTTGGAATGTGTCGGTTCATTTTCGGCTTCGTCTTCAGAGGTTGGCCAGTATTCCACATTTGGTTCGTGGATTGCCATCAAAGCTCTTTGGTTTTCTTGGTTTTCCTTTTTCTTTAACTCATCGGCTTTTTGAGCGTAGTATGACGAGTCTTTGATTTTTGTCTTGTTTTTGGCTCGGCACTCTCTTGCGTAGTGATTAGTTCCTTTACAATTGTGACAAATAATCACTTCTTCATCATTTTCTTCCTTTTGACTTTTGATTGGAAGTCGTTCCGGTGCTTGAGTTTGGATTTGTTGGGAAGATTGGGAGGAGTTTTGTTGGAATCCACGATTTTGGTTGTTTGAAAAACCATTATTTTGATTATTGTATCCTTGATTTTGGAATCCCCGGTTTTGGTTTTGAAGACCGTTGTTTTGGTTATTGTTTTGATGATTTGAGTTGGGATTGTTTTGAAATCCCTGGTTTGAGTTATTTTGGAAAGAGGGTCTTTGCGAATTTTGTCCAAAATGAGGTCTTGGTTGAAAACCTTGGTTTTTTTGACCAAATTGTGGTCTTGGTTGAAATCCGGAATTATTTTGTCCAAATTGTGGTCGGTTTTGAAAATTTGGTTTAAAATTCGATTGACCGTAATTTGGAATAAATCTTTGTAGATTTGTATTTGCAACCAAAGCACACAATTGTTGGTAGTCTGCTTCATCATTTAAATTAGTTTGATCAAAAGAATTGTTCAAAAATGATTGATTTTGAAAAGATGTTTGATTAAAATGATTGGGGTTTTGTTCATGAAAAAGTGTTTGGTTTTGGTTTGATGTGGAAACGAGAGCAAGTGGTCCTCCAAAAGCTGTTGAGGTTGGTGGGTCAATCGAGGATTCATACGATTGAAGTTCTCCGTACAAATTGTATAGAGTTTCCGTATGAATGGCAGGATTTCCCTGAATGATGAGTTTAACCATCTTCCAGCTTTCGTAAAGATTGTTTAGAAATTTGAGATTGATCTCGTGCTGTGTCTTTTTGATGCCCAAGTTATTCAATTTTACCATGATAAAATTAAACCTATCATGTGCATCATGGATGGTTTCTGATGAAAGCATCTTGAAATTATCGAATTCATTTAAAACAGATGTTCTTTTATTTCCAATAATTCTTTGATTTCCACAAAAACGGTTTTTTAAGTTTTCCCAAATTTGATTCGCAGTCAACAGTATTATGTCATCCATTTGACTTAAAATACTGTGGGGAATTCCGGACACAAGCTCCTTTTTGGCTTGGAGATTCAACCTTTTCTCGGTTTCAACACGAGTTACTTGAGTTGTAGCAAGGGTAGACAAATCCTCTGAAGCAATATATGTTCCTTCTACACATTTCCAAACATTTTCACTTATGGAGTTAAGATGAAGATTCATACGGCCAACCCACGAATTATACTCTTCGGGAATAAGTATGGGTGCCCGTGAACCAGATCCTAAACTGTTAGCAATAGAAACTGAATTCATGTTGTAGTAATTAACAGAAGACATGTTTTTAAGATTTTTAATTTTAATTTAAAAAGAAGGATTTTTTTAACAAGTGATATTAAAATGAAATATTCAAATAAACGCTTATGGAAGGTTTATATAAACGCTAACCAAAAGTATTTGATGAAAATTTCAAAGTAAATCACACGAGCTCTGATACCAATTGTTGAAAATATAAAATATGATCACCACAAATAAAGGTTTGCACCGTTTATTGTGTGACAAATATATATATATTAAAGATAAATGCGGAATAAATAATAAGAGTTGCAGATTAAAAATATATAATCTGATCGCCACAAATAAAGGTTTGCACCGTTTACTGTGTGAAAGATATATAAATAATATAAATTGCAGTAATTAAATGACTTAAAACGATAAATAATATAAATGACTATAATTAAAAGACATAAAACGATAAATAATGTAAATGACTATAATTATATAAATATATATATATCAAGTAGGTTCGTCAATAGATTGACTGAACTGGGTTACAACAGGACTATGGAACGACTGGTCTATCAATTAGGTTCGTCAAATAAATTGACTGAACTGGCTTAGGGTTGGACTAGATTTCTAATAGACTGTGTCTCTATTTGTTCTTGTTTGGTGATCTTGGTTTTCTTGTTTGATGATCTTGGTGTTCTTGGTGTTGATCTTGGTGTTCTTGGTGTTTTTCTTGGTGTTCTTGGTGTTTTTCTTGGTGTTCTTGGTGTTTTTGGAGAGTGTTTGGAAGGTTGGAAATAAGATGGTGGAAGTTGGAGAGGTTTTTTGAGAGAGTTTTGGTTTATAATTATGTGTTGTAATGAAAAAATGGTGTAAAATGGTTTATATATGGAGTTGTAGACGTTTTGGGTGAGTTTTGATAAGTTTTCGGAAGTTTAGGGACCAAAACTGTAAATATTTCATCAGAAACACGCGGACTTTGGGTCGGGTCGGAAATGGGTCGGGAACCGGGTTAAAGCGCGGATCTTATGTGAGTGTAAGTGGATCGGAGTCGGACTGGTCGGATCGGAAAACGGGCGGGTAAGATCCGCGTGTCACTTGTGAGTGCGCCGGATCGGAGAGGCGGTTCGGACCGGGTTGGCTAGCGGGTCAACGCGCGGATCTTCATGTGAGACGAAAGGGAGCGGCCAATGGGGCGGGTCGGATCAGGCGCTGGGTATCCGGTTTCTGGCGAATGGATCAGGCGGATTGGGCTCCGGTTTTTGGGCTGGGCCGCTGGAAGCTTGGGCTGGCCTGTTTCCTTTGTTTTTTAATTTAAATTCAAATTAAAAAACCGAAATAAATTAAAATAAATTAGGAAAATTCATTTTTAATTTATAAAATTAATTAAATCAAATAAAATAAATTATTTAGAAACTATATTTCCAAAAATTCATTTTAAATAGATTCAATTTAATTTTCTTTTATATTTTTCTTTGTTTTCGCTTTTAAAAATCATTTTCTTTTATTTTCTCGTTTTAATCTCAAATCCACGCAACCTGAAATAAGCTGATAATATTTGTTAGATAAAAAACATTTCGTCTTATTTCAATGATGGTCACATACAAAAACATTTTTCAACAGAAGTGCTTGCCTATCCGAAGACCTGAGCCTGACCATCAAAGTGTAAAACTATTTTGATAGAAGACCCCGAAGTCTGAAGACTCCGAAGGGTGTAACCTGGAGGATCCGAAGACTTCACAACTGTAATATCTTTTGGAGCACGCGTGATAACAGACTACGTGGTGCATGAATTTTCACTCCAATTGGCTAGTACACTAACAGGATATTCTCTGTAACAAATTATACTAGGCGTATCACTGATCAAGTATAAATATCAGTGATACCCTTTCGTGTCGATAGATTGATTGAATCTTCCCAATTATAAAACCCTAATCGTTTAATCCAAGCATTCGACACACGTTATCCAATTCTTGTTGTGTTCTTTATTGTTCTTACTTATATTTGCTTGTGTGAGTTGCTTAGCATAATTCATCTTGTTAGGTTACTCATCATATTCTATTGTTTGATCAATTTCAACATCCAACAATTGGTATCAGAGCAGGACAGCTTGAAAACCTGTTCTTAGAGCTTGAATTCATTGTTACAGTTCTAGATCTGAATTGTTTCTCAGATCTAGCATTCCGCAACTGTTAACCGTCTCTATTACTCGTTTTTCTGAAAAGATCCTGTTGAAATCCGTTCAAAATTACTGATTCTATTGCCAATTATGCTAATATGCTCAATTATGCCAATCTGATTGGTTCTTCCACTAAAGCTGCTGTTCTTGTTCCAACCTACTACGATTATTGGGCTGATCGTATCAAGGATTACCTTGAAGGTCTTGATGAAGCAAAGGACATCTGGAGATCTGTAAAAGATGGTCCTCACACTGACATTGAAGGACGTTTCAATGATATTGATGATGATGAAGCTGCTGGTGTTCTAAATGCAGCAGACTTAAGGAAGGTTAGAAATGATGAAAGAGCTATGCGAGAACTTCGAAGTGGACTTGGACCTGATGTTCGACATCACATCTCTGGAGCAAAATCTGCCAAAGAGATTTGGGATCAATTGGCCGTTCGTTTTGCTGGTGATAATACTTTGCAATCAAGTGTTGTTCAAGAAGTGTTGGCTGACTTCGAAAACTTCAAGCAACAAGAGAATGAAACCTTAGAACAAAATTATGAACGCTACAGTAAAATGGTATATGATCTGGAGAAGTATGGTGAAACCAGGAGTCAACAAGAGGTCAACATCAAATTTCACTACATCTTAAGGCCAGAATGGAGACCTATTATGCTGATGATTAAATCTTATGAAAATATCAACATATATTCACTAGCTGCTCTCTATAATCTCATCAAATCTCATGAGCCTAACATCTGTGGAAGAAGAAGTGAGAAGGTTGGTTCTAGTTCATTAGGCCTTATGTCAAATGTTGAAGAAGATGAAGACAAGGATGAGCCCGATGGTTACTTGGAATGAGAAAACGGTGAAACGATTGGGTTGTATGCAACAAACAATCGTAGGTTCAGAAAACCCTTTGTCAAGAAGTCTAATCCAGCAAAACCATTTGTGAAAAACTTTAACAAGAACTCTTTCACTCTGAAGCCAAAACCTGAGATTTACACACCCAAAGAGGAAACAACAAATTCCTCAACTCCGAAGCCGATTGAATCTAAGACTTTGGAGGCCCCAAAAGCTAGATCTGAAGATAAGAAGGTTGCAGGTGACTCAGGTTTTGATTGTAATTACTGTCATGGTAAGAATCACTTTGCAAAAGACTGCATGCTTCGTAAACGAAATGAGAAACAAACGCAAGTGAAGGATGAAGCTTACTATGCAAGAAAGATGGAGGAAGTAAGAGAAAAGACCAAGGACTTAGCCTTGATGGTTGTGGAGGATTACTCAGGAACATATCAAGTTTGGTCATCTGACTCCGACGAAGAAGAAGTAAGAAAGCCAACTCATAGTGCTTTCGTGGCCTATGATGATGGTAAGTGCTTTCCGAAGGTCACTTCTGAGGAGACTGAAAGTGAAGAGGAATGGGGATATGAAGGAGTTGTAGGTCTTGGTTATGAGAGTTCGGAGCAGAAGAAATCAACAGATGCAGTGAGTCTGAAGTGTTGGTCTGATGACTCTTCAGATGATGATGAAGAAGTCTGTCTGATGGCTAAGGACACACGCATGACCATCCCCGAACAGGTATCCAAACTTCTCTTATCCTTTAAAATTCCTGTATCTAAATCTTCTCATGTGATAGATGAAATAACTCGTGATTGTTCTGGGTTGCATAAACTACTTGTTGATGCCAAAAATAGGGAGAAAGTCAGTAAGCAGGAGATTCTCAACTTGAGGGGGAGAGTAGAGAGTTTGAAGCTTTCACTAGAAAAGGCCAATTTAAGAATCACACTGCTAGAGGAGAATAGGGAGAAACATTTGAATAATCATGATGTAATCTTGAGACAACGTAATATTTTCTGTGAAACTGCAAAACGTTTGTATGCTCATATTACTCGCATTTATCACTCTGTTGATGTGTGCAATGTTCAACATAGACAACTGCTGCCTTTCCTTGAATTTAAGCGTAAAAATGTCGATAGCATATCCTATGAATGTGAATCCATAGTATCAGGATCCGAAGTCACCAACCCATCGTATAAAAATGGCTTGATATCTGTAGAAAATCATTTAACTGCTGAAAACATGCTGAAATTGCTTCCAAGTGAAATTCCAATCCTGAAAAAGAATATCCCTCTTATTGAAAACAAAGAAGAAGTTACTGTTGAAACTGAATCTGAAAATGATTATGAATGTGATTCGGATATGGAGGAAGTTGATTGTTCTTCTTTGACTATATTAAAATCATCCTCCACATCCGCGTCACCCTCCGAAGACATCTCGCAATTGTCTTCGGTTGACAAAGGCAAAACAAAAATTGATTGTGAAAATGAAACTTCTGAAAACAAGGCAATTATAAAATCAAAAATACAAATTTTTGATGTATGTGTGTCCTACGATCAATATATCAAAGACAATTCAAAAAGACTGGTCCATGTTGCTTGTATCTATCCGAAGATTTCTTATTTCAAAAACGACATCTTTGTGAAATCTGGGTGCTTACCTTTAATTGAAAATGATTTGGAAAAACTTCTTGAGGAAGATAATTCCATAGTTACTGAGGAAGGATTCTTCTCATCATCAAAAATGATTGAAAACAACATGATTGAAAAACTCGAAGTAAAAATAAATGTAAGAAAACAAGATTTGTATGGCCACAACATATGCAATCGTCTTTGCTATGAAAAGAAAAAGATTCCCAAAAACATGACTCATCTTCTAAATGTTAATAATGATAATCACATTTACACTAACAAAAATTACAAACAAATTCAAGTTATGGAGAAAGCCATAGCTCCGAAGATGGATGTTTTTCAGTTAATGGAATCTTGTGAGAGTGTACCACTTGCACAATCTTTTGAAAATGCCATAACAAAACCTAATATTGTTGTCTCTAAACCTTCGATACAAAAACCTCAGATTTTGAAAAGACCTCAAAATCAAAACTTTGCATCAACCTCCAAAACAAAACCAGAAATTGTGATTACAAAAACAATTCAAAAACCAATTGCTGCGAATTTGAATACCAAACAAGTATTAAACCTTGTTAAAAGAAAAACACCCTTCGTAGTTTCAAAACCAACCATTGTGAAGGCCTCAACTTCTGGAACAAAAGCAATGGATACAAAGGATTCAAACGTTAAAAACCAACTTTCAAAACCATCATACGTTCCATCGAAACCAAACTTTCCAAATCCCAAGTTTCAAAAACCAACAAAGAAGACATTTTCAAAAGGCACAAATTTGATAGATACATTCCATCAATGGGTAGACAAAAATTTGGATTTGTTTAATGATAAGACTCTTTCATTAAATGATTTCAAATTGGCATATGAAGAGTACCTTTGTACTTCTACATTATGTAGTTCAATATCAAGGAAATCTACAATTTAAAATTCAAAACAAAATTGGAAAAGAAATGATTTGAAAGAAAATCTCACTGCAAAAACTAAATCTTCAAAGTCATCGAACTGTTCAAAAATCTCAAGTACCAAGAAAATGTTGAAAACCTCTAAATCGAAATCATCCAAACAAATATGGGTTCCGAAGACTTCCATGATTTCAGTCACTTCGGACTCGTCAATTCTGACAAAAAGCTCTTCGGAATCATGTTCTGACTCATCTTGTTCATCACATGAGATTTCGGAGAATATGATCAATCTAAATGCTAATGAAATATTCGAAGAGACCGTAGAGAAGTGGATTCAAGAATCCTTTGCTTACCCTGAGGACCCAAGATTGATTGGGTACCAACTCCTTATTGATTAATTGCAGGTTATGTCAAATGAGCGGTACGATGCAAAGTGGTACATGGATAGTGGCTGCTCAAGACATATGATAGGGAAGAGGGAGTATCTCATGGATTACAGAACATTGGATGATGCAGGGAACGTTCGCTGCGGTAACAACGAAACGTGTCCGATTCGGGGTTATGGTAAAATCACAAATGGCCAATTTACAATCAACAGAGTGGCATTTGTAGAAGGGTTAAAGCACAATCTTGTGAGCATCTCTCAGTTGGTAGTTGGAACAGGAAATGCTGTCACATTCAACAACCAAGGGAGTATCATCTCAAAAGAAGCAACAAATGAAGTCTTGTTGAAATCAAAAAGAAAAGGATCAATGTTTCCCTTGAATCTAAAACCAGTGACTGGTGGGCAATCATTATGTCTTCTATACAAAGCCAACTCAGATGTCAGCTGGCTATGGCACCAAAGACTTGCTCACTTGAACTTTAAAGACTTAAACAAGTTAGTGGCTATGGATTTGGTTCGTGGAATGCCTGATCTAAAATTCGATAATGACTCACTTTGTTTTGCTTGTGAACATGGCAAGCAAACAAAACAAAGGCATCAAACTATGATCAACCCAAAAATCACCGAACCACTTTCACTTCTATACATGGATCTTTGTGGGCCATCCGCAGTGGAGTCAATCGTGAAGAAAAAGTACATTCTTGTGATTGTTGATGACTATTCAAGGTTCACTTGGGTCTTGTTCTTAAGAAACAAGTCTGATGCAGCTGAATAAATCATCAATTTTATCAATAAAATGGAAATAATGCTCAACAAGAAAGTCTGAACTGTACACAGTGATAACGGTTTGGAGTTCAAAAATCAAACTCTTGATGGATTTCTGAAGACAAAGGGAATTAGTCACAATTTCTCAGCACCTTATACTCCTCAACAAAACGGTGTTGTAGAAGGAAGAAAGCGCTCCTTGTGTGAAGCAGCTAGAACCATGCTCAACTTTGAAAACTTTCCCATGTACTTCTGGGCTGAAGCCATTTCTATAGCCTGCTTCACTCAAAACAGATCATACATCCACAAGAGGTTTCATATTACTCCTTACGAAGTACTCAACCGAAGAAAACCTAATGTCAAGTTTCTTCATATCTTCGGTTGTAGGTGTTTTATTTTGAACTTAAAAGATCATTTGACAAAATTCAATGACAAATCAGAAGAAGGGATTTTTCTTGGGTATTCACAAGACTCAAAGGCTTATAGGGTTATGAACAAGAGGGCTCGTAAAATTGAAGAAACATTCAACCTCTCGTTTGATGAGTATTACATCAAGAAATCACAACATCCCTTTCCAATGTCATCTATCTTTCCGAAGCCAGCTGTTGATGCATTACCAATCACAACCTTTGATACTGACTTCAGTCTTTTCTTTGATCCACCTGTGAGGGCTTTGGACTCTGAAGCTAGAGCACCAGACAATAAAGTGTCTGAACAGTCCAAGCTCACAGATGGTCCTGAAGACTCAACACTAAGCAGTATCCAAAGACCCTCTTCGGTTGAGGGGGAGAGATCAAATGGATCCGCAGGGATTTCTGTTTTCGAAGGGGAGCAAACCAACACAAGTCTCAACAACCCTCCACATGAAATTTCACACATCATGTCCCTCTATCCTTCTGTCGAGGGGGAGCCAGAAGTCACAACCCCAAACTCTTCGGAGCAAGGAATGACAGACTCTCCACCAGCTAGTGTCGAGGGGGAGCAATTTTCTAAACTCTTCTATCCAATATTCTAACCTAAAAACACCTCAAACAAATGTGACAAATTCAAACATTCATTTAATAGTGGATGATTTTCCTTCTACTTTGGGGTATCCTTCAGACATTGAGAAAATTGATTCTGAAGGACCACCTGAATTTGATCCAAACTTTCCTCCATTGGAAAAGTGGACGAAAAATCATCCTCCATCACTTGTCATCGGTAATATTCAAGATAAAGTATTGACTCGTGCAAAACTACGTCAAAAACAACTTGATTTAAACAATACTTCAGAGTTGTGCATGTTCAATGTATTTGTCTCAAAGGTTGAACCTAAGAACGTTAAGGATGCATTTGATCACCCTGACTGGATTGAAGATATGCAATTGGAATTAGAAGAATTTGAAAGAAATAAAGTTTGGAGACTAATTCCAAAACCTGCTAATGCTTCAATCGTTGGTCTCAAATGGGTATATCGAAATAAACTTGACACTGAAGGCAATGTAGTTCAGAACAAAGCTAGGCTGGTTGTCAAAGGGTATTGTCAACAGGAGGGGATTGACTACGAATACACATTTGCTCATGTTGCCAGAATCGAATCAGTTTGGATATTTTTATCTTATGCCGCACATCAAAACTTTGATGTCTATCAGATGGATGTAAAATGTACATTTTTGAATGGTGATCTCGAGGAAACCGTATTTGTTGAACAACCACCTGGCTTCGTAGACAAAGAAAATCCCAACCATTGCTATGTGTTAGATAAAGCTGTCTATGGTATAAAACAAGCACTAGGGGCTTGGTATGAGACCTTGATAAAATTTTTAAAAGATTCAAACTTCAAACAAGGTTCAGTGGATCCAAAACTTTTTAGAAAGAAAGTTGGTTCTCATTTGATGTTAGTCCAAATCTATGTGGATGACATTATCTTCGGATCCACTGATCCAAACCTCATAAAAGATTTTGAAAAATTAATGAAAAGCAAATTTCAAATGAGTATGATGGGAAAGATTAATTTCTTTTTTGGATTACAAATAAAACAATCCAAGGAGGGGATTTTCATCGATCAACAAAAATATACGAAGAGTTTACTTGAACGCTTCGGAATGACTAACTGCTCCAAAGCGAAAGTTCCATTACCTGCACGTACAAGACTGAATCCATCATTGGACAAACTGAAGACTGACATCCAGACTTACCGAAGCCTGATTGGATCATTTTTTTATCTCATAGTCAGTCGACCAGACATCATGTTCGTGAATTGTGCATGTTATCAAGTAGATCCACGCGAACCTCATTTGGCTGCGGTTAAAACAATTTTTCGTTATCTTCACAATACGACTGTGTATGGTTTATGGTATCTAACAAACTCAGGATTCTACATACAAGCTTACTCAGATTCAGATTTGGGTGGATGTTCCATTGATCGCAAAAGCACTTCGGGGGGTTGTCAATTTCTTGATGGAAAGCTCATCAGTTGGCAGTCAAAGAAGTAAACTTGTGTATCAATATCCACAGTCGAAGCTGAGTATGTAGCAGCTGCAGCTTGCACTTCGTAGATAATCTGGATTCAGAGTCAATTGAAAGACTATGCCATAAATATGAGAAAGATACCATTGTTTTGTGACTCACAAAGTGCAATTTAGATTTGTCACAATCCTATTCAACATTCAAAGACGAAGCATATAGCTCTTCGCTATCACTTCATCAAAAGTCATGTTGAGGAGGGGAATATAGAAGTGCACTTTGTTCACACAACCGAACAACTGACAGACATCTTCACAAAAGCCTTAAATGAAGAAGCATTCACACGAATTGTTCGAGGACTTGGCATGATTGATGGATCTACTCTCACATAAATCTCAGATTTGCTGTTTCTTACCTTAATCTTTTCAATTACAAAATAAGAAGTTGTGCTGTTCCGCAGCATTCCGAAGCCCTTCAATGCTTTGGAGCCCATCGGAATAGACCTTTTGCTGTTCCGCAGCACTCCGAAGGCATCCAATGCTTCGTAGCCCCTTGGAACATACATTTCAGTCAAATAATTTTTTTTTCGAAAATCATTGAAACAAACAATTGTCTTGGCACATCAAAGATAAACAATCTCACAACAAAGAGTTAGTTTCATGAAAAACTTCAAAAACAAGAAAAACAAACATTTCCATTTTTATAATTTTTGCATAAATGACTAAGTCTGACCTTCTTTCATGAATTAATTGATTAAAGGACAAAACTTTGATTTTAGATTATGATAATCATACCTTATTGCACTAAAAGGTATTTGGGAATCAAATTGAAACAGTGGTAACAACACAGACTTCGGAGTGAGGTTAAGGTTGTTTTACAATACGAAGTCGTGTGTAATTTACATATCCTTAACATTATGTTTATCTCTAATCTCCCTGTTGAACTTGACTCGCTTCATTATCAAATTAATCAAGTAGTTCAAACACTACTCAGGATAAATCATATGTTCCGAAGTTTTCTTCATAAGTGATACCGACATTGACTGTTAAGTAAATTTAAAACCTTCTTCACTCTTGTTTCAAAATAGAACTATACGAAGTCTTTCAAAATGGATTGCACAAGTTTTTCAAAGCACCATAAAAAATTTTTACATGGTGATTTTTCAAACGCTTCAGATATGAAACTCCAAAATGAATCATAAGGTTCAACAAAGAAAAATTGAAAAACTCAAAAGAAAAATAGATAATCAAAATGTCAAAAGAAAAAAGACAACATATCAATATATATATATATATATATATATATATATATATATATATATATATATATATATATATATATATATATATATATATATATATAAGTTGGAGTGCAAAATACAGATAAATCAGCACTCAAATGCTTATTCTTCTGTCTTAAATGACAATACAAGGAACTCCTATAACATAGTTGGGTACCATGTAGAGAATATGAACATCTCAAGTAATCTGCCTTAAATGGTAATGTCGGGGTGGTGTACAAAGCTCAAAGGCTTGTCACCAGAGAAAAGTATCCAAACACCTCGACTGATGAAATGGGATAAATTTTTCAAAAGATTTTCCAAAGTCAATCTGAATCTTCACAATATCTTCTGATGCTCAATTCAAAAGTGAAACCTTTCTAAATTTCAATACAATGAATGTCACCATCATTTTGTATGAAAAATTTGAAGCATAAAAGGAACATCTAATGGTCTTACAAAATGCGAAATCAAGTTACACTTAGGGTGGTTAGACTTATGCATACCCTGACTGATGTTAACTCACACAGGCCTCGGAATGAAAAATAGACTTCCAACATGATTCGAATGATTCTGAATACAAAAATGTCAAATATTCTTTTCATAATGTTCTAGGAAGCTAAGGTTAAAAGTCATAATGCATCATCAAAAGTAAAACAAAAAGAAAAACAAAAGTAAAACAAAATTCTCAATAAATCCAACCCCTTCGGAGTATTGACAACACTCATCACAAAATCTCTTATCCGAAGTGTTGTCAATACCCTTCGAAATACCTCAAAATATAAAATCATTTCTCAAACTCCGAAGGACACAATGAAAAATAATACTTCTCCTTGTTGATCTAAAGTCAATTAATTGTTTAAATAATTTTTACATTTATGATAACTAAAGAGACAAACATTCATTTAAATTAAATGAACGTTAGTGAACAGCTGTTATTCAAAAAATCATGGAGAATCTTCACAAAAAGATCGTGTGCGAAATGGCAGTTCCATTTCAAATAATGATTACTGACAAACGGACGTTTCCGCTTTTGTAGAGAAAGTGGAGCATATAGATGCTGAGGTGTCTTATTCTAAGTGGACCTTTTCAAACGTGCATTTAATGACCTTGGAACCACGAATCGTATATAAACGTCACACTTCATCCATTTCAATCTTTACGCTTTCAGACGATTCAAATCTCCTCTCTGCAAATTCTCTCTCACAAAACCCTAATTTCTCTTCATCTATTTCTGTCGATCATCAATGGCATCCACTGCACATGAAGAATCCTCTCAGACCACAGAAGCAATGTCGATTCCAGTCCTTAAGAGCCAATCAGCGAACTTGTTTCTTCACACTGATGTCAATCTCTATCCTCAACCGATTGTCGCTCTTGTTGAATGTTTGAAAGAATCAGTTCTTGGCTACGCCTTGACCTGTACACCCTCGATTCTGACAACTCTTGTTCACAGGGCTCACTACACTTCAAATGCCCTGTTCGACTATGACAATAATGTGAAGTCTGTTCACTATGAGACCATTGATGCAAGGGGAAAAATCAAGAGGGTGCAGCTAACCAAAGTTAAGTTCGCAGAAGCCCTACATCTTCCAATTTACGATCCTAAAGAAATTGTTGTGCCTACTCCTGAACAAATGGTGGACATGTTCAATGTGATGGATTACGAACCCTAACTAGGTAGCATTAGCCTGTTCAGAAAGAGGCACCTTCCTGATATGTGGAGATTTTTCTTTGGCATCTTTTTGAGATGTCTATCTGGAAGAACATCTGGCCTAGATTCAGCAACTCAGACCTTCTTGACGATGCTGTATGGGATCTACTATGATGTTAAAGTAGATTACGTCTCAGTCTTGTGGGCTGATTTTTGCTCCCACATCAACCACTCAATGAAGTGCACTGAGATTTCAAACGCTAGATTCTGGGCGATGGTTGTTCACGAGCATTATCAAAAGACAAATTTCGTTTATGATCCTGCTCTTGTCGAAATAAGGTACATTTACATTACAGTCCCAGCTCTATATGAAAATTTTACTGGTTTTTTTTTTTTTGCACAAATTCCACCTGAAATGTTACGAAAGGCGTCAATGGATTGTGATGAGGTCAACATGTATCGTTCCACTCTCACAATGCCTTACCCTGTGTGTGACATCACTCAAGCTGCCCCATCAAAACCCCCTGTTAAACCTAAAATCAAAAAGAAGGCAACTGGAGGTCCCACTGGTCCGAAGCCTGCAAGAAAGAGGAAGGCTTCGGAAGAAACTACCCCAAAAAGAAAACAACCAAGAAGAAGAAGGAAATTACTTGTCGTGGATGAGTCTTCAAAGTCAAACAGGTCTCCAACTGTAAATGTACAAGAGAAAGAAGAGGAAGAAGAATAGCAGTCCTTACCAATCAAAGAAACAAGACCACCCACTCCACCACATACAACAGCACCACCTCCTCCACCTCCAACAACTGCTCCATTCACTTCCACCATTACAACAAAGCAAACCACAACAATCCATACATCCTCATATGACATACCACCAACCACAGCTCCACAAACATCTACCATCCATACCTCATCTTCTGATGTACCTCCGAAATCAACCACCACCGAAACACCACCAGTTTCTACCACTCAAACCTCCGAACCCATAACCTCTGCCATGGAAAATCCTACATTCTCTACTCCTCTAACCTCCGAACCAATAATCACCTAATCAAACCCCTTACTAAACATTACCTCTTCTGGTATTAATTTCTCAATACCAGAATTTGATTTGCACCAATCTCCTCCACAACAAAACCCCACCTCAGCAGCCTTCTTTGAAGCCTTTCATTTGGCTCCATTGGTTGTTAAAGGAACTTCAGATGAGGAATTACAAGATGGGGATCTTATGCTTATGAAACAGTATAAGGTTCTAAATTCCAACCTTGACACCCTTATTCAAGCTCAGACAGGATTTGATCCCACAAAACCTACCGTAGGCAATCTTTCCAAAGAGATAGAGAATATGGAGTTGACCTTGACCAAGGAACTGAACGACTCGGTGAACCAACTTGAAAAGAGACTCTTGGATCAACAAGCTAAAATCCAATCAACTTTTGAACAGAAAATTCAGTCTGCAGTTGCTGAGGTTGAAAAGAAAATGAATGAACTAGCTGAAAAAGTGGAGTCTTCGAACTCCGAAGTCCTGAAGGTTCTGCAAGACCTTCGGACTGAAACCCAATCCATACAGCAAAGTACCAAGTTTGAAAAACAACTTGATGAGGCAAAAGCTAAAATAGAAACTGCCGCCCAAACTGCTTTGGAGATCTCAAAGTTTGCTGAGGAACTCCAAAATACAAATGCAGTTCTGAACCAAGATATGTTCACTCGGTTGACAAATGTATTACAGCCTCTCATCAACTTTGCTGATCGCCTTGCTAGACCTCAAGTCAGGCCTGCTCCTGCTCAGCATGTGGGCCATGCTTCAAAAGGGGGAGAAGCATTGGTCACAACCTCCGAAGCCACAACAACAATAACAACAACCACCTATGTTGCTACCAGTTTGGGTACACCTCCTGTTGTGGTGTGTTCTGGTCCCACATTCTCAACAATCACCACAACAACAATGGGATCATCAGAAGCTGGGGGATCAACAGAAAAGACTGTTGAAAGCTCGATCGCCCCACACATGGAGAAGGTTTATAAGGCTAGACGTGAAGATTATGCCTTGATGCTGAAAATGAATGCCTTTGCACATGATGATGGCAAATGGATAGTAGAAGCAATCAAAACCTTCAGATTTCAAGACCTAAGTGTGTTCAACAGACTGCCTCTTCGGAGTTTTGACACAACCGACTCCGATGATCAACAGCTTGACTTACCTTTTAATTCGAAGACCTTCGCCTTTCTCCAGTTCATTCAATAAATAACAAACGAACAAAGATCAACCTACTGGACAAACAAAATCAACTTCCATGCTATGTTCATTCAAAATCAGAATGTAGTATGGAGTTTGAAAAAGATCAAGAAAATCATCTCGATCAAGGAAGCAGAGACGTTTGAGAACTTCACGAATTAAGAATTTCTCTTTCTTCGTGGTTCCGATGAAGAGGAATCCACGTTCACAATCACTGACTTCCCAATAATGAACCCAATCGACTTCATTGAACTTTTGGAGAGCATGAGAAACCAACCTGTTCATGCTACGGAGTCATTATTTGAATTCAACATGGCCAAGAATCACCTCATGGGATTTCTGAACAACTACTTGCTCAGATTTGCAAAGAACAACATGGAGTTGTGTTCCTACTACCAACAGCCGCTGGGCACTCCTCCAATCACTGTTCTGAACATCAGCAAGTTTAAGAATGGGGAGATTCTAGATGAACCATATGGCGTAGTGTTCAAAGGACCTAGAAATGAAACCGAAGTTACGGTTAAGTTCTTTGAAGTTGACTACATTGACCTCCATCCCTCATCCTTCATCTCCAGCATAAAGCATCATGTGAACCCATGCCCTGCCAACTCGTATGAGAAAAAGAAAAGGTTCATAGATCACATGTCTTGGTGGCTAGTTGTTAGAAAGACCTTGAAAAGGGCCTACAAAAGAAACTTCAGAGGATAGGCTTCGGATGCACTTCACACAAAGGGGGAGATTGTTGAGTATATTTGTGCTGAAGTGCTTGACTATCCGAAGACCTGAGCCTGACCATTAAAGTGTAAAACTATTTTGATAGAAGACCCCGAAGTCTTAAGACTCCGAAGGGTGTAACATGGAGGATCCGAAGACTTCACAACTGTAATATCTTTTGGAGCACGCGTGATAACAGACTACGTGATGCATGAATCTTCACTCTTATTGGCTAGTACACTTATAGGATACTCTCTGTAACAAATTGTACTAGGCATATCACTGATCAAGTATAAATATCAGTGATACCCATCCGTGTCGATAGAGTGATTGAATCTTCCCAATTGTAAAACCTTAATTGTTTAATCCAAGCATTCGGCACACGTTATCTAATTCTTTCTGTGTTCTTTATTGTTCTTACTTATATTTGCTTGTGTGAGTTGCTTAGCATAATTCATCTTGTTAGATTACAAGTCATATTCTATTGTTTGATCAATTTCAACACCCAACAGCTTCAGCTTCGATCCATTTTGAAACATATTCAACAGCCACTAAGATGTACACATACCCATGTGAAGTTGGAAAAGGACCCATGAAGTCAATTCCCCACACATCGAAGATGTCTACCACTAAGATCGGATTCAAGGGCATTTGATCCGTTTTCGAAATGTTCCCCAGTTGTTAGCAATTCAGACATTCTTTGGCAGTTTTGTGAGTATCCCTAAAGATAGTCGGCCAATACAGTCCGGACTCTAAAACCTTGTACCCTGTCTTCTTGCCACTAATGTGTCTTCCACAGCCCGACGCATGGCAGTGCTCCAACACATCGTTGATTTCACTATCGGGCATGCATTGACGGATTATTTGATCTTCTCCCACCTTAAAAAGATCGGGATCATCCCAAATAAACTCCTTGCATAAGTGCGGAACTACTTCTGCTGTTGCTTCGTCCAATGTGACAACATCGCTCCTGTTGCTAGAAAGTTAACATAATTCGCGTACCATGGAGCCCCAGTAAGTTCCAATAACTATTCATCTGAAAATGTATCTTTGATGCCGGCCTCCAAACCTTCTGCTGGTAATCGTGAGAGATGATCTGCCACCACATTTTCCGTCCCTTTCTTATCTTTGATTTCCACATCAAATTCTTAGAGTAGTAATATCCATCTGATCAGTCTCGGCTTGGATTCCTTCTTTGCAAGTAGATGACGGACAGCACTGTGATCAGTGTAAACCACAACTTTTGATCCCCAAATGTAGGATCTGAACTTATCTAAAGCAAACACTACAGCAAGTAATTCCTTTCGGTAGTTGTATAGTTCAATTGAGCTTCAGAGAAAGTCTTACTAGCGTAACATATAACTACTGGCTTTCTGTCGATCCTCTGGCCTAACACTGCACCAGTAGCGTAGTCACTTGGGTCGCACATGATTTCAAATGGTTGGGTCCAGTCGGGAGGTTTTAGGATAGGAGCTTCGACCAATTTATTTTTAAGGATATGGAATGCGTTGACACACTCCTCATCAAAAATAAATGGTGCGTCTTTCAAAAGAAGGCCATAAAGGGGTTTTGAGATGGTGCTAAAGTCTTTAATGAACCTACGGTAGAATCGTGCATGGCCTAAGAATGATCTTACCCCTTTCACTGATGTTGGCGGCGACAGTGTAGAAATGACCTTAACCTTAGCTCGATCTACTTCAAATCCTCTTTCGGAGACTACATGACCTAAAACAATTCCTTTCCTAACCATAAAATGGCTTTTCTCCAAACTAAGCACCAGGTTCGACTCTACACATCGTTCTAATACCTTTTCTAATTGATTTAAACAAGTGTCGAACGTCGACACAAAGATCGAAAAATCATCCATGAAGATCTCCAGTGCGTCACCAATCATGTCTGAAAATATTGCCATCATACACCTTTGGAACGTGGCTGGGGCGTTGCACAGGCCGAATGGCATCCTTCGGAACGCGAAAGTACCATAGGGGCAAGTAAATGTCGTTTTAGCCTGATCCTCTGGGTGAATGGCAATCTCGTTATATCCTGAGTATCCGTCCAAGAAACAGTAATATTTCTGTCCGGCTAGCTTCTCCACGATCTGATAGATGAAAGGCAATAGGAAATGGTCCTTAGAGGTTGCCGCATTAAGCTTTCGATAATCTATACACACTCTCCATCCAGTCACGGGTCTTGTAGATACCTTATCACCGTCCTTAGTATCCACCACAGTAATTCTAGATTTCTTTGGCACAGTTTGCGTCGGACTGAGCCACTCGCTATCGGATATTGGATATATGATTCCCACATCCAAGCATTTCAGCACTTCTTTCTTCACGACCTCTTTTAAATTCGGATTGAGCCTCCACTAAGTGTCTCTAGCTGGTTTTGATCCTTCTTCCGTTATGATCCGAAGCATGCATGTTGTGGGGCTGATCCCCTTCAAATCTGCAATTGTCCAGCTGATGGCCTCCTTGTGCTTAGATAGGACTTCAAGCAATGCTCCTTCCTACTCTGTTGTTAGATCGGCTGACAGAATCACTGGTAAAGTATATTCTTTTCCTAAAAACGCATACTTAAGGTGAGCTGGCAACGGTTTCAACTACAAGGTTGGCGGCTCCTGTAAGGATGGCTTCAGTGTTTTTGGAATCTTCGTTGGCAACTTCTCGATTTGCACACATTCTTCATGCTTCACATCCTTCTCCTTTCCTTTTACCTCTTCTTACTTTTCTTGCTCAGCATCGCTCTCTTCGAGAATATCTATTGTTTCTTGTTGTAAAACCTCAGATGTGTATTGTTCTACCAATTCGTCGATGATATCCACCTGATAGAATTCTTCATCATTCATCGTACTTCCCTTTACATTAAAGATGTTGATCTTGGTTTGCTGGTGCCCTAAAGATATCCATTCTCTCCTGTACGACAATCAATATTCACATTGGTTGTAGCCAAGAATGGTCGCCTAAGAATAATTGTAGGTTGCTCCCTATTGGCAGCCTGACGAGTATCCAATACTAAGAAATCTACTGGGTAGTAGAAATCTCTCACTTTGATGATAACGTCTGATAGCATTCCCCTAGGAATATTTGTAGATTTATCGGCAAGCTGTAGAATCACATCCGTAGGCCTAAGAGTACCGAATTCATACTTGTCGAAGAGCTGTCCTGGCAGAATATTCACACTTGCACCCATATCTAATAGAGCTTTCTTGATGTGCACATCACCCAAGTCGACTGAGATGAGAGGAACTCCTGGGTCCTTCATCTTGGGAGGTAATGCATCCATAATTATTGAACTGACATTCTCAGGCAACTCAATCCTTTTGGGAAGATGCGGAAAATATGCTTTTTGTGAATACACATGTCCTTAAGAAACTTCACATAAGCAGGAACTTCCTTGATGAGCTTAACTAATGGTATATTAACTTTGATCTGACTGAACAGATCCCACATCTCCTCTGCTTGCGGTCCTTTCTTTCCATATGGTCTCTTTTCCGACTTTTCCAAAGCCACAGGAAAAGGAGCTGTCCCACTAGTTTCTCCCTTTTCCCATATACTTGCGGGTTTCTTTTTCGGTGCTTGTCCTTCTTTTTCACTCTTCTCTTCCTTTTCTAATTCCTCCTTTTCATCGAATACTATCTCGACATCACTATCCTCTTCCACTGGTGGGGCAACAACTTTATTATCCACCTTATTTCCATTTCTGAGCATGAAATTGTTGGATTAGGTGTCTAAGCCATGACTAATAATTAGTATCTACCTAATTAATAGTAGCATAGTCCATTTGGGTTGCCCTCATAGCTGGAGGTCTGGTGGAAAGTTAAGTAGAGAGAAAGAGTTGATTTATTATATGACTAATAAATCAAGATATTGTTTGTTAATATATTATTGGAGATAATATATTAATAAGAAATAATATTATTTGATTAATAATTAATCAGAAATTAATTGGATTAATTTCTGTGGCATTAATTAGATTAATCAGGAGGTCAGGGATTAAAGTCGTACAAATTCAGTAGTTGAATTGTGGCGCGCGGCGCGCAAACGATTTGGCCGCGGCGCGCGTACAGATAATCCGGAAAAATGGGCTGCGGCTAGGGTTTTAGCTTTGCCATTTGGTTCCCTATAAATAGGGACCCATAGACCTCATTATCAGTCGCTCATTCTATTATTTTCTCTCTGGAATTTCGATCCATAAACCTCCCGGCTAAGGGCGTGACTTCATTTGAGGCAGGATATTTTTGCTGCTTTGCTTCCAAGAAATCTAAAGGTTAGTTTTTTTTTGGTTTTATTCTTTAGATATCTTTATTGGCTTTTAGTTTTTGTTATATGTTCAATAGTAGAAAACATAGATCCTTATAGGTTGCATGTGAACTTAGGTTATTTAGTTCATGGTTGCAGAAAACCTTTCAGTGGTATCAGAGCTTGTCTTGTTTTCTTGTTGAATTGATATATCCGTTTTAGGGTTTAAAGCTATAAACTCTAAAATTTTGTGTGGATCGATTTCTAGGATTAGGGTTATGAAAACCCTAATCCCCCCTTGCCTATTTCGATTTTGCCTATTAGGGTTTTAGGAGGTTTTCTATTTTTGGTAACTTTTTTTGTTAATTAAATGGATAACCTTAAACCCTATTATTTGAATTCGAAATCTAGGGGGTTTAGGATAGGTTTTAATTAATTTGATTAATTTGGATAAACCTATCTTCATTGAATTAATTTAATTAATTGGTAATTAAAAGATAATTCAAAAGGGATTTAATTAATTTTAAATTATCGTAAATTAATGGAAAATCCGGAAAAATATTTTAAAATTTTTTAAAATATTTAGATTTAATTAATTTAATTTATTGGTAATTAAAATTGATTAAATCGATTTTAAGGTTTAATTTAATTTAAAATTTAATTGTTAAATTTGGTAAAATTAAAAGATAAACCTTGAATATTTTAAAGGGTTTTAAAATACATCTTATATATGTTATTAATTGTTAATACTATATGTATAAGATAAAATTGGTCAGTCAATTCAATAGTAGGCCTCATTCACGAAGCTGGTCTATAAAGTGGGTATAAGGAGGCTGCCTATAAAATGGCAGTCTAATGGGTGAACACTCTCATCCACCGCTCGCCTGATCAGTGGAGGGTCATTAGCCGAACAGTTTTGATAGGACCACTTAATCATTAAAAGTATAATGATCAAAGTACTAGAACCTTTACACAAAATCCCATTCTAGTTACTTTAAGAAAAATGTGAATTTGATGCTACCCCATGAAATTGCACATTGCACTTTATGAAACGTTGGTGGAGAGTGTGTGGTTTACCGGCACACCAATGGGGGTTCATAAAGAGTGGCAATGGGTGTCTCGGGTGTTATCATTGTTGATGGAGCGTGTGTGGTTAACCGCCACATCAATTTGAGATGATAATGGACCCCGAGAGTACCAAGCTAATTTGCATGGTTATTCACACTCGGTTTGTGATCCTCGTCATCCCAGTCACAAACGGTGGGGCATATCCGAGATTAAACATGCTATTGAACAGTTCAATAAATCTCAAAAGAAACTAGGAATTCCATTTATAATAAGATTATTTTTCCGCGGTGGAATTGGCTGAATCGTCATTCGCCTACCTTTATAAAATTTGCTTATAGATTACGGCATCCCTCTTCTATGTTGCAAATTGTTATAGTTGGATCCTAGCCTTATTTTATATTGGGTTACTATAAGGACCGACATATATCTAATTAAACTTACCTTCTTTTATAGATGTCTTCTGCTGATCAATCCGCTCCCCACTCAAACTCCAGTGTTCCCTCTATCCTCTCACTGTGTTCCAAGGTTCAATTGAACAGGACAAACTACAATTACTGGATTAGAAATATCAAGATGGCTCTGAGGTACGAGAACAAAGAGTATGTCCTCGAAACCGAGATTGTCGATATTGACCCTGAAACTGCTACTCCCGAGTAGATTGCCTCGTACCAAAAACTTTCTGATGATGCGACCAAAGTGGCCTGCATCATGATCGCCACAATGAACCCCGAATTGCAAAGGATATACGAAGACTACTGGCCCTTTGAGATGCACAAGGAGCTTGCGGAAAAGTTCCGCAAGCAAGAGCGCATCGAGAGGTGCGAGGTGGTAAAAGACCTCACGAACAGCAAACCTAAAGATGGAGAGTCCATCTGCGCTCATGTGAAAAGAATGCAAGGTTACGTGGAGCGGCTTAGAAAGCTTGCGATGCCTGTACCTGAGGAGTTGGCCGTTGACATAGTGCTTAACTCCTTACCGAGTTCTTATGATCAGTTCAGACTGGCTTATCATTTGAACAACAATCAGGCTAACCTGACTGAGTTTCATCGTATGCTTCGGGTTGCTGAGGACGGGATGAAGGGTTAAAGTGTACCCTCGGTCAATCAACCCGTCTTAGCCATTGGAAGTGGCAAAGGAAAGAAAAGGAAGGGCCCTCCTAAGCAAAATTGGAGGGAAAAGGTTCAGGTCGGGTCGTCCAGCAATGGCTCGAGAACCAAGTCTTCTCACATTTCTTGTGTAGCCAACCCCAATGAAGCCGACTGTTTCTACTGCAAAGAGAAGGGACATTGGAAGAGAAGCTGCCCCAAATACTTGCAGGATGTCAAGGATGGGAAAGTAAAACCATCGACAATAGGTATATACACTATCTCTAAAAACTCACCATCTTCTAATTCTTGGGTCCTTGATACAGGATGTGGTTTTCACATTTGTTCTGATCTGCAGGGCCTAAAGGAAAGCAGGGAGGTAGAGCACGGTAGACTGAACCTGATCATGGGCAATAGGAGATCATCCCCTGTTACCAAGATCGGCGTTTATAGTTTAGTGCTTAGTAGTGAAGTTAGCTTAGAATTATTTAATTGTTGTTATTCGCCAGAAATGGCAAGAAACATTATTTCATTTCACGCATTGTTCAGACAAGGATTTCAATTTTCTTTTGACAATAAAATTGGCTCGATTTCTGTTTTCAAAAATGGTATTTTGATTTTTACTGCTTATCCTTGTGATGGTGTGTATGAAACTGTTGAATGTGTTGACAATTTAGGACATAGTGTAAATTATATTGATTCTACTAGTGGTGTAAAAAAGGCATGTCTGTGGCATAGTCGGCTCGGGCACATCAGCAAGAAACGCATCGCCTAACTCCAAAAGGATAGAGTGTTGGAATCATTCGACCTCAGGTCGGATGATGTATGTGAATCTTGTCTGTTGGGCAAGATGACTAAATCACCTTTCAAAGGGTCTTTTGAAAAAGGTGAGGGTCTGCTGGACATCATTCACACGGTTGTGTGTGGTCCATTCAGATCAACCACAAAGGATGGCACGCGGTTCTACGTGACCTTTACCGACGATTTTAGTAGATATGGTTATATCTACTTAATCAAGCACAAGTCGGACACCTTTGAAAAGTTCAAAGAGTTTAAGAACGAGGTAGAGAATAAATTAGGCAGGAAGATAAAGATGCTCAGGTCCGACAGAGGCGGAGAGTATCTAAGTATCGAGTTCCTAGACTATCTAAAGGAATGCGGAATAGTTTCGCAGTTGACACCTCCCAGGACACCACAGTTGAACGGTGTTGCAGAGAGGCGCAACCGAACCCTGTTGGACATGGTTCATTCCATGATGAGTCGAGCTTCACTTCCCATTCACTTCTGGGGGTATGCCTTGGAGACTGCCGCCCATATCCTCAATCTTGTCCCAACTAAGAAGGTTGCTAAAACACCTCATGAGATGTGGACGGGGAAAGTTCCCTCGTTGGCACATATCAAGGTCTAGAGTTGTGAGGCTTTCGTTAGACGAGAAACTCAAGATAAACTCGCAGACAGAAGCGAAAGGTGTTTCTTCCTTGGTTATCCCAAACAGTCCTTTGGATATCTATTCTACAGACCAAGCGAGGACGTGGTTTTTGTAGCTAGACGAGCCGTCTTTCGAGAGAGAGAGAGCTCATATTCAAAGAGCACAGTGGGAGTACCATTGATCTGGAAGAAATTCAAGAGTCATCAGATGACACAACCTTACAAGAAACTAGCAACCAACATGAGGAAGAAGTTCCTGTTGGTCCGACAGATGTATCCTTACCTCTTAGGCGTTCCGGTAGGGTTAGCATGCCACCTAAGTTTTTATGGGTTCCATATAACTTCGGATGGGGACACGTTTATCAGTGATAGGACACTGATAAATTTGGATGAACCAGCTAACTACCAGGAAGCAGTGGCGGGTCCTGAGTCTGCCAAGTGGAAAGAGGCCATGGATAGTGAGATCAAGTCCATGTATGACAATCAAGTTTGGAACTTGGTTGACAACGTACAGGGTGGAAAGACAGTCAGGTGCAAATGGATCTTCAAGAAGACGACCGACATGGACGGTAAAGTACACACTTTCAAGGCAAGACTGGTTGTGAAGGGCTTTACTCAAACCCCAGGGGTTGACTATGACGAGACCTTCTCACCAGTAGCCAAGATAAAGTCTATTAGGATTATGCTGGCCATAGCTGCATTTCATGACTATGAAATTTGGCAGATGGACGTCAAAACCGCTTTCCTTAATGGGAAGTTGACTGAGGATGTTTACATGAATCAGCCAGAGGGTTTTGTCGATGCAAGGTATCCTAATAAGATGTGTAAGCTTGAGAGATCAATCTACGGATTGAAGCAAGCTTCTCGCAGCTGGAATCTTTGTTTTCATGAGAAAGTCAAAGAGTTTGGATTCTCTAGGAGCGAGGATGAGTCCTGCGTATATGTCAAGGCTAGTGGGAGTATAGTCACCTTTCTGGTGCTGTATGTTGATGACATACTGCTCATGGGAAACGATATTCCAACCTTGCAAGATGTCAAGGCTTGGCTTGGGAAATGTTTCGCCATGAAGGACCTAGGAGAGGCTGCCTATATTCTCGGGATAAGAATATTGAGAGATAGGAAGAAGAGACTAATTGGACTTAGTCAGGGTACATACTTGGAAAAGGTACTGAAAAGGTTTAGTATGGAAAATTCCAAGAAGGGAGAGCTACCTATCCAAAGTAATGCAAAATTGAGTAAGACTTAAAGTCCGAGTACAGACGAAGAAATAGCTTAAATGAGTCGGGTACCTTACGCTTCGGCTGTAGGATCGATCATGTACGCTATGACGTGTACTCGCCCTGACGTGCCCTTTGCTTTAAGTATGGTCAGTCGGTACCAGGGTAACCCTGGAAGGGCGCATTGGATAGCAGTGAAAAATATACTCAAGTATCTGCGAAGGACCAAGAACATGGTGTTAGTCCTAGTGGCAGTGATACCTTGAGAGTTGAAGGATATACAGATGCCAGTTTTCAGACGGATAGAGACAGTGGTCGGTCTCGGTCGGGCTGGGTATTCCTTTTGAACGGTGGAGCAGTTACTTGGAAAATTTCCAAGCAAGAAACAGTAGCTGATTCTACATGCGAATCAGAGTACATAGCAGCAAGTGAAGCGTCAAAGGAACCGGCTTGGCTGAAGAACTTCATCGGTGACCTTGGAGTAGTCCTGAGTATTCAGGAGCCCTTGGAACTATTCTGCGATAACGAAGGTGCGGTCGCCTTGACAAAGGAACCGCGAGATCATGGAAAGTCCAGATATATCGACAGAAAGTACCACTACATCAGATATAGGGTAGAAGAAGGTCACCTCCTTGTAAAGAGGGTATCATCGGAAGATAATCCTGCAGATCCCTTGACAAAGGCTCTGAGTAGGATTAAGCATAATCAGCATGCTAGGAGCATTGTATTAAGAGATGATATAAGTTTTTGTAATTAGATAGGTTTTGAAACTTGTAACCATGTTATTGTATTTGACTTTTGTGATTTAATAATGGAAATTTATTAATGAGTAATGGTTTACTAATTTTGTCAATAATATATATCATTGTGTTTCATTTTTGCATGTTTTACTTCCTAAATAATTGGATTATTCAAATATTCACAGTCGTTCATGCTTTTAGGGAGTAAGTATGAAGCAAGGCTGTCATGAATTAGTTGTAGATTGTCTAAGGAGTTAGACATTGCAATAAGATTGCTGCAACATTCATGAGTACTTGGAAATAGAAATTTGAGTATTGGATAAACCCGCGCTCAATGGATTGCTTCATGGATTATATCACGAGCAATATTGAGACGATAATATCTTTTGATCTTTAAGCTAAGACATATGAGTTATGATTTACTAGACGGTTGTTCATTGATAATACGAAAACGCATCGGTAACTCGGTGTTATAAAACGTATTGTTGTGAGTAATTTGTCTGGTAAAAGACATAAGTATATGAGTCAAAGTTTATTCGTCCCTTGACCCTAACGGGGAACAGATATCTCCTCTGCTTGCGGTCCTTTCTTTCCATATGGTCTCTTTTCCGACTTTTCCAAAGCCGCAGGAAAAGGAGCTGTCCCACTAGTTTCTCCCTTTTCCCATGTACTTGCGGGTTTCTTTTTCGGTGCTTGTCCTTCTTTTTCCCTCTTCTCTTCCTTTTCTAATTCTTCCTTTTCATCAAATACTATCTCGACATCACTATCCTCTTCCACTGGTGGGGCAACAACTTTATTATCCACCTTATTTCCATGACTAATAATTAGTATCTACCTAATTAATATTAGCATAGTCCATTTGGGTTGCCCTCATAGCTGGAGGTCTGGTGGAAAGTTAAGTAGAGAGAAAGGGTTGATTTATTATATGACTAATAAATCAAGATATTGTCTGTTAATATATTATGGAGATAATATATTAATAAGAAATAATATTATTTGATTAATAATTAATCAGAAATTAATTGGATTAATTTCTGTGGCATTAATTAGATTAATCAGGAGGTTAGGGATTAAAGTCGTACAAATTCAATAGTTGAATTGCGGCGCGCGGCGCCCAAACGATTTGGCCGCGGCGCGCGTACAGATAATCCGGAAAAATGGGTTGCGGCTAGGGTTTTAGCTTTGCCATTTGGTTCCCTATAAATAGGGACCCCTAGACCTCATTATCAGTCGCTCATTCAATTATTTTCTCTCTGGAATTTCGATCCATAAACCTCCCGGCTAAGGGTGTGACTTCATTTGAGGCAGGATATTTTTGCTATTTTGCTTCCAAGAAATCTAAAGGTTAGGTTTTTTTTGGTTTTATTCTTTAGATATCTTTAATGGCTTTTAGTTTTTGTTATATGTTAAATAGTAGAAAACATAGATCCTTATAGGTTGCATGTGAACTTAGGTTATTTAGTTCATGGTTGCAGAAAACCTTTCAGAAATTTCATTTACTTGCACCTTTAGTGGTTATACCTTCTCCTGTGCCCTCTCTTTTTCTAATTTCGTGAGCTGATTCCCTAATCTTAAAATTTCTTGAGTATTGGCATCTTCAGCTTCCTTAAGTTTGAGCAAGACTTCATCGATCTCCTTTTTGCCAATATTAGTGCTTCTCGCTTGTGGCTGATTGCACATTTTGTTGCCTTACTTGCGGCTGCCTATTTTCCCTTTGCTGATTGTTCCTGAATGTTCATGGCGTATTATGAAACTGACCATAACCATGCACTTGGCTAATTTCCTCATGTGTCATTGAACACTCACTGTGGTTATGTCCTACTTCACCACATGTATTACAAATGACTTGCCCATGTAATACATAAGCTCCTTTCTCCTTCTGAAATCTTTGTGAGCATCTGATTGAATTTCTTAGTAACATCACTTAAATCACTCTGAATCTCTCTCTTCCACTTGTTTTCGGCTTCTATGTTCGCTATATACACCGTGTTATCCTTCATGGATCCACTGACATTTGATCCTAAACTTAACTGCTCCATGAATCTCCATGCATCTTCTGGCTCTTGCCACATAAATGTTCCACTTGATGAAGCATTTATCATCGCTTGATGCGTTTCATTCACCCCTTCAAAGAATAGTCTCACTAAGCGCCACTTTGGAATTTCATGATGTGGGCATGACCTCATCAACTCCTTTAACCTCTAAAAAGCCTCGTGAAATGCCTCCCCTGGATTTTGTTGAAAATCTTGAATTGCACGTCTAATCTCGATAGTTTTACTAACTAGGTAGAACTCTTGCAAAAACTTGGCCATCAGTTGATCCCAAGTAGTGATACTATTAGGCGGTAAAGATGTGAACCAGTACTCGGCTTTTTACTTTTGGGTAAAAGGAAATAATCTTAACCTAAAATATATCTATTTGTGTTCCTAGGGGTATTGGCATTAGCTATGGCTATGAACTCATATAAGTGATTATATGGATCGTCAGTTTTATACCCTCTAAATTGTGTTAATACTCCTATCAATTGAGGTGTAATTTCTACTTGAGTATCTGCATTATCAGGAATATAAATGGGCGACGTGCGACACAAACGATTGCCCTCTCAGTTGTGCAAAGTATAAAGGTTGAACAAAGTTATCGTTATAGTGATCATTGTTGTAACCTTGTTGACCTTGCGGTTGCTGCGGTTGTTGCATCCTTCGTGGAGGTCCCCGACCTATGTTCCATTGTTGCTGCTGCTGTGGAGGAATCCAGCCTTCATCCTCCTCGTCATATCCATGCTCGACTTCTTGATATTGATATTTCTGTGGTAGAGGCTGTTGTGGTTGCACATATTGGGTTTTTTTGGGGTAAGGTTTGAAATGCGGGCTATGGTTTAAAGATGGTTGGTTGGTATGGTGGTTGTAATGGTTGTGATTGTTGCGGTTGATAAATGGTTGTTTGCTGACGTGGCGGTGGGTTGCCATCACGGGTCGGCGCTCCCCATGCCATCGTAGCAGAAAAAGGGTTGTTTGTGGTTTGTCCTAAAGGTGGAACTGTCGGCGGAGTGCATGCTGGTATTGATGCAGGTGCTGAAACCGCACCACCAGTAGCACTCGTGCTAACAAAATGAAATTCTGACACTGGGGGTATAAATGGAATTCCCCCTCCTGTTACCTCGCCCGCAGGCTCATGGGTAACATCCTCTATACTAACACTATGATAGCTTGCCAACTGTAGTGTCACGCTACAGCCGGAGGGACTAACCTCTACTTTCCCAAAAATAATCCAAAAACACAATTCCAATCCAAATCCAAAACAAGGCATAAACTAAATGAAACTTAAACTAAAATCTAACCTAATTTGCTTACTGAAACCAGAAGTAATATTCAAAATCAGAAACAAACAAGATCAATCCAAAGGCATTCAAACATTCAAACACCAAAATACCGAAAAACATCAATAAACATGGAACCAAATGATTACTTGCATAAACTTCCGATCCAGAACATCCAAAATAGTAACAAATGAAATTCAGAAACTTTAACCTAATGCTAATGGTTGTCACCCTCGAAAACACTAAGCTACAAGCTTAAAACAACTAAACTAAAACTAAAAGTAGAGTGAAAATATAAAAATACCACAATGGGTTGATGAAATCTCGAAACTTGAGTCAAATTCGCCGTAATTCCACCTTAGGGTCTGATCTTCGCCTCCGGAATTCGACCTAATGGCCTCTATTTATAGTTGTGGAAAATGAGAACTCGTGCCGTACATAGCTCAAAACCGCGGCGCGCGAAGTGTCTTATCCCCGTTTTCTCGCGGTTTGAATTTCTTCACCGCCTCATCTTCTGACGTGGCACGTCGCGCACAAATGCCTACCCGCGGAACACGGGTCCAGTCGACTGATTTTGACTTCATCTTCAAACTTGTTCATTGTGTACGCATTTAACCCCTGATTGTAACTTTTCTTTTCAAACAAACACTAACACAAAAAGTGAGAATACCAAAGCATATATGATGTATTTTCACCAAGAATAGGGCTCAACAACGACTAAAATACTTTATATTACTAGGCGTTGTCAGTCTCTTTTGTATCATGGGCCACAACTACTTGGTAGGCCTAAGCCTATATGGCAGGCTAAGCCCATGTATAATCTGGGTCGCACCTCTTAATGATGCGGTTAGAATTTTTTGATGTATTATTTTGATGATGCGGGTTCTATGTACTTAGTGCGGTGTTCTATTCTTTCAGAACGGCTTATTTGATGAAGTTCTATTCATTTTTGGTGCGGTTTGGTACACCGCACTATTAAATGTTGGTATCTAATGATGCACAATTTTTTGGTGCCGTTGTATAACCACACCAGTTAACCATTTTAACTGCACCATCAAACGTATCCTCTACTAGTGGGGGTGGTTGAAGGGACACGTTGCGTGTCGGGGATCAAAAATACACAATTATAAGTAGTTATTTATAAAGTATGATATCCATTCTAAGTAGTTATACATGAGTTGTAGGTCAGGGGAAGAAGGAGGGTCCTTAAGTACTACCTTTCTTACGCATGTTACCTACCGCTACTTATCAGGTGAGTTTCTCACTTCATTGTACTGATGTTATACATCTTTTGTTGTAGTTTGTGTTTGTTGATGTGAAGTTGATTGTTATATTTGACTATTGTGAAATGTTGGTATGTATGATTATGTGGTGTAGTATGTATGATTTTGTGGTTTGGTATGCATGATTATAAGGAATGGTATGTATGATTTTGTGAGTGTGTAGTACTAGGCTAGTGTGTTGCCTAGAGTATATGGGATGGTTGGGTATAGAGCAAGATTGTCTGGAAAGATGTACAACGTAAGATTGTATGTATGGCTGAGGGTACTGAGCAGTCAGCAAGATTGCATGCACGGCTCAAGATACTGAGCAAGATGGCACAACTCGTTATGCAGTAGAGAGTGGATATAAGGCTGTGTATAGAGCAAGATTGCCCGGCAAGATGCACAAACCAAGATTGTATGCACGGCTAAGAGTGCTGAGCATTTAGCAAGATACACTACCAAGATTGCATGCATGACTCAAGGTGTTGAGCAAGATGGCACGGTTCATCATAGAACATGGGGTGGATAGTTGTTGTTGGGTGCATTGTGTTGTGTTCTCTGCTTAGGGGTAAAGCATATGTGATTGATGTACTTTGTATGTGTTGAAGTTCACTAAGCTGTGTGCTTACTATTTCCCCATTAAATCACTGTTTTAGGTTCTACAGTTGTGGGTGATTGCAAGGCGTGACACATACATGTTGATGCTGTTTCTTTTGGATATTCATGTTAAAGTTGACTTTATCTAGTTTGACTTTCGTTGTTGGATTGATTCGATCGTAAATATGTTTGTAATACACAAAGATGTTGAGTTTTGGAATGATTATATTAATGTGATTTTTCTATTGAAATGTTATTTAAACTTTTTAAATTTACCATAAAATTGGGGATGTTAAAAAAATAGTTTAAAATGTGTTTAAATTAAATCTAAACTCCATGTCTTTGATAATTAAAATAAGTTTATTAAAAAAACTAAAAATCGTTTTATAGCGTTATAACGTCAAACTATTATACTAGGTATTGTTTTTTATGTTAAAACTTAATATGAGTTATTAGTTTAACTCTTTGTGTTGATATTATGTTTTAGAACATAATTATCATCATTTGATTTTGGTTTTATCAAAATATGATATTTTAGATATAAGATGCATAAAATGAGTTCATAAAATTAAAAGAGTTTTATTCTACAAATTTATGAGATCATAAGATTTTGATTAAGAAATGGAGATTTAAAATAATGATTTTAAAAATCATCCAAAACACCAAGTCTTAACTAATAAAATGAAGTATTATTAAAAGACAACAATCGGTTCTTAAAGACATCTACCGATAAACTTGAATATGAGATATTAGTTTATAATTGATCCGCTTCTAACGCTTAATAAAATGAGGTTTTATTTGGAACCTAAAGAACCTTATACAAAGGATATGTTTTGTACAAAAATGTACATGAATTATTGGATTAATGCAATATTCATGAGACCATGTAATATATATATATATATATATATATATATATATATATATATATATATATATATATATATATATATATATATATATATATATATATATATATATATATATATATATATATATATATATAACCGTTTATTAAACTTCAAATCTATGCAATCCTCTCATAAAATCACTTACACATCATTTGTGAAATGCTTGTAGATTCTTGGCTTACCTTGTCTATTTGAGTTGTCCTATGATGGCCAAGGTGTTTTATATTTGCTAATGGGAAAAATGCCACCTAACCATTGGTAATGTATAGTTCACAAGATTTTTGAGTTGGATGATTTAATCAAGAATCTTATGTGATAAAGGTCACCCAAGCATGAGAGACCTAAGGCATAGATGGGATCAAACATGCCAAGTTAAACAATTGTTGTTTAGGATCCCATAATCTAGGAATTACATTTGATGTAATTGGTAATCGCTACCTACCGAGTTGGATTAAGTAGATGGAATAAAGGTCACCCAACCATTTACTTGGACTAACTATTGAAAATAATAAATGAATTATGTTAAAATTTTGTAGATGGATAAATGCAAACTCAACACCATGCATTATATTTCTCTTGCTGATATGCAAGAGATAATAACATTCGACGGATATAATTTCAATGAATGGCTTCATACCCTGTGAATCGTTCTCGAAAGGGATCAGAAATTTTATATTATTTGTGTCCCTATTCTTGAACAACCCGCATTTTTTTAAAGATCTGAACATGATTCCTTGTGGAAGAATCATTGTGATGCTAAAGATGTATCTAACATCATACTGGGAATAGTTTCTCCTGACTTTCAGAAAGTCTTGAAAAACTTAGAAGCATATCAGATGTTTTGTCATGTTAAGCGGATATACCTTCAGAACTATAGAACCTAGTTCAAACCAGTTCTAGCATTAATAGAATGCAAAGCTGAAGAGAGCCACACTTCGTGCTCTAAGAGATCCATAGTTCATGAAAAGGATATCGTTGATCCCAAGAGATCAAGAAAGGCCCATAAAGTTGGATCTTGTTTTCATTGTTATGAAACAGGACACTGGAAGAGAAATTGCCCCTCTTATCTAAAAAATATTAGTCAGACCAATAATTCAGGTATCTATGAGATAGGATTTTTATTTTTTCTAATAGCATTCAAGTATTTGACACTTTATGTTAATCTAATATTTGTATATGCCAACAAATATTTTAGAAAAGTGAGCAGCTGAGAACAAGCAAGTTGGAACGTCGCTTTTGAAGTTCATTGTTTATGAGTTGATCATAAAAGGCTTGTATTGTAAACCAATGTTTGGTTTGAACAATATATGTTTTGAATTTTGTTTGTCTAAATTTATGTCTCAGTTAATTGATTATTTACTTAATCATTTTTTCATAATCACATTCATATTCTGAAATCATTATTCTTATTTCGAGAACTAGGTCTCCTTATAGAAATAACGAAGTAAATATCAATGGTTTTCTAAATTATAAGTTCTATAAGAAAACACCTTTTACTCAACTATGATTTGAATCAAATTATATATGACATTGTTACCTTGGATTAGGTGTCTAAGCCATGACTAATAATTAGTATTTAACTAGTTAATAGAAGCAAAGTCCATTTGGGTTGCCCTCATAGCTAGAGGTTTGGCAGAAATTCCAGGAGAGAGAAAGATTGATTTATTATATGATTAATAAATCAATAGAAATAAAATAAATAGGTTATTAATATATTAAAGTGATAATATATTAATTAGAAACTATATTAGTTAATTAGAAATTAATCTAGAATTAATTGGAATAAATTTGGTGATTAATTTAATTAATTAAAGGTGCAGGGACTAGAATTGTAATTATTCAATAGTTGAGTGAGTGACAATTATAGCAGCATTATAACCAGTCGATTACTAATTACATCAAAAGGTTTATCTCTAAAGGCTTAATAAGATATATAAAGGTTTGAATTAATAAGATAAAGGTTTATCTTGATTTGAATTCAAAAGGTTTATCTCTAAAGGCTTATCTGGTTATCTGCTGGAGGCTATAAATAGGGAGCCTCAAACCCATTGTTTTCTGCGCCAATTTACACCAAAACTCTATAGAATTTCGTGGCTTTCCCTAGCTCCTTGGGTGTGACTTCATTTGAGGCAGGACACTTGTGTTGCTTTGCTTCCAAGAAATCCTAAAAGGTTAGTTTTTCTGTTTTATTCTTTTAGTTAATTTCTTATAAGCCTTTAGGAATTATTATATGTTCAATTAGAAGAAAACATAGATCTTTATAGGTTGCACGTGAACTTAGAATTTTTAGTTCATTGATTTGCATAAAACCCTTTAGTGGTATCAAAGCTTTTTGGTTGTTTTTTTGTTGAACTGCTGTAATTGTTTTCCTAAAAATTAGGGTTTATAGCTTCTAAACCCTAATGGGGCTCAATCGATTTAGGGTTAGGGTTTTGAAAACCCTAGCCCCTCCCCCCTTTAAATTTAATAGTTTAAATTCCAATAAATTAAAAGATAAACCAGAAACATTTTAAAAGGTTTAAAATTCATCTTATATATATTAAAATTAAAAGTTAATATTATATGTATAAGATTCAATGGTTAGTCAAATCAATAGTAGGCCTCATTCACGAAGTTGATCTATAAAGTGGGTATAAGGAGACTGCCTATAAAATGGTAGCCTAATGGGTGTCCACTCTCACCCACCGCTCGCCTGATCAGTGGAGGGTCGTTAGCCGAACGGGTTTGGTAGGACCAACTTAATCTCATTAAAAGTATAATGTTATTAATGAAAGTACTAGAACATCTTAACAAAAATCCCAAATCTAGTTACTTTAGGAAAAATGTGAATAGATGCTAACCCATGAAAAATCACATTACACTTTATAAAACATTAGTGGAGCGTGTGTGGTTTACCGGCACACTAATAGGGGTTCATAAAGAGTGGTAATGGGTTTCTCATGATTTATCATTGTTGATGGAGTGCGTGTGGTTAACCGGCACATCAATTAGAGATGATAAATGACATTGAGAGTACCAAGCTAATTTGCATGGTTATTCACATCCAGTTTGTGATCCTCGGCATCCCAGTCACAAACAATGGAGTACATCCGAGATTAAACATGCCATTGAAAAGTTCAATGAATCTCAACAGATCTAGGAATTTCATAAGATGAAATTGATAAGTGTTTATCTACCTTAATGACCATTATGTTGTGATTACGGCATCCCTCTTCACACCATAGTTGGGGTATTTTGGATCCTAGCCTTATTAAATAACATATTGGGTAAATTATTTAAAAGGATCAATTAAACTAATAAATTATGTTTCTTTTATAGATGTCAAGTGTCAATTGTCCTCCTTCTCCTCCTTCACCCATTTCTGAAAGCATCAGAATGCACCTGCCAAATATGGAAAGGCTGACTGGCCTCAATTGTAAGGAATGGCTTCGCAATTGGAGACTGGTTCTTAGCATTGCTGGCAGGCTACATCTCACTGAGTATCCGATCCCGGTCCCACCAGAACAAGTCATCATAAAAGGTTCTTATGATAAGCATAACTCCTTAGTTGATGAATCCGAAAAGATTAGTGACCTCATGCTATTGACTATTGACATCGAGTTCCGCAAGGATTTTGAATCCTTGGGGCCATATGAGTTAATGCAACTGGTTGAGGAATGGTTCCAAAAACCAGTTGAAGAGGAACGAGCTAGGATCTTCAAAAGACTTGCAAAGTGCAAGCTAAAGGAAGGAAGTAGCATGAATTCGCATGTTCTTCAGATTGAAGCGTACATACGCGAATTGTATAAACTTGGTTATTCCATGAGTCAGGAGAAGAGTGTTAACATTCTTCTTGCTTCACTGACTAGTGAGTACGATCTGTTCATTCAGATGTATAGAAAGGAAGACTAGAAAAAGACCTTAATGGAAATGCATCCACTGTTGACTTTATACGAGTCACTCTTGGACAAGCATAGCTCCAATGGCTCAGCTACTTCTGGACTAAGTCCAGTGAAGAGACGTAACAAGAAACGGTCGAGATCGTCTGGACATATCTCAAACTGGGAATCCACTAAATCGGATACAGTCACGGAAAGATTGGAAGACGCTTCCAATCTTTTGAAAGCTTAGGTATATCTAAAAACCTCAAAACTCCTGTTCCAAGATTTCTTGATACATAATGTGATAGTCACATTTTGGTTTGTATGCAGGGAATCAATTAGGCACGGGACTCTGGTGCATAGGAGCACATTTGGATTGGATCTCCAGCTCGTGCAGTTTTTGAAGTTTAGATAGATATTAAAATATTGTTATTAGCCGTTAGATGCGTTTTGACATTGTCTATCATATATTACATTGTTCAACGATTTTTTTTGTTTTTAATAAAATGGTCAATTTTTCTTTTAACACCTGTTGTCTGAAATTGTCCTTGAAATGTTATATGAATGTGTTAAATGTATGATTAGTAATAACTTTAATGTTTATGCATCTAAAATGTTTGGATTCAAGAATTGTTTCATTTATGATTGTTAATACAAATGCTATAAGAATCAATTCAACCAAAGGTCCAGTTGGTCAGGACTTTGGAATCATTTGACTTAGAGTCACTTGATGAATTGAGTTCTTAATGTGTCAAAAAATGAATCAACCAAAGGTCCAGTTGGACAGGACTTTGGAATCATCTGACTTAGAGTCTGATGATGATTAAGTTCTTTATAAAGCACATGTGGCAAGAAATGAATCACCCAAAGATCCAGAGGATAGGATTTTGGAATCAGTTGACTTAGAGTCAACTGAAGATTGCAAGTCTTGAACAAAGTTAACAAAGTCATTTGTCTACATAGATATGTAAAAGACATTGAGATTAAGAGCAACAGACACACCTGTTGCGGTGTGTTGCTCGAATCTTGATATAGAACACAATTGTTTGTACTTCACGATATTTATCATTCGGTATGACGAATATGACTTCGCTTATCGGGATAAGCGATTGAATTGAAACCTTGAACAGTTCAAGAACGTCAATGAAAGTACAAGCTCCACAGAACCTGAGTAATAACATAAACTGAGAAAAATGTTTCACAGTTTATTTTCTTCCAAGAACATTAATGGTTATAATGTGTCTTAGGGAAGATAATGGACCATTGATCGAAACAGTTCGATAATCCATGTATAAGATACATTGCCAATTAGTTTCCAATAATTTGAATACTATACCAGCCAGTCCATATAAACCATATTCCGACCACATCCTAGACTAAGTAGGTCCTGCAGACACTGTCTGAAATGTAAAGCTGGGATTATCCCACTTGTACGTAGAAAAGTCCAGGGTCTTGTAGTGTTCATCCGAACCTCATGACTAGCCTGAACATGATCAGCATTGTCATTTCATTGGCTATCCCACTGCAACTGTATGAGAGGAGCTCTTTTAGAAATAACTAATGGTCTAAGGAAACAGTGGGAGTTAGTGCAGTCTTGAATGTGTTCAGGATTAGCCAAGTGAAATAACCATTAGTCATAACTAGGCTTGAAACAAAAATTGGATTTCTGTTTTACAACTGACATAATCTTCTCTTGACCAGTAGTATTGATCACCATCATAAGTAGTTATGATTGGGGTAACATATCGATTGGTGGTAAAACACTATAGTTGGTACGGATTTACAATCCGACTACTTGGAAGCATTGGTGAGCCCGGTTGCTGCCAAACAAGAGAACCTTAGGGCTAGACACAGTCTATGTGAAAATTTGATTGATTTTACACCTGGTCTAAAAATCAGTAGGAGTAACTGAATCATCAAATGAAAGCAACATGGACAGATACATACCTTCAGAACATCTGGTTGAGTGAGACGATACTCAGAGTCAAGTAATTGATTCCGGGAGAAGCAATCTCAATAGAGGATGGAATCCGAAAGGATACTATATGGCACATTGTGAATCGTTAGTGGAGCACGTGTGGATCACCGGCACACAAATAGGGACTCACAAAGAGTGTCCCAGTACAAAGGTACATAGCCTGGGATTACCCTACGGGCATCTCGCAAGATAGGACATTCAGATTCTCAAAAAAAAATATGCCAAAGGATTGGATAATGAGAAAGGGCTGAAAGATTTCCATTAAAATGTCAGAAAGGTTTGGATTCTCAAAATATGCCATAAGTCCTAGATTTTGTGAATAGTCTATAACCGTGTCAAAGCCAGTGGGAGTCGCCATGAAAGACTTTATAGAAATACGGCATACGCAGGTGGTTGTAAACGTCTATGAGATAGATCCAGACTCTGCCAAGATGATCTTGATGAGATTCAAGATGCATAGACTTAGGAAAGGGTTTTCTTTTCATTAGTGTGATGACTTGGCATGAAAGAAATTAAGAAGGTGCAACATACTCTCGTAATTCACAGTCATCTATTGGATAGATGAAATCGCCAGCATAGACCTAGCCAGCATGATCTTGATAAGATTCAAGATGCATGAGAAGAGTCTCCGAAAGGAAATAGTTTTTCGAAAATCATGACACAAGGATTATAAATAATCCTTGGATTCCGAAAGGGTTTGGAATAGGATTAGATCAGGTTTCACAAGTTTTGGATCGATCATAATGTCATGGACATGTCCTGATGAATTAATGCTTAGGGAATAGTAAGTTGGATTCAAGACATAGCCTGGCTGGGAATACTGGATGGATTAGTTGATCTCAAGTGAGAATTCATTAGGAAATGATTAGGGTGAAAGTGATAGTATTAATTTGAAAGATTTTCAAAGTGGTAATTATTAACATTAGGACATAATGTTAAAGGACTTCATGGTTAAAGAGTCTCGTTGGTATTCTGATGGAGCGCGTGTGGTTCACCGGCACATCATAACACCTCGAAATAGTCTTAGGGTGCAGTCAAGTAGACTAAAGACCCCAGAACCATAGGAAGTCACAGTACACATTACTAGAATGGAGTTAGGAGAGAAATTGATAGGATAACATATTGAGATGTTATCGGATGAGCATCCGATTAGATCATCTGCAATAAAGTGTATAGGTATAAGATACTTTGCATACATAGGAAGAGTGTAAGGTTCATAAAGACATAGCTGTAAAATTAGAATTGACAGTTTAAAAGAAATTTTGAAACCGATAATAGTTTATAACAAGGTCCGACTTGGTCATTACCTTGTGGAGACTTGGTAATAAGCAAGAGTAGCTGCCAGTCAGATCTTTATGTTTCAATTTCGCATGTTTTACTTCCCGAATAATTTAATTATTCAGAAAGGTCCACAGTCGCTCATACTTTGGGAAGTAAGTATTGAATCAAGACTGTCATGAATTGGTTTGTAGACTGTCTAAGGAGTTAGACATAGCAATAGGATTGCTACAACATTCATGAGTACTTAGAAATAGAGATTTGAGTATTAGATAAACCCACGCTCAATAGATTGCTTCATGGATTATATCACAAGCAATGTTGAGACGATAATATTTTTTGATCTTGAAGTGGAGAGATATGAGTTATAATTTACAAAGGCAGTTGTTCATTGATAGTACGAAAACGCATCGGTAACTCGATGTTATAAAACGTGTTGTTGTGAATGATTTGACTGGTAAAAGATATAAGCATATGAGGCGAAACTTATTCGTTCCTTGACCCTGACGGGAAACAGATATTTGTAGGCCTCTCGATGATTTTGAAGTTGACTAAAGTGCTGGCCAGCCTGGACTAAATTGATGTGTTCAATTAGAAGTTCTAAAGTCATAAGCAGAATCGAAAAATCGTGAAACAGAGTATCGGACAGAGATTGATCTCAATCCATGTCTCGTGTCTGAAAATAGCTTGTTGGACGAAGGATCATATGATCAATTATATATGGACAGAACTGACTGGGTCAGAGTTCGGCAGCAGTTTCTAGGAAGCTACAGTTTGCTGATTAGTTAGAGGCTAAATTAGTAATTATAGTTATAGACTTATCCAAGTGGGAGACTGTTGGATTAGGTGTCTAAGCCATGACCAATAATTAGTATTTAACTAGTTAATAGAAGCAAAGTCCATTTGGGTTGCCCTCATAGCTAGAGGTTTGGCAGAAATTCCAGGAGAGAGAAAGATTGATTTATTATATGATTAATAAATCAATAGAAATAAAATAAATAGTTTATTTATATATGAAAGTGATAATATATTAATTAGAAACTATATTAGTTAATTAGAAATTAATCTAGAATTAATTGGAATTAATTTGGTGATTAATTTATTTAATTAAAGGTGCAGGGACTAGAATTGTAATTTTTCAATAGTTGAGTGAGTGACAATTATAGCAGCATTATAACCAGTCGAAATTATATATTATATATATTAATTTCGAAATTAATAAGAGATATAAAGGTTTGAATTAATAAGATAAAGGTTTATCTTGATTTGAATTTAAAATGTTTATCTCTAAAGGCTTATCTGGTTATTTGCTGGAGGCTATAAATAGGGAGCCTCAAACCCTTTGTTTTCTGCGCCAATTTACACCAAAACTCTCTAGAATTTCATGGCTTTCCCTAGCTCCTTGGGTGTGACTTCATTTGAGGCAGGACACTTGTGCTGCTTTGCTTCCAAGAAATCCTAAAAGGTTAGTTTTTCTGTTTTATTCTTTTAGTTAATTTCTTATAAGCCTTTAGGAATTATTATATGTTCAATTAGAAGAAAACATAGATCCTTATAGGTTGCATGTGAACTTAGAATTTTTAGTTCATTGATTTGCATAAAACCCTTCAATTGTTACCTTTGTTATAAATAGAATACATATTCCAACTTCATGAAATAGTTTTTGAAGGAAAATAAATATGTTTTTTATTTAACTTATGTGAATATTATTTATGAAAGGATTACTAATTATTTTTCACTAAATAGTAGTGAAAATAATTTTTAAGGAACTATACACCGTGATGTATGACTTCCTTTTAATGAATGTCTAGATTTAGTACGAGATACCTCATCAACTTCATTAACAACTATAGTCGTTGTAGTTTATATGATAAAGTGAAACCTTTAGAAGTATTCAAATGAGAAGTTGAGAATCAAATCAGAAGTACCATTTAAGCCTTGATGATTATCAAGTATAATCTAAACTTTATTGGATGTGGTTACTTTCTAATGGGTAGAAATTATCTTCCATTATCCTTTTGGGATTATATCCATATCACTATTAATTGTATTTCGAATACAAACTCCAACTAACAAGTAGATTAAACATTTTGTTAATGTTTTGAAGGCCTATATAAGACTAAAGCTTCCAAAATCTACTAAATGCATATTTGTAGGATATTCTAAAAGAGTTTTAGATTACACAAGCTCACCTATAATATGTTTTCTTATTCCTCTAAGAGGCCGAGTTATTAGAAAGGAAGTTTCTAATGACAAAGTAAGTCGGAGGCACATGGAACTTGAAGTAGTTCAAGAACCATAGTATGATGTAGCAAAAGTTGGCACTAGTTTTAATAAGAAAGTGTTGAGCATGAATAATAGTTATTAAAAAACACCAATTGTTTACATGTATGGTAGAAATCATCTATAACATGAGAATTATAGAATCTCTTATTAATGAGTTTTATTGATAGTTTATTGTAAATCTATCAACTACCAATATGCTATGTTAGATTTTGAATATGATAAATGACTTTGAGCCATGAACATTGAGATGCTACCCATGTGTGATACTCAAGTATGGGCTTGATTAATCATCCTCCCTATAGTGAGACTACAAGGAGTAAGTGCTTTTTTCAGAAAGAAAAACATGGAAATCTATACACTTGTAGCAGGACTACTCATGTCATTGACTATAACCAACCCTTTTCTCAAGTGGCTATGATTAGATCTACGAGGATATTTTTCGTTGGCTCATAATGTGATTATAAGATATGGCGAATGGATTTCATGAAAACCGCTTTCCTTAATAGACATCTTCTTGAAGATGACTATATAATTTAGCCTGAAGGTTTTGTTAATCCAAGATATCCTAACAAAGTGTATAAGCTTTAAGATCCATTTTGGATATAAGGAAAATATCTCAAGATTAGAATTATCATTTTATTGTGAAAACACAAAGTATGTTTTACAACAAAAGGATGATAAACATTTTTGTTTACACAGAACTAGTAGGACCATAGTGATATTCCTAATCTTGTATGAATAAGACATACTTAATCATAAGAAATTACATTACGACTATGCAATGACGTTTCGCCTTGACTCGGAAAGTATTTCTAAAATGAAAGACTTAGGAATGAAAAAAACACATTATTGAAATGTAAAATCTATGGAGATAGATTAAGATTAATGTTAAAGTTTTAAATATTTGTGCATATATTGGCAATATCTTGATAGATATCAAGATGCAAGGTTTCCATGAAGGATCCTTGTCAATGGCACATACCACTATTTTGAGCTTGCCTCATAAATGACTTAGCACAAGGATTTGAACAATATAAAATGATTTATATTCCATTTGCTTTAGCAAATGAATTCATCATTATGCCATATGATGCGCAAAACTAGGTATATGATTATGATATGATCAAATCATAAGATACCAACAAGATACATGAGAATGTCATTGGATGACTAAAAGGACATTCTAAGAGTACTTGAGAAGCACAGTTTTTAAGAAGATCTTTATGTGAAGAGCTACATAAGATGCTAAGTTCAAAACACATAGATATAACTGTGAAATACAAATGGACTATAACTTCATTTTAAATGAAGAATTAGTTTTTTTTGGAATTAGTTCCAAGCGAAACATAATATTATAGTCCACTACAACATAGAATACACTGCTACTTCAGAAGTTGCATGCTAACATGATTGGGTGTATACTTGATCAAGCTAAAAGATAGTAAGTCACATTTGAACACCAATCATGCTCTTCAAGATAATTAACTACTTAGTATAAAGTTGATTATGGGTACAATCGTATTCATAGAATTTTCATACAAATTAAATTTAGTTTTTGGATGTTGGAACAATATAAGCAACATTTATTATAATGACTTGATATATTGGATATGATATTTTAATTAAATAATTTTTGTGTTCTATATTAACAGGTTTAATCATTGAATAACCTGGTTATTCTAAATGTCCGTAGTCTTTCATAGTTGTAGGAGCATCTATGAGGTAACACTAATATGAATGGATTGGTTGATTTTCATGGAGATGAAAATGGCAAAGAGTTGCGACTAAAATTCCTAGGTACTTGATTAGAGAATAAGTATTGGACAAGACCTGCATAAAAATCACTTCATGGATCGTTGTCATGAGTGATATTTAATTAATGTAATATATTTTGTATTCTTCGACCTCAGATACATATTTGGGACTTGAGTGTAGGAATTGTTGTGCTTTGACATGGTTTAACGTTGTTCTGTAAAAGGAATTTATAACGGCCATCGTTGGGCATTGCATGAACTACATGATAGGCGTATGTAGCCAAGATGGGATTTATTCCTCTTATTCGTTGAGAGTTAGACATCTAAGACCTTACTAAAAATTTGAACACCATATGAGATTGATTGCGATCCATGTCTCATGTTCAACATGATGTTTGTAACAAAGGGATAACCGATACCATTACCTTATAACCAATTATGGCTTGGAGCACTTAGAATTGGTTGTTACTGGATGGCACCTCGTCGTGTGTTATTGGGGCAGTGGTCTGTTACTAGACGTCAACCACTGTCTATGTCAATCTATAATGAATCTTTCGCAAGTGGGAGACTGTTGGATCTATATGCTCAAAAATCATTTTAGAATGATATTTGCCATTAACATCACCTTAAGCAAGTTGGCACATACTGAATATTTATTATTAATATGATTATTAATAAATAATTAACTCTTTTATTTAATTTGGAGATAATTATTATTTTATAAAATTACTAAACCAAGTGAGAATAAACTAGTTATTATATCATATAGTAGGATTTAATAAGTCATGTACAATTTTTAGACACTTTGGTTTCCACTCAACTTTCTAGTTACATGAGTACATCTAGTTTGGAAAACTAGATTATTTCTCTCTCTTGTTGGCCAATTAGTCAATGGGATGGGAAGGTTGCTTTCCAACCTCCCTCTTACACAACCCATGCTTCTTACATGCCATCACTTAACATTTATTAGAGGTATGTGTCTTAGATCTTATATATGGGTATATAAGAAAGCATAAGGCCAAAACTAACAAGTTTTTCCTCATCCCAAGACAAAAATTCGTCCTCCTCATCCTCTCCCCCTTTCTTGCATGTTATTTGAAGCCTTTTGCAAGTATAAGTGGTGTAGAAGTGCTTCTCCTTTAGTGCATAATTGTGTTAAGCACTAAAAGGCTTAAGAAGTCACAAATACAAAAAGGGAACTAGCATTCCTAGTGCCTTACTCTTGTTGGTGGATACATTATAGAGGAACTCTCCTTTGGGTTCTCTTGCCATCTTCATCAACTCCCCAAAACCAAGTGGGATCAAAGTCTTCAAAGGTTATTTTCTTTCCATCCTATGGTTGTCAAATAATCTTTCTATATTATGTAATTAGATCCTCTTTGTGGTTTTGTTAAAATGATCTTAAAATAATAGTTATATTAAAACCGCTTCTATTTGCCGCTTAAAATTGTTTTACGCAAAATTATCGTTTTTATCTTATCAAAACCCATCAACATGGTGGTGTTAGGTTCAATACCTTGGTGCAATATAGTATGAATGACATTATGTGCTGATATAGGTGAAACTCTAAGAGTAGTTGACTCTAGATATGAGTGGTGAGATCATAGGTGGTTATATTATGTGGTACGTTTATAGCGTTAGAATGGTTGCATAACGACTATATTGCAAGTATATGGTGTAACAAAATACTAGTGATAAATTGCTGTATCCGAAGGTTGGTGATAGATCTTTGGGTTTGTGAAAAGCCGAAGATTCCTTGGTGTCATGTTACAATATTCGTGTTAATCGTTATTTACATGGTGTTTTTGTTAATGGTGATTTTGGTGTTATTATGTTTATGTATATGACGTTGATTATTTGGTATTTAGCTGACAGATAAGTGGTAAAACCTTGGCGTATGGTTAGACTTTATGAAATTCATTGTCGAATTATTTTTTGCTATAATAGAGTTATTCACTAAGCTTTCTTGCTTACCATGTTAGTTGTGGTGTTTTGCAGGAATTAGGTACTAATGCCCGACATGGATCATGGGACTATATTGAAGATATTCGATTGTAGCATCCAAGGCATCGTGTACCATGACTTAAAAATGAAACTATTTCAAATTGTTGAAATGTATCTTTTATACTCGATGCCGGTTTATGGGCGTTACAAGTTGGTATCAGAGCAATGGTTTAAGTGAACTAGGTGTCAGTGGTGTAGATTCCTAGACTTAAACCATAGTAAATAAATGTGTATTGCTATAATGTAGGAGTGTACAGTTTTAGTAAGAGTGTTTTGTGTACTAACTCTATTGTTTTGATACTATAAGATGGTGAATGCCTGGAAAACGGGAGGTAGAGGTGGAATTAGAAGGAATGAGATGTTGCTAGGAGTTTGGATGGACTGACAAAGGGTTGGTGCAGTTGCTATAAGAGGACATTTGTCTAAATAACTGCTTAATAGGTGTGCTGTATCAATGAGAAAGGTAACACGTTTCATTCAAGAGGTGTTACTGCGGGTGGTGGACACTTAGTTGGAAGCGGCTTATGATTGGGAGTTGCAGTCAGTGGAGTGCTAAATGACTAAGTTGTGAAGAAGACTAGATTAGTAAAGACATTAAGAAGACCCAATAGATTGGGTGCCATGTCTGAGGATTAAAACCTCTGGAACGAGGATTTGTAAAGACATTAAGAAGACCTATATGTGGTGTGATAAGTGTTGTAAGAAATTCCTAGAAAATAAAAAGAGGCGCATTGGTTTCGAGGTGTTTAAAATACAGGAAGTCGGGGCAGTCGTTGTAATTGTTTTGGTCGGAGCCATGTTTATTGTAAATTGAAAGTGAAGATCATTTACTACAAATTGGTTGGAAATCAAGGCAGGAGTATTAATCAGGATTCAACTTTTTCGAAAATATTTGATAATATGGGGTTGGAGTTCGATGTGGTGGTAGAAGATTTTATCAAGAATTCTTTACTAATTCAAGTGATAGTAGTTTAGGTGGTGATATTCCTTCTTAGATCCTCTAAGGAATAGTATTTCGTAAAACTTCTAAGTGAATGTTGTATGTTTATCGTCTAGTAGTTGAATTCATGGGACCCTAATCCATGTGAATTTAACTTATTATCAAGGACTTCAAATTAATGGTTAGCAGAAATTGGTTGATTGGCTGCTTATAGTGTTGGGTAAGGTAATCAGGAGACTGTTCTGGTGCAGGTGCTAGCTGAGTCCCTACCAGCCATATATGCCTATCTGTGATGCAATCAAACCTAAGTGATTTATTTGGCCAAAGTAAAAATCGGTGCAAGTGGTGATCATGTCGTCAAAAAAAATTTTGAATGCTTTGCAGCGCTCATCAAATTGATGAACAAGATGTACGTCTATTTCTTGACCTAATATTTTGTGGTATAGTGTTAAGGTCAGGAGGAGTGTAGAATAACCATATATTGTGGTTAATATTCTAGTTGTGGGAGTTGACCTAGTAAAGTTGAAGCAGTAGTAAGATGCAAGATTTCATAAAATCGTTGGAAACATGAGGTTTCCTTGGAATGATAAATTTTATTGGTGAATGGGGAATACTTTCCTCCTGTAGTAGGATTATTATTTAAGTTGGCAAAGGAGAATGAAAAAATTTATGTGAACTTAAGTACAACAAAGGATTTCTTCAGTAGCTGAAGCAGACTCCATGTAAGACTTTCATGATGGTGCTATTCAGGAAGATACCGATTTGGATGTTTGTGATGAATGTTGTATATGGAGATATGTCTGATATTTAAGTGGTGTTTGAACACTATTACTGTTGGTGGGCTTATGCAGACTTATGTTGAACATAAGTAGAGTATGGTGCTTTATTGTACATGGATGGAAGGATTGACTATGGGAGCAGTTATAGTTGGTTGAATACTTAATTAGGTGAATAGTTGATTTAATCAGTGTTCTATTCTGATGAGTGGCGTTACGCTAGCAACAGGTCTTATTCTGGTGGTTAGTAGAATATTCATGGAAAGTATACTCGAAGGATTGGTGCCAACCTTAGTGGCTATGTTTTTAAGTTGTATGGATTATTTTTATTCATAATTGGAGGATTATAGGAGTTTATTTGGGAGGGTGTTAACATAGTCATAGACAAGTAGTATGTGATCATGAGTTGTGGGTCCTACTATGGAGTTATAGGAGAATAATATTTCCTTTTCTCAGTAGTATAATTTGGGGTTGGTGCACTCACTCTTAGTTAGTGTGTGGTATAGTGCGGTGATTGATTCACAAAATAAGCGCATGTTAGTACGTAGTTGAGTTTACATTCTGATAATGGTGTCGGTGAATATTTGTTTGTTATGTTGATGCATGATTGCTTATGGTGACGGTATATAGTAACATAATGGTGTTTGTGTATATTTTGATGATAGAATGTCGGTGTATATATGTATATGGTGTTATTTTTATCCAGGATTTAAAGGTGCGATTGTAAGTCCCAATCTAATCACACGGTATCAATCTAACACTCAATGGTGCGGAAACCCAATGAGTGAATCAATCAAAACACAAGAACAAGGAGATTTACCAACCTTCAATGCACACTTTACTAGAATAAAGTCAGGTACATAAGATGATGATTGCACACAAGAATATTCTCTCTATTAGTTGCACAAATCCCAAAGCAATCACTCTCACTCGTCACCCTCAAAAGTGACGTCTACAGCCTTATATACCTATGACACGAAAACCCTAAGCCCAATACAGACAAGCCCACTGAAAACCCATAAGTCCCACCGAAATCACATAGGATTTCAGTCATCATGACCGAGAACCCTGGACGATTTCGGTCCAGGCCGAAAACCCAAATCAGTCCATTTAAATCTTGTTTTTGTCATTTTAATGCCAAGAATAAACCATCAATTTTAGGTCCTAACAATTTCCCCCTTCGTTTACTGCTTGCATTGATCTTCAGGCTTCTCTTGGTTTTGACATAAAGTTGAACACTACAGCAACATTATAAAAATATCCCCCTTCACGAGTGACGGGTGTAGATGTTAACAGCTTTCGGCACGTTGCAGAGAGAACTTCATCTTCAAATTGGACTATCTTCATATTTGACTTTGAACGCGCATTGTGTAAACAAGCTTCAGCATAGGTCTTGAAATCACGACATCCATTTCTTGATTGGAGTGTGACTCTTCACTTCTCTTCTTGATCACATAAAGGTGCAATTGTAGCAACGAACTGATTGAGGAGGAATTCAACACAGCTTGTCATATGGAGTTATGCTTAACCTTCTTCTGGGGATAGGATGTTTGTGTGTTGAAACTCTCAAAATTCACTTTTATTGGCGTTTCTTGATTGGAACGATGACCACAAACCCTATGGGTCATGGAGTCATAAAACTCTCACCACAGTTGTTCAAGGACCCAGCCTTGGCTCAGGATGAGACTTCACGTAGTATCTGTATGAACCCAGAGGAACGCACTACGATTGTTTGAGTATCGGAGAACAACTCGTGGCCGTTTTGATTTTGGCCCATGCATATCCTTGATCAAAGATCTCAATGCAGTTATCAAGTCAACAAGTTGACTTGGCTCTTGGCGAGATGTTCAATGGTATCCAAACTCTGCGGAGTGTACCATCCTAGTACCAATTTTGTTTCCGGTGAAGTTTTTGGGGTTTCACAGCTATTGTGGTAATCAACAACGATCACTGTCCCAGAGTTTTGATGTTTCATCAATGTGAGGTAAAACCACATTGAATCACAAACATCTTCATTAGAAGAAAGTTTATGGTCAAGAGTGGTATGAGCGTGTAATATGTCTTGGTTGCTAGACATACCTATCGGCTAGACTTTTGAATTGTCATCAACGTATGGTTTATTACACTGAATTATCCAACTCTTGAATTAGAAGCTTTGTATGTAAGAATGGTTGTTGATGCCTCACATCTACTACTGGTGTTGAATCATCCAACTCTTGAATTAGAAGCTTTGTATGCAAGAATGGTTGTTGATGCCTCACATCTACTACTGGTGTTATAGCAGAGATCACTAGCATAGAGTTTCGAAATATCATCACCACTTGGTTTAAAGTTATGAGTCGTCTATTTCTTGTAACAGAAAGATAAAGGTAGTTAAGAATGGATTGGTGTGTGTGATAGATTACGGTATGCAATCTAACCATCGGCATAAAATTTTAACTCTCGACTCTGAGTGGCTTTGCTCAAAGTGTCTAGAAGTTCGTGCTGCAGAAAGATTTTGAGGTTGGTTTGAGAGAAAAGTTGTTAGTGCTTCAAACATACCATGGTATAACAGTAAGAATCACTAGCACATGATATTTTGTCTCAGCAGTGAGTGGTATAACTCAGTGTGTCGTCGACAGGTAAGGAACGTCTTAGTGATTCACGATGATAGTGAAACACATCTTTGACATGAGATTTGGATCTGTATTCTTGATTGGTATAGATAATGAACATTGACGATCGTGTAAGTTGTGTAAATAAAAATATTTTTTAGATTTTTAAATTTTGTAATTTTTGTTGTTTTTACTTCTCCCCCTAAATTTGTGCAAGGAAGAGAATTTCAACATACCGTTAGATATGATCCCCACGTGATCTTTCCTCGCTCCCCTCCCACAAAGGACACATACTCTCCATCAATGATTTGAATGTTGTGCAGTTGAGAGATGTCTCCTGTCATGTGCATGGAACAGCCACTATCAACAAATCGAGGTCTGATGATATTCCTCCATAGCTGCTCCTGCACATAATGCGGGATTAGTTGGTCTAGGGAACCCAGTCTATCTTGAAACTGGGTCAAGCATTGTCATCAACACACTTTACTCTCTCGCATGACATATCCTATTTATCAGATAAGAGTGAAGAATTAGCAGGATTATGTAATGAATTGGAAACGAGGCCTTTTGGTACCCATCGGTAATATGGTTTTTGTCGCTTGTTGTTTAACCAGATGAGTGTATCAGCACTTGAGTTTGAAGCTGAACTCCCCCTTGATTTGTGCTTCTGTTTCCAGTGTGGACTCGAGGACTATCCTTGAGATAAACTTGACCTTACCGATTTTGATTTGGCAGAGTTATCTTTCGAATCGGTCTTCTTGTCCTTGGGGGCCTGCTTCTTGGCCTTTGCTGCATTCCAATCACCGTCGCGTGACAATGACCTCCAGGGTTTTCTTTTGCAAGAACTCCCTCTTGGCACGTTCTGCCAGCATTGTGCGTAGAAGGGAGTATATGGGCGATGTGGACAGTTTCTGGCGATGTGACCTGCAATTCCACAATTGAAACACATTTGTCTTTTCAAGTAGATGAGATTGTGACTTGGTCCTTGCCCTTTTGAATTTTTTAAAGAGTTGCCACAAGTACAAGCACAACCATATTTATTGGGACTCGGTCTTTGTCCAACAGGAAGTTCACCTTCTTTCACAAACTTTTGTGGTTTAAATTTTCCAACATTTGGAATTTTTGAATTCAAAGCATCACCACGATAAGTTGCAGAATCAGAAGCAACAGTTTTGGTGCAATTATGAGGAACAGTAGAGGGTGAAGCATCAGATCTTAACGAGTCTTCAATAGAACTAGGACCATTTTTGTCCTCCTCGCTTGCATCTTCCACTATTACTTTATCTGCACAAGAGGTCGATCCATTTGTAGCATCCATCTTACCATCAGTCTTAGCTTTCTCAGTCTGGCTAGGTCGTTTGGTTACAAATATCTCATTTAATTCGAGGGGTGGGGTAAAATTGTTGTTGAAAGGAGGTGGAACACTCTTATACCCCAGACCCTTGTTATCATCCCATTTAAGTTGATGTTCGATCATCTATTCGACTATCGCACTTGACCCTTCGAACTTGTTGAAAATAAAACCAGTATCTTGAAGTTTAGCTTTCAAAGTGTCAAGCTCGGCAGTCAATTTGACAATATCCTCATTAGTAAATCTAAGATGACAAATTTTTATGCTATACTCTTCTTGTAATCAAAAGAAAGTGTACCCCATGCAAAATCTGTTTAAAATGAAGCTTCAAAACTTAAAAGAACAATTCCTTATCCTTCCTTGCAATATCCTAACTGTTCGAATAAGGATAAATCTCAAAAATTAGCAAAGCCTGCGGTATAAAATTTCAAAATCTTGCAAAAAGCAAAAATTCAAAATCTCGCATCAACTTCCAAAACAAAACCTGCTATTGTGATTTCAAAACCAGTACCAAAACCAACAGTAGTGAATTCTAAAACAAAACAACCATCAAATCTTGTGAAGAGAAAAACTCTAATTATACCAACAAAACCGGTAAGAACAAATCCTTCTACCTCTGGAACAAAAACCATTGATACGAAGGACTCAAATGTAGAAAAGAATCAATTTTCCAAACTATCCTTCGTACCAACCAAACCAAATTTTTCGAATCCCAAATTTCAGAAAACTTGAATTTGTTTGTAGTTTCGGTTAGTGTAAACATGATTGTTGTTTTTGGCATTCAGAAGATGTGTTAAATTCTTTGGAATTTTGTTCTGTTCATAACATAAACGATTGTAAATGTTATGACCATACAAATCTTGTTTTCTCACATTAATTTTCACTTCCATATTCTCGTTCATTTGATTTTCAATCATTTTCAAGGACGAGAAGAATCCTTCCTCAGTGACTCTGGAATTATCCTCCTCAACAATCCTTTTCAAATCGTTGTCAATTAAAAGGACACCTCCGGGTTTTACAAAAATAGAGTTTTTAAAGTACGAAACCTTTGGATAGACACATGCAACATGGACTAGTCTTTTTGAATTGTCTTTAAGATATTCTTCATATGATACACTTTCATCAGAAACTTGAGTTTTGATTTTAACAGTTTCCTTGTTTTCAGATGTTTCCTATTCACAATCAATTTTGGTTTTGCCTTTGTCAACCGAAGACAATTGTGAGGTGTCTTCGGAGAGTGATGCGGATGCGGAGTATGAATTTAATTTAGACAGAGAAGAGCAATCAACTTCCTCCATATCCGAATCACATTCATAATCCTTTTCAGATTCAGTCTCAACAGTAACTTCTGATTTGCTTTCAATTTGAGGAACATTTCTTTGCAAGAATGGGATTTCTTTTGGCAGTAATTTCAACATGTTATCAGCAGTTAAGTGTTTTTCTACAGAAATCAAGTCATGCTTATACGAAGGATTAGTGACTTCGGACCCAGATACTATGTATTCACATTCATAGGAGATGATATCAACATTTTTCAGCTTAAATTCAAGAAAAGGCAGTAGTTGTCTATGTTGAACATTGCATACATCAGCGGAGTGATAAATACGAGTAATATGAGCATACCAACGTTTAGCAGTTTCACAAAAGATGTTACGTTGTCTCAAGATTACATCATTATTATTCAAATATTTCTCTCTATTCTCCTCTTGCAATGAGATTCTTAAATTGGCTTTTTCTAGGGATAGCTTCAGACTCTCTACTCTCCTCCTCAATTTGAAAATCTCATGTTCATTGACTTTTTCCCTATTTTTAGCATCAACAAGTAGTTTATGCATCACAGAACAATCACGAGTTATTTCATCAATAGTAGTAGAAAATTTTGATATAGGAATTGCAAAAGATAGGAGAAGTTTGGATACATGTTCAGGGATTGTTAAGCGTGTATCCTTTGCCATCAAGCAAACTTCTTCTTCCTCATCCGAAGAGTCATCAGACCAATCCTTCGGAACACCTGCATCAGTGTGAGGACCATCAGTTACAGATCTCCACACATCTTTATCAAGCCCAATCAAATAGTCCTTCATTCTTCTAGACCAATAATCATAGTAAGATGTTACTAGAACTGGTGCTTTAGTTGCAGAACCGATAAGATTTGCATAATTCAACATATTTGCATATGTGGTTGTAGAGTCTGCCATTTCGATTGATTTTCAACTGGATCTTTTCAGAAAAACTTATCAATAGAGGTTAATTACAGTTGCAGAAACCTAGATCTAGGAAACGAGCTAGATCTAGAACTGTAACAATGAAAACGATTTCTCTAGAACAAGTTTTCGAGCTGTCCTGCTCTAATACCACGTGTTGGGTGTTGAATTCAATCAAAAAGTGGAATATAACAAGTATAAAGACGAATTGATTCAATGTAAGCTATCAAAACACACAATTATATGAAGAACACTCAAGAGCACAATAAGAGATGGATAACTTGTGCCGAATGCTTTGATTTATCAAATTAGGGGTTTACAATAGAGGTGGATCAAACTCGCACTCGACACGGTAATGTATCTCTGATATTTATACATAATCAAAGATACCAATAGTACAAAAAAATCAGAGAATATCCTATCAGTGTACTATCCAATAAGAATACAGTTTCATGCAACACGTAGTCTGCTGAACACGCGTGCCTTCAAAAGTTATTACGGTTAAGCATTCGGATCCTCTAGGATAAACCCTTCGGAGTCTTCAGGCTTCGGGGTCTTTTTATTCTTTGTCTTCTAGACTTCGAATATGGAAGAACTTCAGCACAAACATAACTCAACATCATCCACCTCAACAAAAAAAACCACCTACCAAGTTCCACCTGAATCTTGACCTTCTGTTGAGAAGGGAAAGAAAATTGCACAAGAATTGTCCAAGTCTGAACAAAAGAAGCAGAAGGCAGATGAGTATGAGAAGATGAGGCATTTGTATGTAATTTCGAGAGATCATATGTGAAAGAAGGAAGTCTTGGGTCCAGTAAACAAAATATGGACATATGAGACAATCATGTCACTCGCTTTCACCAAGGTGGAGATGTTTGATCGAGTGCCACTTGTTTCATACAATGTTGAAAATACTACAGAGCTGCAGCTGGATGTTCCATTCAATCCGAAGCTCTATGCAGCAAATGTCTACGACATTGAGTTTGATCATGTGGAGAAAAGAAAGTTTTAAGAACAAAAAGCCAGGTTTCATGCGAACCTTGGTGTTGATCAAACTCATGTCTGGTCATGCTTAAAGATTGTGGGGATAGACAGAATAGAGACAGGAGAATTGATTGAAGAAGTGTATCCTAATTACACTTATTATGTCCGAAGGGGAGAACAAAAGGTTGAAAGTTCATTCACAGTTGCAGACTTTCCATTGATGAATCCGAATGACTTTATTATTCTTGTTGAAAGTTTGTACAGCTTAACTCAGACAAGGATATCCAAGCAAGTGGGACTTACAAAAGGTCAAAGGATTATAGGAAGGTTTATGGGTTCATATATCTGAAACTTCTCTCTGTATGATTATGAGATTGCTAAACTGTTCAAAGAATCTGTTCCAGCTGCGGATAAGGAGCTTACATGAATAACCAAAATCAGTGATGGAAAGATTTTGCAAAATCCTTGAGGAGACGTGTATAGAGGAAAAATCACAAGAAAAGGTGCTATGAAGAAGTTTTTTTTATATGAATGAGAAGGAGAAATTTCCAACAACTTTATTGGAAGGAATGCTGACGAGGGTAACGGTGAACAATGAAAACTCAGACGATGCAAAGAAGGAGCTGTGCAATCATTTGATTTGGTGGATTGCTATTCGGAAGGAACTGATCAAAGCCTTTAACATGTTATACACTTCGGATACCTGACATCTTCAACACAAAAGCGGGAAAATGTTAGGATTCTGATTGTGATGAGATTTGATATCCGAAGCATAAGAGTTCCTGTCCGAAGTGAGAGATTGATCCGAAGTTGGTGTTGTGATACGAAGTTGTTATGCTTATCAGAAGTGATTAATTGATAGTTTTATTTTGAACTTATCTGTTAATTAGAGATAATGTATAGGGTTTATGCTTATCTGTAACTAATAGGATTACGTGTTTATCCTATTAGACTTTACTACTTAAACACCTTCAACCCTAGATGTTAGTATGTACTTTTGCATAGCCGTATTCACTGTAACGTTCTTAGTAGTTGCTCATTGTTAAGATTAGGAGCACTATCTTTATTACTGTGAATAAAATCATTCGGCACATTTAATATTCATACTTTGCGTTCTCGTTGTTTGCTTTCATTCGAATTTTAACTTTACTATATATGTATATATATATATATATATATATATATATATATATATATATATATATATATATATATATATATATATATATATATATATGTCTGTATGTATGTATGTAAGCACTAGTGGAAATAAAAGTGTGATGACATCATCGTCAAAGCTTTCGAAGTGATCCGATAGTGTACGAATTGGAAGAAATTAGCACGGTTGATGTAAAACGGGCCGATCTTCAAGTCTCATCTCTTTGCTAAGAGGTCCAGTGTTTTTCGGCCATTCGGAATCGTTTAGGCTCTCAAAACGGCCTTTTCTATATTATTTTTAATTTTAGAATCTTTATTTTAATAATTGATTTGGGATCCTATCCTATCCTATAAATATTCCGTCTTTTCTATGTTTGATTTTAGATTACGTTTTTGAATAAAGAAAGCCTTTTGGAGTTATTATTTGTTCTTGTGTTCTTGTGGTTGTAATAGACCATTCAATCTGATCGTCTGGGCATCAGTATGTATGTATGTATTTATGTATGTAGGTATGTATGCATGTATGTATGTATGTATACGTGTATATTTATGTATGTATGTATGTGTGTAATCTATATTTTATAAGGCAAATTTCAAAAAGGACACTAAGTTTTTACAAAAGTTCGATTTGACACTATGTTATTTTTTTCCAATTAAGTCACTATGTTTTCAATTTTGTTTCAAATTTGACCATTTGACTGGTCAACCCGGTTGCCAGCTTACGTAGCATGATTACGTGTTAGTCTTTGATGATGCGACGGTCACATAGAATGTTGGCAGTGGCACCGAGTGTCAATTGAAGCAAAAGACCTTTTTAAAAGTATAGATACTTTTTTTACAAGTGTAAATTTGCATTTTGATATTTTTAGAATTATGGATACATTTTCAGAAGTATATATATATATATATATATATATATATATATATATATATATATATATATATATATATATATATATATATATATATATATATATATATATATATACTATAAACCATATATAAATTACAAACACTTAATGCATTAAGATCTTAATTTTAAGATAGTACAAATTTTAATACATAATATACATATTTTTATACATATTGTACTATATATATGCATCCCAACACACCCCATGTTCCACCTCCAATATCTGATCCCTACGACCCTACCCCTCCTTGGGCAAAGATAAAAAAATATCTAAATGGGCGGACATTTTAAATTTCAAATTTAGATTTCAAAACTAAAATCCTTTATGCCCCCCCCCTCTCTCTCTCTTTCTCTCTCCAAATTCTTGATATTATCTCTGAATACCCATCGCTTACAATGATATGCCGATTTCACAATTGGTTGCAACCTTCCAATTTGTTGTCATCGTTCCATTATTCTTCACTACATCGATGCAGTTAAGCTTGAAAAAGAACAAAAACCCAGATAGCTTGGATCATTCCCGGTGTGCGTACCAGATATCACGTGTCCTCCTCTCTCACTAAACTCAAAACTCACTCCAAAACCAGAAATCGAGAATTATGGAGGATGATTGGAAGCAATACGCATGGTACAAAAAAAAAGAAATCGATTTTGTGTGAGTGTTTGTCAAATCAAGTTCAGAGGAAATAGAGAGTACCAGATCGCGACTTAGAAGATGGAAGTTGAAAATCATATGGGGAAAAGTAAGATCGAGACAGACCATTGGTCCTTTAGTTCACGATTTCAGCAAGAAAGGAAACCGGAGACAACGACTACAGAAATCATAAAGAGAATGAGATGGACAAAGGGACCAAGACAGAATGCAGACACGGATCTGCACCGGTGGAATCCCCTCACCCTCTTTAGAAAACTTTGGCAAATCAGTTACAAAATACAGACACGGGATCAGCAACACACTCCCTTCCGTCTCTCCTTCCTCCTACCTGTTCTGGACACCGCCTCCACCTAAAGATCCATCTCCGTCGCCACCGCCAACCGTATTCCGCTGTGGAACTCTGTATTATGTTTGTATACGGTTTCAATTTTATATCCAATTAACTTGTTGATTTTCATTTTTGGTTACAGGTTGTTTGTTGTTTAACCTTCGTCGTCTACTTGTGTGTGTTGATCTCACTTCAGAGCACCAAAAGACCTTAAATTTGTACTCCATGATGCACTCGATTCTTCTGGATTCAACACTACCTATGTTAGGGTATTTCTTCTCCATCAACTCAACTTTTTGTTCCCATTGTTCTATTATATTATATAACATTCCTTCACTTCACTTGGCTTAGATCTTTCATTCATTTTGTTAGTTTTTATTGAAATTCCTGTTCGTATGGGTTTTGGTGATCGGTAACAGTGTTCTGTGTGAATGTGATGTATTGCCAACAGGAAGCAAGGGAGGGTTTCTGCTCACAAATTGAAAATTGTCTAATATAAAGAGGGAAACAAGCATAATCATCAATAGAAGGGTTTACTTGGGGAAAAATGCCCTATATATAACATCAAAAGACGATTCACTCATTTCTCACTCCTCTATACCACTTCCTGTAGATGCTTTTATCGACATATTAGATGATCTTTCTGTGGATTACTGCTCACTCTACAGTTCGTCATTCAGATCATCTTCTGATAATTTTCTCGAGTGCCTAGAGAGATACATGTATGTTGACAAGGTATATACATCTCTTATCTCTCAATTCACGCTGAAAGCAAATTGATATTATCATTATGAATTTATGACTCAAGTCTAATTTGTTTCCTTCATTTTTTTATAATGTTTAGGGTTTTCGAAGGACCAAACCAAAAAATCAACTAGAGCAACGGGCAGTTTATCTTCATTTAGTAAGACAACTTATTTGAAAATTTTTACTCTGTTTATCTTATAGACTTCTCTAATGATTATGTTCAGGTTTTGACTCATCGTGTGGGATCAATGCCTATGCTTTCACTGATATATTCAGCGATCTTGAAGATGCTTTGAATGTGGGGTCTTGTTGAATGTTAATGCTAAGGTTATAATCATTTAAATATTTTTATGTTTGTTCATTATTAATAGGATATTCTACCTTCTATGTTTCCCAGTTGAGAAGGAAAGAAATGGGTTTCAAACCACTGTCAACTGGTAACACATATTTATGGGTAAAGAATGTAAGTATGTTCCTATTATGGGTAAAGATATGCAAGTGCATTGCCAATATTGGAAAAAAGATTAAAGTACATTGCTATTCCCGCGACTTACACTTATTTACTCAAAAAACAAAAAGAGAATAAAGAAAAAAATATGGAATTTGTTAAAATATTAGGTTTTTCAGGTGGAGGTTCATCACTAGCAAGTAAGTTAAGAAGCTTGTATTCTGAAAGCTTTTTTCAACTTCTTGGAACTATTTTCAAGATTGTACAGGTAATGTTTGATTGTAGATTTTTAACAGATTTAGAATTTTTTTAATTAATGCATAAAAAAAATGTAACTTGATTTATATTCTATTAGTGAATGCAGGCACACTTACTTCGAGCTACTGAAGTTAAAAAAGCCATCGAATGGATAATGTCAAATCTTGATGGGCATTATGCTGCTGACTCAGTTGCTGCTGCACGTGCCCATGGTGCTTTAAATTCCGAAAATTCCCCTGACACTCACACCGGATCTTTTCCTCTTTCAACTCATAGAAATGTCATCAAAGTCCAACCAAAATTGAACGATGCCACAAGCCCGTCAAACTTGTCAAAAAATTTCAGGTGAATCTTTCATACATGATGCCCATATGAAATGTTTTACAAGTTTTTCTAACAAGGGCATTTTCGTCATTTTATAGAGCCGATGTGTTGAAATTACACGATGACCGATCTCCACGAGTAAGGTTTTTTAAGCCGATTACTGTGTGACAGATATGTATTTTAACTATAATATGCGGAAATAAAATAAGAGTTGCGGAATAAAATAAAGCGGTAAATCTAAACTAGACAGTATTTAAATAGACAGAAAGCGGTAAATAAAGTAAATGTTAGAAGTTAGAGGTTAGATGTAATAAACGCCATTATCAACGATAAAGTGTTTTTACAATAAGTAAAAAGGTTAGAAGTTAGAAGTTAGAAGTTAGATGTCTCGGTTAAATACAGTCCACATATGTTTACGTTGTCACGGTTCGTTTTTTATGTCTTGGATATTTGGTACAGTTGATTTATAACAGTTTGAATAAATCAATAATAACACAAACAATTTCAAAAGAACTTATCGATAGCAGATGAATATGGCGATTTTCTTTGAAGCTTCGATTCTTGTTCTTTGCAGTAGGATGAGGTTTTGGTGATATTTAGTGTCGGGTAGAGGTTGTTTGGAGGTTTGAAGTTTGGTGTCGGGTAGAGGTTTTGTTTGGTGTCGGGTAGAGGTTTTGTTTGGTGTCGGGTAGAGGTTTTGTATGGTGTTGGGTAGAAGTTTTGTTTGGATGTGGATTTTCTTTGTTTAAAAAGAGTTTTCTTGAGAGTTTTGGTAGGTTTTTTGCTCTTTGGACGTAGGGTAATATTGGTGCTTGAAGGGTATGGTGTGGTGTATGATTTTCTGCACAAGAATGGCAAGAGGTGAGCTTCTTATTTATAGTCACTGAACACAGTGTTCGCGTCGCGACCAGGTGGTCCGTCGCGTCGCGAAGGGGCATGTATCGGGTTGCTTTTGGTCGGCCACTGGTTAGTGCGTTAGGTTGGTAGTCTCGCGATCATGGAGTGGTTGGTGTCGCGTCCAGGCTCTTCGCGTCGGGGGTCTTCGCGTCGCGACCGTCTCCTCCGTCGCGTCGCGATCGCTGTAGCGATCTGGACTTCTGTCTTTGTTCTTCTCTTCACGTCGCGACCATAGGGTCTGTCGCGTCGTGATTGCTGTAGCAGTGTGATATTTTGTATTTTGCTCTTTGGTTTGTAGCGTTACTTCCTCAGGTTTGGATGTTTTCTCAAAGTTTCTCGGGTCTTGATTTATTCTTGTTTTTGATCTTGAATTCATGCAACCTGAAATACTGATAATATTTGTTAAAAAAAAATTTCGACTTATTTCAGTGATGGTCATATAAAAACATAAAAACATTATTCAACAATTTCCCCCTATGTGATCATTAATGAAATGAGGAGAAAAATGTTTGATTGAAAATTCTTGAAATTTGGATAAGACATTTATAAAACCATATCACTTGTTTTGAAAAAGTGTGACTAGATTTTACTTATGTTTTGAAAAATATTTGTCAAGAATATTTGTTTCTGAATCAAGGTTTCATGTTCAATTATCAAAAGGTTTTTGTATATGTACTTTCATAATATTCCTTAAGATTTTATAACATTTATAAAGACGACAAGTGATCTTGATAGGTCGATTCAGATGAACTCTCATAGGTATAGCTCACACTTGACTGAGGTGTTTTGGTTGTTCTGGGTGCAGAACGGGTGTATAATCACTAAAGATGAGTGATATCTCTCAGTTTGAAGGTGTTGACTTATGCTTAATGTGGATTTATACCTATATACTTTAGTCACTTGGTCTTCATATTAGATAATCAATCACATAAGACTGGTTTCGGCATTACTCAGAGGGTTTCTTCATTCATGCCATTGATGTTCACTCTCTCTCCGTTGGGAAATACATGTAGAGGGGTTTAGAAATATTCATAGTGCAGTTTGCAACTAAGAATATTCAATTATGAAGGCTACAGTATCCCGGTAAATCTTCGGTTTTAAAAATTATATTTGATAAAGCATTTGAGAATCTGTTGTTTGGAAATTTCGAGAGATGTCTGTCTTGATGGATTGTTGTTGTAAATCTTCCTTTTCTTTGGTGAAGTGTTCACCTTTGTTTTATCTTTTCTTGATTTTCGCGAATACCTTTTGTGTAAAAGATATCTGATGTGGTTACTAGTTGTGATTTGTTGACATCTTTTGTTGGATATGACTTTGCGTTTTGAGATTTTGAGTTTTCTTCTGGTTTTCTTGGATATGACTTTGTCGTTTCTTCAATTGTCAGATTTGTTATGCCAGATGATGAATCTTTTCTTTGAAGTGGCTTGATTGAGGATAAGGATAGGTGATATAAAAAACAATTTGTCTAATATATAAGAAAATGATTGTATCGTCCCTGGTCATTTTGATATCTAAGCAAAAATGAGACTAGCATCACGGTATAAGAGTATAAATCCTATAAGTCATAATGAAAACACCTTTGCTCACAGAAATGAAATCCACTTAGCAGTTGAAGACGAGGCACAAATTCTCACATGGGTTTGGTTTTCATCTGAATCTCCTGATCTTATGTCCCTTAATAGATAAAATCGTTATAATTGAAATAAATTCAAAGGGAATAGGAGAATGTACATAATGAAAAATGTTTGAAATTTGAACCTTCTCTTTAATTAAGAATTAATATAACTGAGAACATTCATCGAGCATAAGTATCTGAAAATTTAGTCAAGATGACGTTAATCACATGGTTTTATAAAAACTTTTAAAAGGATAAAACTTTATTCATTTTTTTTTTTTTTTTTGTGATTTTTGATTATGTGGATGTTTTTGAAAAATTTGGTTATTTGAATGTTTTTGGTAAATTTTGGTTTGGGGGTGAGAATGGGGTAACGAGAGTTCCCCCATAAATGATGCACTGGGATCATTTTGGATAGGTAGATTGGGATTGTTTAAAGAGGAATTTGGTTTTGGTGGTTCCCCCATAAATGATGCATTGGGATCATTTGGATAGGTGGATTGGGGTGTTTTTAGGAAGGCTCTGGTTTTGGTGGTTCCCCCTCGACTGGATCTGCATCATTTTGGTTTGATTGTGAAGTTTCTGCATCGGAGGTAGTGTGGGTTTGAAGTCTTGTAGAAATCTCTGGTTTCCTGTCATATGCTTGGAACGGCCACTATCGATATACCATGTATCATCCTTGGGCTCTCCAGCACAAAGTGCCTGCAATTAGACAGAAAGTTTAGGTACCCAAACCATGGTGGGTCTTGATTTGTTAATGGTTTTCGGTGATTTGAAATCATTATGGTTTCTGTTAATTGGACGAAGTGGTTGAGGCTTGATTTGACTTATCAGATTTTCCCAATTTAAGATTTGTTTTTGAAAACCTGTCATTTGGAAAGATTTCTGATTGTGTGAAAGGTATCCTTTATGTAATGACTTGTTTGAAAACCTTTCTTTGTTTTTGGGATGAGGATGGTTTTGAAAGACATTATGATGATGGAATGGATTTTGGTGAAATGATGGTTTCTGAAAGTTCCCTGAGAGATTGAAGTTTATCTCTTGAAAGCGATTTTGAATTGGTTTTTGAAAAGGTTTTTGTTTTGGATTAAAGGTTTGTTTTTGTGGCACAGAAGCTGGTTTTAAAGGTTTCTTTTGGGTTTGTTTGAAAACTTTGGGTTTGCCTTGTTCCTTTTGAAAAGCAATTTGTTTAGAGGTACTGCCTTTCTCGTAAAAGGAGTTTGCTCTATTCAAAAAGTTTTTAAGTTTGGAGTTTTGGTTGCTAATTTGGATTTGGTGGGTTGAAGACCTATTAGTGAAAGATCTTTTGGAAACAGTGAAATCAGTATCATCTGGGTTACAGTTGATAACTGTTTCGTCGTCTGAATTTTCCTCATTAACAGATGTGGATAGATCTGTTAGAGTTGATTCAGAGTTTTCACTGTTAGTCCTGGTTTCTTGTTTGGCTTGTTCGATATCGAAGGATTCTCTTCCTAATCCAGGTCTGTAATTCGTATCGATTTTGCCAGATCCTAAGGATGTTGCTTTGATGAAAATATCATCACTTAGTTTTCTAGCAAGATTGATAGAATCCAGTTTTCCTTGAAATCTTTGATTCTCGGATTCAAGAAGTTTGATTTGTTTTGAAGAATCATTTAGTTTTAGAATCAAACTAGTGTTTTTGTCAGTTAAATCTTGAATTTTTAGTTTTAACTGAAGGACTTCTATTTCTAAGGCATCTTTTATTTCAGATGGAAAAACAGATTGATCTTTTATTTCTAAGTCCCTTTTTTGTTTTAGAGCTTCATTTAATTGATCTAAGACGTGATTATATTCTTCTGTTTTTCATTCGACGTCTCTTTCAAGTTTGTCTCTAGTCTTTGTTGATTCTCCAAATCTGAGTTGCAAGGTTTGTAATTCAGATTTGTAGATATCAGATTTGACTATTGTGTCATGATATAGTTTGAGATCAGCTTTCAAACTGTTCTCAATCTTAGTCATGTGGGACTCAAATGGTGTTTTTGAAAAACCGATTTCTGAGATCATAGACCATACCTGATCGATGACATATGGAGCTCTTGAGTAGGTTGTGGAAGGCATTTTTGGGTTGTGTTTTTTTTTTTTTTGAAAATTTTAAGATTTTAAATTTTTTTTTTATTTTTTTTTTTTAATTTTTAATTTTTTTTTCTTTTTGAAAGGATTTTGAACAGGTGATATTAAAATGAAATTTTTAAGGAAAACTTATTGGTTGGTTATAAAAACGCTACACAAATAAAGTTTTCGACAAAAATTTCAGACTAAATCGCACGAGCTCTGATACCAATTGTTGAAATTACACGATGACCGATCTCCACGAGTAAGGTTTTTTAAGCCGATTACTATGTGACAGATATGTATTTTAACTATAATATGCGGAAATAAAATAAGAGTTGCGGAATAAAATAAAGCGGTAAATCTAAACTAGACAGTATTTAAATAGACAGAAAGCGGTAAATAAAGTAAATGTTAGAAGTTAGAGGTTAGATGTAATAAACGCCATTATCAACGATAAAGTGTTTTTACAATAAGTAAAAAGGTTAGAAGTTAGAAGTTAGAAGTTAGATGTCTCGGTTAAATACAGTCCACATATGTTTACGTTGTCACGGTTCGTTTTTTATGTCTTGGATATTTGGTACAGTTGATTTATAACAGTTTGAATAAATCAATAATAACACAAACAATTTCAAAAGAACTTATCGATAGCAGATGAATATGGCGATTTTCTTTGAAGCTTCGATTCTTGTTCTTTGCAGTAGGATGAGGTTTTGGTGATATTTAGTGTCGGGTAGAGGTTGTTTGGAGGTTTGAAGTTTGGTGTCGGGTAGAGGTTTTGTTTGGTGTCGGGTAGAGGTTTTGTTTGGTGTCGGGTAGAGGTTTTGTATGGTGTTGGGTAGAAGTTTTGTTTGGATGTGGATTTTCTTTGTTTAAAAAGAGTTTTCTTGAGAGTTTTGGTAGGTTTTTTGCTCTTTGGACGTAGGGTAATATTGGTGCTTGAAGGGTATGGTGTGGTGTATGATTTTCTGCACAAGAATGGCAAGAGGTGAGCTTCTTATTTATAGTCACTGAACACAGTGTTCGCGTCGCGACCAGGTGGTCCGTCGCGTCGCGAAGGGGCATGTATCGGGTTGCTTTTGGTCGGCCACTGGTTAGTGCGTTAGGTTGGTAGTCTCGCGATCATGGAGTGGTTGGTGTCGCGTCCAGGCTCTTCGCGTCGGGGGTCTTCGCGTCGCGACCGTCTCCTCCGTCGCGTCGCGATCGCTGTAGCGATCTGGACTTCTGTCTTTGTTCTTCTCTTCACGTCGCGACCATAGGGTCTGTCGCGTCGTGATTGCTGTAGCAGTGTGATATTTTGTATTTTGCTCTTTGGTTTGTAGCGTTACTTCCTCAGGTTTGGATGTTTTCTCAAAGTTTCTCGGGTCTTGATTTATTCTTGTTTTTGATCTTGAATTCATGCAACCTGAAATACTGATAATATTTGTTAAAAAAACATTTCGACTTATTTCAGTGATGGTCACATAAAAACATAAAAACATTATTCAACACGATGTATTGATAGAAAACACTGAACCTGTTTTTGCAGCTTGTGATGCAGCTCATGGAAGATGGGCAAAACTTCTTGGTGTCCGTGCCCTTGAAATGTTAATCTTTTGCCATCACTTTCACCTGAAATTAATCACTGTGTCCTTGAAATGTTAAAAAATTTTCAACACAAGAGCTTGCCAGCTTGTTCTTGGTGCCGGTGCTATGCAGGTAATTATATTTTTTTACATTATATTTAATTTGTTTTATACAGTGGCATAATAGTAAATAGTTAAACTAAATTGGTGCCATTTGATGAACAATAATATTCTTGTGAGCAGCATAGGCCAAGAAGATTCTGATTGCTTCTAGCCTAGCCACTGGTGCGTATGTCTCATCATAATATATCCCTTCTATCTGATTGTATCCTTTTGCTACAAGCCTGGCTTTGTTCCGGACGACGGTACCCATATCATCTAGTTTGTTTTGGAAAACCCATCTTGTGCCAACAACAGTTTGATTGGCTGGTCTAGGCACAATATTCCATACCTTATTCCGCTTGAATTCTTCTAACTCTTCTTGCATAACTTTAATCCAGTCATCATCATCTAGTGCATCAAAGATGATTTTTGGTTCAAATTTGCTAATATAAGCAGCAAATTGACATTCATTCTGGATCGAATTTTTGGAACGAGTCTGAATTCCGGAAGAGGGATTTCTGATGATTTGATTCGGAGGATGGTTCCGAGTCTATTTATGAAGTTGTGGGATAAGAGCAGGGTCAGACTCAGGAGGTGCCATGTCCTGGATGAATGTCGGATCTTCAGGAGTAACGTCCTAGACATGCGATCCTTCAGTAGAGATTTCTTCATCGGCATCAAATGTGAAGATTGGTGCATCATTTGATGCATCTGCTGAGGAGTTGTTTCTTTCATCTCCAGAATGTTGATGGTCCCCCTCAAATTGTGGGATTCCATCAACATGAGGGAGCGAAGATTCCCCTTCAAATATTGCATTTACATTTGAAACTCTTACCTCATTTGAAACTCTTACCTCATTAACTCCCCTTCAAATATTGCATTTATATTTGACACTCCAGAGCTATTGGTCATCAAATTCTATGTCGAAGATTTCTTCAATAACTCGCGTTCTCCTGTTCAGCACACGATAAACAACAGATTTAGATGAGTAACCCATGAATATTGCTTCATCAGATTTTGATGAGTAACCCATGAATATTGCTTCATCATAGGGTGTCATCAAGAGTCTCTTGTTGATTATGGATCTGTTCTGTACAAAACATGTTGTTGCTACAGCTTCTGCCCAGAAGGACAATGGAAGATTGGCAAAGTTCAGCATCGATCTTGCTGCTTCCACTAGAGTCTGATTTCTTCTTTCCACCACACCATTTGTTGAGGTGTGTAAGGAGCTAAAAAGTTATGTTCAATTCCCTTAGAAGCAAGAAATTCTTCTATTTGCCAATTGTTGAATTCAGTTCCATTATCACTTATGATTCTTCTTACGGGTAGTTGCACCTTGAGTTTGATTGAGACGATGAAGTTTTGAAGCTCCACAAAAGTATCAGATTTCAACCTTAAGAAGAATACCCAGGTGAAGCGAGTGAAATCATCTACAATCACCAAGATATATTTTTGTGGCTTAGGCTTGCCACTGTCGATGGACCACAGAGGTCAATATGAAGTAGCTCTAGAGGATGGGAAATGCTAGAATTAGTAATGGATTTATGAGGCTTTTTCTTTTGTTTTCCCAGTGCACACGCTGCACACTGATTTTCATTGTCGAACTTCAGAAGTGGTATTCCTCGAACCATTTCTCTTGTGACCAACTGATTCATGTACCGAAAATTGTGGTGAGCCAATTTTCGATGCCATAACCAGCTTACCTCGGAATAGGCTTTAGAAAGAAGACAAAGTCGAGGTTTTCCCAGAAAAAGGGAAATATCAAGGGGAAACATGTTGAGATGTCTTGGAGACTTTACCAAATATTTGTCTCTGGTCTTGGTCATGATGTACCTGAATTCGTCATCAAACTCTACCCGAAGACCAGTACATACGAGTTGCCCAACAGTAACAAGATTATGTTTAAGACCGAGAACATATGTAACTCTCTATATGGTGAAATCTCCATTGGTGAGAACCCCATATCCTTTGATTATACCATTTGCATCATTTCCGAACATGACGTATCCTCCATTCGTAACTTCTCGATAAACCCTCAAAAATTCTAATCTCCCGGTCATGCGCATTGAGCAGGCACTATCAATAAGCCATTCATCATCCTGCTCCTCCGCACTGAATGCCTGAAAGTTAAGCAGTTAGTTTGGGCACCCAAACTTGTTTGGGGTCATTGGTTTTTCCAGACTTAGGAGATGACTTTTTTCTGAATTGTCTTGTTTTTGGAAGTTTTAACTTCTAAAACTTGACTAGTCGAGTCAGAAGGCTTTAAATCAGAAGTTGGAATTTTTACAATCCATTTTTGAACAGTCCTTTTTGGGAATTTTTTATAGTGATTTTTGTTTTGGTTGTGGAGATTTTTCGGTTTAGAATTGACTGAGGGAGCTTCAGAAGATGGTTTTGAAACATTCTTATAGCAGTGACAGAAAATATTTTTTTGTTCATGTTTTAGTATTGTCCGAGCTGTTTGCCTTTGAGAAATATTTGATTTTTCAACTTTTTGATATATTGGAAGAGTCTTTTGAAAATAGTTATTTCCAGATTTGAAAGTATTTTGTTGTTGAAAGTTTCTTTTTGGTGTGATAGAAAAATTGATGGACTTTGAGTTTGATGAATTGGGTTTGCTGGACTCAATATCAAGTTTTCCTATGGTTGGGATAACACACTTTGCTGTTCTCGCAACATAGGCAACTTTGGGAAACTCGGAATAATAGTCTAGGCAATTTGTAGTTTGGCGATAATGAATAAACTTAGTGTTTGGTGTTGGAAGCAAACCCTTGTGAATGTACTTGTTTGATACCGAAGTTACTGATTTCCGAGTTTGTTTCATAATGACGTTTTTGGTGATGGTTGATGAGGTGCGGTTTGATTTGTTTTGATAAAAATAGTTTTTCTCTTCTACTCTCGCATGGGACCTGGGTGATCGAATGTCTTTTTTATTAAGATTTGGTTTTACCCCGTTTTAAGTTAAATTTAGTCCCTTTCCTTTCTTAAAATTTTCTCTGGGTGAGGAAGAGTCAGATAAAGAATCATTTAAAGTGCTTGAATCTTCCAGACTGGTTTTAAGTTTTTTGAGAGAAATGTTTTGGTCTGAGTTCAGAGATTTTGGAAGATCTTGCTGTAAGGCATCAACATATGACTTGGTGTATGAATTGGATGATTCAGCAGTGGTACTTGGTGCATTGACAGCAATGGGACTTTTGATTGTAATCTTGTTAAAGTTAGTCATGATGATAGTTTGCTTGTTTGGACACTTTTGCCATTTCAATTTCTTCGTAAATTTCTTCTTCCTTAGAATTTTCTTTCATGTTAACTTGACATGGGTTAAATTCCTTAGCAACGCAGTTTCCTTGTAAGTTTACGAAGAAGGAATGTTGATTAGAAGTTGAAGGGATATGATTGGGGACCGAGGTCAAGTGTCTTGGCACAAATAGGACCGATGACGTTGACAATTTACTACTTGTAGTAGTGTCAACCTCCTGACTTGGAATTTCCGAAAAATATGAAAATGGGATTTTTGCTCCTCCCGATGGTTCCGAAGTTGCAACTTCCGAATCAGACTGTGAGAACCTGAAAACTTATAACAAGTAAGTTGTATTATAATCTAAATAATACATAGTTTGTTATATTTTAATTTTTAAGTAGAAAGTTGTAAATAAGGGTATTTTAGTCTTTTGACCTTATGAGGGACTTGTGTGAAATAATATCTCAATATAGTAGTAAAAGTGTAAGAAATAGAACCTTACACTAAATACTAGGAGTTTTGGGGAAAAAGTGTACAAGAAGGAAGTAGAAGGGAAAAATGGTCACTTGTGCTAAGTATGGAAGTATAAATAGAGGGAAACTTCTATTCCCTTCTATTGTAATCATGACATACCTCCAGCAGAAGAAAAGAGAACGAATTCTTGAAGGTTTTGATGAATTGAAGCAGGAATTGGAAGAAACAACTTAGAATTGGTGATTAACAAGTGAATTGAGGTAAGAACTTCATCTTTTAAAGCAATAAATCCATCTTTTGTAGAAGGGTATGAGTGAATTCGAAATTTAGTAAAAAGATAATGTTAATTTTGTAGTGCCAACCTTTAGACCATGTTTGAATCATCATTGGAACTCAATTCCACCTTTGGAAACGAGTAGAAACAAAAGAATTGACAAATGTGCTCATGAACCCTAGAATTCAGGTTTGTGAGGATTGGTTTGATTCTAATGTTTATGGAGTAATAAGTGTTGTATAAGAGGTTTAGAAATGTTCTAAATACCATGTTTTAACCTTCAATTGAATGGGTTTTGAGCTGGAACCAAACAGATCAAAGATTAGAAGTTGTGCAGGAAATTGGAATTGGGGTCTGCAGCGTCACACGCCCCCGTGTGATCCTGACACGGGCTGTGTAGATTTGGACAGTCAAGCAAAAAGAGGGTCTGTAAGTTCTACACGCCCCCGTGTGATCTTGACACGCCCCGTGTGAAATCCGACAGTAAGGTCTGGAAGTCCAACATGTAATACCGTGTTATTAAATTTGAGAAATTTTGAGTTAATCTTAGTGTAATTAAGATTAGTTAGATTGTTGCATGAGTTTGGGTAGTTAGAATTTCATTTGGAAGAAAATTGTGGTTGAAAAATGCTAAAAGAAGGTTACACAGGTCATGTTGGAGTTACACGTCGTGTGGGAGATTTCTTTGGACTAGTTGGCATGTAGTAACTTACACGGGTTGTGTAAGTTGAACACGAGTCGTGTAAGACATGCAGCACGGGTCGTGTAATGTGAACACGGGTCGTGTCATCCTGCAGACCAAAATCCAAAATCCATACCGTAAGTTACACGGGCCGTGTAACTTTAACACGGGCCGTGTTACGCGCACATATCTGTTTTTAAAGTTAATTTTCATTCATTTTCGGAAAAAGCTCATTTCGACCAAAACCTCTCTAAAACCCTAGAAACTTAATCTTCAACCTCTAAACTCGAAATTGATGTCTATAATTCGGGAATTGAAGCTAAGAATTGATTCCTTATGGTTGAAAGGCAATTCTCGTCGATTTTGACTTCGTTTTGATGGTTGGATTGTTTGAATTGAGATGGTTCCAGGTGGTTTTGATGAACCACCTGCACTATCATGAATTAGAGTGAGTTTACTTGGATTTGTGTGGATAAGGGAGTTCTAATTCGAGACTTGAGCTACTAAAGTGTTTGTATTGTGTTTCTACGATCGTATGAGTTAAAGTGGTGAAATTGAAAGTTATAACTAGGATGTTGTTACTATCTTTTGATTGTAACTTGCTTCAATGATTCTAATTCATTGATTATTATGCATATTGAGTGTGATTGAGATTACTCTTGTACTATAGTAATGAAATTGAGTTGTTGTGCAACAACTCAATCTAGATAGGAGCATACACGAGGTTCAAGAGTTCCACATATCGACTCGACATTAGGTGAGTAGTTGTTTATTAGATGAATTATGTTTTGTTGCAATGTTTGATGCAGATAAGAAGTATGCTATGTTTGATTGGTTGAGTAAAATCAATTATGAGTGTTTTGATCAAAGAGTTATAGTGTGTATGACACACTAATGGTTGAGACAGTCATTTGAGATTAACCCAAGCGAGATATTTGATAATATAATCCAATCTATCTTTAATTACTCACCGAGCTTTTGAAGCTCATAAATTGTTTGTCAATGTTATTTGTAATAGGTTCTGGTAGTGAAGACCGCAGGAAGCGAAACATGGATGGATAGCTGGACTTTGAACTCTGAACTTGAAATTTACTTGTTGTTTTTGAAATTTGTAATTGACCCGGTTTTTGGAATAACAGTTGTAAACACTTGATGTAAATAGTTAGGACTTAAACTATGTTTTTGTAACAACTTTGTATTACTCGTTTCTTAATTTGAGTTACACCCTTTAATGTTGTTCTAATGTAAGAAAATTAAGGTGTAATTCATTTATGAGAAATCGGGCGTTACAAGTTGGTATCAGAGCTATGTTTTAAGGGAATTAAACCTTGATATGGGTTTAGACTTAAACCAATGAGGTGGAGAAATCCCAAAGACTCCCGAGTAGCTATCCCTCGTGGTGATTACTAAATGAGTTGATTATACACCATATTGAGTATTATGGTGGTGATTACTAAATGAGTTGATTATACACCATATTGAGTATTATGGTGGTGATTACTAAATGAGTTGATTATACACCATATTGAGTATTATGGTGGTGATTACTAAATGAGTTGATTATACACCATATTGAGTATTATGGTGGTGATTACTAAATGAGTTAATTATACACCATATTGAGTATTATGGTGGTGATTACTAAATGAGTTAGTTTTCTTTTTTCAGTTGAAATGAGCACTGGAAAAGAAAAAGAGCGAGGTGATCCATCAAGAGATCAATCGGAATCACGAGATTCGGGTAAAGAGCGTCAACCCAAGGAAGAGCGACCTCCCGAGACACAAAGTACTATGCAAGCCATGATCGCGGCTGAAGTAGCCAATGCACTTAAAGAGTTGTTACCCACTTATTTGAAGCCTCAAGTGGAGGCTACAACTGGAGGTCCTTCGGGACAACCCCTGATCCAACCTGAGCGTAGGGAGGACCATGGAGAGATGTATACTGAGGCGAGTAGAGTTAGAGCACCGGAGAAAACAAGGAAGTGTACTTATGATGTTTTTCAGAAGTGTAAACCATAGATTTCTATGGGAAGGATGATCCCATAGCTGCTAAAAATTGGTTGACACATGTTGAAAAGATGTTCCGCACAAGTAAATGTGATGAGGCGGATAAAGTTGAATTTGCAACGAATTTGCTAAAAGAGGATGCACAGTTCTGGTGGGAGAATACTTGCATGGAGTTAGGAGAGAGCTTGGCACTTACATTAAGTTGGGAACAATTTAAACTGAAGTTTACAAAATACTATTGTTCCAAGAATGCCATGAAGGGAATAGAAGAAGAGTTTTTGAAGTTACAACAAGGGTCAAGAACTGTGCAGCAATATACGTTGGATTTCAATGAGAAGGCGAGATTTGCACAACACCAAGTAGATACGAAGGAGCGTAAGATGGATCGTTACTTGTGGGGTTTAAAAACCCAAATAGGGGAGTTTTTGCCATGTTCAAGATATACTACCTTTCAACAAGTTGCTGAGGCAGCAAGATCGAGTGAAAGGGAGTTACAAAGGCAGGAGGAGGAAAGAAAGGTTGAAAGAGAAGTTCGAGGATCTAAGAGGAAGTCGGAAGGAAAAACTGGAGATAACTTACAAAGGTCAACCACCACGGGTTCTCAATTCCGTGGCGAGCCTAAGAAGAATGAAGGGAGATGGTGTAAGAAGTGTAGGCAAAAACATACTGGGGAATGTGATTCCCGAACCCACCATCAGTTTGTTTCCAGTGTGGAAAGACGGGGCATATGGCTCGCCAGTCTACTGAGAGTCGTCTAGTTTGTTTCAACTGTGGAGAGAGTAGGCATATTCGCCCCGAGTGCCCGAAAATGAAATCCGAGTCTCAGAGAGATTCACAAAAGACCGGACGAGGAGGAGGTCGAGATCGAGATGATCGGAAAGACAGGAGCAGCAGTCATGTGAAAATGCGAGCTTTTCAATTAACTGTCGATGAGGCTCGTGATCAAACCGATGTTATCACATGCATCATTAGCTTGAACTCTTCTCAAGCACGAGTACTTTTTGATTCTGGTGCATCTGTGTCTTTTATATCGGTGTCTTTTGCTTCCAAATTGGATATCTCATTAGTCGATTTATTTAAAAAAGTGATAGTAGATGTAGCTGATGGAAGGTGTGTTTTTGTAAAGAGTCATTACAAATGTTGTCAGCTTGAGATCTTTGGGGATACCTACCTTATTGATCTAAAGCCGATTACTAATCATGAGTTTGATGTAATAGTCGGGATGGATTGGTTAGACGAAAATAGAGGTCATTTGGATTGTCACGAGAAAACACTTTCCATAAAAACGCCGAGTGGTTCCCGAGTCTTGATACGAGGTGAACGACGTTCTCGAAAAGTACCGATAGTGTCATTTGCAACTGCTCGGAGATATATGGAAAGAGGGGGTGAATTGATTATGGCACATGTGATTAGTGCCGAGTCAAAACACCCCAAAGTTGAAGAGGTGGAAGCGGTTTGTAATTATCCCGACATATTTCCCGATGATCTCCCAGGCTTACCACCGAATAGACAAGTTGAGTTTGTGATCAATGTAATACTCGGGGCGAAGCCGGTAGCTCGATCACCTTACCGATTGGCACCCTCTGAGATGGAAGAATTAAAGAGACAGTTGCAAGAGTTATTGGAACTTGGGTTTATTCGTCCGAGCTCGTCTCCGTGGGGTGCGCCTATATTGTTTGTGAAAAAGAAGGACGGATCCATGATAATGTGTATAGATTACCGAGAGCTTAACAAGATCACAATAAAGAATCTTTATCCGTTACCAGGGATCGATGATTTATTTGATCAACTACACGGAGCCACGTATTTCTCGAAGATCGATTTGAGATCCGGTTATCATCAATTGAGAGTACAAGAAGTTGATATCCCGAAGACAGCTTTTCGTACGAGATATGGCCATTATGAGTTCTTAGTCATGCTGTTCGGTTTGACTAATGCCCCAGCCGCTTTTATGGATTTGATGAATCGGGTTTGTCGTCCCTTTCTTGATAAATTCGTAATTGTGTTTATCGACGACATCCTCATTTATTCAAAGAGTCGGGATGAACACATATTTCATTTGCAACAAATGTTAGATATTCTCCGTGATGAAAAGTTATATGCAAAGTTTTCGAAATGCGAGTTTTGGTTACGGGAAGTTCAATTTCTTGGCCATGTGATAAATGAAGATGGTACAAAAGCGGATCCAGCAAAAATCGAAGCTGTAATGAGTTGGGAGCCGCCAAAGAGTCCGATAGAGGTTCGTAGTTTCTTGGGGTTAGCAGGTTACTATCGAAGTAACCAATTTGACAATGAAAACAGAGAAGTTTAACTGGGCTGATGCGCAACAGTCAACTTTTGAGAAATTGAGAGATAGTTTGTGTAAAGCTCTGGTGTTGGCCTTACCGTAAGGAGGGGAAGACTTTGTCCTTTATAGTGATGCCTCCTTAAGTGGTCTTGGATGCGTGTTAATGTAAAAAGGGCGTGTGATTGCTTATGCCTCTCATCAACTAAAACCACATGAGAAAACTTACCCCGTGCATGATTTAGAGTTGGCGGCGATAATCTTTGCATTAAAAATGTGGCGACACTATCTTTATGGCATGCAGTTCTAGATTTACACATACCACAAAAGTCTGAAGTACTTGTTCGATCAGATGGAGTTAAACATGAGGCAAAGACGGTGGATGGATCTGCTAAAAGATTATGATTGTGAAATACTTTACCATCCCGGTAAAGCCAATGTGGTGGCAGATTCATTGAGTCGAAAAGAGCCTCCTATTCGAGTCGTATCGGCTCGAATGGGAGTTGTGAGTCGATTTCCGGAGATGATACGCAAATGCCAAAGTGAAGCTAATAATTTAAAGAAAGAGAGAATGATTGGTTACGCGGAGAAATTGGTGGAAAATGCACAAGGAATCAAGACTTTTCAAGGACGAGTTTGGGTTCCGAAGCATGGCGAGGCAAGACAAATGTTGCTAGAGGATGCTCATTGCACCAGATATTCGGTTCACCCTGGTAGTACGTGGATGTATCATACTCTAAAGCCGTACTACTAGTGGCCCGGTATGAAGCGAGGTGTAGGACGCTTTGTGGAGAACTGATTGACGTGTCTTCAAGTAAAAGCCAATCATCAAAAGCCATATGGAGTAGTGCAACCATTACCAGTGCCAAAGAAGAAGTGGGATGAAATCACTATGGATTTCATCACAAAGTTGCCTCGAACTCTATGAGGATATGATTCGATATGGGTGATTGTTGATAGATTAACGAAGTCTGCTCATTTCATTCCAATCTGAGAAGATTATCAAGAGTCAAAGCTGGCCGAGATCTATACTAGGGAAATGGTGAAACGACACGGAGTGCTGACTTCAATTGTCTTGGATAGAGATAGTCGCTTCATTTCACATTTCTGGCAGAGTTTTCAGAAACATTTTGGCACTAAAGCTTTGCTAAGTACTGCTTATCATCCTCAGATAGATGGACAATCGGAAAGGACGATACAGACACTTGAAGATATGCTTAGAGGTTGCATAATTGATTTCAGATGTAGCTGGGAAGATCACCTGCCTTTAGTAGAGTTTGCTTACAATAATACATACCATTCCAGTATACAGATGGCACCTTTTGAAGCGTTGTATGGCACACCGTGTCGAACCCCAACATGTTGGACAGAGACTGGAGAGAAACCATTAGCGGGACCGGAGATTATAGCCGAGACTAAAGAGAAGATACAAAACATCCGTGAGCATATGCGAGTAGCTCAAAACCACCAAAAGCAATATGCTGATAAGAGAAGGAAGCCATTAGAGTTCCATGTCGGTGACATGGTAATGTTGAAAGTGTCTCCATTGAAAGGAGTAATTCGTTTTGGCAAAAGAGGTAAGTTAAGCCCGCGATTCATTGGACCTTTCCGAGTCTTGGAGTGAATTGGAGCAGTTGCGTACAAGCTTGAACTTCCTGATGAGTTACGAGGTATTCAAAATGTGTTCCATGTGTCACACCTCAGAAAAACGTTGTATGACAAATCCACTCTAATACCCTTGGCCGGAGTCCAATTAGACGAGAAACTGAGATACCAAGAGATGCCGGAACAAATTCTGGATAGAAAAGTCAAGAAATTGCAAAATAAAGAGATTGGGATAGTAAAGGTACAATGGCGACATCATAGAGGTACGGATGTCACTTGGGAAACCGAAGAGGAGATGCGGTCAAGATATCCTGTTTTATTTCAATAGATTCCGAGGACGGAATCTTTTGAAGGGGGTAAGAACTTGTAATACCGTGTTATTAAATTTGAGAAATTTTGTGTTAATCTTAGTGTAATTAAGATTAGTTAGATTGTTGCATGAGTTTGGGTAGTTAGAATTTCATTTGGAAGATAATTGAGGTTGAAAAATGCTAAAAGAACGTTACACGGGTCGTGTTGGAGTTACACGGGTCGTGTGGGAGATTTATTTGGACTAGTTAGGCATGCAGTAACTTACACAGGTCGTGTAAGTTGAACACGGGTCGTGTTAGACATGCAGCACGGGTCGTGTAATGTGAACACGGGTCGTGTCATCCTGCAGACCAAAATCCAAAATCCATACCGTAAGTTACACGAGCCGGGTAACTTTAACACGGGCCATGTTACGCGAGCAGATCTGTTTTTAAAGTCAATTTTCTTTCATTTTGGGATAAAGCTCATTTCGACCAAAACCTCTCTAAAACCCTAGAAACTTAATCTTCAACCTCTAAACTCGAAATTGAAGTCTATAATTCAGGAATTGAAGCTAAGAATTGATTCCTTACGGTTGAAAGGTAATTCTCCTCGATTTTGACTTCGTTTTGACGGTTGGATTGTTTGAATGGAGATGGTTCCAGGTGGTTTTGATGAACCACCTGCAACTAGCATGAATTAGAGTGAGTTTACTTGGATTTGTGTGGATAAGGGAGTTCTAATTCGAGACTTGAGCTAGTAAAGTGTTTGTATTGTGTTTCTAAGATCATATGAGTTAAAGTGGTGAAATTGAAAGTTATAACTAGGATGTTGTTACTATCTTTTGATTGTAACTTGCTTCAATGATTCTACTTCCTTGATTATTATGCATATTGAGTGTGATTGAGATTACTCTTGTACTCTAGTAATGAAATTGAGCTGTTGTACTACAGCTAAAGCTAGACAGGAGCATACACGAGGTTCAGGAGTTCCACATATCGACTCGACATCAGGTGAGTAGTTGTTTATTAGATGAATTATGTTTTGTTGAGATGTTTGATGCAGATAAGAAGTATGCTATGTTTTATTGGTTGATAAATCAATTATGAGTGTTTTGATCAAAGGGTTATAGTGTGTATGACACACTAATGGCTGAGATAGTCATTCGAGATTAACCCAAAGTGAGATATTGGATAATATAATCCAATCTATCTTTAATTACTCATCGAGCTTTTGAAGCTCAAAAATTGTTTGTCAATGTTATTTGTAATAGGTTCTGGTAGTGGAGACCGCAGGAAGCGAAACATGGATGGATAGCTAGACTTTGGACTCTGAACTTAAAATTTACTTGTTGTTTTTGAAATTTGTAATTGACCCGGTTTTTGGAATAACAGTTGTAAACACTTGATGTAAATAGTTAGGACTTAAACTATGTTTTTGGTAACAACTTTGTATTACTCGTTTCTTAATTTGAGTTACACCCTTTAATGATGTTCTAATGTAAGAAAATTAAGGTGTAATTCATTTATGAGACACCGGGCGTTACAAGTACGACCCGTGTGATTTCTACACGACCTGTGTGACCTGGACTTGTATAATTCACTTACATTATGACCTTAATTGAGTAGTTTGATCCCCTAATCTTTAGTATATGCTTAATATGGTATCAAAACATTAAAATATAAGTTCATATCATGATACAAACAATTTGTATAGGTGCGGATGAAGTAATAGAGAAACAAGGGAAGGGAAAAGAGGTGTTGAACACTTAGACATTCTTTACAAGATCTAAGGTGAGTATGTATTTATTTACTGTAGTACATAGCAAATAACTTTTCTTTATTTATTATGAAGTATCATATGAAATTCAAAGCTATAGAATTAAAGATAAGTTTGTATTAGAATGATGATATCTTTACATATTTGTATGATAGTTAAGAGTGATATCTTTATAAGATTATAGTAGAATGAGTATGAGTTACAGAGTTAAGTATTATAAAGAGTTGTCCGGACTAAGACCTTACCCGCTTGAAGGGGTCATAAGACGCCACTCGGATGGTACCTCCCTTCACGAAGTGGTGATCTTAGCATGCCCTTATGGTTAAGATTTGTTCTTTTCCATGAAGGGAGATTTACTGGATGCCCTTGTGGTTAGCTTAGTTCTTTGCCATGAAGGGAGACGAGTTTAGCACGCCCTTACAGATGGATTAGTTCCATTATGTGAAGGGAGGTTAATTATGAGAATTTCCTCATATAGAAATGAAAAGCAAAAAGTCTTGTTCCGAAATTAAAAAGGATAAGAAGAATACAGTTATCAGTTCATTTCTTATGCTTATTACTTGCTTCCACATTACTCACAAGACTATATGTCTTACATATGTTTGTTTGTTTTTGGAAATGTTAAGTTTCTAGGTGATTAAGCATAGTGGATTTTAAAAGGACTAAAAGACTTTGATAGTGGGACCTATATTTTGCGGTATGTTTAAACTATGGTAATGTAACTTAGTTGTAATACCATGAACAGTGATTTGAATGATGTAATGGTTTTTGTTAAACCTCATTTTGTAATGTAAATATGGTTTAAAACTTTTATTTTGAGGATTGGGGTGTTACAATTTTGGTATCAGAGCCACAGTTTAAGCGAATTAGGGTAGATTACCATACTAGGCTTAAACTAAGAAGATAGAAACAAGTATACCATAGTAATTATGATGTATATCTAGACATATTGAGTTATACCTATGAGAAAAAAATCTATATGTTGCATGAGTAAGATAGAGGTGCAATTATATAAGGAGATAACATGCTACTGCTTATAATTATTACATAGACACTGTGTATCTTAAACATAAACTTTATCCACTTACTATTGTAAATGGAATGTGGTGGACAAGAACCGCCAAGTGATGGGCATACAGCCAGTCATAACTCTTCACGGGGAAGTGGACCCACAAATACTGCAAGTGGTTCGGGGGCTGAGCAACTCCTGCCACCACAACCTGTGACATTAGAAGCCATCCAAAACCTTCTTTTAAACCTAAATAAGGAAATGAAAGATGATGTGAACCAAATTATCGATAACCGACTTGAGGAATCTGATACTCATTCCTCAAGGGGGCTATGGAGAGATCGATAGCTGATGTTTCCTCGAGGGGTGAGGAAAGTGTGGGAACGTGTTGGAAATCAATGTTCATGTTATGAGTTTCAAAACCTTGAAGTTGCAACGGAAGCAAAAATCAGGAACACGAATTCCATTCCAAGAGGATCATGCTACATGCATGTAGAGATAAGATGAAGAAGAAGCATAGATGGAGTTCAAGATCATACCCTTTCTTCTTGACCTTAGTTTGGACGATTTTGATGACAAGGAAGCAAGAGAGTTTCCCTCTATAGCTTAGTCCACCACAAGCTTGAACACACTTGAATGCTAGTTCCACAACTTGCAAAGTTAAGACTCTTTTTCCTTGATGCTTGAAACGATTTCTCTATGCAAGGAAGAGAGCTTCTTGGCTGATTTTAGAGAATGAAATAATGATCTAACCACCCACACAATGGCCGGCCATAAGGGTGTTAAAAGAAGACTAAAAGTTGTGCATGTTGATTAAACAAAGTGGATTTATTCTACCCATGGTCAAACCTTGAGAGAATAGAGAATATGCCATGCTTTTATCTACTTTTCACACATGCACAATCACTCTCATATGGCCGGCCATATAAGAGAATCTTTGAACAATTATATATAGTTTTCATTATTTACAAACTTATATTCCAAAGTTTATAAATAATAAACTTTCATTCGTGTTTAATGGAATAACATTTAAACCATAAGTTGTATAAATAAACCAATTAAACATGCCTTCTTAATGTAGTGAATATATATTCATATATATCTTACATTATGCATATTTTATTTAATTTACCAATTAAATTAAATAAAATGTTTACTTATACTTCAATTAAATCATTTAACAACTTAAACAATTTAATTGTTACACTTGTTTAATTCATAATATATGAATTAGTAATCAACCTTTAATTTTGTAGTTATTATTATTTACCTCAAATAATAATAACTTACAAGATTAAATTGCAAGTTTAGTATCATTTGATGTTAAATCAAATTTAACATTCCAAATGATTAATTGGTGTCAAACTTGTTGTTGGTGTGACCCTATAGGATCATGTATTATTAGTAATATCATTTTATGATCATCCTTGGGCATACAGAACTAACAATCTCCCACTTGCACAAGGTTGCATCATAAAATGATATCGACAGTGGTAAACGTCTAGCAACATTTCACTGCCCCCAATAGCACATGACATAATGCCATTCAACAACATCCAATTCTTCAAAAGCACGAGGCTCTAATTGATGTACAAGGTTACCTATCAATTATCCCTTTGTCACAGACATCATGTTGAACGTGAGACATGGATCTTAATCATTCTCATTTTATGTTCAACTTCCAATCAGGCGCCTTAGATGTCTAACTCTCAACACATAAGAGGAACAAATCCCGTCTTGACTACATACGCCCCTCATATAGTTAGTACTATACATGAGCATGGCCTTTATGATTGTCTATTTTTCAAGAACAACGATGAACCATATCAAAGCATAGCACTTCCTATACTTGAGTCCCAAATATGTATCTCAGGTCTAAGGATACAATGATAATACCTTTATTCAAGAATCACTTATGATGATGATCCAAGGAGTGTTCTTGAAACGGGTCAAGTCCAATACTTGTTCACTAACAAGTACCTATGAATTTGGTTGCAACCTTTTGCTACTTTTACCCATAAAAGTCAACCAATCCAATTCATATTAGTCTTACTTCATAATCGCTCCCACAATTATGATCGACTATGGACGTTTAGAATAACTAAATTATTCAAGGATTAAACATGCTAATATTAAAACACAAAATTATGAATGAAACATCACGTCACATATATCACATAATTATTGTTGTTTACATAGTTTCATATTCATAAAACACTAAACACAAATCAAATCCATTCATTAGAAAAACGAAGTCCTATACCCTTAGCGTGACTTTCATGCTTAGCTTGGGGTAAAGGCTTCGTGAATGGGTTTGCCAAATTCTGATCTGTATGAACCTTGTGAATACTTATTTCACCATTCTTAACTTCATGTCTTATGTAGTTATACCTTCGGTGAATGTGTTTGGTCTTTTGATGCGATCTAGGTTCCTTTGCTTGAGCTATAGCACCTAGATTATCGCAGAAGATTTCTATGGGGTCCCGAATGGAAGGAACAACCCCTAGATCTTCAATGAACTTTCTCATCCAGACAGCTTCTTGAGCAGCTTCCGAAGCAGCAACATATTCTGATTCTGTAGTGGATTGTGCAATCACTTCTTGTTTGGAACTCTTCCAAGACACGGCTCCTCCATTTAAAATAAAGACATACCCAGATTGAGATCTCGAATCGTCCCTATCTGTTTGGAAGCTTGCGTCAGTGTAACCTTTTAACTTTAAGCCTTCTTCCAAACCACCGTAAACTAAGAACATATCTTTAGTTCTTCTCAAGTACTTAAGAATGTTCTTTACAGCAGTCCAGTGGGCTTCACCTGGGTTCTGTTGATATCTACTAGTCATTCTTAAGGCACATGAGACGTCGGGCCTAGTGCATAACATGGCATACATGATAGACCCAATTGCCGAAGCATATGGGACATGTTTTATCCTTTCAAGTTCAGTCCTAGTGCTTGGGCACTGAGACTTACTTAGGATGGTGCCATGTGGTATTGGCAAGAATCCTCTTTTGGAGTCTTGCATCTTGAACCTTTTCAAGATTTTATCAATATATGCACTTTGGCTTAGACCAATAAGTCTCTTAGATCTATCTCTATAGAGCTTTATGCCTAATATATAAGCAGCTTCTCCTAAGTCCTTCATTGAGAAAAAGTTCTCAAGGAATGTTTTGACATGTTTTAAGGTTGGGATGTCATTTCCAAATAGAAGTATGTCATCTACATACAATACTAGGAATATGACTATGCTCCCACTAGCTTTCTTGTAAACACAGGAGTCATCCTCATTTTTGATGAATCCAAAATTTGTAATCTTTTCATCAAAACGGATGTTCCATGTTCGAGACGCTTGCTTCAATCCATAGATAGATCTTTTAAGCTTGCACACTTTGCTTGGATGCTTGGGATCGACAAAACCTTCAGGTTGATCCATATAGACATCTTCCAATAAGTGTCTATTAAGGAAAGCGGTCTTGACATCCATTTGCCATATCTCATAATCATAGTATGCGGCTATGGCAAAGAGTATCCTAATCGACTTGATCATTGCCACTGGTGAAAAGGTCTCATCATAGTCAATACCATGAGTTTGTGAGTATCCTTTAGCGACAAGTCTTGCCTTAAAAGTGTGAACATTTCCATCCACGTCGGTTTTCTTCTTGAAAACCCATTTATTCCCAACAGTCTTACAATTCGTGGGAAGATTAACCAAATCCCATACTTGGTTATCGTGCATGGATTGCATCTCAGTGTTCATGGCTTCAAGCCATTTATCAGATTCAGGATCTGACATTGCACTCTGGTAGTTGACGGGTTCATCAGAATCTATCGTATAACATTCCTCTTCCATCATTAGGTAACCATACCTTTCAGGTTCAAATCGAACCCTACCAGATCTGCGAACATCTTGTGTTACAATTTGTTCCTGATCAACTGTTTGTTCAGGTTCAACAATTTCTTGTTGAATGCTAGATCCAATTTCTTGTGTATCAGGCTGTGGTTCTTGAAGTTCTTCAAGTTCCACAAACCTCCCACTAGCCTCTTCCGTTAGAAACTTGTTTTCTAGGAATTCAGCTTTTTGAGAAATAAATATCTTATTCTCTATGGGATTGTAGAAGTAGTATCCAAGACAATCTTTCGGATACCCTACAAAGATACACTTAGTTGAACGGGGTTCTAGTTTGTTCGAAGCTTCTTGTCTAACATAAGCTTCACAACCCCATACCTTGAGATAGGATAAAGATGGAACCCTTCCATGCCATATCTCATAAGGCGTTTTATCTACCTTCTTAGTAGGTGCCATGTTTAGGAGACGAGCAGCTGTTTGTAAAGCATAACCCCAAAATGATAAAGGTAGAGTACTTCTACTCATCATGGATCGAACCATATCCAATAGTGTTCGGTTCCGCCTCTCAGATACACCATTATGTTGTGGTGTTCCAGGTGGAGTAAGTTGTGAAACAATTCCACAAGTCTTAAGATGATCCATAAAGTTTGTACTTAAGTACTCACCTCCTCTATTAGAACGTAGAACTTTAATTGTTTTGTTGAGTTGATTTTCCACTTCACATTGAAACGTTTTGAACATTTCAAACGCCTCATGTTTATGTTTAATCAAATAAACATATCCAAAACGACTAAAGTCGTCAGTGAAGGTGATGAAATATCTTTCACCATATCTAGTCATTGGATTGAAAGGACCACATACATTTGTATGTATGATTCCTAACAAGTCCTTTGCCCTTTCATTGGTTCCTGAGAAAGGAGCTTTAGTCATCTTGCCATGTAAACAAGATTCACATATATCAAATGAGTCATTTTCATTTGCCTTCAAAAGTCCACTCTTTTGAAGTTGGGATATGCGTTTCTTGTTTATATGCCCAAGTCGACAATGCCATAGATAAATTTGACTCAAATCACATTTGGGTCTCTTGGTGAAAGTGTGGTATAAAGAGCCATGGTTAGTCTTTTCATCAAGGTTTACTTCATAAATTCCATTTAAAGGCCTAGCCTCGAAATAGAATACATTGTTTTTCGAAACACAAATGTCATCATTTATAAAGCAAAGATTAAAACCATATTGTCTCAACTCAGCAACCGAAATAATATTCCTAGTCAAGCTAGGAACATAATAAACATTCGTTAATGTCAAATACAAGCCACTAGGTAGTAATAACTCAAAACTTCCAATTGAATCCACCGCAACCCTTGCACTGTTTCCAACCCGGAGTACTACCTCGTTTGCCTTCAGTCGCCTACTCCTTTTGAACCCCTGCAACATATTACAAATGTGAGTTCCACAACCAGTATCAAATACCCATGTGTTAGGAGATAAATTATAAAGTTCTAGGTCTATCACATAGATACCTGAAGTGCCCTCACCGGCCTTCTTCTTCTTCAACTCCGCAAGATAGGTAGGGCAATTTCTCTTCCAATGCCTAACTTTGCCACATTCGAAGCACGCGTCTTCTTTGGCTACCTTTGCTTTCTTCTTGGGTGGTCGGGATGGTTGGACAACTTTCTTGCCCTTTCCTTTGACAACCTTTGCCTTCCCTTTACCCTTGGAGTTTGCGGGGTGTTCGGGTCTAGTCCTCACTGTACCACCTTCCTTGATCATGAGAACTTGAGTGGTTTTCTTAGGCAGATTCTTTTCTGCGATAATTAGCATCCCATGCAATTCCGGGATAGTATTGTTCAAACCATTCATGTTATAATTCATGACGAAGGGATCAAAAGATTTTGTCAAGGAGTTAAGGATCATATCCGTTGCTAGCTCTTCGGGCATCACAACTCCAAGACGTGCCAAATGATCAATGTGACTCTTCATTTTAAGCACATAAGAGCTTACCGTCTGTCCATCCTCCATCTTGCAAGCATGGAAAGCCCGAACAGTTTCGAACCTTTCTGTTCTTGCAAGTTGTTGGAACATTTCCTTCAATTGATTAATCATGTCATAGGCCGAATGATTCTCCAAATCCTTCTGAAGGTCAGGAATCATGGTTGCCAACATTAGACATGATGCATCAATGGAGTCATCCATCTTTTTAAGCCATGCATCGTGTGCGGGCTTAGGAATGGCAGGGGCTCTTCAGGAAGTGGTTCATTGAGAACATATTCTTTCTTTTCCTATTTGAGAACTATTCTCACACTACGGTACCAATCCAAGAAGTTGGTATGGTTGAGTTTTTCTCCCTCAAGGAGAGACCGTAGTGATGTTTTGTTTGGAGCCGGGTTTGTTGTGTTTGGTGCCATCTACAAAATTTTAACAAGGTTCAATTTAGTAATTTATGATATTAAGTCCTTAATAATTAATACCCTTTCTTGTTTCATAAACTTTAATCGATTAAGGTCTAGAATCCAAGTTGCAATACAAACAAGCGGTTAGGTATCCTTTATCCCGCCTATTCGAATCAACAAAGTAGGTAACGGTTTACCAATTATATCCAAATATAATTTCTAGAGTTATGGGATCCCATTATAACATTTATAAGTTTGGCATGTTTGATCCCATCTATGCCTTGGATTTCTAATGCTTAGGTGACCTTTATCACAAAAGATTTCCAAACAAGTCATCCCACTTAAACGGACATGTAGTTTTGACAACTATTAATGGTTAGGTGTCCTTTATCCCATCAATATTGCAAAACTACCTCTTGTATCACAAGAAGACTCCAAGTGGTTAGGTAACCTTTATCCCACAAGGATATACAAGTGATACATGAGTGTCTTTAAGAGGGACGGCATTGATTTGTATTTCGAAAGGGATTTGTATGTTTTACAATTCTAATTTTGAAAAACATATGGTATCATGTACATTGCATGCATCCAATGAACATGGTACCATTAAAATATTATTTTTGTCAATTGGTTCCTTTAATTATAAAATCTCCATTTTATTAATTCTTTGTTTGTGGTCAAGATTACAATTAATATCCAATATTAAGTTTGAGTTTGATCATATACATGAGAACCAATTTTAATCCTTAATAATTACCATTATTACTTAGGGTTGGAGTTTGTAAGAATTCATAAAATCTCCATTTTATTTGTTTCATTCATTTTCAAATCTTGACTTTTAAAGTTTTATAACAAAACTCATTTTAATAAAACCAATTGTATCACATCTTATGTTTTAAATGTCAATTTTGAAAATTACAAACTCCTTGATGATTATGTTTAATTATCTAGGTTGTCTAGCATGCAAAATCTTATTTTCATCCACAACATAAAATAATAAAACATTCAATCATCACATGCATGCATGGGTGCATAAACACAAGCCAACTAATTTGATATTTCATGTGAGCCATACATGAAATATCAAGTCCAAACCTAGGGACAAAAAGATGACAAAAAACTCAACCAAATGATCTTCGATTTGGCTAAAATTTTTCCAAGCTTCTTATATCATCAAATGACACTTGAACCACCATTTCTTTACACCATTGCATGCGTTGTGAATTTTCTTTTGGGCTCCTCAAAATCACGACAGGAACAGCCAAGCAGGAGGTATTTTTGTGTGATTTTGTTGCTTTCTTCACTTCATTCTTGGCCAAATTGATGCTAATACTTGTTAAAACTTAATGTATATGCTAGATATTAAAGTTACCAACAAGTATATCACCAAATGACCAATATATGAATTTTTAAACCCTTCCTTAACAGATTCGAAATCTGGACAGCAGCTATGCAGAAAGTGTTGCTGTTGGGTGCATTCTTCTTTTGGCCTTTACTTCCTTCTCTTGTTACATTTTGTGAAAAATATAAAATACAACTATTCTAATACTTACAAGATGAATAAAAGTGACGAAATAACTAATTATTATTACAAACCATTTGAATAAAAGAATAGATTACAACCATATCGAATTTCAACACAAAACATGCATCATATGGTCCTTGGCTTGTTTATGCACCATTTCATCACATAAAATCATAAGAAAATCAACACTTTGTTTTTCTAAGGCAACAATTATGTAACCAAATGCATGCAAACATAAAATATAGTTGGTTACATAAAATCATAGATTAAACACTTGCATGTTGCCAAAGAAGCCATGCATGAACATTGCCTTCAAGAAGATGAACATTCATGGCTTTCAAAAACCAAGTTTATCCAAATAAACTTACTATATAGACATGCAATATAGCCATGGCTCTGATACCAATTGTTAGAAATCAATGTTCATGTTATGAGTTTCAAAACCTTGAAGTTGCAACGGAAGCAAAAATCATGAACACGAATTCCATTCCAAGAGGATCATGCTACATGCATGTAGAGATAAGATGAAGAAGAAGCATAGATGGAGTTCAAGATCATACCCTTTCTTCTTGAACTTAGTTTGGACGATTTTGATGACAAGGAAGCAAGAGAGTTTCCCTCTATAGCTTAGTCCACCACAAGCTTGAACACACTTGAATGCTAGTTCCACAACTTGCAAAGTTAACACCCTTTTTCCTTGATGCTTGAAACGGTTTCTCTATGAAAGGAAGAGAGCTTCTTGGCTGATTTTAGAGAATGAAATAATGATCTAACCACCCACACAATGGCTGGTGATAAGGGTGTTAAAAGAAGACTAAAAGTTGTGCATGTTGATTAAACAAAGTGGATTTATTCTACCCATGGTCAAACCTTGAGAGAATAGAGAATATGCCATGCTTTTATCTACTTTTCACACATGCACAATCACTCTCATATGGCCGGCCATATGAGAGAATCTTTGAACAATTATATATAGTTTTCATTATTTACAAACTTATATTCCAAAGTTTATAAATAATAAACTTTCATTCTTGTGTTTAATGGAATAACATTTAAACCATAAATTGTATAAATAAACCAATTAAACATGCCTTTTTAATGTAGTGAATATATATTCATATATATCTTACATTATGCATATTTTATTTAATTTGCCAATTAAATTAAATAAAATGTTTACTTATACTTCAATTAAATCATTTAACAACTTAAACAATTTAATTGTTACACTTGTTTAATTCATCATATATGAATTAGTAATCAACCTTTAATTTTGTAGTTATTATTATTTACCTCAAATAATAATAACTTACAAGATTAAATTGCAAGTTTAATATCATTTGATGTTAAATAAAATTTAACATTCCAAATGATTAATTGGTGTCAAACTTGTTGTTGGTGTGACCCTATAGGATCATGTATTATTAGTAATATCATTTTATGATCATCCTTGGGCATACAGAACTAACAGAATGGAGAACAGAAAAGGATGTACTTTTAAATCCTTCCTTTCTTGTAGGCTAACAAAATATCTTGGTAGTGTTGAACTGAAAGTAACCATAAGATGGGTTCGGAACACTGAACAAGTGATGGAAGTTAACAAGTGTTTGGAAGCAAACAAGGTGTATTACGCTTCTTAATTATTAAAAGATGACGCCCTAGTGTGGTGGAATATGTTGTATGAAGGCCTTGGAAAAGATGTGGTATATAAGTGGTCGTGGACTGAATTTATTTCTCGATTATAGAATAAATTTTGTCCCACAAGAGATATAGAGAAGTTGGAGGAAGATTATATTACTCTCAAGAAGGGTAGCTTGTCGGTGGACGAGTATACTAAAAAGTTTTGTGATATGCTACCATTTGTTGGAGAGTCTTACTTCTCTGCTAGATCCCGAGTAAACTGATATGCTCAAGGTCTACCTTGGGAATATAAACTTGAAGTGAAGAGAGCTGAAACTCTAGATGATGCAATCATTGCTGCTAGAAATATGGAGGATGTAGGGAAGCGTCGAAATCAAGAACGGCCAAATTTTGGTGACAAAAGAAAGTCCGAGGGTAGTAGCGAAAATTTCAAGAAGAAAAGAAAGTTTCAGCCAACTCAGTCTAAGCAGGGGAGGAGAAAGAAGTGTGAAAAGTGCGGTAAGGAACATGAAGGTGATTGTCAATCTGGAGCGGGGGCATGTTACAATTGTGGCCGGTTTGGTCATAAGAAGAAAGACTGTAAAGTAAAAGACATCAACAAAGTGGAGTGTTATTCGTGTCACAAGAAGGGGCATTTTAGCTCCATTTGTCCAAAGAAAGGTGGCAAAACCATGATGTCGACAGCCCAAAAGAAACCAGAATCGCAAAAGGTGAAGTCTCGGGCTTTTCAAATTACCCGAGAGGAGGCGAAAGAGACGCATGATGTTGTCTCCGGTATTCTTTTCGTTAATTCGCTTTCTGCTTGCATGTTATTCGATTATGGAGCTACGTATTCATTTGTATCACACGAGTTTGGAGCCAAGTTAAAAGTGCCATTAGAATTATAAATTATTAGATGTATTTTATGAGGTGGAAGTAGCAGATGGAAAGTATATAGCAGTTCAACATATGTATAGGAATTGTGAGCTTAGTATTGATAATAAGAAGTTTTGAGTTAACCTTCTTCCGATTAGGATTAAGTCATTCGATATAGTAATCGGCATGGATTGGCTTGGTGTAAACGATGCAAAGATAGCATGCGGCCAAAAGAAGGTGTCCGTCAAGACACCTGAGGGCAAAGTCTATGTATACGGAGAAAGAGGGAATCGTGTCTCGAACCTTATCAGTGTGATTAAATCTTGAAAATGCCTTTCAAAAGGATGGTCTTCCTTTATGGCCTATGTAATGACTTCAGAAAAAGAGAAGAAGACTTATAGAGATATCGAAGTAGTACGTGAATTTCCAGAAGTTTTTCCAAACGAATTGCCCGGTTTACCACCAGAAAGACAAGTCGAATTTCGCATAGACCTTGTCCCAGGGGCTTCTCCTATAGCGCGTGCCCCATATCGATTAGCTCCGACTGAAATGCGTGAGTTAATGACACAATTGCAAGAATTACTCGATAAAGGTTTCATTAGACCAAGTTCTTCTCCATGGGGTGCTCCAGTTTTGTTTGTGAAAAAGAAGGACGGATCAATGCGTATGTGCATTGATTATCGTGGGCTTAACAAAATTAGTATTAAGAACCGTTACCCTTTGCCAAGAATAGACGATCTTTTTGATCAATTACAAGGTGCAGATTATTTTTCAAAAATTGACTTGAGGTCTGGTTATCATCAAGTTAGAGTAAAAGAAGACGATATCAAGAAGACTGCATTTAGGACCCGTTATGGTCATTATGAATTCCTCATAATGTCATTTGGTCTTACAGATGCACCAGCTATTTTTATGGACCTGATGAATCGGGTCTATAAACCGTTCTTGGATAATTTTGTAAAAGTATTCATAGATGATATTCTCATCTATTCAAAGAATAAAGAAGATCACGAAAGTCATTTGCGGGCAATTCTTGAAGTGCTAAAGAAAGAGCAATTATATGCCAAATTTTCCAAATGTGAATTTTGGATGCGAGAAGTACAGTTCCTTGGTCATGTGGTTTCAATCCAAGAGATAAAAGTAGACCCTTTGAAGATTGAAGCGGTAATGAAATGGGAACCTCCCAAGACACCCACTGAAGTTAGAAGTTTTCTTGGCCTTGCTAGGTACTACCGAAGATTTATTCAAGATTTCTCTCGAATAGCAGTACCCCTTACTCGATTAACACGAAAAGAAGTGAAGTTTTGTTGGAAGGAAGAACAAGAGAAGGTGTTTACTACACTCAAGGAGAAATTATGTGATGCTCCTGTTCTCACTTTACCAAAAGGAAGAGAAGACTTCATTGTTTACAGCGATACTTCCAACCGAGGGCTTGGCTGTGTATTGATGCAAAGAGGAAAGGTGATAGCCTATGTTTCCCAACAGTTGAAGGACCTAGAGACGCGATATACCACTCACGATCTAGAGCTTACAGCAATTGTTTTCGCGTTAAAGATTTGGAGACATTATTTATATGGAACAAAGTGTAAGCTTTATACAGATCATAAAGCCTTCAGTATGTGTTTTTGCAAAAAGAATTAAATATGAGACAAAGTCGGTGGCTTGAACTCATTAGTGATTATGATTGTGAAATCATATATCATCCTGGAAAGGCAAATGTTGTAGCTGATGCATTAAGTAGAAAAGCTCCAGAGAAAAGGATTAAAGCAAGGTCAATGTTAACTGAACTGGTGTCCAGCATTATAGAAAGGATCAAGGATGTCCAGCAAAAGATGATAGCTAGTGATGATGCAAAGAGTGAAAAGTTAGGAAAGAATATAATGTTTGAAGAAAATACTCGAGGTTTAAAGATCTACAAGAACCGGATTTGGGTACCAAAGGCTGGTGGATTAAGAAATCTAATTTTAGAAAATTCCCATAAGTCTACATATTCGATTCATCCGGGAAGTACAAAGACCTATCAAGATTTGAAAAGACAGTATTGATGGCCAGGAATGAAGAAAAGAGTGGCCAAATACATTTCTAAGTGTACAACGTGCGCACAAGTGAAGGAAGAACATCAAGTTCCGTATGGAAGTGCTCAATCTTTACAAATTCCAGCAGGAAAGGGGGAAGATATAACTATGGATTTCATAGTTGGATTGCCAAGAACGAGAAGAGGACATGACTGTATTCGGGTCATTGTCGATAGATAGACAAAGTGCTTTGTTCCTAGCAATAAACGAAACTACTCAACTTGAAAAGTTAGCTCAAATATACATAGATGAAGTGTTGAGACTTCACGGTGCACCCTTATCAATAGTCTCTGATAGAGATCCAAGATTTACTTCTAAGTTTTGGGATGCTCTACAAGAAAAGTTAGGAACAAAAATTCATATGAGTACGGCGTACCACCCTCAGACAGATGGTTAAAGTGCAAGGACTATACAGACGGTGGAAGATATGTTGAGATCGTGTGTTATAAACTTTGGGGGAAACTGGGATGAGCATCTACCTCTTCTAGAATTTGCATACAACAATAGTTACCATTCCAGCATTGGAATGCCGCATTTTAAGGCGTTATATGGTAGAAAGTGCAGAACACCTTTGTATTGGCTTGAGGCAGGCGAAACGAAACTCACTGGACCGGAGATTGTAAGTATAACCAATGAGAAGACTGGTGTGATTCAAGCAAACATGAAAGCAGCGCAAGACCGACAAAGAAGTTATGCAAATTTAAAGAAAAGACCATATGATTTGCAAGATGGCGATCTAGTAATGATAAAAGTATCACCTTGGAAGGGGGTGATAAGGTTTGGAAAAAGAGGAAAACTAAATCCAAGGTATATTGGACCTTTTAGAATCTTGAAGAAAGTTGGATTGCAAGCATTCAAGTTAGAACTACTGCAGGAACTTGGTGGAATACATGATATATTTCATGTATGTTATTTAAAGAAATATTTTGGAAAAGAAGAGGTGATCATACCTTTGAAATATGTAAAAGTAGAAAACCCTAACAGATTGGTGGAAGAACCCGAAGCTATGTTAGAAGTAAAAACCAAAAAGTTGAGAAATAAAGAAATTGACCTTGTTTTGGTCAAATGGAAACATTCTCTTGGATCAGATCTAACCTGGGAGACTTTGGATGAAATGAAGAGAAGATATCCGAATTTTGTAAGCTATGAAAAGATTACGAGGACGGAATCCTCTTAAGGAGGGGTGAATGTGAGAACCCGAAAACTTATAACAAATAAGTTGTATTATAATCTAAATAATACTTAGTTTGTTATATTTTAATTTTTAAGTAGAAAGTTATAAATAAGGATATTTTGGTCTTTTGACCTTATGAGGGACTTGTGTGTAATAATATCTCATTATAGTAGTAAAAGTGTAAGAAAAAGAACCTTAAACTAAATACTAGGAGTTTTGGGGCAAAAGTGAACAAGAAGGAAGTAGAAGGGTCAAATGGTCACTTGTGCTAAGTATGGAAGTATAAACAGAGGGAAACTTCTATTCCCTTCTATTGTAATCGTGACTTACCTCCAGCAGAAGAAAAGAGAACGAATTCTTGAAGGTTTTGATGAATTGAAGCAGGAATTGGAAGAAACAACTTAGGATTGGTGATTACCAAGTGAATTGAGGTAAGAACTTCATCTTTTAAAGCAATAAATCCATCTTTTGTAGAAGGGTATGAGTGAATTCGAAATTTAGTAAAAATATAATGTTAATTCTATAGTTCCAACCTTTAGACCATGTTTGAATGTTTATTGGAACTCAATTCCACCTTTGGAAACGAGTAGAAACAAAAGAATTGACAAATGTGCTCATGAACCCTAGAATTCGGGTTTGTGAGGATTGGTTTGATTCTATTGTTTATGGAGTAATAAGTGTTGTATAAGAGGTTTAGAAATGTTCTAAATATCATGTTTTAACCTTCAATTGAATGGGTTTTGAGCTGGAACCAAACAGATCAAAGATTAGAAGTTGTGCAGGAAATTCGAATTGGGGTCTGCAGCGTCACACACCCCCGTGTGATCCTTACACGAGCCTTGTAGATTTGGACAGTCAAGCAAAAAGAGGGTCTGTAAGTTCTACACACCCCCGTGTGAAATCCGATAGTAAGGTCTGGAAGTCCAACACGACCCGTGTGATTTCTACACGACCCGTGTGACCTGGACTTGTATAATTCACTTACATTATGACCTTAATTGAGTAGTTTGATCCCCTATATTTAATATATGCTTAATATGGTATGAAAACATGAAAATATAAGTTTATATCATGATACAAACAATTTGTATAGGTGCGGATCAAGCAATAGAGAAACAAGGGAAAGGAAAAGAGGTGTTGAACACTAAGACATTCTTTACAAGATCTAAGGTGAGTATGTGTTTATTTAATGTAGTACATAGCAGATAACTTTTCTTTATTCATTATGAAGTATTATATGAAATTCAAAGCTATAGAATTAAAGATAAGTTTGTATTAGAATGATGATATCTTTATATATTTGTATGATAGTTAAGAGTGATATCTTTATAAGATAATAGTAGAATGAGTATGAGTTACAGAGTTAAGTATTATAAAGAGTTGTCTGGACTAGCACCTTACCCGCTTGAAGGGGGGTCATAAGACGCCACTGGGATGGTACCTCCCTTCGCGAAGTGGTGATCTTAGCACGCCCTTATGGTTAAGATTTGTTCTTTTCCATGAAGGGAGATTTATTGGAACGCCCTTGTAGTATGATAGTTAAGAGTAATATCTTTATAAGATAATAGTAGAATGAGTATGAGTTACAGAGTTAAGTATTATAAAGAGTTGACCGGACTAGCACCTTACCCGCTTTAAGGGGGGTCATAAGACGCCACTAGGATGGTACCTCCCTTCGCGAAGTGATGATCTTAGCACGCCCTTAAGGTTAAGATTTGCTCTTTTCCATGAAGGGAGATTTATTGGCACGCCCTTGTGGTTAGATTAGTTCTTTGCCACGAAGGGAGACGAGTTTAGCACGCCCTAACAGATTTATTGGCACGCCCTTTTGGTTAGATTAGTCCTTTGCCACGAAGGGAGACGAGTTTAGCACGCCCTTACAGATGGATTAGTTCCATTCTGTGAAGGGAGGTTAATTATGAGAATTTCCTCATATAGAAATGAAAAGCAAAAAGTCTTGTTTCGAAATTAAAGAGGATAAGAAGAATACAGTTATTAGTTCATTTCTTATGCTTATTACTTGCTTCCACATTACTCACAAGACTTTATGTCTTACATATCTTTGTTTGTTTTTGGAAATGTTATGTTTCCAGGTGATTAAGCATAGAGGATTTTGGAAGGACTAGAAGACTTTGATAGTGGGACCTATATTTTGCGGTATGTTTAAACTATGGTAATGTAACTTAGTTGTAATACCATGAACAGTGTTTTGAATGATGTAATGGTTTTTGTTAAACCTCATTTTGTAATGTAAATATGGTTGAAAACTTTTATTTTGAGGATTGGGGTGTTACACAGACAGTGGAGTTTTGGTTTGTGTCAAGTCAACATCGAAATTATCATCATATTTGTTTGATGGATGTTTATTTAATAGACTATCTTTTCTGTAGATACGATAATTTTTATTTTTTGCTTTTCGAGCCCAGCCCCAATTAAAAGTGTTTTCGGAAGAACTTGTGTTGGCAGGAGATTTAAAAACTTCAGTTGCATGATACAACTGGTCGATTAACTGATTAAGATGTACATTGTAGCTTCGGGCTAAATCCCGTTGCAAAATCAAAAGCTGATTTAAATTTTCAGTGGTAATCCTAGATGTTTTCTCAATTTTTTAAATCAACGTCTAGTTTATGACACAAAAGTTTTCGGTCCTCTAGTCTACTCCTAAGCTTCATCACCTCATCAAAACCATCGTCCCTTTCGTCTAGAACTCTTTGGTATGCCACTAATGCATCTGCACAAGTGTTAGCTATCTTTTCCAAACAAGGTTCTAAGTTAACAGAGTAGATGTTATTAGTATGAAGCATATTGCGTACCTGTTCAATGATATTGACTCCGTTGCCAGTTTTGTTATTTACCATGAATACATAGTTTCTTGGAGTCGAAGTGGCACATTCCACGTCATTAACATGCTTGACGTTCCCTAGTCTGGGGACTGGAATTTCAGAGGTTCCTTGGAAGATCATACATTCGCCTACCTCTTTTCCACGTTTGTGTTTGTTTTCATAGGCTTCTTCGGCTTCATCTCCGGAAGACCAAACTTCAACATTTCTTGAGGTTGCTACAAAAGCTTTAAACTTTTCATCATCTTTTTCCTTGTGAAAGTTCTGACTGGCTCTACAATCAGCTGCATAGTGCCACAATCCACCATAGTTGTGACACTTTATCACATCCGTCTCACTTTTATCAGGTGTTCGAATGTGATTGGAACTGGCAGCTGGAGCAGGAGCAATTTTGGGTTTTTCTGGACGTTGTTCTTCGGTAGTCTGATGTTGTTGGTTCTGAGTTGATTGGTACTGGCCTATCTAATAGTTGTGGTTTTGATTTCTGGATGGATAACCTACACGTTGGTTAGTTTGTCGAAATTTTTTTTGGATTGGTACAAGATGGTATCCGATTGAATTTTTGGCTTATAAAGGCAATCTCCTATTGATATGCTGCCTCCTCCTCGCCATCCTACTCCGAATAGGCGGATTCGGATGCAGCAAGAAGAGCCAAAATTGGAGCATTGATGGATTGCTTGGAAACAGTAGGTTGATACTAGATCTAAGGTACTTGATAGTTGGAAGGGTAGGAAATCTGCGGAGCTGATGGATGGTAGGATGGGATAGGATTAGGTTGATAGGAAATCTGACTAATCTCATGTTGTTGAGTATGGTGGTTAGTGGGCAAAAGGTAAGTCGGGTTTTGAGCAGCTTGGTGATATTGTACAAGTTGCTGTGGTGAGTTACCCGACATTGGCAGATTGCGTTCAGCCACTAAGGGCAGTGGTCCTCCCATCTGAGACTGGTGCTCTTCACGTCATTCTCCTGACCTAAAAGGTTATTGTCAAGCCGGTACATGTTAAACGTTTTCCGCTTTCCAGAGTCCTGAAGTAGCATCTTGACCATCATCCATTCCTTCCCTAAACCTTCAAGAAATCGAATGTTGATTTCTTGATTGGTTCGTGCTGTTCCTGCACCCAGGAGTCGAGTCACAATGAGAGAGAAACGGGTGAAGGCTGCATTTAAGGACTCTCCAGGGAAAGCTGAGAGCTGATTATATTCACCAAGGCTTGCGATCAAGATCTTGTCCTTCCCCTCTTCGGTTTATTGAAACATATTTTGTAACAAAACCCATATTTCTTGGGCAGTGTTATAATTTTGAATAAGGTCGAAAAGTTCAAGGGGGATGCCACAAGATATCTCAGTGAAGGCAATCTGGTCATTCTCCATTTTTTTCGATGTCCAGTGGTGTCAATCGAGGTTGAGGAGCCCCTCAGAGGGCACCTTCGGCAGTATCTGCTCGGGAGATGTAAATAGGGAAATGAGGTCCCTCCTCAATGGATCTCCAAATATCCTTTCCCTGCCTTCTCAGATAATTTCTCATTCTTGTCGCCCAGCCATTGTATTCGGTTGGGACAAGTATTAAGGCTCGGTTAGAGCTCCCACCACTGTTTGCCACATTCAGAAAATAATTCATTTGCATGATGTTAAAGGAAGATTTTTGAACTGTTTGAAAAATGAAAGTTTAAGAACGTGAGCTTTGCAACATGCACGGTTTGTAGAGGATCCAAAGGTTGTTACATAAGCTAGCTTAAGTGAACTAATCACTGTGGACCTTGCAAACTGAAAGGTTTTCTGCAACTATGAACTAAAATTCCTAAGTTCACATGCAACTTATATAGATCTAAGTTTTCTTCTAGTTAAACATATAACAAATCCTAGAAGGCCCAGAAAATATAAACTAAAAGGAAAGATTAAGAAAAACCAACCTTTATTGAAACTTGGAAGCAAAGCAACAGAAATCTCTTGCCTCAAATGCAGTCACACCCTAGCTGGTAGTCTTGGCCGAAAATCCTTGGGAGAAAGAGAGTCAAAAAATCGCAGGTTTAGGGTTTGTGAGCCTCCCTATTTATAGGCTCCATGTGGTTATCAGATAAACGTTACAGATAAATCATTTTGAATTCGAATTAAGATAATCCATTATCTTAATTAATCAAACCATATTTATCTATATATTATCATCGAAAATATATATATATCTATATATAATTTTCGGCCAACCACACTCACTCACACTGTCACTTACTCATCTATTGAATAATTACAGTTTTAGTCCCTGCACCTTTAATTAATTAATTTAACTGCCAAATTAATTCCAATTAATTCCAGAAAAATTTCTAATTAATTATTATAGTTTCTAATTAATATATTATCACTTAAATATATTAATAAACTATTTATCTAATTTCTATTCATTTATTAATCACATAATAAATCAATCTTTCTCTCTACCGGACTTTCTACCAATCCTCCAACTATGAGGGCAACCCAAATGGACTATGCTACTATTAATTAGATAAATACTAATTATTAGTCATGGCTTAGACACCTAATCCAACAGTCTCTCACTTGGATAAGTCTATGACTAAAATTACCAATTTACCCTCTAATTAATTTAGCAACTGTAGCTTCCTAGATACCGCTGCCGAACTCTGACCTAATCAGTTCTGTCCAAAGATAAGTGATCAAATGATCCTCCGTCCAACAAGATATTTTTCAGACTCAGGACATGGATTAAGATCAATCCTGGTCTGATTCTCTGTTTCCCGATTTCTGATTTGCATATGACTTTAAGACTACAAATTGATCATATCAATTTAGTCCTGGTTGGCCAACCGTTTCAGTCAACTTCAAAATCATCGAGAGGCCTACAGATATCTGTTTTCCCGACAGGGTCAAGGGACGAATAAGTTTTGACTAATATACTTATGTCATTTACTAGTCAAATCATTCACAACAACACGTTTTATAACACCGTGTTAACGATGCGTTTTTGCATTGTCAATGAACAACCGCTTGGTAAAACATAACTCATATGTCTCTACTTAAAGATCAAAAGATATTATCGTCTCAACATTGCTTATGATGGAATCCATGAAGCAATCTGTTGAGAGTAGGTTTATCCAATACTCAAATCCCTATTTTCTAAGTACTCATGAATATTGTAGCAATTTTATTGCTATGTCTAACTCATTAGACAATCTACAAAACTATTCATGATAGTCTTCATTCATACTTACTCCCTAAAAAGTATGAGTGACTATGGATATTCGAATAATAATTAAATTACTCAGGAAGTAAAATGCAAAATTGAAACACAATAATAAACAATCAACAATTGGTAGTATCAAATACTCATCAACAAAACTATATTATTAATTCACCAAAGTTAATTACATTTATATTGCAACAAGTTTAAAATCCTATCTAATTACAAAAAACTAATATCATCTGTTAATCCTATGCGCCGTGCATGCTGATAGTGCTTAACCCTACTCAGAGCCTTTGTCAAGGGATCTGCAGGATTATCTTCTGATGATACCCTCTTTACTATGAGGTGACCTTCTTCTACCCTATGTCTTATGTAGTGGTACTTTCTGTCGATGTGTTTGGATTTTCCATGATCTCTCGGTTCCTTTGTCAAAGCAACCGCTCCTTCATTATCGCAGAACAGTTCCATAGGCTCCTGAATACTCGGGACTATTCCAAGTTCACCGATGAAGTTCTTCAGCCAAGCCGCTTCCTTTGCCGCTTCACTCGCTGCGATGTACTCTGATTCGCATGTTGAATCAGCCACCGTCTCTTGCTTGGAACTTTTCCAAGTCACTGCTCCCCCCATTTAACAGGAATACCCAGCCCGACTGAGACCGACCGTTGTCTCTATCTGTCTGAAAGCTGGCATCAGTATACCCATCAACTCTCAAGGTGTCACTGCCACCAAGGACTAAAACAAAGTTCTTCGTCTTTCGCAGATACTTGAGTATGTTTTTGACCGCTGTCTAATGTGCCCTACCAGGGTTTCCCTGGTATCGACTGACCATGCTCAAGGCAAAAGCCATGTCGGGACGAGTACACATCATGGCATACATGATTGACCCTACAGCCGAAGCGTAAGGTACCCGACTCATGTCTGCAATTTCCTCGTCTGTACTTGGACTCTGAGTCTTACTCAGCTTAGCATTACTTTGCATTGGTAGCTCTCCTTCTTGGAATTTTCCATACTAAATCTTTTCAATACCTTTTCCAAGTATGTACTCTGACTAAGTCTAATTAGTCTCTTCTTCCTATCTCTCAATATTCTTATCCCGAGAATATAGGCTGCCTCTCCTAGGTCCTTCAAGACGGAACGTCGTTTCCCATGAGCAGTATGTCATCTACATACAGCACCAAGAAGGTGACTATACTCCCACTAGCTTTGACATATACGCAGGACTCATCCTCGCTCCTAGAGAAACCAAATTCTTTGACTTTCTCATGGAAACAAAGATTCCAGCTGCGAGAAGCTTGTTTTAATCCATAGATAGATTTCTCAAGCTTACACACTTTGTTAGGATACTTTGCATCAACAAAACCTTCTGGCTGATTCATGTAAACATCCTCAGTCAACTTCCCATTAAGGAAAGCGGTTTTGACGTCCATCTGCCAAATTTCATAGTCATGAAATGCAGCTATGGCCAGCATAATCCTAATTGACTTTATCTTAGCCACTGGTGAGAAGGTCTCGTCATAGTCAATCTCTGGGGTTTGAGTAAAGCCCTTCGCAACCAGTCTTGCTTTGAAAGTGTGTAGCTTTCCGTCCATGTCGATCTTCTTCTTGAAGATCCACTTGCACCCGACTGTCTTTAGACCCGGCACATTGTCAACCAAGTTCCAAACTTGATTGTCATACATGGACTTGATCTCGCTGTCCATTGCCTCTTTTCACTTGGCAGACTCAGGGCCCGCCACCGCTTCCCGGAAGTTAGCAGGTTCATCCACATTTATCAGTGTCCTATCACTGACAAACGTATCTCCATCCGTAGTAATATGGAATCCATAAAACTCGGGTGGCATGCTAACTCTACTAGAGCGTCTAAGAGGTAAGGATATGTCAGTTGGACCAACAGGAACTTCTTCCTCTTGTTGGTTGCTAGTTTCTCCTAAGGTTGCATTATCGGGTGACTCTTGAATTTCTTCAAGGTCAATGGTACTCCCACTGTCCTCTTTGAATATGAGTTCTCTCTCTCGAAAGACTCCCCGTCTCGCTACAAAGACCACGTCCTCGCTCGGTCTGTAGAACAGGTATCCAAAAGACTGTTTGGGATATCCAATGAAAAAACATTTCTCGCTTCTCTCTGCGAGTTTATCGTGAGTCTCTCGTCTAACGAAAGCCTCACAACCCGAGACTTTGATATGTTCTAACGAGGGAACTTTCCCCATCCACATCTCATGGGGTGTTTTAGCAACCTTCTTAGTAGGGACAAGATTGAGGATGTGGGCGGCAGTCTCTAAGGCATACCCCCAGAAGTGAATGGGAAGTGAAGCTCGACTCATCATGGAACGAACCATGTCTAACAAGGTTCAGTTACGTCTCCCAGCAACACCGTTCAACTGTGGTGTCCGAGGAGGCGATAACTGTGAAACTATTCCACATTCCTTCAGATAGTCTAAGAACTCAATACTAAGATACTCTCCGCCTCTGTCGGACCTGAGCATCTTTATCTTCCTGCCCAATTTATTCTCAACTTAATTTTTTAACTCTTTGAACTTTTCAAAGGTGTCTGACTTGTGTTTGATTAAGTAGATAAACCCGTATCTACTAAAATCGTCAGTGAAGGTCACGTAGAACCATGTGCCGTATTTTGTGGTAGATCTGAAGGGACCACACACATCTGTATGTATGATGTCCAAAAGACCTTCATCTCTTTCAAAGGAACCCTTGAAAGGTGATTTTGTCATCTTGCCCAAAAGACAAGATTCGCATACATCATCCGATTTGAGGTCGAATGATTCCAACACTCCATCCTTTTGGAGTTGGGCAATGCGTTTCTTGTTAATGTGCCCAAGACGACAATGCCACAAGCACGCCTTTTCTACACCACTAGAAGAATCAATAAAGTTTACACTATGACCTAAATTGTCTACACATTGCACAGTCTCATACACACCATCACAAGGTAAAGCAGTAAATACAGAAATGCCATTTTGAAAAACAAAGATAGAACCATTAGTATTATCAAATGAAAACTGTAAACCTTGTCTGAACAATGCATCAAACAAAATAATATTCCTTGCCATTTCTGGCGAATAACAACAATTAAATAGTTCTAAACAAACACAACTACTGAGCACTAAACTATAAGTCCCGATCTTGGTCACAGGCGACGATCTCCTATTCCCCATGATCAGGTTGAGTCTACCGTGCTCCACCTCCCTGCTTTCCCTTAGGCCCTGCAAATCAGAACAAATGTGAAAACCACATCCTGTATCAAGGACCCAAGAACTGGAAGATGGTGAGTTTCTAGAGATAGTGTATATACCTGCTGAAGACAGCTTGACCTTGCTATCCTTCAAGTCTTGCAAGTATGTTGGGCAGCTTCTCTTCCAATGGCCCCGCACTTTGCAATAGAAGCATTCAGCTTCCTTAGGGTTGGCATTGTCAGGACTGCCAAAAGTATTGGGTTTTGTCCCATAGTTGGATGACCCAATATAGACCTTTTCCTTCCAATTCTGCTTAGGAGGGCCCTTTCTCTTCTTCCCCTTTCCACCAGTAATATCCAGGACGACTTCATTAGCTGTGGGTATACTCTTACCCTTCATTCCGTCCTCAGCGGTGCGGAGCATGCGATGCAGTTCGGCTAGAGTGGCCTGAGAGTTGTTCAGATGATACACCAGTGTGAACTGGTCATATGAACTAGGCAGAGAATTTAGCACTATGTCTACAGCTAACTCCTCGTGAACTGGCATCTCAAGCTTCCTGAGCCTTTCCACGTATCCTTGCATCCTCTGCACGTGGTTGCAGATGGACTCTCCATCCTTTGGCTTCGCATTGGTGAAAGCTTTGACTACCTCGCGCCTTTCTATGTGCTCCTGCTTGCGGAACTTTTCCGCCAGCTCTTTGTGCATTTCATAGGGCCAGTAGTCTTCATATATTCTTTGCAATTCCGGGTTCATTGTAGCTATTATGATGCAAGCCACTTTGGTTGCATCATCAGAATGTTTTGAGTATTGAGCGATTTCTTCGGGAGTTGCAGTATCAGGGTCAATTTCTACTTGCTCGGTTTCCAGAACATACTCTTTATGTTCAAACCTTAGAGCCATATTGATGTTACGGATCCAGACATTATAGTTGGTACCGTCCAACGTAACTTTGAAGCATAATGACAAGATAGAGGTAACATTGGAGTTTGATTGGGGGGCGGTTTGTGTTGGATTAGGTGTCTAAGCCATGACTAATAATTTGTATTTACCTAATTGATAGTAGCAAAGTCCATTTGGGTTGCCCTCATAGCTAAAGGTTGAACAGAAAAATCGGGAGAGAGAAAGGTTGATTTATTATGTGATTAATAAATCAATAGAAATAAAATAAATAGTTTATTAATATATTATGGTGATAATATATTAATTAGAAACTATATTAATTAATTAGAAATTAATCTGGAATTAATTGGAATTATTTTGGTGATTAATTGAATTAATTAAAGGTGCAGGGGCTGATTTGTAATTGTTCAATAGTTGAGCAATAGATAATTATAGTATATATATGGAGAACAAAAATTAGGATATTTATATCCATAATTTTCGAATTATATATATATATATATATATATATATATATATATATATATATATATATATATATATATATATATATATATATATATATATATATATATATATATATATATATATATATATATATATATATATATATATATATATATATATATATATATATATATATATATATATATATATATATATATATATATATATATATATATATATATATATATATATAAGTAAGGGTTTGAATTTAAAGATAAAAGGTTTATCCGGTTTGAATTCGAATAAGGCTTGTAAGGCTTATCTGTTAAACCCTTGAGGCTATAAATAGGGAGCCTCATTACCCCATAAGGACCATGAAAATTTAAGGGTTTTTCTCCCTCTCTCTGGTTTTTCGAGTTCCCTAGCTTCTGGGTGTGACTCCATTTGAGGCAAGGCATTTGCGTTGCTTAGCTTGCAAGAAACAACTAAAAGGTTAGTTTTTCTTTATTATTTCTTTTAGTAATTTTTTTGTTTGACCTTTAGGTATTATTATATGTTCAAATTTAGAAAACATAGATCTAATCTTGGTTGCATGTGAACTTAGGGTTTTAGTTCATAGATTTGCAGAAAACCTTTCAATGGTATAAGAGATTTTGGTTGTTTTTTTATTTGAATAGCTGTAATTGTTTTCCTATATTTTAGGGTTTATTGGATCTAAACCCTAGTTTAAGACCAATTGACTTTTTGGTTAGGGTTTTCAAAACCCTAGCCTCTCCCCTCTTCATTTGGCGATTTTGTGATATAGGGTTTTAGAAGGTTTTCTATTTTTGGTAACTGTGATTATTTAATAAATAGACAACCATAAACCCCTTATCTGCTAATTTTGAAATCTAGAGGGTTTAAGATAGGATTAAATTAATTTGATTAATTTGTGATGCCTATCTGGATTTAATTAATTTAATTAATTATTTAATTAAAGGATAAATTAAATCATTTAAAGGTTTAAATTTAATTTAAAAATTAATTGTTTAATTTCAAAAAATTAAAAAGGTAAACCAGGAATATTTTAAAAGGTTTAAAATACATCTTATATATATTATTATTAAAAGTTAATATAACCGTTAATCAAGCAATTGATTCCGAGAGAAGCACTCTCAATAGAAGATGAAATCTGAAAGGATACTGCGTGACACATTGTGAGACGTTAGTGGAGCGCGTGTGGATTACCGACACACTAATAAGGACTCACAAAGAGCATGCAAATACAATAGGTACATGGCCCCGGGATTCATCCCACGGGCACCTCGCAAGAAAGGAAATTCGGATTCTCAAAATGTGCCAAAAGTTTTGGATTTTGTGAACAGCCTGAAAGATTCCATAACTATGTTAGAAAGGTTTCGGATTCTCAAAATGTGCCAAAAAGGTTTGGATTTTGTGAAGAGTCCGAAAGAGTCAAAGCCAGTGGGAGTGTCTCTGTTATCTACTACCTCCATATGTGGGTTACATACTGTTTCTAGGAAACGTCTCTTTTCATTACAATGTGTAATGACTTGGAGTTAAGAGACGGATCGCTATGAAAGACTTAATAGAGATACAGCATACTCAGGTGGTTGTAAACGTCTATGAGATAGATCGAAACTCTGCCAAGATGATCTTGATGAGACTCAAGATGCATAACCCCAGGAAAGGTTTTCCTATCATTGCAAAGTGTGATGACTTGGCATGAAAGAAATAAAGAAGGTGCAATATACTCACGTAGTTCACAGACATCTATAAGATAGATGAGATAGTCAGTATAGAACAAGCCATTGTAAGCATGATCTTTATAAGATTCAAGATGCATGAGAAGAGTCTTTGAAAGGAAATAGTTTTCAAAAATCATGACACAAGGATTATAAATAATCTTTGGATTCCGAAAGGGTTTGGAATAAGATTAGATCGGGTTCCACAAGCTTCTTGGATCGATCAGAGGTGTCATGAACATGTCCTGATGACTTGATGCTTAGGGCATAGCAAGTTGGATTCAGAATATTGTCTAGCTGGGAATACTGGATGGATTATTTGAACTAACGTGAGAAATCATTGGAAAAATGATTGGGGTCAAAGTGATAGTAATAATTTGAAAGAGTTTCAAAGTGGTAATTATTAACGTCAGGACGTGGTGCTAAAGGACGTCATGGATAAAGAGTTTCTTTGGTATACTGATGGAGCGCGTGTGGTTCACCGGCACATCATAACACCTCGAAATAGTCTTAGGGTGCAGTCAAGTAGACTAAAGACCCCGAGAACCATGGGTAGTCACAGTACACATCACCAGAATGGAGTTGTAAGTAAGAATGACAGAATGACAGAATGACAAATTGAAATGTCATCGAAAGAGCATCCAATTGGATCATCTGCAATGAAGTGTATAAGTGTAAGACACTTTTGAATACATAGAAAGAGTGAAATGTTCATGTAGACATATGTATAAAACTTGAATTGAAAGTTTAATAGAAATCTAGAAACCGATAATAGTTTATGACAAATCCGACTTGGTGATTACCTTGTGGAGACTTGGTAATAACCAGGAGTAGCTGCCAGTCAGATTTTATGTTTCGCTTTTGCATGTTTTACTTCCCGAATAATTTAATCATTCAGAAAGATCCATAGTCGCTCATACTTTGGGAAGTAAGTATTGAATCAAGACAATCATGAATTGGTTTGTAGATTGTCTAAGGAGTTAGACATAGCAATAGGATTGCTACAATGTTCATGAGTACTTAGAAATGGAGATTTGAGTATTGGATAAACCCACGCTCAATAGATTGCTTCATGGATTACATCACGAGCAATGTTGAGACGATAATATCTTATGATCTTGAAGTAGAGAGATATGAGTTATAATTTACAAGGCAGTTGTTCATTGATAATGCGAAAACGCATCGGTAACTCGATGTTATAAAATGTATTGTTGTGAGTGATTTGACTGGTAAAAGATATAAGCATATGAGTCGAAGCTTATTCGTTCCTTGACCCTGATGAGAAACAGATATCTGTAGGCCTCTCGATGATTTTGAAGATGACTAAAGTGCTGGCCAGCAAGGACTGAATTTATGTGTTCAATTAAAAGTCTTATGTGATATGCAAAATTAGAAATCGTGACACAGAGTATCGGACAGAGATTGATCTCAATTCATGTCTCATGTCCGGAAAATATATTGTTGGACGGAGGATCATATGATCGCTTATCTATGGACAGAACTGATTAGGTCAGAGTTCGGCAGCAGTTTCTAAGAAGTTACAATTTGCTTATCAATTAGAAGGTTAACTGGCAATTATAGTCATAGACTTATCCAAGTGGGAGACTGTTGGATTAGGTGTCTAAGCCATGACTAATAATTTGTATTTACCTAATTGATAGTAGCAAAGTCCATTTGGGTTGCCCTCATAGCTAAAGGTTGAACAGAAAAATCGGGAGAGAGAAAGGTTGATTTATTATGTGATTAATAAATCAATAGAAATAAAATAAATAGTTTATTAATATATTATGGTGATAATATATTAATTAGAAACTATATTAATTAATTAGAAATTAATCTGGAATTAATTGGAATTAATTTGGTGATTAATTGAATTAATTAAAGGTGCAGGGGCTGATTTGTAATTGTTCAATAGTTGAGCAATCGATAATTATAGTATATATATGGAGAAGAAAAATTAGGATATTTATATCCATAATTTTCGAATTATATATATATATATATATATATATATATATATATATATATATATATATATATATATATATATATATATATATATATATATATAGATAAATAAGGGTTTGAATTTAAAGATAAAAGGTTTATCCGGTTTGAATTCGAATAAGGCTTGTAAGGCTTATCTATTAAACCCTTGAGGTTATAAATAGGGAGCCTCATTACCCCATAATGACCATGAAATTTTAAGGGTTTTTCTCCCTCTCTCTGGTTTTTCGAGTTCCCTAGCTTCTGGGTGTGACTCCATTTGAGGCAAGGCATTTGCGTTGCTTAGCTTGCAAGAAACAACTAAAAGGTTAGTTTTTCTTTATTATTTCTTTTAGTAATTTTTGTTTGACCTTTAGGAATTATTATATGTTCACATTTAGAAAACATAGATCTAATCTAGGTTGCATGTGAACTTAGGGTTTTAGTTCATAGATTTGCAGAAAACCTTTCAGTGGTATAAGAGCTTTTGGTTGTTTTTTTATTTGAATAGCTGTAATTGTTTTCCTATATTTTAGGGTTTATTGGATCTAAACCCTAGTTTAAGACCAATTGACTTTTGGGTTAGGGTTTTCAAAACCCTAGCCTCTCCCCTCTTCATTTGGCGATTTTGTGATATAGGGTTTTAGAAGGTTTTCTATTTTTGGTAACTGTGATTATTTAATAAATGGACAACCTTAAACCCCTTATCTGCTAATTTTGAAATCTAGAGGGTTTAAGATAGGATTAAATTAATTTGATTAATTTGTGATGCCTATCTGGATTTAATTAATTTAATTAATTGTTTAATTAAAGGATAAATTAAATCATTTAAAGGTTTAAATTTAATTTAAAAATTAATTGTTTAATTTCAAAAAATTAAAAAGGTAAACCAGGAATATTTTAAAAGGTTTAAAATACATCTTATATATATTATTATTAAAAGTTAATATTATATGTATAAGATAAATTGGTTAGTCAAATCAATTGTAGGCCTCATTCACGAAGCTGATCTATAAGGAGGGTATAAGGAAACTGCCTATAAAATGGCGGTTAAATGGGTGTCCACTCTCACCCACCGCTCTCTTGATCAGTGAAGGGTCATTAGCCGAACGTGTTTGACAGGACCGCTTAATCTCATTAAAAGTTTAATGTTATTAATCAAAGTACTGGAACAGTTATATAAAATCCCAAATCTAGTTAATTTAGGAAAAATGTGAAAAGATGCTAACTCATGAAATTGCACATTACACTTTATGAGACATTAGTGGAGCGTGTGTGGTTAACCGGCACACTAATAGGGGCTCATAAAGAGTGGTAATGAGTTTCTCATGATTTATCATTGTTGATGGAGCGTGTGTGGTTAACCGGCACATTAATTAGAGATGATAAATGACATTGAGGTTACCAAGCTAATTTGCATGGTTATTCGCATCTAGTTTGTGATCCTCGGTATCCCAGTCACAAACAGTAGAGCATATCCGAGATTAAACATGCCATTGAACAGTTCAATGAATCTCACAGATCTAGGAATTTCATAAGATTGAAATTGATAAATGTATATCTACCTTAATGACCACTGTGTTATGATTACGGCATCCCTCTTCACAGCATAGTTGGGGTATTTTGGGTCCTAGCCTTGTTAAATAATATAATTGGGTAATTGTTTAAGAAGGATTAACATTAAACTAATAAGTTCAAATTTTATAGATGTCTAAAGAAAGTGTCTTTCTCCTCCTTATCCTCCTTCACCCATTTCTGAGAGTTTCAGAAAGCACCTGTTAAATATGGTAAGGCTGACTGGCCTGAACTATGTGGTATGACTTCTCAAATATAGAATGGTTCTTAGTTTTGCTAGCATACCATATATGATTGAGTGTCCGCTCCTTGTTCTACCAAAGCATGGCATCACACAGTAGCTTGTGATGAGCATGACCCCTTGACTATTGAGTCAAAGGAAGTTCGTTGCCTCATGCTATTGACCATTGACCCCGAGTTCCGTAGGGATTCAGAATTCCTGGAGTCAGATAAGTTAGCACAACTGGTTGAGGAAAGGTTCCAAGAACCGGTTGAAATGGAACGAACTAGCATCTTCAAAGAGTTTGAAGTGTGCGAAGGAAGTAGCACCCGTTTCCATGTTCTCGAGATTGAGGGATACATAGGCGAACTGTATAAAATTGGTCACCCCCTTTGATCGGGAGTTAAGCATTAGCCCGACTCGCTGATCTGTTCATCCAGATGTACAGGAAGGGAAACCAGAGTAAGACTATCATGGGAATGCATTCAATGTTGACTCCGTATGAGTCATTCATGGAGAAGCATAGTTCCATTGATTCGACTACTTTGGGATTGAGTCCAGTAGTAAGGCACATCAAGAAATGATCTAGATCGTCTGGACCGGTTCTTTGATGTCATAAACTGGGAATCCATATGGTGGGACACAGTCACAGAAAGATTGGAAGAATGCTCTAAAGCCAAACAGTTTGGCAACTCAAGAATATCTTAAAAACTCAGAACTCCCGATCCTTACTTTCCTTGATACAGGATGTGGTTCTCACATTTGCTCTGTATGCATGGACTCTGTAGGATGCAGGATTTTGTTGCATAGAAGCACATTCGGATTGGATCTGAAGCTCGTGCAGTTTTGGAGTTTAGTTAGTGTCACCCCCCCCCCCCCGACCGAGGCGGCGGAACATGCCGGGCTGTGCGACTAAGTTCTTGGATCACAGGCAATTGAATATACAGTACAAGTACAACAATAAACCAAAGGATAGTTGTATTTCATCTTGAAGTTTGAATACATGGTTCTTACAAATAATAATAGTAGAGTACATTAAATGCCTTAACAGATATAACAAAACTAGGTTGCCTGAAATCCGTGAAGATTTCCATCTTCTGAAAGTCTCATTGATTTCCTGAGAATACATGTAGTTTTGAGGGTCAAAACAAGGTTGGTGAGAGTTACAGGTTTTATGCTGAACACAGCACTGATACTTTTAAAATAACTAAAAGTATTCCTTTTGTAAGTATAATCATACTTGTAAATGAGTTTGTAAAGAGATGCTGAAAATCGTAAGTAATACCATACTTATAAATGAATTGTATAGAGTTTTTGAAAACCATAAGTAATACCATACTTATAAATGATATGTACGTTTATGAGAAAACCATCAATGCTTATAGTTGAGTCCTATAACCGAGCTATTCGACTGAAATGTACCCCCCCTACAACGCTTCATGGACTTTGTAGTAATGAATTAAATAAATATCACCTACATCGATTTGCAAGTCGAAGTTGTAGCTAATAACTATAGGTGGGGGTGTCAACCCGTATAGATCTATACATATGTATCTCGCTCTGCTTGATTAACGGTTGTAGTAGTGTGGGGTCTAAATATTTCTACTTAGTTATGAATAGTGTCTCACTATCTAAGCCATTGATAAATGTAGGATAGACAAGTCGAATCGAGTATGTTGATAAGTATATACGTAAAAGAGTACAATACTCGCTTAATGAAAACATTTTATAAAGTTATAATAACATTTATAAAACTTGATATGAAATTGGTAAATGTTTATATTGCACATGTATTCTCCCCTATAATATATAAAAAACATAGACAAAGGGGCCGTAACACTCACATTTGAAGCGTGAATTCAGTTTAGATTCGAGAATAATCGAGTTCGAGAAACACCGCGAAATAACACCAACGAAGACTTAAGCGTCAAAGGGGCAAAGGGAGAGAGAAAGAAAGCTAGATGCTTGGTGAATTGGTGAAAATAAATGAAGAAGATGCATCTTATTTGTAGGGTTGAAAATCACTATTCGTCACTATTCACGTCACTATTCACAAGGTAAGCGCTTACATAATCATTACGCTATGCTTTCTGATTTTATAATTAGTATTATTTTTTAGACCGGAGAATTGTTGAGCCGAGTGCACTGATTCTAGAAACCTAAATAGATAATTTTTTCGAGTTGCAGAACATCGGGAAATCGCGTTTAAATATTGCGTTCATTTATCCGCAGTATCCGATTAGTTGACTTTTATAAATATTTTTACTAAAAATATTTCAAGTATTGAATCCAATAATAGACCATAGTCTGAGTCCAATAATGTTCTCGGAATTTCCATATGAGGTGTGCAAGTTCCTCAACGGATCGAAACGATTTATGTACTTAAATAAAATCAGTGTTACACTGGTTTGTTTTGGCTTGTTTTCTTATAACAGTCGTAACTTTTGCATATGAGCTCCGTTTTGAATGTTATTTATATTTCCGGAATCAGGGAAACATGTACTCTGATGTTAGATTGCTTGTTTTGTTTCACAAATGGTTAATAATTATTTTCAGTTTTTCAGACGTATTAACTAGGGTTTCAGTTTGTGCTTGAGATATTCTATTATAGGAAGTAAGATTTTATCTCGTATCTTATTTTAATCGTAATGACACTATAGTTTCCAAAGTATGCATTGAAGCTCAAAAGGTTTGGTTATAAAGAGGTTTGCGGTGAATTAACTGTTTATAGTTCTAGGTATAAATTTCCGGGATGTCACAGTTAGATATTATAATCTTGTTATTTGCTTATTAGATGCGTGCGACATTATCTGTCATATAGTACATTGTTCAAGGATATTTTGTTTTAATAAAATATTGATTTTCCTTTAATACATGTTTGTTTAAATCCTTGAAATGTTGTATGAGTATGTTAATTGCATGAATGGCAATAACTTGAATGTTGATACATCCAAAGTGTTTGGATTCATAAATTGTGTCCTTTATGATTGTTAAAGAAAAATTTTATAAGGATCAATTCAACCAAAGGTCCAGTTGGACAGGACTTTGGAATCATTGACTTAGAGTCACATGATGAATTGAGTTCTTAATAAAATCTTTTTGTGGCAAGAAATGAATCACCCAAGGATCCAGTGGATATGATTTTTGAATCAGTTGACTTAGAGTCAGGTGATGATTGCAAATCTTGAACAATATTAACAAAGTCATAAATTTACATAGAGATGTAAAAGATATTAAGATTTTTGAGCGACAGACACAAAAGTTACTGTGTATTGCTCGAATATTTGAACACAACACAATTAGTTACACTTCATGATATTTGCCAATTAGTGTGACAAATATGTCTTCGCTTATCAGAATAAGTGATTGATTGAAACCTTGAAGTGTTCAAGGATTTCAAAGGAAGTATAAGATCAACTGAACCTGAGTGACAACATAGACTGAGAAAATGTTTCACAGTTTATCCTCTTCCAAGAACATTAACGGTTATAATGTGTCTTAGGAAAGATGATGGAGCATTGGTCGAAATAGTTCGATCCTCGATGTATAAGATACATTTTCCAATTAGTTTTTCGATGAATTGAATATTCAACCAGTCGGACCATAGAAACCATATTCCAACCACATCTTAGACTAAGTAGGTTATACAGACACTGTATGAAATGTAAAGCTGGGATCATCCACTTATACATAGAAAGTCCAGGATCATGTTGTGTTCGTCCGAACCTCATGACTAGCATATACCTGATCAGCAGTGTCGTTTCATTGGCTATCCCGACTGTAACAGTGAAAGAAGAGTTCTTTTGGAAAGGACTCATATTCTAAGGAAACAGTGGGAGTAAGAATAATCCTGAATGACTTCAGGATTAGCCAATTGAAAGAACTTTTAGTCATCACCAGGCTTTGAGCAGGAATCAGATTCCTGTTAAAGCTGACATACTCTTCTCTTAATCAGTAGTATTGGTCACCATCATAAAGTGTTGTGATATGGGTGACATACCAATTAGTGGTAAAACACTAAAGTTGGTACGGATTAGCAGTCCGACCACTTGGAAGCATTGGTGAGCCCGGTTGTTGCCAAATAAGAGAACCTTAGGGCGAGACACAGTCTATGTAACAATTTGATTGATTTTACACCTGGTCTAAAAACCAGTGGGAATAATTGAATCATCAAAAGAAAGCGACATGGATAGAAATGTACTTACAGAACATCTGGTTGAGTGAGACGATACTCAGAGTCAAGCAATTGATTCCGAGAGAAGCACTCTCAATAGAAGATAAAATCTGAAAGGATACTGCGAGACACATTGTGAGACGTTAGTGGAGCGCGTGTGGATTACCGGCACACTAATAAGGACTCACAAAGAGCATGCAAATACAATAGGTACATGGCCCCGGGATTCATCCTACGGGCACCTCGCAAGAAAGGAAATTCGGATTCTCAAAATGTGCCAAAAGTTTTGGATTTTGTGAACAGCCTGAAAGATTCCATAACTATGTTAGAAAGGTTTCGGATTCTCAAAATGTGCCAAAAAGGTTTGGATTTTGTGAAGAGTCCGAAAGAGTCAAAGCCAGTGGGAGTGTCGCTGTTATCTACTACCTCCATATCTTTTCATTACAAAGTGTAATGACTTGGAGTTAAGAGACGGATCGCTATGAAACACTTAATAGAGATACAGCATACTCAGGTGGTTGTAAACGTCTATGAGATAGATCGAAACTCTGCCAAGATGATCTTGATGAGACTCAAGATGCATAACCCCAGGAAAGGTTTTCCTATCATTGCAAAGTGTGATGACTTGTCATGAAAGAAATAAAGAAGGTGTAATATACTCACGTAGTTCACAGACATCTATCAGATAGATGAGATAGTCAGTATAGAACAAGCCATTGTAAGCATGATCTTGATAAGATTCAAGATGCATGAGAAGAGTCTTTGAAAGGAAATAGTTTTCGAAAATCATGACACAAGGATTATAAATAATCTTTGGATTCCGAAAGGGTTTGGAATAAGATTAGATCGGGTTCCACAAGCTTCTTGGATCGATCAGAGGTGTCATGAACATGTCCTGATGACTTGATGCTTAGGGCATAGCAAGTTGGATTCAGGATATTGTCTAGCTGGGAATACTGGATGGATTATTTGAACTAACGTGAGAAATCATTGGAAAAATGATTGGGGTCAAAGTGATAGTAATAATTTGAAAGAGTTTCAAAGTGGTAATTATTAACGTCAGGACGTGGTGCTAAAGGACGTCATGGATAAAGAGTTTCGTTGGTATTCTGATGGAGCGCGTGTGGTTCACCGGCACATCATAACACCTCGAAATAGTCTTAGGGTGCAGTCAAGTAGACTAAAGACCCCGAGAACCATGGGTAGTCACAGTACACATCACCAGAATGGAGTTGTAAGTTAGAATGATAGAATGACAGAATGACAAATTGAAATGTCATCGAAAGAGCATCCAATTGGATCATCTGCAATAAAGTGTATAAGTGTAAAACACTTTTGAATACATAGAAAGAGTGAAATGTTCATGTAGACATATGTATAAAACTTGAATTGAAAGTTTAATAGAAATCTAGAAACTGATAATAGTTTATGACAAATCCGACTTGGTGATTACCTTGTGGAGACTTGGTAATAAGTAGGAGTAGCTGCCAGTCAGATTTTATGTTTCGCTTTTGCATGTTTTACTTCCCGAATAATTTAATCATTCAGAAAGATCCACAGTCGCTCATACTTTGGGAAGTAAGTATTGAATCAAGACAATCATGAATTGGTTTGTAGATTGTCTAAGGAGTTAGACATAGCAATAGGATTGCTACAATGTTCATGAGTACTTAGAAATGGAGATTTGAGTATTGGATAAACCCACGCTCAATAGATTGCTTCATGGATTACATCACGAGCAATGTTGAGACGATAATATCTTATGATCTTGAAGTAGAGAGATATGAGTTATAATTTACAAGGCAGTTGTTCATTGATAATGCGAAAATGCATCGGTAACTCGATGTTATAAAATGTATTGTTGTGAGTGATTTGACTGGTAAAATATATAAGCATATGAGTCGAAGCTTATTCGTTCCTTGACCCTGATGGGAAACAGATATCTGTAGGCCTCTCGATGATTTTGAAGTAGACTAAAGTGCTGGCCAGCAAGGACTGAATTGATGTGTTCAATTAAAAGTCTTATGTGATATGCAAAATTAGAAATCGTGACACAGAGTATCGGACAGAGATTGATCTCAATCCATGTCTCATGTCCGGAAAATATCTTGTTGGACGGAGGATCATATGATCGCTTATCTATGGACAGAACTGATTAGGTCAGAGTTCGGCAGCAGTTTCTAGGAAGCTACAATTTGCTTATCAATTAGAAGGTTAACTGGCAATTATAGTCATAGACTTATCCAAGTGGGAGACTGTTGGATTAGGTGTCTAAGCCATGACTAATAATTTGTATTTACCTAATTGATAGTAGCAAAGTCCATTTGGGTTGCCCTCATAGCTAAAGGTTGAACAGAAAAATCGGGAGAGAGAAAGGTTGATTTATTATGTGATTAATAAATCAATAGAAATAAAATAAATAGTTTATTAATATATTATGGTGATAATATATTAATTAGAAACTATATTAATTAATTAGAAATTAATCTGGAATTAATTGGAATTAATTTGGTGATTAATTGAATTAATTAAAGGTGCAGGGGCTGATTTGTAATTGTTCAATAGTTGAGCAATAAATAATTATAGTATATATATGGAGAACAAAAATTAGGATATTTATATCCATAATTTTCGAATTATATATATATATATATATATATATATATATATATATATATATATATATATATATATATATATATATATATATATATATATATATATATATATATATATATATATATATATATATATATATATATATAGATAAATAAGGGTTTGAATTTAAAGATAAAAGGTTTATCCGGTTTGAATTCGAATAAGGCTTGTAAGGCTTATCTATTAAACCCTTGAGGTTATAAATAGGGAGCCTCATTACCACATAAGGACCATGAAATTTTAAGGGTTTTTCTCCCTCTCTCTGGTTTTTCGAGTTCCCTAGCTTCTGGGTGTGACTCCATTTGAGGCAAGGCATTTGCGTTACTTAGCTTGCAAGAAACAACTAAAAGGTTAGTTTTTCTTTATTATTTCTTTTAGTAATTTTTTTGTTTGACCTTTAGGAATTATTATATGTTCAAATTTAGAAAACATAGATCTAATCTAGGTTGCATGTGAACTTAGGGTTTTAGTTCATAGATTTGCAGAAAACCTTTCAGTTTGATCAGCGGAAGACCTCTATAAAAGAAGATAGTTTTTAATTAGATATTAATAATAATCCTTATAATAACCCAATAATATTTATAAGGCTAGGATCCTACAATAACAATTTACAATCTCGAAGAGGGATGCCGTAATCAATATTGTAAATTTTATAAGGTAGGCGAATGACGATTCAGCCAATTCCACCGCGGAAAGATAATCATATTAAAATGGAATTCCTAGATTCTTTGAGATTTATTGAACTGTTCAATAGCATGTTTTAATTTCGGATGTGCCCCATTGTTTGTGACTGGGATACCGAGGATCACAAACCGGGTGTGAATAACCATGCAAATTAGCTTGGTACTCTCGGGGTCAGTTGTCATCTCTAATTGATGTGCCGGTAAACCACACACGCTCCATCAACAATGACAACACCCGAGAAACCCATTGCAACTCTTTATGAACCCCAATTGGCGTGCCAGTAAACCACACACGCTCCACCAATGTTTCATAAAGTGCAATGTGCAATTTCATGGGTTAGCACCAATTCACATTTTTCCTAAAGTAACTAGATTGGGATTTTATTAAGTGTTCTAGTACTTTGAATCATTATACTTTTAGTGATTATTAGGCGGTCCTATCAAACCTGTTCAGCTAACGACCCTCCACTGATCAGGCGAGCGGTGGGCGAGAGTGTTCACCCATTAGACTGCCATTTTATAGGCAGTCTCCTTATACCCACTTTATAGACCAGCTTCGTGAATGAGGCCTACTAATGATTTGACTAACCATTTAATCTCATACATATAAAAAATAACTTCCTAGCTATAATATATATAAGATGTAATTTTTAAACCTTTAAAAAATTGTTTCTGGTTTATCTTTTAATTTATTGTCGATTTAAGCTATTAAATTTAAAATTAAATTAAACTGTTAAAACCTGATTTAATTACCTTTTAATTAACCAATTAATTAAATTAATTAAATTTGATATTTTAAACCTTTTAAAATATTACTAGATTTTATATATTAATTTTCGGAATTAAAAACAATTTAATCGAAATTAATTAAATCCTTTTAATTAAACAATTAATTAAATTAATTAATTTTGCAGATATGTGTCACAAAATAATCAAATTAATTTAAAACCTATCCTTATCCCCTAATTTTCGATTTTTAGGATAAGAGGTTTAAGGTTTATCTATTTAAACAATTAAAGTTACCAAAAATAGAAAGCCTTCTAAACCTTACCTAAAATCACGCCAAGCAGGAGGGGAGGGGCTAGGGTTTTCAAAACCCTAACCCTAATTTTCGAAAAAGCCACATTAGGGTTTAGAAACAATAAACCCTAATTTACAGGATACAGTTATAGCAATTTAACAAGAAAACAAACCAAAAAGCTCTGATACCACTGAAATGTTTTCTGCAACTATGAACTAAAATTCCTAAGTTCACATGCAACCTATATAGATCTAAGTTTTCTTCTAGTTAAACATATAACAAATCCTAGAAGGCCCAGAAAATATAAACTAAAAGGAAAGATTAAGAAAAACCAACCTCTATTGAAACTTGGAAGCAAAGCAACAGAAATCTATTGCCTCAAATACAGTCACACCCTAGCTGGTAGTCTTGGCCGACAATCCTTGGGAGAAAGAGAGTCAAAAAATCGCAGGTTTAGGGTTTGTGAGCCTCCCTATTTATAGGCTCCATGTGGTTATCAGATAAACGTGACAGATAAATCCTTTTGAATTCGAATTAAGATAATCCATTATCTTAATTAATCAAACCATATTTATCTATATATTATCATCGAATATATATATATATATATATATATATATATATATATATATATATATATATATATATATATATATATATATATATATATATATATATATATATATATATATATATATAAAATTTTCGGCCAACCACACTCACTCACACTGTCACTTACTCAACTATTGAATAATTACAGTTTTAGTCCCTGCACCTTTAATTAATTAATTTAACTACCAAATTAATTCCAATTAATTCCAGAAAAATTTCTAATTAATTATTATAGTTTCTAATTAATATATTATCACTTAAATATATTAATAAACTATTTATTTAATTTCTATTGTTTTATTAATCACATAATAAATCAATCTTTCTCTCTACCGGACTTTCTACCAATCCTCCAACTATGAGGGCAACCCAAATGGACTATGCTACTATTAATTAGATAAATACTAATGATTAGTCATGGCTTAGACACCTAATCCAACACAAACAACTGCACAGGTTCTGATACCAATTGTTGGAACCGGAATCTAAGTAAAATGCGGAAAGTGAAAATGAGTTTGGAAACAGGAAAGGTTTCGGAACTCCTGGACAAGTCTGAAGACTTGAATAGTGAATACGGAAAGATGAACAAGTTCAGAAACTTGATAGTTTACTTAGATGGATCTTATAGCTCAACAATAAAAATGCACAAATAGTTAAGAATATGGAAAGATTAAGAGAGTAAGATTGAATGACTAGAAATGGAAAGAGTAAAGCAAGAACATATATGAACAAGACATGATATGATGGAATGAGAGGATTTATATATATCAATAAAGATCGTTACAATCAGTTCTCAAACCATAAAGACTAAATGAAGAGGTGGTCTCCCTTTTATAGTGCAAGGGAGGACCACAGGATATTATCCTAAGGACTGAAGAAGAGACAACACGTCTCTTTTCAGTCAGATAAGATGGTTCTAAATAATAAAATAATACAATGTCAGACTAGGGAGGCTATGCTAGAATATAAATAATACAATCAATACAAGCAACATGCTTCTAGGAGAACACGCCCAATCTAGCCTAATCATTCTATATAACTTGAAGTGCTTATCTTTTTATCTTATCTTTATATTCAGTCTTCTACTCTTTTGATGTTGACCGAAGTTAAGATTTAACTTTGGTATAGCTGATTGCTGAATCCAATAGGCTTCGGAAGTTACGTGATTTGCTAAACCGAAATCCAGGGGTGGATTTCGATGTCTTGACATTTCTGATCTAGGTAACTCTGGAACTTGGACTTCTGATCTGGAGCATGCTTCTGAGTGGGTTCGGAACATGACTTCCGAACTTGCTTCATATGCCGAGGCTTGTTGCATGGTTCCGAAATCCAACACTGTATTTCGGTATAGTATATTTCGGACACACACACACATACACACACACACACACACACATATATATATATATATATATATATATATATATATATATATATATATATATATATGTGTGTGTGTGTGTGTGTGTGTGTGAGATTATAAATAAGTGCACTCAGACTGAATCATATTCATTGATAAATAAAACACAATTCCGAACATACATTCATCAAAGCAAACCATTGTTTCCAGCATTCAAGACTTAACACATTCCATCAAACAAAGTAAACAAATAAACAGACCACCAAATCAATTGTTCAAATACCATCAAAAGAAACATTCAAATCAAACTCCGAGTTGGTCAACGACCCGGCTAACACTAACAATTTTGTAGATGGATACTATAGACCGTTTATTCAATAACCCGAGGAAAGTGGAAAAAATGAAAGAATTCATGCGACAATTGCAACAAGAAGATGATAATGGCGATAACAATGATGAAAAAGATGGTAATGACGAGTAGTTTTTTTGGATAATGTCGAGTAGTTAATGTTTTATTTAGTATGTTGAGACATGTTATGGATTGTGTTATTTTTTTGGATCATATAACTTTTTGTGGATGTTTAAAATTCTGCATTTTCTGTTTTTTTTGGATCATATAACTATTTGTGGTTGTTCTGCATTTTCTGGAATGGCTGAATTGATTAAGATCTTATGTATTAGGAACTTAATGAAATTAAGGTAAATAAAATAAAAAAGGAAAAACCTATTAGGGGCGACATGCGTTAATAGTAGCGATAAGTGTTAGCAACGAACTTTTTAGAGACGGAATACTTAATGGTGACGAAACCTTTAGTGGCAACATGGAAGTATTAGCGGCGACATCTTTAGGGGCGACACCTTTAGGGGCGACCTGTAAGCATTAACGATGAATCATTAGCAGCGACGTTTTTAGGGGCGACATGTCGCTGCTAATGCTTTTAGGGTGGAGGGAGTAATACACACTAAACCCACTCGCCACGTCAGTTTTTCTCTCTCCTCTCACTTTCATCTCTCCTCATTTTTCACCAATCTTTCACTCATGGAACCAGTACCCACTGAACCCACTGAACCCACAATGCCACATCAGATATTCGATTTTTAAATGCATTTATTAATTTAATAAACGAATTTTAACATTTAATTTAATATTATAAATAATAATAAAATGCGATCAATAAAATAAAAATCACAAATAACATTAAACTAAAAAGTCAAATAACATTTAATTAAAAAAACACACCATTAAAAAAATTAAAAACAGCCTAAATACGATAAATTTATTCCTAAATACGAGAAATTTAATCCTAAATACTAGAATCTAAAAAAAACCTAGGTGTCTTTTTCATAACATTTCACGCTTCTGTGTGCGTGAACTCTCTGTTATGTGTCACTAGATACTGTTGTAGGGCTTGTTCCACAACCTCTTCGTCGGTTGTCCCGTTTGGTCAGTTGAAAGATATGTTGACGTAAATTTGGTTAAATTGTACCATTTTTCTGTTCATATCTTTCCATTTAGTGTTAAGCTGATGGTGACTCCGATAATGAACCGTGCCCAGAATTGTGTGGAACTCTTCCTGCACACGAGTCCAGAATACTCGGAAGGATGTCGTATCCGTTTCTTCGGTGACAACGACCCAGGATCTTGTCAAAGCCACCTCTTCTCTTCTACCAAGAACGAATCATCATATTTCCGTTGGCTACCATTTTTTGAGAAAACAAAAGAGAAATATTTAGAAAGAAATTAGAGAATGGTGTGAAAGGTTAAGAGAATGGTGTGATTTTTTTAATGGGTAGAGAGGGGGGGGGGTATTTATAGGGGTGGGTAAAAATTTATTTTTGTAGTATTAATTTTTTTTTTACAAAAGGTGCAAGATGATCGGGTTCACCATCACCCACACCAACCCAAACTACTCGAAACCGATGAAACCGAAGGGGAGGGGGCACCAGTACCTGAGGTACCGGGGGTACCGCACCCCTCTTGAGTCGAGCCTGCAATGATCCCGAACATTACTCCGTCAAGCCTTAGGGGCGACATTTGAGGTTATTAGGGGCAACATTTGTCGCCGCTTAAAAGACTAATTCTTGTAGTGCACTTGGCCAAAATGTCAAATCTAATCAAGATGTCATTGTTGGAGGATATTTTAACAATTGGACAGATTTATACATCATTTTACGTTACTTCAACCTTTTCCCACATCTATCATATCTCGCCATTTATTCTTTTCCCCATTATCCTAGTATGATAATGCACTTTCATTTGTTTTGCATATTTATGGTTTCCACGTTTTGTGTATAAAATTGCATTAAGATTCCATATTTTCATTAACATTAAAGATCACAAACTTAATAAAGACTTAGGTGCCACACCACACTTTTTGGGACCATGTCAGAATTGGACTTGGTTCACCTATAACTGGTATGTACCTACCAAAAATAAAGATAAATTGCAATATTGCATAGATGAAGTTGTGCTTACTAACATGGATGGATTTATTCAAAACAATGTAATAGAGAAATGAATGATACAATATATGAAATCATAAATCACGTCTGTTCAACCCATCATTGTTTGGTTCATCGGAGGTGTCATTGCTGGGTATTGCTGCAATTGTTGGTTCCGCGACATGTTTCCTTGCCAACCTGTAACGAAGAAATCCATACATATAATCTTTTTTCTAAGCTCTATCGCATGAAAAAATGGTATTTCAAACCATGGATTACAACTTTGAAAAACAATAATTTGTTATTATTCAAGAAAATTTTAAAACTAGGATTTCGATCATGAAAACCCAATGCATACTAGAGATATGTTTTTTAAGATCTGTTTAAATGTTTAAGGTGGAAAACTAGATATTTTATAAAGATACATGGTTGTGCCTATGAAAGTATATAATGCCCTATATTAAATATTTAAATATAATGCCTAGTTTTCAAATGTTTCACTATGTTATTGAACTATATCATTTAAATGCAGCTTAACATACTGCTATGGAGACATAATTTTTTTTAAACTACGACCTTATATAGTATCAAACAATGATGATTAATGACATACAATTAAATGACGTTTTATTGTATTTGGTTGGAAACTAAAACTCAAATTAAATTTCTAATAAATGTTTGTGTTTTTTAATGTAAAGAAAATGGTAAGTAATTGGTATGTACTAAAATATTTGATTTTTTTTCTAAAATGAAGTTAAACAAACGCCACGATATGCTTCCAAACAAATTCCTTTCATTTATAAATTCACTATACGAATATTCACGCATTGTGCAGAATAAAATTATATAATTAAATTCTTTACGTATACATATTGAAAATAAGAATGTTATTGACGTTAACTATAAAATAATAACTCTTGCATTAAGTTGATATATAACTTTTTAATTATTTTTAATTGATGTATGAAACATTGTTTGTAAGTTAACGTAATGCAATTTTTTTTATTTAATTAAAAACCACTTATTTAAAAAAATGAAATTATAATAAAGAATAGGTTTTTGATATTTTTTTCCTTTAATTTTACTTGTCCTTCTACATGTATAGTATTTGAACTTGGTTAACTATTTTAAAAAATTGTCTTTGAATATATTTTTAAGTTTATTTAATATTTTGATTCATGTTTTGGATTTAACATGTAAATTAACAAATAAAGTGTTTTATAATGATAATTTAGAAAACACATCACTAATAAGATAATATTTTACATTTAGTAACACATTTAAATTAATAAATTTATTATATTAAGTTGGAAATTGAAAGGTAATAGAGATTTTAAATACATATGGTGAGAGGAAAAATGCCTCATTTATAATATATATATATATATATATATATATATATATATATATATATATATATATATATATATATATATATATATATATATATATATATATATATATATATATAAATATATATATATATATATTAATTGTTGGATTTTTGCAAAAACAAAAGCAATTGCACAGTATTTATCAAACCAATTTGACTTAACAAAAATAGAAGTGTTTTATACATTTGTTTAATTAATTAAATAATTCTATTATTCTTGTCAATCAATTAACACATTATTCTAGAAGAGAAAAAAATATGAAATAATTTGTTTCGTAAAAGTTCAATAGATTATTCATAATTTTAGAATATCTAGCACCTTTAGTCTCGACCATTTCAGTTTTAATTTGTTATCAATAATCTATGTTTTCAAAAACTAACAAACAAAGACAAATAAATTCGTTATTTAAATCAGCCGATTGTGTCTATAAAAAATTCATTTAAAATATGCAACAAGTACAATACCTAGAGCAGGGTCCAAGCCTTGGGCTTTGAGTTCTCGGTATTCTTGGCAAAGTGCACACCACTCACAAAAGCAATGTGTCACCCAGTCGGGTGCCGGAGTCTCCATCAAACCATAACGGTTCCTAATTTTGGTACGATATGAACATGACATAATGCATGGAATGCCGATAAATGCAGCGATTAGACCGTATATAAGTCCGCTTGTCGCACATGCTACAAAAGAACAATGAGAAATCAACCAAATGCTTTCATTTGTGACAGAAACAAGTCCTTAATTATAAGCCCAAATGCCTTCATGCAAGAGGGGACTCAATCAAGTTTTTATCGGTTGGGCTTTTACACGTGACCAAGTCAAGCCAGACGAAATACGTGTAGTTGATAAGGGTGAAAGGACACTTATCTCTTTTGCACAGAAGATAATTAAGTGTTCGTCTGTAGTACCTTTTTCCGCAAAATAAAAATATGAAATCTTTTTGTTTACCAAAATCTAAATCCAGTTATCTTTCCTATGTACCCTAAATATAGTATAAATCTGTTATTTTTGTCTTTTGTCGTCGTGTGCAAAGAAAATGGGCCATACTAAATGATATGAATTACAATTTCTATTTTAGCTTACAAGTTTGGCCGTTGTCAACAATCTCTGCAATCTGTCCGAAAGTGATGCATGGGAAACATGCTGTTATAATCGCTGTCAATGAACAAATAAAAAAATGTGATGAACTTGTCATATCAATATCATGTTCTTTATTGCAACTCCAATACCACACCTAATCCTATTTTCAATATCATCTATCCAACCCAACAGCATTTCTTGCACCATTTTGGTGTAAATGAATTATATAATACAATATTGGTAGTATACCTTCCTTTATATCAAAATGGTGTCAAACTTTAGTTTTGGTCCTTCAAGTTTACTTTATACATTCCTATTTTATTTGATTTGATTGGCCAGTTATATTTCCCGTGTAATTATTATTAAATTTAATATATTAACTAATCGTAAATATAATATTTAAACATTATACAAATTGAACTAATTATATATGAGCAATTTTTTGATTTTAATTTGGTGATCATATATTTAACGAAATTATTGTAAAAGATTGAATTAACACAAATTTTTCAAAAACCTAATAAAATGAAAGGTCAGTTTGGACAATATATAAACATTAAAATTGACCTAGTAAACTCCAACATCTTAATTCTTTTTTGGGTTTGTCCATTTTGTCTATAATTAATAACATTTTATTTTACACCCTTGTCATTTTTAGATTTTAATTTTTTATTTGTTATTTAGTTGATCAATTCAATTAAGTATACAAAATAGAACATATATATATATATATATATATATATATATATATATATATATATATATATATATATATATATATATATATATATATATATATATATATATATATAATTTGTTTCATCAGAAGGTAATTCTCAAAAATTTTAAAATAGTAAAAACACCAAAGATTAAAAATACCGCGGTTAACATATTAATGAAAGCTAACGTGACAAAATAAATAAGTATTTTGAACTTTGAAGATTATTTGTTGGATGCTCTAGTTCTATATTATTTTAAAAAATTATACCAATCAATAATTGTTTGATAGTTTTATAATACCATTGTCGAATATTTTTAATATTTTCTTGTTATTCTAACATTATAAAACCCATAAAAATGCACACATACAATAGACGTAACCATCTAAATATCATCGATATTTTCACAATACACATTTACTATTCAATAATCAAATAAATTTTATTTTAAAATTTCTAAAGAAAATTAGAAACTGAAAAGAAATTATGGACATATCTAAAATAGGAGAAATCCTGAATCTTATTGACATTTATATGGTTTATAATTTCTAAATAATACAAATATGTAAGCCCGTTTTATTTTCATTTAATGGTCTAATACAAATATACAAGTTAAATTAACAAACACGTTTGTGGATCTAGTTATAATCATATTAGAACGTCTAAAAATAGGATGTTTTTAAATACACTTTAATTTAAGATATATTAGTATCAATATTTATAATTATTAGGTAATGATGTTTATTAATCACTCAATAGTATTTAAAGATTTATTAAATACATCAATAAAAAATGATCAAAATATAAATGTATTCAAATGTAAAAAAAAGGAAAAAAAAAAAAAAAAAAAAAAGTTCCCTTTAAGTATAGGGGATAGATTTCAAACACCTAAAATTCTATAGAGTCTACAATATAAATGGTGCTAAGTAAATTTCTATTGTGGACCACACACATCATCCAATCATAGGATGTATTTTAAAACGTTTAAGAATAATAACGATAAATTTCAAATACTTCAAAATTTATGGAGCCTACAATATAAATTGTGTTAAATAATTTTTTATGATGGACCACACACAAACGAGCTTCCTCTATGATGACGGAAGTTTGAATTAGAGTTGAAAGGATTGACGATAAATTGAATGGCCAAGTTCAACAGGTTACACAAATATTCAATTAATCATATTTTATAATATTTATTGTATAATTAATGCTTTATTATACTTTTTTTTATTTAGTCGAGAATATTATTTGATATACTATTATTTAGTATATTATAACTTTTTATCATACTTTTTAAATCAATAATATCTGTTAATAGTTTTAGTTAAATCAAGTTTTTTTATTTACTGACTGTCTGTTTTTAATTATGATTAATATAATATTTGAATTTTATGAAATATTTTTGATATCTTTTATAAGATATTTAGATAGTAATAAAATAATACATATAACATATGAAAAACTGATCGTAACTTATAGAAAAAGATCATGACATGATATGACAATATGCTAAACTTTAGGAAATTGAATAGATTAAATAAGTTGTATCATGTATGGGTTCCCAGAAAATAAAAGTTCCAAAAGAAACTAAATATTAACTTGTTAAATTTTGTAGACTAATATATTGGTTTATAATCTGGGAGCTGGAGTTGAAATTACCATTTTCTGGATCATCAGCACAATCGAAGAGACCATTCCTCCATCCCAGAGTCGGAGCAAGATATTGAGTTCCTACAGCAATCCCTTCCGGAGGACCCGTTTTCACCGGCGTTTGAAACCCAGCCGGCCCTCCGTAGTTCGCGACCTGCGGTTGAGTACTAGAAAATGCATAGTTGTAAGTTTGAGGAGTGTAAGCTGGTTGATTACTAGTTGGTTGAGGCGGAAACTGAACGGGCTGCGGCTGAGGTGGAAACTGAACAGGCTCCGGCTGAGGTGGATAGACTACCGATGACTGTTCAGGTGGGTACGTTTGTGGTTTCTGCGGCGGGTAAGCAGCAGGTGGGGGGATACTTTCAGGCGACTGAGGTACGAATGACCGAGTGGAATGCGGGTGGCTCCGATTCTGATCAATATCAGCCATATACGTATCTGCTTGAGGAGCAGGTGGTGGGGTTGATAGTGGGTTTTCATGGTTGTTTGGGTAGCCTTGTGGTGGTGGTGGAGGTTGGTGTGGGGTTTGATCGGTGGATTGAGCAGGTGGATTTCCGTCAACTCGGCCCATCTTACTAGGAATTAGATGTTAGATCCGCAGACTTCTGTTTAGGTTGGTGCAAGGAAACAAACACACGAAGACATTATATAAGAATCAATGAAGTACTGGCAGAGACGTGGTCGAGTACCTCTTTCATGTGGACACAAACCAGCAAGTTGACAAACAAGTAAGTCGATCAACACGCCATTTTAATAGTTGACTACATATATATAGAGTAAATTACACTTTTGGTCCCTGTGGTTTACCAAAACTAACAGAATGGTCCCAACTATTAGATTTTCACTATATGGGTCGCTAACGTTTGCAAAATCCAACAAAAAGGCCCCTCTTATCATTACCGTCATCTATATATCGTCAAACCCCCCCACATGTGCCGATTACGTGGGGGTATTTCCGTCCTTTCGCAATAGGGTCCGTATCAAGTTATTAAAAGCGGGAAACTGATTGTCATTTACTTCAAATGTCTAATATAATCAATACACACATTTGGTGTGGTAGAACTCGAAGAAGCGACGAAGCATGTATGACCATATGCATACATGGGACGCAAGCGAGTCTGTGTACATCATGGACAAATCTTAATCCAGGCGATTTTGGAGATGTAGTCGATGTGGCTTTGTAGGTTGGTCGGACCCTCCAATGTGTCGAAGATCGATGATAATAATTACAGGCTTGTTGCAAGGGAGGTGGATGCATCTGGAGGAAATAGATCGACTTGAAGGTGAACTCAGGGTAGCTCGATGGTACAAAATGGTGGTTGTTGTTTCCTGGATGTTCTTCATCATCTACTGGATGTTTACTACATTTGAGTAGGTTTGGGTTTTATGGTTTTCGTTTACTGTAAGTCTAAGGGGGTTGTAGTGTTTCTTCTTTTTGGGGTGTTTAATCTTGTTGTTTATCGGAATATTTACTAGTATTGGTAGAAAGTATTAGTTAACCTTTGTGCTGCCTTTTGATCTATGATCCGGTTTGTTTGGTGTATTGAAGCTATCAATGAATGTTAATTACATTTGTTAGCAATTATGTATGCTCACAAGGTCATGCTGTTATTTACGTCATTTGTATCAATAAGTATCGTGAGTTGGTTGTAGACGATAAAACAAGTGACATTGTCATTAGTTAATGTTATTTTAGAAGCCTCGTTTTAGGTAAGGTGATTAAGTTAACCGAAAGTATGATCAGCAAAAACTTTATGATCATTCATCATAAGTTATAAAGGTAACATAGGACCAGTATACGTAAATTGGTGTTAAACCAACTTTGGGCAACGAACTTATGTACTTAACTAAATATGTACAACGTAGTTCTATAAAACAAAAAACACAAAACTTTATGAGGCAGGCCATTTGCAAATGAACTTGTAAACCAACACGCACCATAACAAACACACAAACAATACAGATTGTTCACAATGTACGTTACAAAGCACACCAAATAACAAATGTCAAATGTCTTTAACATAATACAATATCTTAGTTTAGATGACAGAACATAATGTCTTTAACATAACACACCGAATGACATAGACATAACTGAAACTGCTTGTTCATAAACTTAACCATTTGTAACAAATACCAAACATTAAGCATTACCACTCTTGAAAGCTTAATCACTTGTGACCGACCCCTTTCCCTTGTCAGCTTCTCCCTTGCAAGATCTCGATTTATGACCTGGATTGTTACACTTGCTACATGTGACGGTTACGTATTTCTTTGACAATTTGTAGGGGCCCTTTTTCTTTTTACTGCTTTGTGAAGTAGATTCATTTGGACCCCTCTTTTGCTTCACTTTTGGTCATCCTACCTTTTACAACAATAACAAGTATACAATTAATTAGATTTATATATCTAATCTGAAACCCAATACAATGCTTATTGATGTAGTTACCTGAGTGTGATGTTTTGGGTGAACCAATGTCGTAGGCCAATCCTATTTTGGCCACAAATTAGGACCATTTATTGGTTCAATTGTAAACTTGTACATACTATTCCATGTTTCTAATTTGTAACATGGATGCACCATCTCCTCAGGCTGTGGCACTTTTTCTCCATGTGACGCCTTGTCCCACAATGCAGCAACATCATGCTTGCAAGGTATGCTAGTCAATTCCCATTTTCGACAACTGCATTCCTTAATCCTCATGTCCACAACAAACTGCTCCCCAAATTCCGTAGACACTTGATACTTATCATTTCCATTAAAAATGCTTCTACATTTTGAAGCCTCTTCTTTGATTTTATCCATCAGTGCTTGGGCTGTTGGGGTTAGCAATCCTTCACATTTGGCTATATTCTTTTGGACAGTGACAATTCTTTTCATCATATACTCACGAATATACTCCAAACAAGATATTATCGGTCTGTCCCGACCCTCCACAATCTTTGAATTAAAAACTTCACAAACATTATTCAATAGAATATTTGAATGACAACGACCTACACAATATATTTTAGATAAAAATATGAAAGTGTATTTAATTCAATTGCACTTGATCATTTCAATATAAATTATAAAATGCTAAAAATTTTACCTATAAAAGAACTCCTACTCCAATGCTCTGGTGGGATTTTGTTCAACCATTCGAATGCTTCTTTGTTCACAGGTTTTAACTCGTCTATTGCAGATTTGAAATGGGGTTTTGTAGTTGCTCAGGCACATTTCCACAGTAGATCCTTAATAGGTTTTCCCTTCCAATGGAGTTTCATGTTCTCATGAATGTGACGAACACAAAATCGATGCTCAGTAGAAGGAAAAACCTTAGCTAGTGCTGGGACCAAGCCCTGATTGTTCACAATTTAAGAAAATGTTAACCGATGTAACAGTAAAACAACGATAACTTATAACCGAATAACATTATGTTGTACCTTTTGTCGGTCACTTATGAAGGTGAAGTTCGTCTTTGGCCCAATTTCAAGATCATCTCCTAAACATTCCAAAAACCAAGACCAGGAAACTTTGTTTTCAGCCTCCACTATTGCGTATGCGACTGGGTATATGTCGTTGTTGCCATCTAGTCCGACTGCACTTAATATCTGTCACACCCCGACCGAGGCGGCGGAACATGCCGGGCTGTGTGACTAAGTTCTTGGATCACAGGCAATTGAATATATAGTACAAGTACAACAATAAACCAAAGGATAGTTTTATTTCATCTTGAAGTTTGAATACATGGTTCTTACAAATAATAATAGTAGAGTACATGAAATGCCTTAACAAATATAACAAAACTAGGTTGCCTGAAATCTGTGAAGATTTCCATCTTCTGAAATTCTCATTGATTTCCTGAGAATACATGTAGTTTTGAGGATCAACACAAGGTTGGTGAGAGTTACAGGTTTTCTGCTAAACACAGCACTGATACTTTTAAAATAACTAAAAGTATTCCTTTTGTAAGTATAATCATACTTGTAAATGAGTTTGTAAAGAGTTGCTGAAAATCGTAAGTAATACCATACTTATAAATGAATTGTATAGAGTTTTTGAAAACCATAAGTAATACCATACTTATAAATGATATGTACGTTTATGAGAAAACCATCAATGCGTATAGTTGAGTCCTATAACCGAGCTATTCGACTGAAATGTACCCCCCTACAATGCTTCATGGACGTCGTAGTAATGAAAAAAAATAAGTATCACCTACATCGATTTGCAAGTCGAAGTTGTAGCTAACAACCATAGGTGGGGGTGTCAACCCGTATAGATCTATACATATGTATCTCGCTCTGCTTGATTAACGGTTATAGTAGTGTGGGGTCTAGGTATTTCTACTTAGTTATGAATAATGTCTCACTATATAAGCCATTGATAAATGTTGGATAAACAAGTCTCATCCCAAAATGGTTTTTGTTATAAAAGCCGAGTATGTTGATAAGTACATACGTAATAGTGTACAATACTCGCTTGTTGAAAACATTTTATAAAGCTATAATAACATTTATAAAACTTGATATGAAATTGGTAAATGTTTATATTGCACATGTATTCTCCTCCATAATATATAAAAACATAGACAAAGGGGCCGTAACACTCACTTTTGAAGCGTGAATTCAGCTTAGATTCGAGAATAATCGCGTTCGAGAAACACCGCGAAATAACACCAACGAAGACTTAAGCGGCAAAGGGGCAAAGGGAGAGAGGAAGAAAGCTAGATGCTTGGTGAATTGGTGAAAATAAATGAAGAAGATGCATCTTATTTATAGGGTTGAAAATCACTATTCGTCACTATTCACGTCACTATTCACGAGGTAAGCGCTTACATAATCATTACGCTATGCTTTCCGATTTTATAATTAGTATTATTTTTTAGACCAGAGAATTGTTGAGCCGAGTGCACAGATTCTAGAAACCTAAACAGATAATTTTTTCGAGTTGCAGAACATCGGGAAATCGCGTTTAAATATTGCGTTCATTTATCCGCAGTATCCGATTATTTGACTTTTATAAATATTTTTACTAAAAATATTTCGAGTATGGAATCCAATAATAGACCATAGTCTGAGTCCAATAATGTTCTCGGAATTTCCATATGAGGTGCGCAAGTACCTCAACGGATCGAAACGATTTATGTAGTTAAAGAAAATCAGTGTTACACTGGTTTGTTTTGGCTTGTTTTCTTATAACAGTAGTAACTTTTGCATATGAGCTCCGTTTTGAATGTTATTTATATTTCCAGAATCAGGGAAACATGTACTCTGAGGTTAGATTGCTTGTTTTGTTTCACAAATGGTTAATACTTATTTTCAGTTTTTCAGACGTATTAACTAGGGTTTCAGTTTGTGCTTGAGATATTCCATTATAGGAAGTAAGATTTCATCTCGTATCTTATTTTAATCGCAATGACACTATATTTTCCAAAGTATGCATTGAAGCTCAAAAGGTTTGGTTATAAAGAGGTTTGCGGTGAATTAACTGTTTATAGTTCTAGGTATAAATTTCCGGGATGTCACATTACCTCCCCGTTAAAGGAATTTCGTCCCGAAATTATTTCATAACATAACACTTTTGCTCGATCGTGTAGAAGTCACACGGGTCGTGTTTTTCAGTTACTGTAGCATCTTGTAGCATCAAGTGGACTTACACGGGTCGGGTTTCGAAGCACGGGTCGGATTTTTAAAAGTTAACGATGCTAACTTTAAAGGTTAGTGTCCCTAACCTGCTTCAGTGGGGTTATTTGGACAGCTTTCCTCATTTACACCATTTACGAACCAAAATCCTCCTAGGTTATTTTCATAGCAAAAGGTGCAAAATTTGGTCATTTTGATCAAGGATTTTGTGTAGTAAAAGTTTGTGGAGGTTCGATTTAACACCCGAAATGCATTCTCTAGTTCTTAATTCACAAGGTTAGTTATTTTGAGTTTTAGGGTTTCAAACTCTAGATGTCCAAATCTGAAAGTATGCTTCAATTCATCTCATGTGTTGTTAGTGGATTGCTAATATATGTTGTATTAAGTCCTCGTTGCGAATATTGTGATGTTTTAACGATTGATTTGGTAAAACCGTGAAATTGGGGGTTTCGGTTTGATAGCATATGATATTCACTAATTGTGATTTGTATTAGCTATTTATTTCTTAATCATTTGAGTTAAGTATTCTGGAAATGCCTGAGGATGTTTAAGATATGATATGTGATTTCATTTTACAGTTGATACTCGTAGGATGGAAGGAAGTACGTAAGATACAGGTGGACCACGAGATGCACCTATGCCAGGTGAGTAGTTCTAATTCATTATTTATGATTATATTATGATATAATTGAATTAACTGTAAATCTTAATTGATTAAGATAATCAATTTGTACGAGTTATACAATGTTGAGAATTTCCTATCATAAACGAGTACTTGGTGTGATTGAGAACTCTAAGTGACTGGGATAATTAAAGAGATTGAGATCAATGATGTTTTATTTTAGTAGTCGTTGAGAAATGATGAAATGATTTACTAAGTCTTAATTATTTTCTCATTGAGCTTAGTTAGCTCATAAAAATGGTTATGTTGTATGTATTATGGGTGACAGGGGCAAGAAGATTGCAGAGGGATGAATGACTTAACTTGGGGCAAGACTTTTGGACTTTTTGTGAACTATGGCATGCTCTTTTGTATAGTTTTGTAAAAAATGGTCTTTTGTAACCTAGTTTTGGGACATATTTGTATTAAGTAATCGTGTTTATGATAACTGCTTGTGCTTTTGTTTCTTAACTTTGATTACATTATTAAACACTTTTGGTTATTAGAGTAATTGTTTGTGTAATTTGGAGATAGGAAAATGGGAGTTACATGGAGGGATCCACATGTATCCCTTCCTTGCTGACTCCGTGTCCTAAGAAATCCACCTTTCACATCAAAATTCACATTTTTAAATAAGTACTGAAAATTCTTTGAACTATTTCCGCTATCAAGAGATATACATTTTTTTATTAAAAAAAAGTCTTTTCATTATCTTGTCCTTATCGGATTTAAGCAGCGAATGTTGAAAAAAATGGCACTTAGGGTAATGGAAATGTCGCACCTACTATAGATGTTTTGAATTTCGGTAGTAATAACGGGGGTTGTCCTTTCAGTTCTAGCTGTAAGATATTATATAAACGGGTATGTATCATCATTTGTATCTAAGATTCTTTTCAGTCTCATTTTTTTTTTACTACTAGTTTATTCTTATATAATCTCAGATTTCCAAATCGAGGTATGGAAAACAGATCTCCTATGGAAAATTTTTCAGACACTGAGTTAAATTTTTTAAGGGAAGAGGGTACCTCCCTATCGTTTAATCAGATACCTCCACTGGAGTTTGGTAATTATAGTATCCTAAACTCCTTTTAATTTCTTATTCCTTTCTCTAGCGTTTTGATTTTTGTTTTAAATTATGTGAGGTATAGATTTTCCAGATATATTACCGCTGGATCAACTTCAAGATGATCCTGAAGTTTTTCCTCTGATGGGTATTCTCCCTGAAGATCCACTGCCTTTAAATGAAGACATTGCTGTTGGGCAATCTCAATATATACTTCCAGGTTAATTCATTTTGTTAAGCTTTATGTTTGTTTTGCTTGATTATCTAACATACGTTATACACAGATCTATTCGTAGATGATCTTACTAATGATAATCTAAGCAAGAACGTGCCCACACTGCATAGTGGAGTAGATCTAACAAATCAGGGGTTTCTAACTCACATTCAAAATCAGGATCAAATACAGTCGATCCATGATGACACTATCGGGTTCGCTTCAGCGAATCCTGAGTTTAAGGGTGGTTTTCAATATCAGGATCACCTTCAGATAATTCAAATGAATCTAGAGGGATTTAAAAATCCTGGGTTCATGGTTGAAAATCAACCATTACTACCGACAACAAGTACTAATTTTACTGAACCAAAGTTTATCTTTGGATCAGCAAATCAGGATCATGCTCAAATGATCCCGAATTATAATAGTACAACCTCATTTAATTCTTTGAGTCAAAGAACCACAGTAATTGGCAGTGGAAGTGGTTCTAGACATGCGTTGAGTAAGGAAACAATATCCATGCATTTTGACAAGCCCATTTTGCAAGCTGCAATGGAACTCAACGTTGGATCAACACAGTTGAAGCAACGTTGTAGGAAGTTAGGCATCAAAAGTTGGCCTCGACGACAGATTATGAGTCTACAAACTCTTATTAACCATACTCAGGTTAAGAATTGTATTTCTTTCTCCACAATTTTAATACCATGAGATTGTAATGACTGAAAGTATTTATGAAACAGGAATTGGATAATAATCCTAGTAGAGCAGACGTAATAATTGGTCTAGAGAACGAGAAAAGAGCAATAGTCGAGGGTTCCAGTTCGAAGATAACTGATACCACAAAGAGATTGAGGCAAGATGCCTTTAAGGCTGTTTACAAGAAAAGAAAGGTTCAGAAGACGGAAGAAGCTTCATCAGGGACCCATACACAGCAGCAATCTCTGCCTTCTGTTTCTGCTATGAGTGGTTTTAACCATGATTTTCTCAAGACCATAAGTGAAGAGAACCCAGAAGACTTGGAAGGTGACATAGCCCGCCTTCGGCTTTCAGATTGAATTTCTACCAATATTAGTTTAATGGAACTGTTGGTAGGAATGATGGTAGGTTTTCGATAATAGTTATTGGTCAGGTATTATCAAAATATCAGGTTGACTGTGCAAGGATAGGGGCAGATAAAGTGTCTAAATGTATGGTTCTATAGTATTATAAAATATTCCTATAGTATTTTAGCTTCATATTCTATTTTAGAGTTTCTTTGTATATGAATCTTGGTAAGTTTTTAGACTTGTTGTTCACTACGATTATTCCTAAGTACATGTTAGTCACACATTGGACCAATATAGTTGATCAGGCTCTATCTATCCTAGGTATGATTACATAATTACCTAGGCCTACTCGTAGTGTTCAACTCATCTTATTACTTTTGTATTGTTCTAATTATGACACTGCTCTACTATGTAGGTACTTATACTTTATAACAATATCATTGTATGTTAAAAGTATACTTTGTACGAAATGTTTTAGAGAGTTTTAGTCTCATTGTATTTATAGTTGTATGTAGTGTTCTCATCGCGGGTCAGAGTATATATATAACTCCTATATATATTGTTGGTGGGGTTTGCAGTATTATTAGTTTTTGTTTTGTACCTCAAGACTATCAAATAAGGATCGGCCAGATGAGAAGTACCGGTGGGCAGGATCATTTTGGCATTAAAGCTGTTCTGAATCCAAAACCCAAGCGATAGTTCAAACTAGACACCTCACCCGTAAGTAGTCGAGAAGTAGTGTAATTAATAATAATACTTTTATTAGAAGTCTGTTGCTATAGTTGTATTCCTCTTTCGAGGATACGAGTTCTCTATAGCCAATTTAGCTCTGATACCATTCTGTCACACCCCGACCGAGGCGGCGGAACATGCCGGGCTGTGTGACTAAGTTCTTGGATCACAGGTTATTGAATATACATTACAAGTACAACAATAAACCAAAGGATAGTTTTATTTCATCTTGAAGTTTGAATACATGGTTCTTACAAATAATAATAGTAGAGTACATGAAATGCCTTAACAAATATAACAAAACTAGGTTGCCTGAAATCCGTGAAGATTTCCATCTTCTGAAAGTCTCATTGATTTCCTGAGAATAAATGTAGTTTTGAGGATCAACACAAGGTTGGTGAGAGTTACAGGTTTTCTGCTAAACACAGCACTGATACTTTTAAAAAAACTAAAAGTATTCCTTTTGTAAGTATAATCATACTTGTAAATGAGTTTAAATATTGCGTTCATTTATCCGCAGTATCCGATTAGTTGACTTTTATAAATATTTTTACTAAAAATATTTCGAGTATGGAATCCAATAATAGACCATAGTCTGAGTCCAATAATGTTCTCGGAATTTTCATATGAGGTGCGCAAGTGCCTCATCGGATCGAAACGATTTATGTAGTTAAAGAAAATCCGTGTTACACCGGTTTGTTTTGGCTTGTTTTTTTATAACAGTCTTAACTTTTGCATATGAGCTCCGTTTTGAATGTTATTTATATTTCCGGAATCAGGGAAACATGTACTCTGAGGTTAGATTGCTTGTTTTGTTTCACAGATGGTTAATACTTATTTTCAGTTTTCAGACGTATTAACTAGGGTTTCAGTTTGTGCTTGAGATATTCCATTATAGGAAGTAAGATTTTATCTCATATCTTATTTTAATTTTAATGAATCTATATATTTTCCAAAATATGCTTTAAAGTTTAAAGGTCAGGTTACAAAGAGGTTTGCGGTGAATTGACTATTTATAGTTCTAGACCTAAATTTTCGGGATGTCACACCTAGGATTTGAAATAGTTGTTCAAAGATCATGGAGATCTTAGGTGGTTGCAGCCGATGGGTAAGGGGGGGGGGGGTGGGTTAGGTTTTTATAAAAATAGCAATATACTTATAAAAATAGGTGATTATTATAAAATCGTAACACGTTTTAGTGAAATTTTATAAGTTTTTGAAGAAATGAGGTTATAAATAAATATTATGTAGAAAAACATTGTCAAACATTTAATTAGATAGAAACATAACTCGTTAGACGATGAGATACGCGTTTAAGCGCAGTATTCTTCCGATTTCGCGATTTTCGGCATTTTACCGAAAATCGTATTTGGCTTTGAAATTAAATACTAGATAGTATTACGTTCCATAATATATGATTTGTTGTTCTATATTTGATGTTTAAGGCACCACATTTTGTATTTTGAGTCCAAACACTGTGTACATTTATCCGTTTACAGCGATTTAATTATTGTAACTTTCACATACGAACTCCGTTTTCGACGTTCTATATATCCACAGGTTCGTATTTACGAGTAGATCGTTTTATGAATATTATTATTCTCAAAATAATAATTGTACGATTATCGAATTTTTACGCTACAGTAGTTTATTGTCCGCATTTTCGACGTTTAATCGATAATTGTTTTGAATTAGCATACGTAGTGTTATAATATCTAATGATACATCGTAATATCATGGAAAATTACTTTTCAATATATGGTTTAACATACGCTTCGTTTGACTACAGTTGACTTTCGTTGACCAAAATTTACAATTGTCACAATTAACATACAATTTTATTGATTAACACCGTAAATTATTAACATATATTCGAGCCAAACTTTATTCTTCAAACCAATATGGATTCATTATCAATAATTAAACACATATATTCCACTTATGATTAAAAAATTAGATTACATACATTTTTATTCTTTCCGATTTATAAAATGGTTATGATTATATGACTGAGATTAAGTACAAAAGAGGCATTTTCAAAGTTGTTTAATTCGTTTCTTTTAGAATAATATATTAATATCCTTACTCTCGCTAAAATACTAGTTTAACTAATCTTTGTATATCTCTAGCTTCAAATAACTAGGGTGATGTATGCCTTTTTATTAGAAGCTTCAAACATTGACAGAGTGAAAGAGCATGTTACCTGAATTATGGGGAGAAACGAAAAATAAAGATTGACACGTGCATAAACACTAATTTGGCTATAAAAAATAATACGAGTGACCTTATAAGGCACATTAGAAGCATTAAATGATGGACAAAAGGAATATTTTGCAACTATCGAGATAAAGAGTGACATCCAAAGCAGTTTCAGTGTCAAACCTTTAAAGGAGCCTTTGCACAAAGATGAAATTCATAGAAAGAGACATATAAAGTAGAAGGATCGGAGAAACACGCCAAGACCTATCCCTTCTTTTTACCGGCGACCCTAACATTCCGGCGGCACCCTGTTCGTCCGGCGACGACGACTAGACCCCAAGCTTCCCGTCTATCGAAACATATCCCAACCCGACAAGCTTCAACCACCGACCTCCCTCTAATGAGTCGATCCCCAATATTACCCGTTTCATGCCTTGTCGGAACCGACGATATCATCGGAAGACATAACAGTCTCGCTCGAGACTTCACGACTTTAGCCCTATCAGATCATCATCTTTCTCGATCACTCGGTTCTAGCCACCACCATATCTCCTGCCACTCCTGTTTTTTCGACTTACAACGGTGGTGGTGATGGTTTAGTTGAGGAGATGGTCTGAAAAACAGCCAATGACGATGATGATGTGGAGGCAAGATGATAATGACTATGTGGTAATGGCTGTTGATGTAGAGTATGTTGAAGACGTTGAAGATGTTATTGATGGTGTTGGGGTGTTCCAGAAGGTATCGGCGGCTGCTATATGGTGTGGTGGTTGGAGTATGATTTAAGATGAAGAAGATTAGGGTTTATGTATAAGTGACATATAAAGAAAGCGAGATTTTAGGAGATGATAAAATACCCTAAAGATTTGTGACCATAATACCCTTATAGTCCATTTAAAAGTTACAATTTCATCCAATTACTTTTGAAAATTACACAAATTGCCGGTTCTGAATGGTTTTATACAAACTATGAACTAGAAAATTCCTAAGTTCACATGCAGCCCTAAATAAGATCTATGTTTTCTTCTAATGAACATATAATAAAAACCTAAAGGCCAACAATTATTTCTAAAGAATAAATCAGAAGAACCAACATTTGATTCTTGATCCAGAAGCTAGCAGCACAAGTGTCCTGCCTCAAATGGAGTCACACCCAAGCAATGGAGGAGAGAAGACAGCAGAGTTTCTTCTGGCAGAGAGAGTTGGCACAAAAAGGGGGAGCCAGGAGGTTCCTTTTATAGCCTCCTAGGGTTACAGCTGAAACCCTATATGAGCCTCCGTAGGCAAGCCTGTTGACCACTTGGACCAGATCTTTTAAACCCTAATTAGGGTTTCGAGATCCTTGTGGTGGCACCACAAATCTCGCCACTTTCAACCCCTAGAGTGGCCAGTCAATATTCAACTATTGAATAATTACAAAACCAGTCCCTGCACTTTTAATTAATTAATTTAATCACCAAATTAAATCCAATTAATTCTAGATTAATTTCTAATTAATTATTATAGTTTCTAATTAATATATATTAACACTTAAACATATTAATAAACTATTTATTTATTTCTATTGATTTATTAAACAATTAATAAATCAACATTTCTCTCTACTGACTTCTACATCAATCCTCCTGCTATGAAGGCAACCTAAATGGACTTTGCTTCAATCAACAAGATAAATACAAATATGCAGTCATGGCTTAGACACCTACTCCAACAGTTTCCCACTTGGATAAGTCCATGACTTTAATTTATCTTCTGATTAATAAACAACCTGCATCTTCCTAGAAACTGCTGACGAACTCTGACCCAGTCAGTTCTGTCCATAGATAAGTGATCATACGATCCTTCGTCCAACAAGATATTTTCAGACACGAGACATGGATTGAGATCAATCTCTGTCCGATACTCTGTATCCCGATTTCCGATTCTACTTGTGACTTTGAGACTTCTAATTAAATACATCAATTTAGTCCAGGCTGGCCAGCACTTTAGTCAACTTCAAAATCATCGAGAGGCCTACAGATATCTGTTTCCCATCAGGGTCAAGGAACGAATAAGCTTCGACTCATATGCTTGTGTCTTTTACTCATCAAAATCGCACATAACAATGCGTTTTATAACATTGAGTTACCGATGCGTTTACTCATTATCAATGCACAACCGACTCGCAAATTTCAACTCAGATGTCTTCGCTTCAAGATCATAGGATATTATCGTCTCAACATTGCTCGTGATGTAATTCATGAAGCAATCTATTGAGTGCGGGTTTATCCAATACTCAAATCTCTATTTCTAAGTACTCGTGAACGTCATAGCAGTCTTACTGCAATGTCTAACTCCTTAGACAATCTACAAACCAATTCACGGCAGTCTTCGTTCATACTCACTTCCCAAAAGTACGAGCGACTGTGGACCTTTGAATAATCAAATTATTCGGGAAGTGAAACATGCAAAATTGAAACATAAAATCTGACTCGTAGCTACTCTTGCTTATTACCAAGTCTCCACGAGGTAATCACCAAGTCGGATTTTTCATAAAACTATTATCGGCTTCTAGATTTCTTTTAAACTTTTAATTCATGTTTTATATCTATGTCTATATGACCTTTCACTCTTTCTATGTATCCAAATGTCATACATTGATACACTTTATCCAATCGGACATACTTCTGATGATAGCTCAATTTAGTCATATTATCATTCTCACTTACAACTCCATTCTGTGTACTGTGACTTTCCATGGTTCTTGGGATCTTTAGTCCACATGACTGCACCCTAAGACTACTTCGAGGTGTTACGATGTGTCGGTGACCCACACACGCTCCATCGGAATACCAACGAAACTCTTTAACCATTAAGTCCTTTTACTTATTTGAAACTCTTTTCAAATTACTATTAACATTCACCCAAATCATTTTTCAATGATTTCTCACGTATGTACAGAATCCATTAAGTATTCCCAGCCAGGTCATATACTGAGTCTGACTCACTATGCTATAAGCATTAAGTCATCAGGACATGTTTATGACACTTCTGATCGATCCAAGAAGCTCGTGGCATCTGATCTAATCTTATTTCAAACCCTTTTGGAATCTTAGGATTACTTATAATCCTTGTGTCATGACTTTTAATAACTATTTCCTTCCGGATACTTTTTCTCATGTATCTTGAATCTTACCAAGATCATGCTTACTACGGCTAGGTCTATACTGACGATAACATCTATCTGATAGATGTCTATGGATTATGTGAGTATGTTGCACCTTCTTTATATCTCTCATGCCAAATCATCACACTTTGCAATGATAGAAAACTTCTTTCCTGGGGCAATGCATCTTGAATCTCATCAAGATCGTCTTGGCAGAGTTTCGATCTATCTCATAGACGTTTATAACCACCTGAGTATGCCGTATCTCTATTAAGTCTTTCATAGCGATCTGTCTCTTAACACCAAATCATTACACTTTGTAATAAAAAGAGACGTTTCCTAGAAACAGTATGTAACCCACATATGGAGATAGTAGATAACACCGACATTCCCACTGGCTTTGACACGATTATGGACTATTCACAAAATCTAGAACTTTTGGCACATTTTTAGAATTCAAAACTTTCTGACATCTTAATAGAAATCTTTCAGCCCTTTCTCAAAATCCAATCCTTTGGTATATTTTGAGAATCTGAATATCCTTTCTTGCGAGATGCCCGTGGGATAATCCCGGGCCCATGTACCTTTGTATTGGGACGCTCTTTGTGAGTCCCTATCAGTGTGCCGGTGATCCACACGCGCTCCACAAACGACTCACAATGTGTCATGCAGTATCCTTTCGGATTTCATCTTCTATTGAGAGTGCTTCTCCTGGAATCAATTACTTGACTCTAAGTATCGTCTCACTCAACCAGATGATCTGAAGGTACGTTTATGTCCATGTTGCTTTCTTTTGATGATTCAATTACCCCCACTGGTTTTTAGACCAGGTGTAAAATCAATCAAACTGTCACATAGAGTGTATCTCGTCCTAAGGTTCTCTTGTTTGGCAGCAACCGGGCTCGCCAATGCTTCCAAGTAGTCGGATTGTAAATCCGTCCCAACTATAGTGTTTTACCACCAATTGGTATGTCACCCCGATCATAACTATTTATGATGGTGATCAATACTACTAGTTAAGAGAAGATTATGTCAGTATTTTTAAAACAGAAATCTGATTTCTGCTCTAAGCCTAGTGATGACTAAAGGTTCTTTTACTTGGCTAATCCTAAACTCATTCAGGACTGTCCCAACTCCCACTGTTTCCTTAGAATATGAGTTCTTTCTAAAAGAACTCTTCTTTTACAGGTACAGTGGGATAGCCAGTGAAACGACATTGCTGATCAGGTTCAGGCTAGTCATGAGGTTTGGACGAACACTACAAGACCCTGGACACTCTATGTGAAGTGGGACAATCCCAGCTTTACATTTCAGACAATGTCTTCAAGACCTTGTTAGTCTAGGATGTGGTCGGAATATGGTTTATATGGTCTGACTGGTTTAGTATTCAATTTATCGGAAACTAATTGATGATGTATCTCATACATCGAGGATCGAACTATCTCGACCAACGCTCCATCATCTTCCCTAAGACATATTATATCATTTAATGTTCTTGGAAGAGAATAGATTGTGAAACACTTTCTCAGTTTATGTTGTCACTCAGCATCTGTGGATCTTATACTTCCTTTGAAGTCCTTGAACTGTTCGAGGTTTTAATTCAATCGCTTATTCTGATAAGCGAAGCCATATTCGTCATATCGATTGACAAATATTGCGAAGTATAACTAATTGTGTTCTTTTCTGAGGATTCGAACAATACACAGTAACTGATGTTTTCGTTGCTCCTAATCTTAATGTCTTTTACATCTCCATGTAAATTTATGACTTTGTTAATTTTTGTTCAAGACTTGCAATCATCACTTGACTCTAAGTCAACTGATTCCAAAATCCTATCCTCTGGATCTTTGGGTGATTCATTTCTTGCCACATGTGTTGTATAAAGAACTTAATCATCATCTGAATCTAAGTCAAATGATTCCAAAGTCCTGTCCAACTGGATCTTTAGGTGATGCATTTCTTGACACATTAAGAACTCAATTCATCATGTGACTCTAAGTCAAATGATCCCAAAGTCCTGTCCAACTGGTCATTTGGTTGAATTGATTCCTATGACATTTACACTAACAATCATAAAGGACACAATTCCTGAATCCAAACGCTTTGGATGTATCAACATTCAAGTTATTACTATTCATGCATTCAACACATTCATACAACATTTCAAGGATAATTTCAAACAACCAAGTGTTAAAAGAAAATCGACAACTTTATTAAAACAAAAATCCTTGAATAATGTATTATATGATAGACAATGTCATATGCATCTAATAAGCTAACAACATGATTTTAATATCTAACTAAACTTCAAAACTGCATGAGCTGGAAATCCAATCCAAATGTGCTCCTATGCACCAAAGTCTCGTACCCTACAGATTCCCTGCATACAAACCAAAATGTGACTATCACATTATGCATCAAGGAATTATGGAACAGGAGTTTTGAGGTTTTTAGATATACCTGAGCTTTCAAAAGATTTTGACCTTGGAGCGTCTTCTAATCTTTCCGTGACTATATCCGATTCTGTGGATTACCAGTTTGAGACATGTCCAGACGATCTGGATCGTTTCTTGTTATGTCTCTTAACTGGATTCAATCCAAAAGTCACTGAACCATTGGAGCTATGCCTATCCAAGAGTGACTCGTATAAAGTCAACAGTGGATGTATTTCCATAAAAGCCTTTTCTGGTCTTCCTTTCTATACGTCTGAATGAACAGATAGTACTTACTAGTCAGCGAAGCGAGTAGAATATTAACACTCATCTCCTGGCTTATGGAATAACCAAGTTTGTACAATTCGCCTATGTATGCTTCAATCTGAAGAACAGGCGAATCGATGCTACTTCCTACTTTTAGCTTGCACTCTACAAGTCATTTGAAGATCCTAGCTCGTTCCTCTTCAATTGGTTTTTGGAACTTTTTCTCAACCAATTGCATTAACTCATATGGCCCCAAGGATTCAAAATCCCTGCAGAACTCGGGGTCAATGGTCAATAGCATGTGGTCACAAATCTTTTTGGATTCATCACTAAGAAGTCATGCTTATCATAAAGACTTTTTATGATGACTTGTTCCGGGTGGAACCGGGATCGGATACTCAATGAGAGGTAGGTTGCCAGCAATAACAAGAACCAGTCTCCAATTGCGAAGCCATTCCTTACAGTTAAGGCCAGTCAGCCTTTTCATATTTCACAGGTGCTTTCTGATGCTCTCAGAAATGGGTGAAGGAGGAGAGGGAGGAGAATAGACACTTGATTCAGACATCTACAATAAACAGAATTTATTAGTTTAATCATTCCTTTTAAATAATTACCCAATTTAATATTTATTAAGGCTAGGACCCAAAATACCCCAACTATGATGTGAGGAGGGATGCCGTAATCACAACATAATGGTCATTAAGGTAGATAATACACTTATCCATTTCATCTTATGAAATTCCTAGATCTATTGAGATTCATTGAACTATTCAATGGCATGTTTAATCTCGGATGTGCCCTACTGTTTGTGACTGGGATGCCGAGGATCATAAACCGGGTGTGAATAACCATGCAAGTTAGCTTGGTACTCTCAAAGTCAATTACCATATCTAATTAACGTGCCGATTAAGCACACACGCTCCATCAATAATGGTAAAATCGAGAAACCCATTGCAACACTTTGTGAACCCCTATTAGTATGCTGGTTAACCACACACGCTCCACCAATGTTTCACAAAGTGCAATGTGCAACTTCATGGATTAGCAACTCATTCACATTTTTGACCTAAAGTTACTAGATTGGGATTTTGTTCAAGGTTCTAGTACTTTCAATTATATCATTATACTTTTAAGAGGCTTAGCGGTTCTATCAAACCTGTTCGGCTAACGACACTAGACTGACCAGGAGAGCGGTGGGTGAGAGTGGACACCCATTAGACTACCATTTTATAGGCAGTCGTCTTATACCCTCTTTAGAGGACAGTTTTGTAAATGAGGCCTACTAATGGTAAGACTAACCAGTTTTATGTTACATATAAATATTAACTTTTAATCATAAATATATAAGATATATTTTAAACTCTTTAAAATATTTTAGATTTAATATATCATAATTTTCTCAAATTATTACTTATTTTTCGAAAATTTAAATTAAATCTTTAAGTGATTTAATTGGTCTTTTAATTAAACAGTTTAATTAAACTAATTAAATCAAGTAAGGGAATCACAAAAATTAATCAAATTAATTTCCTAACCTTTCCCTTAAATCTCGAAAATAGCATGCATGGGATAAGGGGTTCCAGTTATTTAATTATCCAATAATTACCAAAAATAACAACCAACTATCCTAGGCAGCATAGGAATCGCAGATAAGGGAAGGAGGCTAGGGTTTGCAAAACCCTAGCCACCAAAAAACGATGGGGCTATGTGGTGGGTCTAATTTTCACAAAACACCCAACACCAAGCAAAACAATTACATCAAATTCACAAGAAAACAAATAAGCTCTGATACCACTGAAGGGTTTTATACAAACTATGAAGTAGAAAATTCCTAAGTTCACATGCAACCCTAAATAAGATCTATGTTTTCTTCTAATGAACATATAATAAAAACCTAGAGGCCAACAATTATTTCTAAAGAATAAATCAGAAGAACCAACCTTTGATTCTTGATCCAGAAGTTAGCAGCACAAGTGTCCTGCCTCAAATAGAGTCACACCCAAGCAATGGAGGAGAGAAGAAAGCAGAGTTTCTTCTGGCAGAGAGAGTTGGCACAGAAAAGGGGGAGCCAGGAGGTTCCTTTTATAGCCTCCTAGGGTTACAGCTGAAACCCTAGAGGAGCCTCCTTAGTGGGCAAGCCTGTTGACCACTTGTACCAGATCTCTTAAACCCTAATTAGGGTTTCGAGATCCTTGTGGTGGCACCACAAATCTTGCTACATTCAACCCCTAGACTGGACAGTCAATATTTAACTATTGAATAATTACAAAACCAGTCCCTGCACTTTTAATTAATTAATTTAATCTCCAAATTAAATCCAATTAATTCTAGATTAATTTCTAATTAACTATTATAGTTTCTAATTAATATATATTAACACTTAAATATATTAATAAACTATTTATTTATTTCTATTGATTTATTAAACAATTAATAAATCAACATTTCTCTCTACTGACTTCTACATCAATCCTCCTGCTATGAGGGCAACCCAAATGGAATTTGCTTCAATCAACAAGATAAATACAAATATGAAGTCATGACTTAGACACCTAATCCAACAGGTTCATATTAGCCTTACATCATAGTATTTGGACAGCCCAGATTTGTTCTCGTATTCTCAACATTTTTATTGTTCTCATTTTATTCACCTATATATATATATATATATATATATATATATATATATATATATATATATATATATATATATATATATATATATATATATATATAATTGGGATCCGGTAAGAAGTGAATTTTTGGTAGGAATGTAAGAAGTTTTTTATTTACATATTTTTTCGGCGAAAAAACAAAATGAATCAATAGATAATAAAAAAATAACATGATTCACAAAAAAAATTCTCGAAAAAACAACTTGATGATTCATTTTTACGATGATTTTGTTGTTATTGACTAAAATTTTCCGTAACGTGAAAAAACTTGATTTACTAAAAAATGATTCATCAATATGTTTTTTTCGAGATGTTTTTTAATGAATCATGTTATTTTTTATTCATCTAGTGATTCATTTTGGTGATTCGTCAAAAAACCAAGTAAATAAAAAACTTCTTACCTTCTTACCATTATATTACTTCTTATTTGATCATTCTTATATATATACATACATATATATATGTATATATATATGTATATATATATATATATATATATATATATATATATATATATATATATATATATATATATATATATATATATATATATATATATATATATATATATATATATATATATATATATATAACTCTATAACTCTTATAATAGAGGCCATTCATGAATGTGGATCAAGATAACTCAAATATTTGCATAATGCTCATTTGAAACCTCTAAGGCTTTTCAACTTATACTATTTAATGTTTTTGTTAATTGATATGTTGTGCCTATATAAGACACTATTTACACACTTGGTTAGTCAAACCTTCTTTTATTCTCCTTCAAGCATGTTAGATCCATGACATGTGTATAATATGAGTGATAACATTTCAAGAATTATAATTTGCCGAAGCTATCAAGTTCGTATTGTTGCCCACATGTTCATGTGGAAGATCCCATTATGGATTTCAAAAATAATCAAACTCGATGAAAATCATTTGATTTTGTATTAAACATGCATAAAGATTCATCAGTTAGGTTGCATGGTGTTTGGAAGGAAATTGGAGAAAGAAATCAAACGAGCTATATGAGGATTCAGCATGTAATTTATGATAAAATTGAAGCGAGTGGTTTAACTTCATTCTTTGTACATATTTATTCTTTTTTACTTTCTTTAATTTCAAGAGAATTTGTATGGCTTTGAGCATATATATTTATGTTTTGAATATTGATAAGTCTTACTTCATGTTTTTATTATATAAGAATAAGTTAGTAGAATTTTGTATTTTGTATTTTTTTAAACAAACATATTACAATACACTCAACGTTTTTATTTTATGGAGTAGAAACACAAACAAAATATTCATGTTGAAATGTTGTATTGTGTAATAAATAGTAATTTCAAAACAAATTAATAACCATTTGTTTATTATATTTTATATGTATTTTCATTGAAAATTTGTAGTTTCAATTTGGTGTGAATAGTATGTAGTAATCACAAAACAAAATAATAAGTAAAAAAAATGAATGATAAAAATAGTTGAGGAAATGTATAAAAGGTTGTTGATTTATTAAAACAATAAGTTGTGTTGCAAATTCCAAAAATTAAAGATATCATATTATTGATTTTATTGTCATATGACATTTCAATTTAATATAATGTTAGAATTAGATTATCATATTATTATATAGTTGACTAATTACAATTTGAATATTTTAATCATACTTAATTAAGTCATAAATATACATTAACTATCATAAGTACGAAAGTTTATTGAGTTGCATCTTTTAATTATAAATAACCATTAGTTAGAATTTGAAGAGTTTTAGTAGTCTTACCAATACAAACATAAATAATTAGATTTAATATAATAACATATAGTCGTATATAATTGATTTTATGTAAATAATATAAACAATATTAGATGATTATAATTAAGTTTTTAACAGTAGGTTTTGAGATTTTTGTCGGCATATAAATATATATATATATATATATATATATATATATATATATATATATATATATATATATATATATATATATATATATATATATATATATATATATATATATATATATATTAAAAGAGATCATTTTCCTTCAACCATATTATTTGAAACTTACATAAAATTTCAAATACATTTTAATAATGAGTACTAAATGGTCTATTTATGTGACATACATGTAAATAAAATGAAACATCTACCTAGACATCAGTCTTCTATAACTTTTGATGGATATATGTGGTTTCAAAAAGATTGATTCTAATTTGACATTTCTTAATGATTGCGGTTTTCTCGAAATTGTTGCACGCTTAAAACACTTCATTTGTTATGCATGTCATATCATCTTTTTAATGTTTACACAATTGAATGTGTTTTTTTCTTCAAAAATGTTAGATTCAATAAAAAGTTGCATATTTTCAATTAATATTTTTGTTACAAAACATAAATGCAAATACACCAGAAAACCCAATAAAATCACTATAACATATATAATACCAGTAAATGTCTCATTTCCTATTTAATTTCTACAATCTAAAAATATAAATATGTTTCACTTAAAACGTTATATTCAATGCAAAACTGCATATTTTTCAATTAAACTCTTTTATACAACTGTAATACAAATACACAAAAAACAGAATAAAATTTGAAAAAATATGTAAAAGAATTCATAAAACTACTAAATGAGTTTGTGTATTATTTATTATCTATAAATTATAAAAAAAGTTTAGAATAAGAGTAACACTTAGAATTTCAAACTCAACCCTCATATTTATATTTATAATCACAATAATATAATATATAAGAGCTTCTAAAACACGAAACTAAAATCATCGTATTCCACAAACGTCTTATTAAACTAAAGAAAATAATAAAATATATATTAGAGTTTAAATAATTTTGTTGGTCATGTTTTAACGGGAATAATCATGTTCGATTTCCGGGAGGAGATAAATACGAGTCATGCCTACCTTTTAAAGAAGAAGAAAAATATTTTTTTATACATGACTCAACTTAATTCAAATATTTAATTTTCTTCAATTAACATAATTATAAAGGAAGTATCATAACTTAAAACATCTTGAGTTGTAGTGGTTTTAAAATAAATAACATTGGTTGGAATTTAGAGAGTTTTGATACAAAATTAAGTTTTAATGTAATTAACCGAATTTTATTAAATATGTTGTTTAGTACAATTAATCAATTTTCACTAATTAAATTGATTAAACCAGTGATTTTTTCATCTAAAAACATTAGAACATCATTTTATAAGTTATTTCATACTAAATATATGTATTAGAATAAATGTTATTTTAGTTAGGTTCAATGCAAATTACATATTTTAAATAAAAACTATAAAATATTGTAAATATACAAAAGGTTTCTTAAGCTTCCATTTTAGTAATAGTCGAGATGTTAAACTTTTAGTTAAATAATAATTTTATCAAATGGTATATAATTACATTTATATAAAAAATATAAATAATGGTTAACAAGTATATTGATAGCTAACATTCAACAACTAGATTACAATAAACTTAAAATATATGATATTTTTATATTTTTACTTTTGTATTTCATCAAATTAAGTTTCAATAAGTCAGTTCAATATTTAAAGTGAAAAAATAACATAATTTATTTCTGCGCAACGCGCGGGTACTCGCCTAGTATATATATATATATATATATATATATATATATATATATATATATATATATATATATATATATATATATATATATATATATATATATATATATATATATATATATATATATATATATATATATATATATATATATATATATATAAGCGATCGGGTGAGGACTCTTCTTAAAGTGAGGACTCGTGAGGACACCTTAAAAAAATAAAAAAAATATAAATAATAAAATGAATCATAGTACTATATTGGAGAAAAAAAATTCGAAAAAAAACTTTTGGATCATTATTTTTTTTTATAATGAAACAATGATCCACAAAATAATTTTTTTTTGTGTATCATTACTGTTTCTCAATGATCCATTTTTTTCCAATTTTTTTTGATAATGATATAGTACTATTCTCGATTTTATGATTTGTATTTTTTATATTTTTTTTCAATTTTTTTATGGTGTCATTACGAGTTCTCACCGAAAAAAGAGTCCTCACCGGAACGGGACTGTATATATATGTATATATATATATATATATATATATATATATATATATATATATATATATATATATATATATATATATATATATATATATATATATATATATATATATCTATATAGGGTCCCGTTCCGGTGAGGACTCTTTTTTCGGTGAGGACTCGTAAGGACACCTTAAAAAAATTTAAAAAAAAATTAAAAAAAATACAAATCATAAAATCAAGAATAGTACTATATCATGATCCAAAAAAAATTGGAAAAAAAAATTTGGATCATGGAGAAACAGTAATGATACACAAAAATTTTTATTTTGTGGATCATTGTTTCATTATAAAAAAAAATAATGATCCACAAGTTTTTTTTCGAATTTTTTTTTTCTCCAACATAGTACTATGATCCATTTTATTACTTATATTTTTGTTTTATTTTTTTTCAATTTTTTTAAGGTGTCCTCACGAGTCCTCACTTTAAGAAGTGTCCTCACCGGATCGCTTATCTATATATATATATATATATATATATATATATATATATATATATATATATATATATATATATATATATATATATATATATATATATATATATATATATATATATATATATATAGGGAGAGGATCAACATAGAACCCCTTTTTATCCATAGAACCATAGAACCAACATTTTAGCCCTTGGATCTAGTAATCAATGGACACAAATAAAAGGCTTATTTATCATTTAAATAATGGTTGAGGGCAATTTTGGTATAAGAATTTACCACTCCTAAAAATCAGCCTAAGTACTTTTTAAACACCATCTCTCTCTCATCACATCTCTCTCGTCACGTCTCCCTCCCTCTCTTTGATTTTCTGTTTACAAAGACAATTCCAATCGATTTGCAGAGAAAGAACACAATTCCGATCGATTTGCAGAGAAAGAATACAGATCTGATTCCAATCGATGTGCAGAGAACGAATACGGATCCGACTTGGGACTACGTTTGTGACTTGATGAAAAAAATCAAGATCAAAATCACCTCCACCTGCTACAGTTGAGATTGAGAACGAGATAGAGATCAAGACAGAATGATCAAGGAAGAGAAAGAGAGAGAGATCGAGACATATGGATTGATGCAGAGGGATAAAGAGACAGAGAAAAATTGATGTTCATATATGTTCAGTAATGAACATTTGAGGTTGAATTATGAAATCAGTAGCCCTTGCACCGCCTTGTTCGAGCTTTTGATCTAAGATCAACTTCTCCTAGGTCCGATCATTTTCTAAAAAATGGCATGTACTGTGATAACATATGAACATTCGATTCCATGTCTGATTTCTGATAACAGACTTCATTACAGACTTGGATTACAGACTTCGATTACTGGTATTGTTGGTTCAATCATCAATGTTTTGATTCTGATTATCGATTATTGTTTTGATTCTGATTACCGATGATTGCAGGTTCGTTCATTCGTTGCGACTTCAACGAGCAAAACCGATATCCAGTCACAATTCGGTATTTGAACTTTGATTATGAAATGGTTAGTTTTTCATAGTTGTATAAATTGATTTTATTACACTTGATTAGACTGTAGTTTCGATCTGAGTATTCTATTTAGCTAGTTATATGTTCATAGATGAACATATGTTCATTCATGAACATATGTTCATGAATGAACATGTGTTCATGAATAAACATGTGTTCATGAATGAACATATGTTCAAGCAATCGATCACAGTAACATATGAATTATTGTAGGATAGTTGTGGTTGTTTATCGATTTGTGTTCGCATCCACAATGCTGATGAAAAGTTTATGGTGAAATTGTATCTTAATTGATAGCTCATATGCTTTATCGATACGTTTTCTCAATTAGAACGTTTATGGGTCTGATGTATGTGGTGCACACAAGGTGTTTGATGTGTATATTTTCATATCTGATGTTTATGGTGTTTATGGATATGATGTATGTGGTGCACAAAAGGTGTTTGATGAAATACCTCAATGAAATCTGTAAGTTTTTATGTTGTGAATGAGTTCTCACAACGCCTAGTGATATCAAGTATTTTAGGCGTTGTTGAGCCCTGTTCTTGATAAAATTATATCAAATATGTCTGGGTATTCTCACTTTTCGTGGCAGGACTTGTTTGGAGAAAAAGAATGGAAACAGGGACTAAAAGCGTGCAAAAGAAAGAAGTTTGGAAAAGAATCAAAAATCAAGGAAACTCGTACGCGCGCCGCGGATCTATGATACGCGCGACGCGGGCTTAAGGCGGTGGAACACATTCAAATACCGAAGAAACGGGAAAAGATTAGTACGCGCGCCGCGGATTCTTCATCTGCGCGGCGCGGCTGCGGGAAATTTGCAGGTATAAATAGATGCATTTCCAGGCGAAAACCCTAGCAAAGACCGGGTGTAAAATCGACCTTGAAGCTCTTTGACTCCAAGAATTCGTTTCAGCAACATCTCAATTGGTATTTTCATGTTTTAGAATTAATTTCCTTTTTAGTATCAAGTAGTAATTGTAGCTAAGGTCCTTGGGAGTGACAACCATTGGCCTTGAGCACTTTAGGTTTCTGTTTTATGACATTTTGTTACTGTTTGGATGTTTGGAATTCGGATTTGGTGAATGAAAATCATTTTGTTACATTTAATATTGGTATTTCGGTGTTTTTATGCTTGTGTTTGGTTTTGAATGTTTGATTTGTGTTTGGATATTGTTTTGACCTTGTTGGGACTGTTTTCCTTTGCTGAAATCAGTAACTAATTAGGTTAGTTTTTAGGCATTAAACCTTGGCTAGTAACTGTTCAGTGGAACTTTAGCTAGTAGCTAGTTTATGCTTTGCTTGGTTTTGCTTAGTTTGGATGCCTTTGATTGCTTCTGATTCAGAGATGTACTTCTGATTTCAGAAAGTGACTAGGTTCATTTGAGCTTAGCTTAGCTTGACTTAAGTTGTTTGATCATTGCTTTAGTTAGTTAGTGATTAGGAAGATAGAAACTACATCCTCCGATTGTAGCGTGACACTACTAGTTGGTAATCTCTCATTTAGTCTAACCACGAAGCTCCTGTGGATCGACCCTGACTACCACTGTGCTAGTGTGTGTTAGGTTTTTCTTTATTTTTGACCGCACGACGACCGCTGCGTTGTCAAATTTTGGCGCCGTTGCCGGGGAGCTGTGCGCTTAGATTAGGTGATCTGTAGGATTTAGTTTCTGATTTTTGATGTTTAATTTTAGTTCGCTGATTTTTGGTATGTGTACATCCTTATAATGGGTGATTACATGTACCCGGATCAGTATGATTATTATGAAAATCCGGCCGACACCTATTACGAGGATGATTGTTATAATGGATCATTCGATGACAATGGATGGCGGACCGAGGAGTCATCTCAGCCTGAGAATTCTGCAACTTGGGCCCAACTTTGGGTATTCATGTATAACAACTACCACGAGCAGAAGGACCAGGCTGAAGCTCTTGAAAAAGTGCAAGCTTCTTTAAATAGGTTAGAGGAAACTTGGAAATGTTCACCACCTTCACCAGAACCGGAGGCGAGTGATTTTTATAATAATGTGTGTGAACTTGCATCACCTGAAGATGTGATGGAAGGGCATACACCGTGGGAAAATCAAGAGACCATTGAGATGGTCGAAACGGTTGTTGAGGAAGAGGTTGTAGGTGACAATGCTACCTTTGACTCAACAGCTTTTGATGTTTTTGAAAATGTTGATAATATCGAGCTGGTGATGAGTGAATCCATACCATCACCAGACGATTTGATTGATGAGGATGATGTGGAGGGGACTGTAAGTGACAGTACAGATCACAGCCCAACAACTCCCGAATTTGTTGAAATTGTTGATGTTTTTGAGGAAGGGGGTGTAAATGACAATATTACCCCCGAACCTGTAATTTTTGAAAATTTTGAGAAATTTGAAAGTAAGGATCTGATGATGGGTGACTTTGTACCACCATCAGATCAAATAAGTCACTCACTCTTGGTTCTGATCCACCTGTTGGACGATGACCAAGAAGTTGATGCTGGCGAATTAATATTTGAAAATAATAAACATCATTTTATCACCACTCATGATCCATTCATGAATGGAAAATTAGATGTGATCAATACCATCGATGAGGACATATGGAAGCATCCTGACATGTTGCCTTCCAATCCCATTCGATTGGAAAATATTTATTTGGCATTGCAAGCCAAAATTGCAAACTGAAGATAGCATGTGGGACACTGGAAAAATGAGATCTGCAAAACAACTACTGGAAGTGGCACTGGGCGCGCTTCATGTCAAGCCTTTGACTTTGAAGAGATGCAGAAGGAAGGACCGAGCTTGGAGGTTCAAAGCTACCTCTAAGCATTCACGGGAGTTAATCAGAAAGCAGCAACTGGGGAGCAACAGGAGAACCAACAAGCCATTTGACCCAGGAAAGTTTGAGGAGCAGTGGGTCAGCAAAAGGACGGTGGAAAGGCAAAATCAGCAAAGAAGGAAGGCATACGATCCACCGTAGCTGTAGAAGGAGTAGCACGTCTGGCTGAAGACGTTAAACTTAGCGCTTGTTGGGAGACAACCCATCGTGTCATAAGTTAGGATTTATATTTCTTTGAATCAAGTAATTAGGAAAATACATCAATCTTTGCAGGTACCCATGGTCTAAAATAAGTGTGGGGTCGTTTGAGAAAATTTTGAAATTTTTGAAGACCGCGCCGCGGGTCTTTGAATTACGCGACGCGGGATCGTAAACCAACCCGATACGCAGGGGTTGATTTGGTGACACGCGCGCCGCGCAAGACATAAATCCACGACGCGGGGAACGATCAGTCGATTTTCTCCTTTATAAGGTAAGCCGCGGCTCACACAAACCACACACGACTCGGAGCTCTAATCAACGAAATTCTCTTGCAATTTTTCTTGCTCATTTTGTTTCCACTGCCAAGGTACGCTATTCTAACTACTTATTACTCGTTAAAACTAGCGATTAGGTAGTTAAATTTAGTGATTTGCCCAGAATAGTTCAAAACTTAGAATCGCTAATGCTAACTCATAGGGTGTTTGTTTTGCCAAATGGAGACCCTAGATGAGTTAGTCGGCACCTAGGCTACCTTGTGGTATGATTAGATTGAGTTATAACAGGTTAAATCGAGAGTTTGGATCGGGGTTTAGAAACAGCCGCACGCCGCGCCGCGCCCTTGCTCTTGGGCTGCGCCGCGGTGCGGTGGGGAAGAAGGGACTAATTTTGCAAATTTTTTCTGTTTTGTGGCCATATGTTTGTTTTGCAGATGATGTTCAGACTAGAGCACGCTTTCCTCCAGTTCCTCGAGGGACTGGCTAGTTCCGCGGAATACACCTCACGGAGGGACACATTGACCGGTCGCCGGGTTCTCAAGGCGACGGTCATCGACAGAGACATACTGAGGGATGCTGGGCTCTGGGGTGCGATCGAGCCATTCTTGCATCGCACCTGGACCCATGAGGAGGCATCATTCACCTGCCGTGGATGGGACAGGATGATGGCCACGGACGAGGATGTGGTCTACACGGAGCTCCTCCTGGAGTTCCTTTCTACTATCCATTTCGCTCCTCGGCCGTCGGACCCACGATCCAGGATCATCCACTTCCGACTGGGAGGTGCACAGAGGGAGTGCAACCTCCGGGAGTTCGGGAGGCGCACCGGCATTTACACCCTGGCGGATCTTCAGCACCGCCACTTCACGCAGTTCTTCGGTGCGTGCATTCAGGGTAGCCGGAGCGAGCCCCCAACATGGAGATTTGGACACCACTGTCCAACGTCATGTACGAGGCAGGGACCTCGAGGGAGAGCCACCTTTGCTACCCACTTCACCGCCTCATGCACCGTATCGTCTCCACCTCCATCATGCAGCGGGAGGGGGGCGAGAAGGTGTCTGGGGAGGACATGACATTCCTGTGGGCTCTCCTCGACCCGTCCCGATTCCTCCACCTCCCCTTCGCCCTCGCGGTCGCTCTCTCCACCCACTCGACGGGAGCTTCCACCAGCAGTCCATTAGCCAGGGGGTATTTCATCACCCGCCTGGCCCGCTCATACGGGATTCTCACTGCCCTCGTTGTTGCCTCCTTGACCGCTCTGCCTCCATCCCGCACTACAACACGCACTTTGGAGAGGATGCGGCTCATTGAGCAACAGCGCCCGGGGCAGTTCATCCGGGAACCGACCGAGCCTCCTCAGGAACCTCAGCCTGCGTACGCCCAGCCAGGCAGGAAACGCCGGAGGCCAGAGCCAACACCAGCAGCCCCGACAGAGCCACAGCCGCAGGAGGACCCAGCGGCCATCCATCTGTTGGAGGCCCGGGTTGCGAGGATGTAGGACCAACTCGAGTGGATCGGGGAGGTACTTTTGGATTTTGCCACTCAGCAGGGCCGGCGCCCCCGACCATTCCCAGCTAGGGCCCACGATCATGAGGCCGGACCCTCCAGGCCATCTGGTAGTGATTGATGTACTTTTTTTTTCCTTTCTTTCTTTTTATATTTTTTGGGATATATGTACAAACTTATGACACCTCTATCTGTATATTTTGTTCATATTATATTTTGTCATGTTGTTTTAATTTATTTGTTGAGTTATGCATGATGTACCAAATTGAGAAGGAGTTGTCTCAGACAAGTGTGGGGTCACCGTGCCCCCTCCACTTGTCTCGACCACCGGCGTGTTCACTGTAGCGCTACAACTCCGGAATACGAAATCAAGGATCCGTTTGTTCGCAATTATACCTGTGATATTGAGCACCAAGCAGTCTATCGTCCAAAAAGGGGTAACTCTTTCTCCCTTGTTTTGAAATAATTTTTGTACAACGGGGACGTTGTACGGCTTAAGTGTGGGGTGTGGACGGTCGAAAGAGAAAATTTTTGAAATTTTTGCAGAAATGATCAATTTTTCAATTTTTAGCAATATTTTTCAAAATTTTTAATAAATTGCAATTTTGAAACGAATGGTTTGTGATTGTGATGGCACTAGTATTTTTCAAGAAATACTGTTTATTTGTGATCATGTTATTAGTTAGTCAAATAAGTTGAGTTTTACGAGTTTAGAAGATTGAGCTGTTTTAGGATTGGAGTTTAGGAAGGAAAAGTCAATCTGTGGCCTTTGTTGTTCGAGCCGGTAAGTCTAAAATGGGTGAGATTTATGCACCTTACCACCTAAGATCGTCTGCTCTGGGATGGTATTTCTGAAAGCTCGCTACACGGACAACATCGAAAGTCATGGACAATTCCTTAATGACCTTTAGAATCTGAATAAGTAAGTACACTTCATTGTGGACAGAAAGTTTGTAATCAAGGGTTCTCTAGAAAGCCATGAATTCCAAAGAACAATTCAATTATGTTTTCGCAAACTATTCCACTCTAACTCAAAGAGTAATAAACTTTGAAACGGAACACAGTCAAAAATTGTTTGATTCTTTATTATAATTTGTTAAAAACTCTCTTGCTTGGGGACAAGCAAGGCACAAGTGTGTGGTGTTTGACAACGCCTAGTGATATCAAGTATTTTAGGCGTTGTTGAGCTCTGTTCTTGATAAAATTATATCAAATATGTCTGGGTATTCTCACTTTTCGTGCCAGGACTTGTTTGGAGAAAAAGAATGGAAACAGGGACTAAAAGCATGCAAAAGAAAGAAGTTTGGAAAAGAATGAAAAATCAAGGAAACTCGTACGCGTGCCGCGGATCTATGATATGCACGACGCGGGCTTAAGGCGGTGGAACACATTCAAATACCGAAGAAACGTGAAAAGATTAGTACGCGCGGCGCGGATTCTTCATCTGCGCGGCGCGGCTGCGGGAAATTTGCAAGTATAAATAGATGCATTTCCAGCCGAAAACCCTAGTAAAGACCGGGTGTAAAATCGACCTTGAAGCTCTTTGACTCCAAGAATTCGTTTCAGCAACATCTCAATTGGTATTTTCATGTTTTATAATTAATTTCCTTTTTAGTATCAAGTAGTAATTGTAGCTAAGGTCCTTGGGAGTGATAACCGTTGGCCTTGAGCACTTTAGGTTTCTGTTTTATTACATTTTGTTACTGTTTGGATGTTTGGAATTCGAATTTGGGAATGAAAATCATTTGGTTACATTTAATATTGGTATTTCGGTGTTTTTATGCTTGTGTTTGGTTTTGAATGTTTGATTTGTGTTTGGATATTGTTTTGACCTTGTTGGGACTGTTTTCCTTTGCCGAAATCAGTAACTAATTAGGTTACTTTTTAGGCATTAAACCTTGGCTAGTAACTGTTCAGTGGAACTTTAGCTAGTGGCTAGTTTATGCTTTGCTTGGTTTTGCTTAGTTTGGATGCCTTTGATTGCTTCTGATTCAGAGATGTACTTCTGATTTCAGAAAGTGACTAGGTTCATTTGAGCTTAGCTTAGCTTGGCTTAAGTTGTTTGATCATTGCTTTAGTTAGTTAGTGATTAGGAAGATAGAAACTAGATCCTCCGACTGTAGCGTGACACTACTAGTTGGTAATCTCTCATTTAGTCTAACCACGAAGCTCCTGTGGATCGACCCTGACTACCACTATGCTAGTGTGTGTTAGGTTTTTCTTTATTTTTGACCGCACGACGACCGCTGCGTTGTCAAGTTCCTGAATTGCTATGTTAGTTACTGAACATTTATGAGCAATTTATCTTGAATGTTCATTACTGAACATTGTTGTTATTAATAGGTTTTTCAATCCGTAAGTTTTTGCAATTTATTGAATGTTCATTACTGAACATTTCTGAGCAATTTATCGTGAATGTTCATTACTGAACATTGTTGTTATTAACAGGTTTTTCGATCGCAATTTGTCTTGAATGTTCATTACTAAACATTGTTGTTATTAGCAGGTTTTTCAATCATGAAGAAATATGTGTACAACAGATCTAGGACATACGTCGTGATCATGAAGCAAAGATTTAGAGCCAAAGAAATCTAATGAAAGTGACAAATTTCTGAAATTTTAAAGATTATGTTCATTGATGAACATATGTTCATTTATGAACATGTGTGTTTTTGTTTAAATATTTATTGATGTTCGTCACTGAACATGTGTTCGTCTATGATATTTTTTGGTCAGTTTTAGATATTTTTGGATACATATTAATTAGGTTTAATGAATGTTCTTTTCTGAACATGTTTTTATGTTCATATATTTCATCAACGTTATGAATGTTCATTTCTGAACAAATTCTTGGATTTTAAAGACAATGTTCATCAATGAACATATAAGTGTAATTTACCCATCATACCCTTATCATCCTAATTTGATCTAACGGTTAAGAAGATGGCTCTATGGTTCTATGTCTAATTTTGGTTCTATGTTGAACCCACCCCTATATATATATATATATATATATATATATATATATATATATATATATATATATATATATATATATATATATATATATATATATATATATATATATATATATATATATATATATATAGAGAGAGAGAGAGAGAGAGAGAGAGAGAGAGAGGCGTGTGAAGGTAATGTCAAACTTGAAAACAAAAAAGACCATCAAGGAATTTTAATATACAATTAAACTCTCGAAAAGAAGGCAAACATTATAAATGTTAAAAACCAATAATAAAATAAAAATTAGAAACCACATGGTTTCAACCCCTCATTGTTTGGTTCATTGGAGGAGTCATCGTTGCATTAATTGCTATCTGCTGGTTCTTCGATAAATTTCCTTGCCATCCTGAAATATATAAGCCAAACTTAATTAATCATTAAATTTCGAACTCATTAAAAATGGATTTGAGGGTTCCTCAAGTTCCATAGCTTCTAAAAACACTATCGCTGATGATTTGTTTTTGTAACGTTACGGGGTGGGTGTTTTCAATTTAAATTCAGTTTGCAGGCCATTTTTTGTATAGGTTGTAAAAACACTGTCGGGATCTGTATTCCTCCGTGACAACGTGTCATTGGAATAGGGATAACAAAAGTCAAACAATTCAACCAGCTAGTTGTACGACTAGTTAATATTTTGAAGCCCACTAGTTTTGTCGCTAGTCTTTTATATTGCTTACAGTTTTAGCAAACCACTGCATCCGGACACCAAAAACCGATAATCTATAATCTGAAATCTTAATAATAAAATAAATAGTCAAACAGAAAGCTCATAACAAAATATTCCGTTGTACTCCTTGTAAATTGTTAATAACTATATGTATATTTGCCTTGTTTTTGTTTAATTTGCTAAAAGAAGGTGTAAAGAATCTCATTCATGGTCTTATTGTTAGAAAAAATGACTAACGTACCTATAGCAGGGTCCATGCCTCGTGCTTTAAGTTCTCGGTATTCTTGACATAGAGCACAATACTCACAAAAGAAGTGTATCACCCAATCCGGTGCCGGACTCTCCACCAAACCATACCGGCTCCTCAGCTTGGTACGATACGAGCATGACATTATGCATGGAATGCCAATAAAGGCTGTTATAAGACTATATACAAGTCCACTCGTTGCACACGCTGCAAGAAAACATTTTGATGTCAGCCATATGTGATCAAAGATCTTTATTACTATCCCTTAGACATTTCTATGTCCAAATTAATGACCATAAAGTCATGGTAGAAGCTATTAGTAACCCAAAACGTTTCTCTTATAAAGGTGATCAAAGATCTTATTACTAACGCTTAGACATTTATTTCATGAAGAATGAGTTCTACTACAAATTCCACCCTAAGCTCCCTAAGGAGATACATGAATTAATCTCCAACTGATGACATGTCAAGGTACTACCACTCAAATAACATCTTTTAGCATGAGATGCCAAATCATTATCAAGTTGAAACTGTGGTAGAAATTTTGGTAGACTACAACCTAATAAGCCATTGAAGGAGTTTAAACATCTAATTCTCTATCCATATGGAACGAGCTTTATAAACTCATCCATTTGAACTCCTTATCACTCTTGTATGGATGTGGGATTAGTTACATAGATTAATTTAATGATGAACTTTTTTTTGAGAAGGGTCTTCCCTAACAAGAGTGCTTGTGCGCACATTTGCTAATCCCCCGCGCGAACATGAAGCTATGACTCATGCCCCACAGACAGTTTAGCCACAAGAGCATATGTATCGGGATTTCAATGCGGATCAGTGAGTTATCCACCACATATTCCACGCTTTAAATGAATCCGTCACCACCCTTGTGGTTAATTTAATGCTAAACATTACCATAAAAAAGAATAGTTTTCTTTGTTGTAAAATGTAGTTGTATGGAACAAACTTGAACATGTAACCGGGCTTACAAGTTTGGCCGTTGTCGATAATCTCTGCAATTTGCCCGAAAGTCACGCATGGGAAACAAAAGGTCATGATCGCTGTCAATGAAGATAGAACCAATACAGAAAAAATAAGAAGATAAACAAATATATGACGAAATATGTAAAATTTGTCTTGTTATCAATTATCAAATGTGATATAATGAAGAGTTAATTTTTAATTTGAAAACCCCGTAGGTTTGAGGTAAGAAGGAGAGTTGGAATCACCATTCTCAGGATCATCGAAGCAGTCCAGGATACCAGTTGTCCATCCCTGAGTGGGAGCAAGATATTGAATTCCAATGGGGACCCCATTTGGAGTCCCTCCATAGTTAACCTGCGGCTGAGCATTGTAAGAGGTATGGTTGTAACTTTGAGGGTTATAGTAAGCTGCATTATCAACTGGTGGCTGCTGAGGTGGATAGTTTGGCGGTTGCTGCTCAGGTGGAAATGCAGCAGGCCCCGGCTGAGGTGGATAAGCTGCCTGTGGCTGTTGAGGTGGGTAGGTTTCTCGTGTATGTTGCTGCGTTGGGTAGGGGGCTTGTTTTTGGGGTGGGGGTGATTGAGGTACATATGAACGAGTAGACTGTGGTTGGTTCATATGCTGATTATTATTGCCCATGTAAGCATCTTGTGGTGGTTTTAGTGATGATAGCGGGTTGTCATGGTGGTTTAGGTATCCTTGTGGTGGTGGTGGTAATTGGGACGCGGTTTGATCGGACGACTGAGGAACTGGAGTATGGTCGACGCGTCCCATTTTAGCTCCAACCTTTCGAAGTTCTTTTTTTTTTTTTTTTGGTTCCGGTGGAGTTCTAAAATTATGTAAGATGGCACAGTTTTATAGCAAGCAGTGGACCAAATAAAGACATGGTCCTGGGCGTCCTCATGATTAATCCTTATTTCTTATTATAATGTTAATATTGTGTTTATTTGAGAGAAAGAAGGTGATACTTAAATTGAATATTAGTAATAATAATATATAACTTTTATATCAACTGTAACGTTGGACTCAGGCGATACTATCTCATAGACTACGGGATAAACACATCCGGAACAACCTAATATTTAGTGTCACGTCATCACCACATCGGAGGATACACCAACAAAATTACCAAACAGTTTATGACTTTTTTAAATTTCCACTTCACATTTTAATTTATATTTTTGTAATTAAGTTAATTTAAAAAACATTACATTCGATTTAAAAAAACATTACATTAATTAAAACACATTACAATTAAAAAAATTCATAAGATAAATAAAAAAACTAATCTAAATATTTTTTTCGAATTTTCGCCTTCATCACCTCGAGTGTCTCGAGGTCCCAGCCTGATACTTCGTCGGTTGACGAGTGTAGAAGTTCTCAATCGTGATACAATTCTTGTTTGCGTCTTAAAGTCATTCGTTTTTGTTGTATCTCGATATGACAGTCAAAGCGTTCAACAAAAAGATCCATTTTTGTCGGCCGATTTATTTGGTTGACGAGGAAAAGGCGGCTCGTTTTGCTTTATCGTGATCCATCGGGCGGGGAGGTGGTTCTTCCGATAGAAATTTATCGCCTTCGTCGTTGAGGTCAATCGGGTGTTTGAGCATCGAAAATGTACTCGTACGATTCCTCGGTCCTTGCCTGTTTGGACCTGAGCAGAATCTGATGTAGTTGATGGAATAAGAACCCATTTTGGATTGTTTTTCCAAAACTCCCACGCTTTCATGCTAGCATGTCTAAGATGAAGAATCTCACCTCATAGGATATATTGTAGTTTGTATGTGCTTTGGTCAATAAAGTGTGGATGATCCAAATCATCTCTTCCACGACCACTTCACATAAGCTTACTATGGGCTTATTTCTTTTGCTCCCAACATGATACTCTTGTAAACAATTTACAACCTCATTACACGAATGTCCATACATTCTCACAACTCTATACAAGCGGGAGTGTGATGTGAGATTCACAATAATTATTGAACTCATAAAGAGATTTAACCGATTTAACCAATCACTAATGGGAGTATTGGGATTCGATGGTTGGATAGACTCCTAAGGGTGGGTTGATTGCATTGTTGGTTATCTACAACATATTGACAAAGTTTTATTTAGTATTTTCAATATTTACATCTTTAGTTAATTAATACACATTTTGTTTCTTAAACATTAATTAATACACATTTTGTTTCTTAAAATTTCTCTACACACCCACATTCCCTTTCGGCCTAAAGTTCCAATTACTCATTAGGAATTTTAGCTCCTATTTATCTCTCCGGTTGGTGGTGATTGGTTTGATTGCTAATGATTGGATCCTATCAATCACAATCGGAATCACACTCATATAGCTCCACACACAACATCACTCGAGTTTTCTACACTATACGTGTACATTTACCCCCATAAACCATACAGTATAATTACATAACACCTCTACACTGTGCACTACTACACATAGATACACAGCTACAACCCACTATATGGTTGTAAAGTGTTCGTTTTGCGACCACCACATACCCACACTACAACTTATGATCACAAGATACTCATGGTGTGATCGCCACATACTATGTATGATCACTAGGCACTCGTTAAGTGATCACTACAAAGCATAACACATGTCATACAAAACATCTATTACACATCCACTTGGTTTTTCAACAACTCATCATACATAGTAACGATGTTCTCGTCTTGTCACTATGCACAATCTACATCACTATCACTACAGTATATTGAGCTACGTTCCTCCGCTCAGCACTACGAGCCACACATACTCAATTCATCGAACCATGAGTATCTGCTCTGTGCATCTTGCCGAGCACAACAGTTCTGTATTTATTTGCTCTGCAAATCGAGCCACAACATCTGCATAATAGATCGAAACTCATCTAGTATTAACTACATATTAACACATTATACATGTGTATAACACACCACAAAATCGATAGGTATAAACCCAACATGCAAAATCCCAACCAATTACTACTTAACTCATAACTCTCACATCGTATAGAACATTGTACTATCACTTAACTTCACTACGTAGTACCCCTTTACTATACACTGCATGGTATCTTCGTACCAATTATCACTAAGTGTCACCGACCAATACCCCCATACCAATCGTCACACAATATTAAATCACGGTACCCCGTATAGTCCACTAGTCTTACTATTCAATACACGCTCATGGTACCTCGTACCGTCCTGCGATCAGATTACAGTACCCCATATCGTCTTCCGATCAAATACATTCCTTCTTCAATGATTTCTAGGAAGATAAATACTTTCTCCACAGTTAAAACACACTCCATCTATTTAAGTATCATCATACTTCAACTACTATGTAATTTATACCACTTATACCCGTTAGTGGAAAATTCGTTACATAACTAACCAATTAAACTCTTCACACATAAAAAAACACAAACTTTTCATTATGTGTTACTTTTCAGCTACTACTATCACCGCTTACATATAGAGTTCCTTTGGACCTCTAACAGCAGGTATATGCACATATACATTACATAACAAGGTTAGCTAGTGCACATACTTTGTAGGTCCCGAAACTATCATAGATCTTTGCACGATATCAATCAAATCAGTAGAACACGAATATAATCCTTCAATGCACTCGATTTTATTGCTAAATCGACTGTTACATAAGAACACAGTTGCTTGAACAATACAAAAACTTCTATGCTAGAACAAGGCTCCAAAACAACTAACTAGCCAAATGAAGGCTAACACATATATTTATGCCAATGTTGATTGGACCGAAAACCTAAGCCCACGGACCAGACCAGACCGAAATCGACTGACCAGGCCCACCGTCGGTCATCATGACCTAAATCCAGGGGGATTTCGGTCCCTGGCCGAAATCCTCAAACAGCCCTTAAACTTTGATATTTTCCATTTTAGACCCAGTTAAATGTAAAGATTAAACCATTAAAATAATTCCTAACAATCTCCCCCTTGGTTTAATGCTTTCATTTAGACTTCAAGCTTATCTTCGACATGACTTCGGTTGAACACTGCAGCAACATTCAAACAGTCTCCCCCTCAACTGAATAACAATGTAAAGATGTTTGAAAGCATACAGCAAAACAAAGACAATTTTATCTTCAATATCGGATTGTCTTCAATTAGACTTTGAAAGATCATTGGGCGAGCAGGTCTTCAGCATAGGTCTTGAATTAGCACATCCAGCTTTTGATTTGACTTTGAATTTGACTGGAGTTTGACTTTTCATCTCTTCTCAATCACATACAGGTGTAGATGTAGCAACCAACTGACTGAGGTGGAATTCAAGCAGTCTATCACATGGAATTAAATTTCACCTTCTTTAGGAACAGAAAGTTCGTGTCGAAATTCATGAACTTCACTTCAGCTAGTTTTGAGGGCAACCCAAAAGGACTATGCTGCCATCAATCAAGTATATTCCAAAATTATAGTCATGGCTTAGACACCTAATCCAACAGTCTCCCACTTGGATAAGTCTATGACTATAATTAAAGATAGCTTCTAAATTGACCAGAAAATTGTAGCTTCCAAAAGCCGCTGCCAAACTATGACCCAGTCAGTTCTCTGTCCTAATATAAGTGATCATATGATCCTCCGTTCTACAAGATATCATTCGGACTAGAGACATGGATTATAATCAATCTCAGTCCGATACTATGTTTCCTGATTTCTTGATTTGTGATGATATAGAACTTCTAATTGAACACATCAATTCAGTCCTGGCTAGGCCTAGCACTTATAAGCCAATCACAAAATCACTGAGGGGCCCACAAATATCGCTTTTCCCGTTAGGGCAAAAGGAACGAATAAACTTCGATTCATATGCTTGTGTCTTATACTCATCAAATCGTGGACAACAATACGTTTCATAACATCGAGTTACTGATGCGTTTACGCATTATTAATGCACAACCGACTTGTAAATTTCAACTCATATGTCTCCGTTTCAAGATCATAAGATATTATCGTCTCAGAATTACTCGTGATATAATGCATGAAGTAATTCTCTGAGCGCAGGTTTGTCCAATACTAAAATCTCTATTTCTAAGTACTCATAAACATTGCAGCAACACTATTGCTATGTCTAACTCCTTAGACAATTTTGCAATTTAATTCATGACAATCTTAATTCACTACTTACTTCCGAAAGTATGAGCGACTGTAGAATTTTGAATAATCATATTATTCGCGAAGTAAAACATGCAAAAGTGAAACATAAAGATCTGACTGGCAGCTACTCCTGCTAATTACCAAGTCTCCACCAAGTCAGATTATAATATTGTTATATTTGTTTCTTGGTATCTATTAAACTTTCAATTAAGATTTATATGTCTATATGACCTTACTCTTTATTGTTAGGTTTTCTGCAAATCTATGAACTAAAACCCTAAGTTCACATGCAACCTAGATTGGATTTATGTTTTCTTACTTTGAACATGTACCTAATTCCTAAAGGCCAAACAAAAATTAACTAAAAGAATAAATCAGAAAAACTAACCTTTAGTTGTTTCTTGCAAGCTAAGCAGCACAAGTGTCCTGCCTCAAATGAGATCACACCCAAGCTAGGGAGGTAGGTCACGAAATTTAGAGAGCAAATAGAGTCAAAAGTCGTGCCAAATAGTGTGCATGGGGCTCCCTATTTATAGGTTCCAACCGATAACCATATAAGCCTTTAGAGATAAACCTTTTTGAATTCAAATAAGATAAGCCTTTATCTTACAATTCAAATCTATTTATCCTAACTTATTATCATCGAAATTATGTATTATCCCATACATAATTTCGTGGTCACTTGGTTTACTATAACTGTCGCTTACTCAACTATTGAATAATTACAGTTTTAGTCCCTACACATTTAATTAATTAATTTAATCACCAAATTAAATCCAATTAATTCCAGATTAATTTCTAATTAATTAATATAGTTTCTAATTAATATATTATCACTTTAATATATTAAAAAACCATATATTTAATTCTTGTTGATTTATTAATCACATAATAAATCAACCTTTCTCTCCACCGAACTTTCTACCAAACCTCCAGCTATAAGGGCAACCCAAATGGACTTTGCTACTATTAATTAGGTAAATACAAATTATTAGTAATGGCTTAGACACCTAATCCAACAGTCTCCCACTTGGATAAGTCTATGACTATAATTACCAATTTAACTTCTAATTAATCAGTAAACTGTAGCTTCCTAGAAACTGCTGCCGAACTCTGACCTAGTCAGTTCTGTCCATAGATAAGTGATCAGATGATCCTCCGTCCAACAAGATATTTTCAGACATGAGAAATGGATTGAGATCAATCTCTGTCTGACATACTGTTTCCCGATTTCCGGTTTTGCATATGACATAAGACTTCTAATTGAACATATCAATTCAGTCCTGGCTGGCCAGCTTTTTAGTCAACTTCAAAATCATCGAGAGGCCTACAGATATTTGTTTCCCGTCAGGGTCAAGGGACGAATAAGCTTCGACTCATATGCTTATATCTTTTACCAGACAAATCATTCACAACAGTACGTTTTATAACACCGAGTTACCGATGCGTACTATCAATGAACAACCGCCTCATAAATTATAACTCATATCTCTTCACTTCAAGACCATAAGATATTATCGTCTCAACATTGCTCTTGATGTAATCCATGAGGCAATCTATTGAGCGTGGCTTTATCCAATACTCAAATCTCCATTTGCAAGTACTCATGAACTTTGCAGCAATCTTATTGCTATGTCTAACTCCTTAGACAATCTACAAACCAATTCATGACAGTCTTCCTTCATACTTACTCCCTAAAAGTATGAGCGACTGTGGATATTTGAATAATCCAATTATTTAGGAAGTAAAACATGCGAAAGCGAAACATAAGATCTGAGTGGCACCTACTCCTGCTTTACCAAGTCTCCACGAGGTAATCACCAAGTCGGATTTATCATAACTATTATCAGTTTCTTATTCTCTTTTAAACTTTCAATTCAAGCCTTTTATATCTATGTCTATTTTAACTCAATGACCTTTTCACTCTTTCTATGTATCCAAGTGTCTAACATTTATACACTTTATTGCAGATAATCCAATCGGATACTCTTCCAATAATATCTCAATTTGCCATTCTGTCTTTCTCTCTCACAACTCCATTCCGGTGATGTGTACCGTGACTGCCCATGGTTCTCGGGGTCTTTAGTCTATATTACTACACCCTAAGACTATTTCGAGGCATCATGATGTGCCGGTGAACCACACGCGCTCCATCAGAAACCAACGAAACTCTTTAACCATGAAGTCGTACAGCACCACGTCCTGGTGTAAACGATTACTTATTTGAAACTTCTTTCAAAACATTCACCCTAATCATTACCCAATGATTTCTCACGCGTGTTCAAAATCCATTTAGTATTCTCAGTCAGGTCATATCATGAATCCAACTTACAATGCTCTAAGCATCAATTCATCAGGATATGTTCATAACACATCGGTCCAGGAATTTCGTGGAACCTGATGTAATCTCATCCCAAACCCTTTCGGAATCTAAAGATTACTAATAATCCTTGTGTCATGACTTCCGGAAACCATTTCCTTTCAGAGACTCTTTCTTATGCATCTTGAACCTCATCAAGACCATATTCTCAATGGCTAAGTCTATGCTGTCAATTTCATCTATCCGATAGATGTTTGTGAACTATGTGAGTATGTTGCACCTTCTTTATTTCTTTCATTCCAAGTCATCAGACTTTGCAATGATAGGAAACTCTTTTCCTAGGTTTATGCATATTGAATCTTATCAAGATCATATTGGCAGAATTTCAATCTTTCTAATAGATGTTTACGACCACCTAAGTATGTTGTATCTCTTAAAAGTCTTTCATAGCGAACCGTTTCTTAACACCAAGTCATTACAATTTGTAATGATAAGAGATGTTTCCTAGAACCAGTATGTAACCCACATACATGTGATAGCAGATAACAACGATACTCCCACTGGCTTTGATACGGTTATATGACTTTTTCAGACTATTCACAAAATCCAGAACTTTTGGCACATTTTATGAAACCGAAATCCAAACCTTTCCGACATATTAAAGGAAATCTTCCAGGCTATTCAAAAAATCCAAACCTTTTGGCCTATTTTAAGAATCCGAATATCCTTTCTTGTGAGATGCCCATGGGACGAATCCCGGGGCCATGTACCTTTTGTAATGGCATGCTCTATGTGAGTCCCTATTAGTGTGCTGGTAAACCACACACGTTCCACTAATGACTCACACTATGCCACGCAGAATCCTCTCGGATTTCATCTTCTATTGAGAGTCCCTCTCTCGGAATCAATTTCTTGACCCCAAGTGATGACTCATTCAACCAGATGTTCTGTAAGTACATTTCTATGTTCCCTTCTTTTGATGATTCAATTACTCCCACTGGTTCCTAGACCAGTTGTAAAATCAATTAAACTGTCACATAGACTGTGTCTCGTGCTAAGATTCTCTTATTTGGTAGCAACATGGCTCATCAATGCTTCCTAGTAGTCGGATTACTTATCTGTATCATCTTTAGTGTTTTACCACTAATCAGTATGTCACCCAGATCATAACTCCTTATGACGGTGACCAAAACTGCATGTCAAGCGAAGAGAGGGTATGTCAGGTTTAACAGAAATTCGATTCCTGGTCAAGGCCTAGTGGCGACTAAAGGTTCTTTAACTTGGCTAATCCTTGAACTCCTTCAGGATTATTCTTACTCCCACTGTTTCCTTAGAACATGAGCTCTTTCTAAAAGGACTCTTCTTTCAAAGGATAACCGGGATTGCCAATGAAACGACATCGCTGATCAGTTTCAGGCTTGTCATGAGATTTAGACGAATGCTACATGACCCTGGACTTTCTATGTACTAGTGGGACGATCCCAGCTTTACATTTCAGACAGTGTCGACATAACCTACTTAGTCTAAGATATTGTCGGAATATGGTTTCTGCGGTCTGATTAGTTGAATATTTAATTCATTGAAATACTAATCGGAAATGTATCTTATAAATCGAGGATCAAAACTATTTCGATCAATGCTCCGTCGTCTTCCCTAAGACACATTATAACCATTAATGTTCTTGGAAGAGGATAAACTGTGAAACATTTTTTCAGTCTATGTCACTCAGGTTCTGTTGATCTTATACTTCCTTTGAGATCCTTGAACACATCAAGGTTCCAATCAATCGCTTATTCCGATAAGCGAAGCCATATTTGTCAAACTATTTGGCAATTATCATGAAGTATAACTAATCGTGTTCTGTTCGAAGATTCGAGCAATACACAGTAACTTATGTGTCTGTTGCTCAAAATCTTAAGGTCTTTTACATCTTTATGTAAATTTATGACTTTGTTAATATTGTTCAAGACATGCAATCATCACCTGACTCCAAGTCAATTGATTCCAAAATCCTATCTATTGGATCTTTGGGTGATGCATTTCTTGCAACAACTGATTTTATTAAGAACTCAATTCATCATGTGACTCTAAGTCAAATGATTCCAAAGTCTTGTCCAACTGGACCTTTGGTTGAAGTGATTATCATAAAATTCACTTTAACAATCATAAGGAACACAATTCAGAAATCCAATCCCATTGGATGTATCAACATTCAAGTTATTACCATTTACGTCATCAACACATTCACACAACATTTCGAGGACAATTAAAACAATCATGTTTTAAAAGAAAAATATTTTATTAAACCAGAATTATCCTCAGAACAATGTACTATGCGAATCCATGTCATATGTATCTATAAACTAATAACAAGAAAAATATCAAGCCTAACTCCAAAAATGCACGAGCTCCAGATCAAATCCGAATATGCTCCTGTGCGACAACATCCTGCATCCTACAGAGTCCGTGCATACAGAGCAAATATGAGAAACACATCCTGTATCAAGGAAATGAGGATCATGTATTCTGAGTTTTAAGATATTACTGAGTTTGCCAAACGGTTTGGCTTTGGAGGATTTTTCCAATCTTTCTGTGACTGTGTCCCACCTTATGGATTCCCAGTTTGAAACATCGAACAATCGGTCCAGACGATCTGGATCATTTCTTGATGCACCTTAATATTGGACTCAATCCTGAAGCAGCTGAATCAATGGAACTATGCTTCTCCATGAACGACTCATACAGAGTCAACATTGAATGCATTTCCACGATTGTCTTATCCAGTTACCCTTTCTGTTCATCTGGATGAACAGATCAGCGAGTCGAGCTAATGCCTAACTCCCGATCACGAAGGGAAACCAGTTTTATAATGTTCGCCTATGTATCCCTCAATCTCGGGAACATGCAAACTGGTGCTACTTCCTTCTAGCTTGCAACTTCAAGCTGTTTGAAGATCCTAGTTCGTTCCCTTTATTCAACCAGTTATCGGAACATTTCCTCAACCAGCTGCGCTAACTTATCTGACCCCAGGAATTCTAAATCCTTGCAGAACTCGGGGTCAATGATCAATAGCATAAGGCAACGAACTTCCTTGGATTCAATAGTCAAGGAGTCATGCTCATCAAAAGCTGCTGTGTGATGCCATGTTTGGGAGCGGACACTCAGTCGGATATGGTTCACCAGCAAAACTAAGAACTATTCTTTAATTGCAAAACCATATCACACAGTCAAGGCCAGTCAGCCTTACCATATTTAACAGGTGCTTTCTGAAGCTCTCAGAAATGGGTGAAGGAGGGGAAGGAGGAGAATGACACTTTCTTCAGACATATACAAAATTTGAATTTATTAGTTTAATTAATCCTTTTAAATGATTACCCAATTTATTATTTAACAAGGCTAGGATCCAAAATACCCTAACTATGCTGTGAAGAGGGATGCCATAATCACAACACAGTGGTCATTAAGGTAGATAACATTTATCAATTTCAGTCTTATGAAATTTCTAGATCTGTGAGATTCATTAAACTGTTCAATGGCATGTTTAATCTCGAATATGCCCCACCGTTTGTGACTGGGATGCCGAGGATCATAAACCGGGTGTGAATAACCATGCAAATTAGCTTGGTACTCTCGGGGTCAATTACCATCTCAAATTGATGTGCCGGTTAACCACACACGCTCCATCAACAATGATAACACCCGAGAAACCCATTACCACTCTTTATGAACCCCTATTGGTGTGCCGGTAAACCACACATGCTTCACCAACGTTTCATAAAGTTCAATGTGCAATTTCATGGATTAGCATCAAATTCACATTTTTCCTAAAGTAACTAAATTAGGAATTTTCGTAAAGTGTTCTAGTACTTTGATCATTATACTTTTAATGATTAAGCGGTCCTATCAAACCCGTTCGGCTAACGACCCTCCACTGATCAGACGAGCGGTAGGTGAGTGTGGACACCCATTAGACCGCCATTTTATAGGCAGTCTCCTTATACCCACTTTATAGATCAGCTTCGTGAATGAGGCCTACTATTGATTTGACTAACCAATTTATCTTATACATATATTATTAACCTTTAATAATATATATAAGATGTATTTTCAACCTTTTAAAATATTCCTGATTTATCTTTTAATTTCCTGAAATTTAACTATTAAATTTCAAATTAAATTAAACCTTTAAATTCGATTTAATTTATCTTTTAATTAAACTATTAATTAAATTAATTAAATCTAAATATTTTAAACCTTTTAAAATATTTGTGGTTTGTCCTTTAATTTTTTTCGACAATTTAACTATTAAATTGAAATTAAATTAAACCTTTGTATTTTCTTTTTAATTAAACCATTAATTAAATAAATTCAAATGTAGACAGGTTTCACAAATTAATTTAAACCTATCTCAAACCCCTAATCTTTGAAAAACAAATAATGGGTTTAAGGTTATCCATTTAATTAAACAATTAAAGTTACCAAAAATAAAAAGCCTTCTAAACCCTAAGTCAATTTCGAAAAATACCAAGGGGAGGGGATAGGGTTTCTAAAACCCAAACCCTAAATCGATTGCCCTATTAAGGGTTTACAAACAAAAATACTAAATTTTAGGAAAAAACTATTACAACAATTCAACAAGAAAATAGCCAAATGCTCTGATACCACTGTTACGTTTTCTGCAAATCTATGAACTAAAACCCTAAGTTCACAGGAAACCTAGATTGGATCTATGTTTTCTTACTTTGAACATGTAACTAATTCCTAAAGGCCAAACAAAAATTACAGTTTCAGTCCCTGCACATTTAATTAATTAAATTAATCACCAAATTAAATCCAATTAATTCCAGATTAATTTCTAATTAATTAATATAGTTTCTAATTAATATATTATCACTTTAATATATTAAAAAACCATATATTTAATTGCTGTTGATTTATTAATCACATAATAAATCAACCTATCTCTCTACCGAACTTTCTACCAAACCTCCAGCTATGAGGGCAACCCAAATGGACTTTGCTACTATTAATTAGGTAAATACAAATTATTAGTCATTGCTTAGACACCTAATCCAACATTTTTATATATCGAAAATGTCTTACATTGATACACTTTATTGTAGATAATCCAATCGGACACTTTTCCGATGATATCTCAATTTATCATATTGTCTCTCTCTCTTAATTCCATTCCAGAAATGGTGATGTGTATTGTGAATTCTCATGGTTCTCGGGATCTTTAGTCCAGATGACTGCACCCTAAGACGATTTCAAGGTGTTATGATGTGTCGGTGAACCACATGCGATTCATCAATGCACCAATGAAACTCTTTAACCATGTAGTCCTTTAGCACCACATACTGATGTAAATAATTACATATTTGAAACACCTTTGAAATAATTATTACAATCACCCCAATCATTTCTCAATGATTTCTCACGTGCGTTCAAATAATCCTTCCAGTATACTTGACAACGCCTAGTAATATCAAGTATTTTAGTCATTGTTAGACGCTATTCTTCGTGAAATTATATCAAATATATATTGGTATTTCTCACTTTTTGTGCTACTGCTTGTATGCAAGAAAATGTTATAAACAGGGACTAAAAGCGGACAAATGGAAGAAGTTTTGAGGATAAGGCCAAATCAGTCGAATGAATACGCACGCCGCGGGAGTGAAGGCATGCGCGTCGCGCCACCTCAAAGATAAGGCGGTGGAGAGAAATTCAAATAGCAAAAAAGGGGATAAGGCAACACGCGCGACACGGCTAGGAGCTTTACGTGCCGTAGATTCTTAATTTCCACAAGTATAAATAGAGGTCATTAGGTCGAAATCAGCAGGCAAGGAACGACACTAAGGTGGACTTAAGGCTTCTTTGACTCCAAGTTTCGGATTTCAGCAACCTCTTTTGGTATTTCTTATGTTTTCACTTTGATTTCACTATTAGTTTAGTTTATTTAGCTTTTAGCTTAGTGTTTCTGGATTGTTTCAACCAGTAGCAGTAGGTTAAAGTTGTTATTTTCGTAATTCAGTACATTGGATCTTCTGGTTTTAGTTTTAATACAAGTAATCATTCAGTTTATGGTTTTATTGCACTTTTTTGGTATTTATTGTGTTTGGATGTGTTTTGAATTTAATTGATTGGTGTGTTTGCTTCTGGATTCTAAGCTTTGTTTCTGAATTCCGTAAGCAATCTTAGGTTAGAACTTAGTTTGGTTTAGCTTAGTTTATGTTTGGTTTGGATCTTGGACTTTGTTTGGAAGTTGTCTTTTTAGTGTGTTTTTGGGAAAGTGAAGTTAGTCCCTCTAGCTGTAGCATGACACTACAGTTCGTAAGCTATCGTCTTGTCTTGACCACCAAACTCCCGTGGATCGACCCTTACTACTGCTGTACTAGTGTGTGAGGTTTATTTTCTTATTTTTGACCGCACGACGACCTAGGCGTGTCAAATTTTGGCGCCATTGCCGGGGAGTGGTGAGCTTAGGATAAGACGATCTGTAGGGAGTTGTTTTCTGATTTTTGGATTTACTTTTGATAATTTAGTTTAGTTAGTAGTTTGATTTTGGTTTTGGCGGGCGTTTTGCATTTGTGCATGCGTACCCGTCGGGGTGTGCATACATCACCCTTGTTTTTTGACTCTGAAATCAAGCGAACTGTATGCAATAACCGTGTGCGTTGGCGTTTAGTTAATATGAGTCCTAGTAGTGTCACAATAGAGGATGTTACCAATGAGCCCTTGGGCGAGGTAACGGGGGGAGCACCAAGTATACCCCTTATTTCTGAATTTCATGTGGGAAGCACGAGTGCTAATGGTGCTGCGGTTTCAGCCCCCATATCGGTACCATCATGCACTCAGTCTGTAGTCCAACCTTTAAACCAACCTATTACCAACCTGTTTAGACAGCCCGTGTCTGCTGCGATGGCCTGGGGAGCGCCGACCCGCGATGGCAATCCATTACCGCGACATCAGATACTAGTTTCACAACGACAACTTTCACAACCATTATCATCACAATACCAGCCACCCATTTTTAAACCACAACCCGTTATTCAATCGATACCACCACAAACCCAAACCCAGCCACCTCAAATACAACCTCGGCAGCCACGATACCAGTACCAAGAGGCAGAACCAGTTTATGATGAGGAGGAAAAGGGATGGATGCCCTATCATCCAGCCCAGCCACATCAACAATGGAACCGAGGTCGGGGACCTCCGAGGAGATTTCAACAACCACAACAACAACAAGGGCAGTAGTACTACAATAATGAGCATCATAACGGTAATATTGTTCCACCTTTATATTTTTCTCAACCGAGAGGGAAATCGGTTGCATCACACTTCCAACCCAGGGAGTATGATGATGCGTCGCCCATATATTTCCCTGAGAATGTTGAAAATCAAGTAGAAATTAGGCCGCAGCTTCTAGGCATATTACCTGAATTTAGGAGTTACAAACAAGACGATCCTTATAATCACGTGTACGAATTTTTAGCAATAGCCAATGCGAACAACCCTAGAAATACAAATATGAATACTTTTAGGTTAAGATTGTTTCCCTTTACTTTAAAGGACAAAGCCAAATATTGGTTTACTTCTCTTCAACCTAATAGTATTACTACTTGGGAGCAAATGATAGCCAAATTTTTGCAAGAATTCTACCCAACTAGCAAGACCACAGAGATCAGGCGAGCCATTCAGGACTTCCAATAGAAGCCAGGGGAGGCATTCCATGAGGCTTTTGATAGGCTAAAAGAGTTGATACGGTCTTGCCCACATCATGACATTCCAAAATGGCAGTTGGTGAAGATATTCTTCGACGGGGTAGACTTAACTAACCAAGCCATGCTCAATGCATCATCCAGTGGTACAATAATGATGCAGGAGCCGGATGATGCCTGGTGATTCTTGGAGCAACTCAGCAATGGATCAAAATCAAATTTCTCTGCCAGAATGCCTGTGAGTATAGCTGCAGCAGTAGGTGCGGATGCTGACTGGAAGAAGGAAGTGAAGAAGGAGATTGGCGAGTTAAATAGAAAGTTCGATAGGTTGATGTCTACTTTTCATAATGGGCCACAGAATCAGCAACATGGAAATCAACAAGGACAAAGGACGCATGAAGTTAGTCAAGTTCACGGCCAGGGTCAAGGAAAGTACAATAATGGACGACCTTACATGCCTTACAACCAAGGAACTCAAAATTTCAACAACCAGTCCTATAACAATAGACAAAACAACTACCAAGGACAACCCTCCAACCAACCTAGACAATTTCAACCTGGGCATAATAGTGGTCCTAGTGGGAGTAACAACAGCAATAGGGGGCCGACCAATATTAGTAACAATGCCTCGGAAAGCCAGGAAAGTATGATTTCCAAAATGTACGAGCTTGTGAATGCTAGTCAATAGCAAACCCAAGCAAATGCCAAAGCCATTGCCAATATGGAAAGGCAAATAACTCAGATGGCTAAGGATCAAAGGAAAAGGGACAGTGGCAAATTACAAAGCAGTACAGAAATGAACCCAAACCATACACAAAGGGCAGGAAAAGAGCATGTGAATGCTGTTGAGATGGAGTGGAGAAAGGTCACGGAGGAGGATCTGGTGGAAAAGGAAGGTGAAAGTGAGACTGAAAAAAGTAAGGGAAAGAGTTAGGAAAGTGATCAAGTCAAGGAGGACAAGGAAGTCCAGAAGGATGAGCGACTAGCTGTAGCTGGTGTTAAGTAGAAGAATAAGGATAAGAGGTTGAAAAGAAGCAGGAAGTACCTAGCATGCCATGTGGGCCATCAATCAACCAACCTCTATAGGACAAATTGAAGAATGCACCAGAGGATACGAAGATTCTGCAGGAGATGTGTAAGAAGAATAATGCACCAACACCAGACATGGTAAGATTGACTGTCAAGGCAAGCGAGCCTCTGTTGGGGACATTGCCTAAGAAAGAAAGAGACCCTGGTTCACCGTTAATCACTGTCACGGTGGTGATGTTATTATTAGGAACACCTTGCTGGATTTAGGAGCAAGTATTAATGTGCTGCCAGGATACCTTTATGATAAGTATACGAATGAGGAACTGGAACCCGCGAAAACGGTGTTACAGTTGGCAGATCAATCAACAAAGGTTTCTCGGGGTAAGTTAACGAACGTGATAGTCAAGGTTGGTGACTTCTTTTATCTGGTAGATTTTCTGGTGATGGAGTATGAGAGTTTAGAAGATGCACCTGCGTTAATTTTGTGATGTCCGTTTTTAGCCACAGCTGGGGCTGTAATAGACTGTAAGACTGGAGACCTGGAGATCTCTTTCGGAACAAGGAAACATAGGCTGAACATGTTTGGGTACCCGATATCGTTGCCCTCGGGGTACGACGATAAGTACTTGAATAACAAACCGCTTATGGCACCAAAGGAAAAGGATAAAAATAAGAATCAGGTTCAAGGAAAAGGAAGTGATGAAGAAAAAATTTTGTGGGAAGCGAAAAGACATCCATTGTCAACAGTGGACAAGATATAACTTCAAGATAGGCTTGAAATGATGGAGTTGAAGCACCAGCAACATGAGAAGGACACACGGTGCAGGGAGGCAAAAGTCTTCCAGATCCTGGATGCGCAACAACAATGGATCAGTCAAGTGAGCGATCAAATGACACAGCTTACCACATTGCTAGCAACATTGGTCCATGACTTTGCACCTGAGATGAAAAGGATGATGCCACCAGAAGAAAGAGAGGAATAAGGAGCAGCACGTCTGGCTGGAGACGTTAAACTTAGCGCTTGTTGGGAGGCAACCCATCCATTAATAGGTTAGGTAGAGTGTTTTTAGAAGTAATTAAGAAGATATCATCATCATCATTGCAGGTCTTAGTAGTACGAGGCAAGTGTGGGGTTGAACGAAGAACTTTGGAGAATTTAGAAGCCACAACGCGGTAAGGATTACGGCGCGACGCGGGATCGCAAGTTAACCCGATGCACAGGGGTTGATTTGGGGACACGCGCGACGCGGTTCACATCCAGGCGCGTCGCATAATTCGATCAGACGAAAACCGCTTATAAGGTACGTTCTTCATCGCACATACACACACAACCACACCGCGTAAAGACAGAGCATCCCCTGATCACTCGATTTTTCTCGTTTTTCTTGTGTTCTAGTCTTCTACAACTACGGTGTGTCTTCTGGAACTAGTTATTTCAAGTTATTATGTGCATTTGATTGGTGAAATTGATTGAAATATCACAGAGACGGAGCTACGGAGTCGTCATTTTGCACCTTTCTTGCATGCTTGCATCAGGGGAGAGCCTCAGCGGGAGGCTAACGCAGTTATCTGGGCAGCGCTGTCCAATGATCCGTTCGAGGCCGGGTCGGCCAGGGAGAGCCAGCTCCGCGACCCACTACATCATTTGATGCACCGTATCATATCCACTTCTGTCATGTAGAAGCAGGGATGTGAGAAGGTGTCTGGGGAGGATATGACTTTCATGTGGGTGCTCTCCGATCCCACTAGATTTCTCCACCTGCCGTACGCACTGCCAGTTTCTCTAACGACCCGGGCTGCGGGTGTATCTGACAGCAGTCCCATGACTGGCGGGAACTTTATTACCTGTTTGGCCCGATCTTATGGCCTCCTGACGGCTGACATCATGGCGACCTTGACAGCAACACCACCCTCACGGACATCGGTCCGTTACTTGGAGACCATGAGGCTTATCCACCAGCCACGCGCGGGTGTTATTTTGAGGATGCTGACAGAGGCACCACGGGGTCCCCAGGCGGCGGAGGAGCAGGGGAGACGGTAGAGACGGAGGATGGAGTCACCAGCTGACCCACCAGTGTAGCCCCAGCCACCACCGCAGTTAGCAGACGTGTTGACTGCTGTACAGGATTTGAGGGAGAGGATAAAGTTTATAGAGGAGCATATTATTGGATTAGGGATGCATTAGTTACCCTGCTTACTCAGTCTGGACATCAGCCGCGACCCTGCCCCACCAGAGCCCATGATGATGAGGCGGGTCCATGTGGGACCCACTACGATGATGATTGGTGTATTTTCTTTTCTATCTTTTTGAGACATTGTACTAAACTTATTACTATCTTTTGTTGCTTTTTAGTTTTTATCGTTTATATGTTTGTTTTTCTTTTTGCATTTAATTTGTTTGTGAGTGTTGCATGTGAATACCAAATGGAGTTTATGGAGGAGTTGTTTCAAACAAGTGTGGGGTCATTGTACCCCTACACTTTCCATTTCATCGACGTGTTTTACTGTTGCGCCACAACTCCTGAAATTCTGAATCGTGAGCAGTTCGTGTTTTTTGTATCGTGTGACAATAGAGTTCCATCAAGCAGTCAATCGTCTAAAAGGGGTAACTCTTTCTCCCTTATTCTGAAATAATTTTTGTACAATGGGTATGTTGTATGGTTTTAAGTGTAAGGAGTGGACGGTCGAAAGAGTTAATTTTTGAAATTTTTGCGGGAAATGAGTAATTTTCAAAAATTTTAGCAATTTTTCGAAATTTTTAATAGATTGTAATTTTGAAACGAATGGTTTTTTGAATGTTATAGCTCTGGTATTTTTCAAGAGATACAATTTAGAATAAATTACACGAATGGTCCCTGTGGTTTGGGGTAACTTGCGCAGTTGGTCCCTAACATTTTTTTTAACTCGGACGGTCCTTAAAGTTTGATTTTATTGCACGCTTGGTCCCTGACTGCCGTAAAATGACTATTGTACCCTTGATTATTTCCTTTTTAATTCTTTTTCAATTTTAATTGCAATATTATTATTTTTAAATTACATAAAGAAAATGAAAAAACCATAAAACCCCAAATACCCCCACGCCCCATTTTATCCTTAAACCATTCCAATTTCCAATCCACACGAACCATGCCCCCACCGTCGGAGCCCCGCCTAACTCATCAGGATTTGTACAAAGAACACCATCGACTAACTACAACCATGAACCATCAACTAACTTAAGTAAATTCTTTTCGTGGTTATTCAAACCATCGTCGGACAAAATCAATCAGGAAAGGGTGAATCGAATTGTGGGCTGCAATAAGAACAAATCGAAAGCAAGGGCACACACCATCAGGTTAGATCACAATAAAGGTAAGCATCGCCAACATCCAAAACTGATTTTAAAGATCACGGGTTTAGAGGGAGAGAGATGGTCGCGAAAGGAAAACTGAATCCGATTTTAAACCAAATCATCACTTTTGTTCGACAACCTGTTCATCCCTCTTCATATTTGAATCGATCTCCCAAGTGCTTATGTTCATTCGATCTCCCAGGTGCTTCTGTTTCTCCCTGTTGCAACGCACCACCATCACCGCTAAGCTCCACCACTAACACGAGAGAGAGAGAGAAACAGAGAGAGAGAGAGAGAGAGACAGAGAGAGAAACTTGAGAGGATGTGAGGGAGAGAATCAGTTGTATAAGATTTTTTTGTAATTGATCTTTTTTGGGTAAAGAGGACGGTACCTCTGGCAAATTTTATTAATAAAAATAATAAATACAATAAGAGGCTGGGGACTCCCCACCAAAGGAAAAAACAGAAAATCCATCGGGACAGGCCCCAAAGGACAACAACAAAACTAAACTAGAATCCAAAACATTACATGGATCCAGAAACATAACAATAACATAAAGGAAAACAACCTGCAAAAAACAAACCAAACAAGAAGAGGAGTATAGAAGCAAATAGGAGGTTTGTTAAGGGATGGTCCATATCCTTTTAGCCAAATTAACATTAGTGCAAGGGTTCATAGAAAGACTCAGCAGTCTACATCGGATATCATCCTTAATACTATTAACGACAGCATGATACGATCTTTTAGTGTTTTTGAAAATTCGAAAATTTCTTTCCTACCAAATGTGGTAAACTGCTCCAGCAAGCACAAGTCTTCTAATGATGGACCAAATGGTATTAATCTTAGACACGGGTTTGAGTTGATTAATGATATCGGACCAGCTACCAGTGGGGAGGGAGAGATTCATGACATGTTGAAGATCATGCCAAACCATAGAAGGGAAAGAACACTCGAAGAAAAGATGGGAAAGAGAATCAGCACAATCCCCGCAGAAGGCACAAATGAGATTGGAGTTAGTATCCCAGATTTTGATTTTATCATGAGTCTTAAGACGATTTTTAAGAGCAACCCAAAGAATGAATGCATGTCTAGGGATATTCTGGGAGAACCAAGCTAGATGGTACCAATCAACAGGCTGGTCATAGGGGCGAATAGACTGCCAAACAGAACACACAGAAAAATCAGAAATATTACCGTCACTAGATCTCCATTGGAGTTTATCAGGAACGGAAGGGGATAGAGAAGGAGGGTTTTGAGGAAGAAGATTAGGATGGGAGTCCCTCCATTGAGCGGGCCGAACCCAAGATCCGTTGATGACAATGTAAGCAACCTTACTATCAGGATTGAATCCCGCAGCCCTGATGGCACGGGCAGAAATGAATTTAGAGAGGGGACCAGCAGGATGCCAGTTATCGAACCAAGCGGAAGTAGAGGACCCATCACCAATCTGGGAAACAATAAAATATCTTATCTTACTTCGCATATCGAGGATGTTTCGCCATGCAAAACCTGAACCGTATTTTTTGGGGGCATCCCAAAAGTTACGGCCGCAGAGATGGTAAGAATGGATCCACTTGACCCATAGGGAATCCTTCTTAGAGAGGAGTCTCCAAATATGCGAAGCCATTAGGGCAACATTCCAAACAACAAGATTACGTATTCCAAGTCCACCATTGTAACACCCGGCTTTTAAAACAAAAACACCCCTGAAAATTTTTCATTTTTAACAAAGGTTTTAGTACTTAAAACCATAAACAAAGGGGTATATTTTAATAAAAACGGGTACAAGCATATCCAGGAGAGTATAAAATACCGTAGTCTCCTTTGAAGTCGGGCTGCTACTGACAGCATCTAAGAGTCCTACTTCTCGAGTCACGGACTCTATCTATTCCCTTATCAGGATCATGCTAACCTGCAGGAACATTTAACAAACGGTATAAGCTACAAAGCTCAGTGAGTAATCGTATCTGCAAATAACACGTATAATAATATATTCATATATAATTTCCTATATATGATAAATCTATTAACCGTAAATCTCTGTCTGGATATCGGTTCCAAACTCCTAGCCGTTCAGGCTAACCGTGTATGTCTTAGGATTGCATATCCTATCGCATAGTCTCACGAGTTGTTATTTGCATACATTTCTGTCCCATATTTCTTAGTCATAATTGACCGTATCGTATTTCATGGCTATGTAAGCCGCACCCTGTGTCATAGCTATATAAGCTGCACCAAAACATTATCAATATATAAATCATAGCCCGCAGGCCGCACCAGCTGGGTTCAATAACCCGATATCATAGCCAAAAGGCCACACCATGTACCTGTAATAATATCATTGCCGTATAGGCCGCACCGGTTGGATATAGCATCCAATATCATACAATACAAAATCAAATATGGCTCACGGGTTAGCCCGCTGTTGCCTTGGCTCACGGGTTAGCCCGCTGTTTCTTAGACTCACGGGTTAGCCCGCTGTTGTCTATATAAATTTAACTCATCAGAATAAACTGTGGCTCACGGGTTAGCCCGCTGTTGCCTAGACTCACGGGTTAACCTGCTGTTGTCTATATAACAGTTTACGTAGATATATTGACTCACAGTTCCGTTCTTGTCTATAACAGACTCACGGCTTATCTGGTCTTGTCATTTTATTGACTCACAGTTCCGTTCTTGTCTATTATAAACTCACGGCTTATCTGGTCTTGTCATTCATAGTGTATATATATATATATATGTATTGACTCACAGCTCCGTTCTTGTCATCACAATGACTCACGGCTTATCTGGTCTTGTCTTTTACATATATTTTAACACTTGTCGTTTTTGTCCCTCGAAGCTGTTTCAACCTGTATCAATTCAATCATTATATATCACATATGATATCAGTGAGATTACTCACCTGGATGCTAGCTGCATTTGAATCCGGTTGTTTCTTGCTTTTGCGTGCACCACAACCATTTTGTCCCATACCTATTTATCCATTTCGTATCAAATGATAATAGGTTAATAATCATTTCAATTGACTCTAATACACAAGAGTCCTGTACCATACAATTGGGGACCATTTCCAATCATTTCCAATCAATAACCATTGTTTTAAAAATTTAATACACTTCCCGAAATACACGTATTCTACTACAGTACTTTCGAGAGGTCGTATTCGTATTCCGATAATTTTCCATGAAGTTTTACAACATATTAGACCTATGTTTAAAATTTCAGGTCAATCGGATAAGCCTAGCAGAAGAATCGAACTTGGAAAATTCACAGAAAACAATTTGGTTTCTGCCCAGGGCTCGAGTCGCGACGGACCCTATGGTCGAGTCGCGAAGACCATGCTCTTCGAGTCGCGAGGACCATACGGGTCGGGTCGCGAAGACCATGCTCTTCGAGTCGCGACCAACCCTCTGGTCGCGTCGCGAGCGCTGAACAGAAGGCCAGAAACTCCGATTTTCAAGCTACAAAATCTCATTTTCTTATTTTAAGCCCTTAATTCTCGACTTAATGATCAGGGATTGTTCTACACCTAAAACCTTTGTCTAATAACAAGTTTTAAACCCTTAGAAACACCTTAATCACATCAATTCATGATTTAGGGTTCTTGAGCAATATTTCAAATTCATCAACAATAGCAACCTACTTCCATTTTTCTTGAATTAAGTCCTTTTAGCATGACTTATTGGAAGTATTAAGCTACTTTCAACCACATATCATAACTGAAATTTGCAGATTTCAGTTTCTATCAAACCCATCAAGAATACCTCAAGAACTTTGACTAAAAAGGTAATTTACTTACCTTATTTGCTTGGAAATCATCATCTTCCAACAATTGATCCAAGTTCTTGCTTCAAGCTTCAAAGATCTTCCAGAAATCGCACCCAAAATCCTTCCCGTAAGCTGAAAAATGGTCAGCCCCGATAGGAGAGTCAACTCTCCTATTTATACTTCCAATATTTGCAAATTTAGTCCCTAAGTTCCATTTCTTGAACTTTTGGCACTAATATCAAGTTTTATCACAATAAACTTTCTTTTCTTATGCTTTTGTCACAAGCAAACAATATTTTTACATTTTTGGTCCTTCACTTGATCAAATGACCAAATTACCCTTTTATGGTAAAATGACCAATTTACCTTTTTCTTCTAGTATTACTTTCTAATACTTAGAACACCATGTTAAATCATAAATACACTATGATTAACATTTTAATACTTAACAAAAGTATCGTGGTGTTACAACCATGCTCCTTAGGGAGACACACAGTTTTCCAGGAAACTTTTGCTTTACCACGTTTCAACTCACCATGGCACCAGAGGAAACCCCTCATGAGTTTCTCAATTTCTTTAGAAATATATTTAGGAAGAATAAACACAGAAGCCCAATAGATTTGCATAGAAGAGAGAACATAGAGAATAAGCTGAAGATGGCCAGCAAATGAGAGAGTTTTGTTTTTCCAGTCATTAATCCTGCATTTGACTTTATCCACAAGACCTTTACAGTCCTTATGGGCAAGACGGGCGGTGATAAGAGGGATGCCAATGTATCGGACAGGGAAATAACCCTCAGGGAACCCAACCATATGGTCAATAGCAGCTCTAGTAGTATCTCCAACTTTGCAATAAAAGGCTTCGCTTTTCGCAACATTAGGATGGAGCCCAGAAACCCCAGAAAATTCAGTAAGGGAATCACATATGATTCTTACCGAAAATCTATCCCCATGAGAGAAGAGGAGAAGATCATCGGCAAAGCATAGATGTGTGATATTCTGTTCCTCACATTGACGGTGGAATTTAAAGGAATCGGATTCAGATATTTTTCTCTTGATCATAAGGTTAAGAACCTCCATAACAAGAGTGAAGAGGTAGGGAGAAAGAGGGTCACTTTGTTGAAGGCCCCGTTTACCATAGAAAAAACCATGTATGTTACCATTGATACTCACTGAGTAAGCCGTAGTGGAAACACATGTCATGATCCAGTCAATCATACGATCAGGGAAACCAAATCCAAACAAGATGGTGCGTAGAAAAGACCAGTCGACGGTGTCATAAGCTTTTTGAATAACATATTAGGATAGTGGTGGCTTGACATGCCAAGGTCATCGTGCGGTCAAAAATAGTAAAATAACCTAACACACACTAGTATAGCCGTAGTCAAGGTCGATCCACAAGAGTTACGTGGTCAAGGTAGGCAACAGATTACCAATTGTAGTGTCACTCTACAACCAGAGGATCTAGTTTCTAACTTTTACCGAAAATAGTCCAAAATCACAAAATCCAACAAATCCAAAAACTAACTCCAACATTAACCAATCCAATTCAATTTCTAAACTAAAATGAGTTACTGAAATCAGATAGTATAATCTAAATTCAGAAACACAAGAACAATCCAACACAAGAACAATCCAACACAATCAATCATCCAAATTCATCCCAAAGCATAAAAACCGTAAAAAGAGTAATTAACGATAACCGAATGATTAACTATTAAAAACTCAGATCCAAACTTGTTCAAACAAAAAACATAACCTTTCAGAAACTAAAAACTAATGCCAATGGTTGTCACACCCAATAACACTAGCCAAAGCTACCAAAACTACTAAACTAGTTGGAAATTAAAAGAGAAAACAATAAATACCAATTATGGTCGACTGAAAACTGAAACTCGGAGTCAAATAAGCCTTGAGGGTCGTTCCTATGCCAGGTATTTGCTGCTGATTTCGACCTAGAACCCTCTATTTATAGTTTTGAAAAATAAAAGACCGCGCCGCGCGCACTTAGAATCCGCGGCGCGCGTACGAGTTTATCTCCGTTTCTTTAGCATTTGAATCTTCTCCACCGCCTTAATCATGACTCAGCGCGTCGCGCCCTTGTACATCACCGCGACGCGCGTGCAAACTAGACTGTTCTGTCTTTATCTTCAAACTTCTTCCATTTTGTACGCATTTGGCCCCTGTTTACATCATTTCTTTGCAAACAATCACTGACATAAAAAGTGAGAATACCACTGCATATATGATATAAATTCACCAAGAATAGGGCTCAACAACGACTAAAATACTTGATATTACTAGGCATTGTCAAACAACCCACACTTGTGCCTTGCTTGTCCCCAAGCAAGAGAGTTTTTAACAAATTCTAACTAAGACTCAAACAATTTTTGAATGTGTTCATTTTCAAAGCTTATTACCCTAAGAGTTAGAGTGAAATAGTTTGTGAAAACATAACCAGAATATTCTATGGAATTCATGACTTTCTAAAGAACCCTTGATTACAAATTTTCTGTCCACAATGAAGTGTACGTACTCATTCAGATTCTAAAGGTCATTAAAGAATTATCCATGACTTTCGATGTTGTCCGTGTAAGGAGCTTTCGGAAATACCATCCCAGACCAGACGATCTTAGGTGGCAAGGTGCATAAGGCCCACCCATTTTAGACTTACCGGCTCGAACAACAAAGGTCACTGATTGACAATTCCTTCCTAAATTCCAATTTTAAAACACTCCAATCTTCTAACTCCTAAAACTCAACTTATTTGACTAAACTCATAGCATGATAACAACTAAACAATATTTCTTGAAAAATACCGATGCTAAAACATTCACAAAGTATTCGTTTAAAAATTACAACCTATTAAAAAATTTTGAAAATTTGCTAAAAAATTTGAAAATGACTCATTTCCCGCAAAAATTTCAAAAACACTCTTTCGATCGTCCACACCCCACACTTAAAACCGTACAACGTTCCCGTTGTACATAAAATAATTTCATATCAAGGGAGAAAGAGTTACCCTTTAGACGGTAGATTGCTTGATGGTACTTGGTTGTTACAGTTACAATAACATGAATAATTCCTCGACTCAGAATTCAGGAGTTGTAGCGCAAAGTGAAACACGCCAGTGATCAAGGAAAGTAGAGGGGGCACGGTGACCCCACACTTGCCTGAAACAATTCCTCCATTTGGTATTACATGCATAACTCACAAAAACATTAAATGCAAACAGAACAAACAAATAAAATATAAACAAGCAAGCAAAAATAAAGTAGTATCATAAGTACAGTACATATAACCCAAAAAGGGAAGAAGAAAAATACATCAATCGTGCCTAGGAGGTCTGGAGGGACCTGCCTCGTAATAATGAGCTCGGGCCGTGAATGGTCGGGGGTGTTGTCCCTATGCTGAAGCAATCTCTAAAAGTACCTCCCTGATCCACTCCAACTGATCCTCAATCCGAGCCACCCGATCCTCCAATCGGCGGATGGCCTGCGTTTCCTCCTGCTGTGGCTATGGTGGTGGAACTGGTGGTGCAACCCTCTGGCGACGCCTCGGAGGACCCTCCTCGTGGGCTGGTTGTGGTGTCCTAGTGGCCTCCGTCGCCACTCTCATATATCGCCCTGGCTGTAGCTGCTGGATCAGATGCATGTTCTCCAGAGCTCGCACCGATGTGCGAACTAGAGGCATAGCCGTCAGGGAAGCCATGGTAGTAGTAGTGAGTAATCTGAAAGAGCAGGCCAGGAGGGTAATGTAATGCCTGCCGGTCGAAGGACTGCTGGCTGACGCACCCACTGCCCGGGTGGATAGGGAGATCGCTAAGGCGTACGGGAGGTAGAGGAACCTGGTAGGGTCAAGGAGCACCCACATATATGTCATGTCCTCACCGGATATCTTCTCACCCCTTTCCTTCTGCATGATAGAAGTGGAGATGATGCGGTGCATGAGCCGGTGAAGCGGGTTGCGGAGCTGGCTCTCCTTGGCCGACCCCGCCTCAAAGAAAACGTTGGACAACGTAGCCCAAATAGCTGCATTGGCCTCCCTCGCGGGCTGCCCCTGAATACACGCGTGAAGGAAAGGCATGAAGTGACGGCTCTAGAGATCCTCCTCCGTGTATATGCCCTGCGTCTCCCGAACTCCCTAAGACTGCACTCCCTGGGGACTCCCCCACAATCGAAATCTGACCAACCTGGATCGGGACTCCGATGAAGCTGGTGCGTAGCGGACCGTGGAGAGAAACTCGAAGAGAAGCTCGGTGTAAACTACATCGTCCTGGTTGGCCATAAGCCTGTCCCAACCACGACATGTGAATGTAGCCTCCCCATGGGACCACGTGCGATGAAGAAAGGGCTCGATTTCAGCCCAGAGCCCGACATCCCTCAAAATATCCCGGTCCAGAATAGTCGCCTCCAAAACCCGGCAACCCATAAGTGCGTCCCTCCTTTGAATATACTCGATCGTACTCTCCAGATCAGCAAGGAACTGGAGAAAAGGGTGATCTCGCCTGATAGCCATCTGTACAAAATAAAAATTTTGCAAAATAAGTCCTTTGTCCTCCCCACCGAACCGCGGCGCGGCGAGCGTCTGTTGCGAAATCCAACCCTAAAACTACTTATTTTCACATGTTAACTCGATCTAAACACACTACAAGGTAGCCTAAGCACCTACTAGCCCCTCTAGGGTGATCATTTGGCGAACAAAACACCCTACGAGCCAGCATTGCCAATTTCTAGGTTTTTCAGTTTTTGGAGAAATCAACCAATTCTACGGCCTAATCACTAGTTCTAACGAGTAAAAACTAGTTAGAATGACATACCTCAATAGTAGGAATAAAATGGACGAGAAAAACGTAAGAAAAACGTCGTTTGATAGGAGCTTTGAGGTGCGGCGTGGTGATGTGTGTGTGAATAGTGAATGCGACGCACCTTATAAAGGAAGAATCCGACCGATCGATTCCCGCGGCGTGGATAAGTAGTGACCGCGGTGCGCGTGTTCCCAAATCAACCCCTACGCATCGGGTTGGTTTGCGACTCCGCGGCGCGCAAAACACCTAACCGCGGCGCGGTATGCAATTTTTCAAATTTCCTTCATAATGACCCCACACTTGCCTCGAACCAATAACACCTGCAATGACGATGATAATATATCCTAATTACTCCTAAGAAATACAATACCTAACCTATAAAAGATGGGTTGCCTCCCAACAAGTGCTAAGTTTAACGTCTTTAGCCAGACGGATTATTCCTACTCCTACTCTTCTCGATCCTCTTGTGGCATCATCTTAGAGTCTGGTGCAAAATTGTGGACCATCGTTGCCAATAATGAAGTGAGTTGCGTCATCCTGTCACTAACCTGGCTAATCCATTGCTGCTGTGCTTCAAGAAGTTGGAAGACCTTCGCTTCCCTATCCCTTGCATCCTTCTCATATTGCTGATGCCTTGTCTCCATCATTTCCATCATGTCCAGCAGCTGCACCTTGTCAATGGATGACAACGGATGCTCTTTTGTTTCCTTCAAAATCTCTTCTTTTCTGCCTTCTCCTGTTCGGGTCCATATTTTTCTTTATCTCTGATCCCTGGTTCCATCAGCGGACTGCTGCTCCAATACTTATAATCATACCCTTGAGGTAGAGACATGGGACTCCCAAACATATTTAACCTTCGTTTCCTTGACCCAAAGAAGATATCCAAGTCTCCTGTCTTGCAATCGATAATAGCACAGGCTGTAGCCAAAAACGGACGTCCCAAGATCAGAGCAGGCACGTCCTCCTGACTCTCGTATTCCATAACTAAGAAATCCACAGGGTAGAAGAAATCACCAACTTTTACTATCACATTTGTTAACTTGCCCTATGAGACCTTAGTTGACTGATCGGCTAATTGCAATACTGTCTTTGCCAACTCCAACTCCTCATTCTTGTATTTGTCATACAAGTATCCGGGTAGTACGTTAACACTTGTCCCCAAATCTAGCAAGGTATTCCTAATGACTACATCTTCCACCATGGCAGCAATTAATGGCGGTCCAGGATCCCTCTCCTTCTTGGGCAATGTTCCCAATAATGCCTCACTAGCTTTAATTGTCAATCTCATAGTATCAGGTGTGGGAGTCTTGCTCTTTCTATTTTTCTCACACATCTCCTGAAGAATTCTTGTATCTTCAGGAGCGTTCTTAAGCTCATCCCACTAGGGTTGGTTCATTTATGGCCCAGTTGATTTGTTTGGCACTTCCTGCTTTTTCTTTTTTCCTTCTTACCCTTCTTCCTTTGTTTAATGCCAGCCACCATTGGCTGTTCCTCCTCTTGGATATCCCTGTCCTCCTTTAGTTGAGGTTCCTTCTCAGCCTTAATTTCTTTTTCCTCTTTAGCCTCCTTTTCAAATTCAACTTTTTCGACTTCAACCATAACATCTTCGATGCTTTCACTTTCATCCTTAACTTCCTTCTCTTTATTTTGACTCTCAATTTCACTTTCATAAGCTAGCAAATCTTCCATGGTCACCTTCCTCCACTCTGACTCAACAGCATTGACATGTTCCTTTCCTGCTCGCTGAGTATGTTGAGTCATAAATTAAGATTGAGTTAAATATGCTGATCGGATTTGTTGCCAGATTTTGCGCCTATAATTTTGCTATCGGTTATGGAATGGGTCTGTCCTTCCATACTTAGTTTTTGTTTAAATAGCATGTTCGTACCCTTGATAGGGTTAACTTTTGTAATCTTTTCACGGCGCTCATATAATAGTTCACATCGAATTGTTCTTGAGTTGCATTTTTATCATTAGACATCAGTTCTTCATATTGTCTGTTCTTGATCTTGTTTATTTACATTATTCCGCAATTTTTGAATCTCGATCCAACTCTCACATTTCAACAATTGGTATCAGAGCGGGAGTTCGTGTCATTCACGGATCTGTTTTGATTATCTTCATCGTTTCAATCGATTTTGGATATCAGACTTTGATCTTTTACGTTCGATTCTTCTTTTGATTTGAACTTACACTTCTGATTCATACAAGTAAACAAGTATCAATGTCTTTTGACGACTCACATACTCAATCTTTCAATCTTTCAAGTAGCATTGGATCCACTACCAGGACTCCAATTCTATTTACTCAAGAGTATGAGGTCTGGGCGTTGCATTTTGAAGATTATGTTCTTGGCATTGAAGAACATGGTGCAACGATCTGGCAAGCTATTACTGAAGAAACTCATGTCCACGGACACAAGGAGGGTTATCAAAACCCTAAAAGAATACAACAACTTGCTTGTCACCCACACAAACATTCCTCAAGACGAAAAAGATAAACTAATGTGCAACATTAAAGCATTTAGAATTATCAGGTTCGCTCTTCAAGCAGATACTCTTCGTCTGGTTAGTTCGTGCGAAACAGCTAAAGAGATCTGGGATAGACTTAAAGAATTGTATTCTAGAGATGCTGACCTTGAACACTCCATTCAGACCACTCTTCTTTCCGATTTCGGATCTTTTGCACAAGGTTCGGAAGAAACTCTAACTCAGGTTCGCTCTTCAAGCAGGTACTCTTCAAGCAGATACTCTTCTAAGTCGATTATTAAAATACAATCTGGCTTGGACTGTCATTGAGCAAAAGGTTACCTTTCTTGATGGTCTTCGTTCCGAATGGAAGGCTATCGTTTCAACCATAAAAGCGCATGAACAGTTCAAAACTTACTCTTTGGCTAAAGTTGAGGGAATCCTCAAATCCCATGAAAAGGAAATCATTTCGGAAGCTAAAGCGACTATCGGTCTTGGTTCGCTTGCACTGGTTGCGGCCGGAAAGAAATCGGCTGAAATTGATTCTGACTCTGACTTTTCCGACGATGATTTGACCAGAGAAGACAAAGCTTTGATGGTATCAAATCCCAAGAAGTTCTTCAAGAAAAACTTTTCAAAATTCAAAAACCGAAATCGACAAGGAGGTTTCAATGCTGAAAAGAGTGTAGAAGAAAGCCAGAAAAAGAAGAATGATGAGGAGAAGAAACTCGTTGGCGACTCAGGATACGATTGCCATTATTGTAAAGGCAAGAACCACTTTGTAAAAGACTGTTTGCTCCGGAAACAAGCTGAGAAGAAGGAGCAGGTGAAAGATGAAGCTTATTACGCAAAGAAGATTGCGGAACTGAAAAAGAATGACATTTCATCTACCAAGGCAGCCTTTGTGGTGAAAGAGGACAGCGAGTTTGGTGCCATTGAGGTCTGGTCAACGGACTCGGAAGATGAGGAGGTGAGGAATCCAACGCATGGTCGATGTCTGATGGTGAAAGCTGATCATTCCGACAACAGAGGTTACTCTACCGACGGGTGTCAAGCCTCAGCAAGTTGTTTTGCTGCGAAGCCCGTCTATGAACAAGTTGAGGAATGTGAGGCTGTGGTCAACAAGGTACGCTCTATCCTTAAATCTTTAAATATTTGCTCTTCTAGTTATGATGCTGAATTAGATGATCTTAGATTTACTGTCTCCAGTTTGAGTGATAGCTTAAAAAGGACACGTCTAAGCAATTCTAACCTAAATGATCAATTGAGCAGGATATCGAATAAGAATGAGGAGAGACGAATGAGAATCGAGGCGTTGGATAGTGAGTTAGTTAAAGCACGAGATGATATTATTTATGTCAAAAGAGATAATTTAGTTCTTGTCAAACAGAGAAACATTTTTTGTTTAATTGCTAAGCGTCTTTACAATAATATTACTCAATTGCATCTTGATTGTGACATAGGCAGGGACTTACACAAAATGATTTTGCCCTTTCTTGAGTTGAAAGAGGATGAAATCGATGCAGAATGTCATAGGTGTGAAACCATTGTTTCATCTGATGAGGTTTCGGAAGCTTATCGAATCGGACTTGATAAAATTGAAAGCTATATACAGTCCAAAGAACATAAAAGTATGGTCAAAGAATATTTTTCAGAAAATGATCACGAGGAAATTAAAACAGCAACTCTAAAGAATTTCCATTCACTATGCTCTAAACTAAATTCCGATAATATTCCCATTAATGAGAATATTTCTGATTTTGATGAGAGTGATATGAGTGAAATATCTGTTGAGGATGAAATTGACTGTTCGGAATTCGTATCAAATTCTACTGAAACTAAGAAAAATCTCATTTCTGAAAATTCAGTTGCTTTTGTGAGAATTGTTAAAAATGAAGGATCACACACTTTAAACGAACAAGCTACTGTTTTTCCAAAGATTCATACTGTACCAAATCAAGTTTTTGTTAAACCAGGCCTAAATACAAAAGATGTAACTGAACTTAAAGTCCTAGTCGATAACGATAACTCCGATGTTTGTGATTCTTTCTTTTGGTCGAAACCAATTGACAACTCAGATGAGACTAAAGGTCTTTCCGAAATGACCTCGTGGAAGTCTCGCAGTAACTACATTTCTGGATCATTGAACTGTAATAATTCTGTCTCTCAAAATGGTTCATGGGGTACAGAGAATTTGAAATCTAATTCTTCAAACCCTAAGACGAGCACCTTCAAGTCTGATTCTAATCACAGCTCGACATCTTATATTCATAAGTCTCCTGAAGAGCTCATTGCCAAAAGGAAACAAATGAATGCCAGGTACAAAAAGAATCTGAAAGAGAGAAAACAATTCTGGAGAAACAAACACGACTTAAATCTAAACCAGAAAGTCAACCCAATTCCCATTCGGAAAGTTGAGCCTACTCCAAAACCAAAACCAATACCTAAACCCTCCGTCCCAACAACAACAACAAAGAATCCCACTCGTGTTCTCGGTTCAACAGATTTAAAAGGGAAGGTAAAACTCTATCTTGAAACCACTCAGGATCTTAAAACCAACAAGATTCATCCAACTGTTACTATCAAAACAAAACTCTCCTCTCAATCGGTTAAAAATCAAAATCCCACTTATCTCTCTCACAATCAGAAAACTCATTATTATCAAGTTTCAAACACGTTCATTCCAAAGAAATCTCGTTTTGCTAAAGAACAATGGCAATCCTCAAAAATGAAAGTGTTCAGAATTGAAAATAAGAAAAATCAGTCATCTGTGAGAAAATCCTTTTGGGTTGAAAGATCATGCATTTTTCCTATCTCACATAAATTCTCACATGGGCCCACACTGGTTTGGGTTCCTAAATCTCTCTAACTTGTGCAGGTTCTACGTGACGAACAGTATGATCCGGAATGGTACATTGACAGCGGCTGTTCACGTCACATGACTGGAAGGAAGGAGGAATTATGAGAATATCGCTCGCTGACGAATGGAGGAAAAGTCAGTTATGGAAACAATGCAACAGGCAACATCAAAGGCTATGGCATGATCACAAATGGTGAAATTTCGATACGAAAAGTGGCATATGTGGAAGGACTTCAGCACAACTTGATCAGTGTTTCACAACTGGTTGTCGGAACATGTCTTAAAGTCTCATTTGATGAAGATGGCTCCGAGCTGGTTGAGAAGGAATCCAAGAAGATTATTTTGAAGTCAAAAAGAAAAGGAGAGATGTTTCCTTTGGACATGCGACCTATCCAAGGAAAACCTGCAATCTGCCTACTCACTAAAGCTACGAACGAAGATAGTTGGCTATGGCACAGACGGTTGTCTCACATGAACTTTCGTGATATCAATAAACTGGTACTTGGTGATCTGGTGCGAGGATTACCGCTACTTAAGTACGACAAAGACCGACTTTGTGATGCATGTGAGCTAGGAAAACAAAGTCGGAAGAGCCATTCTACAATCATCAACACAAAGATCATCGAACCATTGGAACTTCTGCATATTGATCTTTGTGGTCCATCTGCCATCGAAAGCGTTGCTCACAACAAATACATTCTGGTTGTGGTAGATGACTTCTCTCGTTTCACATGGGTATTCTTTCTCAAGCAAAAATCTGAAGCGGCGATCAACATGATTAACTTCATCAAGCAGATAGAAATCCTTCTTCGAAAACAAGTTCGAATGATAAGAAGTGATAATGGGACAGAATTCAAAAATAAAGTTCTAGATGATTTTCTTGTCAATAAAGGAATCACGCATAACTTCTCTGCCCCCTACACTCCTCAACAAAATGGAGTTGTAGAAAGACGAAATCGTTTTCTTTGTGAAGCTGCTCGCACAATGCTCTCTTTTGCAAAACTTCCTTTATACTTCTGGGCCGACGCCATCGCAACTGCTTGTTACACTCAGAATCGATCAAACATCACAAAACGGTTCAATCTTACTCCTTATGAGATTATCAACAAGCGAAAACCAAACGTAAAATTCTTCCATGTTTTCGGATCCAAGTGTTTCATTTTTAACTCCAAAGAAAAACGAGTTAAATGGGATGAAAAAGCTGATGAAGGTATTTTTCTGGGCTACTCTCTTACCTCAAAGGCCTATCGTGTTCTAAACAAAAGATCTCGAAAGATTGAAGAAACAAACTACATCACATTTGATGATAGATACAATTCCAGAGCAAAGCACGTTAGTACAAAGACTGAAGACATCTTTCCTGAATCCAATAAATCTGCAATTCCTCTTCTGGATCTATATGAGGAATTCTTGAATTTGTTCGATGACCAAGAAACCGCAAAAACATCAGAAGCAAATGCACGAGATAACCAAGAAGATAAGTTATTAAAGCTTATAGAAAGTACAGTCAGTGAAAATGCCTCTTCACAAGAAAATTCTACCGATGTTCCGATTCCGAACAATACTCCAACTTCTGTTACTGATGCTCCTATCCAGGGGGAGGGTTCAGCACCTGTTCAGGGGGAGAGTATGGCTCATGAATCCGAATCAACCACTCTACCGACTGAACAGGATCACTCTGATGATACAAACGATGCAAACTTCCAGGGGGAGAATGAAGTTGAAAATAATGACCTTGACACACAGTCAGAAGTACATTCGGAAGCAGAAGAAATCATTTCGGAAATTAATCCTGAATATGAACCAAATTATCCTCCAATGATAAAATGGACGAGAGATCATCCAAAATCTCAAATCATCGGAACGACTTCTGCTGGTGTTCTCACTCGAGCTCAAGCTAAAGAAAAGCAAGCCGCATTATTTTCAAAAGTGGAATTTTGCATGTTTCATTCGTTCATCTCCAAGATTGAACCTAAAACAGTTAAAGTAGCACTTGATCATGCTGACTGGGTCCAAGCAATGCAAGATGAGCTAAATGAATTTGAACGCAACAGGGTGTGGCGATTGGTTCCAACTCCAGAAAAAGCATCTGTTCTCGGAATAAAATGGGTTTTTCGAAACAAGTTAGACAAAGAAGGGAATGTCATTCGGAACAAAGCAAGACTGGTTGTTAAAGGTTACTGTCAAGAAGAAGGAATTGATTATGAAGAAACATTCGCACCAGTAGCCAGACTAGAGTCCGTTCGGATTTTTCTTGCGTATACAGCACACAAAGGGTTCGATGTCTATCAGATGGATGTCAAGTGCGCATTTCTGAATGGAGAATTAGAAGAAATAGTCTACGTCGAATAGCCACCAGGCTTTGTGAGCAGTAAACATCCTGATCATTGCTATGTGTTAGACAAAGCTGTTTACGGCCTAAAACAAGCTCCAAGAGCCTGGTATGAAACTTTAACTCGGTTCCTCAAGCAATCTAAGTTCAAGCAAGGATCTGTCGACCCAACTTTCTTTCGCAAAAAGGAAGGAAGTCACCTGATGATTGTTCAAATCTATGTCGATGACATCATTTTCGGATCTACTCACCCTAGCCTAACGGCTGAATTCCGAAAACTGATGGAGACAAAATTTGAAATGAGCTCGATGGGTAAAATCAATTTCTTTCTCGGACTTAACATCAGACAAAGCTTAGAAGGCATATTCATCAATCAGGAAGCTTATACCAAGTCTCTCTTAGAAAAATTCGGAATGAAGGGAGATTCTAAAGTCAAAGTTCCGATGACTTTCGGAACAAAACTCACTCCTTCACTAGACAAACCTGCAGCAGATATCACTCTTTATCGTCAAATGATAGGTTCACTTCTCTATCTCACTTCGAGCAGACCTGACATTATGTTTGCTGTTTGTTACTGCGCAAGATTTCAGGCAAATCCTAGAGAGCCACATCACAATGTTGTGAAGAATATATTCCGATATCTCAAAAGAACAACCTCTCTTGGATTATGGTATCCATCAGGATCTGGTTTCTTTGTTCAAGCATTTTCCGATGCTGATCTTGGTGGTTGTGGATTGGATTGCAAGAGCACTTCAGGTGGTTGTCAACTTCTCGATGGAAAAGTCGTAAGCTGGCAATCAAGAAAACAGACTTGTGTATCACTCTCAACAGCTGAAGATGAGTACATTGCTGCTGCTTCATGTACCTCTCAGATAATATGGATTCAAAATCAACTGAGAGACTATGGAGTCAATATGAAACGTATTCCTCTTTACTGTGATTCCGAAACTGCGATTCGGATCTGTCACAATCCAGTGCAACACTCAAAGACTAAACACATTGCACTCAGATATCATTTTATCAAAGATCATGTTGAAGACGGCAACATCGAGGTTCATTTCGTACGCTCAAATGATCAACTAGCAGACATCTTCACAAAGGCCCTTCCTGAACTAGCATTCAACAGAATTCTTCAAGGTCTCGGAATGATGGAACCTGAATCCGTTCCGATATCTAACTGAGATTCCGATTGATTCCGAAAATCGGAATGCCTCGGAATCGGATTTTAGACATGGAAGATTCGGAATGCATGTATCCTTTCTAAAACTTCGTTTATGTTTGTCTTGTTTTTATTATTATTTTTTTTATTTATTTTTTTCTTTTCTTGTTTTACTGTTTTACTTATCTCAGCTATTTATTTTCTTTATTTTTTTTATCAAAAATATTTTTTTTGTTTTGTTTGATTCGTTTATTATTTTTTTTCTAATTCTTGCGTTGTGAATTTTATTTTCTTTTTCCTTTTTGTATTGTTCTTCTTGCCGATATCCATGCGAATGAAGAAACAGAATTCAAACACAAATCATTAAACAAAAGAAAACAACATCTTATTCAAGCTACAGGAACAAAGGTCATTACATCGAAAAGCAAAACAAAAACTACATCAACCTATAGCTTGTAGTAATGCCACATGGGAGGATCACCGGGATGGAAAGCCTGGTAGAGGCGCAGCTCACTCTCATCAACAAAGAGGCGACTTCCATCCGCCAGTCCCACATGGAACTGGTGGTGGGGAGTGGTACGGATGATCACTGCCGGCCACCATCCCCTCCTGTGCCAGACCTCAACGAGGTCAAACTGTTTGAACTCCACCAAAATTCTTGGTGGGACAGACTGCAGAAAGGGGTAGCTTGTTGGAACGATCAGTGGTCCACCACCCTCAGCATTGTTGAGAGTGGTCATCCTCACCTCATACTGGTGATTCCAAACTCTCGTGACAACCCCGCCATAGATGCCACCGGCGTAGTCGCCTTCTTGCATTTTGACCTCAACTTTGTCAAAACGGTTGTAGGGACGATGCGCCATGTGATATATCTTTTGATGGTAATTTTTTTTTGGGTGTGGGTGCTTTCTACTAACAATGCTTTCTTTTTATAGGCAGAAATGACACCGGTTAAGCTTCCAATTGTGGATATTTAATTACTTTTTGAAGTAATGATGCAGCCTGCTGTCATTATTATGTGTCATAAAGGCGGAGACGGCTGATTAGCAACTGATTGGACGTTTTCCTTCCTTTTCACCTAAGCATTAAATGTTTTCTCATGATAGCCAAGTCCTTGTCAGCATTCTTCAGCAAGAATACAATTTTTTTTTTTGTAACTATTTTGAATTGATGGGCTTCTTCTTCTCATATTTTCTAAGTACCAAAAACGAATATCCATGATTATTGAAATCTCAACCAATTTCAATATATGATTTCGTAAATTCTAGTCAAAGATCGCAACTCATTTTCACCATGGGGCGCTGTGAGACTCATCATACTCTCTTGACCTTTCTATTACTTCTCCATATTCAATACATTTCCATAAAACTGTAACCCTTATGAAGGTCTTCAGCAATACCACTGAAAACTGATGGTTACACAAATTCTGTGTTTATGATTTCGGAATTGTTTTTACCACCATTCCGAATGAAACCCAAAAATCCAACCCCACTAAGGAATTGACGAAAACTATAAAGGAAATCTCAATCTTTTACATTTGCGTGTTCTTTATGAAATCTACTCCACCCAAGTAATTTCAATCCAAAAAGATCCAGTTTTTAATTTTTCTGAGATTTCTAAACATTTTCCAAGTCAAACGAAATTCTCCTAACCCTCACTTGTCTTCATGAGTACTCTGGTCAGACAAGTACTGTCTTCCGATTTCGAGCATTTCTCACGTTTTCGGAATCCGAAAGATAGTTAAACCCATCCCATTAAGCTAACATCTTAAAAGAAACCTTTCAATCATTCTTATCAATCAATTGATCGTAATTCAACGGGAAACAACACAAACCACTTTTGAATCTCTCTTGATTCCAAAGGAAGAGATCATTGCCTGGGATCAATCAGTTTTATATCATTTTGACATCACAGACTACCAAATAAAATTTGATTTTCTTCTTTATCTTTGGCACACTCTTGCACGAAAATCATTATTTGATTTTTCTAACTCTGGTTGATTTTCTTTTGATAAGGATTCAGATCGATGACCTGGCAATTTTTCCTTTACTCTTCAAAATTTTTTTGAATTTTGGATGAGGTAATCAAGACGTGGCCGATGTAACGTCCTCTCCACAGCAACTACTTTATCGCTTTTCACGCGCCTGCAATGCGACTTTTGGGGGTTACTCATGATGATACGGTGTGATTCTTGGGAAGCGTAACCGACTGAAGCGGGATTTCCTTTTCCAAACACTCTACAAAGGATATTTAAAAGGTTTTTTAGCTCTTTATTTCTTTTCTCTGCTCTTCATCTCTCACGCGAGAAAACATCATCTTCAAAGCCCTCTTTCTCTCACAAACATTCAAGAACTTTCAAATGGCTGGTTCATCCTCAGCGAATGAAAATACTTCCTCATCCCTAATGTTGAAGATCAAACAAAATCAGAACATGATTATTGATCTTCATTCTTCGAAGTATAATGAAGCTCTTCAACCGATGATCGAATGTCTCAAATTCTCCAGGATTAGCAAAGCCCTAACTGCTTCAGAGGAGGTTCCAATCGTGTATCTTTCATCGGCATACTCATCCGTATTCTACAACAAGGCTGATGATGTCGTTACTTTTGAAGTTGGATCCATCAAGACGCGCATTTCCAAGTCTCGATTTGGAAAATTGCTAGGGTTTACTGATCAAACCGATATTGTCGATCCTGATTCCCTTCCGCCTTCTACTCTTCCACGGTTTTTCTACCAACTAGGCTACAAGGGTGATATAACGCAACTTTCCAAGTTCACAAAGAAGAGCCTACCGCCTTTGTGGAATTTTCTTTTCACGATCTTGTTCAAAAGCTTCTCCGAACGCACAACAGGCACAAACAGTGCAAGTAAGCTTTTTTACTCTTTATTTTATGGCCTCTATCATGACATCAACCTTGATTACGGGTCAATTCTTTGGAGCCAATTTGTCGAGAGCGTGAACTACAAAAATCGACACTCCGAAATCTCTTGTGCTCGATTTTGGTCCATTGTGGTAAAAAGGGCTATTGAGCAACATCATCTTCATATCATGACTGATTCCGTCCTAGCGGTCATTCCGACACTGTCAACCACACAATTTGCAACCACCAAATCGGAGGATTTCGATTTCATTGGGTCCATTCCGATCACGATGTTGGACAGCGTTCCGAATGACGTGCACTGCATTGCTGCGTATCGACAACTACCTCCATCAGGAATTCGTGCTGTTGATCAAGCTCATCAAGTCGCTTTTGACAGACTTGAAAATCCGAAGAAAATTATCAAACGAAAAGGTAGAGCCGCAGCATCTGACACCGAAAAACAGCCCAAACGTCCAAGGAGACTCCGAAAGTTTGTCCAGTCTTATGATTCCGAAAACGAACTCTCCGATACCCATCAAATTCCGACTTCACCGCACGACGTTCCGATTACCGACAACCTTGAAGATGTTCCACCTACCAAGCCTTCTCCACCTCCCGCATCACCACCTCATGACCCCACACCAAAAACAACTCCTCATTCTAGTCCGCAATCCACACCTGAACGTTCACCCCTCCGAACCACTAACACTCAAAAGTCTCCGTCTTTATCACCCAAACAAACTGCAACTCCTGATTCCCCTCATAACAACCCCCTTACTGACGTTGATGAAGAGGAAGATATACTGGTTAATGATGACCAGGATGATCTTTCTGATTTCCTTAAATCTCCATCTAATGTTAAACTAAAGACACCCAGCTCTTCTGTTCCGATGTCATATGATCAGCTCTCGGAAATCTCTGCCAAACTGGATTTACTTCTCCAATCCAAGGCGCATCCCTCTGTCTCCGATTGGCAATCCCAGTTGGATGCTCACAAGGACTCGGTGGACACCTTGATCACTGAAAATGTTAACCTCATGCGTGAATTCACCTCCCTCATCGAGAAATCTGAAGCTCAAATGCGAGACTCTGCCACCTCCATTGGCAGACTGGAAAAAGATGTTCTTAAATTTACTCAAGATTTCCGTGACTCTCATGTTCGAAACAATGAAAATATGCATCAGGTTATCTCCAATTTCAGCAACTCTTTGAAGAACGAAAAAGATGCACTTTCTACCTTACGTTCGGAATTAAAGCAGCAATATTCCGAATGGGTATCTTCTATGGATACAAAGGTTGATCAACTGAGGACAGATTTGGCCTCGGAAAATTATCTGATGGATAAATTAGCCGCCAAAGAAACTAAAATCCAGCTCCTCAAGTCCGATCTCCGTCACAAGTCCGCCATTCTTACCTCGGCTTTGTCTCAGAACAAAGCTATTCGAATTGGTGTATCGGAAATTGACTCCTTTCTTCATCGGATTGTTGAAGACTCTGATCCAATTCTCAATCCTCAGGTGCGTAGACATCTGACACTTAAGCTTCATCTCGTATTCAATCTTCTTGCTGCCTTAAAGGGTGTTTCGGAAGGTGTTGCCTCTCCGAAACAAGGGGGAGACGAAACATATGAAGAGAGTACATTTAATCAGGAGACTCCGAAGAAAGATACTCCGATTAAAACCAATGAAAATGCTGAAGGAGGTGCTGGTCCATCAAAAGACAAAGGCAAGAAGATAGTGGGAGAACAAGAATCCGATAAGGATGCTGACAAATCGACCAGGGAGAACGAAATTGATGAAATTCTCAAACTTACCCGGAAACTTGATGCTGAGGAAGCTGCCAAAAGAGAGGCTGAGTTACTCCTGAAAACTCAAATGTCTTTGTTTCCTCCATGGCACTATAAAAGAATGACAATGGAAGCAATTACTGAGCCTGTGGAGAACTGGCTTCAACCAATAGCCTCGTACAATACAAGCAATGATGTAAACTCGCAGTTTGACTTTCCGATGACTGCAAAAGCTCTCCTGTTCCGAGGGTTTGAGGAACTCAAAGACACCCGTCTTTCTAGTTCGAAAGTGAATGATTTGTTGTTCACTTTCTATTTGAAGAACGCGCGTCCTCAACATCTAACGTGGAGTTTGAAGAAGATTGTGCAGCTGACTCCCCGTCTTCCTGAGGTCAATGTTCCTTTCAAAAACGCAAGGTTTTTGGCTTTAAGAGGAGATGATAAAGAGAAGATGGAATTTTCTTTTGCTGACCTTCCATTTCTGAATCCATTCGACTGGATATCTCTGTTCAATATCTTGTCGAGAGAACAAAAATATCAACCCCTTTTTGATCATATCAAAAGAATGATTGGATACTACATTCTTGAAGTGGCAAAGCTGGATGTTGAAGTTGCTGGTGTTCTGGATAAAGTTCCTTTATCTGTAAGACGTCCTCCTCCCAAAAATATGAGCAAGCGTAAAATCGGAAAAATTGTCAACTCAAACTGGAGTGTGGCATACAATTCAAAGGAAGGCCTCGAGAATATTAAAAGGATATTCTTTCTTTTGGACAAACATCTTTACAGGACTCCAGTGTTGGAACACATTCTTCACATTATCAATAAACTCCCATCCAACACCACTGATGATAAAACTTGCGTCAACGACATGTTGAAGTGGTACATTGAATTTCGAAAAAGGATCCTGGCAATCATTCCGAAGGTGTTTGACAGACAAACAAGTGGAGTAAAACCTGAAGAATGAAGGAAAGTCGCATTTTTGACTCAAAGGGGGAGATTGTTGAGTCATAAATTAAGATTGAGTCAAATATGCTGATCGGATTTGTTGCCAGATTTTGCGCCTATAATTTTGCTATCGGTTATGGAATGGGTCTGTCCTTCCATACTTAGTTTTTGTTTAAATAGCATGTTCGTACCCTTGATAGGGTTAACTTTTGTAATCTTTTCACGGCGCTCATACAGAATAGTTCACATCGAATTGTTCTTGAGTTGCATTTTAATCATTAGACATCAGTTCTTCATATTGTCTGTTCTTGATCTTGTTTATTTACATTAATCCGCAATTTTTGAATCTCGATCCAACTCTCACATTTCAACAGAGTATGGTTCGGGTTGATTTCCGTGGTACTGGGTAGCTTTTCATTATCTCTCTTTCTTTGATCCCCATCCATTTGAGCGATCTGCCTCTCCATGTTGGCAATGGCTTTGGCATTGGCCTGCGACTGCTGCTGAGTGGTGTTGAACATCTCCTACATCTTTTCGGTCAAAATCTTCCTAGGCTCCTGGGGCATTGTTATTGTTGGCATTATTCGGCCCCCTGTTGTTGTTGTTACCGCTCCCACTTGCATTGCCATTATTGCTTCCTAGTTGATATTGCGTGGGCTGATTAGATGACTGGCCCTGATAGTTGTTCTGCCTTTGTTGTTGAAATTTTGCTGACCCTGGTTGTATGGTCTATAAGGTCGTCCATTATTGTATTGACCTTGACCCTGACCATAAACTTGATTTTCTTCCTGAATTCTTTGCCCTCCTTAGCCTCCTTGTTGTTGATTCTGAGGTCCGTTCTAAAGAGTAGACATCAGTCTATCAAACTTCTTGTTGAGTTCACTTATTTCCTTCTTGACCTCTTTCCTCCAATCTGCATCAGCTCCCAGTGCTGCAGCTGTGCCTACAGTTTTCCTACTAGAGAAATTCGCCTTGGATCCATTACTCAACTACTGTTGTGTACAAAACAACTAACTAGTAGTTATTATGTTTTTACAGTCTTAATCCAATTATTTACCTAATTGTATGACTATTAGACTTACGAGCAAGTATTACTCGATCATTTAATAGTATAGTTTTGGTAAGTAAAGGTATCGAATTTCCACAGGGAATTATTAACTAACTTAAGGTTTTCAATTATCAATCAAACAGTTTAGAGGCGAGTTTTAGTAAAAACTCGTAAAACTAAGTTTTGGATGCTTGTAAAATAGACGAAATAATAAACAACAATTATCGTAACAACACAACAATTAAGAGATAATATGATCAAATTATAACAAGGGAAGCTTTCGCCTAGGATTTGTTGATTCATATAAATCTAGGTTGACTAGTTTTGATTATGTGCAATGAGTTAAAATAGGTAGCATTAAGTGGTAGGATCATATGGTCAAGTCACCAATTCTATAATTTCTAAGTTAATATAGCACAATGGTCATGTAACTAAATAACTTATAATTATGAATAATTAATATAATCTGGCATGCAAACATAGGCCATACCCTAATGGTCATAGTGATATGATCATACAATCAATGGTCATGAGTTGTAACTAAATATGATATAAGTTTTATTTCACTAATCAAGTTTATAGCTAGAATAACCTCCCTAGTTAAATGGTCAATAACTAGTCCAATGATATATAGGTGTCAATTAAACATCAAAATGGTTCATATGTTCAATACGTTTAAATGGTCAATAAACATTAATCATATGAAGATGGCTATCAAGATTATAAACTTTAATCACATTCAATATGTATAGCATGCAAATTATATATCCTAACCGAAATTTAACTTGAATCAAGAACTAGATCAACACAAATTTATATTAATGAATCAACATCACCTAGGCAAAAGCTACAGGGAATCTAGCCTAGCATGGTATCAAGTATACAATAACAATAAGAATAATACATGATAAAAGATACCAACCGGTTAAATTCGATGAATCCTTGCAACAAATGAAGATCCTAGCTCCTTCTTGTAATGTAAATAACTCTCAAATACATTTATCACACATGAAATATTGAAATACACGAATTATAATAGTTCTAAAAAGTCAAATGACTGATTTCTCTCTTCGATTCTAACAATGGTCATCTAAATGGTCGTCAATGGCCTTCTATTTATAGCAGCTGCAGTCTCAGGGCGCGGTGCGCCTCGATGAGGGCGGGGTGCGCCTGAGTGGATGAGATCTGGCAGAGATCTGGCAGTCTTTATCGCTGGAAAGGCCACGTGATGGTTCGCTTTTCAGATCGGATCTGGGGCGCGGTGCGCCAAAAGGTAAGGCGGGGTGCGCCCTTGCACATGTTAGGCAACCCGGTTGAATCATTAGATGAACCCACGCTTCATTATTTTAATCTCAAGTGGACCAGCATGTCGAACACTGGCATCATCCTAGGCGCAGTGCGCCCTTGGTCTGGGCGGGGTGCGCCCCTGCTGAAATCAGAATTTCACTTTGTTTCAATTAACGCTCAAATCTCTTGTAAAATCCGATCTTTTGCTCCATATGTGTCTTTTACCTACAAAATGTATTTTTAGCATATTAGGTATTTTTAGTTCATAAAATGTATGAAACTAAACTAAAATGACACTTGATATCGCCCGGAAAATATGTATAATTTACGCGATATCAACTACTCCAAAAATTGCCAAGCCTCATCAGGATCCATCATCATGATAGTGCCACTGGACGATGCGTTGATCATCGCCTAATTAGTGTCACTTGCTCCTTCGAAGAAAAGTTTAACCAATTGCCATTTCAGAATATCGTGATGAGGGCACGCCCTCATCAACTCCTTCAGACGATCCCAAGCTTCGTGAAAGGCTTCTCCAGGCTTCTGCTGAAAATCCTGGATGGCTCTCCTGATTTCGGTCGTCTTACTCGCTGGATAGAACTCTTGCAAGAATTTAGCCTTAAGTTGGTCCCATGTGGTGATACTATTGGACTGAAGAGACGTGAACCAATACTTGGCCTTGTCTTTCAAAGTAAACGGGAACAACCTCAACCTAAAAATATTCTTATTCGTGTTCCTAGGGGTATTGACATTTGCTATTGCTATGAACTCATACAAATGATTGTATGGGTCATCCTGTTTATATCCCCTAAATTCAGGAAATATTCCTAAAAGCTGTGGTCGAATTTCTACTTGAGCAACTATATCATCTGGAATATAAATGGGCGATGAATCATCGTACTCCCACGGTTAGAAGTGCGATGCAACCGACTGCCCTCTCTGTTGTGCAAAATACAAAGGTTGAATAGGATTACCGTTATAGTGATGATCGTTGTTGTACCCCTGCTGACCTTGCAGTGGTTGTTGCTGTGGTGCTCATTGTGGAGGTCCCCGACCTCGGTTCCATGGTTGTTGTGGTGCTTGTGGAACCCATCCTTCTTCCTCATCTTCATATCTCTGCTCAGTCTCCTGGTACTGTACTATTGCTGAGGAGGTTGTGGTTGTTGTGGTATGGTTTGAAAAGTGGTTTGTGGTTTAAAGATTAATGGTGGTTGTAATGGTTGTGATTGTGGTTGAGAAATGGTAGTGTGCTGCCTAGGCATTAGGGTGCTATCATGAGTCGGCGCTCCCCAAGACATAGCAGATGTAAAAGGGTTTGTAGATTGTGGTTGAAATGGCAGAACAGAAGGTGAAGTGCATGATGGTATTGATGCGGGGGCTGAAACCGCACCACCAGTAGCACTCATGCTCCCAAACTGAAATTCTGAAAGCGGGGGTATAAATGGAACTGCCCGCGTTACCTCGCCCGATAGCTCATGGGTAACATCCTCAATACTACTACTAACATGACTGAAACTCATTGTATCTAAATGCCTACGTGCACGGTTCTTGCGCACGGTTCGTTCGATCTCTGAGTTAAAACCCAAGGGTGATAACTGCCCACCTCGACGGGTACGCATGCACTAGTGCAACACGCCCGTCAAAACCAAAAAGAAAAATAATAACGAACTAAAATCTCAAAACTAAAACAAAAAATCAGAAACTAAAAGTCCTACAGATCGCCTACTCTAAAGCTCACAACTCCCCGGCAACGGCGCGAAAATTTGACACGCCTAGGTCGTCGTGCGGTCAAAAATAGTAAAATAAACTAACACACACTAGTATAGCGGTAGTCAGGGTCGATCCACAGGAGTTACATGGTCAAGGTAGGCAACATATTATCAATTGTAGTGTCACTCTACAACCAGAGGATCTAGTTTCTATCTTTTACCGAAATCAGTCCAAAATCACAAAATCCAACAAATCCAAAAACTAACTCCAACATTAACCAATCCAATTCAATTTCTAAACTAAAATGAGTTACTGAAATCAGAAAGTATAATCTAAATTCAGAAACACAAGAACAATCCAACACAATCAAACATCCAAATTCATCCCAAAGCATAAAAACCATAAAAGGGTAATTAACAATAACCGAATGATTAACTATTAAAAACTCAGATCCAAACTTGTTCAAACAGAAAACATAAACTTTCAGAAACTAAAAACTAATGCCAATGGTTGTCACACCCAATAACACTAGCCAAAGCTACCAAAACTACTAAACTACTTGGAAATTAAAAGAGAAAACAATAAATACCAATTATGGTCGACTGAAAACTGAAACTCGGAGTCGAATTATGGGCTGCAATAAGAAATAATCGAAAGCCAGGGCACACACCATCAGGTTAGATCACAATAATCGTAAGCATCGCCAACATTCAAAACTGATTTTAGAGATCATGGGTTTAGAGGGACAGAGATGGTCGCGAAAGGAAAACTGAATCCGATTTTAAACCAAATCATCACTTTTGTTCAACAACCTGTTCATCCCTCTTCATATTTGAATCGATCTCCCAAGTGCTTATGTTCATTCGATCTCCCAGGTGCTTCTGTTTCTCCCTGTTTCAACGCACCACCATCACCGCTAAGCTCCACCACTAACACGAGAGAGAGAAAGAGAGAGAGAGAGAGAAACTTGAGAGGATCTGAGCGAGAGAATCAGTTGTATAAGATTTTTTTTTGTAATTGATCCTTGATTGCAACAGATTACCAATTGTAGCGTCACTCTACAACCAGAGGATCTAGTTTCTAACTTTTACCGAAAACAGTCCAAAATCACAAAATCCAACAAATCCAAAAACTAACTCCAATATTAACCAATCCAATTCAATTTCTAAACTAAAATAAGTTACTAAAATCAGAAAGTATAATCAAAATTCAGAAACACAAGAACAATCCAACACAATCAAACATCCAAATTCATCCCAAAGCATAAAAACCGTAAAAAGAATAATTAACAATAACCGAATGATTAACTATTAAAAACTCAAATCCAAACTTGTTCAAACAGAAAACATAACCTTTCAGAAACTAAAAACTAATGCCAATGGTTGTCACACCCAATAACACTAGCCAAAGCTACCAAAACTACTAAACTACATGGAAATTAACAGAGAAAACAATAAATACCAATTATGGTCGACAGAAAACTGAAACTCGGAGTCAAAGAAGCCTTGGGGGTCGTTCCTATGCCAGGTCTTTGCTGCTGATTTTGACCTAGAACCCTCTATTTATAGTTTTGAAAAATAAAAGACCGCGTCGCGCACACTTAGAATCCGCGGCGCGCGTACGAGTTTATCCCCGTTTCTTCGGCATTTGAATCTTCTCCACCGCCTTAATCATGACTCAACACATCGCGCCCTTGTACATCACCGCGGTACGCATGCAAACTCGACTGTTTTGTCTTTATCTTCAAACTTCTTCCATTTTTTACGCATTTGGCCCCTGTTTACATCATTTCTTTCCAAACAAGCACTGACACAAAAATTGAGAATACCACAACATATATGATATAAATTCACCAAGAATAGGGCTCAACAACGAAAATACTTGATATTCTTAGGCGTTGTCATGGCTGTGGAGGGGGACAACTCAAAGGCGACAAGCGATGGTGAATTAGGCGGTGAAGGATGTGAAAGAAACACATAGATGATGAGATCGATGAGGTGAAAGAAACATCTCGTTGGTTTAGGGCTTTTATGGTAAAAGGATGCCTTTAATTTATTATTTTTAGGTTTAGAAATTTATGTTTAATATTTACTCATTTAATAGATAATAAATTAATCTAAAAACAATAAATAAATAAATAAATAACTAAAAAAATAGAAAGGGCAATATAGTCATTTTAAGTCAGCCAGGGACCAAGCGCGTAACAACACAAAATATTAGGGACCGTCAGAGTTAAAAAAAAGTTAGGGACCTACTGCGCAAGTTACCTCAAACCACAGAGACCATCCGTATAATTTACTCTACCATTTAGTTGTTAGCATGCTATCTGTTTAGTCAAATAAGTTGAGTTTTAGGAGTTAGAAGATTGGAATACTTTAGAATTGGAATTTAGGAAGGGACTGTTAATCAGTGGCCTTTGTTGTTCGAGCCGGTAGGTCTAAAATGGGTGGTCTCGAAAAAGCACTTATGCACCTTACCACCTAAGATCGTCTGGTCTGGGATGGAACTTCTGAAAGCTTGTTACACGGACAACATCAAAAGTCATGGATAGTTCTTTAATGGCCTTTAGAATCTGAATGAGTATGTACACTCTTTTGTGGACATAAAATTTGTAATCAAGGGTTCTTTAGAATGTAGTGAATTCCAAAGGATATTCTAGTTATGTTTGCAAAAACTATTTCAATCTAACTCTGTTAAAAACTCTCTTACTTGGGGATAAGCATGACACAAGTGTGGGGTGTTTGACAACGCCTAGTAATATCAAGTATTTTAGTCATTGTTAGGCCCTATTATTGGTGAAATTATATCAAATATATATTGGTATTTCTCACTTTTTGTGCTAGTGCTTGTATAAAAGAAAATATTATAAAAAGGGACTAAAAGCGGGCAAATGGAAGAAGTTTTGAGGATAAGGCCAAATCAGTCGAATGAATACACGCACCGCGGGAGTGAAGACATGCGCGTCGCGCCACGTCAAAGATGAGGCGAAGGAGAGAAATTCAAAAAGCGAAAAAATGTGGATAAGGCAACACGCGCGACGCGGCTAGGAGCTTTACGCGCCGTGGATTCTTAATTTCCACAAGTATAAAAAGAGGTCATTAGGTTGAAATCTTAGCAGCCAAGGAACAACCCCTAAGGTGGATTTAAGGCTTCTTTGACTCCAAGTTTCGGATTTCAGCAACCTCTTTTGGTATTTCTTATGTTTTCACTTTGATTTCATTATTAGTTTAGTTTATTTAGCTTTTAGCTTAGTGTTTCTGGATTGTTTCAACCAGTAGCAGTAGGTTAAAGTTGTTATTTTCGTAATTCATTACATTGGATCTTCTGGTTTTAGTTTTAATACAAGTAATCATTCAGTTTATGGTTTTATTGCACTTTTTTGGTATTTATTGTGTTTGGATGTGTTTTGAATGCAATTGATTGGTGTGTTTGCTTCTGGATTCTGAGCATTTAGAACTTGGTTTGGTTTAGCTTAGTTTATGTTTGATTTGGATTTTGGACTTTGTTTGGAAGTTGTCTTTTTAGTGTGTTTTTGGGAAAGTGAAGTTAGTCCCTCTGGCTGTAGCATGACACTATAGTTGGTAAGCTATCATCTTGTCTTGACGACCAAACTCCTGTGGGTCGACCCTTACTACCGTTGTACTAGTGTGTGTGAGCTTTATTTTCTTATTTTTGACCGCACGACGACCTAGGCGTGTCAATACTCAATCAGGTTGTATCCTGAATCCAAGTTACCATGCTACAAGCATTAAGTCATCAGGTAGGTCCATGACACTTATGATTGATCCAATTTGTGGAAGCTAATGGGATCAGATCTATTCTATTCCGAACCTTTTCATAATCTGAGGATTATTTATAATCCCTGTGTCATGACTTTCGGAGACTCTTTCCCATGCATCTTGAATCTTATCAAGATCATACTTATAATGGCTAGGTCTATATTGACGATTTCAACTATCTGATAGATGTTTGTAACTACGTGAATATCTTGTATCTCCTTTAGATCATGCCAATTCATTACACTTTGTAATGACAAGAAACTCTTTTTCCGAAGTCATGCATCTTGAATCTTATCAAGATCATACTTACACTAGCAGGATCTACACTGATGATGTCATTTATCTGATAGATGCTTGTGACAACCTGAGTATGTTCTATCCGTTCTAGTCTTTTCATAGCAAATCATCTCTTAATGCCAAGTCATTACACTTTTTAATAATAAGAGACGTTTCCTATAAATGGTATGTAACTGACACACATTGACAAACAGATCACAACGACACTCCCACTGACTTTGACACGGTTATAGGACTCTTTTAGACTATCATAAAATCAAAACCTTTCTGACATGATTAGAGGACTCCTTTAGGTTATTCACAAAATCTAAACATTTGGCATATTTTGAGAACCCAAATATCCTTTCTTTCGAGGCACCCGTGAGATGAATCTCGAGGCTATGTACCTTCTATATTGGCATGCCTTTTATGAGTCCCTATTAGTATGGCGGTAAACGACACATGCTCTACTAACGACTCACAAAGTGCAGTTACAACAAACAATATCCTTTCATATTTGTTTTAGTTCTGTTGAGAGCGTTTCTCTCAAGTCAATCATATGACTCTGAGTTTTGCTTCACTCAACTCATTCTTGCTCAGAAGGTAGATACAATTCTATCTATGTTGTCTTCTTTTGATGATTCAATTACTCCCACTAGTCCTTAGGCCAGGTGTAACATCAATCAAATTGTCACATAGATTCGGTCTCACCTTTAGGTTCTCTTATTTGGTAGCAATCAGGCTTACCAATGCTTCCAAGTAGTAGGATTGCTTATCCATACCAACTTAGTGTTTTATCACTAATCGGTACGTCACCTAGATCATAACTCCTTATGACGGTGACTAATACTACTGGTCTGCGAAGAGAAGGGTATGTCAGGTTTAACAGAAATCCGATCCTTAGTCAAGCTTCAGTGATGACTAGAGGTTCTTTCACTTGGCTAATCCTTGAACACCTTAAGGATAATTATTACTCCCGCTGTTTCCTTAGAGTGTGAGTCCTTTCTAAAAGAAGTCTTCTTGCGGGATGGCCAATGAAACGGCACTACTGATCAGGTTTAGGCCAGTCATGAGGTTCTGATGAACGCTTCATGACCCTGGACCCTCTATGTACAAGTGGGGCGAACCTAACTTTACACTTCAGACAGTGTCTATGCAACCTATTTAGTTTAAGATGTGGTCGGGATATGGTTTTGTGGTCTGAATAATTGAATATCTAACTTCTTGAAAACTATTGGAAGTGTATATAATACATCAAGGATCGAACTGTTTCGACCAATGCTCAATCTTCTTCCCTAAGACACATTATAACCATTAATGTTCTTGGAAGAGAATGAACTGTGAAACATTTTCTTAGTTTATGTTTTTCACTCAGACTATGTTGATCTTTATACTTCCTTTGAAGTCCTTGAATAGTTCAAGGTTTGAATCAATCACTTATTTTGATAAGTGAAGTCATATTTGTCATACTGGTTGGAAAATATTATGAAGTCTAATTAATTGTGGTTTTATTTGTAGATTCGATCAATATCTAATATGTCCGTTGCTCATAATCTTAACGTCTTTTACATCTCCATGTAAATTTATGACTTTGTTAATTTGTGCAAGATATGCATTCATCATTTGACTCTAAGTCAACTAATTCCAAAATCCTATCCATTGGATCTCTAGGTGATACATTTCTTGCAACAATTAACTTTATTAAGATCTCACTTCATCATGTGACTCTAACAAATGATTCTAAAGACCTATCCATCTGGACCTTTGGTTGAAGTGATTCTTATAGAAGTTTACTTTAACAATCATATAAAACACAATTTATAAATCCAATACACTTTGGATATAAGTTATTAATATTTATTCTTTAGAGACATTTATACAACATTTCAAGGATAATTTAAACAACTATCTTTTGAAGAGGAAAATCAAAATTATCCTCAAACAATGTGCTATATGATGACAGTGTCGTACGCATCTAATAAGCTAATAAAAAGATCAAAATATCTAACTAAACATAAAAACTGCACTAGCTCGGGATCCAATCTGAATGTGCTCCTATGCATCAATGTCCTGCATCCTACCGACTCCTTGCATAAATAACTGATGTGACAATCACATCATATATCAAGGAATTAAGGATCAGGTGTTTTGATTTTTAGATATATCTGAGCTGCCAAACAATTCGGCTTTGGAGCATCTTCCAATCTTTTGTGACTGTATCCTATCATGTGGATTCCCAGTTTGAGACATCTCAGAACGGTCCAGACGATCTGGATCGTTTCTCGATACATCTCATCTCTGGACTTAATCCTGAAGTAGCGGAATCACTGGAACTATGCATCTCCATGAACGACTCTCTCAGAGTCAACATTTAATGCATTTCCATGATAGTCTTGTCTTGGTTCCCTTTCATGTACATTTGAATGAATAGATCGCACTGGCTAGTCAGCGAGTCGAGTTAACGCTCAACTCCCGATTAATGGGGTGACCAAGTTTATACAGTTCGCCTATGTGTCCCTCAATCATGAGAACATGCGGACCGACGTTACTTCTTCGAGCTTGTACACTTCAAGCTCTTTGAAGATCCTAGTTTGTTCCTCTTTAACCGACTCTCAGAACATTTCCTTAACCAGTCGTGCTAACTCATATGGCCCCAGGAATTCGGAATCCCAACAGATGTCGGGGTCAATGGTCAATAACATGAGGCTACGAATTTCTATGGATTCATAATCAATAATTCATGCTCATCACAAAGCTGCTGTGTGATGCCATGGTTCGGGGAGCGGATACTCAATCAGACATGGCTAGCCAGCAACACTGAGAACCATTCTCTATTTGCGTTGACACTGGCTTCAGACATCTATAAAATCACAATTTACTAATTTAATTTAATCATTTAAATAATTACCCAATTATTATTTAATAAATCTAGGACCCAAAATGCCCCAACTATGGTGTGAAGAGGGATGTCGTAATCACAACATAATGGTCATTAAGGTAGATATACTTTTATCAATTTCAATCTCCATGAAATTCCTAGATTTGTGAGATTCATTGACTGAGGTCAATGGTATGTTTAATCTCGGATTATGCTCTTCTATTTGTGCCTGGGATGCCGAAGATCACAAACAAGATGTGAATAACCATGCAAATCACTTGGTAACCTCAATGTCATTTTTCATCTCACATTGATGTGCCGGTTAACCACACGAGTTCATCAACAATGATAATTTATGAGATACTCATTACCACTCTTTATGAGTCCCTATTAGCGTGCCAGTTAACGACACAAGCTCCACTAACGATTCATAAAGTGTAATGTGTGACTTCATGGGTTAGCATACTATTCACATTTTCCTAAAGTAAGTAGATTGGGTTTTATTGAATGTTCTAGTACTTTGTCTAATAGCATTACTTTTAATGAGATTAGGTTTTGTCCCATCAAATCCGTTCTGCTAACGACAGTCCACTGATCAATGGAGCAGTGGGTGAGAGTGGACACTTATTCAACCGCCATTTTATAGGCAGTTTCCTTATACCCCCTTATAGACCAGTTTTTTGAATGAGGCATACTAGCGATTTGACTGACTTAATCTTATACATATAGGTATTAACTTTTAATAATAATATGTATAAGGTGTATTTTAAACATTTTAAAATATTTAGGTTCATCTTTTAAATTTTCAAAATTAAAAACAATTTTAATTAAAATTTAAATTAAACCTGAAGTTATTTAATATTTGTCTTTTAATTAAAAATTAATTAAATTAATTAAATCACACAAGGATTAACAAATTAAACAATTTAATTTAATCCTATTCCTTACCCACTAAGTTATCGAAAATAAAGGCAAAGAGTTTCCATTTATTAAATAATCATATTTACCAAAAATAGAAAAACCCTGTGGGCGCCTTCTTATTTTCGAAAACTATAGGGTGGAGGCTAGGGTTTCTATAATCCAAGTTATAAGTCGACACCCTTGAGGACAAGGGTTTTAAAGTCAATAAACCCTAATAACAATTCTTCTATTACATCTATTCAACAGAAAACAGATCTATGCTCTGATACCACTGATGGGTTTTATGCAAATAATAAGCTTAAAATCTTAAGTTCACATGCACCCTAATAAGGATCTATGTTTTCTCAATTGAATATATAACTAAGAACTAAAGGTATATAATTAAAATTATATTCTAAAACAATTTAGAATTTCATACCTTAAAAGTTTTGGAAGCGAGCACCACAAGTGTCATGCCTCTAATGGTTCACATCCAGAACCAAAGCAAGCAAGAAAAACAAGAGAGAGAAGGGTAGAAACCCTTAGAATGACATGTAATATGGGGTGGGGAGGACCTCTATTTATAGTCTCAAGGTGATAAACAATAAGGAGTATAACTGCCTTATTTAAGATCCTGAGATGATAAGGCTTTTATAAGATAAAAGGAACTGCTTATCACTGCCATAAAAAACCCTTATGGGTTTCGAAATCCACAAGGCCTTAAGCCTTAATTTCGTCCAAACCCATATAGGTAGCCCTAATTGTCTATTGCTCAACTATTGAACAATTACAATTCAGCCTCTGCACTTTTAATTAATCCATTACAGTTCAGCCCGTGCACTTTTAGTTAATCCAATTAATTCTATAAGTAATTCCAATTAATTTTTGATCAAGTATTAATTAAATATTATTATTTCTAATTAATATATTATTCTCATAATATATTAATAAATCATATTTCTCTCTCTCTCTTTAATGCTATGTTCTTGAGTTTTTTAATTAATGGAAGGGAGGGGAAGGGAAAGGAAGGGGATGGGAGGGAAGTATGTGGAAGGGAAATATATTTAAATATTTGTGTTCTTGAGTTAAGGGGAATAGAAGTAAATTTATGTTCTTGCTTTGGAAGGGAGTGGAAGGGAATTGACGCATTTACCTTTTTACCTTTAATTGTTCTAAAACAAAAATCTACATATTTTTTCAACATATTCCAACTAAACTTGTTCCAAAAACAAAACAAAAAAAATACATGTTTCATTAACGGAAAAACACGTCTACATATAAAAAACCTTGAAAAACATGTCTACATATTGATCAGGAACACATCTACATATAGTGCCTTTTTATTGTAAGGGATGGAATATATAATGACTACAAATTAGATTGTGATAAAGGGAGTTATGCATTTATCCATATTTATGATGAACCGTCCATATTATCACAATCTAGTTTTTAGGAAAAGAAAAGATCTATGCATTTATCCATATTTATCCATGGAATACGTCTACTTATCACTTGTCGAGGAACAAGTCAATGAATATAAAGTGAAGATATGCGTCTACTTATCAGGAAAAATAAAATCGTATTATATCCATTTGCTAAAACTAAGGAGTAGATAATCACTAAAATTCTAACTATATAATGACTAAAATCACGTATCGTTCCAATCAGTTATTCAACAGAAAAAGAAATCGCAAAACAAACAAGTCGTTTAACCAACAAAGAAATACGTAGTTTGATGGCAACAGAAATCGCAAGAAGGAGAAAATGAGGGAAAACATACCTGGATGGACGATTTCCTTTGATGGCAACAGAGAAGAGAGAATCACAGGAAAAATGAAAAAGTGAATGGCAAAAGAGGCGTTGAACTGATGGAATATGGGTAGTCAATAACAAGGGTAATTTCGTCAAGAACGCCAATGACCCTTCGGTTACATCCCTAATACTTCCATTCCAGCCTATTAATAAACTCAAGAACACAGCGTAAGTTATCTTGTCCTCTGCTAGGTTTTGAGGGCAACCCAAAAGGACTGTGCTGTCATCAATCAAGTATATTCCTAAATTATAGTCTTGGCTTAGACACCTAATCCAACACATTATAGAACAAATCAACACACTATAAAAGGAAAACAAAAGAGAAACTGACCTGAAAGACCCAACAAACAGCAAAAACCAACAACTAGAAAAGAGATAACACAAGAAAATCAGAAGAGACAATAGAATCCGGTAAGATATTTACAAAAACCAATGGAATACACATTATAATTCAAAAGACCAAAACAACAGGAAAATAAATAATACAATACATGTTATACTTCAAAACATGATACCAAAATCCCTATAAAATTTATCAAAGCTTAATCTTGTATGATATTTCGTGGCACAAGGAATTCCAGATCCTATTATTAATATTACAATGTATTAACATTGAACAAATCATTTCTTTGAAAGCCTAACCTGAAGGTACATGTAGGCTATACATTGCAATAACAAACTATAGCTTCGACGGACAAATATTGAAAGCAAAATCCACTAAGAAAACAAACCAACATTTCAAGTGCATAAAATAGTTGAAAAAAAACATACATGTATCATGGCTTTTCCCATCTTTAGGCCTAAAAAGTCCCCCAAAATTCATCCTGTTTTTTAAAATACAAAGCAAGAACAATTACGTAGATTTATGGGCGTTCCAACGCTGATACCAACACCATTTATACTCCCACTACTACTTTCCATATGTTAAAAATTACAAGAAACTTATACCTCAAAAAATCATACCAAAATCCTTACTACATTTTCATTATACGTCATATGCATCGAAGAAAAACCAAGAAAAAAACCATCTTCTAGGAAAAAAAAAACATGACACAAACATTAGAGCAAACACTTGATGTGCATGATCATATTTTCTCCATCCAAACATCCAAATAAACATTAAAGGCAACAAAGAACGAACAGAATCGATGTTGGAAATACGCAACAACACCGGAAAATTACCTTCGACAACAATGATGATACTAACGATTATCCAAAGGACAACGGAATTGCACACATGTAGAGGAATAGAATAGACGAACGATGAGAATTCACAAGCAATCCACTGCACAACGACGACGGAAAACACAGAGCTAGGAAGCAGAAAAAAAAAGCGATAAGCAAAGAAAACGAAACAGTAAGAGTCAAAAAAGTCAAAATACCCAACAGAAAAAAATAAGATTCGAACAGCAAAAAATGACCCAATGTAGATCCAACTTAGATCCAAATGGCACAAACCCATATGCACCTACGGTTTTTTAACTACGGATAAATGTTATATCATGTATTAAATTATATGTTATAAGTTTCCAAAGAAGATCAAATCGTGTGTTATAATTTGTTATTTTTGTCATATTTGTTATTTTTGTCATCCCAAGCCAATAACTCAAACATAAAATATTCTTTATACTTTCTATATTTATTATATATATTTTACTTTTTTGTTCATGCCATTATAATTTTAAAATAAAATGCACTGGATTGTTGCCAATGAAAAATTATTTATCTTCAAAAACCATATTATTTTATTACATAGTTTATCTATAATAAATAATTTGCAAACAAATAGAAAAAGTAAAAAGAGTAGAGATAACCACTTGAATATATATATGTATGAACATAATAAACAATTTTCAGAGTTATGTAAGCTAAAAACTTTTATGGGGTGAACCTATGATTCAATCTTCATATGATGAAATACGTTTTGATTTATATTTATTCTCCAAATATCATAAACAAAAAACTAAAGAAATTGTTTTTTAAATGGCCAAAAGGTATAAAAGTTTTATCATTACAAAAATTAGAAATACAGTGTAAAATATTCCAGAAGAAAATATCTGCAAGTGAAGCCCAGCCTAGCTGGGTGGATGCACCCGGGTTATATACCCATGTGGTGGGAGGTCTGGAGTTCGACTCCGACTAACCCCATGTGGGGGATTTTCCTGGAAAGGCGAATTAGGTGGAGGGGAAAGGCCTTTGCGCCTTAGGTAATCGCCAACCGCCCTGGGTTGCAGGGCTGATTACCCTCAGGTGAAACCATATATCTATTCGCTGGTTCCAAAAAAAAAGAAGAAAATATCTAAAACCATTTCCCAATATATTATCTTTTGTAACAATATCTTCATTCAACAGTTCAGGGGATCTTTTCTCATTCCTGGTATTGGGCCTTTCAAGTCCACAAATATCACCACAAAATGATGGATTTCAACTATCAGAATACTAAAAAAAGAATATCAAAGTCACAATGTATACACAACAGATACATACATAGATTCACAAACACAAGTGTAAAATTTATATAAAAGTTATTAATCATGACGAATACTTTAATAAATTATCAATTGATTTCAAGTTATTTTTGAAGCAACCATCCTTTACTGTAGCTCGTGTGTGCTGTTTAGGATGTAGGTGGGTAGTAACTGGCCATAGGAAGTTCTAGTAGGTGTGTGAGTGTGGGGAGTGACAACATTGAGCTAGGTGCCATTCATGGAGTTGAGGTCCATGATTGAGCTGGATGCCATGATGTGTGGTGTACAGTGAGTGTGCTAGGTGCAATCATTAAGTTGGGTGCCATCATGGAGCTGGGTGCCATGATTGAGCTGGGTGCTATGATTGTGTTGTGTCTGGTGGTTGTACTATGCCTTGTAGTTGTGATGTGTGCCTTTTTGTGTTGTGTGCCTTTATTGTGTAGTTTGCCTATGATAGGGGTAGAGTGTGTGTGATGGACATGCAGTGTATGTGTTGAATTCACTAAGCTGTGTGCTTACCCTTTCCCTATAAAATCATTGTTTCAGGTTCTTTAGATGTAGGTGATGGCAAGGTGTGACGCGTACACACTAATGCTGCTTCATTTGAATATTTATTCTAAGTTGACTTGATCTAGTGTGACTTTTGTTGTTGGATTGGTTTGATATTAAACGTTTTAGATAAATAAAGATATTACGTTTTGAATATTTTAAATGATTTAAATAATTTTTACATTTTGAGGTTTTAATAATAAAAAAATGTGTTGATTATTTAACGAAAATTTTTTCTTAAAATTTTTAAATTTGTTATAAAAATGTGGACGTTACAAGTTGGTATCAGAGCACAGCTTGAGTGAATCAGACTCACTTGGTGGGTTTTGATCTCAAGTTTGAGGCTTAAAAGTTTGCTTTAAAAATATTTTTATAAGAAATTAAAAATAGTTTCGCAAGAAAGGGGTTAAATGAACGATGTAGCGAAGATGCAGTGTCTACCGCCAGCCAATGCGAGTGGGGAAAAGGTTTAAGTGCTTAGTCTTTTTTACGATGCTATCAATAATTTATGATGTATGTATCTTAGGTTGACAACTAGAAAGAATATTGTTGATGTTGTTTTTTTTTGTAGCTACTGGCTTTTGGAATATATTCTAGTGTTAATTGGTTGCTTTCTGAATGCCATTAAAGTTATATACAGTAGGAATTCAATAGCCTTAGAATGCCTAATCTAGCCTTATTGCATGTTCCTTGTTTGGTTGTTGCCTTATGGTAGGATCTTTTGTTCGAATGTCTATCTGATTCTATGCTATATATGATTGTGTATTTATTAGGCGACTCATCACCAATAAAGGATATTCCATTTTAATTGGGTAGCAGCATGGGGTGGAATTCCGAATGGTGTAGGAAGAGTTAAGATGTGTGAGTGTGTGTGGGATGGTGTGTTAGAAAGAATACCTCAAATGTTTGATTGTCTGCTGCTTACTATTAGGGATGTATGCTAGTATTGATTTGTTGTTTAGCGAGTGTCATTAATGTTGTATGTGTTGAATTAGGTGTCTAAGCCATGACTATAATTGGTATAATAATTCATTGATAGTAGCACAGCTCTTTTGGGTTGCCCTCAACGCTAGCAATTGGACAATGGACTTTTAGAAAGAGAGGTTGATTTATTATATGATTAATAAATCAAGATAAATAGTTTATTAATATATTATGAAGATAATATATTAATTACAAATAGTAATATTTAATTAATAATTAATTAGAAATTAATTGGAATTAATTTTGAGATTAATTGGATTAATTAAAAGTGCAGATTAAAAGTACGTGGTTTAATTGTAATTTTTCAATAGTTGAGCAATAGATAATTACAATATATATATGTTGGACGAAAATAAGGATAATTATCCTTATGGATTTCGATATATATATATATATATATATATATATATATATATATATATATATATATATATATATATATATATATATATATATATATATATATAATAAGGGTTTGAGTTAAAGATAAAAGGTTTATCTACTTTGAATTCAAATAAAGCTTATCTGCTAATACCTTAGGGCTATAAATAGGGACCCCTGGCTCCCTATTTTACATGCCACTTTCATAGACTCCTCCCCTCTCTATGTTGTTTTCCTACTCGCTAGTTTTGGGTGTGAACCATTTGAGGCACGACGCTGTGGTGCTTGCTTCCAAAGAAAGCAACTAAAAGGTAAGTAAACCCTAATCTTCTTTTAGTATTTTCGATAATACCTTCTAGGTTTCTTTTTATGTTCTTAGTTATAGATTCAATTAGAGAAAACATAGATCCTTAGCTTGCATGTGAACTTAAGAGTTTAAGTTTGTTTGTTTGCCTATTTCCTATCAGTGGTATCAGAGTTTATTGGCTTGTTTTCTATTGAATTTGCTTTAATTGTTGAACCTTTTGGATTAGGGTTTATAGAAATTATACCCTAATGCCTCTTTATTGTCGATTTTGGGCTAGGGTTTCAAAAACCCTAGCCTCTCCCCTATTTTCAATTTTACATAGGTTATTTTAGGGTTTTTCTATTTTTGGTAATTATGATTAATTAATAAATTGATAACCCTATACCCTTTGTTTTTAGAAATTTAGTGGGTATTGATTAGTATTAAATTATTTTATTAATTTAATTTCATAATCCTCATCTAATTAAATTTATTTAATTAATTGTTAATTAAAGGAGAAACATTAAATTGTAAGATCAAATTAAGAACAAGGGAAACAACGTGAACAAAAGTAATTGAGTATTCAATCAGTCGAATGATTTGTATTCAATGTAAAAAGGATAGTGCTCCAAGACTTTTTAATGACGAGCAACTATAAGGATCGTTATAATGAATATGCGACTGAAAAGTTACATTCTAAACAACTAGGGCTAAAGGTGTTTATATACTAAGATCTAATTGGATAAACACTTAATCCAATTAGTTACAAATAAGCAGAAGAACCCTAGTCATTATCTATTAAAAAAGATAAGTATAATCAAAACAGTCTTCCGATAAGCATGGAGACTTCGTATCATCACCCACTTCGCATTAGCTCAAAACTTCGCATACACCAAAACCTTCAGATAGGAAAGCATGTACTTCGGATATCAAAATATCATCACAACTAGAATCCTAACATTATCCCCCTTTGTGGTGAAGATGCCAGGTATCCGAAGTTTATAACATACGAAAGGCTTTGGTTAATTCCCTCTGAATCTGTAGCCACCACTTCAGATGAGTGCACAATTCAAGCTTCACATCGTTTGAGTTTTCATTGTTAACAGTCACTCTTGCAATCATTCCTTCCAAAAATGTTGAAGGAAACTTTTCGTTTTCATCCATGTCAAAGAACAGCTTTCTCAACAAACCTTTCTTTGTCAGCTTTCCCTTATAAACTACTCCCCACGGTTTCTGAAGAATATTTACATCGTTGATTTTGTCTATGCCTTCTAATTCTTTATCAGCAGCAGTAATGGATTGCTTAAACAGTTTGGCAATTTCCAAATCATACAGGGCGAAGTTTTTAAGATACGAACCCATAAATCTTCCAATTATTCTCTGACCTCTAGTAAGACCAACCTGCTCAGATATTCTTACTTGTGTCAGGCTGAAGAGTCGTTCAACTAGTACCACGAAGTCATTTGGGTTCATAAGTGGGAAGTCTGCAACAGTGAAAGAGCTTTCTATCTTTTGTTCACCTCTTCGAACATGATAGGTGAAGTTCTGATATATGTCTTCGAAGAGCGGTCCAGTCTCTATTTTGTCAATCCCAACAATCTTCAAGCAGGACCAGACATCGGTTTGATAAGCAGCAAGGTTCGCATGAAACCTGGCCTTCTGCTCTTGAAATTTTCTTTTCTCAACCGAATCGAACTCGATGTCATAGACATTTGCAGAAAATAACTTCGGATTGAAAGGGATGTCCAATTGTAGCTCCGTTGTATTCTCATAACTGAATGATACAAGTAGCAACCGATCAAAAACTTCTACCGTGGTAAAGGCTAAGTTCATAATAGTCTCATATGTCCAGATTTTGTTTACCAGACCCAAGACTTCCTTCTTTCATGCTCTGTCTCTTGAAATCACATACAAATGCCTCACCTTCTCGTACTCCTCTGCCTTTTGTTTCTTCTCCTCAGCCTTTGACAAAACTTTAGAAATATTCTTTCCTTTGTCGACTGAATGATCTATTTCAGGTGGGACTTGAGAAGTTGTCATTTTGGTTGAAGTAGATAAAGGTGAAGTAGTTGCTCTGATTTTGATTCCACCAGAGAATCTTTTTATGAGGCTGGAGGTGGATTCGGTTGTCATCAGAGTTGTTCTTCCCCAAACAGGAGGAACAGTTGTTGTTAGTGAGGTTGTGGTGATTGTTGGTGGTGATGTGAATCTGAAGAATGGTTTTGTTGTTTGAGCAGTGGTGGTCAATGTTTGAGTAAGTGGTGCGAGGGTTGTGATGGTTGCTATTGGAGAGAAGGTGATTCTTGTTTGCCTTGTTGTTAATCGAGGTCCTTCTCCCCCTTGTGATGAAGGTATGGAAGGCTTCGGAGCACCTGGTAAGCGACTAACAAGAGTAAGAAGCGGTGCAATATCCTTTCGGATGGAGTCGGTGGTTTGAGAGACCAACATTTTCATTTGTTGATTGGTGATGTTCTGTGCTTCTCTGTACGCATTTAACACCTGCACCTTTGGTTTATAAATTGCAATAGTCTTCTTGGCATCCTCAACATCTTTCCTTAAACTCTTGAATTGAACGTCAAATTCCTCAGCAGCTCTTTTTGAGAGATTCTTAACTGAAGTAGAGAGAGTAGTAAGCTTAGCTTGAACTTCTGTATGGGCAACATTGAGGTTGGTGACCACTTCGGTGAGCTTGTATGTACGTTGTTCCTAGATTTGCTGTGTTTTCTCTTCGACTTGTTTCTCAATAGATTTACAGTCGATTTTCTCTAAGACATTCCTTGTCATTTGTTTGACTTCCGTTTCTACTACTTTGACTGCGTCATCAATTTTCTTGGTGACTTTCTTCGTAATGGTTTCTTCAAAAGATGTAAGGGATTCCGCCAAGTGATCAGAATTTACCTCAGGCCCTTTGTCCGAAGTGTACGTGGTCTGGGCTCGGATCAGTATATTAAATTTCGCATTAAGTTGGCAGAATTGCTTCATTGAGACCAGGTTCGTGTCTGGTTCATCATCTTCTTCGTCTTGAATGTGAACTGGGGCTGTTTCAAAATAATCCTCCTCTTGTTTGTCAGACTCGTATGAAGAGGGAGAATCAGCCATGTCATCCATAAATAATGAATGAAGTGGCGGAGGTAGTTCGGTTGTTGTAGTGAAGATTGGTGTTGTATGCTTTGGTGGTGGAGAAGGCGATGCCAGTCAGAGTACCCGATGTGAGACTTGTGTCCACATCAGATGTGTGCACAGGGGTCTCAATTTGACTTGTCTCCACATTAGATGTTTTGACTATGGTCAAATGTGCAGACACCACAAGGTTTTCTGTTAAAGTGACAAATGGATCAGAAGGAAGTACCGTAGTGGTTGTTGTTTCAGTTGGTGATGCAGGAATGTTGGTATCCTCCTAATGCATATGTTCTTCCTCTCCTTCTTCCTCTTCATCTTCTTCGGATCGAGGAGTTGGTGGTCATGAAGATTGAGCAGCTTTCTTCTTGGATGGTTTCACAGTGTGAGTTTTCTTCCTTGTTTTTGGTTTCTTGGCTGGGGCTTCGGATGGTTCGGCTGTGCCCTTGCGTTTTCCACCCTTAGCATTTGGAAGTTCAGATTCAATGACCCTTGTGAAAACCTTGAAGGGTGCAGGTGTCGTGATTGTCTTGCAGTACTCAATCAATGTTAGGTTATCGTCTAGAACCTTGCACAGCATCGCCTCAGGAATTTGAGTAATGAATTGCATCCGGTCATCCGAAGTTAAACTTGAAGGAATCTGGACTTGATGGAACTCATGAACAGGTAGGTTTGAAGGTACTGGTACCTTCTCATGAGCATATACCGCTTGAACAATTAGGGCCCAGAAGCGTGTGGATGCGATGTCTGTGGCCCGCTTTGCATGATTGAGGTAAGTTGTAAAGTCGGTCCAAAGAGTGGAAGCGTAATCAACTGGGAGGTTGTAGTAGATGCCATAATGAAGTTGCAGGAATGTGTAAGAGGCAGAATCAAGGCCCGAAGTCCTCCCAGATAGACTTCGTAGGATTATACTGAAAAAGTAACCCCAAACAAAGGGTAGTTTGTTCTTCTTGAAAGAACTCATTGTTCATGTGATTAGAGTGTGCCCCATTTCGTTCAGCATATTCAGGATTTCAGACTGAGAGGCCATCTGAAACCGTCCAGACACTGGAAGTTGAAGAATCTTGGCGAATTGCTCCTTCTTCACCGTAATCGTCTTCTTTGTTTCATTAGTAGTTACGATCTCAAAGGACACAGACTGGCCATCTGCATTCAGACGTGCGGTGTTGTGTGCCCTGTTCACCCATAACTTTGGAACTTTGGTAGTTGCAGTCATGGCGTGTGCAAGAGGTGAGTGTCGCAGACATACCACAGCATCGCCATTGTTGACGAGTAAGCTTCAGGGTCAAGGTTTGCAACATGATTTGCAAACATGGGGTTGAGATCTGGAAAGGAATCAGCATCTCCTGCTGTGAATGAAATATCGTCGGTGGCCATGGAGAGTGTTTTGAGTTTTGAGAGTTGAGAGTGTTTGGAATTTCTTAGTTGTAGGTTCAGAGAGAATGTAAACAGAAGGGATGAATGAAGGGTTTTCTCCGTTTATATAGTCAATTGATGAGTGGAGAGAGACTGTGCATTTAATGCGTGTGTTTGAACGGTCGAATAGGGTTCGTCCACGTCATCCGTAATTGAGGGGACATTCCCTTTTTCTCGGTTTGACAGCTGCATCATCCCAGGTAGCCGTTGTGCTTGATTCCTATTGGTTCCTGCATCTCCCAAAGCAAAACAGGATCAGTAAGGATCCCACGTATCTCGTTGAATCCCAATAGACATAATTCGTATATGATTTAATAATAATAAAATCAATAAAAAGTATTTTTGGCCTTTTCGGTTTATGAAATATACAACCGAAGTCTACTCATGATTCATTCATGTCAACCATCCGAAGTTCTAACACAAGGATCCTTTGAAGTTGTGAAATTATGATTTTTGGTTCAATTCGTTGGATGAGAGCTGATTATTCTAGGAAGTCCTTATGACACATTTATGTCCGAACAAGAGTAATGTAATGTGCATTCATATGGATAGTTGAACCCAGTGTAGTTATTCCACCATCGCCTGTATATTAACTTAGTTGTCTAGTAAAAGATTCTAAGTATTACGTAAAGTAACCTTAGATGACACATCCTAATACGAAGAGTTATATTTCCAAATTTCGTATTTGAAGTTTTATGGGATTGTTAAAAAAAATTATCTCGATTCACCAGATGGAGTATTTGGACACGCTTTTTGGATGACAAGCCTTTGAAAATTGTGCACTACTCCACCCTTGTCATGGAGGACGGGTTACTGAGATGTTCATACCTCCAACCTGGTTCTCAACTATGTCACAGGAGATCCTGATTGTTGCATTGAAGACAGGAGGTATGCCTTGAGTACTTCGTATAACGGTAAACTTAGTATTGTTTTGTTATGGTAGACTTGAAGTATTGTGTAAGTGCTTTTCTATTTTTTTTGCTTTTGAATTATTTTAACTCTTTTGTGCTTGTAGCAATTATTGCTCTTTATTATTTCTACTTATTCAATTCAGCATGACATTTCATAAATATTTTCATAAATCCCATCAGTTAAATGTGTATGAATCTTCTTTTCTTCGTATTAGGAATTGTCAGATGTTTACTACCACGCAATACCTGGAATATGTCCTGAAAAGACTAAGTCTTTCTGATTAGTTATTTGCTCATTCAAAGGAAGAACCACTGGTGCAAGTAAGACATGAGGTTTACATAAAGTCTTGTACGAAGTATGGACATGTCACAAGGTCTTTAACCATGATCAGATCATCCGAAGTGTTACCAATGTTGCAATGCGAGTCCCAAATATCAGTTAGTGCTATGAGATATGCTCAACAGACTCTAAAAACCATGTTTTGTCCTTTAAGAGTGTGTTGATATTTTTGCAATATATGGTTTCGGATGAGAGTGACATCAACGATGCTATATGCAGAAGTCAGTGTTTACGTGTAATCAGAAGCGAACCGAAGCGTCGGATGTGAATAGTGAATATTGTCATCTGAATAAAAATGTATCCGAATGGAACCAAAGGTTCGTATATGAATAGTTTCGCTTCTGATGACAGGTAAATTTTCTAAAAAAAACTTAAATGCAAAAGGAAAATTTTTAAACCTATTTCGAAAAAAACATAAGAAAATAAGAGAAAAAAAGAAAAATAAATGAAGTACAAAGTTGTTTGACTTTAAGTACTTAGCTGATTATGTATTTGGAACTGCAGATGACTCAAGCATGCCCAGCCCATGAATGATTCGTGTAAAGGCTTTTTCATCCAGAGCTTTGGTGAAGATGTCGGCCAGCTGATCATTCGTATAAACGAAATGGATCTCAATATTTCCTTCTTCAACGTGACTTTTAATAAAGTGATATCAGAGAGAAATATGTTTGGTCTTTCAATGTTGAACCGGATTGTGACAAATTCCTATTGCACTTTGTGAGTCACAGAATAAGGGTATTCTTCGCATATGGATAGCATAATCTCTTAGTTGACTTTGGATCCAGATCATCTGAGAGGTGCATGCAGCAGCAGCAATGTATTCAGCTTCGGCTGTGGAGATGGAAACACAATTTTGTTTCTTCGATTGCCAGCTGATGAGCTTGCCATCTAGGAACTAACATTGCCCTGAAGTGCTTTTTCGATCAAGTGCACATCCTCCATATCAGCATCGGAGTAGGCTTGAAGAAAGAAGCCTGAATTGGAAGGGTACCACAAACTAAGAGAAGGAGTTCGATGAAGATAACAAAAGATTGTCTTGACTGCGGCAAGATGAGGTTCTCTTGGATTCGCCTGGTATTGTGCGCAATTACACACTGAAAACATGATATCTGGGCGACTTGCTGTTAAGTAGAGTAAAGAACTAATCATGCTTCTGTAGACCTTCTGATCAACCTCTGGTTTGTCAAGCAAAGGTGTGAGTCTTGTACCGGAAGCCATGGGAACCTTCGCATTTGAGCAGTTCTCCATCCCAAATTTCACTAATAAGCTTCGTGTGTATTTTTCTTGGTTTATGAAAATGCCTTCGGATGTTTGTTTAACTTGTAGGCCGAGAAAGAAATTTATCTTCCCCATCATGCTCATTTGAAACTTACTTTTCATTAAGGTTTCGAAATCTTTTGAAAGTTCAGGGTCTGTTGATCAGAAGATGATATCATCCACGTAGATTTGAACTAACATGGGATGATTACCAACTTTCTTTCGAAAGAGAGTGGGATCAACAGAATCTTGTTTGCAGTTTGATTGTTTTAAAAACCTGGTTAAAGTTTCGTACCAAGCTCTTGGTGCTTGCTTTAACCCATAGACTGCTTTGTCAAGGATATAATAGTGATTTGGGTATTTTTCATTTATTAAACCAGCTGGTTGTTCTACATACACTGTTTCCTCAAGTTTGCCATCTAAAAAAGCACATTGACATCCATTTGATAGACATCAAAGTTTCTATGGGCTGCAAATGCTAAAAAGATTCGGACGGACTCGAGTCTGGCAATAGGAGCGAAGGTTTCATCATAATCAATTCCCTCCTATTGACAATATCCTTTGAAAACTAGCCTAGCTTTGTTTCGAACAATGTTACCTTCTGTATCAAGTTTATTTCAAAAAACTCATTTAAGACCCACTACATAGGAGTTGGTTGGTTTTGGAATTAAATGCCACACTTTGTTTCGTTCAGATTCAGCCAACTCACTCTACATGGCCTCAACCCAATCTGAGTGTAGAAAAGCTTCTTTTACAGTTTTAGGTTCAACTTTTGAGATGAAAACGTTAAACATGTAGTAATCCGATCGTTTATTTAATTCACTTTGTTTAGCTTTTAGTTGAGATCGAGTGAGTACCTTTTCGTCTAGATTTCCAATTACATGAGTCTTTGGATGATCCTTTGTCCATTTTTCAAGCGATGGATAGGCAAGGTCATATCCTGGTAGTGTTTAATCATGTACTTCCTCCGTATCAGATGGATAATTCGAAGTCAATTGATTTTCTTCATGCGAGATGTTAGGAATTGGTTATTTGCTTTCAATCGAAGTTTGGGTGTCACTTGACTCCCCCTCAGCTGAAGCTGGCTTGTCAGATGACTCCCCCTCAACAGAAGCTGTTTGTATTGTAGATGTACCTGAAGATTTTGCAAGTAGACTTGGTGGTTCGGTTTAATGTGCTTCTTTCAGATTAGTTGTACTGGAAGGTGTAGTTTCTTTTTCAACTGAAGTATCTTTTGGGTTGGATGCATCATAGTCCCCCTCAACCGAAGGATCTTTTTGTTTAGGTGTCTCTAACTCCCCCTCAACTGAAGAGTGCTTGTTTATTGATGGTTCTGTGGTGGGGGGATCATCGTGAAGCTTGTTGATTTATGGTATTTTATTGTCCGTTGCAGTTCCTTCAGCATTGATTGCATGATCAGGACTATCAAAAAGGAAGGAGATATCAAGATTGAAGGAGTCTAGAGGGATGACTTTGGTTGGGTGTTCTGGAAATATCTGTTGGATTAAGTGTCTAAGCCATGACTTTATATTTATATTTATCTTGTTAATCGAACAAAGTCCATTTGGGTTGCCACATAGCTGGAGGATTAGTGTAGAGTTCAGTAGAGTGAAAGGTTGATTTATTAATTGTTTAATAAATCAATAGAAATAAATAGATAGTTTATTAATATATTTAAGTGTTAATATATTAATTAGAAATTATAATAATTAATTAAGATTTAATCTAGAATTAATTGGATTTAATTTAGTGATTAAATTAATTAATTAAAAGTGTAGGGACTGGTTTGTATTTATTTAATAGTTGAATAACTGGCAAAGAGAAGTCCAGGGGCCAAAAAGTGGCGCCACCCAGGAGGTTTCTCTAGGGTTGGCGAAAACCCTAATTAGGGTTTGGGGATCTGGTCCAAGTGGTCAACGGGATTGCCCACTTTGGAGGCTCATAAGGGTTTCGGGTGTAACCCTAGGAGGCTACAAAAGGAACCCCCTGGTACCCTAATTCCTGCGCCAACTTCACTCTAAGATTACTCTGCTGGACTCTCTTCTCCATTGCTTTGGGTGTGACTACATTTGAGGCAGGATCTGTTTGCTGCTAGCTTCAAGAACAAGATCAAAAGGTTGGTTAATTTCTTATTTAATCTTTAGAAATAAATGTTGGCCTTAGGTTTTAGTTTATAATCTTCATAGAAGATAACATAGATCTTTCTAGGGTTGCATGTGAACCATAAGAATTGTTTGTTCATTGATTGCTAAAAAAACCCTTTAGTGGTATCAGAGCTATGGCTTATTTTCTTGTGAATTGATATAAACTGTTTATTTGATCATTGGCTTTTCGAAAATGAACCCTTGAGGAGGCCTTATTTCGTTCATGGTGGCTAGGGTTTCAAAAACCCTAGCCCCCCTCCCCTTATTTGGCGATTTTGCATGCTTATGGTAAGTAGGTTTCTTATTTTTGGTAATTGTGATCTATTAATAAATGGAAACCCTAATCCCATTGCTTGCCTTTTCGAAAATTAGGGGATTAGAGAGGATTAAATTAATTTGATTAATTTGTGATGCCTATCTAGATTTAATTAATTTAATTAATTGTTTTAATTAAAAGATAAATTAAATCACTTAAAGAATTAATTAAATTTTCGAAAAAATAGAAATAAATTTGCGAAAATTCTTAGAAAATTATTTCTAAAATATTTTAATAAGATTAAAATATATCTTATATATTTATGATTAAAAGTTAATATTTATATATAAGATTAAACTGGTTAGTCTTACCGTTAGTTGGCCTCATTCACAAAACTGTCATATAAAGAGGGTATAAGGCGACTGCCTATAAAATGGTAGTCTAATGGGTATCTACTCTTACTCACCGTTCTCCTGGTCAGTCAAGTGTCGTTTGCCGAATGGGATTGATAGAACCGCTAAGCCTCTTAAAAGTATAATGATATAATTGAAAGTACTAGAACCTTGAACAAAACCCAATCTAGTTACTTTAGGTTAAAAAATGTGAATTGATGCTAATCCATGAAATTGCACATTGCACTTTGTGGAACGTTGGTGGAGCGTGTGTGGTTTACCGGCATGCCAACTGGGGTCCGCAAAGAGTCGCAATGGGTTTCTCGATTTTGTCATTATTAACGGAGCGTGTGTGGCTAACCGGCACGTTAATTAGAGATGACAATTGACTTCGAGAGTACCGAGCGAATTTGCATGGTTATTCACACCCTGTTTGTGATCCTCGGCATCCCAGTCACAAACAGTGGGGCACATCCGATACTAAACATGCCATTGAAGAGTTCGATGTGTCTCAACAGATCTAGGAATTTCATAAGATGAAATTGATAAGTGTATTATCTACCTTAACGACCACTATGTTGTGATTACAACATCCCTCTTTACACCATAGTTGGGGTATTTTGGGTCCTAGCCTTAATAAATAATATATTGGGTAATTATTTAAAAGGATTAATTAAACTAATAAAATTCTGTTTATTGTAGATGTCTGAATCAAGTGTCTATTCTCCTCCCTCTACTCCTTCACCCATTTTTGAGAGCATCAGAAAGCACCTGCTAAATATGGAAAGGCTGACTGGCCTTAACTGTAAGGAATGGCTTCGTAATTGGAGACTGGTTCTCGTCACTGCTGGCAAGCTTCATCTCACCGAGTATCCGATCCCGGTTCCACCGGAACAAGTCATCATAAAGAGTTTTTATGATAATCGTGACTTCTTAGTTGATGAATCCAAAAAGATTCGTGACCTCATGCTATTGACCATTGACCCCAAGTTCCGCAAGGATTTTGAATCCTTGGGGCCATATGAGTTAACGCAATCGGTTGAAGAAATGTTCCAAAAACCGGTTGAAGAGGAACGAGCTAGGAACTTCAAAAGACTTGCAGAGTGCAAGCTAAAAGAAGGAAGTAGCATCGATTCGCATGTTCTTCAGATTGAAGCTTACATAGGCGAATTGTACAAACTTGGTTATTCTATGAGTCACGAGATGAGTGTTAACATTCTACTCGCTTCGCTGACTAGTGAGTACGATCTGTTCATTCAGACGTATAGAAAGGAAGACCAGAAAAGGACTTTTATGGAAATGCATCTACTGTTGACTTTATACGAGTCACTCTTGTAAAGGCATAGCTCCAATAGTCCAGCTACTTCTGGATTGAGTCCAATGAAAAGACGCAGCAAGAAACGATCCAGATCGTCTAGACATGTCTCAAACTGGGAATCCACAGAATCGGATACAGTCACGGAAAGATTGGAAGACGCTCCAAGATTAAAATCTTTTGAAAGCTCAGGTGTATCTAAAAACCTCAAAACTCCTGTTCCATAATTCCTTTATACATAATGTGATAGCCACATTTTGGTTTGTATGCAGGGAAACAGTAGGGGACGGGACTCTGGCGCATAGGAGCACATTTAGATTGGATTTCCAGCTCATGCAGTTTTGAAGTATAGTTAGATATTAAAATCTTGTTATTAGCTTATTAAATGCATTTGACATTGTCTATCATATATTACATTATTCAAGGATTTTTGTTTTAATAAAATTATCAATTTTTCTTTTAACACCTGTTGTTTGAAATATCCTTGAAATGTTGTATAAATGTGTTGAATGTGTTTTTTGGATTCAGGAATTGTGTCCCATATGGTTGTTAATGTTGTAAGAATCAATTCAACCAAAGGTCCAGTTGGACAGGACTTTGGAATCATTTGACTTAGAGTCTCATGATGAATTGAGTTCTTTATGTGTCAAGAAATGAATCAACCAAAGATCCAATTGGACAGGATTTTGGAATCATTTGACTCAGAGTCAAATGATGATTAAGTTTTTTATAAAGCACATATGACAAGAAATGAATCACCCAAAGATCCGGACGATAGGATTTTGGAATCAGTTAATTTAGAGTCAACTGAAGATTGCAAGTCTTGAACAGAATTAACAAAGTCATAAGTTTACATAGAGATGTAAAAGAAATTGAGATTAGGAGCAACGTACACATCAGCTGCTGTGTATTGCTCGAATCTTCAAAAGGAACATAATTGTTTGTACTTCGCGATATTTTTCATTCGGTATCACGAATATGGCTTCGCATATCAGAATAAGTGATTGAATTAAAACCTTGAACAGTTCAAGGACTTCAAAGGAAGTACAAGATCCACAGAACCTGAGTGACAACATAAACTAAGAAAATGTTTCACAGTTCATTCTCTTCCAAGAACATTAATAGCTATAATGTGTCTTAAGGAAGATGATGGAGCATTGGTCGAAACAGTTCGATCCTCGATGTATGAGATAAATTGTCAATTAGTTTCCGATGAATTAAACACTAAACCAGTCAGACCTATAAACCACATTCCGACCACATCCTAGACTAAGTAGGTTTTGCAAACATTTCCTGATATGTGAAGCTGGGATCGTCCCACTTGCACATAGAAAGTCCAGGGTCTTGTAGTGTTCGTCCGAACATCATGACTAGCCTGAACCTGATCAGTAATGTTGTTCCACTGGCTATCCCGCTATACCTGAAAAAGAAAGAGCTCTTTTAGAAAGAACTCATGTTCTAAGGAAACAGTGGGAGCTGGGACAGTCCTGAATGAGTTCAGGATTAGCCAAGTGAAAGAACCTTTAGTCATCACTAGGCTTAGAGCAGAAATCAGATTTCTGTTTCAACACTGACATAATCTTCTCTTGACTAGTAGTACTGATCACCATCATAAGTAGTTATGATCGGGGTGACATACCGATTGGTGGTAAAACACTATAGTTGGTACGGACTTACAATCCGACTACTTGGAAGCATTGGCGAGACCGGTTGCTGCCAATTAAGAGAACCTTAGGACGAGATACAGTCTATGTGACAGTTTGATTGATTTTACACCTGGTCTAAAAACTAGTGGGAGTAATTGAATCATCAAAGGAAAGCAACATGGACAGAAACGTACCTTCAGAACATCTGGTTGAGTGAGACAATACTCAGAGTCAAGTAATTGATTCCGAGAGAAGCACTCTCAATAGAAGATGAAATCCGAAAGGATACAGTATGGCACATTGTAAGTCGTTAGTGGAGCGCGTGTGGATCACCGGCACACTAATAGGGACTCACATAGACTATGCAAATACAAAGGTACAAGGGCCCGGGATTAACCCCACGGGCATCACGCAAGAAAGGATATTCAGATTCTCAAAATATGCCAAAGGATTGGATTTTGAGAAAGGGCTAAAAGATTTCCATTAAGATGTCAGAAATGTTTAGATTCTCAAAATGTGCCAAAAGTTCTGGATTTTTTGAATAGTCCATGACCGTGTCAAAGCCAGTGGGAGTGTCGCTGTTATCTACTATCTCCATATGTGAGTCACATACTGTTTCTAAGAAACGTCTCTTTTCATTACAAAGTGTAATGACTTGGTGTTAGGAGACGAGATCGCTATGAAAGACTTAATGGAGATACGGGATACTCAGGTGGTTGTAAACGTCTATGAAATAGATCGAAACTCTGCCAATATGATCTTGATGAGACTCAAGATGCATAGCCCCAGGAAAGGAGTTTCCTATCATTGCAAAGTGTGATGATTTGGCATGAGAGATATAAAGAAGGTGCAACATACTCACATAATTCATAAACATCTATCAGATAGATGTTATCATCAGTATAGACCTAGCCAAAGTAAGCATGATCTTGGTAAGATTCAAGATGCATGAGAAAAAGTCCTCGAAAGGAAATAATTATTAAAAGTCATCACACTGGGATTATAAGTGATCTCAAGATTCCAAAAGGGTTTGGAATAATATTAGATCAGAATCCACGAGCTTATTGAATCGATCATAAGTGTCATAAACATGTCCTGCTAACTTAATGCTTAAAGCATAGTAAGTCAGACTCAGGATACGACCTGGCTGGGAATACTTAATGGATTGTGCACATACGTGAGAGATCATTGGAAAATGATTGGGGTGAATGTTAATAGTAGTTTGAAAAGAGTTTCAAATAAGTAAAAGGACTTAATGGTTAAATATTTTCGTTGGTATTCCGATGGGGCATGTGTAGGTCACTGGCACATCGTAACACCTTGAAATAGTCTTAGGGTGCACTCATGCAGACTAAAGATCCCAAGAACCATGGAAAGTCACAGTACATAGAATGGAGATGTAAGTGAGAATGACAGTATATGACTAAATTGAGATATCATCGGATGAATGTCCGATTGGATAAAGTGTATCAATGTATGACATTTGGATACATAGAAAGAGTGAAAGGTCATATAGACATAGATACATAACATGAATTAAAAGTTTAAAAGGAATCTAGAAACCGATAATAGTTTTATGAAAAATCCGACTTGGTGATTACCTCGTGGAGACTTGGTAATTAGCAAGAGTAGCTACCGTCAGAAATTAAGTTTCGTTTTTTGCATGTTTCACTTCCCGAATAATTTGATTATTCAAAGTTCCACAGTCGCTCATACTTTTAGGAAGTAAGTATGAACAAAGACTGTCGTGAATTGGTTTGTAGATTGTCTAAGGAGTTAGACATTGCAGTAAGACTGCTGCAACGTTCACGAGTACTTAGAAATAGATATTTGAGTATTGGATAAACCCGCGCTCAATAGATTGTTTCATGGATTACATCACGAGCAATGTTGAGACAATAATATCCTATGATCTTAAAGCAGAGACATATGTGTTGAAATTTGCGAGTCGGTTGTGCATTGATAATGCGTAAACGCATCGGTAACTTGATGTTATAAAACGCATTGTTGTGTACAATTTTGATAAGTAAAATACACAAGCATATGAGTCGAAGCTTATTCGTTCCTTGACCCTGATGGGAAACAGATATCTGTAGGCCTCTCGATGATTTTCAAGTTGACTAAAGTGCTGGCCAGCCTAGACTGAATTAATGTGTTCAATTAGAAGTCTTAAAGTCATAAGCAGAATCAAAGATCGGGAAACAAAGCATCGGACAGAGATTGATCTCAATCCATGTCTCATGTCTGAAAATATCTTGTTGAACGAAGGATCATATGATCACTTATCTATGGATAGAATTGACTGGGTCAGAGTTCGATAGTAGTTTCTTGGAAGCTGTAGGTTGTTTATTAATCAGAAGATAAATTAAAGTCATAGACTTATCCAAGTGGGAGACTGTTGGATTAGGTGTCTAAGCCATGACTTTATATTTATATTTATCTTGTGAATCGAAGGAAAGTCCATTTGGGTTGCCCTCATAGCTGGAGGATTAGTATAGAGTTCAGTAGAGTGAAAGGTTGATTTATTAATTGTTTAATAAATCAATAGATATAAATAAATAATTTATTAATATATTTAAGTGTTAATATATTAATTAGAAACTATAATAATTAATTAAGATTTAATCTAGAATTAATTGGATTTAATTTAGTGATTACATTAATTAATAAAGTGTAGGGACTGGTTTGTATTTATTCAATAGTTGAATAACTGGCAAAGAGAAGTCTAGGGGCCAAAAAGTGGCACCACCCTAGAGGTTTCTCTAGGGTTGGCGAAAACCCTAATTAGGGTTTGGGGATCTAGTCCAAGTGGTCAACAGGCTTGCCCACTTTGGAGGCTCCTTAGGGTTTCAGGTGTAACCCTAGGAGGCTATAAAAGGAACCCCCTGGTACCCTAATTCCTACGCCAACTTCACTCTAAGATTACTCTGCTGGACTCTCTTCTCCATTGCTTTGGGTGTGACTATATTTGAGGCAGGATCTGTTTGCTGCTAGCTTCAAGAACAAGATCAAAAGGTTGGTTAATTTCTTATTTGATCTTTAGAAATAAATGTTGGCCTTAAGTTTTAGTTTATAATCTTCATAGAAGAAAACATAGATCTTTCTAGGGTTGCATGTGAACCATAAGAATTGTTTATTCATTGATTGCTAAAAAACCCTTCAATATCGAGGATCTAGAAAAGAGAGTGTCTGATTTCTTGATATAATGATCGTCAAACGTCAGATTGAATGTTTGCTCAACCTTCCTCGTTGTCTTGTTTAGTACTCAATAAGCTTTCGCAGAGTGTGAATATCCTAGGAAGACACCATCATCGGATTTGGATGCAAACTTCGTAGTACCAAGTTTGAGTCTCATGATGAAACATCGGCAACCGAATACATGGAAGTATTCGACATTTGGTTTCCTTTTATTGATGACTTCGTATGGAGTGATGTTGAAGCGTCTATGAATGTAGGAGCGATGTTGAGTGAAGCATGCAGTTGCAACAGCTTCGGCCCAGAAATACATTGGAAGATTCGCATAGTCAAGCATGGTCCTTGCAGCTTTGCATAATGATCTGTTTCTTCGCTCGACTACACCATTTTGTTGTGGAATATAGGGGGCTGAAAAATTATGAGTAATCCCCTTCTCCTTCACATACGAGTCAATGGTATGGTTTTTGAATTCAGTCCCATTATCACTTCGGATAGCTCGTACTAGTTTCTTTAAGTGAAGCTCGATTTGGTTGATGAATGCTATGAGTTCAGCAGGTGTGTCTGACTTTTGTCGTAGAAATATTACCCATGTGAATTGTGAAAAGTCATCCACGATAACTAATATGTATTTCTTTCCTCCAAGAGATTCGACCATTGAGGGACCACAAAGATCGATGTGTAGTAATTCAAGAGTTTCAGTGATCTTGGAGTCTATGGTAATTGGATGAGCTTGACGTTTTTGCTTCCCATGTTCACAAGCAGCACACAACGTGTCATTATCAAACTTCAGTGTTGGCATACCTCGGACAAGATCAAGAGCAACCAACTTGTTGATATTCTTGAAGTTCAGATGAGATAGCCTGTGATGCCATAACCAGCTGAGATCCGAAGGGGCTTTAGACAGTAGACAAATGGAAGGTGGTCCCACAATTGGCTTCATATCCAGTGGATACATTTCACCCTTTCTTGAAGATTTCAATAATACTTCCTTGGTCTTTTTCTTCTTGATTACACTTCCTGCTTCATCGAATGAGACTTTTAAACCAGTCCCTACAACTAGTTGAGAGACACTAACTAAGTTATGCTTTAATCCTTCTACATATGCAACACGGTTTATAGTAAATTTGCCATTTGTAATTTTCCCATATCCTTTATGGGACAAGTTTCGTTGTTTCCAAACTTTACATTTCCTCCATCCTCTAAACTTCTGAAATCCCTTAAGTACTCTATCCTCCCCGTCATGTGTCGTGAGCAGCCACTGTCAATATACCATTCCTTATCGTACTGCTCATCGATCATTACCTGCAATTTAGAGAGAGAGTTCAGGTACCCAACATCGCTTGGGTCCTCGAGGGTAAGTATTCGGATCATAGATCTATGAAGCGATCATATCATCCTTTTTGGTGCCAGAAGTAGAAGCAATATTTGACTCAAATGAGTGTTTAATTATTTGATTTTTAGTAACTTTTGGAACCCATTTCAAAATTTTCTTTTGTTTTTGCTCTATAGGACTCAATGGTGAAAGTGGATTTGGTTTCACAGGGACCCATTTTCTGTTTGAAAGTAAAGATTTCCCAGACAAAGTACTACATCGAGTAGATTCGCATAAAAACTCCTCATAAGCAAGTTTAAAATCCTGAATTGTTAAACTTTGATCTTTAAACAAATCCATGTTTTTATCAAGCCAAACTTGAAACGTATCAACAAGATTGCTTCCCTTAGTGAAGGTTTTCTTAGTTGCTTTTTCGTACTTATTGTTTGAACAAATAGGTTTCGCTGGTTCAAAAGAGATTTTCTGTGGTTTTGTTGAAGACTTTTTAATAGTAAAGGACTTTTATTGATGTTGAAAAGCTTTCTTTTTGTTTTGGGAATCACGATAGTTCTTCCTTCGTCTATTATCGTAAAATTGTTTATGCTTTTCAACTGAAGATTGAGTCATTATTTGATTTCTGTTTGTTGTGAAGTTTCTTGTATTTGAAGAATTTTTATAATTTGGATAATTTCGATTGTTTGTAGAACTTCGGTTATGTGAAAAGTTTTGATTATTGCGACGTCCGAAGGTGTTTTTCATCTGATGCATATCTTGTTTACGTTTATTGATTTTAAATTCCATTTCCGCATTCAAAGTGTTTTCAAGCATTTTATCAGATCAGAAAAAAGCTTCGGCTGTGACATTTGCGTTGTCTTCTTTTATAATCGAAAGAAGTTCACTACTGTCTTCAAGATTCACACCCTTTTTGATAAAAACTGTATTTTTAAAGTTTGCAACTTTTGGATACGTACAAGCTTGTTCGACAAGTCTTTTGGATTTATTGTTTACGTATTCTGAGTAGTTTTTCGAAGTGCGTAGAATTTGAAAAGTTTTGGAATTGTCATCAGAAGAGACTTGTGTAACCTTAGGAGAATGTACTTGATGAGTATTGGTACATTCTTTGGATTCGGATTTTGAAGAACATACTGAAGAAGTTTTTAGTTGTGATAAATAACTACAGTCTATTTCTTCAATATTTGAATCAGAATCAGAGTCCTGTTTAGAAGCATCAACAATAACATTCACAGATTCACATTTAGTTGCTAGATGAATTGTAGGTAGAGACTTATCCATTACTTTTAATAGATCATTAGGGCTTCAAATTTTTTCGAATGGAACAATACCATGAGCATAAGTTGGGTTTGGAATTTCAATTGATGAAACAATGGATTCACATCCGTATGAAATAGAATCAACTTCTTGTAACTTAAACTCAATAAAAGGTAATAATTTTTTGTGATGTTCTAAATAAATATCAGATGAGTGATAAATACGGGTAATATACGCATACAATCTTTTAGCAGTTTCACAAAAAATATTTCTTTGTTTTAATAACAATTCATTGTTTGTCATGTATTGTTCCCTACTTTCTTCTAAAATATCTTTTCTAAGTTGACTTTTCTCTAGTGCCCCACGCATTCCTTCTAGCTTGGCCTTGAGCGAAGTTACTTCATCCTTTGCCTGACACGCATCACTATTTGCTGAAACAAGTAGTTGATTCATATGCAGACAGTCAGAAGTAAATTCGTTAAGGTCATTAATAAAAAGTTCTTCTGGAACGTTAAAGCTTTGAAGTAAAAGAGATACCTGTTCTGGAATGGTATGGCGAGCATTGGATGAAGAGTTTGATCCTTGTGCCATCAGACAGACAGCAGTGATTTTGCTTTCCTCTTCTTCATCCGAACTCTCCCCTTCGGACCATATGCCATGGCCAGTATGGGTAGCAAACATTGCTCCATGAGTAGGTCTTCGGATTTCATCGTCATCCGAACCAGATGACCAGATCTGGTATGTACCATCACCACAATTAGGAGCAACAAGTGACAGACATTGAGTCTTCGCACGAACCTCTTCCAGTTTCTTCGTATAGTATGCTTCGTCTTTGACTCGTTCCTTCTTCTCATTTGCTTTCTTCAGCATGCAGTCCTTGACCAAATGATTCTTCCGAAAACAATAGCTACAGTCGTATCCAGAATCACCTAATAACTTCTTTTCAGGTTGAGGAGTTGCATCAGACTTCGGTTTGGAATAATCAACAGTTTTAGTTGGCTGTTTTCCATTGTTGAAATTTCAATTGAAGTTGGGTTTGTTCTGTGGTCTTTTCTGAACGTTTCTGTTGTTACTGGAGTACAGTGCCTTCGTATCACTTTCTTCATCTTCATCACCTTCATCATCAGCATCAGTGACGTTATCGGATTCAGTCTTTGAGACAAAGGTAAGTGTGCCAGCATTTGGTGGATCACCAGCTTCATCTAGAACATCATACTCGTATGATTTGAGTAGATTGTAGAGTTCTTCGAGTGAGTAGGAGTTTATCTTCTCATGAGCTGTTACCATCATGGTGATTTGCTTCCATTCCCTTCGGAGACATTGCATGAATCGAAAGTTGGTTTCATGCGAAGTCTTGGAAACTACATACTTCTCCAGTTCGTAGACCACATCAGTAAATCTCTCAAACGTCTGATCAATCTTCTCATTGTCCAGTTGTTTGAAGTTGCTGAAATCAGCCAGTATGTTGTTGACGATGCTCTTCTTCATGACATCGCTACCTTCGTATCGCATCTTCAGTCTGTCTCAAATCTCTTTAGCTGATTTTGACCTTCGGATCAGATTGAAGGCAATAGGAAGCAGTCCACTTTTTAATTCTCGCATGCATCTTTTGTCATTATCGATTTTCTTCTTGTTTGTAGCAATAACGGCTTCTATATTGACTGGAGGGGTAGTGGCTTCACCAGATTTTGCAGCAAATCTGGTCTGAACATTAGCAGTAAAAGGACCTTCCTTCAATGATCTTAAAAGATTTTCATCGATACCAGACAGGTGATCCTCCACACGATCAGCCCATTGATCGTAATGTTCAGGAATCAGCACAGGAGCCTTGTTGCTGGAACCAAGTAATGCAGCGTAGTTCATCATAGCATTGTTCACGTTGTAGGCCATTGAAAAATTAGATCGTTGCTAGAAAATTATCAAGATTAAAATTCTAAAACACGGAAGGGTGGATTCAAGAACGATTTGAACCCACGAATCAAAGAAGGCATATTAATCTTAATATTAGATCAGCAAACAACCCGCTCTGATATCACTTGTAAGATCAAATTAAGAACAAGGCAAACAACGAGAACAAAAGTAATTGAGTATTCAATCACTCGAATGATTTGTATTCAATGTAAAACGGATAGTGCTCCAAGTCTTTTTAATGACGAGCAACTATAAGCATCGTTACAATGAATAAGCGACTGAAAAGTTACATTCTAAACAACTAGGGCTAAAGGTGTTTATATACTAAGATCTAATTGGATAAACACTTAATCCAATTAGTTACAGATAAGCATAAGAACCCTAGTCATTATCTATTACAAAAGATAAGTATAATCAAAACAGTCTTTCGATAAGCATGGAGATTTCGTATCATCACTCACTTCGCATTAGCTCAAAACTTCGCATACACCAAAACCTTCGGATAGGAAAGCATGTACTTCGGATATCAAAATATCATCACAACTAGAATCCTAACATAAATCAATTTAGGTTTAAATTTAAATTTAAATTAAATTGTTTAATTCGAAAATTTAAAATAGATAAACCAAATATTTTAAAAGGTTTAAAATACATCTTGTACATATTATTATTAAAAGTTAATATTTATATGTATAAGAACTGGCCAGTCAAATCGCTAGTATGCCTCATTCACGAAGCTGATCTATTATGAGGTATAAGGAAACTACCTATAAAATGGATGTTGAATGGGTGTCCACTCTCACCGGTTGTTAGCAGAACGGATTTGATATGCTAACCCATGAAATTGCATATAATACTTTATTAGTCGTTAGTGTAGCGTGTGTGGTTTACCAGCACATTAACGGGGACTAATAAAGAGTCGTAATGAGTATCTCATAAATTATCATTGTTGATGGAGCGTGTGTGGTTTACCGACACATCAAATTGAGATGATAAATGACATTGAGGTTACCAAGCACATTTCCATGGTTATTCACATCTTGTTTGTGATCCTCGATATCCCAGTCACAAATGGAAGAGCATAATCCAATATTAAACATGTCATTGAATAGTTCAATGAATCTCAAAAGACCTAAGAATTTCACTTAATTTGATTATCTTCTGTGGTGGAATTGGTGAATCGCCATTTACCTACCTTTATAAAATTTACAATTAGATTACGGCATCCCTCTTCTAAGTTGTGAATTATATAGTTGGATCCTAGCCTTAATATTTAATTTTGGGTTAATATATTAAGGATTATTCTTATCTAATTAAAACTACTTTTCTTTTATACATGTCTACTTCTGCTGATAATTCTGCTACCCCATCCGCTTCCCACAATAACCACAATAACTTCTCTTCGATCCTTTCGTTCTGATTGAAGGTGACATTGGATGGCACCAACTACAACGAATGGATACGAAACATTAAGATGGCTCTTAGATTCGAGGACAAAGAGTATGTTCTCGAAAAACAACTCATCGAAATCGATCAAGAAACAACTACTCCTGAGGAATATGACTCATATAAAAACACTACGATGATGCAGCCAAAGTGGCTTGCATCATGGTCACTACTATGGTCCCTGAATTGCAGAGATTTTATGAGGACTATTGGTCATACGAGATAAACAAGGACCTTATGGAAAAGTTCCATAAGCGAGCTCATCAAGAAAAGTATGAAATAGTCAAGGCCCTCATGGCATGCAAAATGAAAGAGGGAGAGTCTGTCTGCGCCCATGTGCAGACAAGGCATGCTGGTGGTACTGTCGTCTTGGACACATTAACAAGAAACACATCGCCCAAATCTAAAAGGATGGAGTGTTGGAATCATTTGACCAAAGGTTAGATGATGCATGTGAATCTTGTCTTTTGGGAAAGATGACAACGGGATCTTGTGAAAGAGGTGAAGGTTTATTGGATCTCATACACACAGATGTGTGTGGACCCATCAGATCATCTACAAGGGATGCTAGTCGATTCTATGTGACTTTTACAGATCATTACAGCAGATATGACTATATCTACTTAATCAAGCATAAGTCAGAAAACCTTGAAAAGTTCCAAGAGTTCAAGCATGAAGTCAAGAATCAATTAGGCAGGCAGATAAAGATGCTTAGATCTGATAGAGGTGGTGAGTATCTTAGTATCGAGTTCCACAACTATCTTATGGAATGTGGAATAGTTTCACAGTTGACTCCTCCTAGGACACCACAATTGAATGGTGTGGCTGAGAGACGTAATCGGACCTTGTTAGACATGGTCCATTCCATGATGAGTCAAGCTTCTCTTCCTATTCACTTTTGGGGGTATGCCTTGGAAACAGCAGCCCACATCCTCAATCTTGTCCCTACAAATAAGGTTCCAAAACACCTCACGGGATGTGGACAGGGAAAGTTCCCTCGTTAGCACATATCAAAGTCTGGGGTTGTGAAGCTTTCGTAAGATGAGAGACTCATGACAAGCTAGTAGCTAGAAGTGAGAAGTGTATTTTTATTGGTTACCCAAAGCAGTCTTTTGGATATCTGTTCTACAGACCTAGTGAGAACGTGGTCTTTGTAGCACGAAGAGGAGTCTTTCAAGAGTGCGAGCTCATATTCAAAGAGGACAGTGGGAGTACAATTAGCCTTGAAGAAATTGATGAGTCAACTAGTGTAGGAAACTTAGATGATACTAGCACTCAACCAGAAGAAGAAGTTCCTGTTGAACACATAAACAACTCATTACCTCTTAGATGTTCCAGTAAAGTTAGCATGTCGCCTAAGTTCTATGGTTTCCATATTACTACAGATGGCGGCACGTTTGTCAGTGATAGGACACTGGTAAATCTGGATGAGCCAGCTAACTACAAGGAAGCAGTGGCAGTCCCTGAGGCTGCTAAATGGAAAGAAGCAATGGACAGCGAGACAGTTGGGTGCAAATGGATCTTCAAGAAGAAGACCGACATGGATGGAAAGGTGCACACTTACAAGGCCCGCCTGGTTACAAAGGGATTTACTCAAACCCTTGGGGTTGACTATGATGAAACCTTCTCACCGGTAGCCAATATAAAATCTATTAGGATAATGCTCGCCATATCTGCATTTCATGATTATGAAATTTGGCAGATGGATGTCAAGACCGCTTTTCTTAACGGGACGTTGGCTGAGGATGTTTACATGAATCAGACAGATGGTTTTATAGATGAAAAGTTTCCCAATAAGGTTTGCAAGCTTGAGAAATCAATCAATGGATTGAAACAAGCTTCTCGTAGCTGGAATCTCTGCTTTCATGAGAAAGTCAAATAGTTTGGTTTCTCTAAGAGCGAAGATGAGTCCTACGTCTATATCAAGGCTAGTAGGAGTATAGTAACTTTTTTGGTGTTGTATGTCGATGACATACTACTCGTGGGAAATGACATTCCAACCTTGCAAGAAGTTAAATCTTGGCTTGGAAAGTGTTTCGCCATGAAAGACCTTGGAGAAGCTGCATATATTATGGGGATAAGAATACCGATAGATAGAAAGAAGAGACTAATTGGACTTAGTCAAAGTACATACTTGGATAAGGTACTAGAAAGGTTTAGTATGGAAAATTCCAAGAAAGGAGAGCTACCTATCAAGAGAAATGCCAAATTGAGTAAGACTCAAAGCCCAAGTAAATGAAGAGATAGCTGATATGAGTCGGGTACCTTACGCTTTGGTTGTGGGGTCGATCATATACGCTATGACACGTACTCGCCCTAATGTGTCCTTTGCTTTGAGCATGGTCAGTCGCTATCAGGGAAATCCTGGCAGAGCTCATTGGACAATGGTTAAAGACATTCTCAAGTACTTGCAAAGAACGAATGATATGCTTCTAGTCCTTGGTGGCAGTGATACATTGAGAGTAAGTGGGTATAGTGACGCTAGCTTCAAGACAGATAGTTTCTGTCTCAGTCGGGCTGGGTGTTTCTTCTAAACGGTAGAGCGGTTACTTGGAAGAGTTCCAAACAAGAAACGGTGGCTGATTCAACTTGTGAATCAAAGTACATAGCTACAAGTGAAGCGTCAAAAGAAGCGACTTGGCTGAGGAATTTCATCGGTGACCTCAGAGTAGTCCCTACCATTCAGGAGCCAATGGAACTTTCCTGTGATAATGAAGGAGCGGTTGCTTTGACTAAAGAATCAAGAGATCATGGAAAGTCCAGACATATCGACAGAAAGTACCACTACATCAAACAAAGAGTAGAAGAAGGGCACCTCATCGTGAAGAGGGTATCATCTGAAGAGAACCCTGCAGATCCCTTGACAAAGGCTCTGAGTAGGGTCAAGGATAGTCAGCATGCTAGGAGCATTGGTCTAAGAGATGATATTAGTTTTTGTAGTTAGATATTTGTTTTGAAACTTGTAACAATGTAAATGTAATTGACTTTTGGTGATTAAAAATGGAGAATTAATTATGAGTATTTTTTACATCTATTTGTCAATTGTTTATTCTTATGTTTCATTTTTGCATGTTTTACTTCCCGAGTAATATGATTATTCAAAATTCCACAGTCATTCATACTTTTGGAAGTAAGTAGTGAAGCAAGACTGTCATGAATTAAATTGTAGATTGTCTAAGGAAGTTAGACATAGCAATAGCATTGATGCAATGTTCATGAGTACTTAGAAATGGGGATTTGAGTATTGGATAAAAACACGCTCAGAGAATTATTTCATGGATTATATCACGAGTAATTCTGAGACGATAATATCTTATGATCTTGAAATGGAGATATATGAGTTGCAATTTACAAGTCGGTTTCATATTGGTAGTGTGTAAACGCATCGGTAACTCGAGTTATAAAACATATTGTCATGTACGATTTGATGAGTAAAAGATACAAGCATATGAGTCAAAGTTTATTCGTTCCTTTTCCCCTAATGGGAAAAGCGATATCTTTCGGCACCTCGGTGATTTGGTGTTGACTTATAGTGCTGGGCCCAGCTAGGACTAAATTGATGTGTTCGATTAGAAGTCCTATATCATCACAAATCAAAAATCGGGAAACAAAGTCTTGGACATCGAGATTGATTCCAATCCATGTCTCATGTCCGATTGATATCTTGTAGAACAGAGGATTATATGATCATTTATCTTAGGACGCGTAACTGGCTAGGTCAGAGTTCGGCAGCGGCTTGTGGAAGCTACAATTTGCTGATCGATTTAGAAGTTATACTGGCAGTTATAGTCATAGACTTATCCAAGTAGGAAACTATTGGATTAGGTATCTAAGCCATGACTTTAATTGGTATAATACTTGATTGATAGTTGCACAATCCTTTTGGGTTGCCCTCAACGCTAGCAATTGGACACGATGACTTTTAGAGAGAGAGGTTGATTTATTATATGATTAATATGTTAATTAGAAATAGTAATATTTAATTAATAATTAATCAGAAATTAATTGGAATTAATTTTGGGATTAATTGGATTAATTAAAAGTGCATGGGCTGAATTGTAATTATTTAATAGTTGAGCAATAGATAATTACAGTATATATATGTTGGACGAAAATAAGGATAATTATCCTTATGGATTTCGATATATATATATATATATATATATATATATATATATATATATATATATATATATATATATATATATATATATATATATATATATATATATATATATATATATATATATATATATATATATATATATATATATATATATATATATATATATATATATATTAGATAATTAGGGTTTGAATTTAAGATAAAATTTGTTTGAATTCAAATAAGGCTTATCTCTAAGGCTTAGCTGCTAATACCTTTGGAGACATAAATAGGGACCCCTGGCTCCCCATTTTACATGCCAGTTTCATAGACTCCTTCCCTCTCTCTGTTGTTTTCCTGCTTTCCAGTTTTGGGTGTGAACCATTTGAGGCACGACGCTTGTGGTGCTTGCTTCCAAAGAAAGCAACCAAAAGGTAAGTAAACCCTAATATTCTTTTAGTATTTTTGATAATACCTTCTAGGTTTATTTTAATGTTCTTAGTTATAGATTCAATTAGAGAAAACATAGATCCTTAGCTTTCGTGTGAACTTAAGAGTTTAAGTTTGTTTGTTTGCCTATTTCCTATCAGTATGTAGTAGGAACTGAATATTCTGAGAATGCTTCATTTAGCCTTATTGCATGTTCCTTGTTTGGTTGTTGCCTTTGGGTAGAATCTCTTATTCGAATGCCTATTTGATTCCACATTGTATACGACTGTTTATATGCGAGGCGATTCGTCAATAGTGGAGGAAATTCTATTATAATTAAGTAGCAGGGTGGGCGGGATTCCTAATGGACTAGGAAAAGTGATGACATATGCAGTGCAGGCATATGTATGAGTATTACTGGTGAGAAGTGAATTGGGGATTTCGGGACTAGGAAAAGTGATGACATATCATGTGCTGCAAGAACGGTTCAGGCAGGGACTGTGAGGGCGTGTGGTTGAATTTTACGACTCATGGCCGAGGAGGTTCTAGTGACGGTTAGAGTGGTTAGTGGATCATGAGTAGCATACGATGGTGGATGTAAATGTCTTTACATCGTCAAAACACGTGTTAAGAGATTGTGTTTGCCTTCGATGCGGGTTGTTGGGTTGGTAAGGAGTTGTCGAGGCTTCGAGGAAAGTGTTATGTTCAATCTAAGTGGGGGAGTCGGGCAAGTCGACGTGTGCGACTACGAGAAATGGAATTGAGCTTTTGGCACAGCTAAAATTGCTAGAATGGAGACGTGTGATGTTATTAAAAGTAAACGAGCCTTGGAGTATTGTTGCATGAGTATGTGGCACGTTGTTCAAATGATCAGTGGTAGGATCGGGTTTGAACCAAAGTGGGGGGAACTGATCATTTACAATGAAAGAAGGTGCTTAAACGACAAGAGTGTGTACAGTCGAGTCTAGGTTTAGTATATAGATTTTATAGGTTGACTTGACGTACTGAGAATATAGGATGGCTCGACGTACTGAGCAACATGGTACAGAGTAGGGATGCCCAACAAGACGCACTGAGCAGATACGCATGGCTCGACATACGGAGTATGCGCGGCTCGGAGTGTTGAGCAGTGGGGCATGGATCGATGTACATAATGATGTAAGTGTTGTTTATTGTGATGTACAAAGACCCGATAGAATGTTACCGTTGGTTAAGGATGAAGTTAGAGTAGCAAGTGTAATAAAGAAAAGTTTCAACCTCCCATTGGCGAAGTTCGCCTTGAAAGACAATTGTCATCTAAAGCATCGTTGTGCCGATCCACGAGATATTGTGTGTAAGACGGTGTGGGACCCCTATCTGTTGGGGTAAGAAGGAACCGTTTCAAATCTGAGGATTGTATGAGGGTTTTGTGGCATGTTGACCTAGGGGTGTTAGAGTGGAATTTCGGGGACGGAATTCTTATAAGTGGGGAGAGTTGTAACAACCCGTTTTCCGGAACGTTCGTTTTTTACGAAATACTTATTTTTAGCGAATAGATATAATAATAATAATAATAATCATAATAATAATAATAATAATAATAATAATAATAATAATAATAATAATAATAATAATAATAATAATAATATATTTCTAAATATGTTGGAAGGGGGTATAATGTCATTGTTGGAAACTTCCAAAGAAAGAAAAATTAGTTATGGGCTAAACAAAAATAGTAGATCAAACATGAGGGACCATGGATGTCATTTGGTAATTTTGCATGAACTAAGGTTTTTGATTTCCTGTTTAATGACGTTTAAGAAGAGAGCCGACCTTAGGGCCACGACTCACCTTGCTGCCCATAATTGATCGATCCATTGCTCCATATGTGCATTGGTCGGGAACCTTCAACCCTAAGAACGAGATCCAATTGAAGTTGAGAACAGCTTAGCCGAGAACGAATGGAGAGATCGAGGTGTATCGCAGCGGGCAATAAAGTGAAGACGAGGAGACGGGCTATTGCTGCTGTGAAATCATGAGAAGAAGGTCTTGTGGAGGTATAGGCAAAGGGAATAAGACATCTAGTTGTACACTACTTGGGTAATCTTTTCTACCTTTCTTCTCCTTTCTATCAATTGCATTCATCACCACTACACTTCTATCGTGTTTGTGTGAGTGTGTGGATGTGTATGTGATGTGTTTCAAGGTCTTTCTCTGATTTATATGTTTTAATGTTATTACTACAAGTCTCCATCTCGTTATCTTGAAGCTCTTGTTGTTCCTGATTTCCGATTCATACATACACACCTACATCTTTATGATTGTTTGTGTGTGTAAGGCTCTAATGATAGTACCCTACCCCAAGTATTATAATTTATTGATGTCATTGGACTTATTTTAGACCCTAGAGGCTTAAAATTTGGTCCTAATGGGTTTGAGGATTGAAAACCCAACCCTAGTGTCATTTTATGTGACAATTGCAATTCCACTGTTTAGCCTTATATTTTTAAATTCATATAAAATCGTAGATTGATCCTTCTGGGATGAATTTTATATCCCTAGAATGTTCTTTGAGTCTAGTTTCATTTTCCAGAAGACCTTGTCCTAATTCAAGCCTTTTGTTAGGTGAATGTTGCAATATTCACTTCTTGGTCCAGGGCTGTGTCGAACTGTGAATTATGTGTTGATAAATTCATAATTAACTTTACAAAAATTATTTTAGGCCAAGACCAGTGAGAAAATGTTATTAGGGGTCTATTTCATCATACCAAAAATCAGAATCCAACTTACTATCAATTTTGTATTTTGGTTCTATCATTGAAGGGTGGTCTAGCGATTGGACTAGTCAGATCAGTAAACTTTAGGGATTTTTAATTTATTATTGGAAAATGAAAATGACCTGAGGTCAATCCTGTGACCTTATCCTTGGGTCTAGTGGTTTCCTGAATTTTCTTAGATTTTATCTAGAACCCCTTTTTGGCTAGTTATTGCAAATCTTGTAAGTGGGTCAGAAATCAACTTTGATGTCAGTTTCCTCTTTCGTGTTAATTATCTTGGTTTTGGGTCTTGAGTGGTAGGGCGTATGTCTGACCTTACTTAAAACTACTTAAAACATATTATGACTCCTTTGTTGAGTAAAAGTGGTCTAGGGGGTGCATATTGAGAAACGGTGCATATTGGAAGTTATAATCATTTAAATTATAAATAACATTATAAGTATCTATTTATAGTAAGGCTAATCAGTATACTTGGTAGTAATTAACTTAAAATTCTTTATAGGAGTATAAGGTGCTCGTGTGGAGCTCGGTGGGACTTGCAAGAGTTGTCGTGTGGATTGTTGTTGGTGCTATTCCGAGATGAGTTCATCACTACATTATATGAAAGTTGTACATCCTTTATTGTAGCTCGTGTATGCTATTTAGGATATAGATGGGTAGTAACATGCCACAGGAAGTTCTAGTAGGTGTGGGAGTGTAGGGACTGACATCATTGAGCTGGGTGCCATTCATGGAGCTGGCGGCCATGATTGAGCTGGGTGCCATGATGTGTGGTCTACTATGAGTGTGCTAGGTGTAATCATTGAGCTGGATACCATCATGGAGCTGGGTGCCATGATTTAGCTGGGTGCTATGACTGTGTTGTGTTTAGTTGTTTGGTCATAATTTATTATGGTTTAATCTTTGCATTTTGGGCTTAAAAGAATATTTATTTCGCGCTTAAAATAGAAAATATATGCTAAATTGGTTTTTCGATTAGGGAACAAACAACCCTTGGTTGTTTGGTTTTAATGGACCGAAGTCCTCTTTGTTGTTCGGTTGGGCTTGTCTAGATGGGCTTAGGGTTTAGCTAGGTTTAGGTGTAGAGTATTTAAGGGTATTATGACCTCATTTGTGAGGTTGGTTGTCCTAGAGAAGTGTGCTAAGTAAAGAGAGAAAGAGAGTGTTCTTGACAACCAAAAACTTATGTACTAGACCATTGATTAATCAAAGGTGTGCATTGAAGTTGATTATCTCCTTGTTCTTATTGTGTTCTTGTGATTGGATTGATACCATTTGTTTGTAGATCTAGGATTTGTAGCCCTACAATTGGTATCAGAGCTTGTTTTGGTATCAATCTTTTATTTTTGTTCATCGAGATTTGGAAGATTTTGGGGTGTTTGATTTGATTTTGCGAGAAATATGGACTGCTTTTGGTGTTTTTGAGCATTTGTTCTTGGTGTTCTTTGAGGATCTTCAAAAAAAATCATTCAAAAATCACTTTTTGATCCAAAAAGGTGTTTTATGGAACTGTTAAGCAAATTTCAGATCTAAAATTTGTTGTTCGGTAAGGCTCCAAGGTTGTTCGACGGCGCTAAGGGCGTGCTGAGGTTGTTCGGCGGCGCTAGGTCTTTTGGTAGTATCTCGGTCCGCATTTGGAGTTGCTCGGTCCAGCAAGCAGTTACTCGGTTGGCCCAAAGGGTGGTTCGGTGCATCTGAAACATTGTTAGGTCAAACAGTTCCTCGCATAGGTTGATCGGCTAATTTGAATTGCTTGGTTGATTTGTTTCTCGGTCCAGGTTTGTCAATCGGTCATTTGGTTGTTCGGTATTTGTCAGTTCCTCGGTTGCAGTTTCTCGCATTTGTTGATCGGTCCTTATTTTTCCAAGTTACTCGGTTCCTGGTTGATCGGTTCTTGGAGTTGTTCGGTCAAAGCCCTTGTTCGGTTTTTATTAAGTGTTGATCGGTGTGCTTTTATTGCTCGGTCACTTCTTTGCTCGGTCGGTTTGTGGTTGTTCGGTCCAAGGCTCTTACGTGAACAGTATTTTTCCCAAATTTTAAAGGGTAAAAATTTCGAAATGTCTGGGTTAAATTTTGGTTTCACGGAGAATTTTTTTTTGGGGTTTTTCATCTATTTCTCTGGCATTTCGGTCTCGGTTTTCGGTTCAAGTACTGTTGACTTAGTGTTTTTCAGTTTAACTTGTTAGTTGACTTTTGGCGTTTTTAAGTTCATTTTCAATGGATTTGACTACTACTAATTTGCATTCCGATCTCGATACCGTGATGGGTACTGTTACCCGCATTCCCAGACTATTAAATGCTGAAGGCTTTGATGAATGGAAATTTAGATTTGAGAAATATGCGAAAATGAAGGACAACAAGATTTGGAGAAGCATTGTGAGAGGTCCGATTATAATAACAAATACTCTTGAGGACGGTACGGTGGTTATAAAGTATCCAGAAGAATACTCGAATGAAGATTTTGATTTAACTGAAGTTGATGATTGTGCTCTCGCTACTCTCACGATGGCTCTGTCTCCTGATATCACTCAAGGAATCAGGGAATATAAATCTGCCAAAGCCTTATGGGAAGCACTAGTTAAGTTTTACGAAGGCAACGAGGACATAAGACAAAGCAGAAAGGATCTGCTTAGACAAATATTTAACTTGTTTAATCATGTTCTCGAGGAGACACTTGAAGTTCAGTTGCAACGCTTTATCACTCTCAACACTGAGTTGAGTACTACTGCTGGAATAGTGCTGTCCAGATCTGAAATCAATAAGAAGCTGCTGAACTCCCATCCAAGAAATTGGGCTATGCATGTGGCTGTGATCAAGAAGACAAAGGATCTGAATAGTTTGTCTCTCTCTAAAATTTTGGCTGTCATCAAAGCATGTGATATGGATGACAAACAACTAGAGATAAATTATGTAAATTCTTATCAATCTGCCAACCTAGGTGCTTCTACAAACAGTGCTTTTTCTGCTTTGCCTGCTCATGCACTAGTTTATCAACCTTCTTCCTCTTCCAGCAAGCCAATGGCATCTCATGTTCCCTCCATTCCTGTTACTCCAGCTCCAACTCTTCCCAAAGAAGCTGAAGAAAATTTAGGTTTAATGACTGGTCTTCTAAACTGTTATAATGCTCTTTGTGCTGGTGAGCAGGTTCAACCAATTATGGTAGGAGATCTTGATCAAGTTCACCCCGATGATGTGGAAGAAATGGATATTTCCTGGCATATCGCTATGGCGGTATTCAGGGCAAAGAAGTTCATTCAGAAGACGGGTATAAACAATTGGGTTGCCAACAATAGAGAGAAGAAAGTGGGTTTCAACAAGACCAAACTCCGGTGCTATAATTGTCATGAGCCTGGGCACTTTTCTCATGAATGTACTAAGCCCAGAGTGGAGAATACTGAGAGAAATCTGGTGCCTACTGGAACAAACCGTGATGCAGATACTCAGAATACTAAAAGAGCCATGGTTGCACAACAATTCTCTTGGGATGACCAGATGCAAGCACTAAATTTGATTGAAGGTGGTGAAGCTCACTTGGCCTAACCTGAAGGTGATATGGATGCTGATGCAGCTGAGGAGGAAATGATGAATTTGCAGTTTTCCTTGGTGGTTTCCACTACTCCTGCTACCACTTCTGCCAATGATGAGGTTAGTAAAGTTTCATGCTCTTCTCAAACTTGTGTTGATATAATTGCTAAGTATGGTGAACATAATGATCATCTTATTAAAGAAGTGTTTAACCATACAAATGATGTTTACGATGCTAAAAAGAAATTGAAACCTTTGCAAGAAAAACTTTATGCTAAAACGTCTGATTTTAAGAAAGTTCAAGAGGAATGGAGTACTGTAAGCACTAGATATCGTTGTGCAAAAGAATCAATTGCTAAATTAACTACTGAACTTGACGCATTGAAAGAAAAATTCAATGATGCTCAATTTAATTACAAAAAGTTTGATGTGTCAAGCGAAGTAGTTGAATCTATAATTGAACATCAAACTAAATGGGCCTGTAAGCATGGTGAAGGTTTTGGTTATAGATGTGTTCCACCTCCTTATAATCATAATTATGTATCATCTGTTTAAACTAAAGAGTCAGAAGAGTGTTATCTTTCAAATTTCATCAAAAAGGATCAATCTGGCACCGCTGAGTGTAATAAACAGAACTCTACTGACGCTTCTACCTCATGTGTAGATAGTTTGAAAGAGAAAGATAAGAAGAAGGAAGACAATAGTACTTTTGATTCTGTTAAAACTTGTTCCAAGACTATTGATTCTAATTCGTCTGTTAAAAACTGCTAAGATTGTTAGACCTTTCAAAAATCGTGATGATGTTAACTTTCAAACTTCTAGGTTTAAAAATTCTGATAAATGTTCTGTTTCATGCTTGTGTGTGTGTGGAAATGCTTTAAATATATCTGGACCTGGACAAACATCCACCGCCCCTGTTAAAAGACAAACTTGTTTTAACTGTGGAATTGCTGCTCAATTCAAAAGGGCTGTTTCGAGAAATGACGGTGTATTACCAAACTTTGTAAGATCAAAGTCATCTCAAGAAGTAACTTCAAATAGCAGTTATGATTCCAAATCTGATCATAAGGTTCCCATCTGGTCCAAGGATAAAAGATTTAAATCAAATTACAGATGGATTCCTAAAGGCAGCATTCCAAAATCTACTGTGAATTCCCCGTTATTTGACAATCGTGATATGAGTTTAGAGTCTGTAAAATGTATCGATAGTTTGGGTTAACCCAGTTTCTGCATGGACTGGGTCCCCAAATCTAATTGATCCTGCAACTTGTGCAGGAACAGCTGTGGAGGAATATCAACAGACCTTGGTATGTTGATAGCGGTTATTCCAGGCACATGACAGGCGACATGTCCCAATTACACAACATTGAAAACTTTAATGGTGGATGTGTTTGCTTTGCGGGAGGAGAAAAGGGAAAGATCACACAAAGGGGAACTGTATCTAATGGCGTGTTGAAGTTTGAGAATGTAAAGTTTGTACCTGAGCTCAAGCACAGTTTGCTGAGAGTTTCTCAAATCTATGATGGAGGTTTTTCAACCCACTTCTCCAAGAAGGAATGTCTTATTCTCAAACCCGTCGTTGTCATTCCCGAGGAGTGGATTCTTGGCAGATCCGAACGAAAGAGCAATGTCTATATCGTCGACATGAATCACAACACTCCAGAAAAGGCCATGTTATGGCATCGACGTCTCGGTCACGCCAATGCGAAGAATTTGAATCGTCTTGAGAAAAATGAACTTGTCCGGGGGCTTCCTATCAAAGACTTCATCACATTTGAAAAATGTGTTGCCTGTGCTCAAGGCAAACATCATCGGAAGCCACATCAGCCCAAATTGGTCAACTTCATTGATTCGCTCCTTCAACTGATTCACATGGATCTTTTCGGCCCAGTCAACGTTCTCAGTATCAATAAAAGCTCTTATTGTTTAGTTATAACTGATGATTACTCACGTTTTACTTGAGTTTTCTTTTTGAAGCAAAAGAGTGAAACTATTGAGCTGGTCAAGAGATTCGTCACTTTAATAAAGAATCAAACGAATCAAAAACTGAAGGCAATCCGGTGCGACAATGGGACTGAATTCAAGAACCGCGGTACTTGATAAATTTTGTGCAGATAAAGGAGTGCAGCGTCAGTACAGTGCTGCTCGTACACCACAACAAAATGGTGTTGTTGAGCGTCGAAATAGAACTTTAATTGAAGCTGCACGCACCATGCTCTGCGATTCTAAATTACCGGTGTTCTTTTGGGTTGAAGCAGTTAACACGACTTGTTATGTCCAGAACCCGGTCATCATCAACAAACGAAAAATGAATACTCCGTATGAGATCCTCTATGATCATAAACCATCTGTTGCACATTTCCGTTCCTTTGGCTATCCTTGCACCCTTCTTCATCTTGAAGCTACACCAAAGTTCAACTCTAAAGTTGATGACTGTTACTTTGTTGGATATGCGGGTAAAACTGCATATCGGGTGTATAACAAGGTTACCAAACAGATCGTGGAATCGTTTGACGTACGATGGCTAGAGGAAAACCAAACGGATGCTCGAGTTGGTCCCGACTGGATATTCAACTATGCCGAATTGTTTAAGTCTTTTAATGTGTTTTCTGACGTTGTCTCAGGCACACAGCCAGGTCCAAGTGGAGTCAACAGATATGAAGATGAGGAAATCATTGCTGATCCCATCATACCTCCTTTGATTATTGAAGATCCTATTCTTAACGACGGTGCATCTCCTGTTTCCACTACGGTTTCAACTGAAGCTCCTACTGACTTATACCAGATTGTTGATGAACCACCAGTTGCTGAAGCATCTACCACCCCTAAAGGCGTTATCAATTCTGAACCTGCTGATCTTTTCGACTCCAGATTCATGGATTCCCTCTTTCCAGAGAGAATTCCTGAAGAATATATTGCAAGTACCTCTCATGACTTCAGAGATTCCGACAAAGGTACCTCAGGCTCAGGCAGAATTGAAAACATAACAAATCTTCCAGTCTCTTCTGCTTTGCTCGAACATGTTGTTCCTTCTCGAATACAACGCGATCACCCAATTGACAACGTTATTGGCTCTTTGGATGATGGGGTTCAAACCAGAAGCCAAAGTGGTCATGTCAACGAGGCTAAATGTTCAGATGGCTCTTAACGAACCAAGTTGGGTGGATGCCATGCATGAGGAGTTGAACCAGTTCGAGAAGCTAAATGTTTGGCAATTGGTGAAACTACCCGAGGGCAAGAAGTCTCTTGACACGAGATGGGTGTTTCGCAACAAGCTGGATGATTCAGGGGTTATTGTGCGTAATAAGGCACATCTGGTTGTTCGTGGTTTTCCTCAGATTGAAGGCCTTGACTACACCGAAGTGTATGCTCCGGTTGCTAGATTAGAAGCGATTCGAATTTTTCTCGCCTATGCATCGTATATGAACTTCACTGTTTATCAGATGGATGTTAATACTGCGTTCTTGTATGGGGAAGTCAAGGAGGAGATTTATGTTGATCAACCTCCCGGTTTTGTCAACTCAAAATTTTTGAACCGAGTCAACAAGCTAGATAAGGCTCTCTACGTTCTTCATCAAGCTACCCGTGCCTGGTATGCAACATTGACAAATCATCTGTTGCAGCATGGTTACACAAGAGGCACTATCGACCAGACGCTGTTCATCAAGCGCCAGAACTCTGACCAAATTTTTGTCCAAATCTATGTGGATGATATTATCTTTGGTTCAACGAGTGAGGCCTTATGCAAAGAATTTGAATAAGTGATGAAGAAGCGATTCGAGATGAGTTCGCTGGGTGAGATGACAATGTTCCTTGGGTTGCAAGTAAAGAAAAGTTCAACGAGCATTCTGCTTCATCAAGGAAAGTATGTGGAGGATATTCTCGAGAGGTTTGCCTTCAAGGATGCAAAAGTGGCTGACACTCCAATGGCTGAACGTCCACTGCTGATTGCGGATCCAGATGGATAATCTGTCGATCAAACGTACTATCGTTCGATGATTGGTTCGTTGATGTATCTGACCGCCAGCGGACCGGATATTGTTTTTGCAGTCTGCCAGTGTACACGTCATCAGGCTAATCCTAAACTCTCTCATTTAACTGCTGTCAAACTGATATTTAGATACCTCAAAGGGAGACCTAAATTAGGTCTCTGGTATCCAAAGAACCGTGAATTTGATCTTTATGCATTTTCAGATAGCAATTATGGGGGATGCGACATTGACAGAAAGTCCACCAGTGCTGGATGTCAATTCTTAGGAGACCGACTGATCTCCTAGCAATGCAAGAAGCAGCAGACCGTGTCAACATCTACAGCTGAAGCTGAGTATGTTGCTGCCTCGGCCTGTTGTTTTCAAGTCATTTGGATGCAGCATCAACTCCTTGACTATGGTATGAACTTTCTTAACACTCCCATATTCTGTGACAATGAGGCGGCTATCCAAATTGTGAAAAAAACCCTGTCCATCATTCTAAGACTAAGCACATTGACAGTAAAGTTTATTTTATTCGAGATTGCTTTGATCGAAAATTGATTCATTTGGAAAAAGTCCACACAGATAACAATGTGGCGGACTTGTTTACAAAACCATTTGTAAAAGCTCGTTTCCATGTGCTGGTCGAAATGCTCAAAATGATACGTTTTGATGACTGTTAAATCAGTTCTGTAAATATTTTTCTGTGTTTTTGTTTAGTTAAAATTTGTTCACGGTTTTTACTTCCACAATTCTCTTCCATGCACAAATTTAGGGGGAGAATTAAAAACAAAACAAAAATTTCAAAATTTCAAAAATATAAAAATATTTTCGTTTATGTCTTTATTTTTCAGAAAATTTAAAAATCCAAAAAATACTTTTTTACTTACCGACGACGCACCGAGTTAATACCTGACAACGCCTAGTAATATCAAGTATTTTAGTCGTTATTGAGCCCTATTCTTGGTGATTTTATATCATATATGTTGTGTTATTCTCACTTTTTGTGTCAGTGCTTGTTTGGAAAGAAATGATGTAAACAGGGGCTAAATGCGTATAAAATGGAAGAAGTTTGAAGATAAAGACAAAACAGTCGAATTTGCACGCGTGCTGCGAATATGTACAAGGGCGCGACGCGCTGAGTTATGATTGAGGCGGTGAAGAAGATTCAAATGCCGAAAAAACGTTGATAAACTAGCACGCACGCCGCAGATTCTAAGTACGCACGGCGCGGTCTTTTATTTTTCAAAACTATAAATAGAGGGTTCTAGGTCGAAATCAGTAACAAATACCTGGCATAGGAATGACCCCCAAGGCTTCTTTGACTCCGAGTTTCAGTTTTCAGTCGTCCATAACTGGTATTTATTGTTCTCTCTTTTAATTTCCAAGTAGTTTAGTAGTTTTGGTAGCATTGGCTAGTGTTATTGGGTGTGACAACCATTGACATTAGTTTTTAGTTTATGAAAATTTATGTTTTCTGTTTTGAACAAAGTTGGATCTGATTTTTTAATAGTTAATCATTCGGTTATTGTTAATTTCCCTTTTCGGTGTTTTATGCTTTTGGATGAATTTGGGATGTTTGAATGTGTTGGATGCTTTGATTTAATCTTTGTTACTGCTGATTCTGAAGTGCATTTCTGCTTTCAGTAATACTTAGGTTAAATATTGGTTTTAGTTTAGTTGATGCTTGATTTGGAATTGTTGGATGTTTATGATTTCGGGATTGTTTTTGGTAAAAGTCGGAAACTAGATCCTCTAGTTGTAGAGTGACACTATAATTGGTAATCTGCTGCCTACCTTGACCACGTAACTCCTGTGAATCGACCCTGACTACCGCTATACTAGTGTGTGTTAGGTTATTTTACTATTTTTGACCGCACGACGACCTAGGCATGTCAATACCACTCACTGCTGAGGTAACCTTTAAGTGTTTGTGATGTTCATTGATACACCTCAATGAGTGTGAACCACTGACAACCGCTTCTTAACCAATCTAAGGTTTTTCTTGTGTAACACCAACTTCTAGACGCTTTGAGAGAAACCACTCAAAGTCGAGAGTTAAAACGTCTGTGCCGATAGTTAGACTACATATTGTAGTCTATCACACGCATCAATCCTTGCTTAACCACCTTTACATTTCTTATGCAAGAAATAGACGATTCATTACTTTAAACCAAGTAATGATGATATTTCGACATTCTATGTTAATGATCTCTGCTACAACACCAGTAGTAGATGTGAGGCATCAACAACCTCTCTTACATACAAAGCTTCTAATTCAAGAGTTAGATGATTCAGTGTAATAAACCATACATTGATGACAATTTGAAAGTCTAGTCGATGGGTATGTCTAATAACCAAGACATATTACACGCTCATACCACTCTTGACCTAAAACTTCTTCTAAACAAATTTTCGTGATTCAATGTGATATTAACTCACATTGATGAAACATTAAACCTCTGGGTCAGTGATCGTTGTTGTTTACCACAATAGCTGTGAGACCCCAACAACTTCACCGGATTCAAATTGGCACTAAGATGGTACACTCCGCAGAGTTTGGATACCATTGAACGTCTCGCCAAGAGCCAAGTTGACTTGTCAACTTGAAAACTGCATTGAGATCTTTGATCAGGGGCCAAAATCAAAACGGCCACGAGTAGTTCTCCGATACTCAAACAATCACAGTGCGTTCCCCCGGATTCACACAGATACTGCAAGAAGTCTCATTCTGAGCCAAGGATGAATCCTTGAACAACTGTGGTGAGAGTTTATAACTCCGTGACCTACAGGATTTACAGTCAAAGATCGTATCGAGAAGTGCATGCTCAAGAAGTGAAGTTCGTAAATTTTGACACGAATAGTTTGTTCCCAAAGAAGGCGAAGCTTAATTCCATGTGGCAAGTTGCTTGAATTCCTCCTCAGTCAGTTTGTTCTACTTTTGCACCTTCAAGTGATCAAGAAAAAGAGAAGTGAAGAGTCAGACTCCATGCCAGTCAAAGTCAAATCAAAAGTTGGGTGTCGTGATCTCAAGACCTATGCCAAAACCCGTACCCAATGCACGTTTAAAGTCAAATCAAAAGACAGTCCAATGCCAAAGCTGAAGTTGTATCTGCATCGTGCTGAATGTTTTTAACATCTTCTCCTATTCCTTGGTTAAGGGGGAGATTGATTGTTAGATCTCGTCTGCAGTGCACAATCGAAGCCAAGATCAAGACAGAGCTCGAAGAAAAATGAAAGCATTAAACCAAGAGGGAGATTGTTGGGTCATAATTTATTATGGTTTAATCTTTGCATTTTGGGATTAAAAGAATATTTATTTCAGGCTTAAAATAGAAAATATAGGCTAAATTGGTTTTTTGATTGGGGACCGCACAACCCTTGGTTGTTCGGTTTTAATGGACCGAAGTCCTCTTTGTTGTTCGGTTGGGCTTGTCTAGATGGGCTTAGGGTTAGCTAGGTTTAGGTGTAGAGTATTTAAGGGTATTATGACCTTATTTGTGAGGTTGGTTGTCCTAGAGAAGTGTGCTAAGTAGAGAGAGAAAGAGAGTGTTCTTGACAACCAAAAAATTATGTACTAGACCATTGATTAATCAAAGGTGTGCATTGAAGTTGATTATCTCATTGTTCTTATTGTGTTCTTGTGATTGGATTGATACCATTTGTGTGTAGATCTAGGATTTGTAGACCTACATTAGTGGTTGTATTATGCCTTGTAGTTGTGATGTGTGCCTTGATTGTGTGGTGTGTCTATGATAGGGGTAGAGTATGTGTGATGGACATGCGGTGTATGTGTTGAATTCACTAAGTTGTGTGCTCACCCTTTCTCTATAAAATCAATGTTTCATCTTCTTCAGATGTGACGGCAAGGCGTGACGCGTACACACTGATGCTGCTTCATTTGAATATTTATTTTGAGTTGATGTGATCTAGTGTGACTTTTTTTGTTGGATTGGTTTGATATTAAACGTTTTAGATAAATAAATATATTACGGTTTGAAAATTTTAAACGATTTAAATAATGTTTACATTTTGAGGTTTTAATAATAAAAAAATGTGTTGATTATTTAATAAAATGTTTTCTTAAAATTCTTAAATTTGTTATACAAACTGGGATGTTAGATATGTTACTTGCTTTAGAAATTTTATGTGTTTCCGCTGTCATAATTACTTGTTCTAGTGTATTAGAAAACGTATCAAAAACATTCTTTCATAAACTTCATAAGCCTAGATGCCAAAACATTCTTTCATAACAGATTAGGCTGGATGCTAAGACATTCTTTCATAAACATCATAGCTAAATGCCAAACATTATTCATACACATCGCAGGCTTGATGCCAAAACATACTTTCATACATCGTATAAAACTTTCGTAATAATGACATAGGTAGAAAGACTTGCATATCATTTCTTATTTCAAAGCCACATAAAAACTTTATAAACATTTTTCCATGTACCCTGTAGTGTGAAAATACAATACGTCCTTGTATCTCTATTAAGTTAATAAGAGATTAGAACTTATTAGACAACAAAACATAAAATATTTGTCTGATCATTCTTGAACTTCCTCTAATCATTATATAATTTCATTCCAATGGCTAAATATGTTTCTTAAAGCATAATAACCATTTTGGACACTTTTACCCTTTTGTCCCATTTTGACCAAAAATGGTAGTTTTGGGTTCTACAAAGTTTTTTTGTAACATTATAAGTTTTTTTACATCTCTATAAGTTTATTTCAATTGTTAAATGTCAAAACATCCATCATTTTACCCATTAATGTCATTTTGACAAACTTCAAACAATAAAGCTACTAAAAATAGAAGCCGTTGGAAAACATGTTGTTACACATACTAAATCATCCCTCAAAGGTTGGAATCTATTAGTCAGTGTAATATCTAATTTCTTTTTTCCATTTCATCACTTTACCATTCACTCCAAGTGTAGCAACATATCTTATCATGAAACATATTTGAAAAATCCCACCTTATGGTCGAGTTCGAACGAATAAAAAAATATCTAGAAAACTATTCATCATCTACTACAACATCACAACGTAAGGCAATAACTCACATTTTTATCATTGTTAAGTCATAAATGAAGATTGAGTCAAAGATGCTAATCTAATTTTTCGCCATATCTTGTGCCTTAAGTTTAGCTATCGGTTATGGAATGGGCCTGTCCTTCCATACTTAGTTTTTGTATAAATAGCATGCACGTACCCTAATTAGGGTTAACTTTTGTAATCGTTTCTACGGCACTCATACAGAATAGTTCACATCGAATTTGTCACACCCCCAAACCACGATGGCGGAAACGTCTGAGGGTGAATGACTTCATGAACAGTATCACAACAACGTTTGTACAATAGTGATCAAAGCAAACACATCCATCATATACATAATTGTAAATGTTACAAGAGTTCAAAAGATTGTATGTTTTAAATATAATTACAATATGATATCAAAATACGTACTATGACGCCATAGCGACCCATCGTCAAAGGTTGTAGTTGCCTTATCAATTTTCTGAGAATACAAGTAGTTTGAAAGAGTGTCAACATTACGTTGGTGAGTTCATAAGATTTTTGTATGAGAAAATCCATAATCCTTTTTCCTTATAAAAAGATAGTGTTGGAAACCAGAAAATCCAATATTTTCTTATAAATGAGTCGTAGTCTTAAAACCCAAAGACCGTAAATGTATAATTATTTCTATACTTGAAAATAGTATTACGTAGTTTTATTGTTGTATAAAACCGTGTAAATAGATGTTTACTTGCAGACTAGACCTGGCAAAATCTGCCACGACACGATAACTCGACACGAACCCGACACGAAATTAGCGGGTTTGGGTTAGAGGTTTCAACCCGTTTAAGTAAATGGGTTGACACGACACGACACGAAAGTTAAACGGGTTGGGTTAGGGTCGATACTTTAAACATTCACGTATCATATCCAAGTTTTACAAACCTTATACCCTTAGAAAGGTGGGACTGAGATTTACACTTTATCTTCACTAACTTAACTCTGAATCTAATCAGATTTTATATTACAGGTTTTCAAACATGACCATTTGACTATTTTTGTCACTTTCTGGCCATTTTCATACATTCATAACTTGCTTGTTATAACTCCGAATGACCTGAATCTTTTTCATCTATTTTTTGTTAATTCAAATTTAAAAAAATTCACCCAGAGAACTTTTTCTCAATTCCTTTTAGATTTAGATATATTCATTTCCAAAGATTGATCAATAAAACTTAACTTTTTCTCCACCATTTTCCGGTTTTTTCCCTTACATCATTAAGACTAATTTCTAAATGAAGTAACACTTTATATTGACTTAACAAATAAATTTCCATAATTTCACATTCGTTAACCGTTTCACCCTTCCTTGACCATGTAAAAATGGTAACATAAAATCATCAAAATAACAACATGCATTTTGCCAAAGAATGTATTTTTATATTATTTTCATTTAAAAATATATACAATGACTTGTTCCTAATAAGCTCTTAAAAATGTATTTTTTCTTGATGATATTAATTTAACTTAACTTGTAAATAGTTAAGTTTGTTTATCATTACCTAAATATTATTGGTAATGATAACAATCGTATAAGTATAATTTACACATGAGTTTGAGATATTTATTTGTAAACAGCAAATACGGCAAGTTGCAATTTTCAAAACTACGGGATAATTTTAAATTGGTAATGATAACAATCGTATAAGTATAATTTACACATGAGTTTGAGATATTTATTTGTAAACAGCAAATACGGCAAGTTGCAATTTTCAAAACTACGGGATAATTTTAAAAACAAAGATTATCATCGTCTAAGAGTTGACTGACTAAAGTCCATGACAGAACGTATATTTTGACATTTTCAAAGTCGTAGCATTTGGCTTATCATTACTATGATCATATCTCAACGCATGTTCTCCCTAATTATGTTAACAACCAATTTGATATATATATATATATATATATATATATATATATATATATATATATATATATATATATATATATATATATATATATATATATATATATATATATATATATATATAGTTAAGTTCATATGAGACTATTATATTTCGTGAGACTGGGAGACGCATTCCTAGCCACTCATTTTGGGTGTAAAACAAAAAAAAATTAAAATAAATGCAAAATAAATGAAAAAATTGAAAAAAATGTATTTATTTATTATTTTCGTTATTTTTTTATTCAAAAATAATTAAATAAAAATTAAAAAAATAGCGTTTTTTCATATTCTAGTAGAATATTACACTAGTTTGTGTAATATTCTATTAGAATATGCAATATCCAGCAACATTCTACTAGAATATTTTTTTGATTTTTCGAGGTTTTTTTTCGAATTTTTTTTATTTTAAATTTTATTTTAAATTTTTTTAGATAGAATAAGTAGCGAAAATAAGTAGAAATTTTTTTTTTTGAAAATTCTCATTATTTTAGCCTATTTTAATTTTTTTTATAATTTTTTGATCTCCAAAATGAGTGGCTAGAATTGAGTCTCTCGGTCTCACAAAATTTCAATAAGGGACTAATATAAATCATGGTACCAAGGGACTAATCTCATCTACACGATTATACACTTTACGGTGGACGTGCATCTACCGGATTATAAAAAACCCAGTTCGTTTTTTTCGTTTTATTTTTTGTTTTTTTAATTTTAGGACCTATTTTTTATCGAAAAAAATTTGAATATATAGAAATTTATAATTTTTTATCCTCTACAAATAGAGATCCATATTGATATACAAAAAAAAGATTTTTTTCGAAATTTCCGCTAGTTGAGATTCATATGTGACAATTGTAAAATTTTAGTCAAACAAAAGTCAACTGTAGCCTAGCAACGAGGGCATTGACTAATATAATGAAAAGTAAATTTCATAACTTTTAGAATGTATTGTCGGAACACCATAATACTACACATCCTAATCTAAAACAATTGACATGCAAACAATAAAAAAACGGTTAAGAAGGCTACACTAAAATAGTAGTTCCTCGCCAACTCTCAAAGAAAACCACAACGTTTGGTTCATAAACCCTTACGTAACTTCGGAGAGTCACACATCGTTTGGAAACGCACTCGGAGAATACCCTAGTGCTGAACCAAGTTCGGAAGTCGATTTTGGTGTTTGACTCCTGAATCGGAACCTCGAACTACTCTCCGAACCATCCTCGGAAACTCGTTTGAGTCTCGAACAACCCTCGGAACCCTCATCCACACTCTGAACCATTTACGGAAACCTTTTGCTTCGGAAACTCTACATCGTTTGGAAACGCACTCGGAGAATACCCTAGTGCTGAACCAAGTTCGAAAGTCGATTTTGGAGTTTGACTCCTGAATCGGAACCTCGAACTACTCTCCGAACCATCCTCGGAAACTCGTTTGAGTCTCGAACAACCCTCGGAACCCTCATCCACACTCTAAACCATTTACGGAAACCTTTTGCTTCGGAACCTCTACTATCGGACCCCCTCAGAAATTCGGACCCTTAGCGTCAAATTTCGGAAATCCTAGTTCGGAGCCTCTTGACTCCAGAACAGCCACACTCCGAAATCACCATTCGACTCGGAACTTCCACTCAGAAGGTGCTCAGGTCCCGAATGAAACCCGAAGACTGATTCCGAACCCAGCCTCCGATTTAGGATGGAATAGTATTGAACCCCACCCAACCGCCAAACATACTTCAGAACCTCATTTTTGGATCCTTCATTTTCAGAAACTAGCATTTTGCATACAACGTCTACTACATAAGAGAAGGTCATCATTCAACTGCTAAATACCAAGTTCCAACGCAAATGTCACTCAAATCACAAAGTCAAATGCTACTAAGTACACCTATAACTAAGTAATGTGACATAAAGATAACTAACTCTCCACTTAATCAGTTCATTCGAACCATAAACCACGAACTCTATCTCAACTTTCTCTATTTTCTCTCAACTCTCAACTTCAACAACCTTTTCTCCATACCTTCTGCCTCATCAGTACCACCGTGAACCACCATCCTCCGCCATTTTTCCAAGAGAAAACCACCTTATACTTAGTAAGTTAGTTCTCTTTAATGATTCTAAACGTTATTTCACAGCTTTTGCGTCATTTACACACACTAATATTTCGTGAAACCGTTGGATATTAACATTATCCGAAGGTCCTTAGGTTCCAAACCCAAGTCTTGGTCTCCTAATGTCGAAACTTCCAAACTCACACTCCTTTCTCGACAGCATAACGCTTCAAGGGTGAGTTTCATACCCCTCCATTTTACTTTTCAGAAACTTTTAGGGGGAGAATACAATATGTTATGCTATAAATACCGTTCCACACATCTTTGAATGTATTTATATGTTTGACAAAAGATTTACACAAGTTAAAACGATTATTTCATACAAAATTTTGTTGATTTTGGACCTACGTTCCGATCAAACCTCGTACACTTTATTATACGATTACGATAAGCGAAGGTGCTAACCGTAGCCCTTTCTCGCAAATTTAATAGTTCCAAAACAAACTATTATACTATATACACGAGAACTCACTCAATACTACAAACAGTGCCTTAGTTAAACTATTATAGGAATAGTTTATGGATACTCGGTTTTCCACTATATTGAAACAATACAAAGTTTATTTATCATCAACCCGTTTATGTTTAGTAGTTAAGAAAACCGTTTGTTCATCCGTAGTTATTTTATTTCCCAAAATAACGTTGTATGTAGTTTGATATATATATATATATATATATATATATATATATATATATATATATATATATATATATATATATATATATATATATATATATATATATATATATATATTCAAACTACATACAACGTTATTTTGAAATAAAATAACTACGGAAGAACAAAAGGTTTTCTTAACTACTAAACATAAACGGGTTGATGATACATACATTTTTGTGAGACGGGTCTTCACAGTACTTTTAAGTAATTAAACTATAAGTCCTGATATTTATAACCAGAGTCTCGGTAAGAGAGCGTGACATTTGTGTATAGATCTATACGAGATTGACAACCCCGCACCTGAGTTGTTAGCTACAGCTAGACCGGCAGGTCTGAGGTGACAAGCGTCATAACATTTCGATGCCTGAAGAATGTCACAGCAGGCCAACTAGTCTATATTATGGTTATAAGACGTCTCACATGGGAAAACGATTCAACCTTAAATAATTGTTTACGTTGAAGCATACATTTTCCATAAAGTTACACTATAGTTTAAACTACAATATATCTTCGGGTTTTAAGACTGGAAACATTTTTGAAATAAGAAAATATTGGATTTTCTTGGGTTTTCAAACACTATGATTTACAAGAAATGAATTTTTCATACAAAATACTTATGAACTCACCAACTTTATTGTTGACGCTTTTCAAACTACTTGTATTCTCAGGAAATCAGTAAGTAGGTTCGCAAGCGATGTCGACAGGACGCTATGACGTCATAACTATGCATTTTTTTATCATATGTAATTGTAATGGAAACACAAACATTGAACTTATGTAACTTTTATAATTATGATATGATGGTTGTGATTGCTTGGATTCATTATTACTTTGACACTGTTATGATATCGTTCATGAAGTCATCCACTTCCAAACGTTTCCGCCAATACAGTTTGGGGGTATGACTGATTGGTATCAGAGCATTGTTTTTGGTGAATTATGTATATCAATCCATTTAAAGGATATACAACTATAAATACAATGGGACTGAAACTCTCGAAAACATTTTGTACAAATATACTTTTAAAAGTTGCTAGAATAATTTCTATAAAAGTAGAAGTATATACATGCAAATGTACTAGAACGATGTTATAACAAAAACATACAACAGTGGTAGGAAGAATGGAACACTACGAATAGACCTAAGCATTTAGATAGTCATGTCAAGGATAGATGGAGCCTGATCAACTGTATCGGTCTAAGATGTGACTAACGGAAACCTAGGAATGGTAGTGGTAAAAACAAATCCGAGCACTTACCAGTAACTAAATCATCGACGACAAAAGATTAAAATACTATAAGAGTATTTTGTAGATACTACGAAGTTATATACTTAGGACTTTCTTGATATACTTCTTATACCCCTTTTCTCGTACAGACGCTATGGCCGGATTTCATTTGCCCGGGGACCCCTACTTCCCAGAGGAGGGAAACAACGGATGGCTTAACGAAGAACCGGAAGGAGGCCCGGAAGAGATTCCAGAGGAAGAGCCGGAGGAAATGTCAGAGGGAGAAGACCAGTGGGAAGAAGAAGACCACGACGGCGACCCGAAGATCGTCAACCGACGTTACCCTGCCCGTAACATGCATGTGCCACCACCGGCACCGAGTTTCGAGGTATATTGTCATCCCAACGGCCCTTTATGGATGTGTACTCCTCGCAAGAGAGTACTGCCTGCCCATCACCCATTACTGATAAATGAACCTCCCCAGGGTCCAACGCCCGCCTGGGCAGAGCACATGCAGAAATGGAGGCATGATCATGTCAGGGCTACCGCAGCCAAGTCCTCGACCTAACGGCCACCACCGAGGTCACTATCGTCCGTGCCCGACGCCTCGATCAGGCCTATGAACGGACCATATCGAGAGTGGAAACACTTTGGGACACTGCTAGGGATTCTAGAGAGGATCTCAGAAACATCTACGGCCGATTGCAGGCAGCGGAAACAAAGACTACGGGACGTCGAGATGACGGCCCGGAGCACGGAGCTGAGAGCTGAGCAGGCTATGTGGGAGGCGGTTGAGTTGAGGGCACAAGTGGCTGCACTCTAGGAAGCGAGAGGATCAGATTCCCATTGAGTAGTGTCCTCATTACCCAAATTTTGTTATAGATTAGGAACCCATGAGTAAGCTTTATGTGCTGGTCATTATTATATGTAGACACAATCCTACAACCAAACAATTTCACTTTTGGGGGCCGTTATGCCGCCCTTTCTACTTTATGTGCTATAGACCTCTTCGAGGGTCAAATTTTCTGTCACCCAAAACATGCAATGTTATGAAATGTTGCGGTGGGTGTGTTAGTATATTTTGTGTCGGACTGTACCAATACTTGATGCATATGCGTGATAAAAATGTGCATACAACTTACGATAAGGGAAGAATAAAACAAACATTTAACCTAAAACACCATACCCAAATTAAAAACTTATTCCTAACAACATTTCTGGAAACTGACCATCGTCCAATCTTAAATCCTTGTGGCAGAAATATGCCACCTAAACGAAGGAACACTAGGCATACCGAAACAGAAACACCAGAGACGCCGTTAATGGATTCTGCTACCTTCCAAGCCGCCGTGGCTGCTGCTGTAGCAGCCGCCGTTGCTCAAATAAACCATAACGACACAAATGGCAGTGGGAGCAGGAACGGAACCAATGACTCCACAAATGGAGAAACCCAGAACCATCAGCGAGTATGCACCTATAAAGACTTTGCCAACTGCAAACCCATGACCTTCCGTGGTGATGGTGGAGTTATCGCCCTTACCCGGTGGATTGAGAAGACGGAATCCATATTGGAGATCTCCGCTTGCCCAGAAGAGTTCAAAGTAAAGTACGCTGCATGTACTTTCTCCGATGCAGCTCTTTCGTGGTGGAACGACCACGTGAAGACAATGACGCTCACGATAGCCAACTCCATGAGTTGGGAAAGGTTGAAGAAAATGATGTTGGATGAATACTGTCCTAGGGGTGACGTCCAGAAGCTAGAGCAAGAACTATGGAACCTCACCATGAAGGATTCCGATCTAACCGCTTATGTCAACAGGTTTAATGACCTAGTGGTTCTGTGTCCTTCGATGGTCACGCCGGAATCACAAAAGGTGGAGCGTTTCATTTGGGGAATGTATCCCCAAATCCAAGGAAATGTTGAACCAGCTAGCCCAGCCATTTATGACAGTGCAAAATGGTTGGCACAGCGATTAGTCGATCATGGCGTCCGCCAGGGCACCATGACACTCAAGACGGAACAACCAAAGGAGAGAGACCACAAGAGGAAACCTTGGAATAGGGGAAGAAACCAATCGCAACAGGAAAGCTCCAAAAGACAACATATAGTGGCAGCTCATGCCGCCACTATCACTGCTGCTCCAACATAAAGAAAACGCTACGTGGGGAATTTGCCCAAGTGTGACAAGTGCAACTTTCACCACCACAGAGCCTATAGAGAAATGCAGTATACTAGCTGTGGCAAAAAATGGCCATACTTCGAAATACTGCAGAGCACCAACCCAGCAGACCACCCAAACTTCTAACGCCGGGATGAGTCAAACTTGCTACGAGTGCGGAGAAACAGGGCACTTCAAACGGGATTGTCCAAAGAACAAGACGGTCGGAAGAAATGGAAAGGCTCTAGCCATGGGACGCACTGAAGCGGTGGAGGATTCCACCGTGGTCACCGGTACGTTCCTCGTCAATAACTCTTACGCTTGTGTACTATTCGATAGCGGAGCGGAAAGGAGCTTCGTGAGCCATGAGTTTAAACACTTACTAAAACAAAAACCACAACCACTCAATAAAACATTTACAGTAGAAATGACCAATGGTAAAACTGAAAGTACCAACGATATATTCGTGGACTGCACACTTACTCTGGACAACCACTCCTTTCAAATTAACTTAATGCCTATTAGAATAGGGAGTTTTGACGTGATTGTCGGTATGGATTGGCTAATCCCCCATCATGCCGACATCATGTGTTACGAACGTGGAATTCGACTTCACCTACCGGAGGATAAGATCCTTGTCGTCTACGGCGACAAACCCGACACTAGTCTCCGCATTGTGTCTTGCATCAAAGCCCGAAAATACGTACAGAAAAGATACCAAGCCTTCCTAGCTCACGTTGTTGATGAAAAGGAACAGGTGAAGAGCATCAAAGAAATTCAAGAGGTCTGTGACTTCTCCGATGTGTTCCCAGAAGACCTTCCGAGAACACCACCTGCTCGACAAATCGAATTCAGAATCGATTTGATACCTAGAGCCACGCCAGTAGCAAAAGCACCGTATCGGTTAGCCCCGGCAGAAATGCTAGAATTATCCAGCCAACTGAACGAACTATTGAACAACGGATTCATTAGGCCGAGCTTCTCACCTTGGGGAGCATCGGTTCTATTTGTGAAAAAGAAGGATGGATCGTTCCGTATGTGCATTGACTATCGGGAACTGAACAAACTCACCATCAAGAACCGATACCCGCTACCGCGAATTGACGACCTCTTCGACCAGCTTCAAAGGTCGAGCTACTTTTCAAAAATCGATCTAAGATCAGGGTATCACCAACTTCGAATTCAAGAAGAAGATGTCCCTAAGACAGCCTTCAGAACGCGCTACGGACATTATGAATTCGTTGTGATGCCTTTCGGGTTGACTAACGCACCTGCAGTATTCATGGATCTAATAAACCGCGTATGCAGACCATACCTAGACAAATTCGTGATAGTGTTCATTGACGACATACTTATCTATTCACGAAGTAAGGAAGAGCATAGTCAACACCTACGACAAATCTTAGAGACGTTAAGAGCGGAAAAATTGTATGCTAAGTTTTCAAAATGTGAATTTTGGATATGAAAAGTGGACCTTTTTAGGCCACGTGGTCAGCAAAGAAGGAATACATGTTGATCCCTCCAAAATCAAAGCCATCAAAAACTGGGAAGCACCAAGGACACCAACAGAAATCCGCCAGTTTTTGGGCCTTGCTGGCTACTACCGAAGATTTATATAAAACTTTTCCAAGATTGCAAAGCCGCTTACTGCCCAGACACAGAAGGGTGTAACATTTAAGTGGGAGGACGGACAAGACACCGCCTTCCAGACTCTAAATGAAGCTTTGTGCAGCGCACCCATCCTATCCCTTCCAGAGGGAACAGAAGATTTTGTGGTCTATTGCGATGCATCAAATCAGGGTTTGGGTTGCGTGCTAATGTAAAAGGGAAAGATCATTGCTTACGCCTCGAGACAGCTTAAAACTCACGAGGTCAATTACACTACACATGACCTCAAGTTGGGAGTTGTAGTGTTCGCATTGAAAATCTGGAGACACTACCTTTACGGTACTAAGTGTACGATTTTCTCTAACCATAAGAGTCTCCAACACATTCTCAACCAGAAAGAGCTCAACATGAGACAACGGTGTTGGGTAGAGCTACTAAGTGACTATGAATGTGAAATTCGTTATCACCCAGGAAAGGCCAACGTAGTAGCAGATGCCCTTAGTCAAAAAGAGTACTCAGACCGCCGAGTAAAGTCATTGACAATAACAATCATTCCCATTTGTCCACTCAGATCAAGGAGGCACAACTAAAAGCTTTAAAACCTGAGAATGTCGCAAATGAAGCTTTGCGAGGAATGGATAAAAATCTGGAAGTCAAGGAAGACGGAGCTCGTTACCTCATGAACTGAATCTGGACACCGAGGTTCGGCGGATACAGGGACATTATCATGAATGAGGCACACAAGAAAAGATACTCCGTCCATCCTGGGGCCGACAAAATGTACTTGGACCTCAAAAAGCTATATTGGTGGCCAAACATGAAAGCAGAGATTGCTACATACGTGGGCAAATGCTTGACTTGTGCTAAGGTAAAAGTAGAATACTAGAAGCCCTCGAGTTTATTACAACAACCCAATATACCCGAGTGGAAGTGGGAGCGGATAACTATGGACTTCATAACCAAATTACCCAAGACGACTGGTGGGCTAGACACCATATGGGTGATCGTCGATAGGTTAACTAAGTCCGATCACTTCCTGCCAATCAAGGAAACCGATAAAATGGAGAAACTTACAAGGACGTACATCAAAGAAATTATACGATTGCATGGTGCACCAATCTCCATTATCTCATATAGAGATAGTCGGTTCACGTCATGATTCTGGCAATCACTACAGAAGGCTTTGGGAACCAAACTCGACATGAGTACAGCATACCACCCATAGACGGATGGGCAGAGTGAGAGGACTATTCAAACGCTGGAGGACATGTTGAGGGCTTGTGTGATATACTTTGGTAAGGCGTGGGACACCTACTTACCGCTCATGGAATTTTCCTACAACAACAGTTATCACACTAGCATAAAAGTTGCTCCATTTGAAGCTTTATACAGATGAAAATGCAGATCCCCTCTATGCTGGGCTGAGGTGGGGATACTCAGTTAGCCAGAGGACAAGTACCTAACAGCACTCTCACCGGTCCAGAGATCATACGGGAGACGACGGATAAAATCATTTAGATCCGTGAACGATTGAAAGCATCCCGTGACCGGCAGAAGAGCTATGCAGATAAGCGATGAAAACCGTTTTGGAAGGCGTGGGAAACTAAATCCCAGGTACATCAGACCATTTGAGATCCTTGCCAGGATCGGACTGGTGGCCTACAAACTCCAGCTACCACCAGAACTCTACAACGTCCATCCCACCTTTCACGTATCCAACCTGAAGAAATACCTATCTGATGAGACCCTTGTCATACCACTCGACGAGATCGAAGTATGCCTATCTGATGAGGCCCTTATCATACCACTCGACGAGATCGAAGTGAACGAGAACCTTCATTTCGTCAAAGAACCTGTAGAGATCATGGACAGAGAGGTCAAGAGAACAAAACAAACTCGCATACCAATAGTAAAGGTCCACTGGAACGCCAAGCATGGACCTGGATTTACTTGGGAGCACGAAGACCAAATGAAACAAAAGTATCCACATCTCTTCCCAAACCGTTGAGAATCCACTCAAGAGCGAAATTTCGGGACAAAATTCTTTCTAACGGGTAGATGATGTGACAATTGTAAAATTTTAGTCAAACAAAAGTCAACTGTAGCCTAGCAACAAGGGCACTGACTTATATAATGAAAAGTAAATTTCATAACTTTTAGGATGTATTGTCGGAACATCATAATACTACACATCCTAATCCAAAACAATTGACATGCAAACAATATAAAAACGGTTAATAAGGCTACACTGAAATAGTAGTTCCTCGCCAACGATTATTTACACAAGTTAAAATGATTATTTCATACAAAATGTTCTTGATTTCGGACCTACGTTCCAATCAGACCTCGTACACTTTATTATACGATTACGATAAGCGAAAGGTGCTAACCGTAGCCCTTTCTCGCAAATTTAATAGTTCCAAAACAAACTATTATAATATATACACGAGAACCCACTCAATACGTGTTGGGTGTTGAAATTGTTTTAATAATCAAGTAATGACTAGTATTCTAACAGTATAACTTGTACTAAGCAATCACACAGTAATAAGAACAGTTAATGAACAGAGTGATATGGATAACTTGTGCCGAATGCTTTGATTAATTGATTTTAGGGTTTTACAATTGTGCCGAATGCTTTGATTGGAATTTCATTTGGCAACATTTTCAACAAATTATCAGCAGACAAGAATTTTTCCACAGAGATCAAACCATGCCTATACGAAGGGTTAGTCACTTCGGTACCAGGCACTATGGACTCACATTCATAAGAGATGCTATCAACATTTTGTTAGTTCTATATGCCCAAGGATGATCATAAAATGATATTACTAATAATACATGATCCTATAGGGTCACACCAACAACAAGTTTGACACCAATTGATCATTTAGAATGTTAAATTTGATTTAACATCAAATGATACTAAACTTGCAATTTAATCTTGTAAGTTATTATTATTTGAGGTAAATAATAATAACTCCAATATTAATGGTTGATTAAGAATTCATATGTGATGAATTGATCATATATGTCAATTAAATTGTTTAAGTTGTTAAATAATTTAATTGAATTATATATAAACACCTTTTATGTGTTTTAATTTAATTTAAATAGTAAATTAGATTAAGATGTAATATATATATATATATATATATATATATATATATATATATATATATATATATATATATATATATATATATATATATTGTAAATATATATTTGCATCATAAAATGCATGCTTAAAGGAGTTCATGTATGTAAGGATGATGCAAATGTTGTTCCATCATACATAGGTATAAAGAGTTATTATTTATAACAACTTGTTTACAAGTTTATAAATAGTAATGGGAGACAAATATTTTATTCTAACTTGCTCCATATGGCCGGCCACTCTTCCCCAAACCATGCTCCAAAAGTAAGTCATTGTTTAATAAAAGAAAAGGAAAGATGCTTGTAGCTTTCTAGGCTTGACCATGTAAAGTAACAAAGCTCTTATTTTAACTTCATGCATCTTTTTCTCTTCTATATTGAGCTTGGAAGGATCCGTCCATTTAGTACTCTCTTCCATCTTTATACTAGTTAGAATATCAACCAAGAACACTCTATCTTATTGCATGCAAAATCGTTTTCAAGCTCCAAGATCAAAGGTGTTCATTTTGCAAGTTTTGAAGACTAGCATCTTAAGTGCTCGTACTTGTGGTGGACTCATCTATAGAGGGAATCTTCCTTGCTTCCTTGCCATCACAAATCGTCCATATCAAGTCCAAGAAGAAAGGTTATAATCTTGAACTTTATATATGCTTGTTCTTCATCTTATTTCTACATGCATATAGCATGATCCTCTTGCAAGTGAAATTTGTGTTCATGATTTTATGCTTCCGTTGCAACTTCTAGTTTTTGAATCTCATAACATGAACAATGATTTCCAACAATTGGTATCAGAGCCATGGCTATATTGCATGTTTAGATAATAAGTTTATTTGGATAAACTTGGTTTTTGGAAGCCATGAATGTTCATCTTCTTGAATGAAAGTTTCATGCATGGCTTCTTTGGCAACATGCAAGTATATTATCTATGATTTTATGTGATAAAATGGTGCATAAACAAGCCAAGGACCATGTGTTTCATGTTTTGTGTTTAAATTCAATATGGTTGTAATCTATTCTTTTATTCAAATGGTTTGTAATAATAATTAGTTATTTCCTTCTTTTATTCATTTTGTAATTATTAGAATAGTAGTATTTTATATTTTTCATAAAATGTAACAAGAGAAGCAAATAAAGACCAAGAGGAGATTACACCCAACAGCAACAATTTTCTTGCTTTGCTCCTGCCCATTTCGGACATGTTTAAGGGTTCTAAATAATTTCATATGTTGGTGTTTTGATGCTATACTTGTTAGTAACTTTGATATCTAGTATATACATTAAGTTTTGACAAGTATAAGCATCAATTTGACCAAGAATGAAGTGAAGGAAGCCACAAAATCACAACAAAAACCCTCCTGCTGCACTGTTGCTGTCGGATCTGTTTTGGGGTGGTCAAAAAAATTCATAGCTCATGCCATGGAGCCAAGTAAGGGTCGTTCAAGTGTCATTTGATGATATAAGAAGATTGGCAAAGTTGTAGCCAAATAGAAGATCATTTGGTTGAGTTTTTGTCACCTTTTTGTCCCTAGGTTTGGACTTGATATTTCATGTATGGCTCACATGAAATATCAAACTAGTTGGCTTGTATTTATGCACCCATGCATGCATGTGATGATTGAATGTTTTATGATTTTATGTTGTGGATGAAAATAAGATTTTGCATGCTAGACAACCTAGATAATTAAACATAATCATCAAGGAGTTTGTAATTTTCAAATTGACATTTAAAAACATAAGATGTAATACAATTGGTTTTATTAAAAATGGGTTTTGTTATAAAATCTATAAAGTAAAATTTTGAAAATAAATGAAACAAATAAAATGGAGATTTTATGAATTCTTACAAACTCCAACCCTAAGTAATAATGGTAATTATTTAGGATTAAAATTGTTTCTCTTGTATGTGATCAAACTCAAACTTAATATTGGATATTAATTGTAATCTTGACCACAAACAAAGAATTAATAAAATGGAGATTTTATGATTAAAGGAACCAATTGACAAAATAAGATTTTAATGGTACCATGTTCATTGGATGCATGCAATCTACATGATACCATATGTTTTTCAAAATTAGAATTGTAAAACATACAAATCCCTTTCGAAATACAAATCAATGTCGTCCCTCTTAAAGACACTCATGTATCACTTGCATATCCTTGTGGGATAAAGGTTACCTAACCACTTGGAGTCTTCTTGTGATACAAGAGGTAGTTTTGCAATATTGATGGGATAAAGAACACCTAACCATTAATAGTTGTCAAAACTACACGTCCGTTTAAGTAGGATGATTTGTTTCGAAATCTTTTGTGATAAAGGTCACCTAAGCATTAGAAATCCAAGGCATAGATGGGATCAAACATGCCAAACTTATAAATGTTATAATTCGATCCCATACCTCTAGAAATTGTATTTGGATATAATTGGTAAACCGTTACCTACCTTGTTGATTCGGATAGGCGGGATAAAGGATACCTAACCACTTATTCGTGTTGCAACTTGGATTCTAGACCTTAATCAATTAAAGTTTATGAAACAAGAAAGGGTGTTAATTATTAAGGACTTAATATCATAATTTACTAAATTGAACCTTGTTAAAATTTTGTAGATGGCACCAAACACAACAAACCCGGCTCCTAACAAAACCTTACTACGGTCCCTCCTTGAGGGAGAAAAACTTAACCATACCAACTTCTTGGATTGGTACCGTAGTGTGAGAATAGTTCTCAAACAAGAAAAGAAAGAATATGTTCTCAATGAACCACTTCCTGAAGAGCCCCCTGCCATTCCTAAGCCCGCACATGATGCATGGCTTAAAAAGATGGATGACTCCATTGATGCATCATGCCTCATGTTGGCAACCATGATTCCTGACCTTTAGAAGGACTTGGAGAATCATTCGGCCTATGACATGATTAATCAATTAAAGGAAATGTTCCAACAACTTGCAAGGACAGAAAGGTTCGAAACTGTTCGGGCTTTCCATGCTTGCAAGATGGAGGATGGACAGACGGTTAGCTGTTATGTGCTCAAAATGAAGAGTCACATTGATCATTTGGCACGTCTTGGAGTTGTGATGCCCGAAGAGCTAGCAACGGATATGATCCTTAACTCCTTTACAAAGTCTTTTGATCCCTTCGTCATGAATTATAACATGAATGGTTTAAACAAGACTATCCCGGAATTGCATGGGATGCTAATTACCGCGGAAAAGAATCTGCCTAAGAAAACCACTCAAGTTCTCATGATCAAGGAAGGTGGCACAAAGAGAACTAGACCCGAACACCCGACCAACTCCAAGGGCAAGGGGAAGGCAAAGGTTGTCAAAGGAAAGGGCAAGAAAGTTGTCCAACCATCCCGTCCGCCCAAAAAGAAGGCAAAGGTTGCCAAAGAAGATGCGTGCTTCGAATGTGGCAAAGTTGGGCATTGGAAGAGAAATTGCCCTACCTATCTTGCGGAGTTGAAGAAGAAGAAGGCCGATGAGGGCACTTCAGGTATCTATGTGATAGACCTAGAACTTTATGATTTATCTCCTAACACATGGGTATTTGATACTGGTTGTGGAACTCACATTTGTAATATGTTGCAGGGGTTCAAAAGGAGTTGGCGACTGAAGGCAAACGAGGTAGTACTCCGGGTTGGAAACAGTGCAAGGGTTGCGGTGGATTCAATTGGAAGTTTTGAGTTATTACTACCTAGTGGCTTGTATTTGACATTAACGAATGTTTATTATGTTCCTAGCTTGACTAGGAATATTATTTCGGTTGCTAAGTTGAGACAATGTGGTTTTAATCTTTGCTTTATAAATGATGACATTTGTGTTTCTAAAAACAATGTATTCTATTTTGAGGCTAGGCCTTTAAATGGAATTTATGAAGTAAACCTTGATGAAAAGACTAACCATGGCTCTTTATACCACACTTTCACCAAGAGACCCAAATGTGATTTGAGTCAAATTTATCTATGGCATTGTCGCCTTGGACATATAAACAAGAAACGCGTATCCCAACTTGAAAAGAGTGGACTTTTGAAGGCAAATGAGAATGACTCATTTGATATATGTGAATCTTGTTTACATGGCAAGATGACTAAAGCTCCTTTCTCGGGAACCAATGAAAGGGCAAAGGACTTGTTAGGAATCATACATACGGATGTATGTGGTCCTTTCAAGCCAATGACTAGATATGGTGAAAGATATTTCATCACCTTCACTAATGACTTTAGTCGTTTTGGTTATGTTTATTTAATTAAACATAAACATGAGGCGTTGGAAATGTTCAAAACGTTTCAAAGTGAAGTAGAAAATCAACTCAACAAAACAATTAAAGTTCTACGTTCTGATAGAGGAGGTGAGTACTTAACTACAAACTTTATGGATCATCTCAAGACTTGTGGAATTGTTTCACAACTTACTCCACCTGGAACACCACAACATAATGGTGTATCTAAGAGGCGGAACCGAACACTATTGGATATGGTTCGATCCATGATGAGTAGAAGTACTCTACCTTTATCATTTTGGGGTTATGCTTTACAAACAGCTGCTCGTCTCCTAAACATGGCACCTACTAAGAAGGTAGATAAAACACCTTATGAGATATGGCATGGAAGGGTTCCATCCTTATCCTATCTCAAGGTATGGGGTTGTGAAGCTTATGTTAGACAAGAAGCTTCAAACAAACTAGAACCCCGTTCAACAAAGTGTATCTTTGTAGGGTATCCGAAAGATTGTCTTGGGTACTACTTCTACAATCCCATAGAGAATAAGATATTTATTTCTCGAAAAGCTGAATTCCTAGAAAACAAGTTTCTGATGAAAGAGGCTAGTGGGAGGTTTGTGGAACTTGAAGAACTTCAAGAACCACAGCCTGATACATAAGAAATTGGATCTAGCATTCAACAAGAAATTGTTGAACCTGAACAAACACTTGATCAGGAACAAATTGTAACACAAGATGTTCGCAGATCTGGTAGGGTTCGATTTGAACCTGAAAGGTATGGTTACCTTATGATGGAAGAGGAATGTTATACGATAGATTCTGATGAACCCGTCAACTACCAGAGTGCAATGTCAGATCCTGAATCTGATAAATGGCTTGAAGCCATGAACACAGAGATGCAATCCATGCACGATAACAAAGTTTGGGACTTGGTTAATCTTCCCACCAATTGTAAGACTGTTGGGAACAAATGGGTTTTCAAGAAGAAAACTGACGTGGATGGAAATGTTCACACTTTTAAGGCTAGACTTGTCGCTAAAGGATACTCACAAACTCATGGTATAGACTATGATGAGACCTTTTCACCAGTGGCAATGATCAAGTCAATTAGGATACTTTTTGCCATAGCCGCATACTATGATTATGAGATATGGCAAATGGATGTCAAGACCGCTTTCCTTAATGGACACTTATTGGAAGATGTCTATATGGATCAACCTGAAGGTTTTGTCGATCCTAAGCATCCAAACAAAGTGTGCAAGCTTAAAAGATCTATTTATGGATTGAAGCAAGCGTCTCGAACATGGAACATCCGTTTTGATGAAAAGATTACAAATTTTGGATTCATCAAAAATGAGGATGACTCCTGTGTTTACAAGAAAGCTATTGGGAGCATAGTAATCTTCCTAGTATTGTATGTAGATGACATACTTTTATTTGGAAATGACATCCCAACCTTAAAAGGTGTCAAAGCGTTCCTTGAGAACTGTTTCTCAATGAAGGACTTAGGAGAAGCTGCTTATGTATTAGGCATAAAGATCTATAGAGATAGATCTAAAAGACTTATTGGTCTAAGCCAAAGTGTATATATTGATAAAATCTTGAAAAGGTTCAAGATGCAAGACTCCAAAAGAGGATTCTTGCCAATACCGCATGGCACCATCCTAAGCAAGTCTCAGTCCCCAAGCACTAGGACTGAACTTGAAAGGATGAAACATGTCCCATATGCTTCGGCAATTGGCTCCATCATGTATGCCATGTTATGCACTAGGCCCAATGTCTCATGTGCCTTAAGCATGACTAGTAGGTATCAACAGAACCCAGGTGAAGCCCACTGGACTGCTGTAAAGAACATTCTTAAGTACTTAAGAAGAACTAAAGACATGTTCTTAGTTTACGGTGGTTTGGAAGAAAGCTTAAAAGTAAAGGGTTACACTGACGCAAGCTTCCAAACAGATAGGGACGATTCGAGATCTCAATCTGGGTATGTCTTTATTTTAAATGGAGGAGCCGTGTCTTGGAAGAGTTCCAAGCAAGAAGTGATTGCACAATCCACTACAGAATCAGAATATGTTGCTGCTTCGGAAGCTGCTCAAGAAGCTGTCTGGATGAGAAAGTTCATTGAAGATCTAGGGGTTGTTCCTTCCATTCGGGACCCTATAAAACTCTTATGTGACAATCTAGGTGCTATAGCTTAAGCAAAGGAACCTAGATCACATCAAAAGACCAAACACATTCACCGAATGTATAACTACATACGACATGAAGTTAAGAATGGTGAAATTAATATTCACAAGGTTCATACAGATCAGAATTTGGCAGACCCATTCACGAAGCCTTTATCCCAAGCTAAGCATGAAAGTCACGCTAAGGGTATAGGTCTTCATTATTCTAATGAATGGATTTGATTTGTGTTTAGTACTTTATGAATATCAAACTTTGTAAACAACAATAATTATGTGATATATGTGACGTGATGTTTCATTCATAATTTTGTGTTTTAATATTAGCATGTTTAATCCTCGAATAATTTGATTATTCTAAATGTCCATAGTCGATCATAGTTGTGGGAGCAATTATGAAGTAAGACTAATATGAATTGGATTGGTTGACTTTTATGGGTAAAAGTAGCAAAAGGTTGCAACCAAATTCATAGGTACTTGTCAGTGAACAAGTATTAGACTTGACCCGCTTCAAGATCACTCCATGGATCATCATCATAAGTGATTCTTGAATAAAGGTATTATCATTGTATCCTTAGACCTGAGATACATATTTGGGACTCAAGTGTAGAGAGTGTTGTGCTTTGATATGGTTCACCGTTGTTCTTGAAATATAGACAACCATACAGACCATACTCAAGTATAGTACAAACTACATAAGGGGCGTATGTAGTCAAGACGGGATTTGTTCCTCTTATGTGTTGAGAGTTAGACATCTAAGGCGCCTGATTGAAAGTTGAACAAAAAATGAGAATGATTAAGATCCATGTCTCATGTTCAACATGATGTCTGTGACAAAGGGATAATTGATAAATAACATTGTGCATCAATTAGAGCCTCGTGCTTATGAAGAATTGGATGTTGCTGAATGGCATTATGTCATGAGTTATTGGGGACAGTGAAATGTTGCTAGACGTCTATCACTGTCTGTATCATTCTATGATGCAACCTTGTGCAAGTGGGAGATTGTTAGTTCTATATGCCCAAGGATGATCATAAAATGATATTACTAATAATACAAGATCCTATAGGGTCACACCAACAACAAGTTTGACACCAATTGATCATTTAGAATGTTAAATTTGATTTAACATCAAATGATACTAAACTTGCAATTTAATCTTGTAAGTTATTATTATTTGAGGTAAATAATAATAACTCCAATATTAATGGTTGATTAAGAATTCATATGTGATGAATTGATCATATATGTCAATTAAATTGTTTAAGTTGTTAAATAATTTAATTGAATTATATATAAACACCTTTTATGTGTTTTAATTTAATTTAAATAGTAAATTAGATTAAGATGTAATATATATATATATATATATATATATATATATATATATATATATATATATATATATATATATATATATATATATATATATATATATATATATATATATTGTAAATATATATTTGCATCATAAAATGCATGCTTAAAGGAGTTCATGTATGTAAGGATGATGCAAATGTTGTTCCATCATACATAGGTATAAAGAGTTATTATTTATAACAACTTGATTACAAGTTTATAAATAATAATGGGAGACAAATATTTTATTCTAACTTGCTCCATATGGCCGGACACTCTTCCCAAAACCATGCTCCAAAAGTAAGTCATTGTTTAATAAAAGAAAAGGAAAGATGCTTGTAGCTTTCTAGGCTTGACCATGTAAAGTAACAAAGCTCTTATTTTAACTTCATGCATCTTTTTCTCTTCTATATTGAGCTTGGAAGGATCCGGCCATTTAGTACTCTCTCCCATCTTTATACTAGTTAGAATATCAACCAAGAACACTCTATCTTATTGCATGCAAAATCGTTTTCAAGCTCCAAGATCAAAGGTGTTCATTTTGCAAGTTTTGAAGACTAGCATCTTAAGTGCTCATACTTGTGGTGGACTCATCTATAGAGAGAATCTTCCTTGCTTCCTTGCCATCACAAATCGTCCATATCAAGTCCAAGAAGAAAGGTTATGATCTTGAACTTTATCTATGCTTGTTCTTCATCTTATCTCTACATGCATATAGCATGATCCTCTTGCAAGTGAAATTTGTGTTCATGATTTTATGCTTCCGTTGCAACTTCTAGTTTTTGAATCACATAACATGAACAATGATTTCCAACACATTTTTCAGCTTAAACTCTAGAAATGGTATGAGTTGTCTATGTTGAACATTGCATATATCAGCAGAGTGATAAATACGAGTAATATGAGAGTATAAACGTTTAGCAGTTTCACAAAAGATATTTCGTTGTCTCAAAATTACATCATTATTGTTCAAATGTTTCTCTCTATTCTCCTCTAGCAATGAGATTCTTAAATTGGGTTTCTCTAGGGATAGCTTCAAACATTCTACTATCCCCCTCAATTGTAGAATTTCCTGCTCACTGACTTTTGCCCTATTTTTAGCATCAATTAACAACTTGTTCGTCACAGAGCAATCACGAGTTATTTCATTAATTTCATCAGAAAATTTTGATGTAGGTATTTTAAAAGATAAAAGAAGTTTGGTTACCTGTTCCGGAATAGTTAGGCGAGAATCCTTAGCCATCAAGCAGACTTCTTCTTCATCATCCGAAGTGTCATCAGAACAGACGTTCGAAACATCTTCACCAAGCACCTTCTTCAACTCACAATCCTCATAACCAAGATCTCTGAATTCTTCATATCAGCACCTTCTTCAACTCACAATCCTCATAACCAAGATCTCTGAATTCACCATATCCCATGTCTCCTTCAACTTCACTCTCCTCAGAGGTACCCTTCGAGAAGCTCTTACCATCATCATAGGCAATGAATGCACTATGAGTTGGCTTCCTTACTTCCTCGTCTTCGGAGTCAGATGACCATACCTGGTATGTACCCTTGTTGTTTTTAGTAGCCATTAAAGCAAGATCCTTAGTTTTCTCTCTTACTTCCTCCATTTTTCTTGCATAGTAGGCCTCAACTTTCACTTGGGTCTGCTTTTCATTTCGTTTGTGAAGCGTACAGTCCTTCGCAAAATGATTTTTGTCGTGGCAATAGTTGTAGTCATACCCGGAGTCAACAATAATCTTCTTTTCTTCAAATTTATCCTTTGGGGCCTCCGAAGTCTTGGTTTCACCAGGCTTCGGAGTTGAAGATTTGGTGTTTTCTTCTTTCGGTGTGTAGATCTCTGGTTTGGGTTTGGGATTGTAAGAGGTTTTGTTAAAAGATTTCACAAAAAGTTTTCCTAAGCTTGATTTGTTCACAAATGGCTTCATAAACCTACGATTGTTTGCAGCATACAAGGCAATCGTTTCTCCATTTTCACCTTCCATGTAACCATCGGGTTCATCCTTGGTCTTTTCTTCTTCAACATTTGACATTAGAGCTAATGTTCTAGTATTTCCAGCATTTTCACGTCTTCCACAAATGTCAGGTTCATGGGATTTGATGAGATTGTATAAAGCAGCCAGTGAATAAGTGTTGATATTTTCATAGGACTTGATCATCAACATGATAGGTCTCCATTCTGGTCTCAAACTATAGAGAAACTTGATGTTGATTTCTTGTTGACTTCTAGTCTCACCATACTTTTCCAGATCATAGACCATTTTGCTATAGCGTTCATAAGCTTGTTCCAAACTTTCATTCTCTTGTTGTTTAAAGTTACCGAAGTCTGCTAAAACTTCATATACAACACTTGACTGAAGAGTATTGTCACCAGCAAATCTAACTACAAGTCTATCCCAGATCTCCTTTGCAAACTTTACACCTGAGATATGATGTCTAACGATGGGACCAAGTCTGCTTCTAAGCTCTCTCATGGCTCGTTCATAATTTCTGACTTTCTTCAAGTCAGCTGCAGTTAGGACTTCAGCATATTCACCATCAACAACTACGAATCTTCCTTTAATATCAGTATGAGGACCATCTCTGGCAGATCTCTAAATATCCTTCTCTTCGTCTAGACCTTCCAAGTAATCTTTCATACGATCAGCCCAATAGTCATAATAAGTTGGAACAAGGACTGGAGCTTTGGTGGAAGAGCCAATCAAATTGGCATAGTTCAGCATATTAGCATATGTTGCTGTTGAATCAGTCATTGTGATTGATTTTTAACTGGATCTTTTCAGAAAAATGTATAATAGAGTTTGATAACAGTTGTGGAATACTAGATCTAAGAAACAATTCAAATCTAGAACTGTAACAAAGAAATAAGACTCTATAGACTAGTTTTCGAGCTGTCCTGCTCTGATACCACTTATTGGGTGTTGAATTCAATCAAATATTGTCTAATGACAAGTGTTCTCACAAGATGAATTAAGCTAAGAAATTAACACACACAAGTAAGAATGAATTCAATGAAGAACACAGTAAGAAATGGATAACAGGTGTCGAATGCTTTGATTTCACCTTTAGGGTTTTACAATTGGGAAGATTCAGTCTCACACTCGACAAAGACAAGTATCACTGATATTTATACTTAATCAGTGATACGAATAATATAAAAGATATCATAGAATATTCCTACAGTGTACTAGCCAATAGGAATGATTTATTGTGCAACACGTAGTTTGCCAAATACGCATGCACCCAAAAGGAAGTTATTATAGATAAGCCTTCAGATCCCCTAGAGTAAACCCTTTGGAGTCTTCAGGTTTCGGGGTCTTTTATTATTGATCTTCAGGTCTTCGGATGGGGCAAGCACTTTATCAAAAATATTCCCAACAGAGAGGCTCCTCAGAACACCGAGAGAGTTATGGTGGCTCAGCAGTTTTTGTGGGATGATCAGTTGCAGGCCCTAAACCTTTCTGAAGATGGAGGAGCTCACTTAGCCCAGATTGAAGCTGACAAAGATGTTGATCTTGCTGAAAAACAAATGACGGACCTGTAGTTTGCTTTCATGGTCTCCACCACTCCCGAAACAAAAGAGGTTAGTGATGTTTGTTGCTCTCAACTCTGTGTAGATAAAATTGCTAAATACCGTGAGCTAAATGATAACTTAGTTATAGAAGTATTTGACCTAAAAATGATGTTTATAATGTTAAAAAGAAAGTCAAACCTCTTCAAGAAAAACTAGAAGCTAAAACATCAGATTTTAAGACATTACAAGAAGAATACAGTACCAAGTGTTGTCACCATATATTAGCTAAAGAGAAAATTGCCAGTTTAACTGTCGAAATTGATGCACTGAAGGCCAAATATAATGATGTTAATTTTAATATTAAAAAATTCGATGCATCAAGCCGGTTGTTGAATCCATGATTGAGCATCAGTTAAAATTGCAAAACAAACATGGTGAGGGTTTTGGGTACAAAAATGTTCCACCACCCTTTAATGATAACTACACCCCTTCCATTGAAAACCAAGAAACAGAGCAATCTACTGTTTACATTTCCGCTCAGAATGATCGATCCAGCACCACTGAGATTTCAAAGGTGAAAAATACTGATCCTTCTACCTCGTGTGCAGATAAAATAAAAATGGAGGATGAGGACAAGGAGGACAAGCATGATTTTGTTTTTGATAAAAATTGTTTAAAGACTAATATTTCTGTTACTTCTATTTCTAATGATTCTTGAAACATGACATTAAAACTGTTAATCTATCCAAAATTCGTAGTGATGTTAAGAATTCCATACCTAAAAATTTTGTTGAAAGATCTGTTGCTTGTGTGTGTGCTTGTGGTAATGCTTTAAGACAATCTAGACTAGGACCGCATCCCATTCAGGCCCCCTTGAAAAGACAAACCTGCTTTAATTGTGGGACTCCATGTCATATTGCCAGAAATTATCCATAAATTCTTTATGCCTCACACTATGCACAAAACTGGCAGAATGTGCCAAGAAGGAGATCTTATAAAAGAAAACCCTCGAGGTCTCATTCACGAACTGGAAATTGGAATGCTTCAAAGGCCAAGACTCTGACTGCCAAGAACAAAAAGGCTGATTTGAGAGATGATTCTGCCAAACCAAAATTAGTGAGGTCAAAGTCATCTCATGGATCATCCTCTAGTCCAAATTTGCAATATAGACCTAAATCCAAAAATAATCCTGATTCTAAATCTAATGCTAATGTTCCTATTTGGTCAAAAGATAAAAGATTCAAATCAAATTACAGATGGGTTCCCAAAGGTAGTATTCCAAGGGATTCTGTAAACTCACCATTATTTGACAAGCAAGATATGATTTTAGAATTCTTTTCATGTGTTGATAGCTATGGAGGAATATCATCAGACCTTTGTATGTTGATAGTGGCTGTTACAGGCATATGACAGGAGACATATCCCAGTTGCACGACATTCAAAACATTAATGGGGGGTATGTATCCTTTGCCGGAGGAGAAAGAGGGAAGATCACACAGATGGGGACTGTTACGAACGGTGTGTTGAAATTCGAAAATGTAAACTTCGTTCCAGAGCTAAAGCACAATCTTTTGAGCGTTTCACAAATATACGACAGAGGCTTTTCGGCTTACTTTACCGAGAAAGAATGCCTGATTTTGAAGCCTAGTATTGTCATACCAGAAGATTGGATTTTGGTGAAGTCTGAACGTCGAAGCAACGCTTACATCATCGACATGAACAACAATACTCCAGAGAATGTTACTTAATTGTTCTCGAAAGTCTCTAAATAGAATGCCGTGTTATGGCATCGTCGTCTCGGTCACGCCAATGCAAAGAATCTAAATCGTCTTGCCAAGAACGATCTAGTCCGGGGGCTGCCAGTTAAAGACTTCATTACCTTCAAGAAGTGTGTGGCATGTGCTCAAGGAAAACATCATCGAAAGCCACACAAGCCCAAAATGGTCAATTCCATTGGTTCACTCCGTCAACTTCTTCACATGGATCTCTTCGTTCCAGTAAATGTTCAGAGTATCAACAGAAGCTCTTATTGTTTAGTTATTATTGATGATTACTCACGTTTTACTTAGATTTTCTTTTTGAAGCATAAGAGTGAAACTGCAGAACCGGTCAAGAGATTCATTACACTTATTGAAAATCAGACGAATCAGAAGGTGAAGGGAATCTGATGCAACAATGGGACCGAGTTTAAGAACGTTATCTTGGATCAATTTTATGTTGATAAGGGAGTGCAGCGTCAATATAGTGCAGCCCGCACACCACAACAGAATGGTGTTGCTGAGCGAAGAAACTAAACGTTGATTAATGCTGCTCGTACCATGTTATGTGATTCAAAGTTGCCAGTGTTCATCTGGGCTGAAGCCATCAATACTGCGTGCTACGTCCAGAATCGGGTTATCATCAACAAGAATCAATTGAAGACTCCGTATGAAATCCTCTACGGCCACAAACCGACAGTTGCTCATTTTCGCACCTTTAGATGTCCATGCACCCTTCTTCATCTGGAAGCTACTCTAAAGTTCAACTCTAAAGCTGATGATTGTTACTTTGTTGGGTATGCGGGTTGCATTGCTTATCGGGTGTACAACAAGGTCACTAAGCAGATTGTAGAATCCTTTGACGTGCATTGGCTAGAGGAAAATGAAACGGATGCCCGAGTCGGTCCAGACTGGTTGTTTAATTATGCTAAACTGTTTAAACCGTTTTATTTGTTTTCTGATGTTTCAGCTACATAACCATGTCCGAGTGGAATCAACAAGGATGATGATGAGGAAATTCTTGCTGAACCTATCAAACCATCCATGATTTTTGATGATCCTATTATTTTGAATGACGGTGCATCTCCTGATTCCACTACAGTGACTGATGATGCTCATGCTGAATCGTCAAGGATTTTGACGAACCATCAGTTGTTGAAGAAACTACCACTCAAGAAGGAGCCATCAACTCTGATTCTTCCGATACTTTAAATTCTACACTCATGAATTCTCTCTTCCCCAAAAGAATTCCTAATGAGTATGTGGCGAGCAGTTCACACGATTTCAGAAATTCCGAAAGAGTTGATTCGGCTACAGGCAGAGTTGAGAATATTACAAATCTTCTAGTTTCTTCATATACGCTCGTGCATGCTATCCCTTCAAGAATTCAACGTGATCACCCAGTTGAAAACGTGAGTGGTTCTCTGACGGATGGGGTTCAGACCAGAAGTCAGAGTGGTAATGTCAACGAGTGTCTTTACTCATGCTTCATTTCACAAATCGAACCGAAGAATGTGGAGATGGCTCTCAATGAACCAAGCTGGGTGGATGTGACACGCCTAGGTCGTCGTGCGGTCAAAAATAAAAGAAAACCTAACACACACTAGTATAGCGGTAGTCAGGGTTGATCCGCAGGAGTTACGTGGTTAGGACAAGACGATAGTATACCAACTGTAGTGTCACTCTACAGTCAGCGGTATTGCTTCTACTTTGCCAAAAACTAACTAAAAACACGATTCCAAGACCAATGCCAAAACCTAACTCAAGCATGAACTAAACTAACCCAAATCAAATCCTAGACTAATGTTACTTACTGAAATCAGAAACTAAGTCCGAAATCCAGAAGCAACAAACAGTTCCAAACACATCAACAAGCATTCAAACATCCAAAATACCGAAAATTGCAAATAAACCATAAACCGAATGATTAACTTTTATAAATCCAAATCAAACATCAAACCAATATCTAAACACTCAAATATCATATCTAAACTATCAATTATTCTACTGAAATCAGAAGCTATGAATCTCAACAAACATCGAGTAATCGATGGAAATCCCGATTGCGGAATACCTCGATACCGAGTTGATAAAATAAGAGAAAAACTAAATAACTAACCAAAATATTGATTCCCACTGAAAAACTGACGAAATTTTGCCTTTGGATCCCTCCTTCGCGTCCCGGGATGAGTGAAAAGTCGGACGGGACTCCGGTATTTATAATAGTGCGAAATTAGGGTTCCCGCGTCGCGGCATTGTCTTTCCCGCGTTGCGCGTGTTGCCTTATCCCGACTTTTCGGAGTTTAAAATTAAAAAACGAAGATTTTATGTTTTTTTTACATTAGCGTCGCTAATGTGGAAATTAGCGTCGCTAATATTGCTTCTAGAAGATTCCTGGCGCGCGTTTGAAATTTTGAATTGCAGATTTTCCCTCCTGCGAACATTAGCGACGCTAACCTTAAAAGTTAGCGACGCTAATGTATCCAGACTTCTTTTTCTTGTCCGTTTTGCTCCGTAACTTCTCCAGAATTGCACTAAAACCCCTGCATTTATACTAAAAACATTTCCAAGCACTTTGGCACAAAAGTAAGTGATATTAGCCAATTAATAAAGATATATTAACTAAAACACGGCTAAATAACGCCTAAAATACTTGATATTACTAGGCGTTGTCAAACACCCCACACTTGTGCCTTGCTTGTCCCCAAGCAAGAGAGTTTTTAACAGATTTTAACTAAGACTCAAACAATTTTTTTGAATGTGTTTAATTTCAAAGCTTATTGTCCCCAGAGTTAGATGGAATAGTTTGTGAAAACATAATCGAAATATTCTTTGGAATTCACGACTTTCTAAAGAACCCTTGATTAGAAATTTTCGGTATGCAAAAAGCGAACTTACTCATTCAGATTCTAAAGGCCGCTAAAGAACTGTCCATGACTTTCGATGTTGTCCGTGTAACGAGCTTTCAGAAATATCATCCCAGACCAGACGATCTTAGGTGGTAAGGTGCATAAGCCCCACCCATTTTAGACTTACCGGCTCGAACAACAAATACCACAGATTGACAATTCCTTCCTAAATTCCAAACTTAAAACACTCCAATCTTCTAACTCTTAAAACTCAACTTATTTGACTAAACTACTAGCATGATCACAACTAAATGGTATTTCTCGAAAAATACCAATGCTACAACATTCAAAAGCTATTCGATTCAAAATTACAATCTATTAAAAATTTTGCAAATTACTCATTTCCCACAAAAATTTCAAAAACACACTTTTTTGACCGTCCACAAACCGTACAACGTCCCCGTTGTACATAAAATTATTTCAAAACTAGGGAGAAAGAGTTACCCCTTTGAACGACGAATTGCTTGATTGTCGGGACTATTTGTAGCAGAGTTGATCATGTTCATTGTCTCGATGAAATCCGGGAGTCAGGGCGCAACAGTAAACACGCCGGCATAACACGAGTGTAGGGGTATGGTGACCCCACACTTGCGTTATGCAACCCCATCAGTTGGTGCAGCAATCAAAGTTTGGCAAGACACTAACAAATATATTAAAAATTGCAAAATACACAAAAGAAAATTCTTTATTATGAGTTGTTGTCCTTGCTGATTCCCAGTCTCCGCGACGCCGAAGTGTCAAGGCCGCGACGCGTAGATGCGATAATATCCAGTGTCTGTCGATCAGGTTCGAATGTCCGCGACGCGAGATGAAAATTACCGCGTCGCGAGTATGCACGAAAAGCCCCAGATTTTTTGATTTCTCAATTTTAGTTGGTTTTTCAAATTGATTGCACCAATATGTTCATAAACTAAAGCCTAACAAAAGCCCCAAGTTTAATTTCAGAAAAACAAGCTAAAATTGCCCTAATTTCTCATTTAGGTCAAAATCCCCAATTATGAACCCTAGATTTCTTGATTTTCGAATCCGGCCTGTTTTTATCAAATTGAACACACCAATAGCATCCTATACTGACCACTAACAAAAACCCTCTGTCAATTTCACGAAAAACAAGCAACAAATCCACCAAATCGGGCAAAAACCCGAAGAACCCTAATTTTGAGCCCTAATTCACAAATTCCTGATTTCTGCATGTTTTCATCAAATTGAAAGCATCAATAGGTAGCTAGGGCAGCGATTAAGAAACCCTAAGTGTCAATTTGTCGAAAAAAAAACTAGAAATCCGCCAATTTATCGATTTCGCTGAAGAACCCTAACCGAGCCCCCAATTTCGAAAATTCCTGAATTCGAGTTATTTTTGTCAAATTGAACCTATCACTAGGTAGCTAGGGCAGCGATTAAGAAACCCTAGGTGTCAATTGCATGAAAAACAAGCGAGAAATGGCTCGATTTGGGGTTCACGGGTTCGGTAGCCGAAAACCCAAAAATCGGCTCAAAACTCGAATTCAGCCTTGATTTTGCATGAAACCGTGAAAGGGAAGGTTGACATACATACCTTGGATGCTTAATTACAGATTGGATAGATCAATTTCACGAAAACTCGAAAAATCTGATTTTGTATGTGCGTGTTCGGCTTGGCAGATGCGAAGAGGGGTAGGGGAGGGTCCAAGATTAGCGACGAGAGGGAAGGAGGGTTGACCAGCGTGTTTGACCAAGGTTAGCGTCACTAATATTAAAAATTAGTGGCGCTAACTTGTATTTTTCATTTTTTTTCGCGATTTTTTCGTATTTTTAAAACCCGTTCGACCACCCCACACTTGAGTTATGCCAGGACATTTTGAAAAATTTTCCAAGTGATATTTTGACAAAATAAAAACTAAAAATTGAAAAACAAAAATTAAAAATACTTACCGAAATGCCGGGTTGCCTCCCGAAAGCTCTTCTTTGTTCGGTCTTTTAGCTGGACCGTCTTTCTGCGGCTACGGTGGGTCGTACACCATTTGACTCCACTGAATTTCGGTTACCACCGTCCCCTCGCTGATCCCGTACTCTAATTTCCCCGGGTCAAATGGTTTACCGGTTCCTCTGCTGCTGCCCGGTAGCCGTTTTCTGATTAATTCGCGCGAATGTTTGGAAGTTGCTTTAAACCTCCAAGCTCGGTCTTCCTGCGGTGTCTCTTCAACATCATCGGTTTAACGTGGAGCGCGCCCAGTGCTTTTCCCAGTAATTGTTTTGCAGTTTTCATTTTGCTTGCGTCTCGCGTGCCATCTTCAGTTTGCAATTTTGGCTTGTAGTACCAATAAAGGTTTTCCAATCGAATGAGATCGGAAGGCAACATATCGGGATGCTTCCATATATCCTCATCGATGGTATTGATCACATCTAATTTTCCATTCATGAATGGATCATGAGTGGCGATAAAATCATGTTTATTGTTTTCAAAAACCAACTCGTCAGCATCATCTTCTTGATCATCTTCCAACAGGTGGATCGGTACCAAGAGTGAGTGACTGGTTTGATTTGGTGGTGGTACAAAGTCACCCATCACCATATCCTTTCTTTCAAAATGCTCAAAATTTTCAAACTTTTTAGGAATTGTTGGGCTGGGGTCTGTACTGTCACTTACAGCCTCCTCCACAACCTCCTCATCAATCAAATCATCTGGTGATGGTATGGATTCACTCATCACCAGCTCGACATTATCAACATTTTCAAAAATATCAAAAACATCAAAAGCTGTTGAGTCAGAGGTAGCACTGTCACCTACAACCTCTTCCTCAACAACATTTTCGACCCTCTCAGTGGTCTCTTGACTTTCCCACGGTGTATGCCCTTCCATCACATATTCAGGTGATGCAAGTTCACACACATTATCATTGGTATAAAAATCACTCACCTCCGGTTCTGGCGAAGGTGGTGAACATTTCCAACTTTCCTCTAACCTATCTAAAGAAGCTTGCAATTTTTCAAGAGCTTCAGCCTGGTCCTTCTGCTCGTGGTAATTGTTATACATGAATACCCAAAGTTGGGCCCAAGTTATAGAATTCTCAAGCTGAGATGACTCCTCGGTCCGCCATCCATTGTCATCGAATGATCCATTGTAGGAATCATCCTCATAATAGGTGTCGGCCGGATTCCTATAATCTTCATAATACTGATCCGGGTACATGTAATCGCCCATTATGAAGACGTACACATACCAAAAATCAACAAATCAAACCTCAAAAGAAACAACCCTACTGATCGTCTATCCTAAGCGCACAACTCCCCGGCAACGGCGCCAAAATTTGACACGCCTAGGTCGTCGTGCGGTCAAAAATAAGAGAAAACCTAACACACACTAGTATAGCGGTAGTCAGGGTCGATCCGCAGGAGTTACGTGGTTAGGACAAGACGATAGTATACCAACTGTAGTGTCACTCTACAGTCAGCGGTATTGCTTCTACTTTGCCAAAAACTAACTAAAAACACGATTCCAAGACCAATGCCAAAACCTAACTCAAGCATGAACTAATCTAACCCAAATCAAATCCTAGACTAATGTTACTTACTGAAATCAGAAACTAAGTCCGAAATCCAGAAGCAACAAACAGTTCCAAACACATCAACAAGCATTCAAACATCCAAAATACTGAAAATTGCAAATAAACCATAAACCGAATGATTAACTTTTATAAATCCAAATCAAACATCAAACCAATATCCAAACACTCAAATATCATATCTAAACTATCAATTATTCAACTGAAATCAGAAGCTATGAATCTCAACAAACATCGAGTAATCGATGGAAATCCCGATTGCGGAATACCTCGATACCGAGTTGATAAAATAAGAGAAAAACTAAATAACTAACCAAAATGTTGATTCCCACTGAAAAACTGACGAAATTGTGCCTTTGGATCCCTCCTTCGCGTCCCGGGATGAGTGAAAAGTCGGACGGGGCTCCGGTATTTATAATAGTGCAAAATTAGGGGTCCCGCGTCGCGGCATTGTCTTTCCCGCGTCACGCGTGTTGCCTTATCCCGACTTTTCGGAGTTTAAAATTAAAAAACGAAGATTTTATGTTTTTTTGACATTAGCGTCGCTAATGTGGAAATTAGCGTCGCTAATATTGCTTCTAGAAGATTCCTGGCGCGCGTTTGAAATTTTGAATTGCAGATTTTCCCTCCTGCGAACATTAGCGACGCTAACCTTAAAGTTAGCGACGCTAATGTGTCCAGACTTCTTTTTCTTGTCCGTTTTGCTCCGTAACTTCTCCAGAATTGCACTAAAACCCCTGCATTTATACTAAAAACATTTCCAAGCACTTTGGCACAAAAGTAAGTGATATTAGCCAATTAATAAAGATATATTAACTAAAACACGGCTAAATAACGCCTAAAATACTTGATATTACTAGGCATTGTCAGGATGCAATGCATGAAGAGCTTAATCAATTCGATAAACTAAAGGTTTGGCAGCTGGTGGAATTACCCGAAGGCAAGAAGTCCTTAGATACAAGATGGGTATTTCGGAACAAACAGGACGACAGCAGAGTGATTGTGAGAAATAAAGCACGTCTGATGGTTCATGGCTTCATACAGATTGACGGTCTAGATTACACTAAAGTGTATGCTCCTGTGACTCGATTGGAGGCTATTCGAATTTTCTTAGCATATACGTCCTAGATGGGATTCACGGTGTATCAGATAGATGTCAAGATAGCTTTCCTGTACGGAGAAGTCAATGAGGAAATTTATGTTGATCAACCTCCCAGTTTTGTTGATTCAAAGTGTCCCAACCATGTTTACAAGCTTGACAAGGCTCTCTACGGTCTTCATCAAGCTCCTCGAGCTTGGTACGCTACGCTGACCGAACATCTGTTGTAACACAGGTATACCAGAGGGATGATTGACCAGACATTGTTCATTAAGCGCGAGAAGACAGATCAAATTGTCGTTCAAATTTATTTGGATGAATTATCTTTGGATCTACAAGCGAGGCGATGTGCAAAGACTTCGACCAGGTGATGAAAAAGAGATTTGAAATGAGCTCTCTGGGGGAGATGACGATGTTCTTAGGGTTGCAAGTACGTCAAAGCTCAACGGGTATCTTGCTGCATCAAGGGAAGTATGTGGATGACATCGTGGAGAAATTCGGATTCAAAAATGAGAAAGTTGCTAGTACTCCAATGGTTGAGCGACCTATGCTGACGTCGGATCCGGATGGAGAATCTGTTGATCAAACTTATTATCGATCAATGATTGGTTCTTTGATGTATCTGACGGCCAGCAAACCGGATATCGTCTTCGCAGTCTGCCAATGTGCTCGACATCAGGCCAATCCTAAACTTTCTCATTTAACTGTTGTTAACTGTTGGGACTCTGGTATCCTAAGAACCGTGAATTTGACTTATATGCTTTTTCTGACAGCAATTATGGAGGATGTGATATTGACAGGAAATCCACCAGTGCGGGATGTCAATATTTGGGAGACAGGCTGATATCATGGCAGTGCAAGAAACAGCAGACCGTGTCCACTTCTACAGCCGAAGCTGAATACGTGGCGGCATCGGCTTGCTGTTCTCAAGTCATTTGGATGCAACATCAACTTCTCGATTATGTTTTGAACTTTCTCGACACTCCCATATTTTGTGACAATGATGCAGCTATCCAAATTGTTAAAAACGCTGTCCAACATTCAAAAACCAAGCACATTGACATCAACGTTCATTTTATATGAGACTGCTACGAGCAAAAACTTATTCATTTGGAACAGATCCACACAGATAACAATGTAGCGGATGTTTTTACAAAACCTTTTGCAAAAGCTTGGTTTGATGTGCTTGTTGGAGTTTTGCAAATGATTCGTTTCGATGACTGATAAATCAGTTCTTGTAAATTTTGTAAAATTTTTGGTTTTGGTTAAATTTGTTCATGTTTTACTTTCGCTATTCTTTCCCATGCACAAATTTAGGGGGAGAATTAAAAACAACAAAATTTATAAAATTCAAAATTACAAAAATATGTTTTTTTTCTTTTAAGTCTTTTATTTTCAAAAGTTAAAAATCCAAAAAAATTTTATTTATACACATTTTGCACGATTGTCAATGTTCCTGATCTATACCAATCAGGAATACAAATCCAAAATTCCTCATGTCAACGATGTGTTTCGTTATCACTGTGATTCACTAAGACATTCCTTACATGTCGACGACGCACTGAGCTATACGACTCACTGCTGAGACAAAATATCATGTGCTGATGATTCTCATTGGTAAACTACAATGAGTATGAAGCACTAACAACTTTTCTCTCAAACCAACCTCAAGTTTTATGTAAGACAAACTTTTAGACACTTTGAGTTAAGCCACTCAGAGTCGAGAGTTACAAACTCTGTGTCGATGGTTAGATTATGTACCGTAGTCTATCATATGCACCAATATTCTTACCCACTCTATTTTCTGATGAAAGAAATAGAAGATTCATCATTTGAAACCAAATGGTGATGATATTTCGAAACTCTATGCTAGTGATCTTTGCTATAACACATGTATTAAATGTGAGGCATCAACAACCATTCTTAACTAATAAATCTTCTAATTCAAGAGTTGGATGATTTAGTGTAATATGCCATACATTGATGACAATTCGAAAGTATAGCCGATGGGTATATCTCGAACCAAGATATATTACACGCTCATACCACTCTTAACCCATTTTTCTTCTAATAAAGATGTTCGTGATTCAATGTGCTTTTACCTTGCATTGATGAAACATCGAAACTCTGGGTCAGTGATCGCTGTTGTCTACCACAATAGCTGTGAGACCCCAACACTTCACCGGAACCATACTTGGCACCAGGATGGTACACTCCGTAGAGTTTGGATACCATTGAACGTCTCGTCAAGAGCCCAGTCAGCTTGTTGACTTGTTAACTGCATTGAGATCTTTGATCATGTAACGCCCCGGATTTTCCCGGTACATTTATTTATTTTATTTAATTTATTTTGTAACATTATATTAATTTAATTAATTAAGATCTGATTATTTATATGGTGGGCTTATAGTGTCATCTTTTAATTTAAGTTCATGGGTTAAGAGACTAAACCCAATAAGCTTAAGGATTAATCAAGCCCATAGGCTTTATGTTTTAGCCCATCTTTCCAAGAGTACTTAAAGCTCAAATTAATTCATTTCACTCATTTTCTAGTAAACACTCACTCAAAGGACTCTCTCCCTCCTCACTCAAAGCTCTCTCTCTCTCTCTCTCTCTCCCTCTACATCTCTCTTTAATCCCGAATCTGAGAACACATCTGCAGTGTTTGGACGATTCCCGGAGATTGAAAGGTTGGATCACTACGAAACCTTATATGAAGGTTCCTAAGACATATATGAAGGTTCTAACAGAAAGAATTGTGTTTTCAAGGTATATATTTTGAGGTATGAAGTTCGCAACATAACCTAGGGTTTCTGTCAGATTTCACTGCTGAGTTTCCTTTCTTGTAAAAATCATATATCGAGTTCTAGGACTTAAATAGACCCACAACCAGTGCCCAAAGTTCAAACATTGAGTTGAGTAACTTTCTTAAGAATACCACTCTCGCTGAAAAGGGCTTTATCATGGGCAACAACAGCTTCTTTGCTGTTAGGTCTAATCCGAGTCTGAAGTGATATGTCATTTTGTTTTTATCATTACCAGGGTTTGGAAAATGATCCAGAGTGATTCCAAGTTCCCACATGTACATTACATATTTAATTAAAGATCTGGAGAAGTTTGGTTGCTAATTCTCATTATAACTTGGTTAGAAAGGATCCACACTCCAGATCAGTGGACAGTCACCAGCTTATGCTGATTCTGTGATTATCCACATTGTGATTTTTATACACAGACCTTAGGAAGCCCTTTTTAATCGATTCCAACTCTGAGACTTTTATTTATGTATCTATGGTTCCTCGGATTTTTGGTTGGGACTAATTCCACCCACAAGTTGGGTAGAATTGGCCAAAACCACCTGACTGTCCGTCTGAAGACAGCAGTGACATGTCGTTTTGTAAATTTTATATCTCTTTCATCCTTTGGAATTAGGAGGAGTTCTTTATGGTTCTGGAAACCTAAGTCATTGAAGTTTATTGCAAAAATTATTTAAACCTATCCTTCTGTTTTATATTTTGGAGTAATTCAGTCTTAAATAGCAGGTCTGTTTTAGAGACTTTGCTGTGATTACTCCTTTCTCATTCATTAGCTTCACAACTTCATCATTCTAACCTTTAGTCTTAATTAGGTGAAGTGTTGAAGTTTGCACAAGCTTGGTAGCCATATATTGACTTCTATCTATTATATCACTCACTCAAGGTGAGTTCTCTCACACCGTTGTATTGATGTTTGTGTTTACTAGTTAGCTCGTGTGTGATTGTTTAGATTTACTATTTAAAATATGCTATATTATTATTATAAATCGTACATGTGCACTGTATGTAATCGATTATTACTATGTGGGGTAGTTAGGTAAGATCACCAACGTTATACTCTTTATGAGGTGCGGGGATCAGGGCCAAAGGATACGGGATTTACCCGGTGCGGCTCAAACCTACAAGTCCGCCCTATTTTATATAAGCACTGATTTATTCTTTGCTTAGTTTTTATAATTATAATTGGAAATGGATTAGGGCTGGTAAATGTGAATATTAATATGATGTTTGTGTTTGAATTTACTAAGCTTTTGCTTATGGTTTCCCTAAACATTTTTCAGGTGTTAAGATCAAAGAGGCTCAGGCTTGATTGGAGCACCGGGATTGCCACTACTAGGAGTTTTATTTATTTGGGACTATGACATGTTATGCTTCCGCGCTTTACTTTAGTATTTTGCCATGTTTTGGGTTTGAGCTACTTATTTATTTTGGAAACTTACAACTATTTTTATAAAAGTTATCTTTGAAAGTTAAAATATTTTGCGAAAAATTTTGGGTGTTACAAGTTGGTATCAGAGCACACGTTTGAGGGAACTAGGCATTCTTAGGAATGTTCTAGACTCAAATTTGAGGCTCGTAAAAATTTTATTTTCTTTGAAAATATTTTCCTTAAAAGAATTTCTTAAGACTTTTGAGGACTAGTAGTGGAAGATCCTATGGTGCGCCTGTTAGCCAAGTAAGCCTTGTTTCTTAAATTCTTATTTCGATAGATTGTTATATCTTGAGTTGTTTATTATAAGTTTTATTTGCAAACATACCTTTAATTATCCTTAAATTGTTAGATTTCACCCATGTTAGTAATATCATGTGAGAGAGTTGTTTAAATAAACGGCTAGAGCAAACTGGAACATTTGAAACTAGACACGAATACGAGATTGGAACTTGTGTGGAAGGTAGTAGAAGGGCCCCTACTATTTGAAGCACCGGTGCCGATCTCGGGTCTGGGCAAGGTTGAAAATGTCTGGTGAGCTGAGTGTTTCAGTCTTCCTAGGAAAATCTAGGGTGAATAACTCCTAATAATCTCTTTATTCTGCGAATCTAGATGGCTCCGACAACTCGTCTTAATCAGACCCAAATGAGGCAAGTTAGGGAACTCATCGCTGAAGAATTCAACAATGCCTTTAACGAGCTCATTCCGAATGTCACTTCTGACATAATTTCCCAATTCCGTGCTCTCTTGGATGAGCGCCTCGCAGCTGTTCACGGAGGAGCTTTACCCGCTCCGCCTGTTCGCGACTCAGCCTATTATTTCGAGAAGTTCTCTAAGTGCCACCCTCCACAGTGGAATGGTGACTTGAATCCAGTGGAGGCTAAACACTGGATTGCCGATATCGAAAGCGCTCTCATGACTTGCGGGTGCCCAGATCAATTCAAGGTTGTTGTTACTATGAGCCAACTTAGGAAGAAAGCAAATACCTGGTGGAAAACTGTTACGACATTGATGACTGAGGAGGAGCTGAGAGCCATGACTTGGGCCCAGTTTGTGGAGAGGTTTGAGACGCAGTATGTGCCCCAGGTGGAGCAGCAGCGGATGCAGCAACAGTTTATGACCTTTGAGCAGACTACGGAGTGCGTGTCGGATCTGAATGCTAAGTTCCTAGAGATGATGTCCTTCTGTCCCTCATTTGGCGGAGATGAGGCGTGGTTGGTTAGTAGGTATAAAGATTCCCTACGTACAGAGATACGGGAGTTCGTGAGCATGCAGGAGTTCACGACATTGTCAGCTATCATGGATGCCGCTAGGAGGAGGGAGATTGAGCTACAGACCCAGCAGCACAAGAGAAAGGCAGAAAACGCCCTGACCAAGATGTCCGGGGATGCACATAAGAAGCAGAAGAACGGTGGGAAGACGATATACGAGTACAGGCCGTTTGCGGGACAGGACGACAAGAGTCGGTTAGTATGTTACAATTGCAAGAAGCCGGGTCATCATTGGAAGCATTGTAAGTCCTCAGTAGTGGTGGCATCACCACAGGTTCCTTCTACGATTCCTACCTGCTTTAACTGCAACGAGAAGGGACACAAGAAGCCTGATTGCCCGCAGTTGAAGAATGGTGGTGGAGGCGGGGGTATGAAACCCCCGAGTGCATCGTCCTCTAAAGGACCTGCCATGGTGACACGAGGACGTGCTCACCAGCTGACAGCGGAGGAGCCGGCTATTACAGCAACTGTGGCGGGTAAATTTCACTTTTCTTCATTCTCCTTCACTATTGTATTGTTTAATTTGATGATAGTTTTAAAGTTTGTCTATGTATTTATATGTTGTGAATCAGGCACTTATCTGTTAGACTCCGAGCCCGCTGCTGTTATGTTCGACAGCGGTGCTACTCATTCTTTCGTATCTCGCACATTCATTAATCGTTTGGGGCGTAGTATCGGAAAATTGGCTCGCCCAATGGTTATCGAGGTTGCCGATAACCGTATGATTTATGTCACCGACGTGTATCGGGGCTGTACTCTCGAATTTTCCGGGGTTGAATTCCCTATTGATCTTATCCCCATTGCGATGCGGGATCTTTGTGTTATCGTGGGTATGGATTGGCTGGACGCGTTTGATGCGGAGATCCATTGTCGTAAGAAACAAATCCATGTTCAAAACCCTAAGGGTGGAGAACTTATCATTCAGGGAGATACTCCTTGCATGGCTATCGCTTCTTGTTCTTCTGCCAAAGTACTTAATGATGTTTTGGTCGCTTCAGACTTCAGCGATGTTTTTCCGGAGGAACTTCCTGGTTTGCCCCCTTTTCGGCAAGTGGAGTTCCGCATTGAATTATTGCCAGGTGCGACTCCGATAGCTAAGGCCCCATACCGGTTGGCGCCACCCGAAATGAAAGAACTCCATGAACAACTTCATGAATTAAGTAATAAGGGTTTTATACGGCCTAGCTCTTCACCATGGGGAGCTCCTATTCTATTTGTCAAGAAGAAAGATGGCACCCAGCGTATGTATATCGATTATAGGGAACTGAACAAGCGCACGATAAAGAATAGATATCCGCTACCACGTATTGACAATCTTTTTGATCAGCTACAGGGAGCATCTTGGTTCTCCAAGATTGATTTACGGTCCGGTTACCACCAGATGCGAGTTCGGGAAGAAGACATTGAGAAGACTGCATTCCGTACTCGCTATGGGCATTATCAGTTCGTGGTAATGCCTTTTGGGCTCACCAATGCACCCGCTGCTTTTATGGACCTCATGAATCGGGTGTGTAGTCCGATGCTTGACCGCTCTGTTATTGTGTTCATTGATGACATATTAGTGTACTCTAAGACCAAGGAGGAGCATGAGCGACATCTTCGGGAAATTTTAGAAACCCTTGCGAGAGAAAAACTTTATGCTAAATTTTCGAAGTGTGAATTCTGGTTAGATGAGGTTCAGTTTTTGGGGCATGTGGTGAACAAAGAAGGTATCAAGGTCGATCAAGCCAAAGTGGAAACAGTTAAGCAGTGGGAGGTTCCAAAAACGCCTTCCGAAATTCGTAGCTTTTTGGGTTTGGCCGGTTACTACCGTAGATTCATAGAAAATTTCTCAAAGATTGCGTTACCACTTACCCGACTAACCAAGAAGTCAGAGAAGTTTGTGTGGGGTCCGGTGCAACAAGCGGCGTTTGATGAGTTGAGATCACGATTGAGTGATGCACCGATCTTGGCCCTAATGGATGGAATGGAAGATATAGTAGTTTACTGTGACGCATCACTTCGGGGCTTTGGTGCAGTGTTGATGCAGCGAGACAGGGTTATAGCCTACGCCTCCCGACAACTAAAACCCCACGAGCAAAACTACCCCACTCATGACTTGGAGCTGGGGGCTGTTGTATTTGCCCTCAAGATTTGGAGACATTATCGCTATGGGGTAAAGTTTATTGTATATACCGACCATAAGAGCTTGAAGTATCTGTTCGATCAGCGGGATCTGAACATGAGGCAGATTAGATGGCTGGATGTGGTGAAAGACTATGACTGCAAAATTCACTACCACCCCGGTAAAGCTAATGTGGTGGCTGATGCTCTCAGTCGCAAACCGACTACTGAGCCTATTCGAGCCAAGTGTCTCCGTATGACGATGATGTCGCCCTTGCTAGACCTGATTCGTGAAGCTCAAAAGATGGCAATAAACATCAAGCGGGAGAAAATCGAGAATGATCTGCCTAAGATGGAAGTAGATGGGCGGGGTTTGCTGACTCGCCATGGTAGAGTTTGGGTTCCATATACAGGAGGCAACCGGAAAACCCTAATGGAGGAAGCTCACAAGTCTAAATTCTCCATACATCCGTGTGCAACCAAAATGTATCTAGATCTACGAGAGGGTTACTGGTGGCATGGAATGAAGAATGATGTAGCCCAGTATGTGGAAGAATGTATGACCTGCCGGAAGGTCAAGGCAGAGCACCAGAAACCGCATGGGAAATTGCAACCTTTGGAGATGCCGGAATGGAAATGGGAGCATCTGACCATGGATTTCATCACTAAGCTTCCTAGGACTGCCCGTGGAGCTGATACTATTTGGGTGATTGTCGACCGTCTGACTAAGAGCGCTCACTTTTTGGCCATAAAGGAGAGCTCATCTGCGAAGAAGTTGGCCGAAATCTTTGATCGAGAGATTGTCTCATTGCATGGTGTGCCCGTTTCTATTATCTCCGACCGTGACACTCGATTTACTTCTCGGTTTTGGTGGAAATTTCAGGAAGAGATGGGTACACGATTACACTTTAGCACAGCCTTCCACCCACAGACAGACGGACAGAGTGAGAGGACGATTCAGACACTGGAAGACATGCTTCGGGCATGTGTAATCGAATTTGGGGGTAGCTGGGATGATCACCTGCATCTAGCCGAGTTCTCCTATAACAACAGTTATCACTCAAGCATTAAAATGCCCCCGTATGAAGCTTTGTATGGAAGGAAGTGTAGAACGCCTGTTTGTTGGGGCGAGGTAGGGCAGAGGGTACTTGGGAGTACCGAAATCGTGCGGCAAACTACAGAGAAGATACAGGTGATACGAGACCATTTGGCCACGGCGAGTAGTCGTCAGAAAAGATATGCCGACAAAAGACGCTCCGACCTTGAATTTCAGGTGGGAGATTCTGTGTTGTTAAAGGTCTCTCCCTGGAAAGGCGTGATTCGTTTTCGGAAGCGGGGAAAGCTAGGACCACGATTCATTAGACCTTACAAGGTCATTGCTCGCGTTGGGGAGGTCGCCTATCGCTTGGAGTTACCTGATGAGCTTAGCCTGATCCATGACACTTTCCACGTCTCTCAGCTACGGAAATGTGTTGTTGATGATACCACGGTGGTACCTTTGGAGGATATCCAGATTGATGAGCGTCTCAACTATGTTGAGCAACCAGTTGCAATTTTAGATCGGGAAACAAAGACCCTTCGGAACAAAACTATAAATTTGGTTAAGGTTCAGTGGCGACATAGACGGGGTTCGGAATGGACGTAGGAATCGGAAGACGAGATGAGGGCTCATTATCCGAATTTATTTGTTGGTGATGACTTCGATGACGAAGTCCGTTCCTAGTGGGGGAGAGTTGTAACGCCCCGGATTTTCCCGGTACATTTATTTATTTTATTTAATTTATTTTGTAACATTATATTAATTTAATTAATTAAGATCTGATTATTTATGTGGTGGGCTTATAGTGTCATCTTTTAATTTAAGTTCATGGGTTAAGAGACTAAACCCAATAAGCTTAAGGATTAATCAAGCCCATAGGCTTTATGTTTTAGCCCATCTTTCCAAGAGTACTTAAAGCTCAAATTAATTCATTTCACTCATTTTCTAGTAAACACTCACTCAAAAGACTCTCTCCCTCCTCACTCAAAGCTCTCTCTCTCTCTCTCTCTCTCTCTCCCTCTACATCTCTCTTTAATCCCGAATCTGAGAACACATCTGCAGTGTTTGGACGATTCCCGGAGATTGAAAGGTTGGATCGCTACGAAACTTTAACTGAAGGTTCCCAAGACATATATGAAGGTTCTGACAGAAGGATTTGTGTTTTCAAGATATATATTTTGAGTTATGAAGTTCGCAACATGACCTAGGGTTTCTGTCAGATTTCACTGCTGAGTCTCCTTTCTTGTAAAAATCATATATCGAGTTCTAGGACTCAAATAGACCCACAACCAGTGCCCAAAGTTCAATAATTGAGTTGAGTAACTTTCTTAAGAATACCACTCTCGCTGAAAAGGGCTTTATCATGGGCAACAACAGCTTCTTTGCTGTTAGGTCTAATCTGGGTCTGCTGTGATATGTCATTTTGTTTTTATCATTACCAGGGTTTGGAAAATGATCCAGAGTGATTCCAAGTTCCCACATGTACATTACATATTTAATTAAATATCTGGAGAAGTTTGGTTGCTAATTCGCATTATAACTTGGTTAGAAAGGATCCACACTCCAGATCAGTGGACAGTCACCAGCTTATGCTGATTCTGTGATTGTCCACATTGTGATTTTTATACACAGACCTTAGGAAGCCCTTTTTAATCGATTCCAACTCTAAGACTTTTATTTATGTATCTATGGTTCCTCTGATTTTTGGTTGGGACTAATTCCACCCACAAGTTGGGTAGAATTGGCCAACACCACCTGACTGTCCGTCTGAAGAAAGCAGTGACATGTCGTTTTGTAAATTTTATATCTCTTTCATCCTTTGGAATTAGGAGGAGTTCTTTATGGTTCTGGAAACCTAAGTCATTGAAGTTTATTGTAAAAATTATTTAAACCTATCCTTCTGTTTTATATTTTGGAGTAATTCAGTCTTAAATAGCAGGTCTGTTTTAGAGACTTTGCTGTGATTACTCCTTTCTCATTCATTAGCTTCACAACTTCATCATTCTAACCTTTAGTCTTAATTAGGTGAAGTGTTGAAGTTTGCACAAGCTTGGTAGCCATATATTGACTTCTATCTATTATATCACTCACTCAAGGTGAGTTCTCTCACACCGTTGTATTGATGTTTGTGTTTACTAGTTAGCTCGTGTGTGATTGTTTAGATTTATTATTTAAAATATGATATATTATTATTATAAATCGTACATGTGCACTGTATGTAATCGATTATTACTATGAGGGGTAGTTAGGTAAGATCACCAACGGTATACTCTTTATGAGGTGCGGGGATCAGGGCTAAAGGATACGGGATTTACCCGGTGCGGCTCAAACCTACAAGTCCGCCCTATTTTATATAAGTACTGATTTGTTCTTTGCTTAGCTTTTATAATTATAATTGGAAATGGATTAGGGCTGGTAAATGTGAATATTAATATGATGTTTATGTTTGAATTTACTAAGCTTTTGCTTACGGTTTCCCTAAACATTTTTCAGGTGTTAAGATCAAAGAGGCTCAGGCTTGATTGGAGCACCGGGATTGCCACTACTAGGAGTTTTATTTATTTGGGACTATGACATGTTATGCTTCCGCACTTTACTTTAGTATTTTGCCATGTTTTGGGTTTGAGCTACTTATTTATTTTGGAAACTTATAACTATTTTTATAAAAGTTATCTTTGAAAGTTAAAATATTTTGCGAAAAATTTTGGGTGTTACAGATCAAGGATATGCAGGGGCCAAAATCAAAACGGCCACGAGTAGTTCTCTGATACTCAAACAATCGTAGTGCGTTCCTTTTGGTTCAGATAGATACTGCGAGTAGTCTCCTCCTGAGCCAAGGCTGGGTCCTTGAACCACTATGCCGAGAAGGGTCTTTATGACTCTGTGACCCACAGGATTATTGGTCATCGGTCGACTCATGAAGCGCCAGTTAAAGACAATCAAATGAAGATTTTTGAGTGATGGATCATGAAGTGAAGTTCAAGAGCTTCAACACAAACATATTATCCCCGAAAAAAGGGTGAAGCGTAACTATATGTGACAGGAAGCGTTGAATTCCACCTCAATCAGCTTCTGTTACTACATTTCTACCTTTCGTGATCAACAAGTGAAGAAGAAGAATCAGACTCCAAGCACAAGTCAATGTCAGCTGGATGTGTTGTTTCAAGTCCTATGTTGAAGCCTGTACACCCAATAAGCGTACAAAGTTAAATCTGAAGATATATATATATATATATATATATATATATATATATATATATATATATATATATATATATATATATATATATATATATATATATATATATATATATATATATATATATATATATATATATATATGTATGTATGTATGTATGTATTATACATATATATATATATATATATATATATATATATATATATATATATATATATATATATATATATATATATATATATACATATATATACATATATATATATATATATATATACATATATATATATATATATATATATATATATATATACATATATATATATATATATATATATATATATATATATATATATATATATATATATATATATATATATATCAAATTGGGATCAAATAAGAAAGAAAAAGTTTGGTAAAAAAAAGTAAGAAGTGATTTATTTGCATGTTTTTTGACCAACCAACAAAATGAATCAAATACATTATGCAAAAAAACTTGATTCACAATAAAAAATTCCTGCAAAATCAACTTGTTGAATCATTTTTTACTGAAACAATTTTTTATCGACTCTGTGGACAATTTTAAGTAATCATCACAAAATTGAATTATCGATGTGTTTTCTCATATATATATATATATATATATATATATATATATATATATATATATATATATATATATATATATATATATATATATATATATATATATATATATATATATATATATATATATATATATATATATAGTACTAACTTTGAACTCATGTAACTTTTAGAATTATATTATGATGGATATGTTTGCTTTGAATCACTATTGTACAACGTTGTTATGATATTGTTCATGAAGTCATCCACTCCCTAAACGTTCCGCCAATCCGATTTGGGGGTGTGACAAAGCACTTCTCTTTTAGTTCTTTAGTTGTTAAGTGGCTTAAGATGTTCTTTTTACAAGAAGGAACTAGCATTCCAAGTGCCTTTACCTTGGTAGTGGATACTTGTAGAGAAATCAAGCTTCTTGATTTTTTGCCATCTACTTCAACACCCCAATATCAATAGGGTTCAAATGCTTCAAAGGTTATCACTCTAAAACATCCTATGTATGTTTTTAAATATCATTCTTACCCATGTAAATGGATCCTGATGGTTTTGTTTAAAAATGTCTAAAATAAACTAGTTATTTTAAAAAGCTTCTGTTCTCGTTTTAGCGTAAAACGCTCTATTTTATTTATCAAAACCCATCAGTGGAATCAGAGTCATCTTCTATATGTAAGAATGATTTATAATATTCGGTAATCTTTGTGTTTTAGAAAACAATTATGGATTTATTTTGCTAAGAAATATCCATATTTGTTTTCTTTGGCAACTTGTAGTTTTAAAATTATTTATTTTTTATATAACCATTTTTTTCATACATTTTGGTTGTATAAATGTTGTCTTAGAAAAAACAAAGTGTTTTTTATTTCACATGATGATATTGTATATAAACAAACCATTAGGACATTTTTGGTTTTATTTATTAATTCATAAGATGATGTAATAAATAAATAGGTTTTATTTCATTTTTTGTTCATTTAGTATGTAATAGAATAGTTTAGACAAGTTTGTTTATTTTTACAAAATGTAACAAGATGGCGCTTGGAATAACTTTTCAAGACATTGTGGTTTTGAAGACCTTTGAAGTGTCATCATTAAGTCCTTTAGGAAATGACTTAATAATTGTTGTAATGACTCACAATAATTGTTGTTAGAAAATGACTTTGTTGATACACTTGGTGATGCATGCTTGTGATGTTTATTTTGTTATTATATAATGTTTTATGTTTGAAAATATGTTTTCCCTGCAAAAGGATATTTTAACAAAAATAACATCAAGTTGGATTTTGAAATGTTAAATCATAAAGTTTCGACATAAGATATATAAAATTGAGTTTTTATTAAAAGGAGTTTTAATTTTTGAAACTCTTCAAATAGCCAAACTTTTGAATATTTAAAAAGGTTTAAAATATTTTAAACTAAATCTAAACTATGTAACATTATAATAAAATGAAGTTTAATTGAAAGCTTAAAAAAATCGTCTCCAACGAGTAGTACGGAAAAATTTATATTAGATATTAATTTTAACAAACTAAATCAAATATGAGATGTTGATTTAATTTTATACATTTGGAACTTTGAAAAATATACCATGGAATATTTTATGCATGAAGTATTCATGATACAAAACGTTTTAAAATGCTAGAATAATGAAACGTTGTGTTGAAAATACGATAACTGATCTCCACGAATAAGGCTTTTAAGCCGATTACTGTGTGACAGATATGTATTTTAGCTATAATATGAGGAATAAATAAGAGTTTCGGAATAAATATAAAATAAAATTAAGTTATTGAAAGCTATAAATAAATAAAATGAAGCAGTAAATTTAAACTAGACAGTATTTAAATAGACAGAAAGCGGTAAAAATAAATGTTAGAAGTTAGAGGTTAGATGTAATAAACGCCATTATCAACGATAAAGTGTTTTTACAATAAATAAAAAGGTTAGAAGTTAGAAGTTAGAAGTTAGATCTCTCGGTTAAATACAGTCCACATATGTTTTCGTTGTCAAGGTTCAATTCGGATGTATTGGATATTTGGTACAGTTGATTTATAACAGTTTAAATAAATCAATAATGACACAGATAATTTCAAAAGAACTTATCGATAGCTGAGGAAGATGGTGTTTTCTTTGAAGCATCGATTCTTGTTCTTTACGGTAGGATGAGGTTTGGTAGTTTTTGGTGTTTGGTGAAATGGGTTTTTGGTGTCGGTTTAATTGAGATGCACGGGGTTTTTGTGGTTTAGTTTTCGTGGTGTATGCATTTGGTAGAGGGTGTGTAGAATTTGTAGTTTGGTATTCGGGTTGAGGTTGTTTAGAGGTTTGAAGTTTGGTGTCGGGTAGAGGTTTTGTTTTTGGTGTAGGGTAGAGGTTTTGTTTGGTGTCGGGTAGAGGTTTTGTATGGTGTTGGGTAGAGGTTTTGTTTGGTGTCGGGTAGAGTATGGGTGTAGCGGTTGTGTGTGGTGTTTGTTTGGACGTGGATTTTCTTTGGTTGAAAAGAGTTTTCTAGAGAGTTTTGGCAGGTTTTTTGCTCTTTGGACGTGGGGTAATCTTGATGTATTGGTGCTTGAATGGGTATGGTGTGGTGTAAGGTTTTTTTTGCACAAGAATGGCAAGAGGTGAGCTTCTTATTTATAGTTGCTGAAATACAGCGTTCGCGTCGCGACCATGGGGTCCGTCGCGTCGCGAAGGTACGTGTGTCGTGTTGCTTTTGGTCGGCCACTGGTTAGTGCGTTGTGTTGGTAGCCTCGCGATTGAAAAGTTGGTGGTGTCGCGTTGAAGGCTTCGCGTCGCGACCAAGACCTTCGTCGCGTCGCGATTGCTGTAGCATTCTGGACTTTTATGTGTTGCTCTTCTTCACGTCGCGACCATGGCTTCTGTCGCGTCGTGATTGCTGTAGCTGGGTGATAATTTTTGCTCTTTGGTACATAGCGTCACTTCCTCAGGTTTGGTTGTTTTCTCAAAGTTTCTTGGGTCTTGATTCTTTCTTGTTTTTGATCTCGAGTCCATGCAACCTGAAACAAACTGATAATATTTGTCAGATAAAATAAAACAGTTCATCTTATTTCAGTGATGGTCACATACAAAAATATTATTTTCAACAATTTACCCCTATGTGATCATTACTGAAATAAGAACAGATTAAAAGGTAAGGTTGAAAATTCTTGAAATTTGGATAAAACATTTATAAAACCATATCACTTGTTTTGAAAAAGTGTGACTAGATTTTACTTATGTTTTGAAAAATGTTTGTCAAGAATATTTGTTTCTGAATCAAGGTTTCATGTTCAATAATCAAAGGGTTTTTGTATATGTACTTTCATAATATTCCTTAAGATTTTATAACATTTATAAAGACGACAAGTGATCTTAATAGGTCGATTCAGATGAACTCTCATAGGTATAGCTCACACTTGACTGAGGTGTTTTGGTTGTTCTGGGTGCAGAACTGGTGTATAATCACTAAAGATGAGTGATATCTCTCAGTTTGAAGGTGTTGACTTATGCTTAATATGGATTTATACCTATATACTTTAGTCACTTGGTCTTCATATTAGATAATCAATCACATAAGACTGGTTTCGGCATTACTCAGAGGGTTTCTTCATTCATGCCATTGATGTTCACTCTCTCTCCGTCGGGAAATACATGTAGAGGGGTTTAGAAATATTCATAGTGCAGTTTGCAACTAAGAATATTCAATTATGAAGGCTACAATATCCCGGTAAGTCTTCGATTTTGACAGATAAAGCTTTTGAGAATTCGTTGTTTGAGAGATGTCTGTCTTTATGGATTGTTGTAATAACTCTTCTTTTGCTTTGGTGAAGTGTTCATCTTTTGTTTTATCTTTTCTTGATTTTCGCGAAGTGTTCATCTTTGTTTGAGAGATGTCTGTCTTTATGGATTGTTGTAATAACTCTTCTTTTGCTTTGGTGAAGTGTTCATCTTTGATGAATCTTTTCTTTGAAGTGGTTTGATTTGAGGATAGGGATAGGTGCTATAATAGACAGTTTGTCTAATATATAAAGAAATGATTGTATCGTCCCTGGTCATTTTGATATCTAAGCAAAAATGAGACTAGCATCACGGTATAAGAGTATAAATCCTATAAGTCATAATGAAAACAGCTTTGCTCACAGAAATGAATTCCACTTAGCAGTTAAAGATGATGCACAATTTCTCACATGGGTTTGGTTTTCATCTGAATCTCCTGATCTTATGTCCCTTAATAGATAAATTCGTTATAATTGAAATAAATTCAAAGGGAATAGGAGAATGTTCATAACGAAAATTTTGAGATTTGAACCTTCACTTTAATTTAAGAATCAATATGACTGAGAACATTCATCGAGCATAAGTATCTGAAAATTTAGTCAAGAAGATGTTAATCACATGGTTTTATAAGGAAGATAAAACTTTATTCTAATTTTTTTGTGATTTTTTATTATGTGGATGTTTTTTTTTTAAATATTGGTTATTTGAATGTTTTTGGAAAATTTTGGTTATTTGAATGTTTTTGGAAAATTTTGGTTATTTGACTGAAAGTAAACACTCTTTTGTACAAACAAAAAGTAAGAGATTAGGGATGGATGTTATCTGGATTCAACATTCCTAGACGGCCTAGGAAGTATTGAAACTTGGTTTCGTCTAGAGCCTTAGTAAAGACATCGGCAATTTGATCTTCGGTGTTGATGAAGTGCAATTCGATATGACCCTTTTGAATGTTGTCTTTGAGGAAATGATATCGAATTTCGATGTGCTTTGTCATGGAATTGTGTACGGGATTGTGAGAAATGGCAATAGCGCTGGTTGAGTCACAAAATATGGGAATTTGTGAGACTTTGTAGCCATAGTCACGTAATTGAGTCTACATCCACATGACTTGTGAACAGCAGCTTGCGGCAGCTACATATTCAGCTTCTGCGGTTGAAGTGGACACGCATGATTGTTTCTTTGAAGTCCAACTTATCAGTCTGCCTCCTAGAAATTGGCAAGAACCAGATGTGCTTTTCCTGTCTAGTCTGCATCCTCCATAGTCGGAGTCGGTGAAGGCGTTAAGCTGAAAATCAGAGTTAGCTGGATACCAAAGGCCAAGAGATGGAGTTCCTTTAAGATATTTGAAAATTCTTTTCACAGCTATAGCATGAGATTCCATGGGATTGGCTTGGTATCTGGCACAGACACATGTAGAAAACATGATGTCGGGTCTGCTGGCTGTGAGGTATAGGAGTGATCCTATCATTCCTCGATATTTCTTTTGATCAACAGGCTTGCCATTTAAGTCTGCATCTAATTTGTAACCAAGGGCCATTGGGGTTTTTGCTGTATTGGATTTGTCAAGAGAAAAACGAGTTAGAAGATTTTTGACATAATTTTCTTGATTGATGAAAATTCCATCTGATGATTGTTTGACTTGAAGTCCAAGAAAAGTAGTCATTTCTCCTATCATGCTCATCTCAAATTTGCTCTTCATTAAATCTGCAAACTTGATACTCAAAGATTCATCAGTAGAACCGAAAATAATGTCATCGACATATATTTGAACGATTAACAGATGTTTATTAAAGATTTTACGAAAGAGAGTTTGATCAATTGAACCTCTTTTGAATCCTGATTCTTCTAGAAATGTTGACAATGTTGAATACCAGGCTCGAGGTGCTTGTTTTAAGCCATAAACTGCTTTTTGTAACTTAAAACTGTGATTTGGGAACTGTGGATCTTCAAAACCTGGAGGTTGTTGAATATACACATCACGATCAATCTCTCCATGTAAAAATGCACATTTTACATCCATTTGGTATACTTTGAAGTTCTTGTGTGCTGCATATGCTAGAAAGATACGAATGGCTTCGAGTCTTGCAACTGGAGCATAAGTTTCATCGTAGTCGATTCCTTCTTGTTGTGAGTAACCCTTGACGACAAGTCTTGCTTTGTTTCGACAAACTATGCCTTGATCATCAGTTTTGTTTCTGAAAACCCATCTTGAACCTACAACAGTAACATCGGGAGGAGTAGGAACAAGATCCCATACTTGGTTTCTTTCGAATTCAGCTAGTTCTTCTTGCATGGCTTTGACCCAGTCTGGATCTTTGAGAGCTGAATGGATGGTTTTGGGTTCAGTCATGGATAAGAATGCTCCGTATAAACATTCATTTGAGGTAGCGGCTCTTGTTTGAATACCAGAATTGGGATCTCCTATGATTTGTTCAGCAGGATGATTCCTGGTCCATTTGTTTAGGCGAGTTTTTTCAGGTATTTCGATTGGTGTTTCTATGTCCCATTGTTCTTCTTGGTCAGGTGATTCTGTTGGGAATAGATTTTGGTTGTTGTCAGATATGTCCTTTTGGATTATAGGGTGAGAATGAGGTAATGAAGGTTCCCCCATAAATGATGCACTGGGATCATTTTGAACTGGTGGATTGGGAGTGTTCAAAGAGGGATTTAGAGTTGGTAATTCCCCCTCAACTTGATATGCATTTTCTTGGTTTGATTGTGAAGTTTCTGCATCGGAGTTTCCTGTAGGAAGATTAGTAGATGTTAGAAATTCAGAATTATAAGCGGTTTTGGGTTGTTCAAAAAGTAAATCAAGATCAATTTCTATGTCCGTAGAAGGCATTTGTTGAATTGGATTTTGAAAAATATTATCAATCATTTTAGAACCAAAATGTTTACGATCCAATTTCCTGACATAAAATTCATCGAAATGAACATCATTACTTTCTTCAATTACTCTAGTACGTTTGTTCAGTACTCGATAAGCAGCTCAGGTAAAAGAGTAACCAAGGAAAATTCCTTCGTCTGATCTTGATTCAAATTTTGAAAGGTGATCTTTGTTATTCTTTATGAAGCATCGACAACCAAAAATATGAAAGAATTTGATGTTTGGTTTTCGGTTGTTAATGACTTCATATGGTGTTTTATGAAGATGTTTATGGATTAAAGAACGATTTTGAGTGTAGCAAGCTGTGGCTATTGCTTCTGCCCAGAAGTATTGTGGCAGATCAGCAAAGATGAGCATTGATCTTGCAGCTTCGCACAGAGTTCGGTTCCTTCTTTCAACAACGCCGTTTTGTTGAGGAGTGTAAGGGGCTGAGAAGTTTTGTTCGATGCCTTTGTTTTTGAGAAATGAGTCTAGAGTTATGTTTTTGAACTCTAAACCATTATCACTTCTGATTCTTCGAACTGGTCGTTTGAGCTTTAATTCAAGCTGTTTGATGAAGTTGATCATTTCTTCAGGTGCTTCTGACTTTAGCCTTAAAAAGAAAAACCAAGTGAAGCGTGAATATCCATCAATAATAACAAGAATGTATTTCTTCCCTTTTATGCTTTGGGTTTTTGCAGGGCCACAAATATCAATGTGCAGTAATTCTAGTGGTTCGGATACACTAGATTCAGGAATGCTTTTATGAGAGGATTTGGACAGTTTTCCTCCTTCACAAGCTGCACAAAGAGTTTCATTATCAAGTTTTAGAAGTAGAAGTCCGCGAACAAGATCATTTGCAATCAACTTGTTGATGTAGCCGAAATTGAGATGGGAAAGACGACGATGCCACAACCAACTAATATCAGCCGAAGCTTTGGATAAGAGACAGATGTCTGGTTTTCCATAGATAAGGTCCATATCTAGTGGATACATGTTTCCTAGACGATCAGAATTAACTAGAATGGCTTTGGTCTTGGCGTCCATGATTATGCTTCGTTGTTTGGTGAAAAGAACTTCATGATTGTTGTCACAGAGTTGTGATACGCTGATTAGGTTGTGTTTCAGGCCGTCAACGTAGGCTACTTTCTTGATGGTGAAGTGACCATTTGTTATGTTTCCATAACCTTTGATTCTTGCAGTCATGTTATTTCCCAAAGTAACATCTTGTTTGGATTCTGTGGGTTTGAAGTCTCGTAGAAAGCTTTGGTTTCCTGTCATATGCTTGGAGCAGCCACTATCGATATACCATGTGCCATCCTTGGGCTCTCCAGCACAAAGTGCCTGCAATTAGACAGAAAGTTTAGGTACCCAAACCATGGTGGGTCCTGATTTGTTAATGGTTTTTGATAATTTGGAATCATTGTAATATTTGTTGATTGGACGGAATGGTTGAGGTTTAAGTTGATTTATTAGATTTTCCCAAAGTGAGATTTGTTTTTGAAAACCTGTCATTTGAAACGATTTCTGATTTTGTGAAAAGTATCCTATATGTGAAGTTCTGTTTGATAACCTTTCTTTGTATCTGGGATTTTGATGATTTTGAAAAACATTATGATGATGAAATGGAATTTGGTGAAATGATGGTTTCTGAAAGTTCCTTGAGAGATTGAAGTTTATCTCTTTAAAGCGATTTTGAATTGGTTTTTGAAAAGGTTTTTGTTTTGGATTAACGGTTTGTTTTTGTGGCACAGAGACTGGTTTCAAAGGTTTCTCTTGGGTTTCTTTGAAAACCTTGGGCTTGTTTTGTTCTTTTGGTTTAAAGACAGCTTGAATGGGTTGTTTATTTGTCTGTTGTTTCTTTGAATACTTTTGTCCCAGATTGTTCTTTCCAATAAAGGTTGAGTTTAAAGAGGGAAAGACAGTTGGAGCAGAAGTACTACCATTTTGATGATCAGAATTTTCTCCATTTAAGAAATTTTCAAGTTTGATTGTGCCATCATTCCTTGTTAGTTTAGTAGATCTCAATTGATGAGTTACTGAACTAGCAGAGTCTGATTCAGATTTTACAACTCTTTTGAATGACTTGTTGAAAAAAGTATCATCTGGGCTGCAGTTGATAACTGTTTCATCATCTGAATCGTCCTCATTAGCAGACAAGAAAAAATCTGGTAGAGGCGATTTAGAATTTTCACAAATTGTCCCATTTTTCTTTTCAGTCTTTTCATTTTCAAAGGATTCTCTTCTAATTCCTGGTTTATAGTTCGTATCAATTTTGCCAGTTCCTAAGTTGTTTGCTTTAGTGAAAACATCATCACTCAATTTTCTGGCAATATTGATAGATTCCAGTTTTCCTTGAAATCTTTGATTTTCGGATTCAAGAAATTTGATTTGTTTTGAAGACTCATCTAGTTTTAGAATTAAACTAGTGTTTGTGTCAGTTAAATCTTGAATTTTTTGTTTTAATTGAAGGACTTCCTTTTCTAAGGTATCTTTTATTTCAGATGAAATAACAGATTGATTTTTTATTTCTAAGTCCCTTTTTTGTTTTAGAGCTTCATTTAATTGTTCTAGGACGTGATTATTTTCTTCAGATTTTCGTTCAATGTCTCTTTCAAGTTTGTCTCTAGTCCTTGTAGATTCTCCAAATCTGAGTTGCAAGGTTTGTAATTCAGATTTGTAGATATCAGATTTGACTATTGTGTCATGATACAGCCTGAGATCAGCTTTTAGACTGTTCTCAATCTTAGTCATGTGGGACTCAAATGGTGTTCTTGAAAGACCGAGATCTGAGATCATAGACCATACCTGATCGATGACATATGGAGCTCTTGTGGTTGGTTCATTGTCAGCCATGAAGCAGAAGTTTGACTGAGCTGGTTCAGTATCTGTTTCATCATCAGAAGTTGGCCAGTGTTCCACGCTAGGTTCGTAGAATGCCATCAAAGCCTTTTGCTTTGCTTTCTTTTCTTGTTTCTTCAGCTCTTCGGCTTTTTGAGCATAGTAAGCTGAGTCTTTGACCTTGATTTTGGCTCGACAATCTCGTGCATAATGATTTAGTCCTTTGCATTTGTGACAAATGATTATGTCATCATCATCATCGTTATTGTCAGTCTTTTGGCTCTTAACAGGTGGTCTTTCAGATGTTTGAGTTTATTTCTGTTGAGATAGTTTTGAATAATTTTGCTGAGATCCGGAACTTTGGTTATTATAAGAGTTGTGATTATTTTGAAATCCACGATTCTGAAAGTTTTGTCCAAAAGTGGATCTTTGTTGAAAATTTGGTCTATCATGTGGCAAAAATCTTTCGAGATTAGTGTTTGCTACCAAAGCACACAATTGTTGGTAGTCAGCTTCATTATTTGGATCAGACAAGTCACAAGAATTACTTAAAAAAGCTTGGTTTTGATTTAAATCAATTTGACTTTGATCAGGAAAATGTGTTTGGTTTTGAGAGGATGTTGACAAAAGAGCAAGTGGTCCTCCAAAAGAAGTAGACGTTGGTGGGTCAATCGAGGATTCATACGATTGTAATTCTCCGTACAGATTGTACAAAGATTCAGTATGAATTGCTGGATTTCCCTGAATGATTAGTTTTACCATTTTCCAGCTTTCATAAAGGTTGTTTAAAAATTTGAGGTTTATCTCATGCTGTGACTTTTTGATGCCCAAATTATTTTCATTTTGATGGTAATGAGATTGAACCTGTCATGAGCATCATGGATGGTCTCATGTGAAAACATTTTGAAGTTGTCAAATTCGTTTAAAACAGATGTTTTCTTGTTTCCAATGATTCTCTCATTTCCTTCAAAACGATTTTTCAAAGTTTTCCAAATTTGGTTTGCAGTTAAAAGGATTATATCATTCATTTGGCTTAGAATACTGTGGGGTATTCCAGACACAAGTTCCTTTTTGGCTTGAAGTTCAAGTTTCTTCCTTTCATTCAGTATATCCAAGTTACTCGTAAGAGAGGTCATGTTATCTGGTAGAGATCCGTCTACACATTTCCACACATCTTCACTTATAGAGTTGAGATGAAGATTCATACGACCTACCCATGATTTATATTCTTCGGGAATAAGAATGGGTGCTCGAGTACCTGAACCTATACTGTTAGCAATAGATACAGAATTTATGTTTGAGTAGTTTGCGGAAGACATTTTCTGTTTTAATTTTTTTTTTTTGTTAACGAAAATGTGATGTTAAAATGAAATTTTTAAAGAAAACTTATTGGTGGTTTATAAAAACGCTACACAAAAGTTTTCGACAAAAATTTTCAAAATAAATCACACAAATAATTTTTAAATGTTTTTTTTTTTTTGAACAAGTGATATTAAGATGAAATTTTTAAAGGAAACTTATTGGTGGTTTTTGGTGTTTGGTGAAATGGGTTTTTGGTGTCGGTTTAATTCAGATGCACGTGGTTTTTGTGGTTTAGTTTTCGTGGTGTATGTATTTGGTAGAGGGTGTGTAGGATTTGTAGTTTGGTATTCGGGTTGAGGTTGTTTAGAGGTTTGAAGTTTGGTGTCGGGTAGAGGTTTTGTTTTTGGTGTAGGGTAGAGGTTTTGTTTGGTGTCGGGTAGAGGTTTTGTATGGTGTTGGGTAGAGGTTTTGTTTGGTGTCGGGTAGAGTATGAGTGTAGCGGTTTTGTGTGGTGTTTGTTTGGACGTAGATTTTCTTTGGTTGAAAAGAGTTTTCTAGAGAGTTTTGGCAGGTTTTTTGCTCTTTGGACGTGGGGTAATCTTGATGTATTGGTGCTTGAATGGGTATGGTGTGGTGTAAGGTTTTTTTTGCACAAGAATGGCAAGAGGTGATCTTCTTATTTATAGTTGCTGAAATACAGCGTTCGCGTCGCGACCATGGGGTCAGTCGCGTCGCGAAGGTGCGTGTGTCGTGTTGCTTTTGGTCGGCCACTGGTTAGTGCGTTGTGTTGGTAGCCTCGCGATTGAAAAGTTGGTGGTGTCGCGTTGAAGGCTTCGCGTCGCGACCAAGACCTTCGTCGCGTCGCGATTGCTGTAGCATTCTGGACTTTTATGTGTTGCTCTTCTTCACGTCGCGACCATGGCTTCTGTCGCATCGTGATTGCTGTAGATGGGTGATAATTTTTGCTCTTTGGTACATAGCGTCACTTCCTCAGGTTTGGTTGTTTTCTCAAAGTTTATTGGGTCTTGATTCTTTCTTGTTTTTGATCTCGAGTCCATGCAACCTGAAACAAACTGATAATATTTGTCAGATAAAATAAAACAGTTCATCTTATTTCAGTGATGGTCACATACAAAAATATTATTTTCAACACATTGAAAAACTCTTATTCGGAAAAACTTCAAATTTATGCAATCCATTTTAAAAATCATTTGCGTATCATTGTAAAATTCATATAGATTCTTGGGTCACCTTGTCTATTTGCATTGTCCCTTGATGGCCAATGTGTTTTATGTTTGCTAATACGATTGTTAATGATAATCGTTGACCAACTTTGTTTTAGTGGTTTTTGGTGGGCTTGTAAAACAATATTATGATTATGATTATTTGGTTTTATACATATGTAACTTTTGGTACTGATAGTTTTCGATGAACAAACATTCACATATTTGTTGTGTTAGATGTTATGAGTTGCAATGAACCGAATATTAGTATGCCTTTGCATACCGAAATTCAGACATGAATTTCGGTCTCTCTTCATAAATGTAAAGTATAGAAGATCAGCATTCCAAATGAAAACTTGCTATTGAAGACACCGAAATTCACACATGAATTTCGATCATAAAAGATTCTCGGATTAAACCAAACACTGAAAGCCATCAGAAGATCAAGACCTTGAGCAACTCACCTGTGCAACATCCCCATACCGAAATTCACTGATGAATTTAGGATCAACTTAGAAGTTTATATCCATTGAAGAGAAATACAAAGATTAAGATAAAGACAAAAGATAAGCATATCATATTATAGAGTACACTTAGGCTAGTCATTTATGTTCCGTAAAGTCAATATGGCGCTTGTACTATTTCGTTAGCGAACTTTCAATCATAGGCCATCCTAGTCTGACTTTTTACTTTTACCCATAGAACAATCTGAATTGGACTAGTCTGTATTCTCTTCAGTCCATGGTCTTTATCTGGTGGGATCTTTTCTTGCACTATAAAAGGAGAGTTCCACCACACTTTATCTTCATGGTTTGGAGAAACTCATCTGTAACACTTCTTATATGATATAAAAATCTTCATTCCATCAAACACTTTGTTCTTCATGTTCATATTATTGTTCTTACTTAAGTGTTATTAATTCCTGCATTTGATCTTAAGTCGTTTACATTTCCGCAAAATTACTTGTTTGTATTTAAATATTGTTGAGCTTAATCGATCTTTCAAAGTGAATCTTAAATATTTCTAACTTTGTATTTCCAACAATTGGTATCAGAGTCTGTGCAGCTGGTTATAAATATAAGGTTCTTCCTGCATTCCTTACTTAAGCCTTGGCTTTTGTAATTGCTGTTGAACCCTCTATAAATTTGTTGTATGCTGCAGTGCTCACTTTTCTAAAATCAAAATTTTCAAACAAGTTTCTTAAAAGACTTGGACAACATGCAGATGAATTATTCGCTTAACGTTGCCAACAGTGTTGGAAGTTCCACAAGAGCTCCCATACTGATACCAAGCAAAATAATGGTTGGGCAACAAGAATCCAAAATTATTTGAGGTATCAGGGAAAAGATGTGTGGAGGTCAGTCAAAGAAGGATGTCATGTCCCTATCTTAACCCAAAGAAATGACACCGCTGAAGGTGCTCTTGGTGGAGTACCTTAAGGTCGACTGACTCCTCTTGACATCGAGAAAATGGACAACGATCAGATCGCCTTTACCGAGGAGGGTAGGGACAAGAAACTAACGACGAGTCTCAATGATTACAAAAAAGTTTTGGCACTTCCTGGAGAATGTCTTAGCGACTCCTTAACTCATTTTTCACTTATCATTACACGTCTCCTAGGAGCAGGAGCTGTAAGATCCAACCAAGAAATCTATCTAAGATTTCTAGAAGTGTTGGGAAATGAGTGGATGATAGTAAAAATGATACTACAAGACTCAGGAAAGCTCAAAACGTTTAACATGTAACGTTTGTTCAATAATTTGCTCAGACAGAGGAAACTGTAAAGTCTAATCAAACTCATATAGGTGGACCTCTGGCTTTGGCAGCTGAACGCAAGCTTCTAATGTCGGATAATTCTCCACAACAGCTAGTACAATCAACAATGTACCAAGAAGCTGCTGTCAACCCGACTTACATTCCTACCAACCAGAGTACCGCTCCTCAAGAGATAAGCCAACACACCTATCAACCACTTGTTCAGCATATCACTTATCCAAGCTACCATCAACCTTCACAAAGGCCTGTTCAAGTTCCTCAACCGACTTATCAGTCTAATAACCCACCTACCTTTGCCCTACTTTCTCCTTCTCAATCCTATTATTCTGAAAATGAGGATGAAGAAGAAGCAACATATCAACCGAGATCGCACTGGTTATCCAAAAGTTCAACTGGATTCCTGCGTTTAGTCCTAAAACGAATTTCAGACCAAATCATCACAGACCAAGCTACCGATCCAAAAATTACAATTAACCCAGAAGCCAGAATAAGCCTCCTCACAAAACCATTACCATCCTGCTATCAAAAATCATCAAGCCGAAAAACCTAAAACCATGGTTGAACCTGCTGCAAACCATACCAAGTCTAGGGCCCAAGAGAAAAATCAAACTGATGTGATAAAATGTCATAACTGCAGAGGATTATGGCATTACGCAGCGGATTGTAGGGATCCACGAAATTTCGGTAGAGAGAAGGACGAGGAGAAAATGAAAGCCTTTGTTGGAACGACCAAAAGTATTGATGTCTGGGCATTTGGAGACGAGGAAGAAATGTATGAAAACAAAAGAAAGAGAGGAAAATCTGCTGAGTGCATGATAATTCAAGAGTCCTCCAACATCTCTATTACCGATGTGGGAAAAACGGTCAAGCTGCACGGGATGGAAGCTACATCTGTGATGCATGCATGGATGATTCGAGCTCTTCAAATGATGATGATTTGTTGCTGATTTGGAAGATGGGTGACGTGACTGGTGACATGGCCAAATTTGTGTGTATGGTGACATGGAAGCAGAATTGATGGTCCATGGAGCTGTTATGAAGCATTTATATTCATTGACTAAGTCAATTTATGACATTAGTGTAACGTTTTTTTTTTTTGCTGTTTTATTTCTCTTTATTGCTGTTTTATGGCATTAGTGTAACAGTCATTTAGATGTTATGGCCTTATAAAACGTTTTTTTGTAATGGAATCAATCATATGATTGAAGTTTTATTGTAAGAACACTTTGTTCATTTGCTGAATTTTCGTGCATGATTCAAACCTTGTCAATTTTAGGACGTGATTCTAATATTGATACAAACTCAAATCAATAGGTCTTGGTTTGTTTTCACCGATTATTAGGTTATAGGTCTAGCCTGATTTTCACACTATCCATTGTTACTTGTTTCTTCGTTTATTCTCTTGCAAAAACACCAAAAACAATTCCATTTCTGACCAATTGTTACTAAATCACTAAATACTCAAAACAAAACTCTCCATACTCGTATCATTTGTGGTATTAGATCATGGTTCAGATGGATTAGGAAGACCCTAATTTCCTTCATAAACTCCATGAAGCATTGAGAAACTTACCAGAAGGTGCAAATCGAAGGCAGCACAGACGTGAATTGCAAGGTGTGGATGAATTCAAAGTGATGGAATTACCTGAATTTTGTGGTGGAACTGATCCGGAAAGATATTTGGATTGGGAAAGGAAGATTGCACGTATGTTTGAGTTCAAAGAAGTGGAAGATGACAAGCGGTGCAAGTATGCAATTCTGAAATTAAGTGGAGGAGCTTCACTTTGGTTTGAAGGGCTGAAAGCCAAGAGAACCCGTGAAGGAAAAAACAAAATCACTTCTTGGGAGTCTTTGAAACGAAAACTCTGAAAGAGGTATGTGCCAACAAACTATAAGATCACCACGTACAGGAAGATTGTTGATTTGAAGCAAGGGAAGATGAGTGTGGGGGAGTACATTGATGAATTTGAGAACTTGTCATTGATGGGTGATATTGAGGAGATAGAAGAGAAAAAGATGGCACGTTTTCTACGTGGTCTGAATTATAATGTTGCAAACACGGTAGAACTCTACCCCTATGCTGATTTTGAGACACTTTGTAGTCTTTGTCTGAAATTGGAAGCCCAAGTGAAGACAAAGTATGGAGGAGGTTCAAGCTCTAACTTGGAATCTGCCAAGTCCAAATCTTGGTCCAAACCTGAATCTAGCATGAAGTCAGCTGCAACATCTAGTCCAATTAGTGCTAGTAGTTCCACAGCAGCTCCAAAATTAAATAGTGCAAACAAGGAGACCAGTTTTTCCAAGGTTTGTTGTTTCAGATGTCAAGGGTTTGGGCATTATCAAAATGCTTGTCCAAACATAAGGGTGGTGACATTAAGGGAGGCTATTGAGATCCGTGATGAATTGCTTGATGAAGAAGAGAGGTTGGGTGGTACTTTCCAAGATGAGCAAGAATCTGATGAAGAATAGGAAGAGAAGTATGAGGCACCCGTGTATGATACAACCTTGGTACTTAGAACTCTTCAAACTAATGTTATACAATCTGAAGTTGATCAAGTGAGCAATTGTTTCACACCAAATGTTTGGTTAGAACAAATGGTGTAGTTTGATAATTGATGGTGGAAGTTGTACTAATGTAGCTTCTAGTTGATTACTACAACCCATCCTAGACCCTATGCACTTCATGGGTTGGATGTTGGAAACAAGGTGAAAGTGACAAAACATGTTAGAGTTGGTTTAGCCATGGGATCTTATGAAGATGAAGTTTTGTGTGATGTTATTCCCATGGATGCTTGTTATGTGTTGTTGGGACGTCCTTGGCAGTTTGATAGGGATGTGATGCATAGAGGAAGAAGCAATGAATATGAGTTGAGGCACAATGGTAAAAATAATTGTGTTAAAACCCATGTTTTCTACACAAGTGAGATCAATGAGTATAAAACAAGTCAAGAAGCCAAATCTCACCATGTTGGGTAGTGAAAGGGAGGTGGAGCAGATTCTTGACCAAGGGGATGTGGTTTACATGCTTGTGGCTAAAGAAGATCCAAAGGTAGGGCAGATTGTGCAAGAAAAAGGCCTAATTGCTGATTTGCTCATGGAGTATGAAGATGTGTTCCCAACTGAATTACCACCAGGTTTGCCTCCAATTCATGGTATTGAACATCCAATAGACCTTATTCCAGGTGCATCTTTGCCTAATAAAGCTGCTTATCGTTGCAATCTGGAGGAAACAAAGGAATTGCAAAAACAGATTGGTGAACTCATGAAAATGGGTTATGTGCATGAAAGCTTAAGTCCTTGTGATATTCCTGTTTTGTTAGTGCCAAAAAAAAGATGGTTCTTAGAGGATGTGTGTGGATAGTAGAGCCATGAAAATATAACTATCAAGTATAGATTTCCCATTCCTAGACTTGATGATATGTGAGATGAATTGCATGGATCTGTTGTGTTCTCAAAAATTGATTTGAGAAGTGGTTATCACCAAATTAGGATGTGTGAAGGTGATGAGTGGAAAACAACCTTTAAAACCAAACATGGTTTGTATGAATAGACCGTGATGCCATTTGGCCTTACAAATGCACCTAGCACTTTCATGAGACTAATGAATGAAGTGTTCAAATCTTTTTTGGGCAGGTTTGTGGTAGTATACCTTGATGACATCTTGGTGTATAGCAAAAGCAAAGAGGATCGTTTTTCGCATCTAAAACAACTGTTTGAAACCCTTAGAACTCAAAAACTATATGGGAAGCAAGAAAAGTGTGCATTTTATGGTGGAAAAGGTGATATTTTTGGGTTTTGTTGTTTCTAAAGATGGTGTCTCCATGGATTAATCCAAAATTGATGCAATTAAATCTTGACATATTCCTAGCAACATTTCTGAAGTTAGATCATTTCATGGGCTTGCTTCATTTTATAGGAGGTTCATACGTGATTTTAGTGTCATTACAAGCCCTATTACAAGCTATTTGAAGAAGGGAACTTTTGCATGGGGAAAAGATGCCCAAAAGGCATTTGAGAAGATTAAGGAGTTGTTGTGTGCTGTCTTAGCACTTCTAGATTTCTCTCAACCATTCGAAGTTGAGTGTGATGCAAGTGGGGTTGGTATTGGTGCTATTTTGATTCAAGCTAAGCGTCCTATAGCTTATTTTTCTGAAAAATTAGGAGGTGCAAGGCTGAATTATTGTACTTATGATAAGGAATTTTATGCAATTATGCGTCCATTGGATCATTGGAGTCATTATTTTCGTGCAAATCATTTCATTTTGCATTCAGATCATGAATCCTTAAAATACATTAATGGGCAGGAAAAGTTGAGCACAAGACATGAAAAGTGGGTGGAATTCTTGTAATCCTTCCATTTTTCTTCCAAGTACAAGGATGGGAAAAGTAATGTGGTGGTTGATGCTTTATCAAGAGGTTATACTTTGTTGGCAACTTTGGATGTTCATTTGTTGGGGTTTGAAACCTTGAAGAATTACTATGAATCTGATGTGGACTTTGGAGATTTGTTTTTAAAATGTGCAGGCGGTCCCAATGGTGAATTCATGGTGCAAGATGACTTTTTATTCAAAGGCAATCACCTTTGTGTTCAACAACATGCAATTCGTGAATTACTAGTTCATGAGGCTCATTGTGGAGGCTTGGCTGGTCATTTTGGTGTGACCAAAACTTTAGAAGTGTTAAAGGAGCATTTCTTTTGGCCTAAGATGTTGGGGGTGTAACCAATATTGTGGGCAAGTGTGTGACATGTCATATGGCTAAGAGTTCTTCCAAGCCTGGTTTGTATACTCCTTTACCCGTGCCTGTTCGTCCATGGGAAGATGTGTCTATGGACTTCATAGTTGCTTTGCCTCGTACTCAAAGGGATAAAGATGCTATCATGGTGGTGGTAGACAGGTTCTCCAAGATGGCTTATTTTGCTGCATGCCACAAGACAGATGATGCTAGCAATGTGGCTGATTTGTACTACAAAGAAATTGTTCATTTGCATGGCATACGAAAGACCATTGTTTCTGATCGGGATTCCAAGTTCTTGAGCTATTTTTGGAATACATTATGGAGACAAGTAGGTACCAAGTTGCTGTTTAGCACATCACATCATCCTCAAACGGATGGTCAAACTGAAGTTACAAACAGGACTTTGGGTACATTATTGAGGGGGTTGGTGAGTAAGACACAAAAGGATTGGGATGTCAAACTTGCACATGCGGAATTTGCTTATAATCGTTCTCCTACTCATGCAACTGGTCATTCTCCTTTTGAAATTGTTTATGGGGTGAATCCTTACACGCCTTTGGACCTGATTCTATTGCCAAAGGAGGAGTTGGTTCATAAAGATGCCAATGATAAGCTCAAGTCCATGATTAAGTTGCATCAGCAAGGTCGTGACAAGATTGAAGCCGTCTATGCAGCTTACAAGCAAAAGTTCTACAAGAATATGAAGACAAGGGTGTTTGATGAAGGTGATCTGGTTTGGGTACACTTGAGGATTCCTAGCAAGAGAAAGAACAAGTTGATGCCAAGAGCAGAAGGTCCTTACAAGATCATTGCACGTGTGAATGAGAATGCATACAAGGTGGAGTTACTAGGAGATTATGGAGTACATGCTACTTTTAACGTGGGAGATCTTTCACCTTACCTTGATGATGATGGCCTCGTTGAATTGAGGTCAATTCCTTTCAAAAGGGGAGGGGATGATGCATGCATGGATGATTCGAGCTCTTCAAATGATAATGATTTGTTGTTGATTTGGAATATGGGTGACGTGGCTGGTGGCATGGCCAAATTTGTGTGTATGGTGACATGGCAGTAGAATTGATGGTGCATGGAGCTGTTATGAAGTATTTATTTTCATTGAATAAGTCAATTTATGACATTAGTGTAACGGTTTTCTTTATTGCTGTTTTATTGCTCTTTATTGCTGTTTTATGGCATTAGTGTAACGGTCATTTAGATGTTATGGCCTTATAAAACGTTTTTTTTTTTGTAATGGAATCAATCATATTATTGAAGTTTTAATCCAAGAACACTTTGTTCATTTTTTGAATTGTCGTGCATGATTCAAACCTTGTCAATTTTAGGACGTGATTCTAATATTGATACGAACTCAAATCAATAGGTCTTGGTTTGTTTTCACCGATTATTAGGTTATAGGTCTAGCCTAATTTTGACACTATCCATTGTTACTTGTTTTTTCGTTTATTCTCTTGCAAAAACACCAAAAACAATTCCATTTCTCCCCAATTGTTACTAAATCACTAAACACTCAAAACAAAACTCTCCATACTCGTATCAATTTGGAACCAAGAACTATGCATTTATGGTCAGCAAGAGCGGCAACGGTGTCAGTATAGTCGAACAGGTACGTGATATGTTAAACACAAATAATATTTATTCTTCTAACTTGGAACCTTTTCTAGAAAGAATTGCTAACACTTGTGCAGATGCACTAGTAGCTTACCGGAGAGTGTTGGATGAAAGAGACGATGGAGATGATGAGCTTGTCAAATTAAAAAGTCGTTTAGAGGATAGGAAATTGAAGTGTGACAAATTAGAAGAGGATTTAAAAATAGAAAAAACGTCAAGGATTATGACTGAAAATTCTAATAAAATTTTGTCATCACAACGACATCTAGCCCGAAGTGATAATGTACGTTTGAATGAACTTATTGAACGGTTGTATAAAGCAACCGAATTTTTCAAATCTCCTGCTAACTCTATTTCGTCTGAAAACACATTCAATTGAGGATGGGCTCGAATATCGAAAAGCAAAAATTACCCAATACACTCCAAACAAAGTCCATTTTTTAAATATCCTACAAACTTAACTGATAATAAAAACGATTCGGACTTAACCCAAGCCTTGACATAAACTCAATCTAACGATTCAGAGGTTGAAACCTCGGTCTCAAAAGAAGGAGTAAAAATACCCTATTCATATTTCTCCGACACCAACTGTCAAAGTGTTGACACTGTCAAAAACAGTAGGTTGTCAACATCTTCGGTCCCATTTATGCCTAGACATCTGACCTCGGTCACAAATGACATTTTGTCAACCTTCTATCATCAAAACTCCTTTTTCTCAAATTTAAAAGGCAACTGCGTTGCCGAAGAGTTTGAGCCATGTCAAATAAACATGGAGGTCAACTCAAATCAAAACGATGAAAAAGTTAATGAAGAGATTGAAATGGAAAAATGTCTAGAAAATCAAAATATGATTAAATCTGATTTTAAAAAAGATAACGAGTCATCTGACTTAGTAAACAAGTCATATATTGAGGTCTTACAGTAGAATCTTCCAAAACATCCAAAAGAAAAATTTCAACAGACTTGTGCCTCAAACAAAACAATGTCAATCAAAAATGTAACAAAAACTCTGAAAGAAAGCAAAACATTAAATTGTAACCCGTTGAACTTTGCAAGAATATCCTTGAAACCGAACTTTGAAAGAATATCCTCCACATACTTCGCTTGATGAAGCAAGATACCCGTTGAACTTTGTTTGACTTGTAACCCAAGAAACATCGTCATCTCACCCAACGAACTCATCTCAAACCTTTTCTTCATTACCAACTCAAACTCTTGGCACAAGACTTCACTTGTAGAACCAAAAATGATGTCATCCACATAGATCTGGACAACAATTTGATCATCATCTTGGCGCTTGATAAACAATGTCTGATCAATTCTGCCGCGAGTGTAACCGTGCTGTAACAAATGTTCTGTCAAAGTAGCATACCAAGCACGAGGGGCTTGATGAAGACCATAGAGGGCTTTGTCAAGCTTGTAGACGTGATTTGGAAACTTAGAGTTGACAAAACCAGGAGGTTGATCAACATAAATTTCCTCTTTCACCTCACCGTACTGGAAAGCCGTCTTGACGTCCATTTGGTAAACAGTAAAGTTCATGTAAGAAGCATAGGCAAGGAAGATCCGAATCGCTTCGAGTCGCGCCACCGGAGCATAAACTTTCGTGTAATGAAGTCCTTCAATCTGACGAAAACCTCAAACCACCAAGCGTGCCTTGTTGTACACAATTACTCCAGAATCATCTTTCTTGTTGCGAAACACCCATCTTGTGTCTAAAGCCTTTTTACCTTTGGGTAGTTCCACTAGTTGCCAGACGTTCAACTTCTCAAACTGATTTAGCTCTTCATGCATGGCATCCACCCAACTTGGTTCATTGAGTGCCATCTCTACATTCTTCAGCTCAATTTGATAGATAAAGCACGAATAGAGACACTCGTTGACTTGACCACTTTGGCTTCTGGTCAGAACACCATCATCCAGAGGGCCAATAATGTTATCAATGGGGTGGTCCCGTTAAATTCTTGAAGGAACAGCATATTGGAGCGATGCAGTTGAGACCGAAAGATTAGTTATATTCTCAACTCTTATGAGCCTGAAGCACCTCTATCAGAATCTCTGAAGTCATGTAAGGTACTTGCAATGTACTCATCAGGAATTCGTTCAGGAAATAGAGAATCCATGAGAGTAGAGTCAAAGAGATCAGCAGATTCAGGTTGAATAACATCTTCATGAATAGCTGATTGTTCAACAACTGGGGTATCACCAGCAACTTGGGATGAGTCTGCAGCAGCATCTTCAGTTACGGTAGTAGAATTAGGAGATGTACCGTCATTAGGAATAAGATCTTCAAGAATGACTGACCAAGTGATAAGATCAGGAATGAAATCTTCAGCATCCTCTTTGTTAATTCCGCTAGGTCCTGGTTGTGTGCCTGAAACAACATCAGAAAGCACATAGAAAGGTTTAAACAATTCAGCATAATCAATCAACCAATCGGGTCCAACACGAGCATTAGTTGGATTCTCTTCTAGCCAACGCACATCATATGATTCCACAATCTGCTTTGTCGCCTTGTTGTACACCTGATACGCAGTTTTACTTGCATATCCAACGAAGTAGCAATCATCCGCTTTGGAGTTGAACTTCAGAGTAGCTTCAAGATGAAGAAGAGTGCAAGGACAACCGAAGGTACGGAAATGCGAAACACTTGGCTTGCGACCATATAGAATCTCGTAAGGTGTCTTCATTTGTGGTTTGTTGATGATGACCCGATTCTGAACATAACAGGCTGTATTGATTGCTTCAGCCCAAAATATCACCGGCAGTTTAGAATCACATAGCATGGTACGAGCAGCGTCAATAAGAGTTCTGTTTTGGCGCTCAGCAACACCATTCTGTTGCGGTGTTCGAGCAGCACTAAACTGACGCAGGATACCTTTATCTGCACAAAACTTGTTCAAAACCGCATTCTGGAATTCTGTTCCATTGTCGCATCGAAGAGCTTTCAGCTTCTGATTCGTTTGATTTTCAATAAGCTTGATGAACCTAATGACCAGTTCTGCAGTTTCACTTTTGTTCTTTAAGAAGAAAACCCAGGTAAAACGTGAGTTATCATCAATGATAACTAAACAATAAGAACTGCGATTAAGACTGAGAACATTAATCAGGCCAAAGAGATCCATATGAATCAACTAAAGTAACGAATCAATGGAGTTGATTAGTTTGGGCTTGTATGGATTTCGATGATGTTTGCCTTGAGCACAGGCAACACATTTCTCAAATGTGATGAACTCCTTGATTGGAAGTCCTTGAACCATGTTGTTCTTTGCAAGACGATTCAGATTCTTTGGTTATTAGTGTTTCAAGTAAAGAAAGACGTGATTTCCCACCAATAAAGGGAGGAGCATCAGGATGTAGATGGAATTGGGTGTTGGTGTTGAGCTCAAACCAATTTTATAGATCAAAATCATGAAGTTAGTAAAAAAAGGTAAGTCAATTGACATGATTTGACTAGATCACCTGTTTATTTGAGTTTGTTTTTGGATTTTGGTTTTTAATTAAAGTATCAAGTAGGCTTTTGAAAGACCATTTGATTATCTTTTGAAAGATCTTAGCTTCGTTTGAGGGTTCAAGAACTGGGACACAATCCTTAAACCAATAGGTAGGACCAAATGTGGTATCAGAATACAAAACATGTTTGTGTGTCTGTGCATGTATCTGTTGTGACTTTGATCTTTTTTTTAAGTATTACAATAGTTGGAATCCATCATATAGTAGTGATATTTGTGGGCTTGAAAGGCCACATACCAGGAACGAGAAGATCCCATGAAGTGTTGAAGAATCTGTTAGAAGAAATAATATATTGGAAAATTGTCTTAGATAGTTACTTCTCGAATATTATGAGGTGTATTTCTAATTTTTGTAGTTATAAAACTTTTATACCTCTGGGCCATTTAAAATACCTTCGGCTTTTTGGTTATGATATTTTGACAAAAAATAGAAATCAAAACGTACTTTATAATATCAAGATTGAATCACAGGTTTACGATCATCCCATAAAAGATTTTAGCCTACATAACTGTGAAATTATTTATTATGTGTATATATATATATATATATATATATATATATATATATATATATATATATATATATATATATATATATATATATATATATATATATATATATATATATATATATATATAGAATAAGGATCAATTGAGGCAAAAAAAAAGGTTGAGAACTTGAGGCCAAATCTAGACCATCTATTATCTTAGATCTAAGGCTATTATTAAATGAGTATTTTGTAATTATTAAAACATTTAAAATGATTTAATTAAAAGTAAATGTTACATAAGGGTATTAAAGTAATTTAATATTAATCTAATTTTATCAACTCCTTAAATTTTTCTCTCTCTCTACTTAAAATACGTATTCTGATCTCCTCATTCAAAATAAAACATAAACCCTAGATATTTGTTAAAATCGGTGCCGGCCAACTATTTGCTTCTCGTCACTTATTCCACCGCCGAGAGATGGAAGGGTCGATCGATTGGATGCAGGGCATACAAAGGTTAAAGCAAATGTTGCGATGTGATATTGTTAGGTGCTTTGGAATTCCTTGGATCGTTGAAGATGTTCCGGAAGGATTTCCTATGAAAATTTGTTCGGTTGTTCAAAATTGTGGGCCATACCACTTTTTTGGTCACAAGAAACTTCACGCCTGAATATAAAGCCTATATTATGTGTATGATTTTCATTACTTGCTATTTCTATTAATTAATTCAATTTATTCTTTTTACTGAAATTTTTTATCATTTTAGTGTCCAGGAGGGACCAAAACTATGAAGCTACTAGACTTCATTTTGAGAATCTTGTCAAAGAGATGGAAACCCCATCATTATATTAAATTTAATAAAGGTAACGTTTTAATTTCTTATCCGTATAATTTTGGTTATTGATTTCATTTACTGATTTGCGATTATCATACCATTTATATGATTAATTAATTGAATTGTGAATCTATTGATGATTAAATATGTTAAAAACATCTGTTAATTTGGGGGGCTAGAAACCACTGTTAAGTGTTAAGCATAAATAAATAAATTTACAGTGTTAATCATTGGTGATTAACACTGTAAGTGTATGTATTTGTGTGTTAAAAGTTTTTTTATGTGTCAGTCATTGATGATTATAACTATAATCATTGATGATTATAACTAGAATCTTTGATGATTATAAATATAATTGCATAAATAATTAGAACATCGGTTATAATCATTACTGATTATAACTTTGATAAGTTTAATATGATCATTAATCATTTATGTTTAATATTGTTATAATCATTTTTTGATATTCTTGAATTTGATTTTGCAGGTGTGTATCCAAGAACAACAATAATCATGGATGTCTCATCTTTTTTCGTGTATGGTGCAACAAGAAAATTTGAAGCAAACATAACGATGTGTGAATTCATTTATCGTTACAATTATATTTATTAATAAATATAACTTGAAATGTAGAAATTTAGATATAACTTTTTGTTTGTTAATGTTTATTAATTTATAGTTAGAAATGTAGTCATCTATGATTATAATTAAATGTGTTTTTATACATTCATGATTAATAATATTTTGAAATTTTATTTTTACTTTTTAGATATCTGTTTTATAATCATTAATGATTGAAGTCATATAACCCAAATGATATAATGAAAAATATATTTTGACCGAAAAATGATAATTACTATCGATTAATAAAATAAAAAAATAAAAATAAGTAAAAAAATTGACGCTATATAATATGATATTATTAAAAAATAAAAATTAAATTATTAGTTTTTTTTGTAACTAACAATCAGAATCCTAGATTTTAGGAATCAGAATCCTAGATTTTAGCAAACTATAATTTTGATATAAATTAATTGAAATACATAATTACTAATATGCCCTTATAATTTGATTGGTCCAGAACTGGCCTCGCGACCTCAATCTTTTTGTTGGCCTCGATTGATCCTCCCTCTATATATATATATATATATATATATATATATATATATATATATATATATATATATATATATATATATATATATATATATATATATATATATATATATATATATATATATATATATATATATATATATATATATATATATATATATGACAAAACTTCATAAATGGTCCCTGTGGTTTCAAAAGATATCGAGTTTGGTCCCTAACTTTCAAAAACCTCAAGGGTAGTCCCTGTGGTTTGAAAACTTTTGTTAAATCGTCCCTGAGCCATATGAAATGACTAATCTACCCTTTTTAATTTATTTTACATTTACTTATGGCGGTGAGGAACAGCTGTCCTAGCATATTGGGAAAGCAAAGAGTGAGAAATATATAAATAACGTAGGAAAAAAAATAAAAGAAAATTCTTAAAAATGGTATGTGTCCTTTTAACAAACTAAAACCTATACTTTGCTGACTTGGCATTCCCAAGAGCATCACTTGTTCATTTTTGGAGTCCCAGGTGTTAATTCTTTTGCTTGATTTCTAAGAACACCAGCGGTTGTATATAATAATAATGAAATTCTTCAAAAGGTTTATATATATATATATATATATATATATATATATATATATATATATATATATATATATATATATATATATATATATATATTATGTATGTATATATTTATGAAATGTTATTTATTTTAACATTTAAGGTAAATGAGTGTTTAGAAAAACTATTTAAATCATGTAACCTTTAAATGATATAAATATTTACACTCTTTTTTATTAATCCATACCATATGAATTAATTCTACATTCCATATCATGTTACATATAAAAATATTAAACACAAGGTTTAGATATTTTATTTTGAATCAAATTCACAATATAAAATATCAATTTGGTGTCTTCTTGTTACCGGTGTGACCATAATGGATCATATGTTAATATAAATATCATTCTATGATCATACGTGGCCATATTGATCTAACAATCTCCAACTTGTACAAGTTTGCATCAAATGTTGACACCGATAGTGGTGAAATTCTAGCAACATTTCACTACCCCGAATAATATACAATGTGGTGCCATTCAAAAACACTCAATGCGTATCTGCGCAAAATGCGGCGGGCAGAAAACGTGTGTGTGTGTGGGGGGGGGGGGGGGAATTAATGTATTTTTGTCTATGGATGGCAAAGTTGGAAGTAGCGGGCAAAAATTACAGGTAATTAGCTTTCGTTTGGCGAATAGTTTAGTCATATTAGCAACATTCTTACCATTATACCTTATTTGTTACTTATTACAATGATCGGTAAAGAAATGTAATTACATTGTTATATTGGATTAGAATTCAAAAGAAAATGCATGTACGTTGCTAGTATGAGTTGTATATTGCAATTGTCGTTGAAAATTGAAGATGAGGATGCTATAAGAGATCAACTAGAAAACCATGTAACTATCTTAGAAACTGAAATCAGTCCCAAATTGTATTTATATGTAATATCATTCATCCGAAGCGAATAACTTAAACATAAAATATTCTTCAAAGTTTATATATTTATTATATATTTTATTATTTCTTCATGCCATTATAATTTTAAAATAAAATGCATTAGAGTGTTTCCAATGAAAAATTATTTATCTTAAAAAATCAAATGACTTTATTGAGTACTTTATCTGTATAATAATAATTTGCAAACAAATAAAAAGGTAAAATGAGTAAAGATGGCCAAGCGAATATATATATATATATATATATATATATATATATATATATATATATATATATATATATATATATATATATATATATATATATATATATATATAGTCCCGGTGAAGACTTTTTTTTCGGTGAGGACTCGTAAGGACACTATAAAAAATATAAAAAAAAATACAAATCATAAAATCAAGAATAGTACTATATCATTAAAAAAAAGTGAAAAAAATTTGGATCATTGAATAGTACTTATTTTTATTTTTTTATTTTATTAATCGATAGTAATTATCATTTTTCGGTCAAAATATATTTTTCATTATATCATTTGGGTTATATGACTTCAATCATTAATGATTATAAAACAGATATAGTACTATTCTTGATTTTATGATTTGTATTTTTTTTTATATTTTTTATAGTGTCCTTACGAGTCCTCACCGAAAAAAAAGTCTTCACCGGGACTATATATATATATATATATATATATATATATATATATATATATATATATATATATATATATATATATATATATATATATATATATATATATATATATATATATATATATATATATATATATTCGCTTGGCCATCTTTACTCATTTTACCTTTTTATTTGTTTGCAAATTATTATTATACAGATAAAGTACTCAATAAAGTCATTTGATTTTTTAAGATAAATAATTTTTCATTGGAAACACTCTAATGCATTTTATTTTAAAATTATAATGGCATGAAGAAATAATAAAATATATAATAAATATATAAACTTTGAAGAATATTTTATGTTTAAGTTATTCGCTTCGGATGAATGATATTACATATAAATACAATTTGGGACTGATTTCAGTTTCTAAGATAGTTACATGGTTTTCTAGTTGATCTCTTATAGCATCCTCATCTTCAATTTTCAACGACAATTGCAATATACAACTCATACTAGCAACGTACATGCATTTTCTTTTGAATTCTAATCCAATATAACAATGTAATTACATTTCTTTACCGATCATTGTAATAAGTAACAAATAAGGTATAATGGTAAGAATGTTGCTAATATGACTAAACTATTCGCCAAACGAAAGCTAATTACCTGTAATTTTTGCCCGCTACTTCCAACTTTGCCATCCATAGACAAAAATACATTAATTCCCCCCCCCCCACACACACACACATTTTCTGCCCGCCGCATTTTGCGCAGATACGCATTGAGTGTTTTTGAATGGCACCACATTGTATATTATTCGGGGTAGTGAAATGTTGCTAGAATTTCACCACTATCGGTGTCAACATTTGATGCAAACTTGTACAAGTTGGAGATTGTTAGATCAATATGGCCACGTATGATCATAGAATGATATTTATATTAACATATGATCCATTATGGTCACACCGGTAACAAGAAGACACCAAATTGATATTTTATATTGTGAATTTGATTCAAAATAAAATATCTAAACCTTGTGTTTAATATTTTTATATGTAACATGATATGGAATGTAGAATTAATTCATATGGTATGGATTAATAAAAAAGAGTGTAAATATTTATATCATTTAAAGGTTACATGATTTAAATAGTTTTTCTAAACACTCATTTACCTTAAATGTTAAAATAAATAACATTTCATAAATATATACATACATAATATATATATATATATATATATATATATATATATATATATATATATATATATATAAACCTTTTGAAGAATTTCATTATTATTATATACAACCGCTGGTGTTCTTAGAAATCAAGCAAAAGAATTAACACCTGGGACTCCAAAAATGAACAAGTGATGCTCTTGGGAATGCCAAGTCAGCAAAGTATAGGTTTTAGTTTGTTAAAAGGACACATACCATTTTTAAGAATTTTCTTTTATTTTTTTTCCTACGTTATTTATATATTTCTCACTCTTTGCTCAACCTAAATTTATGGCGTTTAAGCTTTCTTCTCCTTGACCTGCCACAATTGTGCGTTTCTCTGCTCATTCAGATAGTCGACATGCTCTATAGTGTAAGTCTCTTTCTCATTGCTTCTCAATTTAAAGAATCTAAAGTATCTGATTGCTGTTCATTTTTCTTGTTCCACCTGGATTTTGTGACTGTTTTAAATTGATGTCAGTAATAAAATATCATGGAGTTTTCGTTGTTGTTCTTGAAATCATCTAAAAGTTTTGATTTTTCTATCTTCCCCATTTGTTCATATACATGAGGTTGAGTCTTCGTGTCTACGCATTTATATGTGTGAACTGATATATGGTTTTTATTTTTGCACACCATTTGTTAGAATAAATGCCAGAAAAAATAATAGAATGGCAGGTTGGCAAGACATCAGAGATTGGAGGAAAAACACAGTCAACAATGTCAAATCAGGTAGAAATTTTCTCCCACCCTTCATTGTATCTTCATTGATTCTTTGTTGAAATTAGGGTTTTTGAGTTCTTTAAATTGTTATTTTTTATTTTTAACCTGTTTTCTGCAGATTACATAGGAGCAGATCCATTATAGATTTATGTGTAATGGCTAATCAGTGGTGGATATTGATTTTTGGAATAATTGTAGTTTTTTACAGTAAAACTGAAGCTAAGGTCTGACTCTATCAGTAATCTACGATTTTCAAATCACAATTAAAGTTATGATCACCAAACAAGGGATTAATTGTACAAGTTAATCATGTTTTCACCTTTCTCAAGATTAGGTCTTCCATTTTTGTTAGTTATCATCAATTTATTGATATTTTGGAAGTTTTGTTATTTTTTTTAGTTTTATCAATCCTGTCTCACAAGTTTTGGCCAATAGATTGAAGGATTGCATCTCAGAGGTAACATGCTAACCTAATGAAATTTTTTTAACTGACCTGTTGATAAATTTTTTAACAGATATGATGGTAATATCTATTTAACATACCTTAATGTGGATGTCTGATGGTATAAAAGTTTTAACTAAACTGATGGTAATTTATTTTTAAAGGCATGTGAATGTCTAATGGTGCATGGTGATGTGATTTCTTTTTAAATTTTTTTGCCCAATGGTGGTAATGTGATTTCTTTATAAATTTTTTGTCATTAGACTTGGAAAACTTTTATATATGCTGGTACTTCTGCATTAAAGAAGTTGTACTTTAGATACAGTTAGTAACTTGGTGATAATGAATATATAAATAAATATGATAACTATGTTCGAAAAATCAAAGTTAAACTCAACTTGGAAAATGTCGATTATGAATCCATATGGAATGTAGGTTCGGATGGAATCCATGTAAGCCTAAGGTGGACCCATTTTTGAGATTTTTTTTATTGTTTCTTCATAGTACGATCAGGGGAAAGCACGTGAGTCTAATTCGGGATTCACACGGGTTTTGAAGGTACTTATCATTATCTATTGTTTATATATTTGATTCACGTTGTGCTTCTTTGTCCGACAACCGCTTCTCCTTGTATATCTGGTAATGAAATCTTGAGCCCTAATTTTTCTGCTCTCATCTATATATTACGTTATAGCCTTACAGGCAGTGGCGGAGCCAGCATAGAGGTAGTGGGGTGCATGGACCCCAGTTGGCTGTGGATCCCACCATATATATATATGGAAATTTCTTAATGGAATGGTCTCTGCGTTGACTTCCTTGCAAGTGGCCACCACTCGATTCATTTGAATTTTTCTGAAAATTTTGGCTCTCAAACTCCCCCCATTTCTCTCTGTTTCTCCTAAGTTATAATTTACTTAATCCCAAAATCACTCCAACCAAATTTAACGCTTCTAAGCTGGATGATAAAAAGTTGTTGTTACTGTTTTCTTTCTAACTCGGTAATCAATCATTGCTGGTATTACATTTCTTATTCTTAACCTTTGTTCGTTGAAATTTGTTTGTTTTGGGATGATGATATTGCTTTGAATTGCTAATATGTTTAGTGGGTTTTTTGACATTGTTAAGTGTTAACATTCTTGTTTTTTAATTAGTTCCAACATTTGTGTTAGTATTCTAATTTTTTTTAGTTTGATTTAGAAAATGAGCTAAGAGATATGTATGTAATTCTGGAGCAAGCTAAAGACCCTGTTCTTATAGTTAACAACAATATTTAGAATATTAATTGGTTTTATTACATTTTTATTATTTTGTTAAAATGGACCCCGGTTAACATCTGGTCTGGCTCCACCACTGCTTACAGGTGATATTCCAAACTCTAGGTTTCCAATTTTTCCAAAATTTACTTCTAAGCTACGAATACTCCCATGTTAGATCCTGAAGTTCACGGTGGGTTTGAAGTTGGTGACTCATCAAAGGTCACAATTTAGAGAGAGATACATTTATTTTGTAGAGAATGACACCTTAGCAAATCCACACCAAAATAACTTTCTGCAGTCGTTGGATGATGGTAATCAAAAGGTGATACAAGGTAACTATCATCATATCAGGGGGCCTTTACGTGGATGACGCGTCTTCATCACCGGTTTTATTCGCCAATGATAATTTCCCACCTCGCATTAGTTGTTCTCCCCCAAATGCCACAGCTGCCGTTTTATTTCCTTTCAAGTATTTACACCAATTAATTTTTTCCATGGATTTTTGAATTTTATTGTTCGGTCTTTTTGTCAAATGCTATTGACTCTTTGTTTTTATCGATTGTAGATCTCCAATTGACGATGTTGTTAGTAAGGACGGCGATCTCTGTGGCTCTCTTGTAAGTTTACTTTCCCTTGAAAGGATAATCTCTTTGAAATTAATCTTTGTTTAGATATCATGGTGATAAGCTTTAAAGTCTTTCCGATTATATTCATAATCTTTTTTGAAATTTGATAACGTGGCTTGAACAACAAAATATAGAACTGAAGCACATTAATAAATCTGTTAATAAACACACACGTGACTGTTCTCTACCCTGGAGCCGTAAGTAAGAATCTTTTATTTTTATTTCAATATTTCCTTTTTAAACTTTATATTAACTTCTTAAATTTGTAGGTATCTCATTAGGATGATAAAGAACATGGATATTCATGGTCTTTTGGCTCCACTAAAGGCTTTTGGGTAAGTCATTTTACTGCTGCTTGATTTTTGAATCTTTGTTAGCGGTGAATTAGGGATCTTAGTAAAAAAATTCTCTATTAAGGTTGTCATACATGAAGTATTATGGTGAGTTCCTAGCTTCGTTTTGATTGAGACAGGACACCAAGATGGTTAAAGTAATGGTTATATGTCGATAGTTTATTTATCATGATCTTCTTAGTTGTTTTGCAATCAATGATTGACTGTGTGGTAGTGAAAACGTATAATATTAGTTATGTTGGGGAGATACACATGTCTTCCATTTCTTTTGTTTTTGACAACAAAATTATTAATAGACTGAAATTTTGGTTTCCTGATTGTTTATGCTTCAAAAACAATGGTTTTGGGATTTTCTATTCTCCCTACATACCCGTGTCTGTCTATCTTCTTCTTGCTATTCACCGGAAGGAGTTGGCGCTTGTTAAGTTACATACCTTTTACTTATAGAATTTCTTTTTTGGTATTTAATGTTGATTAATTTCAACACTTATTAAGAACTAATCATCAACAAAATTCTAGATAAATTGCAATAAGTATTTGATAATTAGTTTATTTTCATGCCATGATGGTTACTTTCTATGAAATTACAGGCAATAATGAAAGAGCATCATTTACTTAAATCTTTGCATATTAATTTGTTTTTTGTCTTTTTTTATGTAGAGAGGAGCAATGAAGCCACTTTTATTGCATTTGCAGGTGTTGTTAATGACCTAACAACTATTAGTCCAGGTGAACAAACGGCAACTGATTTGGCTTGGAGTAAAGCGCATAAAGGGATATTTTCAATTGATGTGATATTTTCATATTGTAATTGAAGGCTATTTTAGTCATTTAATGCATGTTTTCCAACACAGGATGTTGTTGTCAAGATTTTCACAAGGAAAAGATATTAAGACGTCATGAAATAATCATTTCGATATAAGGTAATATTCATCAACAATTCAACATCATCTAATTACCTCTACGTCTACGCATTGTGATAGAGTTTCTTCCGTACGACTTCTATGATGCATGTAAAATAAGATTTAATGTGATGTTATGGAAGATCTTTGCAGATTACTTTGACTGCTTATTTGTTGCAGCTGTCATTACTCAAAAGTAACTAAAGGAAATGGCATTTAAGAAATTATCCACTCAAAGTTGTAATTCAAATGAGTTTAACATTATTTATTTATATATTAGCTGTTTACTTGAAAAATTAGTGACCGATGAGTATTTTATTTTCTCAGGATTGATAATTTAATGCAAAAGATCAATCCAATTATAGATCTCTTTGCTGTTATTGATATTGAATGCAACGAGTGAGGAGTTGTCAACAAATGGTTATTAACTGAATGAGAAAACCAGAAAATTATTTCAGAAATTAATATGAAGTTTTTTTATATGGTGGTAAGATATGATTGTTATTAATGCATATGCTGATCTCTCAAACCTGAACTTTCTCAAAAAAATGTCCATGAAAAGCCATGATGACAGTAGACTTAAAGAGAAAACCATATTGGAGTAGGTCAAGTTGGCTACTGGCCGAACAGAAAGAGAATGAGAAGTGAAGGCCAAAGCATTGGAAGAGGATCATTACAATATAACATGTGGTGTATAAGGTGCAATCTCTTTTTACCAATGTTGGCAATGTAATTTAGGTTTTACCGATAGTGGCAATGTAATTTTATTTCTTTAACAGTAATAGCAACGTACTTTCATTTCCTCTCTATCAAATTGTCATTCATGGGTCGTGCTTAGCACGACCCTTTAACGTACCTAGTATATCTTATAAACTTGAAGAGAGATAGAGAGAGTTTCTCTCTCCTCAAAACTCGCGACTAATAGGTGGCATCTTTGAAGGACCAATACAAAGCCATGCATTCTTTTATGTATTACATGTGTGATGGGTTTTGATAAGCTAAAAATGATCATTTTACCTAAAACATTTTTAAGCGGCAAACGGAAGCAGTTTTAAAATAACTATTATTTTAATATTATTTTAACAAAACCACCAAGAGGATCCAATTACATAATATTGAAAGATTATTTGACAATCATAAGATGTAAAGAATACAACCTTTGAAGACTTTTATCCCACTTGGTTTTGGGGAGTTGAAGAACATGGCAAGAGAACCTAAATGAGAGTTCCTCTATAATGTATCCACCAACAAGAGTAAGGCACTATGAATGCTAGTTCCTTTTTGTATTTTTGACTTCTTAAGCCTTTAAGTGCTTAACACAATTAAGCACTAAAGGAGAAGCACTTACAACCACCAAACTTTCAACTAGCTTCAAAAGATAAAGCAAGAGAGGGGAGGATATGAAGTGGACGATTTTCATAAATGAATAACAAAAAAATTAGTTAGTTTTTTGGTCTTACACTTTCTTATATACCTACATATAAGATTTAAGACACATACCTCAAATAAATGCTAAGTGATGACATGTAAGAAGCATGGGTTGTGTAAGAGAGAGGTTGACAAGCAACCTCACCGTTCCTTTGACTAATTGGCCAAAAACTTGTATATGAATTATTAAATCATACTATATGATATAATAACTAGTTTTTACTCTCTTGATTTATTATTTTCATAAAATAATGATTATCTCATAATTAAATACAAGAGTTGATTATTTATTAATAATCGTATTAATAATTATTATTTAATATGTGTCAACTTGTTTAAGGTGTGACCCTATAGGATCATATGTTATTGGAAAACGTCATTCTAAAATGATTCTTGAGCATATAGATCCAACAATGTGAGTATCCATTTGTGATAAGGATAAATATATCCATGCCAAAGTAAGGCTTTTTATTAAGAATTGTTCTTTGATTTTCTTTTCTCTCATCCTTCTTGGTAGAAAATACTCTCTTCAGTCTCTTTATTCTCTCACTAAATGTTAATGTTAAGTGTTCTTTAGAGTTCATGCAATTCCTCTCTTAAGGAATAAATGTTTTTTTTTTTCAATCTTAAGAGTATTGCATGCTCAAGCTTTGAACTAGCATTCAAGGTATCATTTCTCGTGGTGGATATCTGTAGAGAAGGTCATGTTTTTGACCTTGTTGCCATCTTCAACAACATCTAACTTTTAAGTTAGACCAAAGGATTACAAAGGTTGTACTTCTTATCTTCATTTATGTTGTGGTAATTATCTTTACATACATGTAATGAAAAATCCTTGGTGGGAATAAAATAGTTTTATGTTTTTGTTCAATTTTAACTTCCGCTGCAAATGTTGTGATTTAATGTGTTTTAAACACCATCACTTGAACTTAAATTCCACACAGAATGTATATATACACTATAAGGATAATTTAGTCATCTTGAATATCTTCATTATTTGCGCCTTTAACTTCTAATCTTGTTGTCTGCCATCATCTCAAATGTCTAATTCTATGCAAGTCAGGTACATCAAATATGTTATCATATGGATTTTGGGTATCTTAATCATCAACTCCTCCGAGGGATGGCAAAAATACCCAAACCCGATGGGAAAAACCGAACCCAAAACTTTTGGGACGGGTTTTGAACCTGGTAAATGGTTATGGGAGGTATGGGGTTTTTCTAGAAAAATTTCGTGGGTATGGGATGGTTTTGGTATTGAGGTGATACCCGCCCGATTACCCGATCCCATATACCCGACCCCGAACCATATATTTTATATACTTATAATTTTATTATTTATATATGAGATTGCAAATCCATATTTTGATATTATATACGGTTGATTATTATGTGATTACTATTTACCATTTCTACCATTATATAATTATTACTTACCGAAAATTCTATATAGTATATTGTATGTGATATATAATTTTCCAATTCTCGTGTCCCCTCCTTCAACTCATAAGCTCGTTACTATGCATACATCTCCATTGATGATATCTCACTCTTCTATTAGTTATCATGTATCGTCACTTTCTTTCTTCTTATTAAGCATCAATTTCCTTCTTATTAAAAAAATTAAAGTAATTATTTAGATGAGATTGTGACTAGGTTTTATAACGAAAATTCCAATGGGTAAATTTCAACATATTATTATCGTAGATTGAGATACCAGATACCCATTGGTATAACCATGAACCCGGTGGTTATTTACTAACCGGGTACCCGACGGGATGGAACCAGGTTTGGGATACGGTTTTATAATAGGGTAGGGAATGGGATGTCCAATACCCGTCCCATACCCGTCCCATTGCCATCCTTAATCCTCCCATGTAAAATACATTTCATACTTTTACATGTTGCATGGCCTGCCAATCTTTATGCTTAAGATCAATTGTATTAAACACCTTATCAGATTGTGATGCCAAAATAAATGGATCATCCATTGAATTAGCACCTATATACGCCTTGTATGAGAAATTCACCATTGTTACTGTTAGGATTTGATCATAATAACGAAACATTTTGTGCAACGGAAGATTTAACAAGATCAAATCAAAAGTTCATAACAAAAACAAGCATGGGTCATCATGTTTATAACCAAGATCGTGCAGTTCATAGCAATTGCAACAACTAAAGATGAATCATAAATTCATACCTCAGTTTGGACGTAAGGACCTAAACCAGAATCCCTCTAATGATTCACACCCAATAACACCAGAAAACTAGACATACAAAACTTCTTCTAGGTTGAAGAACAAGATCCAGAAAGCCTTGAAGGTTTAATGAATTTGCCAAAAACCCAGAGGAATGGGAGGGGGAGTTGGCAGCTCCTTGTGAATAATGGGATGCCTATTTATACTGGAGGACTGTTAGGGTTTCAAACTTAAGGAACCTTCTTACAGTCGTCCCTGGACTTGTTTCCATTAATTAAACCTTTAATTAATCACAACTTAGACATGTCATCAACTTTATGTGGTCTAATACTTTCTGATAATTAGCAGAGAGCATAATATCCAATGTAACTGCCGAACTTTGATCAAATCATGAGACGACCCTTAGATAAGTGATAAATTATTCCTTTGTTCTTCAAGATATCTTAATGAACCTGGGTCATGGATAAGGTCAATCCTAAAAGTTCAAAAGTATGTTCCCCGATAGTGATTTATGAAGACTAGATCAGACTACTCAATTCAACATATCAATTTAGTTAGAGCCCGGCCGAGCGTTTTAATGTCAACATCAAATTGTCGAGGGGCCCACATATATCGCTTCTCCTTGTTAAGGCAAAAGAAACAGATAAAATTTGACTACATAGTCTCTGTCTATTTCATCATGTCACACATGGACATAACCTTTATAACTACCAGTTTCATATAGCGTTTAAGCAGACCAATGTATAATAGAATCATAGAGCAAATCCTTATGTAACTTGGTTTGATTAATAAGAGATATTATCATCTTAGAATTACCCATGACTTAATCTATGAAGTAATCTCTAAGTGCGGGTTGTTCCAATACTTGAATCTCTATCAAGTACTCGCGAGTGTTAGTCGCAATCTCCATGTTATGTCTAATGACTATAGACAATCTGCTAATACTCCATAATAGCCTTAAATCACTACTTGCTTCCAACAGTATGACCGACTGTGGAAGTTTGAGTAAATTAATACTCAGGAAGCGGGTTCTAAACATTTTAAAGTGAAACACAGTATTAAATTAATGTAAATGGTAGCAATCCAACTCATTATCAAGTTTTTATATGATAATCACCAAATCAGATACAATTTATCTACTGTTTTATGTTTCAAATTATCAAACTAACAACTAAAACACTTATGTCATATTGCTCGCAAACTCTAACGCTTATGGACCCAGTATGACCTTCATGCCTGGTCCGCGTCAAAGTCTTAGTGAAACGATCAGCCATATACTCTTCTGATGATGCCCTTCTCACTATGATGTCTCAACTCGGTTTCTAAACACAACAGCAATCCTTGAGTATATGTTGTTGGGATTTGATCATATAAACATAAACACATATACAGCGGAAGACTAGCAAGATCAAATCACAGATTCTCCATGAACAGAGTTCAGGATCATGCAGTTCATATCAATTATAACAACAAAGCATAAACATAATGTACCTTAGGATTATCTCCTTCAATGAATCTGATGAACAAGATCCAAAGTGTGAATCCCTCTAATGACTCATACACATGAACACCAAAAAACCAGACAGATCAGAACTTCCACTATGGAAGGAGGCAGAAGATCAAAACCCTAGAGAATGATTGATTTCGCCTAAGGGGGGAGGGAAAAGGGAATTGGCGGCTCCTTTGAGGCCAATGGGATGCCTTAGGGTTGAACCCCAAGGCCTCTATTTATAGTGTAAGGCTCCTAGGTTTCAAACTTAGGAGCCTTTTGGCGGCCGCACCCCCTGGACTTTGTTGCCATTGATTAAACCTTTAATCAATTACAATCCAGTCCCTTTAATTGATTCTAAATTTATTCTCAATTAATCTATTGATCTAGTTTCTAATTAATTTATTTCTCCATAAATTAATCAACTAATCATTCCCTTTTATATTTTCTGACTCTGTATGTTTTTTTGGGTTATGAGGGAACCCAGAAGGACTATACCATTATCAGAAATATTACCACAAGTTGATGACCTTGGACACTATTCCAACAGTCTGCTAGTTGGACAAGTTGTCAACTTGTGTGGTCTCAATATTATCTGACAATTAGTAGAGTGTGTCATCCTATGCAACTGCCGAACTCTGATCAAAGAAAAGAAACGATGCCTAGATAAGTGATCAATTATTCCTCTGTTCTACAAGATATCGTAATGAACCTGGGTCATGGATAAGGTCAAGCCCAAACGTTCAAAATTTTGTTTCCCAATAGAGATTTATGATGACTCTGTCAGACTACTGATGGAACACATCAATCCAATCTGGGTTTAGCCAAACACTTAACGTCAATATCAAATCATCGAGGGGCCCACAGATATCGCTTCTCCTTGTTAGGTCAGAAGGAACAGATAAACTTTGACTACATAGTATCTGTCTATTTCATCATATCATACTCGGACATACCCGTTATAACTACCATTTACGAATAGCGTTTGAGTAGACCGAAGTATGACAGAATCATAGTGCAGATCCCCTCATGTATCTCGGTTTGAAGAATAAAAGATATTATCATCTCAAAATTACTTGTGACTTAATTCATGAAATAATCTCTGAGTGCGGGTTGTTCCAATGCTTGAATCTCTATCAAGTACTCATGAGGGCTAGTCGCAATCACCATGCTATGTCTAATCTCTATAAACAATCTACTAACACTCCATGACAGTCTTAAATCACTACTTGCTTCCAAGAGTACGACCGACTGTGGAAGTTTGAGTAAATTAATACTCGGGAAGCGGGTTCTAAACATGCTAAAGTGAAACACAGTATTACTGTAAATGAAAATGGCAGCCCAGCTCTTTATTAGTTCTCTATTAATAATACACCAAGTCAGATACAATTAACTACTGCTATATGTTTTGGTTATCAAACTAATAACTTACAAACTTAACGCCTATGGACCCTAGTATGACCTTCATGCTTGGTCCACGTCCAAGTCTTAGTGAAACGATCAGCCAGACACTCTTCCGGATACACTATTCACTACGATGTCTCAACTTGATTCCCAAACACAGCAGCAATCCCTGAGTATATGTCACAACTCCTCATGGTTCTCAGGTTCATTAGTCAAGGTGACTGCACCCTCGATAAGAAGATTTCAAGGAGATCATTGGTATTGAGGACAACACCAATATTACCAACGAAATCCTAAACCATGTAGTCTCTTTCACAACTTCACTAGCTGTTATATACTCGGATTGGCATTGATTTTGAATTGGAATCTTTCCATGTTATTATTCTCCTTTTATAACAGGAACACCTATCCTGATTGTGAACAAGAATCATCTCTGGAATCACTATGACCGGTTACTCTTAGTTCTTCCTTTTCCTCTGTAAGACCCATTTTCTTTTGAGATGCTTATTAAGGTAAGTAGAGTAATTACCTTATAGATGGTATGGTTTTAGCTATGAGTTGCGTATGTAATATGAGATTAAAGCCTTTCTTATGTACTAATCTTGGTATGATTATGATTAGTTAGAGTGTTGTATGAGTTTGGGTGGTTAGAAACCCATTTGGGAGAAGTTTGAGCTTAAAAAGTGGAATTTCAGGCTTACATGGAGCGTGTAGATTCTGTTGGATTAGGTGTCTAAGCCATGACTAATAATTTGTATTTACCTAATTAATAGTAGCTAAGTCCATTTGCGTTGCCCTCATAGCTAGAGGTTTGGTAGAAAGTTCGGTAGAGAGAAAGGTTGATTTATTATGCGATTAATAAATCAACAGGAATTAAATATATGGTTTGTTAATATATTAAAGTGATAATATATTAATTAGAAACTATATTAATTGATTAATAATTAATCAGGAATTAATTGGATTAATTTCTGTGGCATTAATTAGATTAATCAGGAGGACAGGGGCTAAAGTTGTTCCAATTCAATAGTTGAATTAACACGCGCGGCGTGCCAATGTATAGGCCGCGGCGCGCATTTGAATAATCCAGAAAATGGCTTAGAGATTGGGTTTATCTCTGTTTGAAAGTCAAACAAGGTTTATTTCTAAGGGTCATTTGGTAGCCTATAAATAGGGACCCCTGGACCTCATAATCAAGTGCGATTTTATTCTATTCTCTCTGGAATTTTCGTGACCTGTCCCTCTGGCTCCCTGGGTGTGATCTCATTTGAGGCAGGACATTTGTGCTGCTTAGCTTCAAGATTAAACTAAATGTTAGTTTTTATGATTTAATTCTTTTAGTTATTTTCTTGTGGCCTTTAGGAATTTATTATATGTTCAATTAAGGGTTTAAGATAGGTTTAAATTAATTTGATTAATTTATAAAACCTATCTACATTTGAATTAATTTAATTAATTGTTAATTAAAGGATAATTCAAGGATTTAATTTAATTTTAATTTAATGGTTAAATTTCGAAAATTGAAGGATAAATCCTAAAATATTTTAAAATGTTTAAAATATCTAGATTTAATTAATTTAATTAATTGTTAATTAAATGATAATTAAATCGATTTTTAAAGGTTTAATTTAATTTTAAATTTAATAGTTAAATTTGAAAAAATTAAAAGATAAACCTGGAATATTTTAAAAGGTTTAAAATACATCTTATATATATTATTAAAAGTTAATACTATATGTATAAGATAAATTGGTTAGTCAAATCATTAGTAGGCCTCATTCACAAAGCTGATCTATAAAATGGGTATAAGGAGACTGCCTATAAAATGGCAGTCTAATGGGTGTCTACTCTCACCCACCGCTTGCCTGATCAGTGGAGGGTCGTTAGCCGAACGGGTTTGATAGGACCGCTTAATCATTAAAAGTATAATGATCAAAGTACTAGAACACTTTACAAAAAAAATCCCAATCTAGTTACTTTAAGAAAAATGTGAATTTGATGCTAATCCATGAAATTGCACATTGCACTTTATGAAACGTTGGTGGAGCGTGTGTGGTTTACCGGCACACCAATAGGGGTTCATAAAGAGTGGCAATGTGTTTCTCGAGTGTTATCATTGTTGATGGAGCGTGTGTGGTTTACCGGCACACCAATTTGAGATGGTAATTGACCCCGAGAGTACCAAGCTAATTTGCATGGTTATTCACACCCGGTTTGTGATCCTCGGCATCCCAATCACAAACAGTGGGGCATATCCGAGATTAAACATGTCATTGAACAGTTCAACAAATCTCACAGATCTAGGAATTTCATTAGACTGAAAATGATAAATGTTATCTACCTTAATGACCACTGTGTTGTGATTACGACATCCCTCTTCATAGCATAGTTGGGGTATTTTGGATCCTAGCCTTGTTAAATAATATATATTGGGTAATTATTTAAAAGGATTAATTAAACAAATAAATTCAAATTTTATATGTGTCTGAAGATAGTGTCAATTCTCCTCCTCCTCCTCCTTCACCCATTTCTGAGAGCTTCAGAACGCACCTGTTAAGTAAGGCTGACTGGCCTGAACTATGTGGTCTGGCTTTGCAATTAGAGAATAGTTCTTAGTTTTGCTAGCAAACCATATCCGACTGAGTGTCCGCTCCCAAACATGGCATCACACAGTAGCCTGTGATGAGCATGACTCCTTGACTATTGAGTCCAAGGAAGTTCGTTGCCTTATGCTATTGATCATTGACCCTGATTTCCACATGGATTTAGAATTCCTGGGGTCAGATAAGTTAGCACAGCTGGTTGAGGAAAGGTTCCGAGAACTGGTTGAATAAAGGGAACAAACTAGGATCTTCAAAGAGCTTGAAGTTGTAAGCTAGAAGGAAGTAGCATCAGTTTGTGTGTTCCTGAGATTGAGGGATACATAGGCGAACAGTATAAAACTGGTTTCCCTTTGTGATCGGTAGTTAAGCATTAGCTCGACTCACTGATCTGTTCATCCAGATGAACAGAAAGGGTAACCGGATAAGACAATCGTGGAAATGCATTCAATGTCGACTTTGTATGAGTCGTTCATGGAGAAGCATAGTTCCATTGATTCAGCTGCTTCAGGATTGACTCCAGTATTAAGGTGCATCAAGAAATGATCCAGATCATCTGGACGGATTGTTCAATGTTTCAAACTTGGAATCCATAAGGTGGGACACAGTCACAGAAAGATTGGAAAATTGCTCCAAAACCAAACCGTTTGGCAAACTCAGTAATATCTTAAAACTCAGAATACCTGATCCTCATTTCCTTGATACAGGATGTGTTTCTCACATTTGCTCTGTATGCGTGGACTCTGTAGGATGCGGGATGTTGTCGCACAGGAGCATATTCGGATTGGATCTGGAGCTCGTGCAGTTTTTGGAGTTAGGCTAGATATTTGTTCTTGTTAGTAGTTTATAGATACATATGACATGGATTCGCATAGTACATTGTTCTGAGGATAATTCTGGTTTAATAAAAAATATTTCTTTTAAAACATGATTGTTTTAATCGTCCTCGAAATGTTGTGTGAATGTGTTGATGACGTAAATGATAATAACTTGAATGTTGATACATCCAATGGGATTGGATTTATGAATTGTGTTCCTTATGATTGTTAGAGTGAATTTTATGAGAATCACTTCAATCAAAGGTCCAGTTGGACAGGACTTTGGAATCATTTGACTTAGAGTCACATGATGAATTGAGTTCTTAATAAAATTAGTTGTTGCAAGAAATGCATCACCCAAAGATCCAATGGATAGGATTTTAGAATCAATTGACTTGGAGTCAGGTGATGATTGCATGTCTTGAACAATATTAACAAAGTCATAAATTTACATAAAGATGTAAAAGACCTTAAGATTTTGAGCAACAGACACATAAGTTACTGTGTATTGCTCGAATCTTCGAACAGAACACGATTAGTTATACTTCATGATAATTGCCAAATAGTTTGACAAATATGGCATCGCTTATCGGAATAAGCAATTGATTGGAACCTTGAAGTGTTCAAGGATTTCAAAGGAAGTATAAGATCAACAGAACCTGAGTGACAACATAGACTGAGAAAATGTTTCACAGTTTATCCTCTTCCAAGAACATTAATGGTTATAATGTGTCTTAGGGAAGACGATGAGCATTGATCGAAATAGTTTTGATCCTCGATGTATAAGATACATTTCTGATTAGTATTTCAATGAATTAAATATTCAACCAGTCAGACTGCAGAAACCATATTCCGACCATATCTTAGACTAAGTAGGTTATGCCGACACTGTCTGAAATGTAAAGCTGGGATCGTCCCACTAGTACATAGAAAGTCCAGGGTCATGTGGCATTCGTCTGAATCTCATGACAAGCCTGAAACTGATCGACGATGTCGTTTCATTGGCCATCCCAGTTATCCATTGAAAGAAGAGTCCTTTTAGAAAGAGCTCATGTTCTAATGAAATAGTAGGAGTAAGAATAATCCTGAAGGAGTTCAAGGATTAGCCAAGTGAAAGAACCTTTAGTCACCACTGGGCCTTGACCAGGAATCGGATTCCTGTTAAACCTGACATACCCTCTCTTCGCTTGACCTGTAGTTTTGGTCACCGTCATAAGGAGTTATGATCTGGGTGACATACCGATTAGTGGTAAAACACTAAAGATGGTACGGATAAGTAATTCGAATACTAGGAAGCATTGGTAAGCTTGGTTGCTGCCAAATAAGAGAACCTTAGCGCGAGACACAGTCTATGTGACAGTTTGATTGATTTTACAACTGGTCTAGGAACCAGTGGGAGTAATTGAATCATCAAAAGAAGGGAACATAGAAATGTACTTACAGAACATCTGGTTGAATGAGTCATCACTTGGGGTCAAGCAATTGATTCCGATAGAGGAACTCTCAAATAGAAGATGAAATCCGAGAGGATTCTGCATGGCATAGTGTGAGTCGTTAGTGGAGCGTGTGTGGTTTACTGGCACACTAATAGGGACTCACATAGAGCATGCCATTACAAAAGGTACATGGCCCCGGGATTCGTCCCATGGGCATCTCGCAAGAAAGGATATTCGGTGTAAGACCCGTATCCTGATTATAACATATACTTAAAATAAGAGTGTTAGGAATTATATGATCATTGGTAGTTATAAAGTTAAGAAAAACTTTAGTTACAATTTCATATGAAAATCAGCATTTTGTGTCGTTTTTAGAAAAATCATAATTAATTCTAGAAAAATCATTTGGACCTCAAACCAGTGCACAAAGTTTAAAAATTGAGTCTAGTACAATTACAAAAAATAATAGTAAGCTTGAAAATGACATTATCTATGGTAAAAAATGCAATCTTTACTGATTAGTTCGGAATTGACAAATTAGATAGTCTGTTTTCAAAAATTCATAATAAATCATAGAAAAATCGTATAAATACGTAAAATACATCCCTGGAAAGGTATTGAGATGAATTTTCTAAATATCAAATAAAAACGTGAATTTAATAGGTTTAAGATCGGCTAAACCAGTCTTGAACAGACTGATTCTAGAAGGCCTTTAATTTCAACAAAATTATATTATTAAAATCTTTTGTCAAAAGTGTCATGCCATTTTTTATTCAAGAATTCAAGTATAAATACCCCCCAAAACATCTCATAAACCACACCAACAAATCTCAATCCAATATATAGAGGTTTCTAAGCACTAGAGTGTAAGAAGTGAGTGAAAGGAAGCTCAAAAGCCTAGCGAAGAAGTTATAGGTTCCGACGACTGGTCATAAGGTAACTACAAACTTTTCTATAGCTTAATTAGGTATTGTAAAATAGTTTTTGTATTAAGAAGTAGAATATTTAATAAGTATAACATATGTTATATTATACTCATTTCTAACAATAGTAAACAAAAACCTTAAAATGTCGTTATTATAACAATTCGTAATTCCGAAAATAATACCGATTGATTTACTTACGAGGACGGTGACTAGGCCGATTACTTGGGATCTGGTTGTTGGATTTTCCGAAAGGCTAAAATGCTGAAAGGATCCTGCCACCCCATCTAATCTTCTACCTGGCTGTTCTTTACTTGATAAATCATGGAGTATCATATTGGAATTACTGAAGGGTTTAATGATACGACTACAATATAGTTAAGGATTAAGAAATGATAGATTTCTTATTATGTTAACAGTTAAAGTTGAAGGAAATACAAAGCCGAGAAAGATAAACGATATAGTCAACTATAATCAGGTGAGTCTTATCACTATACTATAGGTGATATTGCATGCGTAGGAAGGAAGATATGTTAGAATAAGGTGATCTTACATGTTATGGTAATTGTATGAATTATTGATATGATAATGATTGTTTGTGGACGGAACGGGATAGCCCGCGAGCCAATAGGCGGAACGGGAATAGCCGCGAGCCAATAGGCGGAACGGGAATAGCCTGCGAGTCATTAGACGGAACGGGAAAAGCCTGCGAGCGATAAGACAGAACGGGAACTGCCCGTGAGTCTTCAGCGGAACAGGGATAGCCCGCGAGTCTCACAGACATATGAATGGTTATGATGTGTTGTATGTTATGTGATGGATCGTATGGTATTTTGAGGAACTCACTAAGCTTCGTGCTTACCCTTTCCCTATATAAACTATTGTTTCAGGTACATCAGGTACCATGGATGGCAAGGCGTGACGTGTATACACTGTGCTGCTTCATTGGAGGACTGTTTTTGAATTAATATTCCGCTATATTGAGATTTCGTTAACTTCTGTTAATCCTGGGGTGTTTTCATTAAACTTATAAGTTATGGAATTTTATGAAAATTAATTAAGTGGCTTTTCTTGTATTGAAGTTTTCGTTTAAATTTTTTTTAAATTTACCATAAAATTTTGGGATGTTACAAGTTGGTATCAGAGCACAGCTTGAGAGAATCAGACTCACTTAGTGAGTTCTGGACTCAAGTTGAGGCTTAAGAGTTTTCTTAAAACATTTTTACGAAAGAAGGATGTTTTATGAAGGGTGAACTGAAGACACAGTGTGTACCGCCAGCCGACGCCAGTATGAGAAAAGGGTTAAGTATTTAATATTGTGGATGTTAAAAAAAACATATGGTATATGTTTGCTGAAATGCCTGGTAGAGATCACATATTGTTGTATTATTATCTGCTATTTGCTAATAGAACTGTATGCTAGTGCCGATAGGTTGCTTAGAGATTTCCACTAAGTTGTATACAATATGGACTGAATAGTCATAGAATGTGTGAGTTGACCTTATTGCATGTTCCTTGTTTGGTTGTTGCCTTAGGGAAGATTCTCTTATTTGAAAGACTGTTTAGTTCGATATTGTATACAACTACGTTCGCGAAACAACCTGTCATCACTGGAGGAAGTTCCGTCTTAGTTAGAATAGCAGGGTGGGGGTGGGATTCCAAGTATTCCTAGAAGGGTTGACATATGCCTTGTAAGGGCATATGTGTTAAAATTATCGGTAAGAAGCGAATTGGATATTTCGAGACGGGTCTTGGAACGAACATGGATAGGTGTGGAAGGTAGTAGTAGAGCTCCTACTATCGAAAGCACAGGATCCACGTTTGAGTCGGGAGTTCGTCACGAAGGATCCAAGGAGCTGAATATGTGAGTGTCTGGCATAATTAACTTAAATGCTAGTGTAATGTGGTAAACTTTTATCCATTCAATTTTTGAATGTTGATTGTGAGGTTCAGTAGGAACAATTAAGATGCGATCATACCAGTTTGGTTGGACCGATCAAGCTTAAGTTAATTACTGAGCTTAAAGACTGTTGAAAGGGAGAATGCCAAAATGCTATTGTGGTAGCTATTTTTCATGCAACTAATGGGCGCACAAGTCAGACAGGGACTAGAGGATGCAAGGGTGAGTTTTCCAACTCACGGTCAAAGAGGTGCAAGCGGCGCCTGAGATGATAGCGGGTATTTTTGAGTCAACTCTGTACATGCCTAGTGCTGTGTAATAATGGGGCTACCTACCCTTGTATTGATCTTGCTTGGGTGATTGATCAGGTCGTGTGGGTTGAGAGTTTGGATCACTCACTCGTGATTGAGGTAACTGACGATAGAGGTGTTGACTAGGGTCGCAAGCGGATAAGTAACATATGGTGGTTGATGTAAACATCTTTACATTATCGAAACATGTTTATTGAGATAGTGTTTGCCCCCGATGCAAGTTGTTGGCTGAGCAGAGTGGGCTTGTTTTTCGTTCGAGAGAGTAAGGGCTCGTAAAAAAAAATTATAAATCGAATAAACAGACTTGGACTTTAGTCCAAGTGGGGGAGGAATACGAAATTAAGGGAACAACATGAATATTATATTGAATCGATGAAATTATTAAAATTATAGTAACATGTCAATATATTTAATTCATTACTTCAACTTTATATTAATACATTAAGAAAAGTTTACAGAACTACTAACCTAAACCGGAGAATCAGAAAGATGTGAGAAAAGATCTTCTACACTCCAATCTTTGTCATCATTAGGTTGACTTGTACCTTCTCGAGGATTTGGAAGTGGTATGCTTTCAATTATTGGAGGAGGAGCTCCAAGGTATGGGGTCTCGATAGGGTTGGAACCTATAACCCCATGATTAGTGGCTAAATATTGACTCATATGGGGCGTGTGTAAGTAGGGCAGTAATGAGGAAGGGCTTTAATTCGGAACCAGTTGGGGGTAGCTATAAGAAGGAGGAAACCAGGCTAGGTCATCTAGAAAGCCTCAAAAATTCTCCTCACTCGAAGACTCGAGTAAACCAGGGTTAATACTACTCATACCAGAATTAGATGGCGGGGATTGCTGCTGTGTATGAGTTCTTGATGAATTTTCCCCCTTTTCCTGAATTTTTCTTTTCCTAAATACAACCTTATGAGTAGCTTGTATTAGTTTCTTTGTGCCATCTGTTAGACCAGATTGTGACCCTTCAATTATTGCTTCTTTCTCCCTTTTTAGGTTGGGTATTAAATCTTTCGATAATCCTGCTGCTCCATTAAACTCGTTACCAAATTCCTGTGACATAAATAACTTTATTAATTACAACTTTATGATATAAAACAAAAAAAATGTAATTCCTTACCTCAACACGATCAATAAGAGTTTGCAGACTCTTAAGTTGTCGTTGGGGCCAATGTTCGATACCTAAATCTCTACAGCGTTTTTTTAACTGTGTCGATCTAATGTTGAGTTCCTTCGTAGCTTTCTCAATTGGTTTGTTAAAGTGTTCAGCTATTATTTCCCTACTTAATGAATGTCTGAAACCTCTTCTACTGCCAGCTACTGTGGTTATCGGAATCGAAGGATTGAGTTCAAATGTACTATTATTATTCGGGATCATTTGAACATGATCCTGATTTTCTGAACCAAAGATGGACATTGATTCATTAAAATCAGTAACTTCTATCGGTGGTAATTGTAGGTTTTCAATCATGGACCCAGGATTCTGAAATCCTTCTAGATTCCTTTGAATCAACTGAAGGTGATTTTGATATTGAAAACTAACCCCAAGCTCAGGATTCATTTCAATATTGATGTTATGAGTTGTTTGTAATTGACTTTCATTCTGAATGTCAGTCATGAATCCTTGATTCATGGGGATGATCTCACTATTCGTTGCGGGTACGTCGTTGAATGAATTGTAGTCGGGTAGACCATCCACAAATGGGTCTACAAATATCAATTGTCAGATGATAAAATGAAATTGAATACTCATAGAAGCAATCATTTAAAAGAATTTAACCTGGTAGAAGGTATGGAGTCTGATCAAATACAAAGTCTAAAGATGCATGCACCGGATCTTCTGAGTTAATGTTCAGCTCGGGAAAAATTTCCGGCTCACCGTGGAGTTGCTCTATTGGTAGTATATCTGGAAGACTGTAACATAATTCAGAATCAAACAAAACATTAGAAATATAAACAAAATATGGATGATAGATGTCTAGAATGTTAAGTCACCGAACTCTATTAAGAATTCCTGGTTTGAAGTACCCTCTACTTGCGGAAAACCAGGTCCAGGGTTCGACAGATCGCCCATTGAAGATCTGTTTTCCATGACTCGACTTTAAATATGAGTTCGTTTACAAACAAACTAGGGATAAGAGAGGACGAGACTGAAAATGAATGTGGAAATGAATGATACTACATACCTGTATATATAGTATCTTACAGATGGAACCGAAAGGGCACACGGAACTGAAAGGACACCTCACGTTTTAATTACCGAAATTCAAACTAACTACAGTAGATGAGACTTTTCACTGCCCCAAGTGACATTTTTTTCAAAATTCCCTGCTTGACTCTGGTGAGAACAAGATAATAAAGAGACTTTTGAAATAAAACAAATTTTTATGTCTCCATATAATGGAAATAGTTTAAAGAGTGTTCAGTACTTCAAAAAAAAAAAAAAACTTAGGAAATATGATATAAATTTTATATTTCTGTGAAAAAAAATATAAAAATTTTTTTTTTGGAGATTTTGCAAAATAGATTTATTTAGCCAAAAAGTATTTAAAAGAAATGTTGAATTGAGGCAAATGTGTGTTGAAATATGACGAATTCATATAAATACGAAATAGTGTTAAAAATTAGGTGTTGCAAGTTAACTAGGTTAACTATGTATACATATAGATTAGAAAATACTAAATGTGTACTATAGATAGTAGCCGGTCAAGTCGATGTGTAGAAATGTGAGAAACAGTAAAAAAAAAAAAATTGTACATCTAGAGTAATTAGAAGGAGAGAAGTATGGAGTGAATGAGAATAATATGACCTTAAACATTATTACAGAGGTATGTGAATGTTAAAAGGGAAAGATAATTAAATCTTGTAAAGTTTCGACAATAAGATGAGGAGGATTTTTGAAGGACACAAGGACTCGATGGGAAATACTTAGAGGCGTTCGAGAATGCGGATTTCGGGACGCAATCCAAATAAGTGGGGGAGACTTGTAAGACCCGTATCCTGATTATAACATATACTTAAAATAAGAGTGTTAGGAATTATATGATCATTGGTAGTTATAAAGTTAAGAAAAACTTTAGTTACAATTTCATATGAAAATCAGCATTTTGTGTCGTTTTTAGAAAAATCATAATTAATTCTAGAAAAATCATTTGGAACTCAAACCAGTGCACAAAGTTTAAAAATTGAGTCTAGTACAATTACAAAAAATAATAGTAAGCTTGAAAATGACATTATCTATGGTAAAAAAATGCAATCTTTACTGATTAGTTCGGAATTGACAAATTAGATAGTCTGTTTTCAAAAATTCATAATAAATCATAGAAAAATCGTATAAATACGTAAAATAAATCCCTGGAAAGGTATTGAGATGAATTTTCTAAATATCAAATAAAAACGTGAATTTAATAGGTTTAAGATCGGCTAAACCAGTCTTGAACAGACTGATTCTAGAAGGCCTTTAATTTCAACAAAATTATATTATTAAAATCTTTTGTCAAAAGTGTCATGCCATTTTTTATTCAAGAATTCAAGTATAAATACCCCCCAAAACATCTCATAAACCACACCAACAAATCTCAATCCAATATATAGAGGTTTCTAAGCACTAGAGTGTAAGAAGTGAGTGAAAGGAAGCTCAAAAGCCTAGCGAAGAAGTTATAGGTTCCGACGACTGGTCATAAGGTAACTACAAACTTTTCTATAGCTTAATTAGGTATTGTAAAATAGTTTTTGTATTAAGAAGTAGAATATTTAATAAGTATAACATATGTTATATTATACTCATTTCTAACAATAGTAAACAAAAACCTTAAAATGTCGTTATTATAACAATTCGTAATTCCGAAAATAATACCGATTGATTTACTTACGAGGACGGTGACTAGGCCGATTACTTGGGATCTGGTTGTTGGATTTTCCGAAAGGCTAAAATGCTGAAAGGATCCTGCCACCCCATCTAATCTTCTACCTGGCTGTTCTTTACTTGATAAATCATGGAGTATCATATTGGAATTACTGAAGGGTTTAATGATACGACTACAATATAGTTAAGGATTAAGAAATGATAGATTTCTTATTATGTTAACAGTTAAAGTTGAAGGAAATACAAAGCCGAGAAAGATAAACGATATAGTCAACTATAATCAGGTGAGTCTTCTCACTATACTATAGGTGATATTGCATGCGTAGGAAGGAAGATATGTTAGAATAAGGTGATCTTACATGTTATGGTAATTGTATGAATTATTGATATGATAATGATTGTTTGTGGACGGAACGGGATAGCCCGCGAGCCAATAAGCGGAACGGGAATAGCCGCGAGCCAATAGGCAGAACGGGAATAGCCTGCGAGTCATTAGACGGAACGGGAAAAGCCTGCGAGCGATAAGACAGAACGGGAACTGCCCGTGAGTCTTCAGCGGAACAGGGATAGCCCGCGAGTCTCACAGACATATGAATGGTTATGATGTGTTGTATGTTATGTGATGGATCGTATGGTATTTTGAGGAACTCACTAAGCTTCATGCTTACCCTTTCCCTACATAAACTATTGTTTCAGGTACATCAGGTACCATGGATGGCAAGGCGTGACGTGTATACACTGTGCTGCTTCATTGGAGGACTGTTTTTGAATTAATATTCCGCTATATTGAGATTTCGTTAACTTCTGTTAATCCTGGGGTGTTTTCATTAAACTTATAAGTTATGGAATTTTATGAAACATACATTTTTGTGAGACTGGTCTTCATAGTACTTTTAAGTACTTACACTATAAGTCCTGAAATTTATAACCAGAGTCTCGGTAAGAGAGCGTGACATTGTGTATAGATCTATACGGGATTGACAACCCCGCACCAGAGCTGTTAGCTATAGCTAGACCGGCAAGTCTGAGGTGACAAACGTCATAACATTTCGACGCCTGAAGAACGTCGCAGCAGGCCAACCAGTCTACAGTATGGTTATAGGGCGTCTCACATGGGAAAACGATTCACCCTTAAATGACTGTTTACGATGGAATATACATTTTCCATAATGTTGCATTACAAATTACACTACATTAGAGTCTTTGGGTATTAAGACTTGATACACTTTGAAATGTAGAAAAGATTGGATTTTCTTGGTTTTTCAAATCTACGATTTACAACAAATGGATTTTTCATATAAAATACTTATGTACTCACCAACTTTATTGTTGACGCTTTTCAAACTACTTGTATTCTCAGGAAACCAGTAAGTAGGTTCGCAAGCGATGTCGACGGGACGCTATGCCGTCATATCTATATATTTTTGAATCATATGTAATTGTAATGGAAACAACAACATTGAACTTATGTAACTTTTCCAATTATGTTATGATGGTTGTGATTGCTTGTAACACCCGGTTTCTCATACAAAGTACACCCAAAAATTTTCAAACAATAACACATTAAAAATGGGTATACTTGTACTCAAACCACAGAAACAAGATGAATCAACATAAATTATTACACAAAAGGTCGTTATAAATCCGACCAGGCATTACAAATAAAATCTAACACGACTAAAAGACAGGCTCTAAACTTGTCCGTCTTTCTTTATCACATGCCTTCCCCTATCACAGCTACAGATACCTGCAAAACAACATAACACTCAAGTGTAAGCTTATAAAAAGCTTAGTAAGTAATCTCAATCACCCTCCACGAATCTAACTCAATATACAATCTCATCATTCTTCTTTGCTAATCTCATTAGCAATTATTCACCTTCTCTTAACTCTGAAACCTGCAAACATATTAGATTTACAAACACCAGCTAATTATTAGCAACATCAACTTAATAATAAGTATCACAATTGATACTACTCAAAAACTCAATCACACACACTCGTATATACTCATTTCACAATCAATTATATTCAATTATAACAACCATCATGGTTGTAGCAATCAAACTCAAAGACTCTTTAACACACTCACTTTAGCATACACTCTACTCTTATACTCAAATATAGATTTTAACTCGTCTCTTGTTATCCACGGATAACAAAACCACTTTAACTCTAAGCTACCACAATATCAACATAACACACATATATGTACAACATATATAACAAGGTATAATTATTACTCAAATATTCAAAAGTACTTACCTGCTATCGGCTTAGTATGTAGAACCCCAATTTACGCATACCGGGCTCCTGTTCGCTAGACTTGGTTTTATCACCATAGTCTAAATCAATTCTCCAACATCCATAATCATCTCAATAACATCTATCTCAAAGATGTATAAATCAAAAGAGGAAAAAGGAGTATAATCGGTAAATATCAACTCTATATTTACCGAAACCCCCAAATTCGCGGTTCTACTCATTCAACCGTAAGACCTCGACAATAATCAATCACACCAATAGCTCAAAAGGCATCCACTAACAATCTACTAACAACATATTTAACAATTTATAGCTAAATCACGAAAATTGAAAACTAGGGTTTAAAACCCCCCAAAACCGAGAGATACTCGCCTCGACGAATTAGGAAGCAAGAACATGTTTGTGGGGTTAGATCCACGCTTTCTATGTTTCCCCACGAACCTCCAGGCTTCATTTCACTCAAAATCGCCATTTAGAGCTCTCAAAATCGAAAAAGAAAGATTTCCCTTCGAAATGGGTTTGCTACGTATTTATATGGTCTGCAGGCGAAACCCGACCCGGGTTAAGGAACACGACCCGGGTTCGTTTCACGACTTTACTTCCGTTCATTTAGTAGGTTCAGCACGACCCGGGTCGGTTCCTTTTGGCATTTTTCAAACTCAAACTTCTCCCAAAAGGTCCTCTAACCTCACTAACACATATAACAACTTATATAATCTTAATTAAACTAAGATTAGTACATAAGAGGGATTCCAACCTCTTCTCACTCATCAAAAATCTCAAAACTCGAAAGGAAATCACAAGGATCGCCACACCTTTACGCTAAGCAAACTCATAGCTAGAATCACACCGACTATAAGGTAATAACTCTACTTACCTTATAAAGCATCTCAATTTAAAAATGGGTCTTACAAGTTCTCTCCTCCTTCAAAAGATTCCGTCCTCGGAATCTCTTAGATTAGGCATGACTTATACAACCACCTCATCACCGCAATCACACATTACACACAATAATGATATTATCCTCTCGTCAGCTCATATGACATGTATATATCATTACATCCCGTTTACTCATAATATAGCTATAGAACTCAAGCTTTCTCGATCCACATTACATTTAGAAACTTTCTCACTCGACTTCTCTTTCCGCAAAATCTTAACGCCCGCCATTATTCTCGTAAGATGATCTCTATAACCACATTGGTTATTACCATTTCTACGTAGACAACCACTCACTCTTTCAAGGCACTCCCTTTATTATAGCTTTGTCGATACCAAGGTATCTCTACTCACTCCTCAAGTGATACTCCAACCACTTTCATCATTTACATACACTCATATCTATGGCTTACATCGACCCACATTTTCAGCATACCATCCACTCTGTCTATAACATTAATCTCAAATTAACTATTTGGGATTTAACTTCCATTTCAAATCTCCTTGAATGGCTAAATCTAACTCAATAGGGAAAAACGGTCTCACCGTTTATAATTCACACTCTTTTAATTTATTCCTCCAATCCCAACATACCAATTACGATTTCTCCGATTAACACATTCCCAGCGATCAGGGTAGGATAAATACTCATACAACATAAAAGACATAGAAATTAAAATGTCTCACTCATGTTACACAATTCATCAACACTAGGGTTAACAATTCAAAAATAACAAAATATTAGAAACTATCTCGAGTTTCACTCACGCCTCCTCTGAATTTGTTATTTAACTCTCGACACTTTAGTCACACATGACTCATTTCAGTTGTCTCATCACCACAACCGATTTCAACTTCTCCGAAAACTAATTCATCTCTGCCCCACCTCATCACACATATTAGGTTTTTCACCCAATATACAACTAACAATCCTCCACCAATTGGCTCCTTTTTATCCCAGTTCAACAACATACCTCATGATGTTTCTCTCGATGTACTCACTTATTACCTCCTCACTTATGTGGAAAATCCACATCACACTCTCACTCAATCGATAATCATAACAAACTCAACAATTTATTATCAAATAAATTTTCAACACAATCGCATATATTTCTCCCGATACATCATCAGTAAGAATTCTCCCCTCGCCATTTCTCCGTCATTCTCATCTAAATTTCTAATTCATCATAATGACACAAAATAAATTATACATACATATGGCTCACCATAATCTCTACACACAACTCACAAAGAATTAATAATGGTCAACACCGCAATCTCTACGGTGAGATCATATCTCATCACTCGACTAACTCATTAATCTAAAGAAAATAACACAACATTATTATAACAAAATCTCAAACGAATAATTAGTTTTGTCATCTCGACATTCACACATTTCTCTTATCAGCAGTAATCGATTTGATTGCTAAGGAATGAATCCTATCAATCACAATCACAATTACTTTTATACTCTTTTTAACTCATTACATAGTTATACAACTTTATCTCGTTCAACAATCAAGTAAGTTCCACACCTTCTCAAATTAATATGTTAACACATAATTATAACTCAATATCATCCTCAACATCGTCTAAACACAACTCACACATACTCAGAATAGTATAGTTTCAATAATTCATATGATCATCATACAGTGCACGCATGTCTACACATAAGCACGACACTGCAACATCACTATAGTTCTGCTTATAGTACCCCGTACCATCCTCCTGTCTTGTCACTCACACTATCTTACAGTACCTCGTACTGTCCTCCAAACTCACTACTCAACATTATCTCATGGTACCTCATACCGTTCGTCGATCTCATTGTTCAACACTCTCTCATGGTACCTCGTACCGTTTTCTGTTCTAACCACTCAACACTGTGTTACGGTATCTTATACCATTCTCTGATCAAATCATGGTACCTCGTACCATTTTTTGATTTCAATCCATCTCCTATTTGACTCTAGCGGGTCTCCCCTACGGTCTCGAGCCATATAGACTCACTGTCACTCCTCTTTTTGTTTGAATCATAAATGTCCCCACTACTCTAACCACAAGATGCTCGTTATGTGGTTCCACAGAAATATGTGGTCTCAACCTCAACTACTCAATATGTGACCCCACAGAATATGTGGTCTCAATCACATTTACTAGTTATGTGGCCCCATAAAATATGTGGTCTCAACCACTTTGCTCGATATGTGGCCCCACAAAATATGTGGTCTCAACCACTTTCCTGAATATGTGGCATCACAAAATATGTGATCTCAACCATATATATTAGGCAATTAACTCAATATCTAGGCCAATAAGGCCTATGTGAACCACTCTAGGTTCTCTCAATTGTAACCACAATGTAGTCTTTATGTGGTTACTCAAATGTCATCTAACATCTATGTCACGATTATCTCATTATGTGACGATTTCAAGTCACAAAAACTCAATACTCAAGATACCTATTCACAATCAGGTATAATATGCATTCAACCACACTCACGGACTTACTCAACTCATACTCTTTTGGCTATCTCAGCCATTCGTTTGATCAATCATAAGTACTAGTTATGTGGCCCCATAGAATATATGGTCTCAACCACAAAGTATTCATACACAGAAATCTCGTCACATCTTTGAAATAACATGCAATATATATACAATATCATAATTTATATATTTTCCACCATGTATATACTCAATATACACACTTCTCCATGGTTGCTAAGTATTCGCCAAGCAACCACTTATAATCTCAATTATACATAATCACAAAAACTCGTTATGTGATATGTAAACCTTTCCTCAAGTGGACACGAGATTCTCATCTCGATGTCGGTTACTACACTTTATAATAACAATTCTCTAATACATGTAATTTCAATTGATCTTTTATGTGTCCACATATTTTACACATATTCTACTACATGTATTATTACAATTTAATACACGCAACACCTTACAACGAACATGTTAAGTAAAGTTACTCACATACCTCATAGAAACAAAATCACATCTCCTCGTTAGCTAAAACTTGCGTACTTCGGCTCTCAACTCTTGAGTGTAATCAACTACACTCACATATCTCAACTCTTAGTTCATGCTCGGCTTATGCTCATACTTTTTCTCATCATCAGTTGGAATTTTCGCATCAACCGAGATCTCATTTTATCTTCAACTGGAATCTCACCATCAGTCGGAAACTCATTTCATCATCAGCTGGAATCTCATCTCGTCATCAGCTGGAATCTCTCCATCAGCTGGGATCTCATCTCAATTAGTATCACATTTTATATTTAGTTGACATCTCATTATCAACTGAAGTTCTTGTCTCCTTGTTAGCTGATATCTCATATCAACCAAAATCTCGTCTCATCCTCCGCTGTAGATCCAACTGACTGAGACCAATTTCTCAACTCATCCTTCATCTGACTCAATACCTGTATTCACACATAGAATATAACAAATAATAAATATAACAAAAGAGTTATACTCAACTCATACTCTAACATCTGCAGCAGTATCTTTTCCAAGCATGTGATAGGGGCTCTCTCCTCCGATGGTTCAAGTCTAGGACTCTATACTCAAAAACCTAGTTCACTTAAACCACGCTCTGATACCAACTTGTAACACCCGGTTTCTCATACAAAGTACACCCAAAAAATTTCAAACAATAACACATTAAAAATGGGTATACTTGTACTCAAACCACAGAAACAAGATGAATCAACATAAATTATTACACAAAAGGTCCTTATAAATCCGACCAAGCATTACAAATAAAATCTAACACGACTAAAAGACAGGCTCTAAACTTGTCCGTCTTTCTTTATCACATGTCTTCCCCTATCACAGCTACAGATACCTGCAAAACGACATAACACTCAAGTGTAAGCTTATAAAAAGCTTAGTGAGTAATCTCAATCACCCTCCACGAAGTCGAATGATTCCAACACTCCATCCCTTTGGAGTTGGGCGATGCGTTTCTTGTTGATATGGCCAAGGCGACAGTGCCACAAGCACGCCTTTTCTATACTGCTTGAAGAATCAATAGCTAAAACATCATTGCGACAATAATCAACACACATAATCGATTCATACACTCCATCACAAGGCCAAGCATCAAAAACAAAAACATCATTTTTAAATATGGAAATTGAACCATTCAATTTATTAAAACTATAATGAAAGTCGTGTTTAATCAATGCATGAAAGGAAATTATGTTCTTTGTCATATCAGAAGAATAGCAACAATTATGTAAATCTAATCTAACTCCACTACTAAGCACTAGTCTATAGACACCGATCTTGGTAACAGGTGACGTTCGCCTATTGCCCATGACCAGGTTCAATCTACCGTGCTCCAGCTCCTTACTTTCCTCTAGGCCCTGCAAATCAGAACAGATATGAAAACCACATCCAGTGTCAAGGACCCAAGAACAGGAAGAAGAAGAGTTATTAGATATAGAATATGTACCTGCTTGTGATGGCTTCACTTTGCCATCCTTGATATCCTGCAAGTACCTGGGGCAGCTCCTCTTCCAGAGACCCTTTTCTTTGCAATAAAAGCAGTCGACTTCCTTTGGATTCGTGACATGCGGAATGCCGGAAGACTTGGATCTCGGGGCATTGCTGGATGACCCGACATGAACCTTTTCCCTCCAGTTCTGCTTCGGAGGGCCCTTCCTTTTCTTTCCTTTGCCAGAGTCGATAGCTAGGACAGGCGGGTTAATCGGGAGTACACTTTTTCCTTTTATCCCGTCTTCAGCAGTACGAAGCATGCAGTGTAACTCAGCCAAAGTTTCCTGACTGTTGTTCAAATGATACGCCAGTGTGAACTGGTCATAAGAACTGGGTAGAGAATTCAACACAATGTCAACTGCCAAATCCTCATGAACAGACATTTCTAGCTTTCTAAGCCTATCCACATAACCTTGCTTCCTTTGCACGTGAGTGCAGATGGACTCTCCATCCTTAGGTTTGCCGTTAGTGAACGCTTTTACAACCTCACGCCTTTCGATGCGCTCTTGCTTTTGGAACTTTTCCGCGAGTTCTTTGTGCATTTCGTAAGGCCAGTAGACCTCATAAATCCTTTGCAGTTCAGGGTTCATGGTGGTGATCATGATGCAAGCCACTTTGGTTGCATCGTCAGAATGTTTTGTGTACGAGGCGAGTTCCTCGGGAGTAGCGGTATTTGGGTCAACCTCAACAAGCTCGGTTTCCAGAACATACTCTTTGTGTTCAAACCTTAGAGCCATTTTGATGTTGCGGATCCAGTCATTGTAGTTAGTGCCGTCCAACGTCACTTTGGAGCATAATGACAGAATCGAGGTGACATTACCGGAGTTTGAGTGGGGAACGGATTGGTCAGAAGACATCTCAAATAAGAAGAAGGTAGTTTTAATTAGACATTATTAAATAATCCTTATATTCACCCAAGAATAAATATAAGGCTACGATCCTACAATAACAATCTACAATATCGAAGAGGGATGCCGTAATCTCTATTGTAAATTTTATAAGTTAGGCGAATGACGATTCAGCCAATTCCACCGCGGAAACATAATCAAATTATAATGGAATTTCTAGTTTCTTTTGAGATTTATTGAACTGTTCAATAGCATGTTTTAATCTCGAGAATGCCCCGCTGTTTGTGACTGGGATACCGAGGATCACAAACTGGGTGTGAATAACCATGCGAATTAGCTCGGTACTCTCGAAGTCAATTACCATCTCTAATTGACGTGCCGGTTAACAACACACGCTCCGTCAATAATGGCAAAATCGAGAAACCCATTGCGACTCTTTGTGGACCCCAGTTGGCGTGCCGGTAAACCACACACGCTCCACCAACGTTCCACAAAGTACAATGTGCAATTCCATGGGTTAGCATCAATTCACATTTTAAACCTAAAGTAACTAGATTGGGATTTTATTCAAGGTTCTAGTACTTTCAATTATAGCATTATACTTTTAAAAGGCTTAGCGGTTCTATCAAACCCGTTCGGCTAACGACACTTGACTGACCAGGAGAGCGGTGGATAAGAGTAGATACCCATTAGACTACCATTTTATAGGCAGTCGCCTTATACCCTCTTTATAGAACAGTTTTGTAAATGAGGCCTACTAATGGTAAGACTAACCAGTTTTATCTTATATATAAATATTAACTTTTAATCATAAATATATAAGATATATTTTAATCTTATTAAAATATTTTAGATTTAATTTTCTACTAATTTTCACAAATTTATAGGAATTTTTTGAAAATTTAAATTAAATCTTTAAGTGATTTAATTGGTCTTTTAATTAAACAATTTAATTAAACTAATTAAATCAAATAAGGGAATCACAAAAATTAATCAAATTAATTTCCTAACCCTTATCCTAATCATCGAAAATTGCAATCAAGTGATAAGGGGTTCCAGTTATTTAATTATCAAATAATTACCAAAAATAACAACCTACTTATCAAGGCAGCAAGCAAATCACAGAAAAGGAAAGGGAAGCTAGGGTTTGCTTAACCCTAGCCGCCAACATGGTTTCATGGCCACACAAAGGGTTAATTTCGATAACCCTTATGAACATATAAACAGTTTATATCAAATTCACAAGAAAACAAGCCATATCTCTGATACCACTAAATGGTTTTATACAATCAATGAACTACAAAATTCCTAAGTTCACACACAACCCTAAAAGAGATATATGTTTTCTTCTATGACGATATAATAACAAAAATCTAAGGCCAACATTTATTTCTAAGGATCAAATTAAGAGTTACCGACCTTTTGATCTTGTTCTTGAAGCTAGCAGCAAACAAATCCTATGTAACGCCCCAATTCCAAGATTATAAAATTTTATTTATTACCAAGGTTCCAACAAAATCTTTATTTCAAAAAGTAAAACTGTTCAACATCTTTATTAAACCGACAGCGGAATATTTGAAAATCATAACATAGTTTATTAAAAGAAATCTCTTGTATGTGATGCGCTGCCGTCAAGCCTTGCCCTTCCCTTTGTCATTTGAAACACCTGAAATGTTATAAAATCAACAGGTAAGCTTAAAGCTTAGTGAGTCCACAAATTACCATACATGCCCACATATTAAACAACCCGTCCTCGAGAACGACCCGACCCTACCCGCCATACAATAGCTACGGGCGTCCATCATACAACAGCTATGGACACGAAGCGGTTCTACCCATCATACAACAGCCATGGGTTCCCGGTTATGGCCCAGCCCATCATACAACAGCTATGGGACAAGGCAATAGTCCAACTCGTCATACAACAGCTACGAGGGGACACGCATCAGTACTGAGCCCAACAACAAATAATCACAGACATAGAGCAACTCATATAACTGTAAATAACATACAAGATGCCTAACATGCAACATCATATAGTAAGGTGAAGATACTCACCTGATTCGAAACCGCACAGATATACTCTAATATCCCCACTTAGCTCGTCCACACACCTATATCCCACATACACAACATGTCAAGCACTGACCAAACTCCTATAGACTTGCCTAAAAGTCGGACCTAACGTTTGGTAACCAACATTGGTCGAAAATAAGCTTTTGGGTCAAAAAGCCGCTCGCCGCGGCGTGACCTTTCTCTTACGTGTCGCGGACTATCATTACACTTACGGGGTTTTACTCGAACCCGCATCGCCGACATAGCCTGTCCGTGCCGTGGACTCGTATCAATCTGAAGTCTTACTAGCCCTTAATCAGTTCAGTCCTCGGCTAGGGTTTCACTCTATACCCTTCCTGGGATCTGAAACTACCCTAAGGTCACTTCCTTTTGGACATGCAAGTCCATGCATGTCCTTGGTCCAAACCCTAATTGTTACAAGTCATCTAAGACTACTAACCAAGGGATAACACCATAAGACAGGATAAAATGAAGTATCAGAAAGGTAGATCCTCTTACCTTGCTTCTGGAAAACGGAGGAATGCACACGCTCAGTTACAAGCCTTTCCCCACGTTGTATCTCCTCCTTCCAAACTCTCAAAATCTTCAAAGCTTTGGAACCGAAGAGCCTCTGCTGAAACCAGTCGACTCCACTCCAGAAAACTTCCAAAAACACAAACCCTAGGGCTGGGACCCTTTATATAGGCGTTTAAATCCGAATTAGGGTTTTCACATTAGCGGCGCACCGGGCCGCGGATACTTTAAGGCCGCGCCGCGCGTACAAAATTATTTGCGAATCCAGATCCCTCCCGAGCCGCGCCGCGGATCCGTCCGGGCCGTGCCTTGGCGGAACGAGTCTTACAATTCTACCACACTTAACTAGATTTCGTCCCCGAAATCCGCGCCGGTAAACAATTCTGGATAATGCCTCCGCATTTCCTCCTCCGGTTCCCAAGTCCACTCGGACCCTTTACGATGTTGCCACTGAACCTTAACTAATCCTATTGTTTTATTTCGCAAAGTCTTTATTTTCCTTTCAATGATGGCGATCGGTCGCTCCACGATCTTTAGGCGTTCGTCTAATTGAATATCCTCCAATGGCACTATTGTAGATTCCTCGGTAATGCACTTCCTGAGTTGCGAAACGTGGAACGTGTCGTGAATCTGGCTAAGCTGTTCGGGCAGCTCCAACCGGTAAGCTACCTTACCTACTCGCACGATGATTCGATAAGGTCCAATGTACCTAGGGCCAAGCTTTCCTCGCTTCCTAAAACGAATAAATCCCTTCCAAGGTGAAACCTTAAGAAGAACATAATCCCCAACTTGAAACTCGAGATCGGACAGTCGCCTATCTGCATAACTTTTTTGTCGACTCTGAGCCGTTAACAATCTCTCCCGAACCTTCTGAATTAGCTCAGTTGTCTTGAGTACTACCTCATTACTACCCAATACCCGCTGGCCAACCTCGCCCCAGCAAATAGGAGTCTGACATTTCCTTCCAAACAACATCTCAAAAGGAGCCCTGCCAATGCTCGCGTGATAACTGTTATTATAAGAAAACTCAGCTAGAGGGAGATGGGAATCCCAACTCCCGCCAAAATCGATAAAACATGCCCTAAGCATATCCTCTAACTTTTGAATCGTCCTTTCACTCTGCCCATCCGTCTGAGGGTGATATGCCGTGCTGAAATGAAGGCGAGTGCCTAATTCCTCATGAAACTTCTTCCAAAACCTAGACGTAAATCGGACATCCCGGTCAGATATCACCGAGACCGGTATACCATGTCGAGAGATAATCTCGTCTACGTAGACCTTAGCCAATTCCTCTGCAGAGAAGGTCTCTTGAATGGGGAGGAAATGATCACTTTTAGTCAACCTGTCCACGATAACTCAAATGGTGTCTGTTAGAACTAGAAGTTAAATCATTGACCAACTCGTAGTTTGATATGTTAGGATTGTATTATCAAACTTCTTATTTTGATGGAATGAAATTACTTTTGTATGAATGTTTTAAGTAATGAACGAAATCTTACGTCTTATGTATATTGTTAACGTATATCTCGGATAAGGCATGTTCTGATAATATTGTAACTATCCGAAATCCAGTATTGGATTTCGGACCATCAAAGAAAATCAGAATCAGCAAGTATCTCACTCAGAAGAAAGAATTCTGAAGACCTCATTCCGAACTAACTCAGAAGATCAAGACATCCTCAATTGTATTTCCAAAGACACTCTGATCAAATCAGCCAGGACTTCGAAATTCACTCAGGATTTCGGACTATCAATATCAATACATCAATGGAAATATCATACTTAAGCATTCAACAAAGAAGACTGAAGACCAAAGAATGTCTAGAAGATAAGGCAAGGGATAAGCACCTCAACTTATAGGATATGATTAGACTAGATCAAGCGTGGTCCTCTAGAAGCATGTATGTTGTACTTTAGAGTATTATTATATTATAGACAAGCCACCCTAGTCTGACATTGTATTATTATATTAGATTTACCTTTCTTATCTGACTGAAGAGAGACGTGTTGTCTCCTCTTCAGTCCATAGGTTCTTATCCGAAGGTCCTCCCTTAGTCTATAAAAGGGAGACCAAGTTCATCTTCAGTCCTCATGGTTTTAAGAAACTTTTTGTAACACTTTCACTTATCAATACAATCTCTCATTCCATCAACTCTTACTCTCTCATCTGCATTTCTTAATGTTCTTACATTTCTTACACTCTTCAATTTTAGTCCTTACATTTTCAAGATATATAACTGCTAGTCTTTATTATTTATTGTTGAGCTATTAAGATCTATTCTAAGTATTAATCCTTATAATTCCGCAACCTCATCAAGTCTTCGGACTTGTCCATTTCAAGTCTCAGGACTTGTCCCTCCGAAACTTACATTTCGGATATTTACATTCCGCAATCTTCATTTCCGCACTTACTTAGAATATTTGGCGACAACAATTGGTATCAGAGCCTGAATAGCTATCTATAAGGTTCTAAGCGTCTAGTTTTCTCAAAACCCTAGCTGAAGCAACAACCTTAGAATCCTCTGTAGATCATTGCATGCTATTATAGCTCACAATCCTAATATTATCTCTTACATTTCAAAACAGTTCGAAATCTCCTTTTCTCTCATCATGCAGATGAACTACTCTTTGAATGTTGCTAACAGCGTTGGAGGCTCTAATCGAGCTCCCATACTCATTCCTACTGAGTACAATGGCTGGGCATCTCGTATACGCAACTACCTCAAAACCAAAGGCAAAGACATTTGGCGTTCGGTCGAAGAAGGACCCCACCTTCCAACGTTCACTCCTAGACCCAACACGGCTGAAGAAGCACTAGGTGGCACTTCTCAACCAAGGCTAACACCCTTGGACATTGAGAAAATGGACAATGACTAAATTGCCTTCACTGAAATCCAATGTGGAATACCTCCAGAACTCTTCGATCTCATAGAAAACTGTACAACAGCTTAACAGATCTGGGTTCTTCTACAAAACATGTTCTTAGGAATAGAAGAGGCAAAGGATCAAAAGTTGGTGTCAAGTGTGCCAGACTATACGCACTTCTCAACATTTGCCGGAGAATCATTAAGTCAAGCCTTCACCCGGTTCTCCATAATCGTCACCAGACTCCTAAGTTCGTGAGCAGAAAGAACCAATCAAGAAATCAATCTTCGATTTCTTGAAGGGCTCGGAAAAGACTGGGTACTTGTCAAAATGATTCTTCAGGATTCTGGCAAACTCAAAACATTCAACATGTACCGGCTATACAACAATCTCATCGGACAAGAACGAGATATCAAGGGCAATCAGCAACTTCAACTTGGTGGACCTCTAGCCTTAGTTGCTGAGCACAACTATCAGACGAGGGACAACACCTCTCAGCAACTGGTTCATTATCAGCAAACAACTCAGCAACAAGCCAATCTAAACATCACTAGTCCTCAGATCATTCTAACCCAGGATTCCCCTCAGTCTCAACAAACAAAATCTATACCTTCATACCATCCCTCTCAACCACAAATCTCTTACCCTTCAAACTACCAAACTCCAACAAAACAATACCAATCCTCATCAATCTCACAACCATCCATTCAGTCTAAATCTCCTACCCTTGCACTACCAGCTCCAGTGCAAACTTCTGACTCACACTACTCAGAATACGACGAAGCTGAAGAAGCAGCATATCAACATGAGATCGCATTGATTAGTCAGAAATTTAACAGGATACCATCCTACTCTGGCACCAAAAAGAACTATCGTCCCTCCAACCAATACGGAGGATCTCAACCCAGAAATAACTATCAAAGAGGACATCAGAACTCCAGTCAAAATCGTCACTACCAGAAGCCAGAAGATCAGCAACAAGAAAAAACAAAGCCAGACCCATCTATCAGCACCAATCCAGTTCCAACTTTTGAAAAGAAGGAATCAGATGTAATCAAATGTCACAACTGCGGAGGTCTATGGCACTATGCTGCTGACTGTCGAGCACCAAGAAACTATTCAAAGGCAAAAGAAGAAGAAAAAGTCAAAGCATTCGTAGCTTCCGGAAATGTCGAGATCTAGTCCTCAGGAGATGATGATGAGCAGTTTAAAACAAGAGAAAGCGAGGAAAAGGATTTGGAGAATGCATGATGGTACAGGCAAGTCGAGAAACTCCAATCCCAGGTCTGGCAAGTTCCAAATATTCTGATAACATCGCTGAATCCTCATCTTCCTACACACCAAAGAACTATGCCTTCATGGTCAATCACAAGACAGGAAAAGGTGTAAGTATCGTCGAACAGGTGCGTAACATGCTCCATACACATCAAATTTACTCTAATAATCTAGAACATGCTCTAGAAAATATATCTAACACTTATGCAGATGCCTTAGCTGCTTATCAGCGGGTTCTGGAAGAAAGAGATGATGGGTATGATGAGGTGTTAAAGTTGAAAAGTAGACTTGAAGATAAAAAGTTATTTTGTGATAAGCTTACCGCTGATTTGAAGATCGAGCAAACTTCTAGGACTTTGTTAGAAAACTCAAAATCAACTTTTGACATCACAAAGGGATTTAGCCCGAAGTGATAATGTAAGATTAAACAAATTAATAGATCAGTTGTATCATGCAACTAAAGTTTTCAAATCTCCAGCTAATATCAATTCTTCAGAAAATACTTTCAATTGGGGATGGGCAAGAAAAACCACAAACAAAAATTATCCTATATATAACAGAAAAAGTCCATTCTTTCAACACCCGTCAAATGAATATGATGATAAACACGATAAAGACACAACTATGAACACTTATGAAACTCCAAATACTGAATCAGAAAATGCCATTTCTGAATCAAAAACAGGAGTTAACATTCTCTTCTCATATTTCTCAGAAGCAGACACTGTCGAAATCAGCAAACCGTCTACAGCTTCAGTCCCATTCATGCCTAGACATGTGGTCACGATCACAAACTATCCTCCATCAAACTCTCAGCAACACTCTTTTCCAGACTGCACTTCAGATTCTAAGAACTTGAAAAATTCAAGAAAAGAGAAAGTTGATGAGAAAACTGAAATGGAAAAGTTCCCAAGAAATATCATCATAGCTAAAGACTTTGACAAAATCAGAATTAGAAATCCTAATGTTGTCGACACATCTACCATGACCTCTGAACCATCGTGTTCCGAATCCAAGTCATCCGAAGATACATCACAACGTAATCTTTCAGAAAATCCAATCAGAATCTCGCTCAAAAATCTTAAAGATAAGCATGAAGAGATAAACTCTTTAAATGATTCTTTATCTGACTCTTCCCCAAGAGAAATTTTTCAAAAAGGAAAAGGAACGAATTTAACCAAACAAGGAGTAAAACCAATTCTAAACAGAAAAGATCTACGATCACCTAGATTGCATGCTCGATTTGAACAGAAGAAACGCTTCTACACTAAGAAACTATCGGAAGCCAATTCAACTCTCAACACTCCTAGTCATACTCAGAGATCAACTCCTTCCACACTCAGAAAATATATCCACAAAGTATTACTTCCGACTCCAAAAATAAAACCCACTCTACAATTTCAAAACATCAAAAATTCAAACTACTACTCTGAATTTCCAAAACTAACAAAAAATTCAAGAATAGCCCAAAACAGTCCATCTACGTCTAAGCAGTATGTGAACGAATTCTTGAAACCAAAAATACCATTCTTTAAAATCATCAGAAGCAACAAACAAACTTTAAATGTTATCGGAATCAAGCCTCAGAACTACAATCGTTCTGAACTTACTTCGAAGATTTTAAAACGACAGCAAAACAATACATGTTGTCATTGTTGCAAACATCATTTTAAAACAGTCATTGCTAGTAATTCAAAAACTGTCAAACCTACAACAAATACTCACTTCTCAAAACCTTCAAGAAAATCTATTCAAAAGTGGGTTGTAAAATCACCCACTTCTGAATCAAATTTATCTCCTGAAATAGAAACTCCCACCAAATCAGCAAGTAAAACCAAATCTTCCACACCTATAAAAACAAATGGGACCAAACAAGTTTGGATGCCCAAACTAACTGTCTAATTTTTCAGGAATTTAGCTCGGAAGAGCAGGATGACGAATGGTTAATAGACAGTGCCTGCTCAATGCACATGACCGGAATATTGGAGTTTCTAAGAGATTACAGAGAAATCAATTTTGGAGGATATGTCACATTCGAAAACGATGCAAACGACATCATCAAAGGCTATGGCGTACTGACAAACGGAAACTTTACCATTCAAAAAGTTTCCTACGTTCTCGGACTTAAACATAATCTCATAAGTGTAGGCCAACTAGTAAGTACAGGCCTCCGAGTTGAATTCGATAATGAATTCAGCTACATTATGACTGGCAACAGAGACAGATGTCTAATTCGATCACCAAGACAAATCAATATGTTCCCTTTGGACATCACCATGTTTCCTGGAAAACCAAGACTTTGCTTACTGTCAAAAGCACATTCCGAAATCAGTTGGTTATGGCATCGGAAACTTGCTCATCTAAACTTCTGATACATGAATTAATTGGTAACAGGAGAAATGGTCAGAGGAATGCCACTTTTGAGGTTTGACAATAACAACTTATGTGCAGCATGCGCATTTGGCAAACAAAAGAAGAAACCTCACAAATCAATCACAGACTCAGGCATCACTCGTCCACTAGAACTCCTTCATATGGACCTCTGTGGTCCTTCGACAGTTGCTAGTATAAATCACAAGAAGTATATCCTGGTCATCGTGGACGACTACTCCCGATTTACCTGGGTATTCTTCTTAAGATTAAAATCAGACACCTTTCCAGAACTCAGAAACTTTATTACATCAACCGAACGTAAAGTTCAACTTCCAGTAAGACGAATCTGAAGTGAGAATGGAACAGAGTTCAACAACAAGAAAATTGAAGAGTTTTTGACATCCAAATGAATAGAGCACAATTTCTCAGCACTATACACACCTCAGCAAAATGGCGTCGTCGAAAGAAGAAACAGAACTTTAGTGGAAGCAGCCCGATCAATGCTGAACTTTGCAAATCTTCCTCTAACTTTCTGGGCAGAATCAATAGCTACTGCATGCTTTGTTCAAAATCGATCAATTGTCAACAAAAGATTACAAATGACTCCCTATGAAGTGTTAAACGGAAGAAAACCTAATGTCAAATTCTTTCATATTTTTGGCTGTCGATGCTTCATTAAAAATAACAAAGATCATTTGGGAAATTTTGCACCCAAAAGCGATGAAGCAATATTTATGGGATACTACTCATCAAAATCAGTAGCCTATCGTGTTCTAAACAAGAGAACACGAGTAATAGAAGAAAGTTTTGACATAGAATTCGACGATCAATACCAATGGAGAAAGAAGAATCAATATATTCTATATGTAATGGAAAACGATGTTCCAGTGGGACACCGACCCATTCATATAGTTGAAATTGATTATGACTTACTCTTTGATCCATCAGAAACAGCAAAAGAAGCCGAAATCATTCACTCTCCTGATGTAATTCAGCAAATCATCTCAGCATCAGGACCAACCACTTCTGCTGATCCAACCTCATCCGAAAATCAAATAGACCTTCCAATAAACACTCCAACTATCGAGGGGGAGCCTCTGCTCCCTTCTCCCAATCATCAAAATCAGAAGGAACCCTTATACACAGCAACCTCTGAGGGGGAGTCTAGACTCCCTTCACATGTTGATGGGATTCCCCAATCCGAGGGAGACCATCAACACTCAGAAGATACCTTGTCAGTAGATACCCCATCAGAAAATGTCATAACCCACTCTTCCGATGTCATAATCAACAATCCACCGGTAGTTACATTTGAAACCAATGAGAACACATCATCTAAAGAATATCAAATCCAAAACACATCTCCAGACGAAAATACTTTCATTCAAGATGTTTCACCTCCCATTTCTGATCCAGCCCTTCTCCCACGATTACACAAATGGACTCGGAGTCATCCTCCTAACCAAATCATCGGAAATCCTTCATCCAAAGTTCAGACAAGATCAAAGAAATCAATTCAGGATGAATGTCACTATGCCTCATATATCAGCAAAGTCGAACCCAAGACGGTCCTTGATGCTTTAGACGAAGACGATTGGATCAAAGCCATGCAAGAAGAACTGTCAGAATTCAAGAGAAATAACGTTTGGGATCTTGTTCCGAGACCCTCCAATCACAGAGTTATAGGTACCAGATGGGTCTTCCGAAACAAACTTGATGACATGGGCACTGTAGTCAGAAACAAAGCCAGATTAGTGGCCAAAGGTTATAGTCAGATCGAAGGACTTGACTACGATGAGACGTATGCACCAGTAGCAAGACTAGAAGCCATTCGGATCTTCCTAGCCTATGTCGCACATAAAAACATCATTGTACATCAGATGGATGTTAAAAGTGCATTTCTTCAAGGTGATCTCCAAGAAACAGTATATCTTCAATAACCTCCTGGCTTTGAAGATCTATCTCGACCCAACCATGTGTATCGTCTGAATAAGGCAGTATACAGCTTAAAACAATCACCCAGAGCTTGGTATGAAACACTATCTACCTTTCTAGTCTCATCAGGCTACAGAAGAGGAGTCATTGATCCAACATTCTTTGTCCGATCCCATCAAAATCACATTATGATCGTACAAGTCTATGTAGACGATATCATCTTCGGATCAACCAATCAAGAAATGGTTGATGAATTCGCAAGAGTAATGACTGACAAATTCCACATGAGCATGAATCGAAAGATAAACTTCTTCCTAGGCCTTCAAATCAAACAAACAAAAAGAGGAATTTTCGTACATCAAGAAAAATATACAAATGAACTTCTGAAGAAATTTTCTCTTAAAAATTGTTCTACCTCCAAGGTTCCAATTTCCACCAATCACAAACTCTTTGCAGACCCCGAAGGCGAGCCAGTAGATCACAAGTTATATCGAGGAATGATAGGTTCACTATTATACTTAACAGCAAGTAGGCCCGATATTATGTTTTCAACTTGCCTGTGTGCGAGATATCAAGCTGCTCCGAAAGTATTACATCTGACAGCAGTTAAACAAATTTTCAAATATCTGAAAGGTACTAAGGCAATGGGACTATGGTATCCAATCGGAGACAACTTCAAACTTCAAGCATTCACCAATTCGGACCATGCCGGATGTAAATTAGATCGACAAAGCACATCCGGAGGCTGTCAATTCCTTGGTGGAAGATTAGTCAGTTGGTCCTCTAAGAAACAAAACTGTGTAGAACTATCATCAGCAGAAGCAGAATACGTTGCTGCATCCACTTGCTGTTCACAAGTCCTCTGGATGAAAACTCAGCTAATGGATTACGGCTACCGATTCCTTCAAGTTCCTATATATTGTGACTCCAAGAGTGCCATAGCCATTTCTCATAATCCCATTCAGCACTCCATGACAAAGCACATTGATCTAATATATCACTTCATCAAAGATCAAATCCTAGAAGGTAACATAGAACTCTATTTCATCCATACCGATGAACAAGTAGCCGACGTCTTCACGAAAGCCTTAGGTGTTGTTTGTTTTTGAAGAGGTAGAAGGTCTGCAGTCTGCGGACCACATCTGCAAACATCTGTAGCAGAAGAGGTGGACCAAATGTCTGCAGTCTGCAAAGAGAAGACTGCTTGTTTTTTGAAATCTGCAGACTGTAAAATAAACTGAAATTTAAATAAACTGGTTTTTTAAACATAAGAGTTTTCAACATTGAAATTTAAAAAAGTCTAGTTTTAGAATACCGAAATATAAATCATACAACCACAAAAAAAATTATAAATACGAATGATTTATGGAAAAGAATAAAATAATAACTTTTTAGGTAAAAAATTCAAAATGTAATATTTTTTATGGTAATCTTCTTTAGATCATAAAAACAATCATTTTATTTGAAATAAAACTATAAATACGATGATCAACAAAAACCAGGATGTTTATTTCAACTACTCAAATGAAAGCCGCATATTCATTCCGAATTTATTATCAAACACTACATAGGAAAAGCCCCCATCGTTTCATAAGACTGCTACTTAAACATCTAAAAATCAATTTAGAAGAACAGACAATTCTAAATAACACTTAGCACCTTAAACTAATCATAATAACCCTTCAACTTCTCCTTCTTCACAAAATCAGTTGTACCCTTAACCCTCAGTGGATACTTGGTGTTCTTGCATGTTAATAGTACCACAGCTTCTGCAATTCATGTTCTGTGCATTAATAAATTGTACTTGGATGGAAGAAAAAGGTTGTGATATTATGCATTTCATTTGTATGCCATTGAAAATATTTTATGAAAAATATCTATAATATGGCCACCGAATTATTCACAAAGTTTCAATTAGGGATCTTAACTACAAAAATATTAAAGGAGATCACCAAACTATGCGATAATGTTTACATTTACACTAAATTGAACTTAGATTACCAAAAAGATACAAATACATTCTTGATTTATATTTGTTTGGTAGCGTGATTAGAAGTGAGGACGTGCAGGGGTTGCAATTGTAGCAGAAATCGAAGACCATCGCAAGAAATCAAAACATTGCCGCAGAAATCGAAGACCATTACCTGATATGAGGCGCCGGCGGAGCAGCAGCGGCGGCAGGAGAAGAGGCGCCGGCGGAGCAGCAACGTAATACCGGCAGCGGCGGCAGCGGTGTAGCACCAGCACCGGCGGACCACCAGCAGGAGTCAGTCGTTGATGGATCTTGGGAGGAGCAGGAGAAACACAGGAGCGGGAGGGAGAAACAAAAAAGGAGGCGTGTAATTTTTTTTAGGTCAAGAAGATGTCAAAAGAGGCTTGCAGACTTTGGCCCACATCTGTCCCAAGAAGACCACGCGCAGACTTGTTTACATCTGCGGTCTTCGAAAAATCAAACAATCTGCGAAAGGCTACGTCTGCGCGCCGTCTGTGTGGCGCAGACAAAAGTGGTCAGGAAGATCTTCAAGCAAAAAACAAACAGCCCCTTAGACTCTACTAAATTCAACAATTTTCTGGATAAGTTAGGTATGTTGAATCCTGACTCTGATTTCTTCAGAGAATGATCGTCAACCTCTGACCAACATTCTCTCAGCAGATCAATCAGTTCTGACTTGTCTTAGCAATATCTGACTAAATTATCAGCAATGTGAATCTTCTGACTTCTAATAAACAGTCTCAAATATTTTTTTCTCATCAATAACAGTTACTTATAAACACAAAAAAAGAACAAACAAACTTTCATTCATAAAAAGGGAAACTACATAGTCTGGATCTATTAAGTCGTAATACAAACAAAAATATCACAAAATATACGACTTAAGATCTATTACAAACTACGAAAAATATCAAAAAACACAAGATTTCCTTCTCCTTCCTCTTCCCCTATCCTCAATGCTTGTTGTATTGCCATTTGGGAGGATTACCATAAGTAAACGTCTGTGAGATTCGCACAGACATGTCACAGACTCGCACACTCTTCCCACCCAACAACACAATGTCGTATACATCATCGCCAATCACGTCATCAACAACACCGCACCACCATCCTTGTCGATCCCATGCATCGACATAATCACCAACCTTGTAATCCACTATCACAGTTGGTGGAATAGGACGAAGAAGACCATACTTCACCCTAACAATCATCATCTTCCCAGTGGTGTTGTCCGGAAGACATCACAACTGCACTTCACACCGTCTTTTCCAAGTTTTAGTAATCACTCCTTCATAGAACCCTCCAGCGAAGTCTCCTTGAGTTAACTTCACCTCAACCTCATTGAAACACTTGAAGAAGAAACGAGCCATGATTGAAAGCAAAAGGAGTTAAGCTAATTTTCGTGTTAAGTTTGCGTGGTTAAACAATTGGACGAAAACCCCCATTTTATAACCAACAGCATGACCATTTGCCTTCTCTAATCCATTTAATTAGAAGTCATAATGACCCTAGTGGGCAGTTAATGCACCCGTCACATCAGCATCATCGCCTAAACGGTTGATAAGACGGTTTGGCAACTTAGACGGCGTAATGGATAAACCTCTCCCGATTCCCTGCAAACCTTCTTCGATTTCTGAGAACTGACACGTTTACCTAACCCTCTCTTTCCATCTCCTTCTTTCTCTTATCAATAAACGACAAAACTTCTCCCCTCTCTCGGAATTCTCCCTAAATATCCTCAGAAAGCTAAAGTTCTGAAGTGTGATTCATATTCTAGAAAGCAATCAAATCCACAAAACAATCTTTCATTCATGACGTTCAGAAAATTACAAAATACAATCAAAACAAGACATACTCAGATCTACCAAGAAACAAACATAAATTCTTACACCAACAGCTACTTAACCTACCAAATCACCCAACATTTTTCCCCTTCATCAGAGCTTATAATACTGCCACATCGGAGTCTCTCCGAGATGGTACCTCTGATGAATCCTAAGTTCGGACTCATCCACGAACAACCTAGTTCCATCCACCAACACCACATGGAACTGGTTGAATGGAGTCTTCCTCGAAATAGCAGCCGGCCACCATCCATGACGATACCATGCCACGAAATCATACTGCTTGAACTCCACCAAAACCTTCGGAGGCACAGGTTGAAGATATGTGAAATCAACATGCACATTCAACGGGCCACCATTGGCTCCATCAGTCAACGTTGTCATCTTTACCTCATAACGGTGATCCATACCGACTTGATCACCCCTCCATAAACATCACCCGCAAATTCTCCATCCTGCATCTTCCCATCCACCTTCTCGTCACGACTAAATGGACGTCTCCCTGCCATCTCTAACATCTAATCTTCTAATCGAATGACTTATTTACTCCACCAAAACTTCTTCTTTTATAGCCAATCACACCTCACCATTTCACGACACATCATCACTTCGAGATCAACAACATAGAGATATGCTACATGATTTGACTGGTTACCACAGACAGACGGTCCCTTTGATTATCTCTACAGAACTGACGTGACTACTCTTCAGTTATCTATTAAACTAATTTCACCCAAATCGAAACCTCTTATTCCGATTTCTCCGAACTCTCTAATTCGGACTCTTACTCCGAACCTTTTACTTCTGAATTCCACTTCCTTCTCAGAACTTTGCCTCGGCACCTCACTCCCAATATTCCCCCCTTTTCTTTTATATTGCAAATCACTCAGCAATTCTCTGTCTCTCAGAAAACCTAACCCCACAAGTTCGGATACATATATACCTTTTCAGAACTCCAACATTCATTTCTGAACACATCAGAACTTCACTATCCGTACTCTAAACACCTCATCACGACATATTTAATAATGTAATGTGGATTAAATACGAAAAATATTTAATACCCAATTATTTCAACTCACACGATCCATTTTTCTCCAACGGATAGTCTCTCTCTGTCACACATGTCTGTCCTTTAATGGACCATCCTTTTCATCATTTCCTTGCATTTAATGCCAAGCATACGCTTTTCTGACATAACTGTTCACACGTCCCTTCATTTTCGCAACCCGACAGTTTCTTACACTTTTTCAAATTGTTATAACCGTTCCCCTTTCTTTTTAATCCATCCCACTTCTCATACAAACCCCTGTTTTCTTATAATCTCTTTTCACCGCCGTCTTCAACCTCTCAACCCTAGAAATTTACAGAACTTCTATTCCCCCTCTACCTTCAAAACTCGTCAATGGCTTCCCAATCCAAGAGCGATACCGACACTGTCAACATTGCCATCTCCAATCTCCAACTTTCAGATGATCTCAAAGCCTACAAACAACACCTACGAGTTCTAATTTACGTACTCTCAAGACACACTCTAGCAAAAGCTTTCTTTCATCCTCCCCCATCAATACCAATCTCTCTCTTACAGGAGGTTCTCTTCTCTGCCACCAAGTGTCCTAATAGTTATGCCATAGCACTGCACAACGATCATCGTGTCATCATCGATAAGAAAACCTTTGCAGAAGCCCTAAATCTTCCCTATCACACCTCAACCTTCGACCAACCAACCGATGCTGATCTCAAGTCCATGATATACAACATGGGTTACATATATGATTTGCCGAAGCTGTTTCACATGTCTAAAGGACACATCTCACCCCTATGGCAATGTCTCATACATTATATCATTAAAGTGCTTAACTGGCAAAATGGGTGGCACTGACCAGTTAAACAGACGTCTTATGGGACTTCTTTGGAGCCTCTACTCCGGTCGTGAAGTCGATTACGCAGGAATTCTGTTCGATGATTTCCTCAACTACATACCTTCCTCCCTAAAACCAGCAGGTCAAATCCACTATGCACGCTTCTAGGCTATATGCATCGAACACATTTATCAGAGCCTTCACCTCTCTATTCCTAATCCAATATCAGAAGCAGATAAATTGGTCATGATCAAAGCCAAACCCTACACTGCCAAAACGGATCCTATATTTGGGAAAATACGCAGACTACCTGAAGCCCTTCTGAAATTGGCTGATTCAACAAACCCTGCTGTCATCTCTCACATCACTTTTACTGAAGGAGTCGATGGCTATCCACCTCACTCTCTCAACCAATGTGAGGCCCCCAATAAGCTTAAGAAGAAAGCCTCTGAGTCTTCTCTGTCCAGGCAACCACCCAAAAAGAAGCAACGAAAAACGAGAACGGTATCCCTTTCTTTAACTTTTTCTTATCAGCAATCTCATTCTTCTGATGATCACCTTCCCCCTTTTTTTCTTATCAGAAGTCTCCTACTTCTGATTTTCCCCCTTTCTTTATCAGAAGTTTACTTCGTCTGATTTCCCTCTTTTTCTTATCAGAAGTCTTCGTCTTCTAATACCCCCCCTTTTTTCCCCTATTTTTCTCTATGTATCCACTTCTCCCCATACTCATTTAACAGAACACCAAAAACAACAATTTGGAGGAAAGACACATTTCCATTCATCAATGCAACACTTTGATATTTTACTCAAAATCGCCATTTGGAGCTCTCAAAATCGAAAAAGAAAGATTTCCCTTCAAAATGGGTCTGCTGCGTATTTATATGGTCTGCAGGCGAAACCCGACCTGGGTTCCTTTCACGACTTTACTTCCGTTCGTTTAGTAGGTTCAGCACGACCCGGGTTAAAGGACACGACCCGGGTTGGTTCCTTTTGGCATTTTTCAAACTCAAACTTCTCCCAAAAGGTCCTCTAACCTCACTAACACATATAACAACTTATATAATCTTAATTAAACTAAGATTAGTACATAAGAGGGATTCCAACCTCTTCTCACTCATCAAAAATCTCAAAACTCGAAGGAAATCACAAGGATCGCCACACCTTTACGCTAAGCAAACTCATAGCTAGAATCACACCGACTATAAGGTAATAACTCTACTTACCTTATAAATCATCTCAATTTAAAAATGGGTCTTACATTGCTTGGATTCATTATTACTTTGACACTGTTATGATATCGTACATGAAGTCACCCACCCTCGAACGTTTCTGCTAGTATGGTTTGGGGGTGTGACATTTTATATATATAAATAAACTTCTAATATATATAAATGTATTTTATTTATCTATTAATTCAATTAATACTCTTCAATAATTAATTATAAATAAATCCTTAATAGAAATAATCATATTAAGGCAATAAAGCAAAAAAGGCAAGTAAGCAAGTTAGGAAAATTGCAAGGCAAGCAAGGGATTAACCCTAGCCACCAGTTAGCATGCAAAGGCTAAGGAAACTCTCCTAAAATCCTACAAATTTCGAAATTCATGTGGAGGCACAAAGAAACCAGGAAATTTCGAAAAAGACAGCATGCAGTTTATGCAAATAAGCAAACAAGGAAACAAGCCAACTATGAAACTTGCAAGGCAAGCTAGGGTTACGAAACCCTAGCTGCCAAGGGCAAGGAAACCCTCTTAAACCCTTCAAATTTTTGAAAATAATGATCTACAGCTCTTAACCCAGTCAAAATTCATAATATGCATTTTCTGGAATCAGTCTAGCATAACCTATGGATTTTTCGAAAAACAGCATGCAAGTTCATACACGTTTCTAGCATAAAACCTAAACATATAATCATATAAACAAAAGTGCAAATAACATATGAACAGAGGCTCTGATACCACTTTTGCCAGGGTTGTCCTGAAATCGACTCACTACGCTCCAAGCATACGAGATATCAGGTCAAGAACATGTCATGACATACATGATCGATCCTATAGCTGAAGCATATAGGACTCGAATCATTGATTATTAATCAGTTCTATGTCATGGACATAAACCTTTTCTTAGAGTCATGCATTTTGAATTTCTTCAAGATCATACTCTATATGTACTTTGGCTAAGTCCATTTTAGACGTTTTTATATATCTCTATAGATTCTTATACCACATATGTATATTGTATCTCCTTAGTCTCTTTATAGCGAAACATTTCTTAAACCCAAGTTGGTACACTTTGTAACAATCAGAAATCATTTCCTATAAGTTGTTATCTACATACATTATCAGGCAGACTACAACAATACTCCCACTAGCTTTGACATAAACATAGGACTCATCCTTGCTTCTTGAAAATCCAAACTATTTGGCATTCTCACGTGCGCAAAGATTCCAGCTGTGAGATGCTTGTTCGATTCTACATGAATCTTTCAAGCTTTGTACTATCTATTTACATATATGTCATGTTTAAAACCCTATAGTTGTGCCATACATAACCTCTTTCTTTTCCATTTAAGGAAAACAGTCTCAAACATCCATTTTTCCATATCTCACAAAGTGCAGATGTGGCTAACATAAACATGTTGCAGTTTAGGCAATAAAGCAAACAAGGAAACTAAGCAAGTTAGGAAACTTGCAAGGCAAGAAATGGTTGGGAAACCCTAGTCGCCAAGGGCAAGGAACCCTTCCTAAACCCTTCAAAATTTCGAAATTAAGGTTCCAAAGCTCCTAAATCAGGCAAAATTCATAACATGCAATTTCAGGAATCAATCTAGCAAAACCTATGGATTTTTCGAAAAAATTGTTGGATTAGGTGTCTAAGCCATGACTGATAATTTGTATTTATCTAATTAATAGTAGCAAAGTCCATTTGGGTTGCCCTCATAGCTAGAGGTTTGGCAGAAATATCATAAGAGAGAAAGATTGATTTATTATGTAATTAATAAATCAATAGAAATAAAATAAATAGTTTATTAATATATAATGTTGATAATATATTAATTAAAAATTATATTAATTAATTAGAAATTAATTTGAAATCAATTGGAATTAATTTGGTGATTAATTGAATTAATTAAAGGTGCAAGGGCTGAATTGTAATTATTCAATAATTGAGTAGTGACAGTTTTGGCAGCTAGTGGTTGGAGAAATTATGGATTGATAATCCATGAATTTCGAAATTAATATATATATATATATATATATATATATATATATATATATATATATATATATATATATATATATATATATATATATATATATATATATATATATATATATAGATAAGTAAGTTTGAATTCAAAAGGTTTATCTATAAGGCTTATCTGTAACCACCTGGAGCCTATAAATAAGGACCCCTAGTCCTCATTATTCTGTGCCATTTTCCTCTGTATTTCTCTCTTGATTTTGAAACCCTAGCTACTGGTGTGACTTCATTTGAGGCAAGACAATTATGTTGCTTAGCTTTCAAGAAATCAACTAAAGGTTAGTTTTTCCTTTTATTATTCTTTTAGTAATTTTTCGATTGGCCTTTGGATTTATATTACAAGTTCAAATAGTGAAAACATCGATCCAAATTAGGTTGCATGTGAACTTAGGGTTTGTGTTTATTGATTTGCATAAAACCTATCAGTGGTATCAGAGCTTTTGGTTTTTTTCTGTTTGAATTGCTGTAATTGTTTTTCCTTAAATTTAGGGTTTATAGAAACTAAACCCTAAAAGAGGCCTAATCGATTTTTAGAGTTAGGGTTTTCGAAACCCTAGCCCCTCCCCACCTTATTTGCGATTTTGACAATTAGGGTTTAGAAGGTTTTCTATTTTTGGTAATTGTGATTATTTAATAAATGTATAACCTTAAACCCCTTTTGTGCTATTTTCGAAATCTAGTGGGTTAAGGATAGGATTAAATTAATTTGATTAATTTGTGATGCCTATCTGATTTAATTATTTAACTAAAAGATTAATAATTAAATCAATTAAGGTTTAAATTTAAATTAATAGTTAATTTTTGAAAATTTAAAGGATTAAACCAATAATATTTTAAAAGTTTAAAATACATCTTATATATATTATAATTAAAAGTTAATATTATATGTATAAGATATTGGTCAGTCAAATCGCTAGTACGTCTCATTCACGAAACTGGTCTATAAGGAGGGTATAAGGAAATTGCCTATAAAATGACGGTTGAATGGGTGTCCACTCTCACCCACCGCTCTCTTGATCAGTGGAGGGTCGTTAGTCGAACGGGTTTGATAGGACCGCTTAATCTCATTAAAAGTATAATGTTATTAATCAAAGTACAAGAACAAATTTTATGAAAATCCCAAATCTAGTTACTTTAGGAAAAATATGAAAGATAGGCTAATCCATGAAATTGCACATTACATTTTATGAGACATTAGTGGAGCGTGTGTGGTTTACCGACACACTAATAGGGGCTCATAAAGAGATGTAATGGGTATCTCAAATTTATCATTGTTGATGGAGCGTGTGTAGTTTACCGGCAAATCAATTTGAGATGATAATTGACATTGAGGTTAGCAAGCTAATTTGCATGGTTATTCACATCTTGTTTGTGATCCTCGGCATCCCAGTCACAAACGGAAAAGCATAGTCCGAGATTAAACATGCTATTGAACAATTCAATAAATCTCAAAGATCTAGGAATTTCACTTAATATGATTATCTTCCGCGGTGGAATTGGTGAATCGTCATTCACTTACCTTTATAAAATTTACAATTAGATTACGGCATCCCTCTTCTAAGTTGTGAATTATATAGTTGGATCCTAGCCTTAATTATTATTCTTGGGTTAATATTAAGGAATAAATATCTAATTAAAACTACATTCTTTTATAGATGTCTTCCCCAGCTGATGCTTCTGCTCCCCAACCCGCACCCCACTCCAACAATAGTAACGTCACTTCAATCCTCTCATTGTGCTCCAAAGTGACATTGGATGACACAAACTACAATGACTGGATGAGAAACATAAAAATGGCTTTAAGGTTTGAGGAACAAAGAGTATGTTCTTGACAAAGAATCTTATCAATTTGATAATTCGACATCCGACGATACTAGTTCTGTCAAGTGATTAGCCTTTGTGTTCCCTTCATACAATAATACATGTCTTTTGTAAGCTAGAGATCAAACATGAAGTATATAAAACCATAAAAGAACATAGTTTATCTTACTCTTGAAAAAGTGTAACTGGTTCGACATTAAATAGTACATAACAATGTGATTGAGCAAGTGCCACCTCATCCATGTTAGTATTTGATGTTGTCCTCCTTTTCTGAAATGAAGAACCGTGATGAACTTTCAACTTAATGGATGACTAGGACAAAGATTGTTAGATACTTCAATCTCATTTGGAGGTGTTCATCATTTTTCCTAATTACTTTAGTGAAAAATATTTCTAGTCACGTGAGATATCTTAAAGCAAATTGTTAGAGTTTTTTTGAGCTAAATAACCCTTAAGACGACCTCTATTATTTACATACTAGTTAAGTGTTGAAAGATCCCTATATAGTCCTTGATAGTTAATCATCTTGAATAGTTACAAAACTAGAGGTAAAATGAAATATTAAAGAAACGATTTTTTACGTTTCAATAAGATACATCCAATGAAAAGCAACAAGACCCCCAAGCTTAACTTCTCTGACTAAATGGATTACCAAGTGTGCCATCACCGTGAAGAAGGAATGAGGGAATATGTTCTCTAATTTGCATAAAGTAACAAAAACTTTAGCATTTAAAAAATGGAGATCAACTTCATAGGTCTTTACAACAAATTATTCTAAAAAATCACAAAAGTTAATTAAAACCGAGAGGACATAATCAGGAAAACTTCCACATAGTACAATAGGTAAGTATTATTGCCTCAACATATGAGAGTCATAACTTTTTAGCATATTTTAGCTTATTGTCTTTAAGTTGCACACATCAAGATATGCTGGATTAAAATTCTTAGGAGGCTTAATTAACTTTAGGGTTTCTAAGAACCTAGACTTCTTAGTTCGATTGGCTCAACGATAAAGCACTCCTCTGCTAACTGCGAGATCTTGTATTCGGCTCTTCCCTTAGTGTTCTTTGCTTTTGTTAATGAGTTGATGTGACAAGCCTAGTCATCAAGCCACACCAACAAGTTAAAGCATGTAAGCACGCCATGTTGGTAGAGTCAAACATGTAGGCATCTTGTGACCCACTGACAATGCATCCTATGACCTACTAACAAGGGGCATGTAAAAGTGAGAATGCGAAAAGACCTTTAGAATTAATAACAACTAGAAATGAAAACTAGAGTAGGGCTAAAATGAAACTTGAGCCTAAACTTAATGACTTTTATGACATAAAACCTACTCTCTCCGTCCCAAAATGATAGTCCATGTTTTCTTTTTAATTTGTCCCAAAATGTTAGTCCACTTCTAAATATAAATGACATCTTTACCAAAATACCCCTAACTGTAATTGTAATAGCCAACACATCTAGTGCCGACATTAAATGCAAAGAAATGGTAAAACAGTCATTTTGTGAGAAAAAGTAAGATGCATTTAATGTTTTCTTAATCTGTGTGTTTTTTGTCTGTGGACTATCATTTTGGGACGGAGGAAGTATATAATTATTGTATTTTATTTGTTTACACTTCTTTCAGTAAATAAACAACTACCAAATGGCTTGTAGGTATCAAATATTGATGGTAATGTAGGTTGAGAATTCAAATCATTTGTGAGACGAAATGTGTAACATAGAAGTAGAACACGAATATCTTTGTTGTTCCAAGAAAAAGTAAATAAACAACTTCAGGGGTTTTAAGAGTAAACATACAATAAGTAAAGGGTAGAAATTCTCAACAACGTCAAAGTAAGTACCTCTCGCATACAGTTTGAAGCAAACACACTGCCGAGATCTACCAAAAACCAGACTTGATCTAAAAATTCCTCTCTGGAAATCGATTGCAGACGACGAGGATATATCGTCTGAGATAGAATTGATTGAAGTGGGTTATAAATTTTGAGATTTGCATAAGGAGATTGGGTATTTGATAAACCCTAATTATCATTGTTTTCGTGATCGTCCAATACTAATAATCAATGGAGGCATCTCAAAGCGGACAAGAAAGAGAGAAATCAAAGCCTTCGTCAACTTCTGCCCCGATTCCTTCTGTTGCTAATTTCTGGAGAGGTTCGCCATGTTCCATTTTTCTCACTTAATGAAGTTCCATTTTGTTGTTCTTCTTTAAGATTTACAGATCGTGATTTCTATTCCTTTACGATACATTGAATTTTTTAGTACGTAAATCAGGAAATTCTCTTTATAATTTGCAGAGTTTGATTTGGAGAGGGAAAGGAGCTTATTAGATGAACAAGGACTTAGAATTGCTGAAAATCAGGAAAACAGCCAGAAGAACCGCAGGAAGCTCGCAGAGAGCACCCGAGGTACTTAACAAGATTGTGAATGTGAATGCATTATTGATTCAATCTATTTGGATTACAAACAAGTACAGAATCTATCTGCTTTTCATTACTCGGTGACAGATTTCAAGAAAGCTCCAGCTGAAGAAAAGTCAACCTTGTTCACTTCTTTACTGAGGGGATACCAAGAGGAGGTTGACAATCTTACCAAGCGGGCTAAATATGGAGAAAATGCTTTCCTTAATATATACCAGAAACTTTACGAGGCTCCAGATCCTTATCCTGTTGTTGCTTCAGTTGCTGTAAGTACCATCACCGAATTCTTAAAACATACAATGATTTCCGAATACTACTTCTACTTCTTTTCTTTCTTAAAATTTATTACTGCTTAATTTGTGTGCAGGAAAAAGATTTGAAAATATCGGATCTAGAGTCAGATAATAGGAAGATGAAAGTTGAACTTGAGGAATTCAGAACAGAAGCCACTCACCTAAAAAATCAACAAGCCACAATAAGACGACTCGAGGAGCGCACCCGCCAACTAGAGCAACAGGTCTATCATCCCTTCTCAATTCTCATGCCTTTTACTACATTACATTTCATATTTCATAATTCATATTATGATTATGGCTGTGTTTGATAGTTTCAGACCTGATTGAGTAAGAGGTCTGACTCAGTAAGCATTATTTTGTTGCTGACTCGGTCAGACGTGTATAGACTCAGTCAGATGCGATTTTTAGCTTATCAAACGCCCGGACTCGGACCGAGTCAGACATCACAGGTCTAACCGGACCCGGTCAGACGCAAATGAAACACAGCCTATGTTTCAAATACTGCCCGGTATCTGGATATATCAAAATCCACTATCCGAAATTTTTGATACAAAATGGGATGCCACAATTATGACCTAAAATTCACTATCTACTTAATTAGAATCAACAATATTGCACCTTAAGCTAGGATTACATTTTTTGTTATAACATCCTACTTCTATTTTTTCTATCTCAAACATTTACTTTCACCATTTTTCTTATTAACACATTGTACTTTAAGAAATCCACTCAATTACAGCATTGCGCATTCATTTTTATTTTCTTATTAATTCATTGTATTTTAAAAAAGCGTTGATGTTAGGTTTAAAAAGGTATTTTGAGTTCATATTCTTATATTACCTGAAACGAAAAGGTTCATCCCATTAATGCAATTTACATCAAATAGTTATTGATACTTAAAACCTTCTTTTGAGATATGATCCATCATTGAATCTTTTTAAAAGATGTATTTGTTTCTTGTGACATGTTTTTACCGGTAAATTGAGTTATTGATTAAAGTGGCATATATATCTTTTTCCTTAATGGTGTAACCAAGATTTTTACAAGTTGAAAATGTTCTGCTTCCTAACTTTTATAGATGGAGGAAAAAGTAAAAGAGATTGTAGAGATGAAGCAACGCAGTTTAGCAGAAGAAAATCAGAAAACGATGGAGGTCCTAAAAGAAAGGTATTTTATTTATAGTTACTTTTTACATTTTATATTCTAATAAAAATTGAGTAATTCTTTTATATATAATTAAATCGGGTTTTGTGTTGTGTGTGTATACACCAGGGGATGTATTCTTGAATTTCATTATCCACTAGTTTAATGACAATAATGTAGTCTTTAGTATGTTATAACATCTGTAGCTTTAGATATAAAAGCCATTTATTTTTTGTTAAAAATAAAAAATTCTGTTGTGATTGCAGGGAGCAATTATTGCAGGACCAATTAAGACATGCTCAGGACAGTGTTTCTAACATGCAAAAGTTGCATGAAATTGCACAAAGCAAATTGTTTGAGTACCGTGCCCAATCAGGTTCATGATTTTAGTCATTCAATTCCATTCCGTCTAACCTGTCCATTCCATTCTTTAGTCATTCAATTCCATTCCGTCCATTCTTTAGTCATTCAATTTCGTACTTGTGCATTAATTACAGAGGAAGATAGAGCAGCAAAACAGACAGAGGTAAATCTATTGATGGATGAAGTTGAAAGGGCTCAGACTCGCCTCCTCAGTCTAGAGAGAGAGAAGGTAACTCCTACATCATTTCTCCACTATCTGCTATTACAACATTAGCTAATTGCAAGAAATAGCAACCTACTTTTTCTTATTTTCAAAAATCTAAATTATAAATTTGTTCATTGTTCAGGGAGTTCTACGTTCACAACTACAATCAGCAAATGAAGATAATGATACTAAGAGAAGGTATGAATAAATCGAAGTAGGCTGCTATTTCTCACATGTAGCCCTAAAATATAAGATAGCATTTACCTGACATGATAAATAATTAAATATGTAATCTGTATGTTAGGTAGACGATTAAACTCCAAAGTTGTAAATTATATTTGTGGAAATCGGTAGGGAACAGAAGAAAAATAATGCGTATTCTATTACCCGATGATCCCAATCAACTGGTACATATGCGTAATATATATCTACGACTAAAACAGATAAAATAAGATAAATACTAAAAACTAGGAACTATTAAATAATACTAGATAGTTACTATTTTATTTAAATACCCTTATCGCTCCTTGATAAGATCCGAATTTCATCACTCTAACATTATCGGATTCTTCAATATTTTTGTTTGATTTGATTTCAGTGATGATGCTGATTCAAATAGCATCCTGGAGAATTCGTTAAGTGCGAAAGAAAAGATAATCTCGGAACTAAACACCGAACTTCACAACATCGAAACCACCTTATCTAATGAACGACAACAACATATCAACGAAATCAAGAAGCTCAATTCAATGCTCAATGAAAAGGTATTATAACCAATTACCTTTTTCTTTTACTTGTCATTCAATATTCTATTTTTTTTTCTCTCTTGCATTTTGTTATACTAGAGAAAGATGATAATTGGCACCTAAAATATGAACACTATTATACCATAAGAATGGTATGTTATTATTACGAAAAAAGCACTATATTTTGTCAAAACTTCGGTTTAACTTTAACCACCAATTTTTAAAAGATTTGGATAAAACCACCAATGTTTGGTAAAAAGTTTCATTGAAACCATTATTACCGGTTCTTCCGGTCATAATGGCTAGACTAAAACTTTTTCTAAAAATTGGTGGTTTATTAGAACAAATGAAAAATTGATGGTTTAAGCAGAAAAAGTAATGAAATACAGTGTTTTTTCCGTAATTATATAAATTAAAGTGTAAACATTATCTAGGTTTAATTACGAAAAAAGCACTATATTTTGCAAAAAATCACCAATTTTTAAGATTCGGAAAAACCACCATTTTTGGTAAAAAGTTTCATCGAAGCCACTATTACCGGCTTCTTCAGGTCATAGTGGTCTGGTTGAAATTTCTTCCAAAAATTAGTGGTTTTATTAGAACAAATGAAAAATTGATGGCTAAATCAGAAAAAGTGCAAAAATATAGTGCTTTTTTCGTAATTTGCCCTTATGAGTTTGAAGGTGTACATGTTTAATGAACAGGAAGTTGCTCTTGAGGAAATCGAAAAACAGCTCCAAGAAAGACCAACCGAAAAATTAGTCGACGATCTTCGCAAGAAAGTTAAAATCTTACAGGTGGCATATTTTTGACCTTGTTTGTTTGTTTGTTTGTTTGTTACTTAAAATGCATTTATTAATCACTAATGCGATATAAAATTTATACTGTCTCATTGTGTGTATATGATGTGTAGGCCGTGGGTTATAATTCAATTGAGGCTGAAGATTGGGAGGTTGCTACGAGCGGTGAAGAGATGAGCAAACTCGAGTCTCTACTTCTTGATAAGAACCGTAAAATGGAGCATCAACTCACCCAGTTAAAGGTCAAACTCTCTGAAAAGACTTCAATGGTGGAAACATCCGAAAGGAAAATTTCAGAACTTACTTCAAAAATTAACGAGCAGCAAAAGCTTATACAAAAGTTAGAAGATGATATATTGAAGGTTAGATAGAAAGTGTTGGTGAAAATTCCTTTGTGGCTTCATGTCATCACTCATTCTCATTTTTCATACAGGGCTACAGTTCCAAAGACCGTAAAGGAAATATGTTTGAGGATTGGGATCTCTCAGAGTCTGGAACAAAAGATACTTCCGAGGTATCTTTACTCTTTCTTTTCGTATTATGTTAGCATTAGATATAATACAGTAAGTAATGAAAAAGTTATTATTAGAATGCAGATAATAAACATATTTCCTCGGACCAAGAACAAAATTCAATGCTTAAGGTCATATGCAACCAACGAGATCGTTTCCGGGCCCGCTTGCGTGAGACTGAAGAGGTATCCCGTTCCCGTCTTTTACTTGCTTTCTCAAAATAAATCTACATTCACACAACCTAATTAATACATGTTATAAATGAATAAATATTGTATTAGGAAATAAGGCAGTTGAAGGAGAGGATAGGGATGGTGACAAGTGAACTGGAGAAGACGAAAGCTGATAATGTGAAACTGTATGGAAAGATGCGTTATGTTCAGGATTATAATCTAGAGAAAGTAGTTTCTAGAACATCACGCAAGGTATCTAAAAAAGCCACAAATCATCAATGAAAATTCATTATTGTAACTCAAACTTTTGTGTCATGTGATTGTCATGTGCATTTGCTTGCAGCAGTCGGCTGAAGATTTGGAAACTGGTTTTAGCTCGGATGTGGAATCCAAGTATAAGAAAATATACGAAGATGATATAAACCCGTTTGCAGCATTCTCCAAAAAGGTTGCTCTTTTCTATAGTCTATACTCTATATTATTATTATACATTATATTTATTTTTATATTTCTTTCAGGAAAAGGATCAAAGGTACAAGGAGCTTGGTTTACGCGACAAAATTACACTTACCAGTGGCCGTTTTCTTCTTGGCAACAAGTAACCCATCTATCTATCTCAATTTTTGTTTTTACCTTTGCTCCCTGTTCCCCTTGTTTCATTTAGGGAAATCTCCATTAAAGTCCCAATATTTTGGCTCAGTTTATGAAAAAGTCGCAAATTAATTTTTATTAACAAAAAAAAGTCCCAAATTGATTTTTATTAACAAAAAGAGACAGAAACTACATATTTTATCTTCAATAAAGTCCGAATATTTTCGCACAAGTTTATGGAAAAGTCCCAACATTAGCCGGTTTTCTGTCCTAATATTTTCGCACATGTCAACTTTACAATTTAAATATATTTTTGCAGATATGCACGAGCGTTTGCGTTTTTCTACACCATAGGGTTGCATATTCTAGTATTTAGCTGTCTCTACAGGATGTCTGCTTTAAGCAACCTCAGGTAGTAAATAAATATATACATAATCTATTAAATTCCATTGTTTTATCTGTTACTAACTGGGAACATTTTTCAGCCATGGACCTGAAGAATTTCTTGGCAACGAAAAAATTGTAAATCTTCCTCATGCAATATAGAAATGTTACCATGTACATAGACTAAATTACCTTTTTTCCAAGCTTGGGTTTTACTGTGAGAATGTATACTTTGGGTTCTCTGTATGTTTTCACAGCAGACGTTAGGTACTTGGTTGAATAATTTGATATTTTTGTTTATGCAAAATGTTATTCTTCTTCCGGTAGCCCTTACCCTTAAATCATGTACGTAATTGTTTGATTAACCAAATAAGGTTGTGGTTCGGTTTCAGTTAATTTTTCATTATTTTGGTTAAATAGAATAAAGGGAATATTTTTATATTCTATTTTTATTAATGATTTAGTTTAGAGATCCAAACATATTGTAACACCTTTACTTTTAAAACTTTTAAATGCCATGATCATACATCTAATGCCATGTTCCAAAAATATAGTATTTATAAAAACATGCTAAATTTATCAGAGTTTATAATCTGTAATGTTACAAAAGATGATCAGAGCCATAGTATATGGAAAATACACTTCCAAAGATTATTCTAGGTATTCTAAAAGGTTGCCACTAGCATAACCTTGTAATCCTTCAATTCTGATTGTGAGTATATAGCAATTCAAAACAAACAATTACGTAAGACAACACTATACACGAGTTTTAGACCCAATAAAGTTAAATGACAATAACGAGTTTATCTTAATATAGACTTCAAGCAAAAAAAAAAAAAAAATTAAAAATCAAAGCTTGTTCACAAACCAATCAATGAAAATATTACGTGTATCACAAATCAAAGAAAATTATGCATCATCTTTAATCATTTACTACACATGTTTTATTTCTCGAGTTGTGCATCAATTATTTGAACCGTTTTCAAATTCATGGTACCTCATCAACCAACCCTTTCCATGTGATGGGCTTAAACATAATCAAGCAGTAGGTATCCAACCATAATTTTATCATATTGTTCAAACCCTAGAATTTAATATTCATAAAAGTCTCATCAATGGGTGGAATTTAACCAAACAAGCGTGGAGAATAAGTTACTACCTTGATATGATTGCTTTCCACTAAAAAGCCCTAGGAAATAACCATTGAATCTTCAAAAATCCATCACACACTAAACACTCCAAGAACACATCTACAAGCTTTCTCGAGAGAAATTTGGACTGCTTTTGCTGAAAGATACCCTTTAATCTCACTTTCCCCCTTTTTACAACTGATATTTCAGGTCAATTATGGTCAACCTCTTAACCGGACACGAGGATAATATAAAAAACATACTAGTTGTCCAAAGCATCGCGTCACCCATCAGTACCTGTCGCATCCTATACTCCTTGTGTCGTGTGGTTTATGTTTTATGCGTCGTTTCTTCATCGGCGTCTAGTCCTCACGACTTCAGCCCAATGCGTCACGATGATCCATGCTTGTTTTTGTTATGAACTTATGATTTGATATTGTTAAATCTTCTGCTGCACAAATTGTTTCGTTATTATGACAAATCCCAACAGTGGTATTAGAGCATCTGTTCATAGGTTGTATGCACTTTAGATCTGATATGATTATCTGTTTAGGATTTATGCTAGAAACTTGGATGAACCTGCATGCTATTTTTTCGAAAAATCCATAGGTTTTGCTAGATTGATTCCTGAAATTACATGTTATGAATTTTTCCTGATTTAGGAGCTCTAGAACCTTAATTTCGAAAATTTGAAGGCTTTAGAAAGGGTTCATTGCCCTTGGCGGCTAGGGTTTCCTACCCCTTGCTTGCCTTGCAAGTTTCCTAACTTGCTTAGTTTCCTTGTTTGCTTTATTGCCTAAACTGCAACCTGTTTATGCTTGCCACATCTGCACTTTGTGAGACATGGAAAAATGAGTTACTATAAATAGACTAAGGAGATACAATAGGAAACGATTTCTGATTTCAAAGCTAGTGGGAGTATTGCTGTAGTCTACTTGATAATGTATGTAGATAACATACAACTTATAGGAAACGATTTCTGATTGTTACAAAGTGTACTGACTTGGCTTTAAGAAATGTTTCACTATAAAGAGACTAAGGAGATACAATATAAATATGTGGTATAAGGATCTATAGAGATAGATACAAACATCTAAAAGGGACTTAGCCAAAGTACATCTAGAGTATGATCTTGAAGAAATTCAAAATGCATGACTCTAAGAAAAGGTTTCTGTCCATGGCATAGAACTAATTAATAATCAATGTTCTGGTACTAGAGAAGGACTGGACGAAATGAGTCGAGTCCCATATGCTTCTGCTATAGGATTGATCATATATGTCATGACATGTACTTGACCTGATATCTCGTATGCTTGGAGCATAGTGAGTCGATTTCAGGACAACCCTGGCGAAAGTCATTGGACAACAGTGAAGGACAATCTTAGTGTATCTTAGGAAAACAATAAACATGTTCTTGGTTTATGGAGGAAAGAAATAGAAAAGAGTAACTGATCATAGAGACGCCAGAGATCACTCTTGTTCAATGACAGGATAAGTAATCCTGTTAAATAGAGGAATGGTAACTTGGAAAGGTTCCAAGTCAAAATCAATGCAAGTCTGAGTATATAACAGCTAGTGATGCTGTAAAGGAGACTACATGGTTGAAGGATTTCGTTGATAATATTGGTGTTCTCCTCAACATCAATGATCCCCTTGAAATCTTCTTGTCGAGGGTGTAGTCGCCTTGACTAAGGAACTTGGGGACCATTAGAAATCGGGACATATGTTGGAATAGTGTCCAAGGTCATCAACTTGTGGTAATATTTCTGATAATGGTAGAGTCCTTCTAGATTTCCCTCATGACCCAGAAAAGCATACAGAGTTAGAAAATGTAAAAGGGAATGATTAGTTTATTAATTTATTGAGAAATAAATTAATTAGAAACCATATCAATAAATTAATTGATAAATTAATGTAGAACTAATTTAGAATCAATTAAAGGGACAGGATTGTAATTGATTAAAGGTTTAATCAATGGAAACAAGTCTAGTGGGGTGCGGCCACCAAAAGGCTCCTAAGTTTGAAACCCTATAAGCCCATGCACTATAAATAAAGGCCTTGAGGTTCAACCCTAAGGCATCCCAAGCCTCAAGAGTGCCGCCAACTCCCTCCCTCTCTTCCTTTACTACGAAATATCTTCCCTCTCTAGGGTTAGAGTTATTTGCTTCTGATCTGTTTGGTTTTCTGGAGATCACTGGGTGTGAATCACTAGAGGGGTTCTACTTTGGATACTGTTCATCCTTGCAATCTTGGCCTTGACTAGAGCACAAAAAAAGAGACTTCTTGATTCTGTTTACTTTTTGAGTTGCAACAATTGTTATGAACTACATGATCCTGAAAAATGTTCATGGAATTTCTGTGATTTGATATTGTTTGTCTTCTGCTGCATGAGTTTATGTGTTAACGTAATCAAATACCAATACTGGTATCAGAGCTCTGTTCATATGTTATTTGCACTTTTGATCTTAAACTGCTAAATGTGATTTCATGTTTAATGTTAAAATCGAAAATATGCTAGGGTTATGCTAGAATTTTTGGATTTAAACATGTTATGATCTTAGGGTTTATGCTAGAAACTTGAATGTTCTTGTGCATTGCTGTTAAAATCGGCGTTAGCAGGTTTCTTGTGCCTCATTGCTGTTTGTCGAATTTGTGCTAGGGTTTGGAAGGGTTTTCTGTGCCTCCTTGCTGCTTGTTGAATTTCACTAGGGTTTAGGAAGGGTTTTCTGTGCCTCTCTGTGTACCTGGCGGCTACGGTTATAAAGGCCTTGAGGTTTAATCCTAAGGCATCCCAAGCCTCAAGAGTGCCGCCAACTCCCTCCCTCTCTTCCTGTCCTGCGAAATCTCTTACCTCTCTAGGGTTAGAGTTAATCCTTGTCACCGGTTCTTCTTGCAAGGATTTCCAAAATCTAGAAGTAATTATTGTATCTCTATCCGACACAATGGAAGAAGGTAATCCATGCAATCTCACAACTTCATAAATAGAAAAAATTTCTAGTTTTTCAAGAGGGGTAGTCTCTTTGATGGCTAAGAAAAGAGCACTTTGGTCATCTATCAACAATGACCCAGATTGCATTATGTCCTTTAATTTTTTGGCAATCCAACAATAAAGTCCATTGTTAGGTCTTCCGAATTTCCGGTGGATATTTGTAAAAGACTAATAATTTCCACATTGCTAGGGTTTGTTTGGTTTTGCTTTCATGTTGGCCCACCAATATTGTCATTTCAAATCTTGGTTTATCTGTGCTCTTGGGATGTAAAAAATACTTATATTATGAGCGTTATCAAAAATTAACTTCCTATTGCCTCCAAATTTAGGAATCCATATTCCTCCTTTGGTAGTTTTCAATCCTTGACTATTTTATTCGTACTCTTAGTTCCTTCCCAAGTTTTCATTATTAAGTTCTTCATGTTTCCTAATTTCTTTTTGTGCGTTTTCTACTCTCTCAACAAGGCTCGAAACAACATCACATGGACTTTGTGGCTGAGAGCGCCGACTACAACATTGGCCTTCCCGACATGGTACACATTTCACAATCGTTGTCACTAATTGTGGGAATACGATAAGAATACAAACATAAAGAGCAGAAGCAAAATTAAATGATCGTATTTTACCATGTATCACAAAATCATGTGCCTTTTGCAACTGTAAACTAAAAGAAGGATCAAGAATTACCTCAATTTCAAATCTAAAGTGTCTAAGATGATTAGAGCCCAAATCAAAACTCCCTAATGAAATCGCACCCAAGATAATGATCTAGCACCCGTTATAGTAGTATAACACTTTGCTTGAAGAATAAGCAACATTTCTATGGGTTATGTGAAGAAAATCGACCCATAAGGGAGGGGGAAAGGGGAGGAAATTTTTTAGGGGTTTTCTTATCCTTATTTTTTATAACTATGATGGGTATTTATAATACCCATCATACCTATATTATCCCCTTGTGGATAAGGACTAACTAAAATTCAAATCGTTGACATTTACAGTTAAGTCCTTTATCCAGTTGTAGTTTCTAATTAATATACATTTACTTTGATATATTAATAAACTTAGTCCCTCATGTTTGCTTACGATCTTTTTAGCTAAATCATCTCTCGCATGTAACACAAAAGGACATTACTATATATAGTAATATTACCAACTTGTTATGACGGTGGATATCAGTTGTCGATTAGACCAAGGTATATTAAACAATATAAACACATAAGAAAATTTTATAAAATATAATTTTTGAGTAAATTACAACATCCAATCTTGCAGTTTATAAGTTTTTTTTGATATGATACGATTTTTTTTTGTCTCTAAAATGTAGTGTTGACATGCTTTTGGTTCTTAAGGTGTATGCGTTTAGAGATCCTGCTAAGGTCTATAATTAGTGTTGGACAGTGGGTAAAAGTGTTTTTCTTTCTCTTTTTATGTGGTTTTAGTGATAGAAAATAATTATTTTACCCTTATGCGAAGCAAACGCTATAATGGAGTCTTTTAAGAAGTGCTAAAATGTAACACCATGTCCCTTTTAGGTAAGTGAGTATGTTTTAATGCTTGTGTGATTAAAATAAGTTGTGTTGTTAAGTGTGTGAGTTAGTGAGAATGTGGTTAGATAGAGATAAAGGTTGAAAAACAAGTTAACGTGTGGTTAGAAATACTTTTGGAAGAATTTTTAGCTTAACAAGTTAATGGGTCGTGTGGAACGGACACAGCTCGTGTGGGGGATGTAGAAACACCTTACAGACTTACACGGGTCGTATGGAACCCACACGAGTCGTGTAGGACATGTAGAAGCAAGCAGTGAAATCACACATGTTGGATAAGACCAAACGGGTCGTGTGGGCATACTTAGCGACGTTAACCATAGGCTTAGTGACGCTAACTTGTGCAGACCCACTTTATTTATATGTCGGTTTTTTCAGTTGGAGGAAAAGGATCTCGAAGAAAACACTCTCAAACCCCAAGAGAAAGTCCCCCAACCTCTAATTATTGAATTAGCCTCAAGAACTTAAGGAATTGAAGTAAGAGTTGATATCTTGCATCCAAGAAGTATGATTTCATGTTCTTGCTTCAAATTGAGACATTTATTAGCTTGAATGAGTTTGGTTATAAGTTGGTGTTGATAACCCACCTAAAACTATTGAGATTAGAGGAAGTATTATATGAATTGGGTGTGTAATAGGGCTTTGATTCAAACCCTAAGTATGTTATAAGCCATGGTTGAGTGAGTAGAACTATTTCAAGTGAATACAAGTTGTTTACATATGTGTGGTATGGTGTAGGTATTGAAAGTGCAGAGAAGACACTTAAGCCTACTGATTATACCAACAAGAAATTTGGATATCCAGGTGAGTAATCCCACCTAACATGTTAGTTGTAACATGATGTGTTTGCTTGATTGTTGATGGTATGAGGATTCTCAGCATGTTAAAGTGGGTGTAGACTAAGTAATCTGTACTTTGTATCTTGTAATATGTGTTGTTGAGTCTTTATGACTTGAAGCTATTCATGTGTACTTTATGGCTTAGAGATTAGGATTAATTACCTAATATATATTGTGGGAACCTATGTGGTTCATATAGGCCTTTGTGGCTTAGGGATTAGGTTCAATTACCTAATATATACTGTGGAAACCTATGTGGTTTATATAGGCCTTTGTGGCCGAGAGATTGGGTTTAGTTACCTAATATATATTGTGGGGACCTATGCGGTTAATGTAGGCCTTTGTGGCCGAGATATTAGGTTTAATTACCTAATATATGTAATGAGGACCTTTGTGGCTTACACAAAAGAAAGAGTGACGGTGAGTCAATGTGGCTCGAGACCGTGCTCACACAACAAAGGGGGTGTGGTGATTTTGTGTTGCTCGAGACCGTAGGGGTCGAGGAGTGGATGGATCTGGGGTCGAAGAATTGCATCGAGTACATACCACGATCTGATTGAGGGACTTGGAGTGACGGTTCGAGACCATGGGGGTCGAGGAGTGGATGGATCTAGGGTCAGCGAATCGTATCGAGTACATACCACGATCTGATTGAGGGACTTGAGACGGGGCCTGTGTTGAGATGTTGGGTGGCAGACTAGAGACATATCTGTGTATGGAGATGAGTGTGTACCTTGAGTCAGTGTTGAGTAGTGATATCAGAGAATGGTAAGGGGTATCATGATCTGAATGGAGGACGATGTGGGGTACCATGATTCGACGTCGAGTTGTGATATTGGTGGACAGTATGAGGTACCGTGAGCTGATGTTGAGTGATGATTTGGTATAGAGATACTAGGTAGATGTACCGTGTAGTATATGTTATAGAGATACCATGTAGTCAGGTTGAGTGATTATTCTGTATGGTGCCTGTGAGTGAATAGGCGTGTATAGTGTAGAAAAGTAGGGGGATGATATGCGTATGAGTTGTGGGATTGACCTCATGTGTGGAGGTATATATTATGAGGTGGTGCTGAGTGATGAACTTGTGAGGTATATGTGTAGCAAGATGTGCATGTATCATGTAGAGATACTGTGTTGGGTTTGAAGAAGAGCTGTATGAATTGTGTATTCTTGTGGTTGTATATGTTGAGATGTAGATTGATTACTCACTAAGCTTTATAGCTTACGTGTGTGTGTTTATATGTGTGCAGGTTTGTAGGTCGTAGCGCTCGGCTCAGATCGTGTAGCGATTCTTGGTGATAACTTCTTGTAGTATCCAGAGCATATGAGAACTTTGTTGTAATACATATTTTGTAAATATTGAAAAGAATTTGGATGTACTCTGTGCTGAAAACTGGGCGTTACAAGTTGGTATCAGAGTCGTGGTTTAAGTGAACTAGGTGTCTATAGAGTAGATCCCTAGACTTAAACCGTGAGAGATAGTGGATGTGTTGTTCAGTTAGGTGTATATAGATACGTATGTTGTATATAATCTATTTATTGTTGAATTTTGAAGATGGTAATTGCTGGGAATGAATTGAGTCAGGGTGGTGTAGGGCGGAGAGTCCTGGAAGGAAGATTAGCCCGTTTAAAAGGTCATATGAGAAGTAGCAGGATGCCCACGAGAGTTGTGGACGATGAATTTAGATGTTGTATGTAAGTTGTTTCCCGGTATAATGAGTACTTGGTCGGAGCCGGTGGCCAGAGGGGTAACCGATAGACCGCACCATGGTGAGGGTCAAGATAAGAGTGGGATAGTCATTGCTGATAGGAAGTGACTGACATATATTCTGGAAGTTTTTAGAGTTACTCAATATGTGGAATGTGGCAAGGGGGAGTTGCTGCGAATTTCTTAGTAAGAATCGCACCGTATCGGTGTCAAGTATTTAGCAAAACACTGTGAGGTAGAGTTAAGATGTTAGGGAAGTAGTAGTTAGCCTTATGTGCTATGTAGTTGTGTCAGTGTGGTTGAGATATTATGATTAGCAACAAGTTGGGTTCGGTGTGAACTGGTGTTGTGGAATTTGCGTGGCTATAATTCTAAGTTGTATGCTATGTTAGAGTGTAGTTGTTATTCCATGTATAGCTTTTTGGTGTGTTGTGATCATTCCTAGTTGGGAATTTGAGAGAGAGGGTAACTAGTGAGGAGTTGGGTGAATGGAATTAAAATAGCCAGTAGATTTATATTGGGATACGTATGGCAGTGATTTTAGTTGTGATTGAAGGGACCTTATTTCCCCGAAATTGAACTTCTCTCTACCAAGGATGAAAAGTGTTATAAAAGGAAGTGTGTATACTAGCTGAACTTGTTGTGTAATATATACATGTATACAGCAGCTATTGGGTGTCCAGAGGGACTATGCGTGTACGCGGTAATAGCAGTAGCTGAAATATAAAACATAACGAGTAGAGTTGGGTACTTTGCTGATACTGGCTTCGGAGACGAGTACCTTCAAAATAAGGTGTAGAGGTTTACAAATAGTAAACAAAGAGATACGTAGTAGCGAGTCACCAAAGTACATGGAAATGAGTCGGGGATCTCATGACCATACTAGGAGGGTGTTGCATATTGCATTATGAGTACCTTGCATATATACATGAGACTGGTGTAAAGTCTCTAGACTAGTGGAAAGTCTACTAGAGATATACTAGAGATGGAGTAGAACTCTTGTATGAGTAAAGGTTTATTCTGTTGATGTGTGATGAATGAGATTACATAATGTGTACCTTGTAGTCTTTATCAGTGAGCTTAGGTCGGTAAGTAACTTTGTATAACATAGTAGAGTGTTGTGGTGTATGTTATGTGTTATTTTAACTGCTAAGTTGTGTAGACGATTACAGAGTCGTGTGATTTAGAAGTTCCTACTGAGCCGGTGTGGCTTGGGGATGTCACATAACGAGTACCTTGTGCAAGAGATGTCGTTGTACATCTCAGGTGACGCGATGATGGGATACAATGGTGCGTTGCTGCGAGGTGATTTTGAGATGATGTTGAGAGTAATCAATGATGTGTTGCTGTGTTAGGTGACAATTGATTCATGCTATGTGTTTCGTTGTATATGTTTGTTTATATTTGTTATAAGTTGTGGAATGAATAAACGAGTATAAGTAGTAGATCACATGGTGGTTAAAGTGTAGTGATCTCTAGAAGGGTGCGATGGTGGCTATAAGTTGTACATGGTAACGAGATGAGAACATCGTCACTATGTGTGGTGGGTTGTTTGAGAATAAAGTGGATGTATAGCAGATGTTTTGTATAACATGTGTTATGCGTTGTGGTGATCGCTTAACGAGTACCTAGTGATCATATATAGCATGTGGTGGTGACAAAACGAGTACTTTGTAATCATAGTTACTATGTGTGTGAGAGTTTCATAATGAGTACTTTGCAACTATGTAGTAGTATATGGCTTATGATATGGATGAGGTGTTAATGTGATTATATCACAAACGAGTGTTGTATGAGTGTATACATGAGCATAAAGTGGAATAAATGTGACAGTGAATGATGAAAATGTGTTGGTAGGGTAGTAAACAATAGCCATGTTATGATTGGACAAGTCGTTGGAAAGAAGAGGGTTTAAAATCAGCGAGACCATTTCCCTTTTTGATTTGGAGTTAATCACCCTAGGAGGTTTGAAACAATGGAGGGTATGAATTGGCAAATAGCAAATAATACAAAAAGGGAGTGATGATTAATCATGTGGCAATGGTGTTAGCCAATGCGATTGTAGTGTTAATCCTATGCATCTATGTTATTGAGAGATGGATACATACTGCCGATGATGTTAACTAATGAGTGTACATAGTTATATGTGAGACTTCTAAGTGTGAAAGTGTGTTGAAGAAGGTTAGTTCCTCAGCCATGTTAATAGTGAAAGAGGTCTGGTGGTACATATATGTTGTATAGAGTGTCGAGGCGAACCTGTTTAGCGAGAAATTTGAGGTTGTCCTAAGCTCTATAGGCATGCTATTGCAGTTATTTCAAGAGATTCCGAGGATGGAATCTTTTGAAGGATAGGAGAATTTGTAACACCATCTCCCTTTTTGTTAAGTGAGTATGTTTTAAACCTTATGTAATTAAAATTAGTTGTGTTGTTAAGTGTGTGAGTTAGTGAGAATGTGGTTAGATAGAGATACAAGTTGAAACCCGAGTTGAGGTGTGGTAAGAAATACTTTTAGAAGAAGTTTTAGCTTGAAAAGTGTCAAAACAGACCGACACGGGTCGTGTGGAGCTGACACATGTCATATGGGGGATAGAGAAACACCTTACAGACTCACACGGGTCATGTGGAACCCACACGAGTCGTGTAGGACATGCAGAGGTAAGCACTGAAATCACACAGGTCGCTAAGATCAAACGGGTTGTGTGGGCAAAATTAGCGACGATAACCTTAGGATTAGACGCTAACTTTCGCACAACCACTTTATTTATATGTCGGTTTTGTTCATTTGCGGGAAAAGGATCTCGAAGCAACACTCTCAAAACCCTAGAAAAAGTCCTCCAACCTCTGATTATCCAATTGAAGCTCAAGAACTTAAGGAATTGAAGTAAGAGTTTATATCTTGCATCCCAAGAGGTATGATTTCATGTTCTTTCTTCAAATTAAGAGATTGATTAGCTTGAATGAGTTAGATTACAACTTGGTGTTGATAACCCACTTGTAACTATTAAGATTAGATGAAGTATTATATGAACTGTGTGTGTAATAGGGCTTTGATTTAAACCCTAAGTATGTTATAAGCCATGGTTGAGTGAGTAGAACTATTGTAAGTAAATAAAAGGTGTTTACACATGTGTGGAATATGTGTGGTATGTTGTAGGCATCAAAAGTACAGAGAAGACTTGAACCCACCGATTATACCAACAAGAACTTTGGAGGTCCATATGAGTAATCCTATCTAACATGTTAATTGTAACATGATGTGTATGTTTGATTGTTGATGATATGTGTATGAGGATTCTCAGTGTGTTAGAGTGGTGTAGACTTGTATGTTTGATTGTTGATGATATGTGTACGAGGATTCTCAGTGTGTTAGAGTGGTGTAGACTGAGTAATCTGTACTTCGTATTTCGTGATATGTCTTGTTGAGTCTTTAGGACTTGAAGCTTTTCATATGCACCTTTGTGCCTTAGAGATTAGGTTTAATTACCTAATATATATATATATATATATATATATATATATATATATATATATATATATATATATATATATATATATATATATATATATATATATATATATATATATATATATAGTGGGAACCTATGTGGTTCATATAGGCCTTTGTGGCTTAGAGATTAGGTTCAAATACCTAATATATAATGTGCGAACCTATGTGGTTCATATAGGCCATTGTGTCATATTGGGTTTAATTACCTAATATGTACTGTAGGGACCTATGTGGTTAGTGTAGTCCTTTGTGGCCGAGAGATTGGCTTTAATTACCCAATATATGTGATGAGGACCTTTGTGGCTCACACAAAACTACGAGTGACGGTGAGTCTATGTAGCTCGAGACCATGGTCACACAACAGAGGGGGTGCGGTGAGTCTGTGTGGCTCAAGACCGTGGGGGTCGAGGAGTGGACGGATCTGGGGTCGGAGAATGGTATCGAGTACATACCACGATCTGACTGAGGGACTTGAGACGGGTCCTTTATTTAGATGTTGGGTAGCGAACTGGAGACGGGTTCGTGTATGGAGATGAGTGTGTACCATGAGTCAATGTTGATTAGTGATATGGGAGAATGGCAAAGGGTATTATGATGTGAATGGAGGACGATATGGGGTACCGTCATCCGAGGTCGAGTTTTGTGATGGTGGATGGTATGAGGTACCATGAGGTGATGTTGTGTGATGATTTGTGTCACACCCCGATCCTTGGCGGAATCGATCAAGGCGTGATATATTGTTCAAAGTCTCATGACAACTATGTTATAATATGATTAGATTCAATTAAGTACTAAGTATGCAAACAAGATCCACAACATACAAATACAAATCAAAATACAATAACATTTATTACATCAAACTTAAATAGTCTTGTGGGTTTCTAAGGTAAACCCTACTTTTCATCAACTTCATTCTTCAAATCTGCATCATGGGTAAAAACAGGTCAACTACGAGAGTTGGTGAGTAATCTAGTTTTATTAAAGAAAATTGTGAGTTTGAATAATTTGAAATTTGTTTTCTTTTGAAGTTGGCAAGCAAGTGTTGTTGAGATAACAGTTTATAAATCAAAAATTGATTAACAAATGATAACAACAACAATAAGTCCTCACCCTATATATACATATATATGTATATATATATAGGATGGAGCATCTAATCAGCATACACACTCAACCATGTGCGATCAATCACCTTAGCGTCCCAAGGCGGGGTGGTCAACCCAATAGCGCTATTATTGTCCATAACGTACCTCAAGAATACGGGCATAGTCATGGAGATTAGACTAAAAATTGTAATGCACTACAAGTACATGTAGCGTAAACAAACAATAATTATACAAATAATGATTCATGTATAAATGTCCCAACAATGTCTCAATGACGAAAAAATAATAAAATAAAGTTGGAACATATTAAAACCACATGATACACCCCAAAAGTATTGAAAATTATAAAATATGGGGTAGATTACTCACATTAGTCCAACGGAATATGCGTGTCGCAGAATAGGCGGCTCGGGTCAAAATGACGTAGAACCTAATATAATTAATAGTTTTGGTTTAGGAACTACTAGACGGGAATGAAGTATTAATAAAAATAATTATACACATATTCTTATATTAGATGAATGAACAATAATTCATTTCGATTTGAATATTAAGGTATTCATTTGTTAAATGAATTTTAAATTGAATTAATTACTTTGTATAATTAATTTATATTTTCAATTTAGTCAAGATTTTAATAATTTCTTATTAAAACAATAACTTGTCCAATTATAAGTATTTACAGATTTTAACAATTATTTATATGAAATCATCATTAAAAATGCATTTTTACATGCTTAAGTACTTAGGAAAATAGTTTTAAAGAGTAATCTGTATTGAAAAATTCTGAAATTATTAGGAAATAATTATTTCATATAATAGTAATTACTGTAAAAGTTTCATAGTTTTCTGAACTGGTTTAGTATTTCTTTATTATTTTATTGATTAAACAACATCAAAATTCGGGAAAAATAATAAATGATCCCTAAAAATTCTGGAAATTTAAGCATAGTTTTCTAACATTATATTGAGCCTACTGTAAATGTTTTGGATATTTGTGACTATGGGAAGTATTTCTTATGTTTTTTACTATTAATTAAGCAATAAAATCATAAATAATAGTAAAAGATTAAGGGAAATTCATTAAACTTTTTTATTTATGATTAACATGTTATATAAGATATTCGGATAAGGTTTTGTAATTTTTTGGACATGTGTAGCTATTTATTATCATTTTAAATCATTAAACTATCATTAAATCGGGAAAAATAAGAAACATTCTTAACAAACTCTGTAAATTCGGTCATGGAGTATTTAATATGTTAATAAGATGCAAAAAATATAAAATCCAGTTTTTGACATACATAACTATATTTTGCTATTTATTTATCTACAACAAAATAAAATACAAAATAAATATTAAACCGTAATATAAATGCATGAAACTTCATAAATTCACTTTAATCAATATATGGGTCATTCCAAAAGTTTCTCAGAATTTATTGACTCTAAAAAGTATTTTATGTGAATTATTGCCCTATTTTATTGCAATAATTATAGTAATTCAATAAAAATAAGTTATTTTCTGAACATTTCCAGAACTTCTTATTTTATTTATGAGAGTCTGGTAAAAATCAGGTTTATGCATAAAATGAGTTTTAGATATTTTGGTGGATTTAATTTGTTTCATTCATGAATTTGAGACTTTTAACAACATACCTTGATGAATGCTTAAAGAGGGATGAAGATTTGAGTATATTGGAGTGTTCTTGGCTGAAATATGAAGATTTCTAGGAGGAATTTCGAGATTGAGTGTGAGAGAAAGAATAGATATGGTTTGAGTGGTGATGAGAATAATGTGTTGGGAGAAAAATGAAAGGAAAGATGATGGGAGGTGTGAGTGAGAGACAATGGGAATAACCTTTTACTTTTGGTGGTCTTCATAATTCCCCACTAACACAAGCATCTTAAGAGTTTTATAAAATTTAATGTAGTGTTTATAAAAATAGAGTTTTATAAAAAAATAGATTATTATTTGATTATAACAATCTACTTTGATTTGAAGTTTAATTATAGCATTCAAGTTTGATTCTTTTAATTTAATTAGAGCATCATACTTTGATTTGATTTTAATATGGTATCATAATTTAATTTGATTATAGTTATAACGTTATACTATTCTATATTGCTATTAACGTCAATTTATATCGTAGTGTAAGGGTTTTGATTCTGTTAGCATCGAGAAATCTCGAGTAGGGTTTATTAAATTTCAAATTAGGTTGGGTTAACCCGAATCCATTTTAGGCGGATGTCACAGTCTCCCCTACTTTAGGAAATTTCGTCCCGAAATTTAAGAAGAGAGTACCTTAAGAGAAAAGTTGCGGGTATTTGGTACGCATTTGATCCTCACGCTCCCATGTATACTCAGGTCCACGTGCTGACTGCCACCTGACCTTGACCAGGGGAATGCGACTTCTTTTGAGTTGCTTTTCCTTTCGGTCGGCAATTTCCAAGGGTTTCTCGATAAATTGCATTGTCTCGTCGATTTGGATATCCTCGAGAGGAACATGAAGGTTCTCGTCTGCTAAACACTTCTTGAGGTTGGCTATATGAAATACTGGGTGAACTTTATTAAGCTCTATTTGTAGATCCAACTCGTAGGCTACTGGTCCGATCCTTTTCAGGATTTTGAACGGGCCTACATAGCGTGGTGCCAATTTACCCTTGCGTCCAAATCGAACCACACCTTTCCATGGGGACACTTTTAACATGATCATGTCACCCACGGTAAATTCAAGCGGTTTGCGTCGCTTGTCGGCGTAACTCTTTTATCGGCTACGAGCTGCGAGAAGGTTATTGCGAATCTGAGTGATTTTGTCGGTTGTTTCGTGGATAAGCTCAGGACCAACGATTGGAGAATCCACTGTTGCGCTAGTCACGTGGGACTCGCTAATTTCATGCCAGCAAATAGGAGATCGGCATTTACGGCCATACAATGCCTCAAATGGTGGCATCTTGATGCTAGAATGATAAATGTTATTATAGGAGAATTCCACTAACGGTAAATGAGAGTCCCAGTTTCCTCCGAAATCTAAGACACACGCCCTCTACATATCTTCGAGTGTTTGAATTGTCCTCTCAGATTGACCATCGGTTTGAGGATGATAGGCGGTACTGAGATCGAGGCGGGTTCCCATGGCTGCTTGAAGTGATTGCCAAAACTGAGAGAGAAATCTCCCATCACGATCTGAAATGATGCTGAGAGGGATGCCATGCCGACTAACTATCTCGTCGATGTAAATTCGAGCAAGTTGTTCGACCTTGAAATGTTCACGGATGGGAAGGAAATGAGCGGATTTGGTCAAACGGTCAATGATTACCCAAATGTTGTCGTGTCCCTTGGTGGTACGGGGAAGTTTGGTTACGAAATCCATGGCGATCGCTTCCCATTTCCACTCGGGGATTACCGGTTGGACCAATAGTCCAGAGGGTTGTTGATGTTCTGCTTTGACCCTGGAACATGTAAAACATTTGGCCACGAATAAAGCAATATCCTTTTTCATTCCCGACCACCAATAATTGGTTCTCAAGCCATGATACATCTTGTCACCACCAGGATGAATGGAATATCGAGTTTTATGGATTTCTTCCATCAGGAAGGTACGAAGATTGTCGCGATCTGGGATCCAGATGCGATGTTGATAATAGAAAATACCATCAGATTTACTTTCCAACTCCCCATCAATTCCCGTGGGCATGTCATTTTCGGTAATTGTCGAGTGTTGGGCTCCTCGAATTCGGTCACTGAGATTGGACAATATAGGAGAACATATTAGATGAAATGCTTTGGCATGTTCTTTTCGACTTAACGCGTCGGCTACCACGTTTGCCTTGCCCGGATGATAGCGCATTTCACACTCGTAATCATTTAGGAGTTCGAACCATCGTGTTTGTCTCATATTGAGTTCCTTTTGATTAAGAATATGTTGCAAGCTCTTGTGGTCAGTGAAAATTACGCATTTAGTGTCGTAAAGGTAATGCCTCCAAATTTTAAGAGCGAAAACCACGGCACCGAGCTCCAAATCATGAGTTGTATAATTACTTTCATGGATTTTGAGTTGTCGCGATGCGTAAGCTATAACCTTTCCCCTTTGCATCAAAACACAACCTAGACCGAGATTGGAGACATCGCAGTATACCACGAAATCTTCGGATCCTTCAGGGAGTGTAAGAATCGGAGCGTCACACAATCTTTGTTTAAGGGTTTGGAAAGCGTCTTCTTGCTTGGGTCCCCAATCAAATGGCGTACCCTTGCAAGTGAGAAAAGTAAGCGGTAAAGCGATCTTTGAGAAATTTGAAATGTAACGCCGGTAATAGCCAGCTAAACCGAGGAATGACTGAATTTCCTTGGGGGTACGTGGGGATTTCCAATTCTTAACTGCTTCAACTTTTGCGGGATCGACTAAAATACCCTTGTCACTTACAATATGACTGAGGAATTGTACCTCATTTAACCAAAACTCGCATTTCGAAAATTTGGCATAGAGTTGATTTCCTTGCAATGTTTGGAGAGTTAGACGAAGGTGTCTTTCATGGTCTGCCTTTGTGTTGGAGTATATGAGGATGTCATCAATAAAGACGATAACAAAACGGTCGAGATAAGGTTTAAATACCCGATTCATCAAGTCCATGAATGCGGCAGGGGCATTCGTTAGGCCAAAAGGCATAACGGTGAACTCGTAATGACCATAGCGGGTTCGGAAAGCCGTTTTGGGGATGTCTTCTTCCCGTACTCAAAGTTGGTGATAACCCGAGCGGAGGTCGATTTTTGAGAAGCATGAAGCTCCTGGAAGCTGATCAAAAAGGTCGTCGATCCGAGGTAACGGATATCGGTTCTTGATGGTCAATTTATTTAACTCCCGATAATCAATACACATATGAAACGAACCATCTTTCTTTTTGATGAAGAGAATCGGGGCTCCCCAGGGTGAAGTACTAGGGCGGATAAATCCCTTATCGGTTAATTCTTGGAGCCGACTTGCCAATTCTTGCATCTCGGTTGGAGCCAACCGATATGGAGACTTGGCTATGGGAGCAGCCTCAGGAACGAGATCGATGCAGAACTCTAGCTCACGTACTGGAGGGAGTCCAGATACGTCATCGGGAAAGATGTCGGGAAAGTCTCGTACAATCGGAATATCTTCGATCTTCTTTTATTTGACATTTGTTTCCACCACATGGGCTAAGAAAGCCATGTATTCTTTACGTAGATATGATCGAGCTTGAGTACATGACATAAGACTAAGCTTTTTTGAACGAGTCTCGCCATAAATACGAAGACTTTGACCGTCGGCCAGAGGAATACGAATAAACTTCTCGTAACATACTATTTCAACATGGTTTTGGGATAGCCAATCCATTCCCACGATGATGTCGAAGCTACCAAGTTCCATAGGAACTAAATTGACGGAAAATTTATGACCGCAAAAATCGAAAGTGCAATCTTGGATGACTGTATTGAGTGAAATGTATTTTCCATTGGCGACTTCTACGGTAAAGTTTTCATCAAGAATCGTGCGAGGTGTGTGAAGTATGGGTTCAAATTCCAAAGACACAAAACTTTTATCGGCACCTGAATCAAAAAGTACTGACGTGTAGCAGTCATTTATGAGAAACGTACCATTTACGACCTTGTTATCGGTCTGTGCTTGGGTTGCGGTAATGACAAATGCTCGGCCTTTGGGAGCTGGAACCTGCATTGTTGGATTTTCCTGGGCTTGAGTGTTAATGATATTGACGAGCCTAGGACACGCGTTTCTAAAATGGGTGGGGTCACCACAGTTGAAGCATGTTCCAGTTGGATACCGGGTTTGTGTTTGCTGATTTGAGGGTAGAGCGAATGGTCGCTGAGTTTTTGGTGTACGGCATGTGTCCGCCAAGTGGCCATAGCGACCACAAGTCGTACAAAGGTGACACGGGCTGGTGGACATATGGTGATAGTTACAATGGTTACAGAGGGGGTCGTAATGCCATCTATGAGAAACACGCATATGGACTTGTGAGTTATTTGTAAATTAAGTTTGTAGACATTGTTGGGTAAAATGATTGTAAAACACTTGTTGGGCCATGGTTAGGAGTGTTGGGCACCTTTTTGGCTTTCCATGGGTACTAAATGTGAAGCATGTAGCAATTACGTGGGCCCCCACAATACTAAGTTTTCACATGTTTTCCCACTTCTAGGCCCATTAGGGAACTTAATAGTCCAATGAGTTGGCCATTTTGGAGTGTATCCTTTCGGATACGTTTGATAAGGTCGGGTATTTTGATGGCTCAAAAGTAATGTGAATAACGCGCTTTGGCCTATAGGTTTGGGAACTCTCGCCTTTGGTCCCCAGGTAAGCAAACTGGTCCCTCGGTTGATTAGGATGTATACGAATGCTTACCTAGTCAGGACTTTCAGGCTACCGGCACCTCCCCCTTCCAGTTACTACGCGTCCATTACTTTGATCCTACCCAACTAGAGTGGATGACTTTTAATTTCCTATGAGCTCTAACGAATATATATATGTATATTAATTTTTATTTTGAAACCATTTGAGTATGTGTGTGATTTTAAGAGAAAGAGGAGAAAATTCACAAGTGTATGCACACATATAAGTGTCGGGAATAATACGTAAGCACATAAGGGAGCAATTAGCACACAAAGCTATTCCTAGGATTTTCTAAGTGCGAGTTGCATGCAGTTGTGTGTGCATTTTAGAAACTAGCATACGAGAGGACCCTAGAGGCTATAGACTAGGTCAAGGCAATTAACCTAATTCCCTATAGTCAAGGGCTCTGATACCAATCTGTCATACCCCGATCCTTGGAAGAATCGATCAAGGCGTGATATATTGTTCAAAGTCTCATGACAACTATGTTATAATATGATTAGAGTCAATTAAGTACTAAGTATGCAAACAAGATCCACAACATACAAATACAAATCAAAATACAATAACATTTATTACATCATATTTAAATAGTCTTGTGGGTTTCTAAGGTAAACCCTACTTTTCATCAACTTCATTCTTCAAACTGCATCATGGGTAAAAACAGGTCAACTATGAGAGTTGGTGAGTAATCTAGTTTTATTAAAGAAAATTGTGAGTTTGAATTATTTGAAATTTGTTTACTTTTGAAGTTGGCAAGCAAGTGTTGTTGAGATAACAGTTTATAAATCAAAAATTGATTAACAAATGATAACAACAACAATAAGTCCTCACCCTATATATACATATATATATATATATATATATATATATATATATATATATATATATATATATATATATATATATATATATATATATATATATATATATATATATATATATATATATATATATATATATATATATAGGATGGAGCATCTAATCAGCATACACACTCAACCATGTGCGATCAATCACCTTAGCGTCCCAAGGCGGGGTGGTCAATCCAATATCGCTATTATTGTCCATAACGTACCTCAAGAATACGGGCATAGTTATGGAGATTAGACTAAAAATTGTAATGCACTACAAGTACATGTAGCGTAAACAAACAATAATCATACAAATAATGATTCATGTATAAATGTCCCAACAATGTCTCAATGGTGAAAAAATAATAAAATGAAGTTGGAACATAGTAAAACCACATGATACACCCCAAAAGTATTGAAAATTATAAAATATGGGGTAGATTACTCACATTAGTCCAACGGAATACGCGTGTCACAGAATAGGCGGCTCGGGTCAAAATGACGTAGAACCTAATATAATTAATAGTTTTGGTTTAGGAACTACTAAACAGGAATGAAGTATTAATAAAAATAATTATACACATATTCTTATATTAGATGAATGAACAATAATTTATTTCGATTTGAATATTAAGGTATTCATTTGTTAAATGAATTTTAAATTGAATTAATTACTTTGTATAATTAATTTATATTTTCAATTTAGTCAAGATTTTAATAATTTCTTATTAAAATAATAACTTGTCCATTTATAAGTATTTACAGATTTTAACAATTATTTATATGAAATCATCATTAAAAATGCATTTTTACATGCTTAAGTACTTAGGAAAATAGTTTTAAAGAGTAATCAGTATTGAAAAATTCTGAAATTATTAGAAAATAATTATTTCATATAATAGTAATTACTGTAAAAGTTTCATAGTTTTCTGAACTGGTTTAGTATTTCTTTATTATTTTATTGATTAAACAACATCAAAATTCGGGAAAAATAATAAATGATCCCTAAAAATTCTAGAAATTTAAGCATAGTTTTCAAACATTATATTGAGCCTACTGTAAATGTTTTGGATATTTGTAACTAAGGGAAGTATTTCTTATGTTTTTCATTATTAATTAAGCATTAAAATCATAAATAATAGTAAAAGATTAAGGGAAATTCATTAAACTTTTTTATTTATGATTAACATGTTATATAAGATATTCGGATAAGGTTTTGTAATTTTTTGGACATGTGTAGCTATTTATTGTCATTTTAAATCATTAAACTATCATTAAATCGGGAAAAATAAGAAACATTCTTAACAAACTCTGTAAATTTGGTCATGGAGTCTTTAATATGTTAATAAGATGCAAAAAATATAAAATCCAGTTTTTGACATACATAACTATATTTTGCTATTTATTTATCTACAACAAAATAAAATACAAAATAAATATTAAACCGTAATATAAATGCATGCAACTTCATAAATTCACTTTAATCAATATATGGGTCATTCCAAAATTTTCGCAGAATTTATTGACTCTAAAAAGTATTTTATGTGAATTATTGCCCTATTTTATTGCAATAATTATAGTAATTCAATAAAAATAAGTTATTTTCTGACAATTTCCAGAACTTCTTATTTTATTTATGAGAGTCTGATAAAAATCAGGTTTATGCATAAAATGAGTTTTAGATATTTTGGTGGATTTAATTTGTTTCATTCATGAATTTGAGACTTTTAACAACATACCTTGATGAATGCTTAAAGAGGGATGAAGATTTGAGTATATTGGAGTGTTCTTGGCTGAAATATGAAGATTTCTAGGAGGAATTTCGAGATTGAGAGTGAGAGAAAGAATAGATATGGTTTGAGTGGTGATGAGAATAATGTGTTGGGAGAAAAATGAAAGGAAAGATGATGGGAGGTGTGAGTGAGAGACAATGGGAATAACCTTTTACTTTTGGTGGTCTTCATAATTCCCCACTAACACAAGCATCTTAAGAGTTTTATAAAATTTAATGTAGTGTTTATAAAAATAGAGTTTTATAAAAAAAATAGGTTATTATTTGATTATAACAATCTACTTTGATTTGAAGTTTAATTATAGCATTCAAGTTTGATTCTTTTAATTTAATTAGAGCATCATACTTTGATTTGATTTTAATATGGTATCATAATTTAATTTGATTATAGTTATAACGTTATACTATGCTATATTGCTATTAACGTCAATTTATATCGTAGTGTAAGGGTTTTGATTCTGTTAGCATCGAGAAATCTCGAGTAGGGTTTATTAAATTTCCAATTAGGTTGGGTTAACCCGAATCCATTTTAGGCGGATGTCACAGTCTCCCCTACTTTAGGAAATTTCGTCCCGAAATTTAAGAAGAGAGTACCTTAAGAGAAAAGTTGCGGGTATTTGGTACGCATTTGATCCTCACGCTCCCATGTATACTCAGGTCCACGTGCTGACTGCCACCTGACCTTGACCAGGGGAATGCGACTTCTTTTGAGTTGCTTTTCCTTTCGGTCGGCAATTTCCAAGGGTTTCTCGATAAATTGCATTGTCTCGTCGATTTGGATATCCTCGAGAGGAACATGAAGGTTCTCGTCTGCTAAACACTTCTTGAGGTTGGCTATATGAAATACTGGGTGAACTTTATTAAGCTTTATTTGTAGATCCAACTCGTAGGGACTGGATTGTAATTAATTAAGGGTTTAATTAATAGATACAAGTCCAGGGGTGCGGTCTCCAAAAGGCTCCTATGTTTGAAACGCTAGGATCCTATGTATTATAAATAAAGGCCTGAAGGTGCAACCCTAAGGCATCCCAAGCCTTAGAGTGCCGCCAACTCCCCTCTCTCCCTCCTTCCTCCTCTTTGTCGATTTCCAATATCCTTCTCTAAGGGGTTTGGATCGATTTCCATAAGCTTGGAAGCTTCTGTCAGCTTGTTCTTCTGATGATCTTGGGTGTGAATCATTAGAGGGATTGTGGTTTGGATCCTTAACATCCAAACAAAGGTATGAATATTCATCTTGCTGTTAATTCAACTGATTTGAATTATGATCCTGATTATGAACATGATATGAGCTTGTTAGTTAATCTGCTCAGTTTTGGGATTTAATTGGCTTATCTTCCACTGCCTGATTGAATTGTGTTAATCTGTATCTAAATCCCAACAGTGGTATCAGAGCCATTGTGCTTAGGTTGCATGTACTTTAGATTAAAGCTTGAATATGGATTGTTTTGCCTGCCTGAATTTTCGAAAAACATAGGTATAATGCTAGAAAATCATGAAAAATTGCATGTTATGAATTTTGTCTGATCTGTGTTATTGAATACCTGATTGTCGAAAATTGTAGAAGGGTTTTAGAAACGCTCCTTAGCTTGGCGGCTAGGGTTTCACAAACCCTTCATTGCCTTTCAAGTTTCCTAACTTGCATATTTTCCTTAAATGCCTTGTTGCCTTAATTGCCTTTTTCGTTAGTTTAAGTAATTTAATTAATTATTAAATTTTTTAGTGGAATTAATAAATGAATAATTAAATTTTAAATTGTTTAAAATTTACCCTTATATATATTAGAATGATATATATATATATATATATATATATATATATATATATATATATATATATATATATATATATATATATATATATATATATATATATATATATATATATATATATATATAATTTATTAAAACTTAAACTAAAACAAGGATGTTGCTCAAACCATGATTAGGCTCATCCACTTTAAATGTGTTTGAAGGTTTAAAGGAGGATTCGTTAGAATTCTAATGAGGTCGGTTTTTAAATGGCATTTATTGTCTACCACCCTCACCGCTTGTCACATAGTGGAGTTACCGAAAGGGTTTGATGGGGTAATGTTCGTAAGTTAAAGAAGTATTAAGTTAAAAGTATTTAAAAAAAAAGTCTGTTTTAATTAAAATAAAATGTGAATCATATGCTACCGATATAAAACGCACATTTTCTTTATGATCTGCTGACGGAGCTGTATGGTTAACCGGCACGTCAGTCGAGGTCATAGTTGAAGATGATGTGGCACTGACGATTATCAAGCGTATCTTGAGCCAGGGATCATGCAGTTTTAGATGGTCTGTTCACCATTTGATCCATGATCCACGGCATCCCTGTCATGGATTTGAGATGAGCATAGCCGATATTAACATGTCATTAACCTTGGTCAATGAATCTCAAAGATCTAGGAATTTCATAGAGACTGAAAATCGATAAATGGTTATCTACTTTAATGACCAGTATGATTTGATTACGACATCCCTCTTCACATCATAACTGGAAGATTTTAGATCCTAGCCTTGTTAAATAATAATTAGGTAATTGTTTAAAAGGAATAAAATTAAACTAATAAAATTCTGATTTTATAGATGTCTGAAGCAAGTGTAAATTCTCCTCTATCACCCATATCTGACAGCTTTAAGAAGTATATGCTAGATATGGATAAGCTTACTGGTCTGAACTATCTAGACTGGCTTCGCACTTGGAATCTTGTTCTGAAGTACGAAGGAAAGTCATATCTGATTGAGAGTCCCCTCCCCATTCTACCTAGGCATGACACTATATAGGAACTTTGGGATCAGCATGATTTCCTTATTGATGAGTCCAAAGAAGTTCGTTGCCTTATGATGTTGACTATTGACCCGAGATCTGCAGGGATTTTGAGTTTTTGGGTTCGTACGATATAGCAAAACTACTTGAGGAAAAGTTCCAAGAGCCTATTAGGCAAGAATGGAGTAGAATCTTCAAAGAGGGCGGTAGTGTCGGTGCGCATGTTCTCAAGATTAAGGGATACATTAGTGTACTGAGCAGACTTGGTCATCCTATTGATCGGGAGTTGAGCATCAACATTATCCTCGACTCGCTGACTAGCCAATATGATATGTTCATTCAGATGTACAGGAAGGGTAATCAGGACAAGTCTATCATGGAGATGCATTCGATGTTGACTCTGTATGAGTCGTTCATAGAGATACATAGTTCCACAGCTACAGCTACTTTAGAATTGAGTCCGGTTCGAAGAGATATCAGGAAGAATAGGTCTGGGGCAACCAGTGGACCAGTTCTGAGATGTCTCAAGCTGGGAATTCATAGGGTGGGATACAGTCATAGAATGATTGGAAGATGCTCCATGGCCAAATAGTTTGGTAACTCAGGTATATCTAAAAATTCCATCTTCTGGTCCTTAATTCCTTAATACAGGATGTGTTTCTCACATTTGCGTTGTATACAGGAACTAAGTAGGATGCGGAAAGCTGAAGCATAGGAGCTCATTCGGATCATAAGAGACAACACCATTGCTGCTATCATAGGATCGGGATTACAGGCTCATGTGATTTTGGTGTTTAGTTAGATATTTTATTATGTTATTAGCTAGTAATTGCATATGACATTGTTTTCATATTTTACATTGTTGTAGGATATTTGGTTCAGATTTAATAAAAATGTTGATATTTTTTCCTTTATAAAAGCATGGTTGTTTTATATTATCCTTACAATGTTGTATGAAAGTTTTGGTTGCATAAGTAGTAATAATTTGAATGTTGGTACATCCAAAATGTGTTGGATATATGGTTGTGTTTGTATGATTGTTAGAATAAGATTTAAATAAGAATTGCATCGACCAAAGATCCAAGTGGACATGATTTTGGAATCATTTGACTTAGAGTCATATGATGAATGCAACTCTTAAATTAAATCAGAAAATTAACAAAGACATAATTCACATAGAGATGTGAAAGAAATTAACATTATAGGGCAATATTCACACTAGTTCCTGTAGACAGTCCATATCTGCTACTAAACACAATTAATTATACTTCATTATATCTGCTAATCTCTTAGCATATATAAACTTTGTTTATTGGGATAAAACATTAAATAGAAACTTTAAATTGTTTAAAGGTTTCAAAATGAATTATAAAATCAACAAAAGAAACATCTGAGTAATGAGTAATATGAACATCAAAGAAACTGTGAAGAAGTTTCACAGTCACATCCTGATGGAACATTATAAAAGTTATAATGTGTGTTAAGGGTAAAATCAAACATTGCTTCAAATGGTTTGATCCTCGATGTGTCGGGATATACTTCTAATTAGTTTCAAAATATTAGACATTCCAATTAGTTCCAATTAAGTTAGACCATAAGAAACCACAAATAACTTAAACAACATTTAAATAAGTAGGTTGCGAAGACACCATCTTAGATGTGAAGTAAGGTTCATCCCTCACTTGTGCACATAAAAGGTATGAGGTTATGTAGTGTTCATATGAACCTTATAACTAGCTCAAACCTAATCGAAAAGTATCGTCTCATTGGTCATCCCGCAAGATTTTTGGATACTCGTTTCAACAAGTCAATTGAGAACAAAGTGTTCACGTCTCAAAGAAGAGTCTTTTTTAGAAAGAGCTCACATCCAAAGAAGACAGTGGGAGTGATAATGATCTTGAAGGAGTTCAAGAGTCAACCAATAAAAGGAGCCTTTAGTTAACACTAGCACTTAAAGGATTAGAATCCTGTTAAGAGAACCTAACATGTATACACCTCTTTGCAAAACCAGTAGAGTTAGTCACTTACATGGTATTATGGTCTCGTACTACTAAAAATGACATACCGATTGGTGGTAAAACACCAAGTTAGTAATGATGAAATATCTAACTACATGGAAGCATTGGTGAGCCTGAATTGCTGCCAAATGAAAGAAAACTTAGATAGTGAGATTCAATCTATGTTTTGAATTTGATCTTACAACTGGCCCAAAAGCCAGTGGGAGTAATTGGATCATCAAAAGAAAACATGGACAGGAATGTACACACATTTAGAGCGAGACTGGTTGAGTAGGGCCATACTCAGATTTAAGAATTTGATTCCGAGGAAAGGCACTCTCATCAATAGCTGAGAAAGAGTCTGTTAAGATGTTGTTTGCCACATGTACATTTCATGTGACATGGAAAAATGGACGTTTTAAGATCGGTTTCCTTAAAAGGAAAACAAAGGGGTTGTGTGTAAGGCACAACCAAGAGATTTTTTAACATGCCAAACATCCAATAGAGTGTACAAAGCAAGCATCTCACAGCTGGAATCTATGAAGTCATGAAATATTCCAGGAGGATTGGATTTCATAAAAGATAGATAAGTCCAGTAATAATGTCAAAGCTAGTGGGATTTAAATTGTAGTCTGCCTGATAATGTATGGCATACATTTATAGGAGCCATTTCTTATCGTTACAAAGCATAATGACTTGGATTTAAGAAATGTTTCGCTATGAAAGGACCAAGGTGATACAATACACATATGTGATATAAGAATCTATAGAGATAGATGGAAAACGTCTTAAGGGACTTAGCCAAAATACATCTAGAGTGTGATCTTGAAATTCAAGAAGCATGACTCTAAGAGAAGGGTTTCCTAATCATGACATGAGATTGATTAAGAATAAAAGTTACGATACTAAGTACTGGAATGAATCGAGTCCTATGAACTTCTGCCATTTGGATCGATCAATAGTGTCATGATACATGTACTTGTACTGAAAATTGGTATGCTTAGAGCATGGTAAGTCGGTGTAGAAGAAAATTGGCAAAAGTCACTAGACTATGGTTAAAAAGCATTGCTAAAGCATACATAAGAATAACAAAGAGTTTTATTTAGGATGAATGGAGAATGTAATAATTTGGAAAAGTTCCAAATCCGAGATTGTTGACTGACTCTGCATAAGAGCTCAAATATTTATCAGCTAGTGATGCAAGATAAAGAAAATACATGGTTGAAGAATTTCATCGATATATTGATGGTTGTCCTCAACATCATTAAGCACCTTCAAATCTTCTTAACACCAAGGGTGCAGCCATCCTGACTAAAGAACCCGATGGAACCATGAAAGGTCAAAACGCATTCCAGGATAAGGAGAAAAAGGTAACATGACTTATTGAGATATCATCGGAAGAATGTCCAATCGAATAATCTCAATGATATCGACATAGAACAAAATGAAGGTCATTTTGGGTATACATAACAAATTGAAGGTCATTTTGGGTACATAGAAAAATAAAATTTTAGTTAATTGGTTTAACACTGTGTTTCACTTTATCATGTTTAGAACCCGCTTCCTGAGTATCAATTTACTAAAACCTCTACTGTTCATGGATTGTTGTATTGTGATACTATCTTTGTTTGTATGCGTATACTTTTATATGAATATTATTATATTCTAAAAGTATTATCGTGTGTTATAGTATTTAGCCAGAGATATAAGTCCCCATATCTATAGTTGTATTTCTTACATGGAAAAATGTACTTAGTTTGCTATAGACAATTGCTCTGATACCAATCTGTCACACTCCCAAACCACGATGGCGGAATCGTCGGAGGGTGGAACGTCACACAGTATCACAACCATTGCATACATTGAAACATAAGTAGATAAATATCCATCATACATTATAATTGGAAAGTTACATGTTCAAAATGTTATTGTTTCAACCCAATTACCGTATCATAAAAAAATAATCAAAAGAGACGTCTTCGCGTCCTATCCCAAAAGATTAGTCAGGAAGTAATTTTGCAAGTGTCAACATTACGTTGGTGAGTTCATAAGATTTTTGTAATGAGAAACTCAGTATTTCCTTTATGAAAACTAGTAGCGTATGTACCAAGAAAAACAGTATCTTATTTAACGTAATTATAGTTTTAAATACATAAAACCCTTGTGTAAGTAAAACCATACTTAGTTGTATCTTGATTAAATGTAGTTCTCATTCCATAAAACCCGTATGTATAAGTAAAACCATACTTATATTTTTACATTGATAAAGTGTGGTTTTAATTTTATAAAACCTGTATGTATAAGTAAAACCTTAATTTCAACATGTTAACCTAATTTACGCTTCAATTGACTTTTATTGAATTTTGTTGACCGAATTTTGACGGTTGTCACATCAAAGGAATTTCGTCCCGAGATTAGTTTTAGATGCAGGGCTCTTAGGGATTTGGGAATAGTTGGGGATACTTTTGTTTCATCTGATCCTCGCATTCCCAAGTAAACTCAGGTCCCCAAATAGCATTCCAGTGGACCTTTACTATTGGAATGCGACTTTGTTTTGTTCTCTTGACTTCCCTATCCATGATCTCCACTGGTTTCTCTATAAAGTGCAAGCTTTCGTTGACTTCGATCTCATCCAGAGGAATGACCAAGGTTTCATAGGATAAACACGTTTTGAGATTCGACATGTGAAAAGTGTTGTGTACTTTGCTTAGCTCCTGGGGTTACCGAAGCTTGTAGGCTACATGACCAATTCTAGCTAGAATTTCGAAAGGTCCCTATGTACCTTGGGTTAAGCTTTCCCCATTTGCCAAAGTGTATCATTGCCTTTCGAGGGGAGACCTTTAACATGACTCGGTCACCCACTTGGAATTCCAGAGGCTTGAGTCTTTTGTCTGCATAGCTCTTCTATCGATCACGTAACGCTTTCAATCGTTCCCGTATTTAGACGATCTTTTCCATTGTTTATCGTATAATCTTCTGGGCCGACGAGTGTGCTATTTGTCACTTGACCTCTAGGTAGTTGGGTATCACCAACTTCAACCCAACACAACAGTGATCTGCATTTGTGCCTGTATAGAGCTTCGAACGGTGCGACTTTGATGCTAGTGTGATAGCTGTTGTTGTAGGTGAATTCAATCAGTGGCAAGTGAACATCCCATGCTTTGCCAAAGTCTATCACGCAGGCATGATGCATGTCTTCTAATGTTTGGATGGTTCGTTCAATCTGACCATCTGTTTGTCGATGCTAAGTTGTGCTCATATTGAGTCTAGTTCCCAAGGACTTTTGCAGCGATTGCCAAAAGCGCAAAGTAAATCGGCTGTCTCTATCCGAGATGATGGATATTGGCACAACATCCAGTCTCACAATCTCTTGGAGATATATCATTGTTAGCTTCCCCATCTTGTCTGTCTCCATGATTGGTAGGAAGTGTGCAGATTTCGTCAGTCTGTCTACGATTACCCAAATGGTGTCGAGCCCACCAGCAGTCTTGGGTTGTTTTGTTATGAAATCCTTGGTGATCCGCTCCCACTTCCACTCGGGTATCTCTGGTTGTTGCATCAAACTCATGCACAGGTCAAGCACTTGCTTACGATGGTGGCAATATCGACTTTCATGTTCGGCCACCAGTAGAGCTTCTTCAAATCGAGGTACATCTTGTCGGACCCAGGATGAACGGAATACGTTTTATTATGAGCCTCTTCCAAGACCAACTCTCTGAAGCCACCGAACTTTGGTGTCCAGATTTGGTCCATGAAGCATCGTGTCCCGTCCTCCCTGAGTTCGAACTTCTTGTCCATTCCCCGTAGGGCTTCACTCATGATGTTTTCTGGTTTCAGGGCCTCAAGCTGAGCATCCCTAATTTGAGTGGGAAAGTGTGAGTCTATGGTCATTGTTAACGATTTTACTCGACTTCTCGAGTATTCTTTTCAGCTCAAGGCATCTGCTACTACATTTTCCTTGCCCGGGTGGTAATAATATCGCATTCGTAATCGTTCAACAATTCGACCTATCTTCGTTTCCTCATGTTGAGTTCTTTTTGATTGAGGATATGCTGGAGACTCTTGTGATCTGTGAAAAATGTACACTTTGTTCCGTATAGGTAATGCCTCTATATTTCCAGTACGAATACTACAACTCCCAGCTCAAGGTTGTGAGTGGTGTAGTTGACCTCGTGGGTCTTGAGCTGTCCAGAAGCATAGGCAATGACTTTCCCTCTTTGTATAAGTACACATCCCTAGCCTTGTTTCGATGTGTCACAATACACAACGAAATCTTACATGCCTCTGGAAGAGATAGGATTGGTGCACTGCATAACATTTGTTTTACTGTCTGAAAGACAATCTCTTGATTGTCTTCCCAGTCCAAACAAATACCTTTTTGTGTCAATGCTTTGAGAGGTTTCGCTATCTTGGAGAAGTTCTTGATGAATCGTCGGTAGTAACCAGCGAGACCTAAAAATTCGCGTATCTCTGTTGGAGTTTTTGGTGCTTCCTAGTTTTCTATTGCCTTGATCTTAGATGGATCGACATGAATCCCTTCTTGGCTAACCACGTGGCTCAAGAAGTCTACTTTTCGTATCCAGAATTCACATTTTGAGAATTTGGCATATAACTTCTCTTTTTTTAGTAGCTCCAAGATCAACCGTAAGTGCTGACCGTGTTCTTCTTCACTTTGTGAATATATCAATATGTCATCGATAAATATAATCACGAACTTGTCTGGAAACGGTCTACATACGCGGTTCATGAGGTCCATGAACACCGCCAGAGCATTAGTCAAGCCGAAAGGCATCACAACAAATTCTTAGTGGCCAGACTGAGTTCTAAATGTTGTCTTCGAAACGTCCTCCTCCTGAACTCTAAGTTGATGGTACCTAGATCTGAAATCGATTTTTGAAAAGTAGCTGGATCCCTGTAACTGATTGAACACGTCATCGATTTTGGGAAGTGGGTATCTGTTCTTGATAGTCAACATGTTCAGTTCTCTATAGTCAATACACATTCTAAAGGATCCATCCTTCTTTTTTAAGAATAAAACCGGTGCTCCCCAAGGCGAGAAGCTTGGTCTAATGAATCCCTTTTCTAGTAGTTCATGTAGTTGACTAGATAGCTTCTGCATCTCCGCTGGGGCCAGTTTGTATGGAGACTTTGCTACAGGGGCCATTCCCGGGATCAAGTCGATTCCGAACTCGACCTGTCGTGTTGGTGGTATCCCCGGAAGATCTTCTAGAAACACATCAGGAAAGTCTCTGACTTCTAGTATATCCGTGATTTCCTTCACTTCCTTATTCATATCCATGACGTGGGCTAAGAAAGCATAATACTTCTTGTGCAAGTACTTCTGTGCTTTCCTACACGAGACAATTCAGAGGTTTTTTCCTGGTTTGTCGCCATACACAATGATGGTTTCGTTATTCGGTAAGTTCAGTCATATCGCTTTCTCATGGCACATGATATTGGCGTGGTGAGGGTCTAACCAATTCATGCCAACGGTCACCACGGTAGGATCCTGAACCCAGTTCCATAATCCTCCCTTAACTTCACTGTTATTAAAATGCCCGGTTTCACCACACCCAAAACAAGCTCAACTCATACCCGAGTTGGATGCTAGATTGGTACTCTGTGCCTTAACCTTACAGAAGCGGGCTGTATGTCCCTTTTTCTTGCAGTTATAGCAGGACACCTCTATGCAGGCACTAGTATGATAATAATGGCATTTTTCGCACTTTGGGAGATTCCCGGAATACTGTTTCGGTAAATTTCCTAAAGGTACGTACTAAGGATAGGCAGCGAAGTTTGGTATGTCTCAAATGTAAAGACTATTCAAGTGCCGTCTACAAAACAAATTACGAAATGATCGAGAATTTATGGAGCTACAATTACTGTTACGGGTACTCTCACCACAATAGAACCATATTCGAAGGATATGTTTAGGGAGTCATTGTCTCTAGTGAAGGCTGTGAAAGTTCATGATAAATTAAACCACATGATCTTGGTGATGTCAGAATTGTTAGAATGATAAGTAACTTCACTGTTATCAAAATGTGTCATAACTCCAAGTGAATGAAGATACTTGTGTGGTAACCAAACGAAGTAGTAAGAGAATGAAGAAGTTCATTATCATAAATCGTCAATGAGGGAACTCATATAGAACTATTTTGGTTACTATTTTGATAAATTATCCAACTGTTTAAGTCAAGCCAATTTCAAATTTTCAAGGAGTCAGAATATTTATAAAAATGAGTTTAGGAGTTAGGAACTCATTAGAAATTGTAAAGTAGAATGCTACCTTAAAGAAAGGTGTGAAAGTATTCATCGTCGACAATGGGTACATTCTCAATTTAGTGATTCTAGGAAAGAAATCCTCTAGAGGATAGAGAATCATAACATTTAAAACTTTTCTCTCCTCAAAATAGAGGACCTGAAAAATGTTAGTACGACGTTTCATGGTGTGAATGTTGTTTCCTACCTTCTATAGAATCAACGGTTAAGCTATACGTTTGACATGTGGCGTAAGGGGGATATAATCCTTGATAACAATAAGAATGCCCACAATACCAGAAGGACTCAAACGAATGTATGAAACGATATGGGTCGAAGGAGAACTCCAAGTTATAGGAAATTTCCGCATGTCGATGGAGTGCGAAGTTGAACCGGGAATGAAAAGCGTAAGGTCGAAGATTCTTCCAGAAACATGTGAGTAATCTGGAAAGTGTAAGATGATTGTACACTTGAGAATATTACTCGGGTTTCTGAGGGCCTTGAACTAAAACTTAGAAATTTTTGACATAAGGGGAAATGGCTTGTGTATTGAATTACAATATATGAAGTAAAGATGGTCGGGTAAACATCCCCAAAAGAGAAGGTTTATAATCAAGAGATATCCTAGCTTAAGTCTTAAGCTCAATATGGAAACAATCCTAAGGTTAAAATCGTAGCGCAAATGGAAGGTCTCACGTATTGGTCAACTATGGGTTAAACTTATGTGTCTCCTCATAAGTCATATCAGGAATACTCACCAATGGTTTTCAAGTCGTGACTACTCATGGCAACTCAACTGTCCCTTAATGTAAAGCTCTTCTTGCCGCCCTTGCTGGCACCAAAACCCTTTTCTTAGTTGTAACTCAGGTATGCAGACGATAAAGAGGTATTGAGATAATATTGATATTAGTGTCAACTTAGGATTGTCAATAGTGCTTCTTAATAATAACTAATACTACCAATGTATTTATGTTAAACGTTGACGTGGTTACTAAGTGTTGTAGAATTCTCGAGTTTTTACTCTGTTGCCCATTATGCTCACACTTAGTTATATGTCGGTCAACCCCTAGTCAAACGTAGTTGATCAGACTACATCTTCCCATGATTTGATAACATATTATACTAAGTCTAATCATAGCGTTCAACTCTACTATTCTTGGATTATTGTATTGTGATACTACCTTTGTTTGTATGCATATACTTTTATATGAATATTATTATATTCTAAAAGTGTTATCGTATGTTATAATATTTAGCCAGAGATATAACTCCCCGTATCTATAGTTGTATTTCTTACATGGAAGGTGGAACGTCGGAGGGTGGAACGTCGCACAGTATCACAACCATTGCACACATTGAAACATAAGTAGATAAACATCCATCATACGTTATAATTGGAAAGTTACATGTTCAAAATGTTATTGTTTCAACCCAATTACAATATGATAACAAAATAATCTAAAGAGATGTCTTCGCGTCCCATCCTAAAAGATTAGTCGTACCTGACTACTTGTTACCTGAGAATACAAGTAATTTTGCAAGTGACTACATTATGTTGGTGAGTTCATAATTATCATGTCTTCGCGTCCCCATCCCAAAACAATATTCTCTTTAATGTAATTATAGTTTTAAATCCATAAAACCCTTGTGTAAGTAAAACCATACTTAGTTATATATTGATTAAATGTAGTTCTAATTCCATGCAACCAGTATGTATAAGTAAAACCATACTTATATTTGTACCTTGATAAAATGTAGTTTTAATTTCATAAAACCCGCATCTATAAGTAAAACTGTACTTTATTTGTATCTTGATAAAATGTAGTTTTAATTCCATAAAACCCGTATGTATAAGTAAAACAATACTTGTATTTGTATCTTGATAAAGTGTAGTTTTATATTTACATAAAACTGATTGAAGATTTTTTCCCCAAACCAAGGATATTCATTGTCGTTCATGTGAGTTATTATAGCCTCACTATGACCTGATGGCCTGGCACGACGTTCTTCAGGTGTCGCATTGTTAAGACATTTGTCACCCTTGACCCGTCGGTCGTAGTTGTAGCTAACAACCATAGGTGAGGATTATCTGTCCCATATAGATCTATATACAACTATCTCGCTCATGGATGATTAAGGTTACAATCCAGGACTTAATGTGTACTTCTTTTAGTACTGTGAAGAAATGTCTCACATAACTACCCAACGTGATGTTTAGGACTTAATGTGTACTTCTTATAGTCCCAAACTTCTTAGATCTATGTGTACTTCTTTTAGTCCCAAACTTCTTAGATCTATGCGGTATCAATCACAAACACTCGATTGGTGTGGAATCCTAACGAGTATCAATCTGAAACACAATATGAATCAAGAACAAGAACAAGAACAAGAACAGAATAATCTTTAATGCACACCTTGATTAATCCAAAGTCGGGTACATAAGATATTGATCGATGAACACAAAATTTCTCTAATCTATGCACGGTTCCCAATATCGATCTTTTGTGACAATGACGGCTACTAAAAGCATTTATACCTAACACTAAACCCTAAGCCCATCGATATAACGACTAGCCGAAAACCCAGGCAAGCCCAACCGAAATCCAGTTGATTTCGGTGCTACAGTGACCGAGAACACAAAGGATTTCGGTCCCTGGCCGAAAACCCCAAACAGCCCTATGATTTTCATTTTAGCCCTTTTAAATGCAAAGATTAAACCACAAAAATAATTCCTAACAATCTCCCCCTTGGTTTAATGCTTTCATTTATCTTCAAGCTTTTGTTTGATGTTGATTTTCTGCTCTTTGCTTGATCATGATTTGCCTTGCGAGATGCGGTCAGACTTTCTTCAAATATGAGTTTAAACGCATAGATGGTGTACAGGCTTCTTGTATAGGTCTTGAAATCAGGAAATCCAGCTTTGAATTTAACTTGATGGAAACTTGGAGTCCAATTCATCTTCTTCACATCTTGATCACATAAGGTTGAAATATAGCAACTGAATCTGTTTGAGGAGGAATGCAACGCAACTTGTCACATGGAGTTACGCTTCACCTTTATTTGGGGATAAATGTTTGTGTTGAAACTTCAAACTTCACTTCTCGTTCCATCACTTGAAAATCTTTATTTGAACGCCTTAGACGATAATTGGCACTTCATGAAACGAACGATGACTAAAAATCCTATGGGTCATAGAGTCATAACGACCCTTCTCGCCATTAGTTGTTCAAGGACCTAACACGCCTAGGTCGTCGTGCGGTCAAAAATAAAGAAAAACCTAACACACACTAGTACAGTGGTAGTCAGGGTCGATCCGCAGGAGCTTCGTGGTTAGACTAAATGACAGATTACCAACTAGTAGTGTCACGCTACAGTCGGAGGATCTAGTTTCTAAATTCTTAATTACTAACACCCTAGAGCAATGATCAAACAAACTCAAGCCAAGCTAAGCTAAGCTCAAATGAACCTAGTCACTTTCTGAATTCAGAAGTGCATCTCTGAATCAGAAGCAATCAAGGCATCCAAACTAAGCAAAACCAAGCAAAGCATAAACTAGCCACTAACTAAAGTTCTACTGAACAGTTACTAGCCAATGTTTAATGCCTAAAAATTAACCTAATTAGCTACTGATTTCAGCAAGGAAAAACAGTCCCAACAAGGTCAAAACAAGATCCAAACACAAATCAAACATCCAAAACATAAACCAACATCCAAAACACCGAAATACCAATATTACTTATAACCAAATGCTTCTTATTCATCAAACTCAATATCCAAACACCAAAACAGTAACAAAATTTCATAAAACAGAAACCTAAAGTGCTCAAGGCCAGTGGTTGTCACTCCCAAGGACCTTAGCTACAATTACTATTTGATACTAAAAGGAAATTAAATTCTAAAACACAAAATACCAATTGAGATGTTGCTAAAACGAATTCTTGGAGTCAAAGAGCTTCAAGGTCGATTTTACACCCGGTCTTTGCTAGGGTTTTCGGCAGAAATTGCATCTATTTATATTTGCAAATTTTCCGCAGCCGCGCCGCGCAGATGAAGAATCCGCGGCGCGTGTACTAATCTTTTCCCGTTTCTTCGGCATTTGAATGTGTTACACCGCCTTAAGCCCGCGTCGCGCGTATCATAGATCTGCGGCGCGCGTACGAGTTTCCTTGATTTTTCATTCTTTTCCAAACTTCTTCTTTTTGCACGCTTTTAGTCCCTATTTCCATTCTTTTCCTTCAAACAAGTCCTGGCACGAAAAGTGAGAATATCCAGACATATCTGATATAATTTCATCAAGAACAGGGCTTAACAACGCCTAAAATACTTGATATCACTAGGCGTTGTCAGGACCCAACCTTGGCTCAAGAGGAGACTACTCGCAGTATTTGTATGAACCTAGAGGAACGCACTGAGATTGTTTGAGTATCGGAGAACTACTTGTGGCCTTTTTGATTTTGGTCACTGCATATCCTTGATCAAAGATCTCAATACAGTTAAAAAGTTAACATGTTAACTTGGCTCTTAGCGAGATGTTCAATGGTATCCAAACTCTACGGAGTGTACCATCCTGGAGCCAATTTTGGTTCCGGGGAAGTGTTGGGGTCTCACAGCTATTGTGGTAGTCAACAGCGATCACTGACCCAGAGTTTCAATGTTTCATCAATGCGAGGTAAAGTCACATTGAATCTTGAACATCTTCATTAGAATAAAATTAGGGTCAAGAGTGGTGTGAGCGTGTAATATGTCTTGGTGCGAGACATACCCATCGGCTAGACTTTCGAATTGTCATCAATGTATGGTATATTACACTGAATCATCCAACTCTTGAATTAGAAGATTTGTAGGTAAGAATGGTTGTAGATGCCTCACATTTACTACTAGTGTTGTAGTAAAGATCATTTTCATAGAGTTTCGAAATATCATCATCATTTGGTTTTATGAATCGTCTATTTCTTGTAACATAAAGATATAGTGGGTAAGAATGGATTGGTGTGTGTGATAGACTACGGTACGTAATCTAACCATTGGCACAAAATTTATAACGCTCGACTCTGAGTGGGTTAACTCAAAGTGTCTAGAAGTTGAGATTCAGAATAACTCGAGGTTGGTTTGAGAGAAAAGTTGTTAGTGCTTCAAACATATTATGGTGTACCAATGAGAATCATCAGCAGATGTTGTTTTGTCTCAACAGTGAGTGGTATACTCAGTGCGTCGTCGACGGGTAAAGAATGTCTTAGTGAATCACGGTGAAGATGAAACACATCTTTGACATGAGAAATTTGGATCTGTATTCCTGATTGGTATTGATCAGGAACATTTGACGATCGTGCAAATTTGTGAAAGAAAAAAATATTTTTGGATTTTTTTAATTTTTGAAAAGAAAGACATAAAGGAAAAACATATTTTTGTAATTTTGAATTTTTATAATTTTTTGTTTTTTTAATTCTCCCCCTAAATTTGTGCATGGAAGAGAATACCGAAATTAAAACATGAACAAATTTAACCAAAACCAAAAAAAATTTACAAAATTTACAAGAACTGATTTATCAGTCATCGAAACGAATCATTTTGAGAAAACCAACAAGCACATCAAACCGAGCTTTTGCAAAAGGTTTTGTAAACAAATACGCCACATTGTTATCTGTGTTGATCTGTTCGAAATGAATAAGTTTTCGCTCGAAGCAATCTCATATAAAATGAACTTTTATGTCAATGTGCTTGGTTTTCGAATGCTGAACAAGGTTTTTAACAATTTCGATAGCTACATCATTATCACAAAATATGGGAGTGTCGAGAAAGTTCAAACCATAATCGAGAAGTTGATGTTGCATCCAAATGACTTGAGAACAGCAAGCCGATGCCGCCGCGTATTCAGCTTCAGCTGTGGAAGTTAACACGGTTTGCTGTTTCTTGCACTGCCATGAGATTAGTCTATTTCCCAAAAATTAACATCCAGCACTTGTGGACTTCCTGTCAATTTCACATCCTCCATAATTGCTGTCAAAAAAAGAATATAAATCAAATTCATGATTCTTTGGATACCAGAGACCCAGTTTCGGTCTCCCTTTAAGGTATCGAAAGATCCGTTTAACAGCAGTTAAGTGAGAGAGTTTAGAATTAGCCTGATGACATGCACATTGGCAAACTGCAAAGACGATGTCTGGTCTGCTAGCCGTCAGATACATCAGAGAACCAATCATTGACCGATACAAGGTTTGATCGACAGATTGTCCATCTGGATCTGAGGACAACAAAGGTCGCTCAGCCATTGGAGTAGAAGCAACTTTCGCATCTTTGAAGCCAAACTTCTCCATAACGTCATCCACATACTTTCCTTGATGTAGCAGTATACCAGTTGAGCTTTGACGTACTTGCAATCCTAAGAACATCGTCATCTCGCCCAGAGAACTCATTTCAAATCTCTTTTTCCTCACTTGCTCGAAGTCTTTGCACAGAGCCTCGCTTGTAGATCCAAAGATAATATCATCCACATAGATTTGAATGATAATAGATCTGTATTCTCGCGTTTAATGAATAGTGTCTGGTCGATCGTCCCTCTGGTATACCCGTGTTGCAATAGATGTTCAGTTAGTGTAGTGTACTAAGCTCGAGGAGCCTGATGAAGACCATAAAGTGCCTTATCCAACTTGTAGACATGGTTGGGACACTTTGAGTCGACAAAACCCGGAGGTTGATCAACATAAATTTCCTCTTTGACTTCGCCATACAAGAAAGCTGTCTTGACATCCATCTGATACACGGTAAATCCCATATACGAAGCATATGCCAGGAAGATGCGAATAGCCTCCAACCAAGCCACGAGAGCATACACTTCAGTGTAATCGAGTCCTTCAATGTGCCTGAACCTGCGAACCACTAGACGTGCATTATTTCGCACAATTACCCCGCTGTCGTCCTGCTTGTTGCAAAATACCCATCTTGTATCCAGAGACTTTTTCGCTTCGGGTAGTTCCAGCAGCTGCAAACTTTCAGTTTCTCAAATTGGTTCAGCTCTTCATGCATTGCATCGACCCAGCTTGGTTCATTGAGATCCATCTCCACATTCTTCGGCTCAATTTGCGAAATGAAGCATGAGTAGAGACACTCGTTGACATGACCGCTCTGACTTCTGGTCTGGGCCCCATCCGTCAGAGAACCAATAACGTTTTGAATTGGGTGATCACGCTAAATTCTAGAAGGGATAGCATGCTCGAGCGCTTCAGAAGAAACTCGAAGATTCTTTATGTTCTCAACTCTGCCTACGGCCGAATCACCTCGATCAGACGTTCTGAAGTCGTACGAGGTGCTTGCTACATACTCATCAAGAATTCTTTCTGGGAAAAGAGAATCCATGAGTGTAGGATTGAATGGATCGGCAAAATCAGAGTTGATGGCTCCTTCTTGAGTGGCAGTTTCTTCAACAGCTGGTGGTTCGTCAACAATCCTTGATGATTCAGCAGGAGCATCATTAGTCACTATAGTGGAATCAGGAGATGCACAGTCATTCAAAATAATAGGATCATCAAATATCACAGACGGTTTGATTGGTTCAGCAAGAATTTCTTCATCTTCATCCTTGTTGATTCGACTCGGACCTGGTTGTGTACCTAAAACATCAGAAAACAAATAAAACGGTTTAAACAATTCAATGTAATTAAACAACCAGTTAGGACCGACACAGGCATCCGTCTCATTTACCTCTAGCCAACGTACATCAAAGGATTCAACAATCTTCTTGGTGACTTTATTGTACACCTAATAAGCAGTGCGGCCAGCATACCTAACAAAATAACAATCATCAGCCTTTGAGTTAAACTTTGGAGTGGTTTCCAAATGAAGGAGGGTGAATGGACATCCAAAGGTGCGGAAATGAGCAACTATCGGTTTGTGGCCGTAGAGGATTTCATACGGAGTCTTCATTTGATTATTGTTGATGATGACCCGATTCTGAACACAGCACGCGGTGTTGATGGCTTCAGCCTAGAAGAACACTGGTAACTTGGAATCACATAGCATGGTACGAGCAGAATCAATCAACGTTCGGTTTCTTCGCTCAGCAATACCATTTTGTTGTTGTGTACGAGCAGCACTATATTAACGTTGCACTCCTTTTTCAGCACAAAATTGATCGAAGATAGCATTCTTGAACTCGGTCCCATTGTCGTATCAGATTCCCTTCACCTTCTGATTCGTTTGATTTTCAATGAGGGTAATGAATCTCTTGATCAGTTCTGTAGTTTCACTCTTATGCTTCAAAAAGAAAACCCAAGTAAAACGTGAGTACTCATCAATAATAACCAAACAATAAGATCTTTTATTGATACTCAGAACGTTGACCGAAGATATCCACGTGAAGAAGTTAAAGAGAGAATCAATGGAATTGACCAGTTTGGGCTTGTGTGGCTTTCGATGATGTTTTCCTTATGCACAGGCCACACGCTTCTCGAAGGTAATGAAGTCTTTAATTGGCAGCCCCCGGACTAGATCGTTCTTGGCAAGACAATTTAGATTCTTCGCACTGGCATGACCGAGACGACGATGCCATAACATGGCATTCTGTTTAGAGACTTTTGAGAACAAGCAAGTAACATTTTCTTAAGTGTTATGATTCATGTCAATGATGTAGGCATTGCTTCGACGTTCAGACTTCACCAAAATCCGATCTTCTGATATGACAATACCAGGCTTCAGAATCAGGCATTCCTTTTTAGTGAAGTGAGTCGAAAAGCCTCTGTCGCATATTTGTGAAACACTCAGCAGGCTGTGCTTTAGTTCCGGAACGAAGTTGTTATTTTCGAATTTCAATACACCATTCGTGACAGTCCCCATCTGTGTGATCTTCCCTTTTTCTCCTCCCACAAAGGACACATACCCACCATTTATGTTTTGCATGTCGTGCAATTGGGATATGTCTCTTGTCATGTGCCTAGAACAACCACTATCAACATAACAGGGTCTGATGATATTCCTCCATAGCTGCTCCTGCACCAGATGCGGGGTTAATTAGATTTGGGAACCCAGTCCATTCGAAAACTGGGTTGACCCTTTCTATCAACACATGAAACAGGTTCTAAACTCATATCTTGCTTGTCAAATAATGAATTTACAGAAGTCGTTGGAATGCTGCCTTTGGGAACCCATCTGTAATTAGATTTAAATCGTTTATCATTAAACCAGAAGGGAACATTAACATTAGATTTAGAATCAGAACTACCCTTGGATTTAGGTTTATCTCGTAAATGTGGACTAGAGAATGATCCTTGAGATGAGTTTGACCTCACCAGTTTTGGTTTGGCAGAATCATCTCTCGAATCAGCCTTTTTTTTCATGGCAATCTGATTCTGGGCCTTTGAAACATTCCAATTTCCATTTTGTGAACGTGACCTCGAAGGTTTTCTTTTATAAGATCTCCCTCTTGGCATGTTCTGCCAGTTTTGTGCATGGTGTGGAGCATAAAGAATTTGTGGACAGTTTCTGGCAATATGACCTGGAGTCCCACAATTAAAACAAGTTTGTCTTTTCTAGGGGGCCTGAATGGGACTTGGTCCTGGTCCAGATTGTCTCAAAGCATTACCACAAGCACACACAAGAAATAGATTTTTTAACAAAATTTTGTGCTCTAAATTTTTTAAAAATAACATCACCATAATTTTTCGAATGAGCAACAACTTTAGAGTCATGTTTCACACAATCATTCAGAACAGAAGAAATAGAAATATTAGTCTTTAAACAGTTTTTTATCAAAAATAGACTCATGCTTGTCCTCCAAGTTCCCATCCTCCTTATTCATTTTATCTGCACATGAGGTAGAAGCATCAGTATTGTTCATGTTAATACTCTCAGTGGCGCTAGATGGATTATTCTGAACTGAAACAGATTCAGTGGACTGCTCTGTCTCTTTGGTTTTAAGAGGTGGGGTGTAGTTATCATTAAAAGGAGGTGGAATACTATGATACCCAAGACCCTCACCATACATATTAGTCCACTTTGTTTGGTATTCGATTATTGATTCAACTGTCATACTTGAGACATCAAATTTATTAAAATTGAATTTCGATTATTGATTCAACTGTCATACTTGAGACATCAAATTTATTAGAATTGAATTTTGCATCTAAAAATTTTGCTTTCAATGTGTCAAGCTCGGCAGTCAATTCGGAAATCTTTTCTTTGGAAAATATATGGTGACAACATTTGATACTGTATTCTTCTTGTAATTTCTTAAAGTCTGATGTTTTTGCTTCCAACTTTTCTTGAAGAGGTTTCAGTTTATTTTTGAGATTATAAATGTCATTTTTCAAATAAAAAACTTCTCTAACTAGATTATCATTGTGTTTACGATATTTAGCAATTTTATCTACACACGAGTTAGAGCAAAAAACTTCACTAACCTCTTTTGTTTCGGGAGTGGTGGAGACCATGAAAGCAAACTGCAGCTCCATCATCTGTTCTTCAGCAAGATCAACATCCTCGTCAGCTTCAATCTGGGCTAAGTTCCTCCATCTTCAGTCAGGTTCAGGGCCTGCATCTGGTCCTCCCATGAGAACTGCTGTGCCACCATAGCCTTCTCAGTGGTTTGGGGAGCTTCACAGTTATTTCCAGCTGGCACCAGGGTCCTTTCAGCATTTGTATTTTCCACCCTTGGCTTGGGGTGCCCTGGGTCATGACAATTGATGCACCCCAGCTTGCTTTTGTTGAAGCCCACCTTCTTGTCTACATTAGCTCCCAAGTTGTTTCTTCCAGTTCTCTGAGTGAACTTTTGTAACACCCGGCTTTTAAAACAAAACACCCCTGAAAAGTTTTTCATTTAAAACCAAGGTTTCAATACATAAAACCATAACAAAGGGGTATATTTTAATAAAAACGGGTACAAGTGTATCAAGGAGAGTATAAAATACCATAATCTCCTTAAAAGCCGGGCTGCCACTACAGCATCTATGAGTCCCACTTCTTAGTCACGGACTCTATCTTTTCCCCTATCAGGATCATGCTAACCTGCAGGGACATTTAACAAACGGTATGAGCTACAAAGCTCAGTGAGTAATCGTATCTGCAAATAACGTCACACATATATAAGAGAATAATAACAATTAATCTCTCAAATAGTTTTTGACCCGCAAGTCATAGTCATCGTTGACCGCACCATATATCATAGCCATATAGGCTGCACCAAAATATTTAACCTGTTCAGATCATAGCCCTAAGGCCGCACCAACAGTTTCATCGTTTAGATCATAGCCCGAAGGCCGCACCAATTTAGGTTCAATAACCCAATATCATGGTCCTAAGACCGCACCATTTAATTTCAAAGATAATTAGCATATCTAACCTGTTATTTGCACATTAATCAAATCAAAGCTGTTAGTCACATAAATTCACATGTATATAAGAGAAAATAAACATATAAATTCCCAATTACCGTTTCTGTCCCATATTTCTTAGTCACAATTGACTGCATCGTATTTCCTGGCTATATAAGCCGCACCACGTGTCATAGCTCTACAAGCCGCACCAGAACAGCTTCAACATATAAATCATAGCCCGGAGGCCGCACCAGTTTATCATAGCCCGAAGGCCGCACCAGAATATCATAGCCCGAAGGCCGCACCAGAATATCATAGCCCGAAGGCCGCACCAGAATATCATAGCCATATAGGCCGCACCAGTTGGATATAACATCCAAAATCATAGCCATATAGGCCGCACCAGTTGGATATAAAATCCAGAAATCATAGCCATATAGGCCGCACCAGTTGGATATAAAATCCAAAAATCATAGCCACAAGTGGCCGCACCATTTAATGACATTTCATTTCATAATCATTTGTGGCTCACGGCTCCGTTCTTGTCATTTCATTGACTCACGGCTTATCCGGTATTGCCTTTTTCACCATAACTTTAGATTATCATTTTCGTCCCCCAAACCTGTTTCAACCTGTAACAGTCCAATCAACACATATCATATGTGATATAAGTGAGATTACTCACCTGGATGCTAGCTGCATTTACATTTCGGTTGTTTCTTGCCTTGCGTGCACCACAACCATTTTGTCCCATACCTATATATTCATTTATATACCAAATGATAATAGCTTAATAACCATTCCAATTAACTCTAATACAATAGAGTTCAATACATTATCATTATAAACAATGCCTAGTTAATAAACTTTCCGTTTACTAACTTTTTATGAATTTTACTATTCACCGAGGCATTCGAATCGATCTACAGTGCCCCCGAGGAGTCGAAAACTCAATTTAATAATTTTCCAGGACTTTTCATACCATTAGGGACTTATGGTTCAAATTTGAGGTAAATCGGACAAGCCAAACGAAAGTTAGCGATTCTGAAGTCCCCTGTGAAGAGGCGCACCATGCCAGGGGATGGGCACACTGCGCCTGGGGGCACCCCGCCCTGGTCCTGGGCGCACTGCGCCTGGCGCCTGGGCAGTCTCCTGATCAGTCGCGATTTGTGCACTGTAGCACGCAGTTTTGGCCCATTAAGTCCTTAATCCAGTTCTTAATCGTTTGGGGTTTATTCCTAGGCTAAAACCTTACATTTTAACAAGGTTTTCAACCATCAAAACCCACTCAATCAATCATATGAAGAATTAGGGTTCTTAGTCCCAAAACCCCAAAACTTCAAATTCATCATAAATAGCAATCTACTTCCATTTTCTTCAATTAAGTCCTTTTTGCATGACTTAATGGAAGTAATAAACTATCTAAACCACATAATCATAACTGAAATTTACAAATTTCAGTTTCTATAAAACCAAATCAAGAACACTTCAAGAACTTGGTTAAAATCAAGTTTACTAACCTTGATTAACATAGGAATCACCAATTCAAGCTATGATTCCAATTCCTTGCTTCAATTCCATGATTTCTGCAGAATTTTGCTCCTTCAAAGCTCCTCCCGTTGCTGCACAATTGGCTAGTCAAAGAAGAGAGTCAACTCTCTTATTTATACCTCAATTTTTTACAATTTTAGTCCCTAAGTTCATTTTCTTGAACTTTGGCCACTATAATCAAGTTTTATTACAATAAAACTTTCATTCTTATACTTTTGCCACAACTAACAATATTTTTCATATTTGGTCCTTCACATGGTCAAATGACCAAATTACCCTTTTGTGGTAAAATGACCAAAAATCAGTTTTTATAACATTTTAAGTCCAAAACTCAAAATATTATTTCACACTAAATTCTTTTCTGTCCAAAAGACCAATTTACCCTTCCAAGGTAAAATGACCTTTTTACCCTTTTTATTATTATTACATAAAAAGAGTGTCTTGGCGTTACAAATTCTCCCCTCCTTCAAAAGATTTCGTCCCCGAAATCATACAAGGAGTTGAGGTTATGTCTCCCTCATTTCGCTTTCGGTCTTCCACGTCATGTCGGAATCTCTATGGTATTGCTTAAGCACTTAACCATACTAGTCTTCTGATCTTGTGATTAAATCACCATTCGCATATCATTCCTCCGGTTGACCCGGGTACCTTATCTACTTATTTATCTTCATCTCGTCATAAGGGATTTGTTGGAAATTATTACTACATAATTTCTTTCTTGTCGTCTCAAACAAATTTTTAACCTTTCCAAAGGATTACTTTCAAGGCTACTATATTCCTTTACTTGGAATTTCAAAGGTTTGTATTCAGTGATCCACGTACCACTTTTACAAATTCTTAACCATTCTTCAATGTCGTTCGTACTCATCAAGTCTTTTCTTCAGTTTATGCAAGAATCTAGGATCCAGCCAACGGCTTTTCCACATTTTCAATCCAATAAATCGGAGGATAACATGGTATTCCATACCATTCCTCATTTGAATCATCAAACTACTAGCATGTAGGCTTCTATTTCTTGCAAATTCTCTCAAAAATAGACGATCTTCTCATCTTCTACTAGAGTCTGCTGTGCAATTTTCAAGCACATCTTCTAAAATCTGCATCACCAGGTCACTTTGTTCACCAATACACGGTACTTGCAGAGACTTTGTTGCAAAGTCTATAACAATATTGTCCCATTTCTTTTCTGGGACCAACAACGAGTCAATTTCTTCGCACGTTTCTAACGGTTTGACTTTACTTTACGTACAAGTCAAATACTTTTCATGTATCTTTCAATACCTTTCTTCAGTTCCGGCCACCAATACATAGGTTTTATCGCCCTATTCAATCTGGTATTGCTCCGGGTATACTGCATATCTAGTACAAAATGCATCTTTTCAAGATGATTTTTATGTTTCGTTTGACTTTGGAATTCACATTCACAACCGCCAAGGGTTTTAAATCACTGTGATATTCCAACTAACTTCCGCTAATATTCAATCATTTATTCATTTTTCACATTTTCAGACTTGCACACATCTTTCTGTGCTACCCGAAACAACTCAGTTAATCAATTCACCACACTCACGCATGTGGATGTAACCTTCAAAGGTTACTCTTTTCAATTCAAGGCATCTATAGCCACATCTGCCTTGCCGAGATGGTACAAGATTTTATAACCGAAATCTTTAAGTAACCCATCTATCTTTGCTATCTCATGTTTAGCTTCTTTTTGATCAATTAAGTGTTTGAAACTCTTATGATCCTTATAACAATAAGCTTTACACCATACAAATAGTGTTTCCAAAGCTTCAATGCCAAAATCATAATTGCTACTGCAACATCATGTATCCAAAGTCAACTCTGGATGCACTTCTATAATCCAATTTATCCGCTTAGCATCACCGCTAATGTCAGAGTTTCACACAAGGTTTATTCCAAACCTTTTACAAGATACTTGTGGTCTTTCTACCACTCAAACTTTTCACTTTTACTTAATCAACTTTAGTCAACTAGACAACAATCAAGGAGCAGCTTTCTACAACTCTCCCATAGTAATCTGCCAATCCAATGAAACTACTACTAATTTCAGTCAGATTCCAAGGCGGTTTCTGTCTTATCACAGTATCATTTCCACTGAATCTGCTTTATCATCTCTGGCCTTATTAACATGCCCAAAGAATATGAAACTTCTTTTAGCCAAATTTTCATACTTGGAGAATTTTACATATCACTTAACTCACTGAAGTAACTCCAATATCTAGTACAAATGTACCTCATATTCAGTCTGGTTTCGAGAATATCAGATTCTCAGTAATCAGTGCACATACACATCAACTAGTCTTTCTTCTTTTCTAATAGATAGGACTCCACACGATGACACCTTCGGCCATATGAGACCCCAATTCAAAAAACAATTTCTTCCAATTGTTTTACCATTCTGCCATCTCTACAGATGCAAATCAGTACAGAGCCTAAATAACAGGAACGGCTCCTAAGACCAGCTTAATCATAAGCTCTTCTCGCCAATCTGGCAGAAATCCTGGAAGTTCTTTTCAAAAGAAACATCCGAGAATTTATTTAAAGTAGTACACTACTATCACCGCTTTATTTAGTTTGGCCCATACCACGTATGCCAACTACAACATCATCCCTTTACTAACTCTTTTCCGAGTTTGAGCAAAGGAAAATAACCGGTATTCTCAACAACGGTCATTTACCATGGATTTTCGTCCATTTCATTTCTGATTTTTAGAACTATAATGTTCATTTTTCTACAAATCATGTTAGCATCATTCATTGCTAACCAATTCATATGCACAATTTCTTCAGATCATTGGTAGGCATCGGCTTCAGATTTATAGGGAAAATGGTCCCGTAAATCCTAGGCAATCTACCTTCCAGGTGTTCAATATCTAGAACATATTTGCTATCTGCTATAGCTACTTCTAAAATTTCATCCATAATCGTTGATGAAATATTCAGACAAGACATCAAAGTCACTGATCCCAAGCACCGCTTCATGGATCAAATATAACATATACGGGGATTATATTCAAGACAATGATATCCGAGACCATATCAGTCCACTCACGAGCTTTTTCCACAGTCTGCTGGAATGTTCATGGTATCACTGGTCCTTTCGACCATTTGTTTCTTCTTTCTTTCCTCCCCGTTCTTTCCTGGGTTCATTACCCGTTACTACACATTTAGCATGTGAGTATTTTATAGGAAAGTGTTCTATAGCTCCGCGCTAGACACACTTCCGATCTATCCAACAAGCTCGAGCAATCTGCTCCTATCATCTACAATTTCAGCATGTTAACGGTAGAGTCTCAACCCTACAATTTTCTTAGTGCTTTTCCTGCACTTCTCACAATACATAACTACTCTGTTTTGGTCCCTTCCCTTTAAGGTTGGACCCATTCTGTGGTAACTTCTCCTGAAGCGTCCACTAATCTTTTCTGCTTTTTCTTGTAATCTCAGCTACTTTTCTTTCACCTTGAATGTCAGTCAGGGTGAGCACCCAAATTTCTTTTTCTGACCACAGCAACTACTGTTGCTTGTCATGTGGATTTTCTGCTACTTGTCTCGTTGCCCCTCGTTCGATGGAGCCTTGAGAAAGGGCTGGTCCGCCTCTTAAAGCTGATTCCTCCAAATAAAATTTGCTGCTTATACTTCTTATACGTTAGAAGTCAGTACCGGTTAGGTTATATATGTATAATAACAACTATATACACCTAACTATATATCATGTCTACTATCTCAGGGTTTAAGTCCAGGAATCTACTCTATAGACACCTAGTTCACTTAAACCACGGCTCTGATACCAACTTACAACACCCGGCTTTTAAAACAAAACACCCCTGAAAAATTTTTCATTTAAAACCAAGGTTTCAATACATAAAACCATAACAAAGGGGTATATTTTAATAAAAACGGGTACAAGTGTATCAAGGAGAGTATAAAATACCATAATCTCCTTAAAAGCCGGGCTGCCACTACAGCATCTATGAGTCCCACTTCTTAGTCACGGACTCTATCTTTTCCCCTATCAGGATCATGCTAACCTGCAGGGACATTTAACAAACGGTATGAGCTACAAAGCTCAGTGAGTAATCGTATCTGCAAATAACGTCACACATATATAAGAGAATAATAACAATTAATCTCTCAAATAGTTTTTGTCCCGCAAGTCATAGTCATCATTGACCGCACCATATATCATAGCCATATAGGCTGCACCAAAATATTTAACCTGTTCAGATCATAGCCCTAAGGCCGCACCAACAGTTTCATCGTTTAGATCATAGCCCGAAGGCCGCACCAATTTAGGTTCAATAACCCAATATCATGGTCCTAAGACCGCACCATTTAATTTCAAAGATAATTAGCATATCTAACCTGTTATTTGCACATTAATCAAATCAAAGCTGTTAGTCACATAAATTCACATGTATATAAGAGAAAATAAACATATAAATTCTCAATTACCGTTTCTGTCCCATATTTCTTAGTCACAATTGACTGCACCGTATTTCCTGGCTATATAAGCCGCACCACGTGTCATAGCTCTACAAGCCGCACTAGAATAGCTTCAACATATAAATCATAGCCCGGAGGCCGCACCAGTTTATCATAGCCCGAAGGCCGCACCAGAATATCATAGCCCGAAGGCCGCACCAGAATATCATAGCCATATAGGCCGCACCAGTTGGATATAACATCCAAAATCATAGCCATATAGGCCGCACCAGTTGGATATAAAATCCAGAAATCATAGCCATATAGGCCGCACCAGTTGGATATAAAATCCAAAAATCATAGCCACAAGTGGCCGCACCATTTAATGACATTTCATTTCATAATCATTTGTGGCTCACGGCTCCGTTCTTGTCATTTCATTGACTCACGGCTTATCCGGTATTGCCTTTTTCACCATAACTTTAGATTATCATTTTCGTCCCCCAAACCTGTTTCAACCTGTAACAGTCCAATCAACACATATCATATGTGATATAAGTGAGATTACTCACCTGGATGCTAGCTGCATTTACATTCCGGTTGTTTCTTGCCTTGCGTGCACCACAACCATTTTGTCCCATACCTATATATTCATTTATATACCAAATGATAATAGCTTAATAACCATTCCAATTAACTCTAATACAATAGAGTTCAATACATTATCATTATAAACAATGCGTAGTTAATAAACTTTCCGTTTACTAACTTTTTATGAATTTTACTATTCACCGAGGCATTCGAATCGATCTACAGTGCCCCCGAGGAGTCGAAAACTCAATTTAATAATTTTCCAGGACTTTTCATACCATTAGGGACTTATGGTTCAAATTTGAGGTAAATCGGACAAGCCAAACGAAAGTTAGCGATTCTGAAGTCCCCTGTGAAGAGGCGCACCATGCCAGGGGATGGGCACACTGCGCCTGGGCGCACCCCGCCCTGGTCCTGGGCGCACTGCGCCTGGCGCCTGGGCAGTCTCCTGATCAGTCGCGATTTGTGCACTGTAGCACGCAGTTTTGGCCCATTAAGTCCTTAATCCAGTTCTTAATCGTTTGGGGTTTATTCCTAGGCTAAAACCTTACATTTTAACAAGGTTTTCAACCATCAAAACCCACTCAATCAATCATATGAAGAATTAGGGTTCTTAGTCCCAAAACCCCAAAACTTCAAATTCATCATAAATAGCAATCTACTTCCATTTTCTTCAATTAAGTCCTTTTTGCATGACTTAATGGAAGTAATAAACTATCTAAACCACATAATCATAACTGAAATTTACAAATTTCAGTTTCTATAAAACCAAATCAAGAACACTTCAAGAACTTGGTTAAAATCAAGTTTACTAACCTTGATTAACATAGGAATCACCAATTCAAGCTATGATTCCAATTCCTTGCTTCAATTCCATGATTTCTGCAGAATTTTGCTCCTTCAAAGCTCCTCCCGTTGCTGCACAATTGGCTAGTCAAAGAAGAGAGTCAACTCTCTTATTTATACCTCAATTTTTTACAATTTTAGTCCCTAAGTTCATTTTCTTGAACTTTGGCCACTATAATCAAGTTTTATTACAATAAAACTTTCATTCTTATACTTTTGCCACAACTAACAATATTTTTCATATTTGGTCCTTCACATGGTCAAATGACCAAATTACCCTTTTGTGGTAAAATGACCAAAAATCAGTTTTTATAACATTTTAAGTCCAAAACTCAAAATATTATTTCACACTAAATTCTTTTCTGTCCAAAAGACCAATTTACCCTTCCAAGGTAAAATGACCTTTTTACCCTTTTTATTATTATTACATAAAAAGAGTGTCTTGGCGTTACAACTTTTTCGCCCTGAAAATCGCCATAGCAATTTGCCAGGAGATGTCTAATTCTTCAACATCTTCAAGGTGAATCTAATCAAGGTCTCCAATCATGATTGGTTGAACTAGTACACCAGCAGCATTGTAACAGTTCATGAAACCAGCCATCAAAGCCATGTTTTCTTCAGCTCCATTAGCAACAGTTGGAGCTGGAGAAGTTGATTTGGTCGCAGGGCTTGGAGCAGAAAGGGCTGGAGATGACATTGGTAGACTGGAGGGTGAAGGAACATGTTGTGCAGGAAAAGCAGAGAATGCACTGTTGGTGGAAGCACCCAGATTTGTAGAGGAATATGAGTTGACATGATTAATTTATCGTTGTTTATCATCCATATCACAAGCCTTGATAATAGCCATAACTTCAGCCAGAGAAAGTTTGCTTAGGTCCTTTGTCTTCTTGATCACAGACACGTTCATATCCCAGTTCCTTGGAAGGGAGTTCAGCAGTTTCTTGTTGATTTCAGACTTTAACAGCACTATTCTCGCCGCAGTCATTTCAGTGTTGAGAGTGATAAACCGCGGCAATTGGACCTCAAGCGCCTCCCCGAGCACATGATTGAACATGTTGAATTTCTGGTGAAGTAAATCTTGTCTGCTTTGCTTCATGTCCTCATTGCCTTCATACACTTCAATCAAGGCTTCCTACAATGCCTTGGCAGATTTGTACTCTCTAAAACCCTGAGCAATGTCAGGAGACAATGTCATAGTGAGAATGGCGAGGCATTTTTCATCTTCTTTTATCTTTTCAAAGTCTTCGTCTGTGTAAGTTTCAATAGGTTAATCTATCACGCTCACATTATCTTCTAAGGTAGTTGTAATTCTAACCGGACCTCGTAAAAAGCTTCTCCACACTTTAAAATCTTTCATCTTGACATATTTTTCGAATCTAAATTTCCACTCGGGAAACCGTTCAGCAGATAACAGACGTGGAATACGAGTACCCGTCCCCATGACGAAATCCAAGTCAGAATGCATGGTTGTAGTCAACACAAAAACCAATTCTAACTTGACCGAAATCCCAAACCGAAATCACGAGACTGACCGAAAACCTGAACCGAAAACCCTATTTGACGGAAAACCAAGTCAAGATCTTCAAACCCTAGTCGAAATCCCTCATAAACCAAAAATGATGACGGAAAACCTACTAAACCCTAATCGAAATCAACCAGCCGCCACCGAAATCCAGAAACCCTAACCGAGAAGTCACAGTACTGCCGAAATCGAACGAAACCCTTACCGAGAAGTCACATTATCGCCGAAATCGTCAGAAACCCTTACCGAGAAGTCACAGCACCGCCGAAATCATTTGAAACCCTAACCGAGAACGAGTCGCCGCCACCGAAATCTCTAATTCAGATCTGAAAAACGCCGTTCAAATCTGAAAACGCCGTTTTTGCGAAAATTATGAGTTTTAAGGATCAAAAACACTGATTTTGCCCAGAAAAACAAAGAACACCAAACACCCAAAACATCAAAGATAGTCCAAAATGCCAAAAATCTCCAAGATCCAAGCAAAGGTTTCGAAAAATTGATACCAAAACACCCAAAAACACAAGTTTTGAGGCTCTGATACCACTTGTTAGTCTCAAACTTCTTAGAACTATGTGGTATCAATCACAACACTCGATTGGTGCGGAATCCCAATGAGTATCAATCCGAAACACAATATGAATCAAGAACAATAACAAGAACGGAATAATCTTCAATGCACACCTTGATTAATTCAAAGTCAGGTACATAAGATATTGATCGATGAACACGAAATTTCTCTAATCTATGCACGGTTCCCAATATCGATCCTTTGTGACAATGACGGCTACTAAAAGCATTTATATCTAACACTAAACGCTAAGCCCATCGATATAAGGGCCCAGCCGAAAACCCAGGCAAGCCCAACCGAAATCCAGTTGATTTCGGTGCTACAGTAACCGAGAACACAAAGGATTTCGATCCCTGGCCGAAAACCCCAAACAGCCCTATGATTTTCATTTTAGCCCTTTTAAATGCAAAGATTAAACCACATAAATAATTCCTAACATAAATTATACTCATTATAACTTATATACTGTTTTCGTCATGTTAACGTATTTAAGCCTAAAAGATGTCATGTAGTTTAAATGTGTAATTTCTTACATCTAATACACTAAATATAACTAACAAGATAAATTTACAATTTATCAAACAAGTCATGGCAAGTTGTTAGTTTTGGTCATTTTACGTAAGTGATGACAACATTTTTAGTTCGTATCATTTTGTTAAAATGATGGTAATCCTTCCAAATGGTTATTTTTCATACACTATACTTTAAAGATAGTTATTTTTTTGTTAAATACCATTTTCTTTGTAATAAGTCATTTACCAAGCTTGTTACATTGCTATAAGTCAAAATATTCATTATTACGTCAAAACTAACGTTTCTCTTATAAATGGTTATTTTTCATGTACAGATAATAACGACATATTTATTTTAGACTATTTTAGTTATATAAACATTTACATTTGATTTTTGTCAAACATTATATGACAAAATAGTTTTTATGACTATTTTAGAGAAAAATGTATTTTCATGTCTTTTTGCCAAAAGATCATATAGTGTACCATTCTTATGACCATTTCACCAACAAAGTAAAACATGAATTTTTGTTGGTGACAAAGGTGTGTAAAAGTCTTGCATGTTAGTTTCTTGAACTAAATATGTATTTTAGTTTATCTTAACACATTTTTATGCCAAACACTTTTGTATTAAGATGACCAAACATATGAACACATCATATTTCAAGAGTAAAACATATAGTTTTAAGACTTGTATTCTCCCCCTTAAAACACTTAAAAAGAGTAGAAAATGTAGACTATGAACTCACCCTTAAAGCAAATATTGAATTTGATGAAGAAAAGACCAAAGTTTAGCAACTTGGATATGGCTTGATCTTCAAGATGATCTATGGCTCAAGATCAAGAGTGTGAATAGAAGGACAACCAAGAGTGATGATAGAAATGATATTGAAAGCTTGAAATGAACATGAACTTACCAAGATCTTTGTGAAAAACCCTTGGAAAGACTTGGAATCACTTGAAACTTTTGATGATCTTGGAGAGAATTGATGCAATAGTGTTTGAAGATCAAAGGAGGTGTGCAATTGGCCTCACTTAGAGAATTTTTATAAGGGAGGGGGAGAGATGGTGATCTTGCATGGGAACCATGCAAGATTTGGCATATCTTATTTAATAATCAAAAGTATACTTTTTATACTTGTATAATAGATTTCAAATCTAATGGAGATGATGTTGAGGGTAGGGTAGGGTGGCATGGGCCGGCCATGGGGGGTAGGGTGAGGTATTTTTATCTTTTATAAATTATACTCAAGTATTATATAAACCTTGGTATTTTTATAAAAAACGGTAAAACGCTTTGCATATTTTTATAAGTTTGGAAGTTATAATTACAAATAAATACGTTAATCAATATTAACCATATAAATATTAATAAACATATATTTAGATGGATTCCCAATTCGTTAGGCGAAGATATAGGCGTCTAAATGCGATAATCTTCCGAATACGCGGTATTTGACATTTTACCAGAAAAATAATCGGATTATGAAATTAAATACTAGACCATATTACGTTCCATAATATGTGTTCCGATATTTCATATTTAATGTCTAAGGCACCTCGTAATGATTTTAATGTTCAATTCCTATGTACATTTATCGTTCCCAGCGACTGAACTACTGTAACTTTTACATGCGAACTCCGTTTTCGATGTTCTATATGTCTATGGATTCGTGAGCATGAACTGATCGTGTTATGAATATTACTTATATCAAAATAATATTTGTGTGTTTATCGACTTTCTACGCTACTGTAATTTATTACACATATTTATAACATTTACTTGATAATTGATTTCAACTAGCGCATGTAGTATTATAATATCCAATAATACAATGTAAAGGTTATGAAAATTACATTTCAATATTCTAACCTAATTTACGCTTCAGTTGACTTTCGTTGACTTTTATTGACTTTTATTGACCGAATTTTGACTGTTGTCACACTTTTATTCTTCAAGCAGAGATGCATGAGGATCTGCTCTTTGATTCTGTTGTGCATTTGTCTACTCAAAGGCTGTCTGTAACAGGTAGTTATAAAGAGTATGTCTAAGTACAACATGATGAAGTAGACAGATACTATGTACTCAAAGTTTATATGTTCCTTCTGCCCTAACAAGGAAAAACGATATATGTAGGCCCCTCGATAATTTGATGTTGACATGAAGTACTCGATGGAGTCCGGACGAAATTGACGTGTTCGATTAAGTAGTCTGATGTGGTCATCATAAGTCTATCGGGAAATAGAAATTTGAACTATTGGGAATTGACAATTATCCATGTCCCAGGTTCATCAAAAGATATCTTGTAAAATAGAGGAATCATTGATCTCTTATCTAGGGGCCGTCTCATGATCATGATCTTGATCAGAGTTCGGCAATTGCATTAGATGTTACACTCTCTACTCGTTATCTGAATATATCAGACCACACAAGTTGATGACATGTCCAAGTGGGAGACTGTTGGAAATGTATCCAAGGTCATCAACTGTGATGATATTTCTAATAATAACAGGTCCTCTTTTGGTTGCCCTCACCACGTAGTAAAAACAACCAGTAGCAAAAACAATAGAGGAATGGTCTGGATCGAAGATTAATTAATAAATTAATTGTGAAATTAATTTATAGAAATTAATTAAGGGACTGGATTGTAATTAATTAAGGGTTTAATTAATAGATACAAGTCCAGGGGGTGCGGCCGCCAAAAGGCTCCTAAGTTTGAAACCCTAGGAGCCCATGCACTATAAATAAAGGCCTTAGGGTGCAACCCTAAGGCATCCCAAGCCTTAGAGTGCCACCAACTCCCCTCTCTCCCTCCTTCCTCCTATTTGTCGATTTCCAATACCATTCTCTAAGGGTTTTGGATCAATTTCCACAAGCTTGGAAGTTTTTGTCTGCTTGTTCTTCTGGCGATGTTGTGCGTGAATCATTAAAGCGATTATGGTTTGGATCCTTAACATCCAAACAAATGTATTAATATTCATCTTGTTGTTAATTCAATTGCTTTGAATTATGATCTTGATTATAAACATGATATGAACTTGTTAGTTAATCTGCTCTATTTTGGGATTTAATCTGTTTATCCTCTGTTTCCTGATTGAATTGTGTTAATTTGTATCTAAATCCCAACAGAGTTGTGGGTGTGACCTCGTGTGTGGAGGTATAAACTGTGAGGTGGTGCTGAGTGATGAACCTGTGAGGTATATGTATAGCAAGGTGTGCATGTATCATGTAGACATAATGTGTTGGGTTTGAACAGGATATGTATGAACTGTGTATTCATATGGTTGTATATGTTAAGATGTAGATTGATTACTCACTAAGCTATATAGCTTATGTGTGTGTGTTTATATGTGTGCAGGTTTGTAGATCGTAGGGCCCAGCTCGGATCGTGTAGCAATTCTTGGTGATAACTTCTTGTAGTATCCAAAGAATACAAGTACTTTGTTGTAATACATATTTTGTAAGTATGTAATAATTTTTGGGTGTATTCTGTGCTGAAAACTGGGGGTTACATAAAATATGGTATAAACTTTCCAATTATTGCTTATTGTATTGATGGGAAGAGTTCCCTTTAGTTATTATGACATAATGGAAGATTTAAAAGAAAATAACTAATCTAAATATAATAGATTTGAAAATAATAACCGAACTTAACTAAGATAGCAATTGAACTTTAATACTTTATTTAACTCCTGCAATCGTATACTTGTTTTCCTTAATAGATATTCTCAGCAACAATAATATTAGAAGCATCATGCGTTGCATTTTGAGTCCAAGGTAATAGTCAGTTGTGGCCTGTTCATGGTTGCTTTTATTTTTGCTTTTATTTGATTCTTAATTATTATAATTTCTTAGGTTAGAAAGAAAGATATGTAATGGCTATTTTTAGATGGTGATATCATATAATGAAAAGGAAGGATATCCTAAAATTTGTCAACATAATTAATAAAGAGTACACTTTCATTTTAGCAATTCTACATGTAACAACTATTAGAAGAATTTTAATATACACAACCACACACTTAAATTCAATTGAATTATACTTTTTACTAATTTATCTATGAGCTAATAGAAAAAAATAATATTTTTTTGTCATTTATCTGGGTATTATAAGCTCCTACTTTTATTTCTTTCTACAATGTACTTTCACAAAAAAGTTACTAAGGCATCGTATTTTGAAAATACTATTCAATTATAACATTGTTCTTCAAATTTTTATCTTATGGGGCTAATTTGAAACTTTTACCAAATTTTAGCAATGAAATTGCTTTACAGTAGCTGATTCGGTATTGGAGAAGATCAAAACATGTAAGGGGTAAGACAAGCCTATAAGCATGATAATGTTTAATTTAATTAGTTGGAGAATATATGAAAGATTTAGTTATGATGCATTTGATGATTTCTATACATTATAAAACATTGTTGAGCTGGTGGTGTTATGAAGTTTATATTCTCACAAACAACAAAAAAGACAATAGAAATTGATGATTATCCTCTTCTATGTGTTACATTCCCAATAAAACTTACATTTTCATTCAAATTAAATTGAATTAACTCAATGGTTATGGTTAGAGTTTGTCCTGCTTTGTTTTCGTTTTGTAAGTCTGCCAAATTTGACTTTATGGATGGCATCTATCCAATCCTTCTCTTAGGGGATTCCGTCGATCCTTTGCTTAAATTGGAAATTGCCTTTTGCCATAGGTAAGTCTATTATATGTTCACCATCCTTTTATTTTCATATTTTGGAACTTAATAATCTATTAATATGATATCTCTCTTTTACTTAATGTACTTACACGGGACAAGATTTTGGTCATGTTATGTTTAAGATTGTATAATATGTTAGTATTATGTGTATATGTTCTTCATATGGTTTACATATTTGTCTAATTCCATTCCATAGGTATGGGAATAATTTGGCACCATTGATATAACGACTAAGAAACAAAAGAAAACACCACTGAAATGATAACATGCTGCAGATCGACACTGAAATATAATCTTTGGTGGAAGACATGTTTCAATTTTTTGCAAATGACCCGTTTCGTGTTGTTGTGTATGTGTGATGTTCTATGTTGTGCTAGTATGAGTGATGTAACTATGTTTTGTGTATGTGTTTGTGGTTTGCATATGTGATGGCATCACGACTTTTTACATCTTTTTTATTTCATTTAGTGAGCAATGATAATAAAGTTTACAATGAATATATTTAAAACTTAAAGACATTGATTAATCACTCAAACTTAATTGTTATTAATTTTCAAATTTTAGTATCGAAACACAAAAAATTGCATGAATTTGAATAAATACGTTTTTTTTTTTGCTTAAATTAGGGTAATTATTGGATTTATTTATTACATATTCATAAAATATTCTTTTAAGACAAACCACACTTCAAGAATTTTGATTTTATTATTTATACGTATTTTTAAATTATGTGTTATTGAAGTTACTAATCATGTTATTTTTTAAGTTATTTAAATTTTTAAGACTTCTAAAATTTTAAATGTGATAACATATAATTTTAAATTATAATAGTTTATATATATATATATATATATATATATATATATATATATATATATATATATATATATATATATATATATATATATATATATATATATATATATATATATATATATATATATATATATACAGAGAGAGAGGTAGGATAAAATGAGAATACTAAAAAGGTTGAGAATGTGAGAAGAGATCTCAACCCTCCAAATATTTAAATCTACAGGCTAAAATCAAGGTGTCATTTATGTAACTTTTTTAAACTATATTATAAATTGTAAATGGACGTAAGGGTAGAGAAGGAATTTCAGTTTTATTGTTTCCTTAATATCAGGTTATTAAATATGAATATGATTTGAATCCCTCATAATCCGGAAAAAATAAACGTTTGTATCTCTTTTAATTGTGGAATCATTATTGCTCTCTCTAATTTAACTACCCTCCTCGTCTCTCGCTGCTAAAATCCATCTGCACACCACCTCCATGTAAACTAGAAAAAAGAGATACTAATAGTTGGACAAGACGGAAGCGTGGAACATAGTAGTCATAGAAGAAGGAAACGAGGGGCATCAATAGCCGGAGAAGAAGGAACTGCAAAATCTAGTAGAAAATGTAAGTTTGTATCTCTTTATTCCAACCCTACACACTACCGCCGCTAAACCTCCATCTTCAGTGGGTACTATCGATTATGACCCAGACGAATATGATTGTGAAAGCGAGGTAATCTGATATTTTCCCGTTTGTTTAATTTCATCTGACCTTTTGTTTAATCGAGCACAAATGGTGGGTTGTTGAATGAAACTTCAAACGTTTTCACTTTCTCAAATTGCAAGAGGGATTCGTAAATTTGATGGACGAAATGGTCACAAAACAAAATCCTCCCCGTAATCCTTCAAAAAGAACACGAGCTGCAGAGGTTCATAATTTGTCCGAAAAGGTAAAACAATCAACCGCGGATCACTAATAACTAGTATTCTTTGTGATTATTGACCTTAATAATCGAATTTAATTTGGAACAGAGAAGGAGGAGCAAGATAAATGAGAAGATGAAGGCCTTGCAGAAACTCGTCCCCAATTCCAATAAGGTTAGTATGCGTACAGTACGCTTGATTATATCTAATCATGAATGCTTCGATATAAATGTAAATCTCGGTTCATTTGATGTTTTAGACGGATAAAGCTTCAATGCTGGATGAAGCCATTGAATATCTGAAGCAACTTCAGCTCCAAGTTCAGGTATGATGTTTTTGCCGGCTTCATTTCACGTGATTTAAGCCAAAAATGAAATAAAACTTCTAGAACTGATAATTCATAATTAATCATACCCATGGATGTGCTATTTGATGCACTAGGTTAACTCATATGATGAAGTCTAATTATATTTATCAACCTATTTATCAACTTGCTTGTTGAATTTGTAGGACACAAAAGTGATGGAAGGTGGGGTATTGGCAATCACCGACAATGTGGTGGTGCCCTTTAATGAAGTTATAAGTGTTGTAAGAATGGTCAAAAAGGAGGCATTTCAAGAGATTAATTCTTTGATTATCACTCGAGCTGCATCATTAAGTACCTTTCTATCTCTACCATTTGTTAATCATAAATGATTATGCATAGTAGATATTAGAATTGTATAGTATATTATATTCATTTATAGTTTGTTAATTAAAGTTGATTCGTTAATCTAAATAATCGTTATTGATTATTGCTTCATTTATGAAATCTAATCGGATTTTTCTCATGGCTACCCTTTATGAGGTATTTTAATTTTATTTGGTTTTCTGTTAATCATTAAAACATGAACATATAAACTCTTAATCCTCAAATTGAAATTGAAGTTTTAGAAGTCAAAATGCTATTTCATCTTTTTATTAGACTTCATTTGTTTATTGATAAATGTATATACTCGATTGTAACACTTAAATTTGTGATCAAAATCAAGTTAATACGGGGTTTTACAGGGTCGATTACGTGGTTTTATTCATCGATGATTATAGAACAAGTTACCGTTAAATGTGTTTTGTAGTTTTATCGAGTTTTATTCGTTAATGAATATTGAGTTTTATTAATCAATGATTATTTCTGATTTGTTTTGCTCAGCGATGATTATAAAACGGGCACCGTTATTTTGTTTGTTTTTTTCAAATGCCAGTTGTATAACCTCATAATCTCCCTAATTTTTCAATTTTAATCAGGATGACTCTGATTGGTCAACGTTGGGGGTGAAAGAGGTTACTCGTTGTAGTTTTTCTTAATCAGCAACTACATTGCCCCTGAACTTACTCGTTGGGAAGCTGAATCTGAAAGGTTTTCTGCAAACCATGAACTAAATAACCTAAGTTCACATGCAACATATAAGGATCTATGTTTTCTTCTAATTGAACATATAACAAAAACTAGAGGCTAATAGAAGAAACTAAAGATCAAATAGAAAAACCAACCTTAATTTCTTGGAAGCTGAGCAGCAAAATTATCCTGCCTCAAATGAAAGTCACACCCAAGCTAGGAGGAGAGGGGATCGAAAATTCCAGAGAGAGTATGTGGAAAGTGGCGAATTCATATGGTGCCCAGGGACCCTTATTTATAGTTTCCAGATGACCAGTTGATAAACCTTATAGATAAACCTTTTTGAATTCAAATAAGATAAACCTTTTATCTTACAATTTAAACTCCTATTTATCTTATTATGTTAATTTCGAAATCTATATATTTGCATATATAAATTTCGACCTCCACCGGTCACTGTCACACTGCCACTTATTCAACTATTGAATAATTACAGTTTTAGTCCCTGCACCTTTAATTAATTAAATTAATCCTCAAATTAAATCCAATTAATTCCAGATTAATTTCTAATTAATTAATATAGTTTCTAATTAATATATTATGGCTTTAATATATTAATAAACCATATATTTAATTCCTGTTGATTTATTAATCCCATAATAAATCAACATTTCTTTCTACCGAATTTTCTACCAAACCTCCAGCCATGAGGGCAACCCAAATGGACTGTGCTTCTATTAATTAGGTAAATACTAATTATTAGTCATGGCTTAGACACCTAATCCAACAGTCTCCCACTTGGATAAGTCTATGACTATAATTACCAATTTAGCCTCTAATTAACCAGCACCTTAAGCTTCCTAGAAACCACTGCGAAACTCTGACTTAGTCAGTTCTGTCCAAAGATAAGTGATCAGATGATCCTCCGTCCAACTAGATATTTTTCAGACTCAAGACATGGATAAAATCAATCTGGTCTGATTCACTGTTCCTCGATTTCCGATTTGCATATGACTCTTAGACTACCAATTTAGTCCCGGTTGGCCAACCATTTTAGTCAACTTCAAATTCATCGAGAGGCCTACAGATATCTTGTAACACCCGTTCCACCGAGTCGCGGCCCGAAGGAATCCGCGGCGCGGCTTTAGGAAGAATCTAGAATCGCGAAGGATTTGTACACGCGGCGCGGTTCTAAAGATCCCGCGACGCGGTGCGCCTCTAAAGTGAAAAACCCTAATTCGGATTTAAACGCCTATATAAAGGGACCCAGCCCTAGGGTTCGTGTTTTTGGGAGTTTTTTGGAGCAGAGGCGTCCGGTTTTAGCAGAGACTCTTTGGTTCCAAGGCTTTGGAGGCTTGAAGGAAGAAATACAACGTGGGGAAAGGATGTAGTCGATCGAGTGCATTTCTCTGTTTTCCAGAAGCAAGGTATGAGGATCTACCTTCTGATATTTCAGTTTATCCCGTTTCTATGGTGTTATCCCCTTAAGTAGTAGTCTTAGATGACTTGTAACCCTTGGGGTTAGACTACGGACAGGAATAGACTTGCATGTCCCTAAGGAAGTGACCTTAAGGTAGTTTCTGATCTCAGGAAGGATTTGGAGTGAAACCCTAGTCGATTGATGTACTGTCAATCGCTAAAAACATTTTGGAATGTTACGAGCCACGACGCGGACGGGCTAAGTCAGCTGCGCGGACTCAGCTGAACCCCCGTAATGGTGCAATGGTAGCCGCGGCGCGTAGGGCGAGAAGCCACGCCGCGGCGAGCGTCTGTTTGACCCTAATGTATGGTTTTGACCCTGGTTTGGTGGTAAACGTGGGTCTGACCTTTAGGCAAGTCTATAGAAGTTTAGTCAGTGCTTGACATGTTGTATATGTGGGATATAGGTGTGTGGACGAGCTAGTGGAGATATTAAAGTATATCTGTGCGGTTACGAATCAGGTGAGTATCCTCACCTTACTATATGATGTTGCATGTTAGGCATCTTGTGTGTTGTTTACAGTTATATGATTTGCTCTATATCTGTGGTTATTTGTTGTTAGGCTCAGTACTGATGCGTGTCCCCTCGTAGCTGTTGTATGGCGAGTTGGACTGTTGCCTTGTCCCATAGCTGTTGTATGATGGGCTGGGCCATAACCGGGAACCCATAGCTGTTGTATGATGGGTAGAACCTTCCCGTGTCCATAGTTGTTGTATGATGGACGCCCGTAGCTGTTGTATGGCAGGTAGGGTCGGGTCGTTCTCGAGGACTGTTTGTTTAATGTGTGGGCATGTATGGTAATTTGTGGACTCACTAAGCTTTAAGCTTACCCGTTGATTTTATAACATTTCTGTTAATTCAAATGACAAAGGGAAGGGCAAGGCTTGACGGCAGCGCGTCGCATTCAAGAGATTGATGTCAATGAACAATATTAGTATTTTCAAATGTTTCCGCTGTTAATTTAAGTATTATGTTGAACAGTTTTATGTTTTGGAATAAATGTTTTATTGGAACCTTGGTAATAAATGATTTTTAAAAATGTTGAAATTGGGGCATTGCAAATTGGTATCAGAGCCTTGGTTTGAGGGATTTGGATGAACTGTATTGGGAATCCAAACTCAAACTTAGGACTGAGCGAGTTTTTTTAAGAAAATGTTTTTGGAAGGTTAAAGTAAAGTAAAAGAAGATGCGATGCGAACCGTCAGCCGAGCTCAAGTAAGTTTTGTGATTCCCAATTACCCATGCCAAGTTTGTGTTATATGATAAAATTTATTGTGCTAGAATGTAAAGTTGCATGAATAATATACTCTGTAGACTGTTTTGTGCCTTATGTGCTGCTTTGGAATTTTATGCTACTGTCGTTAGGTTGTTTAGTGAATGCTGGTAGGTTATATGCAATTAGGGTAAGATAGCCTGAGAATTTTTGGTCTGGCCTTACTGGCTGTTCCTTGTTTGGTTGTGACTCTAGGGTAGGATTAGTTATTCAAACGTCTATCTTATTTCCGATTGTATACGGCTGTGCGTCCGTGAGGCGACACGACGACATTAGCAGTAGTTCTCTTAGGCACGTGTGAGATGGAGAGTTAGATCAAAAGATTAGGCACCACGGTGCCTGACCGCAAGAGTCATACAAAATGGTTCAGTATGTGTGTGACATTTTAGGAGGATGATTGACGAACTTGGAACAAGGGCGAATAGGTGTGGAAGGTAGTACCAGGCCAGTATTACCGAAAGCACAGGATTCACGCTTGAGTCAAGAGTAGTCAACCGAAGTCCTAGAAAGTCAAGTAGTTGGGTAGATAAGAGTGACCCAAGTATTGATATTAGAACTGTTGCGCATTTCAGAATGGCAGTCACTCGAAGTAACGGTGGACCAGATGCGGGTGCCTCGAGTGGGGGAGGACCGACTGATGAAAATCTCCGTAACCTGATAGCGGAGGAGGTTTCGCGAGAAGTGTTGGCTGCGATACCTCAGTTCTTTGGTACGGTTAAGGCTGAGCTATGGGCAATGCTCGAGGAACGACTGGCTACTCAAGGCACATCACGTGCTAGGGATGCAAGTTATAAGGACTTTTCGGCTTGTTCGCCTCCGATGTTCGATGGGGGCAGGGATCCGATTATTAGCATGCGGTGGATTTCCGCAGTGGAGGGTGCTTTCCGCACATGTTCCTGTCCTGAGAACTCCAAGGTAACGTTTGCGGCAAATATTTTAAGGGAGGGTGCGAAAGATTGGTGGGAGATACGAACGAAAGATCTCACTCCTGCTCAGTTGGATGCCATTACATGGCCGCAGTTTAAGGAACAGTTCAAACTGGAGTATGTTCCACAGGTGGAAATGGAACGCTTGGCGCAGGAATACCTAAATCTGACCCAGACTACTGAGACGGTGACGGAGACCACCAAAAAGTTTGATGAGCGAGCACTCTTCTGTCCAGAGTTTGCGGCAACCGAGCGCATGAGGATGACACGATACTTGGCGATGCTTCGCACAGACATTCGGGAATTTGTGTCTGCTGCTAGGAACCAAACTCTTACTGATATGATAGCGGCTGCTCGGGCCCGAGAGTTGGAACTGGAAACCCAACAAAAGCAGAAGCGTCCGGCGCCTACTTAGACTCAGCAGCTGTCGAAGAAATTTCGAGGGGTAGATCAGGGAAAGCAAGGGCAAAGGAGCCAGGGTAAGTGTGGTAAATGTGGAAGGAATCATGAGGGGCGTTGTTGGGTGTTAATATGCCATAAGTGTGGAAAGGAGGGCCATTATGCTAAAGATTGTTGGCAAGAGGTCAAGATTTGTTTTAATTGTAATCAGGTAGGCCACTTCAAGGCCCAATGTCCCCGTCTGACTCAGGGAGTGGTTCAGAATCCGGCACCCACTACACTCCGGATTACCGATGGTAGGCAGGGGAAAGGGGAAGCCCCTAAGACCAAAGGTCGAGCATTCGTCATGACCGCCAAGGAGGCACATGATGCGCCCGTCGTCGTCACGTGTACTCTTTCTTTACTTGCCTCGTGTTTGTGGTGTGTGTAATTAATATGTCTATTATGCTTTGATTAGGAACATTCTTAGTCAACTCTACGCCTACCTTTGCACTATTTGATTCGGGTGCTAGTCATTCTTTTGTGTCTACCGCGTTGGGAATGAGTTTCAGTATTGCTTTAGGAACTCTTCATCGGCCGTTAGAAGTAGAAATTGCGGATGATAAAACCGTGCAAGCGACTAGTGTTTATCGGGGATGCGAAGTAGTGATTCAAGGAATAAAGTTTCCGATCGATCTCATCCCTATACCGTTGAGTGACTCGCGAGTCATCATCGGTATGGAATGGATGGGTCAGCATGAATCATGGATCGACTGTAAGAACAAGCGAGTGTGGATTCAAACCCCGAGTGGGGGAGAGCTGGTTGTGCAGGGCGAGAGAAAGAATCGAGGTGCAGTTTTCTGTTCAACTGCTAGGGCACGCAAACATTTTCAGCATGGAGGTTCGGGATTTGTGGCTTATGTTGTAGACACACGAGAAAGGAAGCCACAGCAGAAAGCAGGTGATATACCAGTGGTTCGGGATTTTCGTGACATTTTTCCCGAGGACCTGCCTGGCGTACCGCCAGAGAGACAGGTGGAATTTAAGATCGACTTAACTCCCGGTGCGGCTCCAATAGCTAAAGCACCGTATCGTCTTGCGCCTCCAAAGATGCTGGAGTTGTCTATTCAACTTCGGGAGTTGCTAGATAAGGGATTTATTCGACCCAGTTGCTCACCGTGGGGAGCGCCTATTTTGTTTGTTAAGAAGAAGGATGGTTCCAATAGGATGTGCATAGATTATCGTGAGCTGAACAAGCTTACGGTGAAGAATCGATATCCATTACCTCGCATCGACGACTTATTCGATCAACTGCAGGGCGCCTCGTGGTTCTCAAAAATTGATTTACGGTCAGGATACCATCAAATGCGAGTACGGGAGGAAGACATCCCGAAAACGGCTTTTAGGACAAGGTACGGCCACTTCGAGTTTGTAGTGATGCCGTTTGGACTGACCAATGCCCCTGCAGCTTTTATGGATTTAATGAATCGGGTGTGTCGACCGATGTTGGATCGGTCGGTTATAGTTTTCATTGACGACATCTTAGTCTACTCTCGGAGCAGGGAGCAACATGAACAACACTTAAAGGAAGTATTAGAAACCTTAAGGAAGGAGAAACTTTATGCAAAGCTATCCAAATGTGACTTCTGGCTGAGGGAGGTTCAGTTTTTGGGTCACATCATTAACGAGCAAGGAATCATGGTAGACCCGGCTAAGGTAGAGGCCGTGATGCGGTGGGAGGTCCCGAAGACCCCCTCGGAGATTAGAAGTTTCTTAGGTCTGGCTGGTTATTATCGTCGTTTCATCCAAGACTTCTCAAAGGTTGCAGTACCTTTGACCCGGCTAACTAAGAAAAATGCTGCTTTTCGGTGGGGTGAGGAGCAGCAACTGGCTTTCGAGACTTTACGGCGGAAATTGTGTGAAGCTCCGGTTTTGACTTTGCCTGAGGGCATGGAGGATATGGTAGTTTATTGCGATGCATCAATCTCGGGATTGGGGGCTGTCTTGATGCAACGGGGCAGGGTGATTTCTTACGCCTCGCGACAGTTGAAGCCCCATGAAGCTAACTACCCTACTCATGATTTGGAATTGGGAGCGGTGGTCTTCGCTCTCAAGATTTGGAGACACTATTTGTATGGAGTGAAGTGCACCATTTTCACGGATCACAAGAGTTTGAAGTACCTGATGGATCAGGCAAACCTTAATATGAGACAGAGAAGATGGTTGGATGTATTGAAAGACTATGATTGTGAGATACACTACCAACCTGGAAAAGCCAATATGGTAGCGGATGCGTTAAGTCGTAAGGCTTCGGGTGCACCCCTTCGGGGCATTTGTCTAAGGATGACAATTGTGACACCGCTATTTGAGCTAATTAGGAAAGCCCAGGTTGAAGCAAGCAAGAATGAGAATCAGAAAGGTGAGAGAATTGTGGGTCAGTTGGCAGCTATGGTCAAAGATAGTAGAGACTTGTTAACTTGTCATGAGAGGATTTGGGTACCGAAGCTGGGCGGGGTTCGTCAAACCCTATTGGAGGAGGCACATAAATCCAGGTTCTCTATCCACCCTGGAGCGACTAAAATGTATAGGGATCTGCGCGAATATTATTGGTGGCCAGGCATGAAGAGGGATGTAGCTGAGTTTGTCGAAAGATGCATGACCTGTCGTAGGGTCAAGGCCGAGCACCAACGGCCTCATGGTAGATTACAGCCTCTTGAGATCCTAGAATGGAAATGGGAGCATATCACAATGGATTTCATCACGAAGTTGCCAAGAACCCCTCGTCATATGAGCACTATTTGGGTTATCATGGATAGGTTGACTAAAAGTGCTCATTTCCTCCCCATCCAAGAGACTTACTCTGCAAAGGAATTGGCTAAGGTCTACGTAGATGAGATTATCTCTCGGCATGGTATACCGGTCTCGGTCATATCCGACCGGGATGTCCGATTTACGTCTAGGTTTTGGAAAAAGTTTCATGAGGAATTAGGCACTCGCCTTCATTTCAGCACATAATATCATCCTCAGACGGATGGGCAGAGTGAAAGAACGATTCAAATGCTGGAGGATATGCTTAGGGCATGTGTCATCGATTTTGGCGGGAGTTGGGATTCCCATCTCCCTTTAGCGGAGTTTTCTTACAATAACAGTTATCACGCGAGCATTGGCAGGGCTCCCTTTGAAATGTTGTATGGAAGGAAATGTCGGACACCTATTTGCTGGGCCGAGGTTGGCCAGCAGGTATTGGGTAGTACTGAGGTGGTGCTCAAGACAACTAAGCTAATTCAGAAGGTTCGGGAGAGATTTTTAACCGCTCAAAGTCGACAGAAAAGTTATGCTGATAGGCGACGGTCCGATCTCGAGTTTCAAGTTGGGGATTATGTTCTTCTTAAGGTGTCACCTTGGAAGGGAATTATTTGTTTTAGGAAGCGAGGAAAGCTTGGCCCTAGGTACATTGGACTATATCGAATTGTCGCCCATGTAGGTAAGGTAGCTTACCGGTTGGAGCTGCCCGAGCAGCTTAGTCAGATTCACGACACGTTTCACGTTTCGCAGCTCAGAAAGTGCGTTACTGAGGAATCCACAATAGTACCTTTGGAGGATATTCAATTAGATGAACGTCTAAATTATGTGGAGCGACCAATTGCCATCATTGAAAGGAAGATAAAGACTTTACAAAATAAAACAATAGGATTAGTTAAGGTTCAGTGGCAGCATCGAAAAGGGTCCGAATGGACTTGGGAACCGGAGGAGGAAATGCGGAGGCATTATCCAGAATTATTTACCGGCACGGATTTCGGGCACGAAATCCAGTTAAGTGGGGGAGAATTGTAAGACCCATTCCGCCGAGTCGCGGCCAGAAGGAATCCGCGGCGCGGCTATAGGAAGAATCTAGAATCGCGAAAAATTTGTACACGCGGCGCGGTTCTAAAGATCCCGCGACGCGGTGCGCCACTAAAGTGAAAAACCCTAATTCGGATTTAAACGCCTATATAAAGGGACCCAGCCCTAGGGTTCGTGTTTTTGGGAGTTTTCTGGAGCAGAGGCGTCCGGTTTCAGCATAGACTCTTTGGTTCCAAGGCTTTGGAGGCTTGAAGGAAGAAATACAACGTGGGGAAAGGCTGTAGTCGATCGAGTGCATTTCTCTGTTTTCCAGAAGCAAGGTATGAGGATCTACCTTCTGATATTTCAGTTTATCCCGTTTCTATGGTGTTATCCCCTTAAGTAGTAGTCTTAGATGACTTGTAACCCTCGGGGTTAGACTACGGACAGGAATAGACTTGCATGTCCCTAAGGAAGTGACCTTAGGGTAGTTTCTGATCTCAGGAAGGATTTGGAGTGAAACCCTAGCCGATTGATGTAGTAGTCAATCGCTAAAAACATTTTGGAATGTTACGAGCCGCGACGTGGACGGGCTAAGTCAGCAGCGCGGACTCAGCCCCCGTAATGGTGCAATGGTAGTCGTGGCGCGTAGGGCGAGAAGCCACGCCGCGGCGAGCGTCTGTTTGACCCTAAGGTATGGTTTTGACCCTGGTTTGGTGGTAAACGTGGGTCTGACCTTTAGGCAAGTCTATAGAAGTTTAGTCAGTGCTTGACATGTTGTATATGTGGGATATAGGTGTTTGGACGAGCTAGTGGAGATATTAAAGTATATCTGTGCGGTTACGAATCAGGTGAGTATCCTCACCTTACTATATGATGTTGCATGTTAGGAATCTTGTGTGTTGTTTACAGTTATATGATTTGCTCTATATCTGTGGTTATTTGTTGTTGGGCAGTACTGATGCGTGTCCCCTCGTAGCTGTTGTATGGCGAGTTAGACTGTTGTCTTGTCCCATAGCTGTTGTATGATGGGCTGGGCCATAACCGGGAACCCATAGCTGTTGTATGATGGGTAGAACCTTCCCGTGTCCGTAGCTGTTGTATGATGGACGCCCGTAGCTGTTGTATGGCGGGTAGGGTCGGGTCGTTCTAGAGGACGGGTTGTTTAATGTGTGGGCATGTATGGTAATTTGTGGACTCACTAAGCTTTAAGCTTACCCGTTGATTTTATAACATTTCAGGTAATTCAAATGACAAAGGGAAGGGCAAGGCTTGACCGCAGCACGTCGCATTCAAGAGATTGATGTCAATGAACTATATTAGTATTTTCAAATGTTTCCGTTGTTAATTTAAGTATTATGTTGAACAGTTTTATGTTTTGGAATAAATGTTCTATTCGTTTTGGAAGCTAGTATCAGTGTGCTTCTTTACACTGAGTTCTCCCATACTATAATGGGTCAAGAATATCTTAAACATTTAAGATACTTCGTGACTTCCATCCATTTGACTTTTGCCGAGATTAGCCTAATGTCAAATCATCATGCCCAAGGTATATGATACATTAGGTCTCGTACATTATGCGATTGATCCATATGCAAGTGCATACGGGACACAACTCATTTCATCCAGGTTCTTAATGGAACTAGGACTCTGAGTTTCACTCAGTCCTAAACCCTGATACAGAAACTTGAATCCCTTATAGGAGTCTTGTATCTCTAGATCCGACTGCTCATGTACTCTAGCTTATCCTTATGAAGCACTTAGGTCTATCTCCATAGATCATGATGCTTCATATGCAATAGGTCACTCCCATGTCATTTATAGCACAGCAACTCTAATTTATTTATGATTTCTCGATATAGGGACGTTTACATGAGAACTTTGCTATCTGTATACAACATAGGTTGGACTTCAGTGCTCCTACTAGCACTGACATTTACATAGTTCACTTTTGTTTCCCAAATCCCTATGAAGCACTTAATTATATCTCCATAGATCAAATGCTTCATATGCACTAAGTCTCTCCTATGTCATTTATAGCATAGCAATTCTCATTTATTTCATATTTCTCGAGATAGGGACATTTACATGAGAACTTTGCTATCTGTGTACGACATAGGGTAGACTTCAATGCTCCCACTAGCTCTGACATATACACATGGCTCATCTTCACTTCTCAAAAATCCAAACTCTTTGATTTTCTCATCGAAGCATAGATTCCAGCTGCGAGATGCTTGTTTGAGTCCATAAATCGACTTCACAAGTTTACACACTCTATTAGGATATTTGGACTGTACAAAACCCTCTGGTTGTGTCATATACACATCCTCTGAAAGTTTTCCGTTAAGGAAAGCGGTTTTTACATCCATTTGCCATATTTCGTAGTCACAAAATGTTGCGATGTCAAACAATATCCTAATATATTTAATCATCGCCACTGCTGAAAAAGTTTCCTCATAATCAATCCCTTGGGTTTGAGTATAATCCTTTGCCACCAGTCTGGCTTTGTATGTGTGTACCTTTCCATCCACGTTTGTCTTCTTCTTGAAGACCCATTTCCACCCAACTGTTTTAAGGCCAGGTGTTTGATCAACCAGGTTCCAAACTTGGTTATCATACATGGATTTCATCTCACTCTCCATCATCTCTTTCCTTAAGGCAACCCAAAAGGGCCTGCCACGACTTCCGATAATTGGTAGGGTCACAATGATCCACAATACATTCATAACCTTTGTCAACATGTAATTCATAAAACTCAGGTGCATGATGTCTTTTATCGGTTTTTCGAACAGGAGATGGAGTTATGTCAGATTCCTCAGCAAACTCTTACTGAGTCTCAACAGGTTTCTCTACCTCTGGTTGAGTGCTAGTGCCAACATCAGGTTCTTTGATCCTTTGAGTCTCATCAAGATCAGTCAGGCTCCCACTGATTTCTTGAATATCAGCTTCCTATCATAGAAGACTGCCATTTATACAACATCACACTATTGTCAAAATGCTTATTATATCCAAGTACTCTAATGGAATAACACTTCTGTTAATCGGCGTCCTCTGAGCTATACGGTAAACCGTAAGTCTCAAGACCCCAAATTTCTAAATATGCTAGTGAAGAAACATCTACACTCTATATTTCTCAGAACGTGTTTATAGAACCTTTTGTGGTTGTGCAACGGTTAGGACTCTATTGTCTCTAAGGTTTAACCTCAGACATAGATTGGAAGCATAATACAATCCATCATAAGTCGAACCTTTATGTTCGATTATAACTCAGACACACCATACGATGCTCGTAGCGTTCTAAGTGGATTTGACTGTTGAAACAATTTTCACAGTCCATTAGATGATTGTATAATCTTTGACTAAGAAACTCTTTATGCGCACTTAGATTTAGAATTCTCATCCTTTGCTTATTTGATTCAATACTCTGTTCTTGAAGTACTGATCACCATATAGGTTTCAAAGTCGATAGAGTATTTTAGACGGTTTAGTGGATAAACTGAACGGTCCAAATACATTAGATGTACAAGGTCCAACAGATTCTCAGCCTTTGCCCACAATAACTTTTGAGCAGTGCATAGTTATCTCTCTATGTAGACAAGAATAGCAGTTATCATAAGACTTTCAGTCAAATGATCTCCAGAATCCTATCCATCTGGAGTTCTGGTAGCTTCTTTCAAGTTTACAAAACCAGACAATTCCACTCATACCATTAATCCAAACATTTGGATTCTCTTGAATCAATGTTTTGAACTATTATTATGAACCAGTTCTCATAGATGCAATGACCATAACTTTGTTCCAAAAGAACCTTTTAAAATAACTTTTATTTAAAACAACCTTTATTTAAACCAAGTCAAAACCATCTGATGAAACAATGTTCACATCAACAATCTTCAAATTGCAAAACCATAAACTTAAACACTATAGAGAAGTTGGTTCCTAATCCTATGGATGAAAGCAAGCTGCTTGTAGTCCATGATTCGATCCAGCTCTCCATGGTTTGTGCCTCTTCTTAATTCCAGTCTCTGCCCATTAAAAATGGCAATACTGGTCATAAGCAAAGCACTTATGGAATTACAAACATACCTAAAGTGCCATACTCTTTGGCTTGCAACTACTTCTATTGCGTCAGATATCTTGAGCATGTATGCCTTCCATGTCCCACATCCTTTCAGTGGAAACAAAAACCTTCCTCAGGATTTCAGTATTGAGGTTTCTTTAGGAAAATCATTCCCTTGGTAGGGTTTGTCCTTTTCCTTTTGACACCTCCTTTAGGAGCTGTGGTGTTGGATTCCCTAGCCATGTAAAGTTATACTTTCCTCAACATGCTATGTAATCTCTCGAAGGGTCCTTTTAAGTTCTATATAATGAAGTCCAGAATGAACTAATCATAAGAATTAGTCAGCGAGTTAAGGACAATGTTCGTGACTAACTCCTGACTTGTTGGAAATCCCAACCTCCACATTTGGTCAACGTACCCTCTTATGCTAAACATATGGGTATTGACTCTCCATCCTAGTAACAACCTACATCCAAATAATGCTTTCATGACTTCGAATCGTTCCCATTTAACCTGCTCTTGGATCATGTCCTTAAGCCGGTTAATCATGTCAAAGCGCCAAGACCCCACAATCTTCTTTGAAGCTCGGGAATCATAGTGTCTAACATGAAACGAGCAACCTTATTCGAATCATTTTAGACGTCTAAGATGATTGACCGTCTATTTCAGCACTAATGGATCTAGCTGGATAATCCATAGGAACTTGTTCCTCAATCATATAAAATTTTCCCTCGACATTGAGTACTCTTCTCAAGTTCTGGAACCAACACGCATAATCTATGCCGTTGAACTTACTTTGATTGAGGAAGCCACGCAGTAAAAAAACTTGTAACTTTCAAAGTTTCTTTAGTTGACATCTAAAATAGAGTTTTGTTTAGTTTGATTAACCCTTAATAAATTAATTACCCATAAAAATATTTTACTTAAGGCTAGAATCCATATTTCGCTTCTGGTGGTGAAGAGGTATGCCGTAGTCACCCCCAGAAGTTATTTAGGTAGGCAATACTCTTTTGCCAACTTCAATCTCTATGAAGCTTCTAGGTCTTTTGGGATTCATTGAATCTGATCAATGTCATGTTTAATCCCATCATGCTCATCCTCTCTCTTGTGACAGGTATGCCGCGGATCACGAGTTTGGATGGTAAATCGACCACGAAGACCCACGTGACACCCGGCCCATGATTCATGAGTTATCGTGAGTATCACATCATTTTTGCCGAGTCTAATCCGACGCGTTGGCTATAGCACTTACCATGCCGGAGGGGCCCGGTTAAATGTGTGGTTCTTTGTGGGTAGCATGAGATTCACATTTTCATAAAACGGGATTTCGTTTCGCTAAGTTAAAACATTTCAACTTCTTTTGGCAAAATGGTCTCTTAAACTTTTAAAATCCGTCTTACAATTGCCAATAATTTTAAAACATGTTAACAACTTTTAACAATCTAGTTTTGCATATATCATTCTTGTTAAAACACTTTAACCTTTTAATTGGCAAAAAGGGTCAATTTAAACATTTTAAAACCAATTTGAAATGCCAATTCACTTTTGAAAAATTCTATTAACTTTTAATAATTTTTCTTACTTGTGTATTTTCAGTAATACTTTTATCTTGAAACACTGTCATAATAAACCCTTTCGGTAACTCCACTTGATAAAATGTGACAGGCGGTGAGGGTGGTAAGCAATGAATGCTATTTAAAAACCGACCTCATTAGGAATCAAAGAGACCTCCTTCAACCTTCTACACACTTAGAGTAGGTGAGCCTAGTCACGGTCTGACCAATGTTTTTATTTTAAGTTATACATATAGATACAATTCTAATATATATATCATTTAAAATTTTAAGTATTCTTTGAAAATTATATTTAACTATTAATTCTATTAAACACGCAAGGATGCAGTGTTAATAATTAATTTAAACAATCATCCATTAAATTTTGAAGCATTTTAAACTTTGTGTTTAGCAATTAATCCTATTGAGCAAGCAAGCATTCTATGTCAATGATTAATCTAAACAATCATACAATACTAAAATCACCATTTTATAACAATAAATCTGATTTCAGAAAATAAAACGTCACGACCGTCGCGACGCAGATCACGAGAAAACGCGACGCGTAATCAAAAGAAACCGATCATGACAAGAACGATGCAGTGCGGAATACTAGGAAACGGGACGCGGCAAAACCCTAATGATCGTAACTTTAGAAAAACCCGCGACGCGATATTTCTAGTACCGCGGCGTGGACGTCGATCAGATTCGATAAATCAGAAAAAAACGATTTTTAAACAATTTTAATCGAATCAAAACAGTACAAAATCATGATAAAGCGGCTCTGATACCACTGTTGGAATACGATAGCATAAAAACAACGCAGCGGAAACAGAAATCAAAATCGTATTCAACCAGGATCACAGAATCATGCACACTTTTGTAACTGTAAAATCAAGAGGGTTCAAGAAATACCTTTTAGATCTCAGATCTAATCTTGTTAGGATGACGAGAGCCCAAAGTAGAACTACTCTAATGTAATCGCTCCCAAGACAACGATCCAGCACCCGTTGATGTAGTATATACCTTTGCTTGAAGTTTTAGGACATAATACTTAGGGTTTTGAAAGAAATCGGCCGTATACCGAGGGGTGGGAGGAGAGTGACCAAAATTAGGGTTTTGGCAGCCCTTACAACTCAGATCTAGGGTTGTATTTATAGTGCTCCTCATCCTTATCCCCTCCCTTGTGGATATTTCACTTTGGTCCTTTATCCTTATTAAGTTTCTAATTAATATACCTTTACTTTGATATATTAATAAACTTAACCCCTCAAGTTTATTTTCGATCTCTTTTAGCTAAATCGTCTCTTGTGTGTAACCCAAAAGGACCCTACTATTTATAGTAATATTACCAACTTGTTATAACGATGGGCATATAACCAACAGATACAACGTGGGGAAAGGCTTGTAACCGAGCGTGTGCATTCCTCCGTTTTCCAGAAGCAAGGTAAGAGGATCTACCTTTCTGATACTTAATTTATCCCGTCTTATGGTGTTATCCCTTGGTTAGTAGTCTTAGATGGCTTGTAACAATTAGGGTTTGGACCAAGGACATGCATGGACTTGCATGTCCATAAGGAAGTGACCTTAGGGTAGTTTCAGATCCCAGGAAAGGTATAGAGTGAAACCCTAGCCGATGACTGAACTGATTAAGGGCTAATAAGACTTTGGATTGATACGAGTCTGCGGCGCGGACAGGCTATGTCGGCGACGCGGGTTCGAGTAAAACCCCGTAAGTGTAATGATAGTCCACGACGCATAAGAGAAAGGTCGCGCCGCGGCGAGCGGCTGTTTGACCCAAAGCTTATTTTCGACAATGTTGGTTACCAAACGTTGGGTCTGACTTTTAGGCAAGGCTATAGGAGTTTGGTCAGTGCTTGACATTTTGTGTATGTGGGATATAGGTGCGTGGACGAGCTAAGTTGGAATATTAGATTATATGTGTGCGGTTTCGAATCAGGTGAGTATCCTCACCTTACTATATGATGTTGCATGTTAGGCATCTTGTATGTTAGTTACAGTTATATGATTTGCTCTATATCTGTGGTTAATTATTGTTGGGCTCAGTACTGATGCGTGTCCCCTCGTAGCTGTTGTATGGCGAGTTGGACTATTGCCTTGTCCCATAGCTGTTGTATGATGGGCTGGGCCTTAACCGGGAACCCATAGCTGTTGTATGATGGGTAGAACCTTCCTGTGTCCATAGCTGTTGTATGATGGATGCCCGTAGCTGTTGTATGGCGGGTAGGGTCGGGTCGTTCTCGAGGACGGGTTGTTTAATATGTGGGCATGTATGGTAATTTGTGGACTCACTAAGCTTTAAGCTTACTAGTTGATTTTATTACATTTCAGGTATTTCAAATGAAAAAGGGAAGGGCAAGGCTTGACGGCAGTGCATCGCATACAAGAGATTTATTTTAATGAACTATATTATGATTTTCAAATGTTTCCGTTGTTGGTTTAATAAATATGTCGAACCGTTTTACTTTTTGGAATAAATATTTTGGAACCTTGGTAATAAATTAAATTTTATAATTTTTGAAATTGGGGCGTTACAAATTGGTATCAGAGCCTTGGTTTGAGGGATTTGGATGAACTGTATTGGGAATCCTAACTCAAACTTAGGACTGAGCGATTTTGTTAAGAAAATGTTTTTGGAAAGTTAAATTAAATTAAGGGAAGATGCGATGCGAACCGTCAACCGAGCTCAAGTAAGTTTATGTGATTCCCAAATACCCATGCCAAGTTTGTGTTATGTGATAAAATGTATTGTGCTAGGATGTAAAAATTGCCTGGAGAACATACTCTGTAGACTGTTTTGTGCCATATGTGCTGCTTTGGAATGTTATGCTACTGCCGTTAGGTTGCTTAGTGAATGCTGGTAGGTTATATACAATTAGGGTAAGATAGCCTGAGAATTTTTTGTCTAGCCTTACTGGCTGTTCCTTGTTTGGTTGTGACTTTAGGATAGGATCAGTTATTCAAACGTCTATCTTATTCCCGATTGTGTACGGCTGTGCGTCCGTGAGGCGACTCGACGACGTTAGCAGTAGTTCTTTTAGGCACGTGTGGGAGGGAGAATTAAGTCAATGATTAGGCACCACGGTGCATGATCACAGGATTCATAGGAAGTGGTTTTAGCGTATGTGCGACAATTTAGGAGGATGGTTGATAATCTTGGAACAAGGGCGAATAGGTGTGGAAGGTAGTATTAGGCCAGTACTACCGAAAGCACAGGATTCACGCTTGAGTCAAGAGTAGTCAACCAAAGTCCTAGAAAGTCAAGTAGTTGGGTAGATAGGAGTGACCCGGGTATTGATATTAAAACTATTGCGCATTTCAGAATGGCAGTGACTCGAAGTAACGGTGGGCCAGATGCGGGTGCCTCGAGTGGGGGAGAACCGACTGATGAAAATCTCTGCAACCTGATAGCGGAGGAGGTCTCGCGAGAAGTGTTGGCTGCGACTGGCTACTCAGGGCTCGTCAAGGGCCAGGGATGCAAGCTATAAGGACTTTTCGGCTTGTTCGCCTCTGATGTTTGATGGGGACAGGGATCCGATTATCAGCATGAGATGGGTTTCTGCGGTAGAGGGTGCCTTCCGCACCTGTTCATGTCCTGAGAACTCAAAGGTAACATTTACGGTGAATCTTCTGAGAGAGGGTGCGAAAGATTGGTGGGAAATACGAACGAAAGATCTCACGCCTGCTCAGTTGGATGGTATTACGTAGCCGCAATTCAAGGAACAGTTCAAACTGGAGTATGTTCCATAGGTGGAAATGGAACGCTTGGCACAGGAATACCTGAATCTGACCCAAACCACTGAGACGGTGACGGAGATCACCAAAATGTTTAATGAGCGAGCACTCTTCTGTCCATAGTTTGCGGCAACTGAGCACATGAGGATGACTCGATATTTGGCGATGCTTCGTACAGACATTCTAGAATTTGTGTCTGCTACTAGGCACCAAACTCTTACCGATATGATCACGGCCGCTCGGGTTCGAGAGTTGGAATTGGAAACCCAACAAAGGCAGAAGCGTCCGGCGCCTACTCAGACTCAGCAAGCGTCAAAGAAATTTCAAGGTGCAGATCAGGGAAAGCAAGGGCAAAGGAGCCATGGTAAGTGTGGTAAGTCTGGAAGGAATCATGAGGGGCGTTGCTGGGTGTTAATATTCCATAAGTGTGGAAAGGAGGGTCACTATGCTAAAGATTGCCGTGAGGAGGTCAATATTTGTTTTAATTGTAATCAGGTAGACCACTTCAAGGCCCAGTGTCCCCGTCTGACTCAGGGAGTGGTTTAGAATCCAGCACCCACTACTCTCCGAATTACCGATGGTAGGAATGGGAAAGGGGAAGCCCCTAAGACCAAGGGTCGAGCATTCGTCATGACCTCCCAGGAGGCACAGGATGCGCCCGACGTCGTCACGGGTACTCTTTCTTTACTTGCCTCGTGTATGTGGTGTGTACACTTAATGTGTTTATTGTGATTTGGTTAGGAACCTTCTTAGTCAACTCTACGCCTACCTTTGTACTACTTGATTCGGGTGCTAGTCATTCTTTTGTGTCTGCCGTGTTGGGAAAGGGTTTCGGTATTGGTTTAGGAACTCTTCATCGGCCGGTAGAATTAGAAATTGCGGATGATAAAACCGTGCAAGCGACTAGTGTTTATCGGGGATGTGAAGTTGTGATTCAAGGAATAAAGTTTCGGATCAATCTCATCCCTATACCGTTGAGTGACTGTCGAGTCATCATCAGTATGGATTGGTTGGGTCAGCATGAATCATTGGTTGATTGTAAGAACAAACGAGTGTGGATTCAAACCCCAAGTGGGGGAGAGCTGGTTGTGCAGGGCGAGAGAAAGAATCGAGGTGCTGTTTTCTGTTCAGCTGCTAGGGCATGCAGACATTTTCAACATGGAGGTTCAGGATTTGTGGCTTATGTTTTAGAGGCGCGAGAAAAGAAGCCACAGCAGAGGGCAGGTGATATGCCGGTGGTTCAGGATTTTCCTGATGTTTTTCCCGAGGACCTGCCTGGCGTACCGCCAGAGAGACAGGTGGCATTTAAGATCGACTTAACTCCTGGTGCGGCTCCGATAGCTAAAGCACCGTATCGTCTTGCGCCTCCAGAGATGCTGGAGTTGTATATTCAACTTCGAGAATTACTGGATAAGGGATTTATTCGACCCAGTTGCTCACCGTGGGGAGCGCCTATTTTATTTGTTAAGAAGAAGGATGGTTCCAATAGGATGTGCATAGATTATCGTGAGTTGAACAAGCTTACGGTGAAGAATCGATATCCATTACCTCGCATCGACGACTTATTCGATCAACTGCAGGGCGCTTCGTGGTTTTCAAAAAATTGATTTGCGGTCAGGATACCATCAAATGCAAGTACGGGAGGAAGACATCCCGAAAACGGCTTTTTGGACGAGGTACGACCACTTCGAGTTTGTAGTGATGCCGTTTGGACTGACCAATGCCCCTGCAGCTTTTATGGACTTAATGAACCGGGTGTGTCGACCGATGTTGGATCGGTTGGTTATAGTTTTCATTGACGATATCTTAGTTTACTCTCGGAGCAGGGAGCAACACGAATAGCATTTAAGGGAAGTATTGAAGACCTTAAGGAAGGAGAAGCTTTATGTAAAATTATCCAAGTGTGACTTTTGGCTGCGGGAGGTCCAGTTTTTGGGTCACATCGTCAACGAGCAAGGAATCATGGTAGACCCGGCTAAGGTGGAGGACGTGATGCGGTGGGAGGTTCCGAAGACTCCCTCGGAGATTAGAAGTTTCTTGGGTCTGGCTGGTTATTAACGTCGTTTCATCCAAGACTTCTCAAAGGTTGCAGTGCCTTTGACTCGGCTAACTAAGAAAAACGCTGCTTTTCGGTGGGGTGAGGAGCAGCAGCAGGCTTTTGAGACTTTGCGGCGGAAATTGTGTGAAGCTCCAGTTTTAACCTTGCCTGAAGGCATGGAGGATATGGTAGTTTATTGTGATGCATCTATCTCGGGATTGGGGGCAGTCTTGATGCAATGAGGCAGGGTGATTGCTTAAGCCTCGCGACAGTTGAAGCCCTATGAGGCTAACTATCCTACTCATGATTTGGAATTGGGAGCGGTGGTTTTCGCTCTCAAGATTTGGAGACTCTATTTGTATGGAGTGAAGTGTACCATCTATACCGACCACAAGAGTTTGAAGTATCTGATGGATCAGTCCAATCTCAATATGAGACAGAGGAGATGGTTAGATGTATTGAAAGACTATGATTGTGAGATACACTATCACATTGGAAAGGCCAATGTGGTAGCGGATGCGTTAAGCCGTAAGACTTCAGGTTCACCCCTTCGGGGCGTTTGTCTAAGGATGACAATTGTGACACCGCTGCTTGAGCTGATAAGGAAGGCTCAGGTGGAAGCAAGCCAGAGCGAAAATCAAAAAGGTGAAAAAAATGTGGGTCAGTTGACAGCTATGGTCAAGGATAGTAGAGATTTGCTAACTTGCCATGAGAGAATTTAGGTACCGAAGCTGGGCGGGGTTCGTCAAACCCTATTGGAGGAGGCACATAAATCCAAGTTCTCTATATACCCTGGAGCAATTAAAATGTATAGGGATCTACACGAATATTATTGGTGGCCAGGCATGAAGAGGGAAGTAGCTTGGTTTGTCGAAAGATGCATGACCTGTCGTAGGGTCAAGGCCGAGCACCAACGGCCTCATGGTAGATTGCAGCCTCTTGAGATCCCAGAATGGAAATGGGAGCATATCACATTGGATTTCATCACGAAGTTGCCAAGAACCCCTCGACATATGGACACCATTTGGGTTATCGTCGAGAGGTTGACTAAAAGTGCTCATTTCCTCCCCATTCAAGAGACCTTCTCTGCAAAGGAATTGGCTAAGGTCTACGTAGACGAGATGTCCGATTTACGTCTAGGTTTTGGAAGAAGTTTCATGAGGAATTAGGCACTCGCCTTCATTTCAGCACGGCATATCACCCTCAGACGGATGGGCAGAGTGAAAGGACGATTCAAACGCTAGAGGATATGCTTAGGGCATGTGTTATCGATTTTGGCGGGAGTTGGGATTCCCATCTCCCTCTAGCCGAGTTTTCCTATAATAACAGTTATCACGCGAGCATTGGCAGGGCTCCTTTTGAGATGTTGTATGGAAGGAAATGTCGGACTCCTATTTGCTGGGGCGAGGTTGGCCAGCGGGTATTCGGTAGTACTGAGGTAGTACTCAACACAACTGAGCTAATTCAGAAGGTTCGGGAGAGATTGTTAACGGCTCAGAGTCGACAGAAAAGTTATGCAGATAGGCGACGGTCCGATCTCGAGTTTCAAATTGCGGATTATGTTCTTCTTAAGGTTTCACCTTGGAAGGGAGGTATTCGTTTTAGGAAGCGAGGAAAGCTTGGCCCTAGGTACATTGGACCTTATCGAATCATCGCGCGAGTAGGTAAGGTAGCTTACCGGTTGGAGCTGCCCGAACAGCTTAGCCAGATTCACGACACGTTCCACGTTTCGCAACTCAGGAAGTGCATTACCGAGGAATCTTCAATAGTGCCTTTGGAGGATATTCAATTAGACGAATGCCTAAATTTCGTGGACCGACCGATTGCCATCATTGAAAGGAAAATAAAGACTTTGCGAAATAAAACAATAGGATTAGTTAATGTTCAGTGGCAACATCGTAAAGGGTCTGAGTGGACTTGGGAACCGGAGGAGGAAATGCGGAGGCATTATCCAGAATTGTTTACCGGCGCGGATTTCGGGGACGAAATCCAGTTAAGTGGGGGAGAATTGTAAGACTCGTTCCGCCGAGGCGCGGCCCGGACGGATCCGCGGCATGGCTCGGGAGGGATCTGGATTCGCGAATGATTTTATACGTGCGGCGCGGCGTTAAAGGATCCGCGGTGCGGTGTGCCGCTAATGTGAAAACCCTAATTCGGATTCAAACGCCTATATAAAGGGTCCCAGCCCTAGGGTTCGTGTTTTTGGAAGTTTTCTGGAGTGGAGTCGACTGGTTTCAGTAGAGGCTCTTCGGTTCCAAAGCTTTGAAGAATTTGAGAGTTTGGAAGGAGGAGATACAACGTGGAGAAAGGCTTGTAACCGAGCGTGTGCATTCCTCCGTTTTCCAGAAGCAAGGTAAGAGGATCTACCTTTCTAATACTTAATTTTATCACGTCTTATAGTGTTATCCCTTGGTTAGTAGTCTTAGATGGCTTGTAACAATTAGGGTTTGGACCAAGGACATGCATGGACTTGCATGTCCATAAGGAAGTGACCTTAGGGTAGTTTCAGATCCCAGGAAGGGTATAGAGTGAAACCCTAGCCGATGACTGAACTGATTAAGGGCTAATAAGACTTTGGATTGATACGAGTCCGCGGCTCGGACAGGCTATGTAGGCGACGGGGGTTCGAGTAAAACCCCGAGGTGTAATGATAGTCCGCGACGCGTAAGAGAAAGGTCGCATTGCGGCGAGCAGCTGTTTGACCCAAAGCTTATTTTCGACAATGTTGGTTACCAAACATTGGGTCTGACTTTTAGGCAAGGCTAAAGGAGTTTGGTCAATGCTTGACATGTTGTCTATGTGGGATATAGGTTCGTGGACAAGCTAAGTGGGGATATTAGATTCTATCTGTGCGGTTTCGAATCAGGTGAGTATCCTCACCTTACTATATGATGTTGCATGTTAGGCATCTTGTATGTTATTTACAGTTATATGATTTGCTCTATATATGTGGTTAATTGTTGTTGGGCTCAGTACTGATGCGTGTCCCCTCGTAGCTGTTGTATGGCAAGTTGGACTATTGCCTTGTCCCATAGCTGTTGTATGATGGGCTGGGCTATAACCTGGAACCCATAGCTATTGTATGATGGGTAGAACCTTCCCGTGTCCATAGCTGTTGTATGATGGACGCCCGTAGCTATTGTATGGCGGGTAGGGTCGGGTCGTTCTCGAGGACGGGTTGTTTAATATGTGGGCATGTATGGTAATTTGTGGACTCACTAAGCTTTAAGCTTACCCGTTGATTTTATAACATTTCAGGTATTTCAAATGACAAAGGGAAGGGCAAGGCTTGACGGCAACGCATCGCATACAAGAGATTTATTTTAATGAACTATATTACGATTTTCAAATGTTTCCGCTGTTGGTTTAATAAATATGTCGAACCGTTTTACTTTTTGGAATAAATATTTTGGAACCTTGGTAATAAATGAAATTTTATAATTTTTGAAATTGGGGAGTTACAAATTGGTATCAGAGCCTTGGTTTGAGGGATTTGGATGAACTGTATTGGGAATCCAAACTCAAACTTAGGACTGAGGGATTTTGTTAAGAAAATGTTTTTGGAAAGTTAAATTAAATTAAGGGAAGATGCGATGCGAACCATCAACCGAGCTCAAGTAAGTTTATGTGCTTCCCAAATACCCATGCCAAGTTTGTGTTATGTGATAAAATGTATTGTGCTAGGATGTAAAAATTACTTGGATAACATACTCTGTAGACTGCTTTGTGCCATATGTGCTGCTTTGGAATGTTATGCTACTGCCGTTAGGTTGCTTAGTGAATGCTGGTAGGTTATATACAATTAGGGTAAGATAGCCTGAGAATTTTTGGTCAAGCCTTACTGGCTGTTCCTTGTTTGGTTGTGACTTTAGGGTAGGATCAGTTATTCAAACGTCTATCTTATTCCCGATTGTGTACGGCTGTGCGTCCGTGACGCGACTCGACGGCGTTAGCAGTAGTTCTTTTAGGCACGTGTGGGAGGGAGAATTAAGTCAATGATTAGGCACCACGGTGCATGATCACAGGATTCATAGGAAGTGGTTTTAGCGTATGTGCGACAATTTAGGAGGATGGTTGATAAACTTGGAACAAGGGCGAATAGGTGTGGAAGGTAGTACCAGGCCAGTACTACCGAAAGCACAGGATTCACGCTTGAGTCAAGAGTAGTCAACCAAAGTCCTAGAAAGTCAAGTAGTTGGGTAGATAGGAGTGACCCGGGTATTGATATTAAAATTGTTGCGCATTTCAAAATCGCAGTGACTCGAAGTAACGGTGGGCCAGATGCGGGTGCCTCGAGTGGGGGAGGACCGACTAATGAAAATCTCCGCAACCTGATAGCGGAGGAGGTCTCACGAGAAGTGTTGGCTGCGATACCTCAGTTCTTTGGTACTATTAAAGCTGAGCTATGGGCAATGCTCGAGGAGCGACTGGCTACTCAGGGCTCGTCAAGGGCCAGGGATGCAAGCTATAAGGACTTTTCGACTTGTTCGCCTCCGATGTTCGATGGGGGCAGGGATCCGTTTGTCAGCATGCGATGGGTTTCTGCGGTAGAGGGTGCCTTCCGCACCTGTTCATGTGCTGAGAACTCAAAGGTAACATTTGCGGTGAATCTTCTGAGAGAGGGTGCGAAAGATTGGTGGGAAATACGAACGAAAGATCTCACCCCTGCTCAGTTGGATGGTATTACGTGGCCGCAATTCAAGGAACAGTTCAAACTGGAGTATGTTCCATAGGTGGAAATGGAACGCTTGGCACAGGAATACCTGAATCTGACCCAGACAACTGAGACGGTGACGGAGATCACCAAAAAGTTTAATGAGCGAGCACTCTTCTGTCCAGAGTTTGCGGCAACTGAGCGCATGAGGATGACTCGATATTTGGCGATGCTTCGTACAGACATTCGAGAATTTGTGTCTGCTACTAGGCACCAAACTCTTACCGATATGATCGCGGCCGCTCGGGTCCGAGAGTTGGAATTGGAAACCCAACAAAGGCAGAAGCGTCCGGCGCCTACTCAGACTCAGCAGGCGTCAAAGAAATTTCAAGGTGCAGATCAGGGAAAGCAAGGGCAAAGGAGCCATGGTAAGTGTGGTAAGTCTGGAAGGAATCATGAGGGGCGTTCTGGGTGTTAATATTCCATAAGTGTGGAAAGGAGGGTCACTATGCTAAAGATTGCCGTCAGGAGGTCAAGATTTGTTTTAATTGTAATCAGGTAGGCCACTTCAAGGCCCAGTGTCCCCGTCTGACTCAGGGAGTGCTTCAGAATCCAGCACCAACTACTCTCCGAATTACCGATGGTAGGCAAGGGAAAGGGGAAGCCCCTAAGACCAAGGGTCGAGCATTCGTCATGACCGCCCAGGAGGCACAGGATGCGCCCGACGTCGTCACGGGTACTCTTTCTTTACTTGCCTCGTGTATGTGGTGTGTATACTTAATGTGTTTATTGTGCTTTGGTTCGGAACCTTCTTAGTCAACTCTACGCTTACCTTTGTACTACTTGATTCGGGTGCTAGTCATTCTTTTGTGTCTGCCGTGTTGGGAAAGGGTTTTGGTATTGGTTTAGGAACTCTTCATCGGCCGGTAGAAGTAGAAATTGCGTATGATAAAACCGTGCAAGCTGACAACACCTAGTGATATAAAGTATTTTAGGCGTTGTTGAGCCCTGTTCTTGATAAAATTATATCAGATATGTCTGGGTATTCTCACTTTTCGTGCCAGGACTTGTTTGGAGAAAAAGAATGGAAACAGGGACTAAAAGTGTGCAAAAGGAAGAAGTTTAGAAAAGGATGAAAAATCAAGGAAACTCGTACGCGCGCCGCGGATCTATGATACGCGCGACGCGGGCTTAAGGCGGTGTAACACATTCAAATGCTGAAGAAACAGGAAAAGATTAGTACGCGCGCCGCGGATTCTTCATCTGCGCGGCGCGGCTGCGGGAAATTTGCAAATACAAATAGATGCAATTTCAGCCGAAAACCCTAGCAAAGACCGGGTGTAAAATCGACCTTGAAGCTCTTTGACTCCAAGATTTCGTTCCAGCAACTCCTCAAGTGGTATTTTCATGTTTTGGATTTTATTTTCATTTAGTTAGATATTTGTAAGCTTTGGTTTGTGTCTTTGGGAGTGACAACCATTGATACCAAGCTTTAGGTTTCTGTTTTATGACATTTTGTTACTGTTTTGGTGTTTGGATATTGCGTTTGATGAATAAGAAGCATTTGGTTACAATTAAACTTGGTTTATGAGTATTTTGGTATTTTGGATGCTTGTTTGGTTTTGGATGTTTGATTTGTGTGTGGATCTTGTTTTGACCTTGTTGGGACTGTTTTCCCTTGCTGAAATCAGTAGCTAATTAGGTTAATTTTTAGGCATTAAACATTGGCTAGTAACTGTTCAGTAGAACTTTAGTTAGTGGCTAGTTTATGCTTTGCTTGGTTTTGCTTAGTTTGGATGCCTTTGAATGCTTCTGATTCAGAGATGCACTTCTGATTTCAGAAAGTGACTAGGTTCATTTGAGCTTAGCTTAGCTTGGCTTGAGTTTGTTTGATCATTGTTTTAGGGTGTTAGTAATTAAGAAGATAGAAACTGATTCCTCCGACTATAGCGTGACACTACTAGTTGGTAATCTGTCATTTAGTCTAACCACGAAGCTCCTGAGGATCGACCCTGACTACCACTGTACTAGTGTGTGTTAGGTTTTTCTTTATTTTTGACCGCACGACGACCTAGGCGTGTCAAATTTTGGCACCGTTGCCGGGGAGCTTTGCGCTTAGATTAGGTGATTTGTAGGACTTAGTTTCTTATTTTTGATGTTTGGTTTTAGTTTGCTGAGTTTTGGTATGTGTACATCCTTATAATGGGTGATTACATGTACCCGTATCAGTATTATGAAGATTATGAAAACCCGGCTGACACCTATTACGAGGATGATTGCTACAATGGATCACCCGATGACAACGGATGGCGGACTGAGGAGTCATCTCAGCCTGAGAATTCTGCAACTTGGGTCCAACTTTAGGTATTCATGTATAACAACTACCACGAGCAGAAGGACCAGGCTGAAGCTCTTGAAAAAGTGCAAGCTTGATTAGATAGGTTAGAGGAAAGTTGGAAATGTTCTCCACCTTTGCCAGAACCGGAGGTGAGTGATTTTTATACCAATGATAATGTGTGTGAACTTGCATCACCTGAATATGTGATGGAAGGGCATACACCTTGGGAAAATCAAGAGACCATTGAGATGGTCGAAACGGTTGTTGAGGAAGAGGTTATAGGTGACAATGCTACCTCTGACTCAATAGCTTTTGATGTGTTTCAAGGTTTTGAGAATGTTGATAATGTTGAGCTGGTGATGAGTGAATCTGTACCATCATTAGACAATTTGGTTGATGAGGATGTTGTGGAGGGGACTGTAAGTGACAGTACAGATCCCAGCCCAACAACTCCCAAATTTTTTGAAATTGTTGATGTTTTTGAGGAAGGGGGTGTAGATGACAATATTACCCCCGACCCAGTAATTTTTGAAAATTTTGAGAAATTTGAAAGTAAGGATCCGATGATGGGTGACTTTGTACCACCATCAGATCAAATACGCCACTCACTCTTGGTTCCGATCCACCTGTTGGACGAGGATCAAGAAGTTGATGCTGACGAGTTAATTTTTGAAAATAATAAAAAATATGATTTTATCACCACTCATGATCCATTCATGAATGGAAAATTAGATGTGATAAATACAATCGATGAGGACATATGGAAACATCCTGATATGTTGCTTTCCGATTCCATTCGATTGGAAAATTTCTACTGGCATTGCAAGCCAATATTGCAAACTGAAGATGGCACGTGGTACAATGGCAAAATGAGATCTATAAAGCAACTACTGGGAGCGGCACTGGGCGCGCTTCATGTCAAGCCCTTGACTTTGAAGAGGTGTAGAAGAAAGGACCGAGCTTGGAGGTTCAAAGCTACCTCCAAGCATTCACGGGAGTTAATCAGAAAGCAGCAACTGGGCAGCAACAGGAGAACCAACAAGCCATTCGACCCAGGAAAGTTTGAGGGGCAGTGGGTCAGCGAAGGGACGGTGGTGACTAAGAATCAGCAAAGGAAGAACGCATATGATCCACCGTAGCTGTAGCAGGAACAATACGTCTGGCTGAAGACGTTAAACTTAGCGCTTGTTGGGAGGCAACCCATCGTGTCATAAGTTAGGATCTATATTTCTTTGAATTAAGTATGAAAATACATCAATCTTTTTGCAGGTATTAGTGGTCTAAAATAAGTGTGCGGTCGTGTGAGAAGTTTTGAAATTTTTGAAGACCGCGCCGCGGGTTTTTGAATTACGCAACGCGGGGTCGTAAACCAACCCGATGCGCAGGGGTTGATTTGGTGACACGCGCGACGCGCAAAGGGAAAATGCGCGACGCGGTAAATGATCAGACGGTTTCCTCCTATATTAAGGTAAGCCACGGCTCAACTTGCCCTCACACGACTCGGAGCTCTGATCGACAAATTTCTCTCGTACTTTTTCTTGCTCATTTTGTTTCTACTACCAAGGTACGCTATTCTAACTACTTATTACTCGTTAAAACTAGTGATTAGGTAGTTAATTTTAGTGATTTGCCCAAAATAGTTCAAAACTTAGAATCGCTAATGCTAACTCATAGGGTGTCTGTTTTGCCAAATGGAGACCCTAGATGAGTTAGTCGGCACTTAGGCTTCCTTGTGGTATGATTAGATCGAATTTTAGCAGGTTAAATCACGTGTTTGGATCGGGGTTTTGAAACAGCCGCACGCCGCGCCGCGCCCCTGCTCTTGGGCTGTGTCGCGGTGCGGTGGGCAAGAAAGGACTAATTTTGCAACATTTTTTTCTTTTTGTGGCCATGTGTTTGTTTTGCAGATGATGTTCAGATTAGAGCACGCTTTCCTCCAGTTCCCTGAGGGATTGGCTAGCTCCGCAGAGTACATTTCGCGGAGGGACACGTTGACTAGTCGCCGGGTTCTCGAGGCGACGGTCATTGACAGGGATATACTGCGGGATGCTGGGCTCTGGGGTGCGATCGAGCCATTCTTACATCGCACCTGGACTCACGAGGATGCTTCATTTACTTGCCGTGGATGGGACAGGATCATGGCCACGGACGAGGACGTGGTCTACACCGAGCTACTGTTGGAGTTTCTCTCCACGATCCATTTCACTCCTCGGGCGTCAGACCCACTATCCAGGATCATCCGGTTCCGACTGGGAGGCGCACAGAGGGAGTGCAACCTCCGGGAGTTTGGGAGGAGAGTTGTGCTATACACTCCGGCGGATCTTCAGCACCGCCACTTCACTCAGTTTTTTGGGGCCTGTATTCAGGGCCAGCCGGAGAGGCCTGGCAACATGGAGGTCTGGGCACTGCTGTCCAACATTATATACGAGGCAGGGACTTCCAAGGAGAGTCATCTTCGAGACCCACTCCACCGCCTTATGCACCGCATCATCTCTACCTCCATCATGCATCGGGAGGGGGGCGAGAAGGTGTCGGGCGACGACATGACGTACCTGTGGGTCCTCCTCGACCCATCCAGATACCTCCATCTCCCCTTCGCCCTCGTGGTTGCCCTCTCCACCCACTCGACTGGCGCCTCCGCTAGCAGCCCACTAGCCAGGGGGTATTTCATCACCTGCCTGGCCCGCTCATATGGGATCCTCACTGCCCCCGTGGCTGCCTCCTTGACCGCTCTGCCTCCATCCCGCACTACAGCACGCACTCTGGAGAGGATGAGGCTCATCGAGCAGCAGCGTCCGGGGCAGTTCATCCGGGCACTGACAGAGCCACCTCAGGCACCCCAGCCCGCGTACGCTCAGCCGGGCCGGAGACGACAGAGGCGGGAGCTACCCGCCGAGCCAACACACAGCCACAGCAGGAGGACCTGGCAGCCAGGGTTGCCAGGATCGAGGACCAGTTGGCATGGATCGGGGAGGTACTCCTGGATTTGGCCACTCAGCAGGGCCGGCGCCCCCGACCATTCCCAGCTAGGGCCCACGATCACGAGGCTGGACCCTCCAGGCCACCTGGTGATGATTGATGTACTTTTTCTTTCTTTTTATTTTTTTCGGATATATGTACAAAACTTATGACACCTTTATTTGTATTCTGTTTATATTTTGTCATGTTTGTTTTAATTTGTTTGATTGAGTTACGCATGATACACCAAATTGAGAAGGAGTTGTCTCAGACAAGTGTGGGGTCACCGTGCCCCCTCCACTTGTCTCGACCACCGGCGTGTTCACTGTAGCGCTACAACTCCGGAATACGAAATCAAGGATCCGTTTATTCGCAATTATACCTGTGATATTGAGCACCAAGCAGTCTATCGTCCAAAAGGGGTAACTCTTTCTCCCTTGTTTTGAAATAATTTTTGTACAACGGGGACGTTGTACGGTTTTAAGTGTGGGGTGTGGACGGTCGAAAGAGAATATTTTTTTGAAATTTTTGCAGAAATGATTAATTTTTCAATTTTTAGCAATCTTTTTCAAAATTTTTAATAAATTGCAATTTTGAATTGAATGGTTTGTGATTGTGATAGCACTAGTATTTTTCAGTAAATACTGTTTATTTGTGATCATGCTATTAGTTAGTTAAATAAGTTGAGTTTTACGAGTTTAGAAGATTGAGATGTTTTAGGATTGGAGTTTAGGAAGGAAAAGTCAATCTGTGGCCTTTGTTGTTCGAGCCAGTAAGTCTAAAATGGGTGGGATTTATGCACCTTACCACCTAAGATCGTCTGGTCTGGGATGGAATTTCTGAAAGCTCGCTACACGGACAACATCGAAAGTCATGGACAATTCCTTAATGGCCTTAAGAATCTGAATGAGTAAGTACACTTCATTGTGGACAGAAAATTTGTAATCAAGGGTTCTTTAGAAAGCCACGAATTCCAAAGAACAATTCGATTATGTTTTCGCGAACTATTCCACTCTAACTCAAAGAGCAATAAACTTTGAAACTGAACACAGTCAAAAATTATTTGATTCCTTATTATAATTTGTTAAAAACTCTCTTGCTTGGGGACAAGCAAGGCACAAGTGTGGGGTGTTTGACAACGCCTAGTGATATCAAGTATTTTAGGTGTTGTTGAGCCCTGTTCTTGATAAAATTATATCAGATATGTCTGAGTATTCTCACTTTTCGTGCCAGGACTTGTTTGGAGAAAAAGAATGGAAACAGGGACTAAAAGCGTGCAAAAGGAAGAAGTTTAGAAAAGAATGAAAAATCAAGGAAACTTGTACACGCGCCGCGGATCTATGATACGCACGACACGGGCTTAAGGCGGTGTAACACATTCAAATGCCGAAGAAACGGGAAAAGATTAGTACGCGCGCCGCGGATTCTTCATCTGCGCAGCGCGGCTGCGGGAAATTTGCAAATATAAATAGATGCAATTTCAGCCGAAAACCCTAGCAAAGACCGGGTGTAAAATCGACCTTGAAGCTCTTTGACTCCAAGATTTCGTTCCAGCAACTCCTCAAGTGGTATTTTCATGTTTTGGATTTTATTTTCATTTAGTTAGATATTTGTAAGCTTTGGTTTGTGTCTTTGGGAGTGACAACCATTGATACCAAGCTTTAGGTTTCTGTTTTATGACATTTTGTTACTGTTTTGGTGTTTGGATATTGAGTTTGATGAATAAGAAGCATTTGGTTACAATTAAACTTGGTTTATGAGTATTTTGGTATTTTGGATGCTTGTTTGGTTTTGGATGTTTGATTTGTGTGTGGATCTTGTTTTGACCTTGTTGGGACTGTTTTCCCTTGCTGAAATCAGTAGCTAATTAGGTTAATTTTTAGGCATTAAACATTGGCTAGTAACTGTTCAGTAGAACTTTAGTTAGTGGCTAGTTTATGCTTTGCTTGGTTTTGCTTAGTTTGGATGTCTTTGATTGCTTCTGATTCAGAGATGCACTTCTGATTTCAGAAAGTGACTAGGTTTATTTGAGCTTAGCTTAGCTTGGCTTGAGTTTGTTTGATCATTGTTTTATGGTGTTAGTAATTAAGAAGATAGAAACTGATTCCTCCGACTGTAGCGTGACACTACTAGTTGGTAATCTGTCATTTAGTCTAACCACGAAGCTCCTGCGGATCGACCCTAACTCCCACTGTACTAGTGTGTGTTAGGTTTTTCTTTATTTTTGACCGCACGACGACCTAGGCATGTCACAAGCGACTAGTGTTTATCGGGGATGTGAAGTAGTGATTCAGGGAATAAAGTTTCGGATCGATCTCATCCCTATACCGTTGAGTGACTCTCGAGTTATCATCGGTATGGACTGGTTGGGTCAGCATGAATCATAGATTGATTGTAAGAACAAACGAGTGTGGATTCAAACCCCAAGTGGGGGAGAGCTGGTTGTGCAGGGCGAGAGAAAGAATCGAGGTGCAGTTTTCTGTTCAGCTGCTAGGGCATGTAGACATTTTCAAAATGGAGGTTCAGGATTTGTGGCTTATGTTTTAGACACGCGATAAAAGAAGCCACAGTAGAGAGCAGGTGATATGCTGGTGGTTCAGGATTTTCCTGATGTTTTTCTCGAGGACCTTCCTAGCATACCGCCAGAGAGACAGGTGGCATTTAAGATCGACTTAACTCCCGGTGCGGCTCCGATAGCTAAAGCACCGTATCGTCTTGCGCCTCCAGAGATGCTGGAGTTGTATATTCAACTTCGACAATTACTGGATAAGGGATTTATTCGACCCAGTTGCTCACCGTGGGGAGCACCTATTTTATTTTTTAAGAAGAAGGATGGTTCCAATAGGATGTGCATAGATCATCGTGAGCTGAACAAGCTTACGGTGAAGAATCGATATCCATTACCTCGCATCGACGACTTATTCGATCAACTGCAAAGAGCTTCGTGGTTTTCAAAAAATTGATTTGCGGTCAGGATACCATCAAATGCAAGTACGGGAGGAAGACATCCCAAAAACGGCTTTTCGGACGAGGTACGACCACTTCGAGTTTGTAGTGATGCCGTTTGGACTGACCAATACCCCTGCAGCTTTTATGGACTTAATGAACCGGGTGTGTCGACCGATGTTGGATCGGTAGGTTATAGTTTTCATTGACGATATCTTAGTTTACTCTCGGAGCAGGGAGCAACACGAATAGCATTTAAGGGAAGTATTGAAGACCTTAAGGAAGGAGAAGCTTTATGCAAAATTATCCAAGTGTGACTTTTGGCTGCGGGAGGTCTAGTTTTTGGGTCACATCGTCAACGAGCAAGGAATCATGGTAGACCCGGCTAAGGTGGAGGCCGTGATGCGGTGGGAGGTTCCGAAGACTCCCTCGGAGATTAGAAGTTTCTTGGGTCTGGCTGGTTATTAACGTCGTTTCATCCAAGACTTCTAAAAGGTTGCGGTGCCTTTGACTCGGCTAACTAAGAAAAACGCTGCTTTTCGGTGGGGTGAGGAGCAGCAGCAGGCTTTTGAGACTTTGCGGCGGAAATTGTGTCAAGCTCTAGTTTTAACCTTGCCTGAAGGCATGGAGGATATGGTAGTTTATTGTGATGCATCTATCTCGGGATTGGGGGCAGTCTTGATGCAACGAGGCAGGGTGATTGCTTACGCCTCGCGACAGTTGAAGCCCCATGAGGCTAACTATCCAACTCATGATTTGGAATTGGGAGCGGTGGTTTTCGCTCTCAAGATTTGGAGACATTATTTGTATGGAGTGAAGTGTACCATCTATACCGACCACAAAAGTTTGAAGTATATGATGGATCAGTCCAATCTCAATATGAGACAGAGGAGATGGTTAGATGTATTAAATACTATGATTGTGAGATACACTATCACCTTGGAAAGGCCAATGTGGTAGCGGATGCGTTAAGCCGTAAGACTTCAGGTACACCCCTTCGGGGCATTTGTCTAAGGATGACAATTGTGACACCGCTGCTTGAGCTGATAAGGAAGGCTCAGGTGGAATCAAGCCAGAGCAAAAATCAAAAAGGTGAAAGAATTGTGGGTCAGTTGATAGCTATGGTCAAGGATAGTAGAGATTTGCTAACTTGCCATGAGAGAATTTGGGTACCGAAGCTGGGCGGGGTTCGTCAAACCCTATTGGAGGAGGCACATAAATCCAAGTTCTCTATACACCCTGGAGCAACTAAAATGTATAGGGATCTGCACGAATATTATTGGTGGCCAGGCATGAAGAGGGAAGTAGCTTGGTTTGTCGAAAGATGCATGACCTGTCGTAGGGTCAAGGCCGAGCACCAACGGCCTCATGGTAGATTGCAGCATCTTGAGATCCCAGAATGGAAATGGGAGCATATCACAATGGATTTCATCACGAAGTTGCCAAGAACCCCTCGACATATGGACACCATTTGGGTTATCGTCGATAGGTTGACTAAAAGTGCTCATTTCCTCCCCATTCAAGAGACCTTCTCTGCAAAGGAATTGGCTAAGGTCTACGTAGACGAGATGTTTGATTTACGTCTAGGTTTTGGAAGAAGTTTCATGAGGAATTAGGCACTCGCCTTCATTTCAGCACGACATATCACCCTCAGACGGATGGGCAGAGTGAAAGGACGATTCAAACGCTAGAGGATATGCTTAGGGCATGTGTTATCGATTTTGGCGGGAGTTGGGATTCCCATCTCCCTCTAGCTGAGTTTTCCTATAATAACAGTTATCATGCGAGCATTGGCAGGGCTCCTTTTGAGATGTTGTATGGAAGGAAATGTCGGACTCCTATTTGCTGGGGCGAGGTTGGCCAGCGGGTATTGGGTAGTACTGAGGTAGTACTCAAGACAACTGAGCTAATTCAAAAGGTTCGGGAGAGATTGTTAACGGCTCAGAGTCGACATAAAAGTTATGCAGATAGGCGACGGTCCGATCTAGAGTTTCAAATTGGGGATTATGTTCTTCTTAACGTTTCACCTTGGAAGGGAGTTATTCGTTTTAGGAAGCGAGGAAAGCTTGGCCCTAGGTACATTGGACCTTATCGAATCATCGCACGAGTAGGTAAGGTAGCTTACCGGTTGGAGCTGCCCGAACAGCTTAGCCAGATTCACAACACGTTCCACGTTTCGCAACTCAGGAAGTGCATTACCGAGGAATCTACAATAGTGCCTTTGGAGGATATTCAATTAGACGAATTCCTAAATTTCGTGGACCGACCGATTGCCATCATTGAAAGGAAAATAAAGACTTTGCGAAATAAAACAATAGGATTAGTTAACGTTCAGTGGCAACATCGTAAAGGGTCCGAGTGGACTTAGGAACTGGAGGAGGAAATGCTGAGGCATTATCCAGAATTGTTTACTGGCGCGGATTTCGGGGACGAAATCCAATTAAGTGGGGGAGAATTGTAAGACCCGTTCCGCCGAGGTGCGGCCCGGACGGATTCGCAGCGTGGCTCGGGAGGGATCTGGATTCGTGAATGATTTTGTACGCACGGCGCGGCCTTAAAGGATCTGCGGCGCGGTGCGCCGCTAATGTGAAAACCCTAATTCAGATTCAAACGCCTATATAAAGGGTCCCAGCCCTAGGGTTCGTGTTTTTGGAAGTTTTCTGGGGTGGAGTCGACTGGTTTCAGCAGAGGCTCTTCGGTTCCAAAGCTTTGAAGATTTTGAGAGTTTGGAAGGAGGAGATACAACGTGGGGAAAGGCTTGTAACCAAGCGTGTGCATTCCTCCGTTTTCCAGAAGCAAGGTAAGAGGATCTACCTTTCTGATACTTAATTTTATCCCGTCTTATGGTGTTATCCCTTGGTTAGTACTCTTAGATGGCTTGTAACAATTAGGGTTTGGACCAAGGACATGCATGGACTTGCATGTCCATAAGGAAGTGACCTTAGGGTAGTTTCAGATCCCAGGAAGGGTATAGAGTGAAACCCTAGCCGATGACTGAACTGATTAAGGGCTAATAAGACTTTGGATTGATACGAGTCCGCGGCGCGGACAGGCTATGTCGGTGACGTGGGTTCGAGTAAAACCCTGTAAATGTAATGATAGTCCACGACGCGTAAGAGAAACGTCGCGGTGTTAAGTATATTTGTGATGAAGTGCTGACGTATCCGAAGTCCTCCTCATAAGACCTTTTGAAGAAAAACCCCGAAGTAATAAACAACAGGAGACCCCGCAGTCTGAAGAATCCGAAGGGTATCACCTAGAGGATCCGAAGACTTCCAGCTGTCAAACCAAAGTGCACGCGTGGTTGCAGACTACGTGGTGCATGATCCTGTCTTTCTATTAGATAGTACATCTAATAGAATCTTTTCTGATAAAGTAATTGTACTATGCGTATCACTGATTGAGTATCAATATCAGTGATACCATACCATGTAAGAACGGGAGATAGTAAGATCATAACTACAATAGCAAAAACTCCATTGTAAAACCCAAGTTATTAATCAAGCATTCGGCATATGTTATCCATTTCATCTTGTTCATCTATTCGTGTTACAATGCTTGTGTATGATTGTTAAATCCTTATATTGTTGTTAGAATCATAGTCATAATTTAACTCAAAATCAATTTCAATATTCAACAAGTGGTATCAGAGCGGGTCAGATCAAAAACCTGTTCATAGAGCTTCAGTTCATTGTTACAGTTCTAGATCTGAATCGTTTCTCAGATCTTAGATTCCGCAACTGTTACAAATCTCTATAACACGCTTTTACTGAAAAGATCCTGTTGAAATCAATTCAAAATAACTGATTCTACTACTACCTATGCCAACATGCTCAATTACGCCAATCTAATTGGTTCATCAACAAAAGCTCTTGTGCTCGTTCCAACCTATTATGATTACCGGCAGATCGTATGAAGGACTACTTGGAAGGACTTGATGATGGAAAAGACATCTGGAGATCAGTAAAGGATGGGCCTCACACCGACATAGCAGGAAGGTTCATTAACCTTGATGATGATGAAGGCGGTGGAGTTCTAAATGCCGCAGACCTAAGGATAGTGAGGAATGACGAAAGAGCAATGCGTGAACTGCGAAGTGGACTTGGTCCTGATGTTCGTCATCATATTTCTGGTGCAAAATCTGCTAAGGAAATTTGGGATCGTTTAGCTGTCCGCTTCGCTAGTGACAATACATTACAATCAAGTATCGTTCAGGAGGTATTAGCTGACTTTGGCAACTTTAAGCAGCAAGAAAACGAGAGTCTGGAACAAGCTTACGAGCGCTATAGCAAAATGGTGTCTGATCTGGAGAAATTTGGTGAAACCTGAAGCCAACAGGAGATTAACATAAAATTCCTCTACAGCTTAAGGCCTGAATGGAGACCTATCATGCTGATGGTCAAATCATATGAAAACATCAATACCTACTCATTAGCCAGTCTCTACAATCTGGTCAAAGCTCATGAGCCTGATATTTGTGGAAGACGAAGTGAGAAAGCTGCGGGTGCTAGTTCATTGGCTCTTGTGTCAAAGACTGAAGATGAAGAAGAAAATGATGAACCAGATGGTTACATGGAAGGTGAAAACGGTGAGACAATTGCACTTTATGCAGCAAACAATCGAAGATTCAAGAAACCTTTTGTCAACAAACCTAATCCAACAAAAAACTTACAAAAACTTTTCCTATACTCCGAAGCCTAAACCTGAGATTTTCACACCAAAGGAAGATGGAGCCAAATCATCCACTCCGAAGCCAGTCGAACTCAAGACTTTGGAGTTTGCCAAAGATAGATCAGAAGGGAAGAAAGTTGCTGATGACTCAAACTTTGATTGCCACTACTGTCATGGAAAAAACCATTTCGCTAAGAACTGTATGTTCAAGAAGCGCAATGAAATGCAATCAAAAGTGAAGGATGAGGCTTATTATGCCAGGAAAATGGAAGAGGTGAGAAAGAAGACTAAGGACTTAGCCTTAATGGCCTGTGATGTTCACTTGGAAACATATCAAGTCTGGTCTTCGGACTCGGAGGATGAGGAAGTGAGAAAGCCATCTCATAGTGCCTTCTTAGCCTATGATGTTGATAAGAGCTTTCTAGATGATACTTTGGAAAAGGTTATTGGTGAAGATATTTTGGATGATAAGGTGGTTGCTGAGGGTCTGGGATGGGAAGGTGTTGGTAATCTCGGTCAGGATGACTTCGGAATGAAGAAGGTGATTGAAGAAGATGCCCTGAAGGTGGTATTTGATGACTCTTCGGATGACGATAAAGAACTCTGCTTCATGGCAAAGGACACTCGTCTAACCATCCCGAAACAGGTATCAAAACTTCTTTTATCCTTTAAAATTTCGGAATCCAAATTTGCACCCATGATAAATGAAATAACCCATGACTGTTCTGTGATGCATAAACTGCTTGTCGATGCTAAAAATAGGGAGAATTTGAGTGAGCTGGAGATTCTCAACCTGAGGGGGATAGTGGAAAGTACGAGGCTAGCCCTAGAGAAGACCAATTTTAGAATCTCTCTGTTAGAAGAAACCAGAGAAAAACTTTTAAATAACAATGATGTACTTTTGAGACAACGAAACATATTTTGTGAAACTGCTAGACGACTGTATGCTCACATTACCCGTATTTATCATTCTGCTGATGTTTGCAATGTGCAACATAGAAAACTTTTACACTTCATTGAATTCAAGCTTAAGAATGTTGATAGTGTTACTTATGAATGTGAATCTATAGTCTCAGGGTCCGAAGTGACTAACCCTTCGTACAAACATGGTTTAATCTCTGTTGAAAAACACTTAACTGCGGAAAATTTGTTAAAACTGCTGCCTCAAGAGATTCCAATCTTGAAACAGTACGTACCTCAAAGTGAAAACAAATCTGATGTTGTGGTAGAAACTGTGTCGCAGATGATTTTGAATCTGATTCGGATATGGAGGAAGTTGACTGTTCAACCTTGTCCTTGCATAAATCATCCTCCACATCCGCATCACCATCCGAAGACATCTCACAATTGTCTTCGGAGGATAAAGGCAAGACTAAAATTGATTGTGAAAAAGAAAATTCGGACAACTTGGAAATTGTTAAAACTAAGACTCAAATTTTTGATGAATGTGAATCTTATGAAGATTATCTCAAAAACTCTTCCAAAAGACTAGTCCATGTTGCTTGTGTTTATCCTAAGGTTTCTTATTTCAAAAACTCTATCTTTGTAAAACCTGGTGGTATGCTTTTGATTGATAATGATTTACAAAAGATGGTTGATAAGGATAACTCCACAGTCACTGAGGAAGGATTCTTCTCATCATCTAAAATGTTTGAAAATCAAGTAAACGAAAACATGGAAGTAAAAATCAACATAAGAAAGCAGGATTTGTATGGTCACAACATTTACAACCGTTTATGTTATGAAAAGGAGAAAATACCAAAGAATTTGACAAATCTTTTGAATACTAAAAACGACAATCATGTTTATACTAACCGAAACTACAAACAAATTCAAGTTATGGAAAAACCCATAACTCCGAAGATGGATGTTTTTCAGTTAATGGAATCAAAAGAAAGTGTACCACATGCTAAATCTGCTAAAAATGAGGCATCAAAAATTAAATCTGAGATCTCTTATCCCTCAATGCAATTCCCAAATTTTAAGGATAAAAACAAAACACAAATCGCTCTGAATCCTGTGGTACACAACATCAAAATTTTGCAAAAACCTCAATTTCAAAATCAGGCATCAACTTCCAAAACAAACACTACTGTTGTAATTTCAAAACCAACAGTGAAGATTTTAAAATCAAAACAAACCCAAAATCTTGTCAAAAGGAAAACACCCTTCGAAGTTTCAATACCAACAAACGCAGTCGCTTCAACTTCTGGAACAAAACCCACCGATTCAAATGTATCAGAAGTCAAAAATCAAATTTCCAAACCAATATTTGTCCCAACAAAACCCAATTTTCCAAATCCCAAAATTCAAAACTCAACAAAGAAAACTTTTTCAAAAGATTACAACTCGATAGACATATTTCATCATTTGCTAGACAAAAACTTGGATCTGTTTAAAGATAAAAATCTTTCACTAAACAATTTCAAGTTGGAATATGAAGAGTACCTTTGTGCCTCTACGTCATGTAGTTCAATGTCAAAGAAATCAACAATTGAAATTACAAAACAAAATTGGAAAAGGAATGATTTGAAAGGAAATCTTACCGTTAAAACCAAGTCTTCAAAGTCATCATCTTCTAAAGTAACAACAACAGCTTCAAAGTCAAAATTAACCAAACAAATATGGGTTCCGAAGTCTTACACTTTGTCAGTCACTTCGGACTCATCTGTTTTGACAAAAAGCCTTTCAGAATCTTGTTCAAAGTCTTTGGAATCATGTTCATCACATGAGGCTTTGGAGAATTTAATAAACTTAAATGCAAATGAAATTACCAAAGAGGCTGTAGAAAAGTGGATTCAAGAATCCTTCGCTTACCCAGAGGACCCAAGATTGATTGGGTACCAACTACTTCTTGATTAATTGCAGATAACGTCTACTGAGCGGTACGATGCTAAATGGTATATGGATAGTGGCTGCTCAAGACACATGACAGGAAAAAGGGAATATCTAAGGGACTACAGAACACTGAATTATGCGGGAAATGTTCGGTTTGGCAATAATGAGACATGTCCAATTCGAGGTTATGGAAAAATCACAAATGGTCAATTTACGATTAACATGGTGGCATTTGTGGAAGGTTTAAAGCACAACCCGGTTAGCATTTCTCAGTTAGTTGTGGGAACTGGAAATGAAGTCACATTCAATCATCATGGAAGTATAATTGCAAAAATGGATACAAAAGAAGTTTTGTTAAAATCTGAAAGGAAGGGATCAATGTTTCCCTTGAATCTGAAGCCAGTGACTGGTGGGAAATCTCTTTGTCTTCTTTCCAAAGCCAACTCTGATGTCAGTTGGATGTGGCATCGAAGACTTGCTCACTTGAACTTCAAAAATTTAAACAAACTTGTGGCTATGGATTTTGTTCGTGGTATGCCTGCTTTAAAATTCGATAATGATTCACTTTGCTCTGCGTGTGAACATGGGAAGCAGACAAAGCAAAGGCATCCAACTGTGATTAACCCAAAAATCACCGAACCTCTTTCATTTGTCTACATGGATCTTTGTGGACCATCCACAATGGAGTCGATAGGAAAGAAAAAGTATATTTTAGTGATTGTTGATGATTATTCAAGGTTTACATGGGTCTTATTCTTAAGAAACAAGTCAGACGCTGCTGAAGAAATCATCAATTTCATCAGGAAGATGGAGGTAACGCTCAGCATGAAAGTCCGAACTGTACACAGTGACAACGGTTCGGAGTTCAAGAATCAAACTCTTGATGGATTCTTGAAAACAAAGGGGATCAATCACAATTTCTCAGCACCCTATACTCCTCAACAAAATGGTGTTGTGGAAAGACGAAGATCGTTGTGTGAAGCAGCTAGAATAGTGCTTAATTTTGCAAATCTACCCATGTACTTCTGGGCTGAAGCAATTTCTACAGCTTGTTTCACTCAAAATAGATCCTACATCCACAAGAGGTTTCATATTACACCTTACGAAGTACTCAACCGAAGGAAACCAAATGTCAAGTTTCTTCACATCTTCGGTTGTAGGTGTTTTATCTTGAATTTGAAAGATCATCGGACAAAATTTAATGATAAATCAGAAGAAGGGATTTTTCTTGGTTACTCACAAGACTCAAAAGCCTATAGAGTCATAAACAAGAGAACTCGCAGAATTGAAGAAACCTTCAATCTCTCATTTGATGACTACTATATCAAGAAGTCACAACATCCTTTTCCAATGTCCTCGATCTTTCCAAAACCAGCTGTTGATGCATCACCAATCACAACCTTCGACACAGACTTTAATCTTCTCTTTGATCCACCTGTATAAGCCTTGGACTCCGAAGCTAGAGCACTAGATAATCAAGTGTCTAAACTGTCTAAGCTTACAGATAGACCCGAAGAGTCAACTCCAAGTAGTGTATACAGACCCTCTTCGGTTGAGAGCGAGAGTTTAAATGGATCCGCAGGGAATTCTGGGTTCGAGGGGGAGCAAAGCAATTCAAATCTTAATAACCCTTCACATGAAGTATCGCACATCATGTCCCTCTATCCACAAGTCGAGGGGGAGCCAGAAGCTAATGTCGAGGGGGAGCCAGAAGTAGCAACTCCTAACACTACGGATCATGAAGGAATAATCTCTTCACCAGCTAGTGTCGAGGGGGAGCAATTACTAAACTCTTCTATTCACTCTTCAAACTTAAACACTCCACAAACAAATGTTACAAACTCAAATAATCACTTAATAATGGATGATTTCCCTTCCACTTCGGGTTATCCTTCAGATATTTAGGAAATTGATTCTGAAGGACCTCCTGAATTTGATCCAAATTATCCTCCTTTGGAAAAGTGGATTAGAAATCATCCTCCATCACTTGTCATCGGTAATGTTCATGATAAAGTATTGACTCGTGCACAACTCCACCAAAAACAACTTGATTTAAACAAAATTTCAGAGTTGTGCATGTTCAATGTTTTTATTTCAAAGATAGAACCAAAGAACGTTAAAGATGCATTTGATCACCCTGACTGGATTGAAGCAATGCAGTTGGAATTAGAGGAATTTGAAAGAAACAAAGTTTGGAGGTTAATTCCAAAACCTGCTAATGCTTCAATCGTTGGTCTCAAATGTGGTTCGGAACAAAACAAGGCTGGTTGTCAAAGGTTATTGTCAACAGGAGGGGATTGACTACGAAGAGACATTTGCTCCTGTTGCCAGACTCGAATCAGTTCAGATATTTTTAGCTTATGATGCACATAAAAACTTTGATGTCTATCAAATGGATGTCAAATGTGCCTTTTTGAATGGTGATCTCGAGGAAACTGTCTTTGTTAAACAACCACCTGGCTTTGAAAGTAAAGAACATCCAAACCATTGCTATGTGTTAGACAAAGCCGTCTATGGTTTAAAACAAGCTCCAAGGGCTTGGTATGAGACCTTGACAAATTTTTTAAAAGAATCAAGCTTTAAACAAGGTTCAGTGGATCCCACACTTTTCAGAAAGAAAGTTGGATCTCATTTGATGTTAGTCCAAATCTATGTGGATGACATATTCGGATCCACTGACCCCAATTTGTCAAAAGATTTTGAAAAACTAATGAAAAGCAAATTCCAAATGAGTATGATGGGAAAGATTAACTTCTTTCTTGGATTACAAATAAACCAATCCAAGGAGGGGATATTCATCAATCAACAAAAGTACACGAAGAGTTTGCTTGAACGCTTCGGAATGACAAACTGCTCAAATGCAAAAGTTCCTTTGCCTGTAGGTACAAGGTTGAATCCTTCATTGGACAAACCGAAGATAGACATACAACAATACTGAAGCATGATTGGATCACTGCTCTATCTCACAGCCAGTCGTCCTGATATCATGTTTGCAGTCTACAATTGTGCAAGATATCAGGCTGACCCAAGAGAATCTCATCTGGCTGCGGTTAAGACAATCTTTCGATATCTTCATGGCACTACTGCTTATGGCCTGTGGTACCCGGCAAACTCCGGCTTTTACATACAAGCTTATTCAGACTCAGATCTTGGTGGATGCTCTATTGATCACAAGAGCACTTCGGGGGGTTGTCAATTCTTAGATGGAAAGCTGATTAGCTGGCAATCCAAGAAGCAAACTTGTGTCTCTATCTCCACAGCAGAAGCAGAGTATGTAGCAGCCGCAGCATGTACTTCACAAATCATTTGGATCCAAAGCCAACTAAAAGATTATGCCATCAACATGAGAAAAATTCCTTTATTTTGTGACTCTCAAAGTGCAATTCGTATATGCCACAATCTTGTTCAACATTCCAAGACGAAGCATATAGCTCTTCGCTATCACTTCATCAAAAGTCATGTTGAGGTGGGGAATATTGAGGTGCACTTTGTTCACACTACAGAACAATTGGCAGATATCTTCACAAAGGCTCTGAATGAAGAAGCATTCACAAGAATAGTTCTTGGACTTAGAATGATAGATGGATCCACTATTCATTGAATCACAGATTTGCTCACTCTTACTCTTTTCTTTAGTTCAATAATTTGCAAAATCACAAAACTCCGTAGCACTCCGAAGTAAAATATCACTTCGGAACTCTGCGGAATAAATCAAGAAAAGTCACTTCAAATAACACCGCAGCTCTCCGAAGTAAAATATCACTCCGGACCTCTGCGGAACAAACTTTTTGTCCTTACAAACTCTTAAAATTGAAAATTTAAACTGAACATATTTTGACTTCGTTTCTTAAGAATAAAAATAAAAAGTCTCTAAGTCAAAGAAAATTCAAAAATAAGAAAAATCAAGTTCTTGACAAATCACACCAAGCCATGAGAAAATTTTGATGCAAAATGACAAAGTTTAACCTTTCATTCGTGAATTAATCATGTAAAGGACGAAACTTTGATTTTAGATTCTGATAATCATACCTTATTGCACTAAAAGGTATTTGGGAATCGACTTGAAACATTGGTAAGAAAACAGACTTCGAAGTGAGGTTAAGGCTATTTTACATTTGAAGCCTTGTTTGATTCCTATATCCTTAACATAATGCCTATTTCTAACCACCCTTCAGAACTTGACTCGCTTCAACTTCAAATTAATCATGTAACCTCAAAACTACACAGGATAACTCAAGTGCTCCGAAGTCTTCTTCAAAGATAGTACCAACATTGTTTGATAAGGAAATTTAAATATATTTTCATTAATGGTACAAAATTGAACTACATGAAGATTTTCACACTCAAGGATTGTTTAAAACAAAATCAAAAGGCACCAAAGAAAGAAACCAGATGGTGAAAATTTTGTATCTTCGGATAAGTAAATCCAAAATAGAAAAGATAAAAAGAGAAAAATTGAATATCATCAAAAAGATAAACAGAAAATAATAAATAAATTGTCAAAAGAATCAAAGACAAAAAGATAAACAAGGGAATGCAAAAGAAAGAAAAATCAGCATTCAAAGGCCTATTCTTCTGTTTTAAATAACAATACAAGGAACTCCTATGACATAGTTGAGTACATTGTAGAGAATATGAACATTTCAAGTAGTCTATCTTAAATGATAAAGTTGGAGTGGTGTACGAAGCTCAAAGGCTTGTCATCAGAGTCTAGTATCCAAACACTTCAATTGATGAAAGGGAATATATTTTTCAAAAAGGATCTTCAAAGACAATCCAATTTCGATAAACACTTCTGATGTTCAAAATCAAGAATGAAAATTTCTTTAAATTTCAAATGCAAAGGATGTTATCATTGTTTTGTATGAAAAATTTGAAGCACATAAGTAAAAATCAAAACATATTCTCAAATGCGAAATCAAGTTGTGATGGGGTGACTAGACTTATACATCCATGACTGATATTGAATCAAACAATCTTCGAAATGGAAAATGGACTTCCAACATGATTCGAATGATTCTGAACATTAATTTGTCAAATCTTCTTTTCATAATATTCCAGGCTGTTAAGGATACGTGTCATGTTTGCATCACTCAAAAGGAAAACCAAAGATTCAAAGAAAAACAAAATGGAAATAAACCCCTTCGAAGTTAAACATAACTTCATGCTTTCACTCCGAAGTGCATCTACAATTATCACAATTTTACCATAAATCTGAAGTCAATTTATTGTTAAAATGATTTCTACATTTATGATATCACCCAGAGACAAACATTCCTTAGAAATATGTGACCGTTTGTTCAAATACAGCTTTCAATGAAATATTAAAGGAAAATCTTAACAATAAAGATATAACAAAAAGGGGGGTTCAAATTTTGAATCATTGCAACTGACAGCCGTACGTTTCTCCTTTTTGCAGGGATAGTGGGACGCGCAGTTGCTGAGGTGTCTGGTTCTTACTGGACCATTACAATCGTGCATTAAATGACCTAGGGACCACGAATACTATATAAACCTCTCACCGCTTCAGTTATACTCTTTACGCGAACAAAACTTTAGAACTCTCTCTCTCTGCAAACATACTCTCTAAGAAATCCTAAATTCCTTCATCCTCTTCCTTTCTTCAACAATGGCTGCTGAAGCTTCATCTCAAACCACTGAAGCTATGTCAATCCCAAACCTCAAGAGCCAATCGTCTAACCTAGTGCTTCGCAATGATCTGTCTCTTTACCCTAAACCAATCAATGCATTGGTGGAATGCATGAAAAGATCTGTTCTAGGTTATGCTCTAACATGTACTCCTTCAGTTCCTACAACTCTGGTTCACAGGGCACACTATACATCAAATGCCCTGTTCGATTCCAACAACCAAGTCAAATAAATATTCTATGAGACTGTTGATTCAAAGGACAAAACCAAAAAGGTGCAACTAACCAAGGAGAAGTTTGCTGAAGCTTTTCGTCTTCCAATTTACAACTCAAAAGAAACGGTGGTCCCGTCTGCTGACCAACTGGTTGGTATGTTCAACGAAATAGGGTATGAACCCTGCTTGAAAGGATCAACACTTTCAAGAAAAATCAACTCCCTGATCTTTGAAGGTACTTCTTTAGCATCTTCCTTAGATGTCTTTCTGGAAGGACCTCAGGCTTGGACTCAGCAAGCGTTACCTTCCAAGGTCTTCTCTACGGAATCTACTATGATGTTAAAGTGGATTTCGCATCGATTCTTTGGACCGATTTTTTCTCCCACATACATCATAGCATGAAGGGGACAGAAATCGCAAACGCAAGATTCTGGGCGATTGTTGTCCATGCCTACTACCAGCAAGCAAGGTATGTTCCTGATCCCTCACTTGGTGAAATGAAATTCACTCCTATTGCAATTCCTATTGTAGACGATGAACCTACAAACTTCTGTGCTCAAATTCCACAAGTCATGCTCTCTAAAGTGCCTATGGAGTGCAATGAGGTAAATACTTATCGTAACACTCTAGTTATTCCTTATCCCACTCATGACTTAAGTCAAGCAACACCTGTCAGAGAACAACCAAAAGGGAAAGGGAAGAAGAAGATCACTGGTGGACCAAGTGGTCCGAAGAAGGATGATAAGAAAAGAAAGGCTTTGGTGAAAACTACTCCGAAGAGGAAACAACCAAAGAAGCAGAGGAAACTGATTACTGTGGAAGAGTCTTCGGACTCAGAAAGGACTCCATCCACAGTCCATAAAGAAGAACAAGAAGAAGAACAATTTGTCAATCAACCTCCTTCACCTACACCGACAACCAAACCACTCTCTCCACCACAAACCACTATTCCTCCATCTCCACTTAAAACAACCCGACCACCATCACCACCACATACAACTACATCTCTTCCACTACCACCCATAACAGCTCAACAAACCACCACCATTCATACTACATCATCTGATGTACCACCACCACCTCCACCTACAACAGCTCCTCAAAGATCTACCATTTCTTCCTCTGGTATTGATTTCTCATTGCCAGAGTTTGACGTGACTCCATCACCTTCAAGACAAAACCCCACTTCGGCAGTTTCTTTGAGGCTTTTCATTTAGCCCCTTTGGTTACTGAAGGAGTCTCAGATGAAGATTTGCCAGATGAAGGCTTTGTAATAATGAAACAGTACAAAATCCTCAACTCCAAGCTTGACACTCTGATTCAAGCACAAACTGGCTTCGATCCCACCAAACCAACCTTGGGTGATATCACCGAAGAGATAGAATCTTTGGAAGTTACCATGTCCAAAGAAATAAGGGACTCCGTACAGAAACTCGAGAAGAATCTCATGGATCAACAAAATATGATCCAATCATCTTTTGAACAAAAACTTGAATCAGCTGTAACTTGAATCAGCTGTAACTGGTGTTGAAAAGAAAATCGAAGCCCTTGCCGAAAAGTTTGAAAAATCACATTCCAAAGTCATGCAAACTCTACAAGGACTTCCGAGTGAAACTCAGAAAAGTATCGAGTTTGAAAAACAACTCGATGAGGCTAGAGCAAAGATTGAAGAGCTCACAGCCGCCCAAGCCGCTTCGGATATTTAAAAGTTTACAGAGGAACTGCAAAGAACAAATGCAGTTCTTACCCAAGACTTGACTGCTATGTTAAGAACTGCATTACAGCCTTTGATAAACTTTGCAGATAGAATGTCTAGGCCACAAGGCAGGCCTACATCTACTCAGCATACGGGCCATGTTTCACAAGGGGGAGAAAGGCCTAGATTAACCTCTACAACCTCAGCAGGTCCTTCATTTTCAACCATCACAACAACAACCATGGGAGCTAGTGGATCAGCTGTAGTAGGAAGCTCAATAGATAGGTCACTAGAAAGCATAATTGCTCCACACATGGAGGAAGTCTACAAAGCCAGACTGGCTGACTACAACCTGATGATCAAAATAATCGAATTCGCATGTGATGATGGGGAATGGACCATAGAGGTAATCAAACTCTTTGGATTTCAAGATCCAAATGTACTCAACAGGCTACCTCTTCGGAGTTTTACGACAACTGACTCCGAAGATATTCAGCTTGACATTCCTTTTAATCCAAAGACTTTCGCTTTTCTCCAATTTGTTCAATCAGTACCAGACGAACAGAGAGCAACCTTCTGGACAAACAAAATCAACTTCCATGCCAAATACATTCAACGTCAGAGTGTAGTATGGAGTTTGAACAAAATCAAACAAATCCTCTCAATCAAGGAGACAGAAACTTATAAAGGCTTTGTAAATTATGAATTTCATGTTCTCCGAGGTGCTGTAATACCATGATTTTAAATTTATGGTAAGATATGTTAATTATAGATTAAACAAAGATTAATTGAGTTGATATATGAATTAGGATAGATAAAAACCTGTCTAGGAAAAGTTGGATGTTGAAAAGAGTATTAGAAATGATTTTTGGCTTCTGCAGCAGGAAACACGGGCCGTGTTGGAGGAACACGGGTCGTGTTGGGATCCAGAGCAATCAGAGGATATTTTGTGGAAAAACCCAGGCTGTGTTCTAGTAAACCGGACCGTGCTATGTCAACAGAGGCAAACAGAGGATTTTTATTTTGGAAAACCCCGGGCCGGGTTTATCCAACCCGGGCCGTGTTACGAACACAGATCTGTTTTTAATGTGCGATTTTCTTTTATTTTGGGTTATATCCACTTCGAGCAAAACCCTCCCAAAACCCTAGAAAATGAATTTTAACCCTTATACGTCGAGATTAAAGCTTATTGATCACAAATTGAAGCTAGAGATTAATCCTTCGAGCTTGTAAGGTAATCCTCCTTGATTTTGATCTTGTTTTAACGGTTGAATCATTGGAATTGAGATGGTTCCTTGTGGTTTTGATGAGCCACCTATAATTAGTTAGAGTTAGAGTGAAATTGCTTAGATTAGTTAGTATAAAAGAGTTCTAACTATGAAACCGAGCTAAAGAAGTATTGATTCTAGCATTTCTAGGGTTACATGTGTTAAGGTGATGAAATTGAAAGCTGCAACTTTGATATTGTAGTTATCTTTTGATTTTAACTTGCTTCAAATGGTACAAGTTCCTTGATTATCATAATTATTGAGTGTGATTGAGATTATTCTTAACATGAGTAATGAAAATGAGTTGTTATGCTACAGCTAAGGCTAGGCAGGAGCACACACGAGGTGCAGGAGTTCCACATATCGATTCCACAACAGGTGAGTAGTTATTAATAGATTAATTATGTGTTGGTTTTGATGATTATTGCAGAAAGGAGTATGACTTAAATTGTTTTGAAATTGGTTGAGTATCACAATTATGAGTGCTTGGATAGATGAACCTCATTATGAGTATATATTGAGAATCAAGATCGTTCATTGAGAATAATATGAATGAGATGATGGGCAATTGCTGTCCAATTAAACTTTAATTACTCATAGAGCTCTCAAAGCTCATATATTGTTTGTTAATGTTAATTGTGTTAGGTTCTGGAAGTGCAGATCGTGGGAAACGCATCATGGAGGGTTAGCTGGAAAGGATATGGACTTTGGACTTGGACTTACTTTCTTGTGATAGACTTGGTCTTTTGTAAACATTCCGTTTTTGAGAAAAGTAGTATGAAACTTCTTGTATGTAAATAAGCACTTAAACTATGCTTTTGATAGTATCATGTACAACTTGTTACTCTTTTTGGGATTATACCTCTAATGATATTATGTTTGACTAAAAGAATTGGTATATCCTAAATTTGAGGAACCGGGTGTTACAAGTTGGTATCAGAGCCGTGGTTTAAGGGAATTAAACCTTGAGATGGGTTTAGACTTAAACCAATGAGATAGAGAAGTCCCAAAGAGTCCCGAGTAGCTATGCTCCGCGGTGTATCACAATTGAGTTTATTATACACCATATTGAGTATTATGGTGATATACAATTGAGTTGATTATACACCATATTGAGTATTATGGTGATATACAATTGAGTTAATTATACACTATATTGAGTATTATACTGATATACAATTGAGTTGATTACACACCATATTGAGTATTATGGTGGTGATTGCTAAATGAGTTGATTTTCTTTTTCAGTTAAAATGAGCCCTGGAAAAGAAAAAGAGCAAGGTGATCCACCAAGAGATAAATCGGGATCACGAGATTCGGGTAAAGAGCGTCAACCCGAGGGAGAGGGACCTCCCGAGATACAGAGTAATATGCAGGTGATGATCACAGCTGAGGTAGCAAATGCGATCAAGGAGATATTACCAACTTATTTGAAGCCTTAAACGGAGGCTACAACTGGAGGTACTTCAGGACCAACTCTGGTCCAACCTGAGCAAAGAGAGGGTCGTGAAGAGATCTTTATTGAGGCGGGTAGAGCTAGAATACCTGAGAAGACAAGGAGGTATACTTATGATGTTTTTTAGAAGTGTAAGCCATACGATTTCTATGGGAAAGATGATCCCATAGCAGCCAAGAATTGGTTGACACACGTTGAAAAGATGTTCCACACAAGTAAATGTGATGAGGCAGATAAAGTTGAGCTTGCAACGAATTTGTTAAAGGAGGATGCACAGTTTTGGTGGGAGAATATGTGTATCGAGATAGTAGAAAGCTTGGCATATACCTTGAACTGGGAACAATTCAAATTGAAGTTCACCGAATACTACTGTTCCAATAATGCTATGAAGGGAATAGAAGAAGAATTTGTGAAATTACAACAAGGGTCGAGAACTGTGCAGCAATACACGCTGGATTTCAATGAGAAGGCGAGATTTGCACAACATCAAGTAGATACGGAAGAGCGCAAGAATGATCGTTACTTGTGGGGTTTAAAGACCCAAATCTGAGAGTTTTTGCCGAGTTCAAGATATACCACTTTTCAATAAGTTGCCGAGGCAGCAAGATCAAGAGAAAGGGAGTTACAAAGACAGGAGGAGGAAAGAAGAGTTGAAAGAGATACAGGAGGATCAAAGAGAAAATAGGAAGGTAAAGCTGGAGATACTACTCAGAGGTCTACTATCACGGGTTCTCAATTCTGTGGTGAACCCAAGAAGAATGAGGAGAGTTGGTGTAAGAAATGTAGACGAAAACACACTAGGGAGTGTGATCCCCGAAATCCTCCATCAGTTTGTTTCCAATGTGGAAAGACGGGACATATGGCTCGCCAGTGTACCGAGAGTCGCCCCGTTTGTTTCAATTGTGAGGTGAGCGGGCATATTCGTCCTAATTGCCCGAAGATGAAGTCCAAGTCTCAAAAAGATTTTCAAAAGACCGGACAAGGACGAGGCCGAGATCGAGATGATCGAGGAGACAGAAGCGGCGGTCACGTGACAACGAGAGCTTTTCAATTAACCGTCGATGAGGCTCGAGACCAAACTGATGTTATCACAGGTATTTTTAGCTTGAACTATTCTCAAGCACGTGTACTTTTTGATTCCGGTGCTTCCGTGTCTTTTATATCGGAGTCTTTTGCTTCTAAATTGAATATTCCGTTAGTCGATTTATATGAGAAACTGATAGTAGATGTAGCGGATGGGAGATGTGTTTTTGTAAAGAGTCATTTCGAGCAGTGTCGGCTTGAGATCTATGGGGTTGCGTACCTTATTGATCTGAAGCCGATCACTAATCATGAGTTTGATGTAATACTCGGGATGGATTGGATGGATGATAATAGAGGTCAAATGGATTGTCATGAGAAAACACTTTCCATAAAGACACCGAGTGGTTCCCGAATTTTGATATGAGGTGAACGACGTTCCCGAAAAGTACCTATAGTGTCACTTGCAACGGCTAGGAGATATATGGAAAGAGGAGGTGAATTGATTATGGCACATGTGATTAGTGCCGAGTCAAAACATTCCAAAATAGAAGAAGTAGAAGTGGTTTGTGATTATCCCGATGTATTTCCCGATGATCTTCCAGGCGTACCACCAAGTAGACAAGTTGAGTTTGTGATCGAGGTAATATCGGGGGCGAAGCCGGTAGATCGACCACCTTACCGATTGGCACCGTCCGAAATGGAAGAATTAAAGAGACAGTTGCAAGAGTTGTTAGAACTTGGATTTATTCGTCCGAGTTCGTCTCCGTGGGGTGCACCTATACTTTTTGTGAAAAAGAAAGACGGCTCCATGAGAATGTGTATAGATTACCGAGAGCTTAACAAGATTACGATAAAGAATCATTATCCGTTACCACAGATCGATGATTTATTTGATCAATTACACGGAGCCACGTATTTTTCAAAGATCGATTTGAGATCCGGTTATCATCAGTTGAGAGTACAAGAAGCTGATATTCCGAAGACAGCTTTTCGCACGAGGTATGGTCATTTCGAGTTCTTAGTCATGCCGTTCGGTTTGACTAATGCTCTAGCCACTTTTATGGATTTGATGAATCGGGTTTGTCGTCCCTTTCTTGATAAATTCGTAATTGTGTTTATCGACGACATCCTGATTTATTCAAAGAGTCGAGACAAGCACAGATTTCATTTGCAACAAATGCTAGATCTTCTCCGAAACGAGAAATTATATGCAAAGTTTTCAAAATGCGAGTTCTGGTTGCGGGAGATTCAATTTCTTGGCCATGTGATAAATGAAGACGGTATAAAGGTAGATCCAGCAAAGATCGAAGCCGTAATGAGTTAGGAGCCGCCAAAGAGTCCAATGGAGGTTCGTAGTTTCTTGGGGTTAGTTGGCTATTATCAACGATTCGTTGAAAACTTTTCTCGTATAGCTACACCCTTAACCAAGTTGATAAGAAGATGGAGAAATTTAGTTGGACTGAGGCACAACAGTCAGCCTTTGAACAACTACGAGATGGCTTGTGCAAGGCTCCGGTTTTGGCGTTACCGCAAGGAGGGGAAGACTTTGTTCTTTACAGCGATGCCTCCTTAAGTGGTCTTGGATGTGTGTTGATGCAAAGAGGACGAGTGATAGCGTATGCCTCTCGACAACTAAAACCACATGAAAAAGCTTATCCAGTACATGTTTTATAGTTGGCGGCGATAATTTTTGCATTAAAGATGTGGCGACATTATCTCTATGGAGTGCGATTTCAGATCTATACAGATCATAAAAGTCTGAAATACCAGTTTGATCATAAAGAGTTGAACATGAGGCAAAGACGGTGGATGAATCTGCTAAAAGATTATGATTTTGAGATACTTTACCATCCTGGTAAAGCAAATGTAGTGGCGGATGCATTGCGTAGAAAAGAATCGCCAAAGCGAGGCAAATGATTTAAAGAAAGAAAGAATGATTGGTTATATGGAGAAACTGGTGGAGAATGCACAAGGAATCAAGACTTTCCAAGGGCGAGTTTGGGTTCCAAGGCATGGCGAGGTGAGACAATTATTGCTAAATGATGCTCATTGTACTAGATATTCGGTTCACCCTGGTAGTACACGGATGTATCATACCTTAAGGCCGTACTACTGGTGGCTGGGTATGAAGCGAGATGTAGGACGCTTTGTGGAGAACTGCTTGACGTGTCTTCAAGTAAAAGCCAATCATCAAAAGCCATATGGAACAGTGCAACCGTTACCTGTACCAATAAAGAAATGGGATGAAATCACTATGGATTTCATCACAAAGTTACCTCGGACTCCTCGAGGATATGATTCTATATGGGTGATTGTTGACAGGTTAACAAAGTCGGCTCATTTTATTCCAATCCGAGAAGATTTCCAAGTATCAAAGCTAGCTAAGATATATACGAGAGAAGTGGTAAGACGACATGGAGTGCCAACTTCAATAATTTCTGATAGAGATAGTCAGTTCAATTCACATTTCTGGCAGAGTTTCCAAAAGCATTTTGGTACAAAAGCCTTATTGAGTACTGCGTATCATCCCTAGACAGATGGACAGTCGGAAAGGATGCTACGAGCCTGCATCATTGATTTTGGAGGCACTTGGGAAGATCATCTGCCTTTGGTGGAGTTTGCCTATAATAACACTTATCACTCCAGTATATAGATGGCACCTTTTGAAGCCTTATATGGTGCACCGTGTCGGACCCCGACTTGTTGGACAGAAACTGGAGAGAAACCATTGGCGGGACCAGAAATTATAGCCGAGACCGAAGAGAAGATACAAAGCATTCGTGAGCACATGCGGGTAGCCCAAAAACGCCAAAAGCAATATGCAGATAGAAGAAGAAAGCTGTTAGAGTTCAGTGTCTGGGACATGGTAATGTTGAAAGTGTCCCCATGGAAGGGAGTAATTCGATTTGGCAAGAGAGGTAAGTTGAGCCCATGCTTTATCGGACCCTTTCAAGTTTTGGAGAGAATTGGAGCGGTTGCGTATAAGCTTGAGCTTCCAGAGGAGTTACTGGATATCCACAATGTATTCCATGTGTGACACCTTAGAAAAACATTGCTTGACCAATTCACTCGGGTACCCTTGGCTGAAGTTCAACAAGATGAGAAATTAAGATATGAAGAGATGCCGGAGCAAATTCTAGAAAAGAAAGTTAAGAAATTGCGAAATAAAGAAGTGCGATTGGTGAAAGTGCAATGGCGACATCATAGAGGATCAGATGTTACTTGGGAAGCTGAGGGAGAGATGCGGTCGAAATATCCTTATTTATTTCAAGAGATTCCGAGGACGGAATATTTCGAAGGGGGTAAGAACTTGTAATACCATGATTTTAAATTTATGGTAAGATATGTTAATTATATATTAAAAAAAGATTAATTGAGTTGATATATGAATTACGATTGATAAAAACTCGTCTAGGAAAAGTTGGATGTTGAAAAGAGTATTAGAAATGATTTTTGGCTTCTGCAGCATGAAACACGGGCCGTGTTGGAGGAACACGGGTTGTGTTGGGATCTAGAGCAATCAGAGGATATTTTGTGGAAAAACCCGGGCCGTGTTCTATGAACCCGGATCGTGCTGTGTCAACAGAGGCAAACAGAGTATTTTTATTTTGGAAAAACCCGGGCCGGGTTTATCCAACCCGGGCCGTGTTACGCAGACAGATATGTTTTTAATGTGCGATTTTCTTTCATTTTGGGTTATATCCACTTCGAGCAAAACCCTCCCAAAACCCTAGAAAATCAATTTTAACCCTTATAAGTCGAGATTAAAGCTTATTGATCACAAATTGAAGCTAGAGATTAATCCTTTGAGCTTGTAAGGTAATCCTCCTTGATTTTGATCTTGTTTTAACGGTTGAATCATTGGAATTGAGATGGTTCCTTGTGGTTTTGATGAGCCACCTGTAATTAGTTAGAGTTAGAGTGAAATTGCTTGGATTAGTTAGTATAAAGAGTTCTAACTATGAAACCGAGCTAAAGAAGTATTGATTCTAGCATTTCTAGGGTTACATGTGTTAAGGTGATGAAATTGAAAGCAGCAACTTTGATATTGTAGTTATGCTACAGCTCAGGCTAGGCAGGAGCACACACGAGGTGCAGGAGTTCCACATATCGATTCCACAACAGGTGAGTAGTTATTAATAGATTAATTATGTGTTGGTTTTGATGATTATTGCAGAAAGGAGTATGACTTGAATTGTTTTGAAATTGGTTGAGTATACCAATTATGAGTGCTTGGATAGATGAACCTCATTATGAGTATATATTGAGAATCAAGATGGTTCATTGAAAATAATATGAATGAGATGATGGGCAATTGCTATCCAATTAAACTTTAATTACTCATAGAGCTCTCAAAGCTCATATATTGTTTGTTAATGTTAATTGTGTTAGGTTCTGGAAGTGCAGATCGTGGGAAACGCATCACAGAGGGTTAGCTGGAAAGGATACGGACTTTGGACTTGGACTTACTTTCTTGTGATAGACTTGGTCTTTTGTAAACATTCGGTTTTTTAGAAAACTAGTATGAAACTTCTTGTATGTAAATAAGCACTTAAACTATGCTTTTGATAGTATCTTGTAAAACTTGTTACTCTTTTTGAGATTATACCTCTAATGATATTATGTTTGAGTAAAAGAATTGGTATATCCTAAATTTGAGGAACCGGGTGTTACAGGTGCAAACGATGATGAGTCAAGGTTTACGATTGCCGACTTTCCAATAATGAATCCAATGGACTTCATTCAAATTCTTGAGCTTCTGCGAGGCGGTGAAGCAGCTCAAGCCGGATTACCTGTGTTTGCAGTCAACAGCCACGTCATGGGCTTTCTGAACAATTACTTGATGAGGTTTGCCAAACACGACATTGAGTTATGTTCCTACTATAGACAACCATTGAACACTCCTCCCATTTTAGTTTGGAACATAACCAGATTCAAGAATGGAGAGATTATCGATGAACCTTACGGTGTAGTCTTCAAAGGACTTCGAAACGAAACCGAAGTCATGATCAAGTTCTTTCAAATAGACTATCTTGGCCTCCATCCCTCCTCTTTTATCTCTGGTATGATCTCTCATGTTAATGCTTGTCACATAAACTCAGAAGAAAAGAAGAAGAAGTTCATGGATCACATGAGTTGGTACTTGGCGATGATGAAAACTTTGAAGAGGGCCTATGACAACGCAGCGGTCGTCGTGCGGTCAAAAATAAAGAAAAACCTAACACACACTAGTACAGTGGTAGTCAGGGTCGATCCACAGGAGCTTCGTGGTTAGACTAAATGAAAGATTACCAACTAGTAGTCTCACGCTACAGTCGGAGGAATCAGTTTCTATCTTCTCAATTACTAACACCCTAAAGCAATGATCAAACAAACTCAAGCCAAGCTAAGCTAAGCTCAAATGAACCTAGTCACTTTCTGAAATCAGAAGTGCATCTATGAATCAGAAGCAATCAAAGGCATCCAAACTAAGCAAAACCAAGCAAAGCATAAACTAGCCACTAACTAAAGTTCTACTGAACAGTTACTAGCCAATGTTTAATGCCTAAAAGTTAACCTAATTAGGTACTGATTTCAGCAAGGGAAAACAGTCCCAACAAGGTCAAAACAATATCCAAACACAAATCAAACATTCAAAACCAAACACAAACATAAAAACACCAAAAAGCTAAGATTACTTGTAACCAAATGCTTCTCATTAATCAAATCCAACTTCCAAACATCCAAACAGTAGCAAAATGTCATAAAACAGAAACCTAAAGCTTGGTGTCAATGGTTGTCACTCCCAAGGATACAAACTAAGCTTACAAATATCTAACTAAATGAAAATAAAATCCAAAACATAAAAATACCACTTGAGAAGTTGCTGGAACGAATTCTTGGAGTCAAAGAGCTTCAAGGTCGATTTTACACCCGGTCTTTGCTAGGGTTTTCGGCTGAAATTCCATCTATTTATATTTGCAAATTTCCCACAGCCGCGCCGCGCAGATGAAAAATCTGCGGCGCGCGTAATAATCTTTTCCCGTTTCTTCGGCATTTGAATGTGTTCCACCGCCTTAAGCCCGCGTCGTGCGTATCATAGATCCGTGGCATTTGAATGTGTTCCACCGCCTTAAGCCCTGTTTCCATTCTTTTTCTCCAAACAAGTCCTTGCACGAAAAGTGAGAATACCAAGATATATCTGATATAATTTCATCAAGAACAGGGCTCAACACCGCCTAAAATACTTGATATCACTAGGCGTTGTCAAACACCCCACACTTGTGCCTTGCTTGTCCCCAAGCAAGAGAGTTTTTAACAAATTATAATAAGGAATCAAACAATTTTTGAGTGTGTTCAGTTTCAAAGTTTATTTCTCTTTGAGTTAGAGTGGAATAGTTCGCGAAAACATAATTGAATTGCTCTTTGGAATTCATGGCTTTCTAGAGAACCCTTGATTACAAACTTTCTGTCCACAATGAAGTGTACTTACTCATTCAGATTCTAAAGGCCATTAAGGAATTGTCTATGACTTTCGATGTTGTCTGTGTAACAAGCTTTTAGAAATACCATCCCAGACCAGACGATCTTTGGTGGTAAGGTGCATAAATCCCACCCATTTTAGACTTACTGGCTCAAACAACAAAGGCCACAGATTGACTTTTCCTTCCTAAACTCCAATCCTAAAATAGCTCAATCTTCTGAACTCGTAAAACTCAACTTATTTGACTAACTAATATTATGATCACAAATAAACAGTATTTATTGCAAAATACTAGTGCTATCACAATCACAAACCATTCATTTCAAAATTGCAATTTATTAAAAATTTGAAAAATATTGCTAAAAATTGAAATTTTGATAATTTCTGCAAAAATTTCAAAAAATTTTCTCTTTCGACCGTCCACACCCCACACTTAAAACCGTACAACGTCCCCGTTGTACAAAAATTATTTCAAAACAAGGGAGAAAGAGTTACCCCTTTTGGACGATAGATTGCTTGGTGCTCAATATCACAGATATAATTGCGAACAAACGGATCCTTGATTTCGTATTGCGGAGTTGTAGCGCTACAGTGAACACGCCGGTGGTCGAGACAAGTGGAGGGGGCACGGTGACCCCACACTTGTCTGAGACAACTCCTTCTCAATGTGGTATATCATGCATAACTCAACAAACAAATTAAAAGCAAACATAACAAAATATAAAATATGAACAAAATATACAGATAGAGGTGTCATAAGTTTTGTACATATATCCCTAAAATATAAAAAGAAAAAGTAAGAAAAAAGTAAGAAAAAGTACATCAATCATCACCAGGTGGCCTGGAGGGTCAGCCTCGTGATCGTGGGTCCTAGCTGGGAATGGTCGGGGGCGCCGGCCCTGCTGAGTGGCCAAATCCAGGAGTACCTCCCCGATCCATGCCAACTGGTCCTCAATCCTGGCAACCCTGGCTGCCAGGTCCTCCTGCTGTGGCTGCGGCTGTGGTGCTGGCTCGGCGAGTGGCTCCCGCCTCTGTCGTCTCTGGCCCGGCTGAGCGTACGTGGGCTGGGGTTCCTGAGGTGGCTCTGTCCGTGCCCGGATGAACTGCCCCGGACGCTGCTGCTCGATGAGCCTCATCCTCTCCAAAGTGCGCGCTGTAGTGCGGGATGGAGGCAGAGCGGTCAAGGAGGCAACCACGGGGGCAGTGAGGATCCCATATGAGCGGGCCAGGCGGGTGATGAAATACCCCCTGGCTAGTGGGCTGCTGGCGGAGGCGCCAGTCGAGTGGGTGGAAAGGGCAACCGCGAGGGCGAAGGGGAGATGGAGGAATCGGGATGGGTCGAGGAGAGCCCATAGGAATGTCATGTCCTCCCCAGACACCTTCTCGCCCCCTCCCGCTGCATGATGGAGGTGGAGACGATACGGTACATGAGGCGGTGAATTGGGTCGCGGAGGTGGCTCTCCATCGAGGTCCCTGCCACGTACAGAATATTGGACAGTGGTGTCCAAATCTCCATGTTGGCAGCTCGGTCCGGCTGCCCCTGGATGCACGCCCCAAAGAACTGCGTGAAATGGCGGTGCTGGAGGTCCGCTGGAGTGTAGATGCCGGTGCGCCTCCCGAACTCCCGGAGGTTGCACTCCCTCTGTGCGCCTCCCAGTCGGAACTGGATGATCTTGGATCGTGGGTCCGATGCCCGAGGAGCAAAATGGATCGTGGAGAGAAACTCCAACAATAGCTCGGTGTAGACCACGTCCTCGTCCGTGGCCATGATCCTATCCCATCCACAGCAGGTAAATGAAGCATCCTCATGAGTCCAGGTGCGATGTAAGAATGGCTCGATCGCACCCCAGAGCCCAGCATCCCTCAGTATGTCTCTATCAATGACCGTCTCCTCGAGAACCCGACGATTAATCAACGCATCCTTCCGCGAAATGTACTCCGCGGAGCTAGCCAGTCCCTCGGGGAACTGGAGGAAAGCGTGCTCCAATCTGAACATCATCCACCAAACAAACACATGGCCACAAAACAGAAAAAATTTGCAAAATTAGTCCCTTCTTCCCCACCGCACCGCGGCGCGGCCCAAGACCAAGGGCGTGGCACGGCGTGCGGCTGTTTCTAAACCCCGATCGAAACTCGTGATTTAACCTGCTAAAATTCGATCCAATCATACCACAAGGTAGCCTAAGTGCCGACTAACTCATCTAGGGTCTCCATTTGGCAAAACAAACACCCTATGAGTTAGCATTAGCGATTCTAAGTTTTGAACTATTTTGGGCAAATCACTAAAATTAACTACCTAATCGCTAGTTTTAACGAGTAATAAGTAGTTAGAATAGCATACCTTGGCAGTGGAAACAAAATGAGCAAGAAAAATTGCAAGAGAATTTCGTCAATCAGAGCTCCGAGTCGTGTGATGGTTATGTGAGCCGCAGCTTACCTTATATAGGAGAAAACCGTCTGATCGTTTACCGCATCATGCCTTTTCCCTTTGCGCGTCGCGCGTGTCAGCAAATCAACCCCTGCGCATAGGGTTGGTTTATGACCCCGCATCGCGTAATTCAAAAACCCACGGCGCGGTCTTCAAAAATTTCAAAACTTCTCACATGACCCCACACTTATTTTAGACCACTAATACCTGCAAAAAGATTGATGTATTTTCCTAATTAATCAAAGAAATATAGATCCTAACTTCTGACACGATGGGTTGCCTCCCAACAAGCGCTAAGTTTAACGTCTTCAGCCAGACGTGGTATTCCTGCTTCAGCTACGGTGTATCGTATGCCTTATTTCCTTGCTACTTTTCTGCTTCCACCGTCCTTTCGCTGACCCACTGCCCCTCAAACTTTCATGGGTCGAATGGCTTGTTGGTTCTCCTGTTGCTGCCCAGTTGCTGCTATCTGATTAACTCCCGTGAATGCTTGGAGGTAGCTTTGAACCTCCAAGCTCGGTCCTTCCTTCTATATCTCTTCAAAATCACAGGCTTGACGTGAAGCGCGCCCAGTGCTGCTTCCAGTAGTTGTTTCACACCTCGGTTGCTAGTGTCTCGCATGCTATCTTCAGGTTGCAATTTTGGTTTGCAGTACCAATAAAAATTTTCCAATCGAATGGGATCGAAAGGCAACAAATCGAGATGCTTCCAAATATCCTCATCGATGGTATTGATCACATCTAATTTTCCATTCATGAATGGATCATGAGTGGCGATAAAATCTTGTTTATTATTTTCAAAAATCAACTCGTCAGCATCAACTTCTTGGTCATAGTCCAACAGGTGGATTGGAACCAAGAATGAGTGACTTATTTGATCTGATGGTGGTACAAAGTCACCCATCACCAGATCCTTACTTTCAAAATGCTCAAAATTTTCAAAATTTTTAGGAATTGTTGGGTTGGGGTCTGTAGTGTCACTTACAGCCTCCTCCTCAACATCCTCATCAACCAAATTATCTGGTGATGGTATAGATTCACACATCACCAGATCAACATTATCAACATTCTCAAAAACATCAAAAACATCAAAAGCTGTTGAGCTAGAGGTAGCATTGTCACCTACAACCTCTTCCTCAACAACATTTTCGACCATCTCAGTGGTCTCTTGACTTTCCCACGGTGTATGCCCTTCCATCACATATTCAGGTGATGCAAGTTCACAAACATTATTATTGGTATAAAAATCACTCGCCTCCGGTTCTGGCGAAGGTGGTGAACATTTCCAACTTTCCTCTAACCTATCTAAAGAAGCTTGCACTTTTTCAAGAGCTTCAGCCTGGTCCTTCTGCTCGTGGTAGTTGTTATACATGAATACCCAAAGTTGAGCCCAAGTTGCAGAATTCTCAGGCTGAGATGACTCCTCGGTCCGCCATCCATTGTCATCGAATGATCCATTATAACAATCATCCTCGTAATAGGTGTCGGCCGGATTTTCATAATACTCATAATACTGATCTGGGTACATGTAATCACCCATTACAAGGATGTACACATACCAAAAATCAGCAAACTAAAATCAACATCAAAATCAGAAACTAAATCCTATAAATCACCTAATCTAAGCTCACAACTCCCCGGCAACGGCGCCAAAATTTGACAACGCAGCGGTCGTCGTGCGGTAAAAAATAAAGAAAAACCTAACACACACTAGTACAGTGCTAGTCAGGGTCGATCCACAGGAGCTTCGTGGTTAGACTAAATGAAATATTACCAACTAGTAGTGTCACGCTACAGTCGGAGGAATCAGTTTCTATCTTCTCAATTACTAACACCCTAAAGCAATGATCAAACAAACTCAAGCCAAGCTAAGCTAAGCTCAAATGAACCTAGTCACTTTCTGAAATCAGAAGTGCATCTCTGAATCAGAAGCAATCAAAGGCATCCAAACTAAGCAAAACCAAGCAAAGCATAAACCAGCCACTAACAGTTCTACTGAACAGTTACTAGCCAATGTTTAATGCCTAAAATTAACATAATTAGCTACTAATTTCAGCAAGGGAAAACAGTCCCAACAAGGTCAAAACAATATCCAAACACAAATCAAACATTCAAAACCAAACACAAGCATAAAAACACCGAAAAGCTAAGACTACTTGTAACCAAATGCTTCTCATTAATCAAATCCAACTTCCAAACATCCAAACAATAGCAAAATGTCATAAAACAGAAACCTAAAGCTTGGTATCAATGGTTGTCACTCCCAAGGATACAAACTAAGCTTACAAATATCTAACTAAATGAAAATAAAATCCAAAACATAAAAATACCACTTGAGAAGTTGCTGGAACGAATTATTGGAGTCAAAGAGCTTAAAGGTCGATTTTACACCCGGTCTTTGCTAGGGTTTTCAGCTGAAATTGCATCTATTTATATTTGCAAATTTCCTGCAGCCGCACCACGCAGATGAAGAATACACGGCGCGCGCACTAATCTTTTCCCGTTTCTTCGGCATTTGAATGTGTTCCACTGCCTTAAGCCCGCGTCGCGCGTATCATAGATCGGCGGGGCGCGTACGAGTTTCCTTGATTTTTCATTCTTTTCCAAACTTCTTCCTTTTGCACGCTTTTAGTCCCTGTTTCCATTCTTTTTCTCCAAACAAGTCCTGGCACGAAAAGTGAGAATACCAAGATATATCTGATATAATTTCATCAAGAACAGGGCTCAACACCGCCTAAAATACTTGATATCACTAGGCATTGTCAGCCTACAAGAGAAATTTCCATAAGTAGACTTCGGATGCACTTCGCACAAAGGGGGAGATTGTTAAGTATATTTGTGATGAAGTGCTGACGTATCCGAAGTCCTCCTCATATGACCTTTTGAAGAAAAACCCCAAAGTAATAAACAACAGGAGACCCCACAGTTTGAAGAATCCGAAGGGTATCTCCTAGAGGATCCAAAGACTTCCAGCTGTCAAACCAAAGTGCATGCGTGGTAGCAGACTACGTGGTGCAAGATCCTGTCTTTCTATTGGATAGTACCTCTGATAGAATCTTTTCTGATAAAGTAATTATACTATGTGTATCACTGATTGAGTATAAATATCAGTGATACCATACCATGTAAGAACGGGAGATAGTAAGATCATAACTACAATAGCAAAAACTCCATTGTAAAACCCAAGTTAATCAAGCATTCGGCATATGTTATCCATTTCATCTTGTTCATCTATTCGTGTTACAACGCTTGTGTATGATTGTTAAATCCTTATATTGTTGTTAGAATCATAGTCATAATTTAACTCAAAATCAATTTCAATATTCAACACGCTGCGCGACGAGCGGCTGTTTGATCCAAAGCTTATTTTCGACAATGTTGGTTACCAAACGTTGGGTCTGACTTTTAGGCAAGGCTATAGGAGTTTGGTCAGTGCTTGACATGTTGTGTATGTGGGATATAGATGCGTGGACGAGCTAAGTGGGGATATTAGATTATATCTGTGTGGTTTCGAATCAGGTGAGTATCCTCACCTTACTATATGATGTTGTATGTTAGGCATCTTGTATGTTATTTACAGTTATATGATTTGCTCTATATCTGTGGTTAATTATTGTTGGGCTCAGTACTGATGCGTGTCCCCTCGTAGCTGTTGTATGGCGAGTTGGACTATTGCCTTGTCCCATAGCTGTTGTATGATGGGCTGGGCCATAACCGGGACCCATAGCTGTTGTATGATGGGTAGAACCTTCCCGTGTCCATAGCTGTTGTATGATGGACGCCCGTAGCTGTTGTATGGCGGGTAGGGTCGGGTCGTTCTCGAGGACGGGTTGTTTAATATGTGGGCATGTATTGTAATTTGTGGACTCACTAAGCTTTAAGCTTACCCGTTGATTTTATAACATTTCAGGTATTTCAAATGACAAAGGGAAGGGCAAGGCTTGACGGCAGCGCATCGCATACAAGAGATTTATTTTAATGAACTATATTATGATTTTCAAATGTTTCTGCTGTTGGTTTAATAAATATGTCGAACCGTTTTACTTTTTGGAATAAATATTTTGGAACCTTGGTAATAAATGAAATTTTATAATTTTTGAAATTGGGGCGTTACACTACCAAACCTCTAGCTATGAGGGAAACTCAAATGGACTTTGCTACTATTAATTAGGTAAATACAAATTATTAGTCATGGCTTAGACACCTAATCCAACATCCTCCTAGTCCCAACCGATGCTGATAGGGAGACTTACGATGTGTACCCTTTCCTAACTTTGATACTTCCTTCAAACACAAATTCAAATCGATGTCAAAATATATTTACTCTAATGTTAACAAACAAGAAATAAAACCTTGAATTCCTCTAATTGTGTTATGACACAAATTTGTCCCATTCCTCTTGCTTTATAAAAGTTCGATATTACCTAGGTATTTTACCAAGTTTTTCTGGTCTACCTAGGTTGGGAAGAATAAAGCTTGCATACACCTTTCTCCTAAAATTACAAAGGAGGGTACCAAGCTTAACCATTACACCCTTTTTCCAGCAATCATCAATTTCATAAAATTATTGCAATAAATATTGAAATTTAGTTAGTCATATGGAAACTTATAGTAATAAGTACACATAAGGTTTACCGTAATTTTCTCCCATAGCATATCACGGTCTTCTTTGTCGACTGTCTTCCATGAAAGACACCTCAACCCAATGTGTTCCCTAATTAGATCTCCCAAAAAACTAGGAAATTCTAATTTGTAATCACAGGTTAACCTCCCCAAATCGTCATACGTTAATACGTGTCTTCTTCCTCCAGTATTTACAAAGTTTGTTCGGAGCTTTGATAACCTGGTCAGTCTTATTGTGGTTTTTGTTTTCATGGTAGCTATTGCATCGGTTGCTTGTGGAGTATGTTGATCCAAATTGGCATCGGCATCGGAGTCAGATCCAGTTGATCTTTTGTAATGCTCCTCCGTATCTCTTTCCATGTCTTGGTCAATCATATGCTCGGTTTCATAGTCCTCCACATTGTTTTCAACGATATCTGAAACATCTATCATTGTTGTGCTTGGCGAAGGATATACTTTGTGTAGACTGGTGCTTGGCGAAGGAGATAGTCGTTGCAGCTGCTGATGAACGAAGGAGATACTCGGTTATCTTAAATATCGTATTACGAATTTCATAAATTACGAATATCATAATTACCCGCTTTCGTATTGGTGGGATCCGTTTGAAAATTTTCAATGAATATTCGCGGTGATTATGCATTGAAAATTTCATAATTACCCGCCCAATTATTTAATCTGGCCATCTAATCGTGGAAGTTTTTATTGAATTGTTAGAAAATTTTAGATAAAAATGTGTTAGTCCCATCACAACCCTTTATAATGGACCAAAACCCATCACAACCTTTTCGACCATAACCCATCACAACCCATTCAAGCGGACCATAACCCATCACAACCCTTTTAAGTGGACCATAACCCATCACAACCCTTTATAATGGACCATAACCCATAACAAGCCTTTTAAGTGGACCATAACCCATCACAACCCTTTATAATAGACCATAACCCCTCACAACCCTTTCAAGTGGACCATAACACATCACAACCCTTTCAAGTGGACCATAACGCATCACAACCCTTTCAAGTGGACCAAACCCATCACAACCCTTTATAATGGACCTATCACAATCCCTTCAAGTGGACCATAACCGATCACAACCCTTTCAAGTGGAGCATAACCCATCACAACCCTTTATAATGGACCATAACCCATCACAACCCTTTCAAGTGGACCATAACCCATCACAACCCTTTCAAGTGGACCATAACCCATCACAACCCTTTATAATGGACCATAACCCATCACAACCCTTTCAAGTAGACCATAACCCATCACAACCCTTTATAATGGACCATAACCCATCACAACCCTTTATAATGGACCATAACCCATCACAACCCTTTCAAGTAGACCATAACCCATCACAACTGTTTATAATGGACCATAACCCATCACAACCCTTTCAAGTGGACCATAACATATCATAACCCTTTCAAGTGGATCATAACCCATCACAACCATTTATAATGGACCATAACACATCACAATCCATTCAAGTTGACCATAACCCATCACAACCCTTTCAAGTGGACCATAACCCATCACATCCCTTTATAATGGACCATAACCTGTCATAACCCTTTAGAGTGGAGCATAACCAATGAAAAACCTTTCAAGTGGACGAAAACCCATCACAACCCTTTATAATAGACCATAACCCTTCACAACCCTTTTAAGTAGACCATGACCCATCACAACCCTTTATAATGGACCATAACCCATCACAACCCTTTATAATGGACCATAACCCATCACAAGTCTTTCAAGTGGACCATAACTGTAACACCCGACTTTTAAAAACAAAATACACCCAAAAATTTTCACTTTTTAAACATAGTTTTAAACATACAAAAACCATATGATTAGGTGTATAAGTTTATACAAAAGGGTACAAGTGTATCAAGGAGTACATATCAAAAGTAAACTCCTTCTAAGTCGGGCTGCTACAAAATCGTGTCCTATCCATGAGCTACATCCTTACCATTTGCAGGGTAACGCTCACCTGCAGGGACATTTCATACATACACTGTGAGCCATAAAGCTCAATGAGTTATCATATAAACAGTTTTAACATGTATATATAAATAAGTTGTTAAAACTCAATACAATGTACATCCCTGTTTGAATCAACATTTGGATATCAATCCAATCTCCTAACCATAACGGCCGTTATTATTTGGATATCAAATCCAATCTCCTAGCCATGCAGGTCGTTAATATTTGGATATCAAATCCAATCTCCTAGCCACAAAGGTCGTTAACATTTGGATACAAGATCCAATCTCCTAGCCACGAAGGCCGTTATAACCACGTAGGTTTATACCATATGATCTAGGTAACTAAATCAACTTCTAGATTATCATTTCAATAACATTTGGATACAAAATCCAATCTCCTAGTGCAGATTACTCACCTAGTTTTGAAGATTTATACAATCCTAGCTAATGCCACAAAAGTTACAACGATCCTTCAAGGTTTTCCAGAACCTACATAATCGTATACACACCAAGTAGAGGTGAATACCTTGTTTTCAACCATCTAGGCTTGAAACTTGATTACAATAGTTAAGCTCGGGTTTAGAAACATTTCAACACATCTCAAACGAGTGTATATGTTCAAGTTCCAAATATTCATAGGTGGTCCTTTACGACCACCCGAAACCAACCTAAAACAAGGAAATTAACCACCCAATCGGACTAAGAAGGTAAACCTTACCTTCAAGAAGCGAAATACCGAAGATTACTTCAATCCGTTGAGTTCTAACCTTCCAATTAGGTCCTAATATGATTTGGGGATGTTTCAAGGGTTGGATAGAGGTTTTTGATCAAGAATAATCCAAGTAAATGGCTAAAATCGCAATTAAAAGGAGGTGGGGTCGGCACGAAACCCGACCCGTGTCTAGAAACCCGACCCGAGTTCGATCTACAGCACGACCCATGCTGATGCACACGCCCTGGTTTTACGCTACTACCAAATTTCCTCCGACAGAAACCCAACCTGGTTTCCAAAACTCGACGTGGGTTTTGTGCAGCATGACTCGGGTTTTAAAACCCACTTCGGTTTGAAGTTGTTATTGCTTTGCTGATTTTTTACGACTAAAACACGACCCAGGTTGGCCAACACGACCCAGGTTCTTCCCAAAATGGTTTTAGATGTTGTTTTATGTCCTCCAACTCAACCCGGTTTAATCCACATGACCCGGGTTGCTCGTTTTTAGTGTTTTTCGCACTAAAACTCTATCTTAAAGATATCCGAAATATTCAAACACCTATAACATTAAATTATATCAAAAATCACATCACGATTAAGATAAAATTACTTACCGTAAGCGACGTGGCGTTACAAATTATCCCCCCTTAAAAGATTCCGTCCTCGGAATCAAGTAAAGAATTGAGGGTATTTCTCCCTCATTTCATCTTCAGTTTCCCACGTCAGATCGGAACCTCTATGGTGTCGCCAAAGTTCTTTAACCATTTTGATCTTTTTGTTCCTCAGTTGTCTCACTTTTCGGTCTAACACTTTCTCGGGTTGTTCCGGGTATCTTAGTTTTTCATCAACTTCTATTTCAGCCAGAGGTATTCGTTGGGATTTATTGAATAAAGTTTTCCGTAAATGAGATACATGGAAAACATCATGAATGCCTTGGAGTTCTTCTGGTAATTCTAACCGATATGCCACAGCTCCTACTCTTTGAGATATCTGGAACGGTCCAACAAAACGAGGACTTAGCTTTCCTTTCTTCCCGAAGCGAATCAAACCTTTCCAAGGGGATACTTTGAGCATCACCATTTCCCCCATTTGGAATTCTAATGGCTTTACTCGCTTATCAGCATATTGTTTTTGTCGGTTTTGGGCAACTTTCAAATGTTCTCGGATTTGTCTAATCTTTTCTTCAGTTTGGGCTACGATTTCGGGTCCAGCCAACGACTTTACCCCCACTTCAGTCCAGCAAGTCGGAGTACGACACGGTGCTCCGTATAATGCTTCATATGGGGCCATCTGAATGCTGGAATGAAAACTGTTGTAAGAAAATTCTACCAGAGGTAGATGATCTTCCCAACTCCCGCCAAAGTCTATTACCCAAGTCCGGAGCATGTCTTCTAAAGTCTGAATGGTTCTTTCGCTTTGTCCATCAGTTTGCGGATGATACGCGGTACTCATTAACACTTTCGAACCTTGCTCTTGAAGACTCTGCCAAAATCGTGAGGTGAATCTGCTATCTCGATCCGATACAATTGACGACGGTAACCCATGTCGACGAATTATCTCGTCAATATATACTTTCGCTTTGTCCATCAGTTTGCGGATGATACGCGGTACTCATTAACACTTTCGATTTTGAAGTTTTCACTAATAGGTATAAATTGTGCCTATTTTGTTAACCGATCAACCACTACCCAAACAGCATCATGCTCATGTGATGTTCGAGGAAGTTTTGTTACAAAATCCATTTTAATATCATCCTATTTCTTCACTGGAATTGGCAATGGTTGGAATTCGCCATACGGTTTCTGATGGTTAGACTTCACTTACAAACAAATCAGACACTTTTCTACATATCTTCTAATGTCTCTCTTCATTCCCAGCCACCAGTATAAAGGTTTCAGCGTTCGATACAACTTGGTACTACCCGGGTGTACTGCATATCTACTACAATGAGCATCTTCCAAAAGTAAACCCCGCGCCTCACCTTGCTTGGGCACCCATATATGGCCTCTAAATGTTTTCAATCGTTGAGAGTTTTCAACTAGATGCTTTATGTACCCAACCATTCTTTCACGTTTTCGGGCTTACACGCTTCTTCTTGTGTTACACGAATCAACTCGGGTAGTCGGCTCGCCACACCCATACACGCGGATGTAATCTTTAAAGGATATCTCTTTCGACTCAGGGCATCTGCAACCACATTCGCCTTGCCGGGATGGTACAATATTTCACAGTCAAAATCTTTGAGTAAATCCATCCACCTTTGCTGCCTCATGTTTAATTCCTTCTGATCGAAGAAGTACTTCAAGCTTTTATGATCTGTATAGACAACAAACTTCACACCATACAAATAATGTCTCCAAAGCTTCAAGGCCAAAATCACTGCAGCCAATTCGAGATCATGCACCAGGTACTTCTTCTCGGCCTCTTTTAGTTGACGGGATGCATAAGCAATTACCCGACCCTTCTGCATCATCACACACCCAAGGCCCACCCATGAAGCATCACTATAAACCACGTAGTCTTCTCCGTCTTGCTGTAAAGCTAACACCAGGGCTTCACATAAGGCTTGCTTTAATTTCTGGAAGGATGCTTGTTGTCTTTCCGCCCATTCAAACTTTTCACCCTTCTTGGTCAATTTCGTTAACGGGGCAGCAATTGAAGAGAAGTTTTCTACAAATCTTCTATAATAACCCGCCAATCCAAGAAAACTGCATATTTCTGTCGGACTTCGAGGCGGTTCCCATTTTATCACAGCTTCAATCTTTGTTGGATCAACTTTAATAACGTGCCCAAGAAATTGTACTTCTCTTAGCCAGAATTCACACTTGGAAAACTTCATGTATAACTTTTCACGGCGAAGTAATTCCAATATTTGGCACAAATGAACACCGTGCTCAGCCTGGCTTCGGGAATACACCAAAATATCGTTTATGAATACTGATGCAACATCGGATCTGGATCGGAGGTCTTGATGTTGGTGCCGTTAGCTATTTCCCGACTTGGATCCTAGTCACAATCAAGAAGATAATCGTTAGAACCGCCCCAGGGCGTGTGCCCCGGGAGCAGGCTCCGACGATCAAGTCAGTTCGATATGCGAGATAAGATGGTTTCTCCTCGCCGAAGAGAACCATCGTGGTGTAGGCGTGTAGAGGGTGGTGGAGAGTAGAGGCTAATGACTTAGGGAACTAGGGTTCCCTTATTGTTCTATTTATAGTGGACAATTAGGTCAGGCCTTGGGCCAGCCCAATTCAGGCCCAGCTAGCAGTGCTGTCAAGCAAGGCTGCCAAGCTAGCTGCCAGGGGATCCAGCCAAGCAATGCCGTTGGCTGGCTGGCGGGTTGTCACGCCGTGCTGCCGAGCAGGGCTGGCAGCCACGTCGTGCTGTCAAGTAGAGCCGTCCAGCGGCCGTCAAGCCGTGTTGTCATGCTATTCGGGTCAGCCGATGGACCTAATATCATCAAGTCCCCCCAGTCCGATGTGATTGGTTTGCTGACAATCGCATTAGACTTGATACAGCTATATAAGTCATACGTTATCATGTCCCCCAGTCCAATGTGATTGGTTTGCTAACAATCGCATTGGACTAGATACATCAGACGTGCCGAAAATATAAGAGGAACAACCAAACCTCGCGTACGGGAATCTTAGTATGTTAGCAGATCCAGCGGTAGAGTTAGATCTACGCGACGCGGGGTTGGCCTGGTAATCTCTTCTTGCGCTATGAGATTAAGATCTAGTCAATTTGGTACGACATAGTTCTTGCCATGATTACGCAGCGAGGCTGATGTGGCGATCATAAAGCGAAGTCGTTGCATGATAATGCAATAAGAAGGTTATGTGATAATGCAGCAAAGTTGTTGATGTAATTACGCAGAAAAGCTGTCGTAACGTCCTCGTCGTACCTTGGTGGAACGCCACCAATAAACGTCTTCATAGTTCTTTACACAAGCCATACCATACCGATTTCCCCCCAGTCTGGTGTGGGTAGCTGATAGGTAGCCATATCAGACTAAAGCGAATAGAGAAAAGCCATCGTTATGAATATGCATGTCGGGGTTACTATCAAAATTTTGTGCAGCGAGACTGTTGACAAGATACAGAGCCACAAGGCGATTGTCGAGATAACAAACAGCAGGGCCGTTGTCCAAATAATATGCAGCAGGGCTGCTGACAAGATAGCGAGCCATATAGCTGCTGACAAGTCTGATGTGGATAGCTAATAGGTAGCCATGTCAGACTAAAGCGAACAGGGAAAAGTTGTTGTTACGAATATACATATCGGGGTCACAGTCAAGATAATATGCAGCGGGACTACTGACAAGAATATGAGCCACGAGGCGACTGTCAGGATAACAAGCAGCGGAGCTGCTGTCCAGATAATGTGCAGCGGGGTTGCTGACAAGATAATAAGAAACATGGTTGCTATCGAGAAAATGTGCAGCAGGGCTGCTAATAGATAATGAGCAACATGGCTGCTATCCAGAAAATGTGTAGCAGGGCTGCTAATAGATGATAAGCAGCATGGCTGCTGTCCAGAAAATGTTCAGCACGACTGCTGATAAGATAATAAGCAGCATGGTTGCTAACAAGATAATAAGCAGCATGGCTGCTGTCCAGAAAATGTGAGCAGGGCTGCTAATAGATAATGAGCAACATGGCTGCTGTCCAGAAAATGTTCAGCACGACTGCTGATAAGATAATAAGCAGCATGGTTGCTAACAAGATAATAAGCAGCATGGCTGCTGTCCAGAAAATGTGCGACACGGCTACCAGAGCGATTGTCCTTGTTGCTGTAAGACATAAAGTGAGACAATGCTTGTTGATCGTCGAAGCAAAGAGAGAAACCGTGTAAATTGCCTTTATCGATAATTGTATAAGAACGCATCGAATTATGGTGCTAAACATGGCTTAGGCTTGTGATGCGTGATTTATGATGTGCAGTAGCTAGGTTTATTCCATCCAGCGATCGCTTGTGGTGGAATCGAGCTTAATAGTTGGCAATTCAAGGCGAAGGTGATGAGCCTTCTAAACCTTAATTGAATTGGTCTTAGAAGCCAACAAGTCAAGGCAAAGGTTACGAACCTTTTTGAACTTGTATTAAATTGGGCTTTGTTAGGTGCTCGGACCTTGTTAGGTACTCGGACCTTTTTATGGCTCTCGGGCCTTGTGGTACTCGGACCTTTTTGTGGCTCTCGGGCCTTGTTAGGTACTTGGACCATTGCGTGGCACTCGGGCCATGTTAGGTACTCGGACCTTTGCGTGGCACTCGGGCCATGTTAGGTACTCGGACCTTTGCGTGGCACTCGGGCCATGTTAGGTACTCGGACCTTTTTGTGGCTCTCGGGCCTTGTTAGGTACTCGGACCTTTGCGTGGCACTCGGGCCATGTTAGGTACTCGGACCTTTTTGTGGCGCTCGGGCCTCATTAGAATCGGGCTTAGTAGCGAGTGATTTATGTGCCTGTCTCGGGTGATCAGTCCGAGCAAAGATATATATAATGGAACCGGTGCCTAGGTGGCTAGCTATATCGACGTGTACATAATATAAATTGTAACACAAAGAGTTTCGTCTACTACGTGTTAGCAACAGATTATTAATGTAATAGTAAGGTTATGTGTCGAGGTTGCAGTAGGGCCGCTCGCGAGAGCTTGGCGGCGGAGCTGCTGGTGAGAGCTGGGCAGCGCGACAGTGCTGCTGGCAATAGTTGGGCAGCGGACGGCTAGCATAGGCTGGGCAGCTGGGATGAGTTGGGCAGCAGGGCTATTGGCATGAACTGAGCAGCAGGGCTGCTGGCGGGAGCAGCACAACAGTGCTGCTGGTAAAAGCTGAGTCGCGGGCAGCGGTGCTGCTAGCATGAGCTGGGCAGCAGGGCTGCTGTTTGATTCTTCCCTCCTTAGTAATGAGTCGAATTTTAGGGATACGTTATTCCGTATAATTTTAACATGTCTTGTAAGTTTCCACCAATAAATACTTCTTCAATATAAATGTGCTATGTCAGCCTTTATACTCCCCCCATTTTTGGAACAATGATGACACATTTGTCATGCGGTAAAGGGAATCGGGTTGTGCGATGCTAACGAAATCCGCTTGTTTATGTTGTGGTTGTAGTTGTACATTTTTGCCTCGTTCGTTTGTACATGTCATTGCAAAACGATAAAAGTAAGTATCAATTGTTGTGGTACGTGTATATTGTAAACAAATATATTCGTAAATTAGATGTATGCACATTCGAAGATTGCCAACGATGATTGGACAATGTTTTTAGATATGAGTCATCAGAGTAAGGGAAATAGGATAGTATATCATCATTTTGGTTAAATTTATAAGGGGTTCTCCTTCTTGTTGTAGGTGTCAACTTGCTTGTCGTGTTGAAACGCAGGTGATCTTTTGTTACATGGTTGTGCATGAGTTGCCTCATATGTGTTCATGCATCGCTCATTTGTACATGTCAGCACAAGCAATATAAGAGTAAGTTTCCATACTTTACACAACGTAAAAGATCATAGAGTATATGGACGACAATAATGGTCAAAATGATATAACCATGCAGTTTTAGAAGATATTTGCGGCATGTATCTTCGCTTAAACATGTGTTTTTTGTATTTGTTCGTTATTGTTATGCTAACCAGGTTAGAAAAAATGGAAGGTTTAGTAGTTATTTTTGTGTGATCAACGAATTACCACATGTGCATGCCAAAAAGAAAAGACTTGAATGTACTAATAATGCTAGGGGTATTTAGGAAGAATCCATCAGGTTCATGTGTTAGATGCGAGATGTTGCAAAATCAAATATAAAAGGTAAGAAAGCAGAATTTTAGTCATTTTATAAGGTTTTCATTATCCACAAAAATGTGTCTGATTGTATTATTAACAATTTAATGTTATTAGAATTTGAAATTTGACATTGGTACTATCGTGCTAATTATCTTGAGAAGTTAATTAAAGTGGCTTTGTGTTAAATATCGACGAAGATGTGATGCGTACGTTGCACAATATTAGGGACGTGATTTCCTTATCGGCCTTTTTCAGAAACTTAAATAGTTCGGCGTACGCCATATATTAATATTCAATGTTCGAGTTGAGTTTTGTGAAGAATGGTAATTATGTGTATACAACAAATTAATCAGAAAAGGAATGACAGACCTGTAGATCTAATAGAATCATATATGTTTTGTTGTGGGGTCTTGCAGGTCTTAAAAGACAAATGATGGGTTGAATTTCACTTCTTCTCTTTCACGAGTTTCACAAGTGGGTGATTGCTGGGTTTTTGGGGATGATGTTGAGCATTTTTCATTTTTCTGGAGCAACGATTGCGTGGACTCCATTGTGAGAAGCGTGAAGGTAAGACCCGAGTTATCTAGACGAGATGAGCATCTGAATCTTCCGAAGGGTCATTGTAGTGGTAGGAAGGTCATATGTGGGCAGTGTTGTAATGGACTTTCTTCGGAGCTATGAGGCAGGCGCGAAGGTTGTCTCGGTCTTCTTTGAAGCTAAAAGAGAAACATATTCTCTTGTTTATTACAAACTAGAGGGGTAGCCAATTTGATGGGCCATGAAGACGCTCCCTCTTGAAGATTTTTCATAGTAAAAAACAGAAAGTTAGTTGTAAGGTAGAACCGGCTATAATTGCAATGGTGCTTTGCTTTGTTGGAGTTAAAACTGAGCCAGAATGGTTGTGGTTTGACAGATTGAGCATTTCGTAATGTCGGACAGATTGTTTGGAAACTGGTAGTCTGACTTGATGAAGACTTGCCATCTTTGTAGATGTAGATGTAAAACTGGAGGGCAGCCTTCGTTTGATGAGCATTGTATAGGTGTCCGAATTGAGGTGTCTTGCTTGCGATGGTAATACTTGATTGTAGATCTGGCAGCGAACTTGTTAATGCAGATGAACTGTAATAGATGTCGTGTATGGCCTTCCCGGTTAAAGAGCGGTGAAAGGAGGAATTTGACTCTCGAGAACTGGTGGTGTCGTGTATGGCCTTCCCTGTTAAAGAGCGGGGAGGTTCTGATTAGGTTCTTCAAAAGAACAAGGAATATCATCAGTAAGTTTCTGCTTCCATTTCTAGTTAAGATCTGAACTAGAATTTGAAACTGGTCCTTGCATCTTGTAGTAAAATCGAGAATTGTAATGGTTGCTTTATGTGTCGACGGCTAAGACAAATTCCAATAACACGATTTTTGTCCTTGCACCCATTAGCGTTACTTGGAATTAGTGCACATTTAGGCAGAATTTCTCTCACATGCATTTCATCGAGCACCTTAGGTGCACAACTCTTCTCACCATTTTTTTAGCCTATTTATAACTGTGAACTGAGGTTATACGATTCCACCACAAGTGATTAGGAGCTTGATTCGATCTGTAGCATTTCATTGGACCAGATTAGAGATCTTTATACCTCGTGAAGCAATGTAGAAGTATTCGATACTCTAATAGGGTTTTGAATGACTGTTGGAACGAGACTCAAGAAAAAGTTCACATCGATCTTGTTATCTCTTGCTGCGAATATAGGTTTGGGGGAAAGGACTAGAAATCGATTTTGATGTGTGGTATTCATCAGCAATTACCGTAGAGGTTACTTGATTTCAACGTGCAAGGATTTGGCTCTTGTAATTATCATCGTCGTTATCGATGAAGCTGATTCAACAGTGGCTATCAATGGGTTTGAGTCTGAGATGTTTTCATGCAACCGCCTCTTTCCATCTAGCAAATTTCTAAAACTAACTATTCATATGGACGGAGGGTAATTTCATTCTTGCTCGAACTGGTGTGCTTGCAATCTTTGGATTCGTAGCTTCGAAGTATTAGAAATGGGTTCCGGTTCATTTTGTTCAGCGATAAATGGGATCTTAAAAGCAATTACAATAGCAATATGTTTTTGAAGCTGAAAACGATGTATGCAGGTATAATTCGTGAAACAGAGAGGAAGAGTTTTTTTTTTTTAGGGAATGAAGACTTTAAAGAACAGATCTAGAGTTTGCTCTTAGAGATGGGTTTTTAGGAGGCATAACCTTTGAAGAACACGTCTCTAGGGGTCTATGAGCAGATGAAATTTCCAAATAACAGATCTGTAGAGATCGTTGCCGGAACCGAAGCATGAAGAACGGATCTGTTGAGATCATTGAGAAGGTGAGGTTGAACCTTAGGCAACAATGGTTGTTTTGCTCGAGGTCCCACGGATGGCGCCAATGATGCAACATCGGATCTGGCATCGGGTGGATCTGGATCGGAGGTCTTGATGTTGGTGCCGTTAGCTATTTCCCGACTTGGATCCTAGTCACAATCAAGAAGATAATCGTTAGAACCGCCCCAGGGCGTGTGCCCCGGGAGCAGGCTCCGACGATCAAGTCAGTTCGATATGCGAGATAAGATGGTTTCTCCTCGCCGGAGAGAACCATCGTGGTGTAGGCGTGTAGAGGGTGGTGGAGAGTAGAGGCTAATGACTTAGGGAACTAGGGTTCCCTTATTGTTCTATTTATAGTGGACAATTAGGTCAGGCCTTGGGCCAGCCCAATTCAGGCCCAGCTAGCAGTGCTGTCAAGCAAGGCTGCCAAGCTAGCTGCCAGGGGATCCAGCCAAGCAATGTCGTTGGCTGGCTGGCGGGTTGTCACGCCGTGCTGCCGAGCAGGGGTGGCAGCCACGCCGTGCTGTCAAGTAGAGTCGTCCAGCGGTCGTCAAGCCGTGTTGTCATGCTATTCGGGTCAGCTGATGGACCTAATATCATCAAATACAATTACAAAAGTATCAAGGAATGTGCGACATACTCTGTTCATGAGATCCATAAATGCTGCCGGAGCATTGGTTAACCCAAAAGGCATAACCAAAAACTCATAATGACCATAACGAGTACGGAATGCGGTCTTCGGAATATCTGATTCTCGAATTTCAACAGATGATACCCCGACCTCAAATCAATTTTTGAAAAATACGACGCCACCTGAAGTTGATCGAACAAATCGTCGATTATTGGTAACGGGTATTTGTTTTTTCACCGTGATCTTATTCAGTTCCCGGTAGTCGATACACATACGCATCGACCCATCTTTCTTCTTTACAAACATAATAGGGGCTCCCCACGGTGACGAACTCGGTTTTATAAAACCCCGATCTAGAGGTTCTTCCAATTGCTTTCTTAACTCCTCCATTTCTGAATGTGCTAGTCGATAAGGAGCTCGAGCAACCGGTGCGGCTCCCGAAGCTAATTCGATTGCGAATTCGATCTGTCGCTCTGGCGGTAATACAGGAAGTTCTTCAGGAAAAACGTCTGGAAATTCGTTTACAATTTGCACACTTTCCTTTCCCACCTGATCCGACTTAGCCAAAGACACGTATGCTAAAGAAATAACCGACATTCTTAAACGCGATCGTTCGCCCTGGATTTTAATCCATGCCCCATGTGGTGTTAAAACTGTAACATTCTTATTCCTACAATCCATGTTAGCATAATTCGTTGTTAACCAATCCATACCCACAATTACTCCAAACTCCTTGGTAGTCATCGGCTTCAGATCTCTAGGGAAAGTGGTCTCGTAGTTCTTAAGCTGACAACCTTCAATATGTTCTGACACCCAAACATATCTACCATCTGCCACTACTACTTCCAAACTTTCATCTATAGGAGTTAGGGGAATATTTAAACAAGACATTATAGACGTTGACACAAAACAATGCGTAGCTCCAGGATAAAATATTACGTATACGAGAATTGAATTTAGAGTAAATATACCTGAAACTACGTCAGTCTTTTCACGAGCCTCTTCCACTGTCATCTGGAATGCCCATGATGCCACTGGTCCTCACCCGACCCTTTGTCTCTTCTTTCTTTCCTCCTCGTTCCTCTCTAGATTTATCGCTAGGTGTTCCAGATTTCACCTGGGGACAGTTCGGGCAAATATGATCTGTAGCCCCACACTCGAAACACCTTCGCTCCGCCTGACAGTCTCGAGCGATATGCCCATGTTTTCCACAGTTACGACAATCCGACGATGGAACATCGGTCCGACAACTTCCAAAGTGCTTTTTCCTGCACTTTTCACACCACTTTGCTTCTTCTCTCGGGCCTTTGCCTCTAAAATTGGACCCCGTCTGTTGCGACTTTTTCTGAGGCGTCCAGGTTGTTCCTCCGCTTTCCGTTTAGTTTCACAAACTTTCTTTTCCTCCTCCTGCCTTTGAAGTTCCGTCTCTCTTTCTGTGGCTCTATCCACCACCTGTCGGAAAGAAGACAACTGAAGCGGTTACACAATTTCTCGAATTCGGGTTTTCAATCCCCACACGTATTTATCCATCTTTCTCTTCTCAGTATTTATTTGATGTTCTGCAAATCTGGCATTCTCGAGAAAACTCAGTGTATATTCTTGTACCGAATGAGACCCTTGTTCCATGTGCAGAAACTCTTCTTCTAACCTCTTTAAAGCCACCTCAGAACAATATTCTTCATTGAATTTGGTTTTAAATTGTTCCCACAATAAAGACTGTGTCAAATCGGGGCCTAACGAGTTACTGAATATCTGCCAACAATGTAATGCATTTCCCATCAATTGATTCCTGGCAAACTCCCCCTTATCTCCTTCAGCGTATTTACTAAGTCGGAATACTTTCTCTGTATGCATTAACCATTCCATAGCATGTACTGACTGGATTATCTATTCCTGAGAACTCTTTGGGTTTACAGCCAAGAAATGTCTTATAAGTACACTACGTCTTTTTCCTGGAACTCCCTTCTCCGTGAACTTCTTTCTCTACACAACTTCCGCTTTCACCTTGGCTTTGTTTTTAGGTTGTCTATCATGAAGTTGCTTTACAGCGCTTTCACCATGTACATTCATCAAGGTAGGTAGTAACTCACGTGCCACTATGGTGCGTAAGTCTTGTGGATTTTCATTTGCGGATCTATGTGCCCCTCTTCCAACCGAGCCTTGAGAAGGAGCTCGACCACCTCTCGAGGCTCCATGCCCCGAATTTCCCCATGTAGGGTTACTTCTGGTGCTTCTCATACTTCAAAATTCAACAAACAATTAGGTTATATATAATAACAGACTTATATATATACCCAACTGTACAACATGTCTACTATTTCTCAAGGTTTAAGTCGAGGGATCTATTCTACAGAGACCTAGTTCACTTAAACCACGGCTCTGATACCAACTTGTAACACCCGACTTTTAAAAACAAAATACACCCAAAATTTTTCACTTTTTAAACATAGTTTTAAACATACAAAACCATATGATTAGGTGTATAAGTTTATACAAAAGGGTACAAGTGTATCAAGGAGTACATATCAAAAGTAAACTCCTTCGAAGTCGGGCTGCCACAACATCAAGTCCAATCCATGAGCTACATCCTTACCCTTAGCAGGGTCACGCTCACCTGCAAGGACATTTCATAGATACACTGTCAGCCATAAAGCTCAATGAGTAATCATATAAACAGTTTAACATGTATATATATAAATAAGTTGTTAAAACTCAATACAATGTACATCCCTGTTTGAATCAACATTTGGATATCAATCCAATCTCCTAGCCACAAAGGCCGTTATTATTTGGATATCAAATCCAATCTCCTAGCCACGTAGGCCGTTAATATTTGGATATCAAATACAATCTCCTAGCCACGAAGGTCGTTAACATTTGGATACAAAATCCAATTTCCTAGCCACGAAGGCGGTTATAACCACATAGGTTTATACCATATGAACTGGGTAACTAAATCAACTTCTAGATTACCATTTCAATAACTAAAACTACTTCAAGTTACAAGAGTTTAACCAATACATATCACATTAGATCTAGTACAGATTACTCACCTGGTTTTAAAGATCTATACAATCCTAGCTAATGCCACAAAAGTTACAACGATCCTTCAAGGTTTTCCAGCACCTACATAATCGTATAGACACCAAGTAGAGGTGAATACCTTGTTTTCAACCATCTAGGCTTGAAACTTGATTACAATAGTTAAGAGTCGGGAGTAGAAACATTTCAACACATCTCAACCGAGTGTATATGTTCAAGTTCCAACTATTCATTGGTGGTCCTTTACACCACTCGAAACCAACCCAAAACAAGGAAATTAACCACCCAATCGGACTAAAAAGGTAAACCTTACCTTCAAGAAGCGAAATACCGAAGATTACTTCAATCCGTCGAGTTCTAACCTTCCAATTAGGTCCTAATATGATTTAGGGATGTTTCAAGGGTTTGAGAGAGGTTTTTGATCGAGAATAATCCAAGCAAATAGCTGGAATCGCAATTAAAAGGAGGTGGGGTCGGCACGAAACTCGACCTGTGTCCAGAAACCCGACCTGGGTTCGATCTGCAGCACACTCGTGCTGATACACACGCCCCGGGTTTACGCTACTACAAATTTCCTCCGACTGAAACCCGACCCGGTTTCCAAAACTCGACCCGGGTTTTGTGCTGTTAGTTCTATATGCCCAAGGATGATCATAAAATGATATTACTAATAATACATGATCCTATAGGGTCACACCAACAACAAGTTTGACACCACCTGATCATTTAGAATGCTAAATTTGATTTGCCATTAAATGATACTGAACTTGCAATTTAATCTTGTAGGATTATTATTATTTAAGGTAAATAATAATAATAACTACAAAATTAAAGGTTGATTTATAATTCATAAGTGATGAATTAATCATGTATAACAATTAAGTTGTTTAAGTTGTTAAATGATTTAATTGAATAATAAATAAACCCTTTATTTAATTTAATTGGTAAATTAAATAAAATATGCACCTTGTAAATATATATATATATATATATATATATATATATATATATATATATATATATATATATATATATATATATATATATATATATATATATATATATATATATATATATATATATATATATATATATATATATATATATATATATATACATACTTACATCATAAATAATGCATGTTTAAAAGGGGTTTATATACATGATAAATGATTTAAATGTTATTTCATTAAACAAAGATTGTGAAGATTTATTATTTATAAACTTAAGTTATGAGTTTTTATAAATAATAAAGAGCATGGAATCTCCTTTCTAACCATGTCATCGGCCACATGCTTCAAAAGCATGTCTTGGAAAGTCTCAAAAGACAAGAGGAATATTGGTGTTCTCTATGTTGACCATGGGAGCCACCAACTTCATATTTAAAAGGAAAAGCTCTCCATAATTCTATCTTGCTCTTCTTCCTTTTTGGCCGAACCTTTAGAGAGGTTTTTCTTCACTTTCACACTTGCATCAAATCAGCCAAGAATAAAAGAAAACTCCTCCAAGTTGCATGCAAAATCCGATTTTGTCATCTAGGAGAAAAGGTGTTCTTATTGCAAGTTAACAAGACTAGCATCAAAGGTGTTCAAGCTTGTGGTGGACTAAGCTATAGAGGGATTCTATCTTGATTCCTAGCCTCATCAAAATCGTCCAAACCAAGAATAAAAGAAAGGGTATGATTTTGAACTCTATCTATGCTTGTTCTTCATCTTATCTCTACATGCATGTAGCATGATCCTCTTGAAGAGAAATTCGTGTTCATGATTCTTGCTTCCGTTGCAACTTCTAGTTTTTGAAACTCATAACATGAACACTGATTTCCAACAATTGGTATCAGAGCCATGGCTATATTACATGTCTAGATAATAAGTTTATTTGGATAAACTTGGTTTTTGGAAGCCATGAATGTTCATCTTCTTGAATGAAAGTTTCATGCATGGCTTCTTTGGCAACATGCAAGTATATTATCTATGATTTTATGTAACAAACTAAAATTTATGTTTGCATGCATTTGGTTACATAATTGTTGCCTTAGAAAAACAAAGTGTTGATTTTCTTATGATTTTATGTGATAAAATGGTGCATAAACAAGCCAAGGACCATGTGTTGCATGTTTTGTGTTTAAATTCAATTTGGTTGTAATCTATTCTTTTATTCAAATGGTTTGTAATAATAATTAGTTATTTTCTTCTTTTATTCATTTTGTAAGTATTAGAATAGTTGTATTTTATATTTTTTACAAAATGTAACAAGAGAAGGAAGTAAAAGGCCAAGAGGAGATTACACCCAACAGCAACATTTTCCTGCATGGCTGCTGTCCAATTTCGAACCTGTTAAGAAGGTTCATAAAAAATTCATATCTTGGTCATTTGGTGATATACTTGTTGGTAACTTTTATATCTAGTATATACATTAAGTTTTGACAAGTATAAGCATCAATATGGCCAAGAATGAAGTGAAGAAATCAACAAAAACCACAAGAAAACCCTCCTGCTGTCCCATACATGTCACAAGTTTTGGAAAGGGCAAGGAAAAATCACAAGCTCTTCCATGGTGTCAAGAAATGGTGGTTCAAGTCTCATTTGATGTTATAAGAAGGTTGGCAAAATTGTAGCCAAATCTAAGATCATTTGGTTGAGTTTTTGTCACCTTTTTGTCCCTAGGTTTGGACTTGATATTTCATGTATGGCTCACATGAAATATCAAACTAGTTGGCTTGTGTTTATGCACCCATGCATGCATGTGATGATTGAATGTTTTATGATTTTATGTTGTGGATGAAAATAAGATTTTGCATGACAACCTAGATAATTAAACATAATCATCAAGGAGTTTGTAATTTTCAAATTGACATATATAACATAAGATGTAATACAATTGGTTTTATTAAAATGGGTTTTGTTATAAAACCTATAAAGTCAAGTTTTGAAAATAAATGAAACAAATAAAATGGAGATTTTATGAATTCTTACGAACTCCAACCCTAAGTAATAATGGTAATTATTTAGGATTAAAATTGGTTCTCATGTATGTGATCAAACTCAAACTTAATATTGGATATTAATTGTAATCTTGACCACAAACAAAGAATCAATAAAATGGAGATTTTATGATTAAGGAACCAATTAACAAAATAAGATTTTAATGGTACCATGTTCATTGGATGCATGCAATCTACATGATACCATATTTTTTTCAAAAATTAGAATTGTAAAACATACAAATCCCTTTCGAAATACAAATCAATGTCGTCCCTCTTAAAGATACTCATGTATCACTTGTATATCCTTGTGGGATAAAGGTTACCTAACCACTTGGAGTATTCTTGTGATATAAGAGGTAGTCTTGCAATATTGATGGGATAAAGGACACCTAACCATTAATAGTTGTCAAAACTACACGTCCGTTTAAGTGGGATGATTTGTTTGGAAATCTTTAGTGATAAAGGTCACCTAAGCATTAGAAATCCAAGGCATAGATGGGATCAAACATGCCAAACTTATAAATGTTATAATGGGATCCCATAACTCTAGAAATTATATTTGGATATAATTGGTAAACCGTTACCTACCTTGTTGATTCGAATAGGCGGGATAAAGGATACCTAACCGCTTGTTTGTATTGCAACTTGGATTCTAGACCTTAATCAATTAAAGTTTATGAAACAAGAAAGGGTATTAATTATTAAGGACTTAATATCATAAATTACTAAATTGAACCTTGTTAAAATTTTGTAGATGGCACCAAACGCAACAAACCCGGCTCCTAACAAAACCTCACTACGGTCTCTCCTTGAGGGAGAAAAACTTAACCACACCAACTTCTTGGATTGGTACCGTAGTGTGAGAATAGTTCTCAAACAAGAAAAGAAAGAATATGTTCTCAATGAACCACTTCCTGAAGAGCCCCCTGCCATCCCTAAGCCCGCACACGATGCATGGCTTAAAAAGATGGATGATTACATTGATGCATCATGCCTCATGTTGGCAACCATGATTCCTGACCTTCAGAAGGACTTAGAGAATCATTCAGCCTATGACATGATCAATCAATTGAAGGAAATGTTCCAACAACTTGCAAGAACGGAACGGTTCGAAACTGTTCGGGCTTTCCATGCTTGCAAGATGGAGGATGGACAGACGGTAAGCTCTTATTTGCTCAAAATGAAGAGTCACATTGATCATTTGGCAAGTCTTGGAGTTGTGATGCCCGAAGAGCTAGCAACGGATATGATCCTTAACTCCTTGACAAAGTCTTTTGATCCCTTCGTCATGAATTATAACATGAATGGTTTGAACAAGACTATCCCGGAATTGCATGGGATGCTAATTACCGCGGAAAAGAATCTGCCTAAGAAAACCACTCAAGTTCTCATGATCAAGGAAGGTGGCACGAAGAGAACTAGACCCGAACACCCCACCAACTCCAAGGGCAAGGGGAAGGCAAAGGTTGTCAAAGGAAAGGGCAAGAAAGTTGTCCAACCATCCCACCCGCCCAAGAAGAAGGCAAAAGTTGCCAAGGAAGATGCGTGCTTCGAATGTGGCAAAGTTGGGCATTGGAAGAGGAATTGCCCTACCTATCTTGCGGAGTTGAAGAAGAAGAAGGCCGGTGAGGGCACTTCAGGTATCTATGTGATAGACCTAGAACTTTATAATCTATCTCCTAACACATGGGTATTTGATACTGGTTGTGGAACTCACATTTGTAATATGTTGCAGGGGTTCAAAAGGAGTAGGCGACTGAAGGAAAACGAGGTAGTACTCCGGGTTGGAAACAGTGCAAGGGTTGCGGTGGATTCAATTGGAAATTTTGATTTGTTACTACCTAATGGCTTGTATTTGACATTAACAAATGTTTATTATGTTACTAGCTTGACTAGGAATATTATTTCGGTTGCTAAGTTGAGACAATGTGGTTTTAATCTTTCCTTTATGAATGATGACATTTGTGTTTACAAAAATAATGTATTCTATTTTGAGGCTAGGCCTTTAAATGGAATTTATGAAGTAAACCTTGATGAAAAGACTAACCATGGCTCTTTATACCACACTTTCACCAAGAGACCCAAATGTGATTTGAGTCAAATTTATCTATGGCATTGTCGACTTGGGCATATAAACAAGAAACGCATATCCCAACTTCAAAAGAGTGGACTTTTGAAGGCAAATGAGAATGACTCATTTGATATATGTGAATCTTGTTTGCATGGCAAGATGACTAAAGCTCCTTTCTCGGGAACCATTGAGAGAGCAAAGGACTTGTTGGGAATCATACATACAGATGTATGTGGTCCTTTCAAGCCAATGACTAGATATGGTGAAAGATATTTCATCACCTTCACTGACGACTTTAGTCGTTTTGGATATGTTTATTTGATTAAACATAAAAATGAGGCATTTGAAATGTTCAAAACGTTTCAAAGTGAAGTTGAAAACCAACTCAACAAAACAATTAAAGTTCTGCGTTCTGATAGAGGAGGTGAGTACTTAACTACAAACTTTATGGATCATCTTAAGACTTATGGAATTGTTTCACAACTTACTCCACCTGGAACACCACAACATAATGGTGTATCTGAGAGGCGGAACCGAACACTATTGGATATGGTTCGATCCATGATGAGTAGAAGTACTCTACCTTTATCATTTTGGGGTTATGCTTTACAAACAGCTGCTCGTCTCCTAAACATGGCACCTACTAAGAAGGTAGATAAAACACCTTATGAGATATGGCATGGAAGGGTTCCATCTTTATCCTATCTCAAGGTATGGGGTTGTGAAGCTTATGTTAGACAAGAAGCTTCAAACAAACTAGAACCCCGTTCAATTAAGTGTATCTTTGTAGGGTATCCGAAAGATTGTCTTGGATACTACTTCTACAATCCCATAGAGAATAAGATATTTATTTCTCGAAAGGATGAATTCCTAGAAAATAAGTTTCTAACGGAAGAGGCTAGTGGGAGGTTTGTGGAACTTGAAGAACTTCAAGAACCACAGCCTGATACACAAGAAATTGGATCTAGCATTCAACAAAAAATTGTTGAACCTGAACAAACAGTTGATCAGGAACAAATTGTAACACAAGATGTTCGCAGATCTGGTAGGGTTCGATTTGAACTTGAAAGGTATGGTTACCTAATGATGGAAGAGGAATGTTATACGATAGATTCTGATGAACCCGTCAACTGCCAGAGTGCAATGTCAGATCTTGAATCTGATAAATAGCTTGAAGCCATGAACACAGAGATGCAATCCATGCACGATAACCAAATATGGGACTTGGTTAATCTTCCCACCAATTGTAAGACTGTTGGGAACAAGTGGGTTTTCAAGAAGAAAACCGACGTGGATGGAAATGTTCACACTTTTAAGGCAAGACTTGTCGCTAAAGGGTACTCACAAACTCATGGTATTGACTATGATGAGACCTTTTCACCAGTGGCAATGATCAAGTCGATTAGGATACTTTTTGCCATAGCCGCGTACTATGATTATGAGATATGGCAAATGGATGTCAAGACCGCTTTCCTTAATGGACACTTATTGGAAGATGTCTACATGGACCAACCTGAAGGTTTTGTTGATCCCAAGCATCCAAACAAGGTGTGCAAGCTTAAAAGATCTATCTATGGATTAAAGCAAGCGTCTCGAACATGGAACATCCGATTTGATGAAAAGATTACAAATTTTGGATTCATCAAAAATGAGGATGACTCCTGTGTTTACAAGAAAGCTAGTGGGAGCATAGTCATATTCCTAGTATTGTATGTAGATGACATACTTCTATTTGGAAATGACATCCCAACCTTAAAGGGTGTCAAAACGTTCCTTGAGAACTGTTTCTCAATGAAGGACTTAGGAGAAGCTGCTTATGTATTAGGCATAAAGATCTATAGAGATAGATCTAAGAGACTTATTGGTCTAAGCCAAAGTGTATATATTGATAAAATCTTGAAAAGGTTCAAGATGCAAGACTCCAAAAAAGGATTCTTACCAATACCGCATGGCACCATCCTAAGCAAGTCTCAGTGCCCAAGCACTAGGAATGAACTTGAAAGGATGAAACATGTCCCATATGCTTCGGCAATTGGGTCCATCATGTATGCCATGTTATGCACTAGGCCCGACGTCTCATGTGCCTTAAGCATGACTAGTAGGTACCAACAGAACCCAGGTGAAGCTCACTGGACTGCTGTAAAGAACATTCTTAAGTACTTGAGAAGAACTAAAGACATGTTCTTAGTTTACGGTGGTTTGGAGGAATGCTTGAAGGTAAAGGGTTACACTGACGCAAGCTTCCAAACAGATAGGGACGATTCGAGATCTCAATCTGGGTATGTCTTTATTTTAAATGGAGGAGTCGTGTCTTGGAAGAGTTCCAAACAAGAAGTGATTGCACAATCCACTACAGAATCAGAATATGTTGCTGCTTCGGAAGCTGCTCAAGAAGCTGTCTGGATGAGAAAGTTCATTGAAGATCTAGGGGTTGTTCCTTCCATTCGGGACCCCATAGAACTCTTCTGTGACAATCTAGGTGCTATAGCTCAAGCAAAGGAACCTAGATCGCATCAAAAGACCAAACACATTCACCGAAGGTATAACTACATAAGACATGAAGTTAAGAATGGTGAAATAAGTATTCACAAGGTTCATATGGATCAGAATTTGGCAGACCCATTCACGAAGCCTTTACCCCAAGGTAAGCATGAAAGTCATGCTAAGGGTATAGGACTTCGTTTTTCTAATGAATGGATTTGATTTGTGTTTAGTGTTTTATGAATATGAAACTATGTAAACAAGAATTATGTAATATATGTGGCATGATGTTTCATTCATAATTTTGTGTTTTAATATTAGCATGTTTAATCCTTGAATAATTTATTTATTCTAAACGTCCATAGTCGATCATAGTTGTGGGAGCAATTATGAAGTAAGACTAATATGAATTGGATTGGTTGACTTTTATGAGTAAAAGTAGCAAAAGGTTGCAACCAAATTCATAGGTACTTGTTAGTGAACAAGTATTGGACTTGACCCGTTTCAAGATCACTTCATGGATCATCTTCATAAGTGATTCTTGAATAAAGGTATTATCATTGTATCCTTAGACCTGAGATACATATTTGGGATCAAGTGTAGAGAGTGCTGTGCTTTGATATGGTTCACCGTTGTTCTTGAAATATAGACAACCATACAGACCATACTCAAGTATAGTACAAACTATATAAGGGGCGTATGTACTCAAGACGGGATTTGTTCCTCTTATGTGTTGAGAGTTAGACATCTAAGGCGCCTGATTGAAAGTTGAACATTAAAAATGAGAATGATTAAGATACATGTCTCATGTTCAACATGATGTCTGTGACAAAGGGATAATTGATAGATAACCTTATACATCAATTAGAGCCTCGTGCTTATAAAAAAAATTGGATGTTGTTGAATGGCATTATGTCATGTGTTATTGGGGGCAGTGAAATGTTGCTAGACGTTTATCACTGTCGGTATCATTCTATGATGCAACCTTGTGCAAGTGGGAGATTGTTAGTTCTATATGCCCAAGGATGGTCATAAAATGATATTACTAATAATACATGATCCTATAGGGTCACACCAACAACAAGTTTCACACCAACTGATCATTTAGAATGCTAAATTTGATTTGCCATTAAATGATACTGAACTTGCAATTTAATCTGGTAGGATTATTATTATTTAAGGTAAATAATAATAATAACTACAAAATTAAAGGTTGATTTATAATTCATAAGTGATGAATTAATCATGTATAACAATTAAGTTGTTTAAGTTGTTAAATGATTTAATTGAATTATAAATAAACCCTTTATTTAATTTAATTGGTAAATTAAATAAAATATTCACATTGTAAATATATATATATATATATATATATATATATATATATATATATATATATATATATATATATATATATATATATATATACATACTTACATCATAAATAATGCATGTTTAAAAGGGGTTTATATACATGATAAATGATTTAAATGTTATTTCATTAAACAAAGATTGTGAAGATTTATTATTTATAAAATTAAGTTATGAGTTTTTATAAATAATAAAGAGCATGGAATCTCCTTTCTAACCATGTCATCGGCCACATGCTTCAAAAGCATGTCTTGGAAAGTCTCAAAAGACAAGAGGAATATTGGTGTTCTCTATGTTGACCATGGGAGCCACCAACTTCATATTTAAAAGGAAAAGCTCTCCATAATTCTATCTTGCTCTTCTTCCTTTTTGGCCGAACCTTTAGAGAGGTTTTTCTTCACTTTCACACTTGCATCAAATCAGCCAAGAATAAAAGAAAACTCCTCCAAGTTGCATGCAAAATCCGATTTTGTCATCTAGGAGAAAAGGTGTTCTTATTGCAAGTTAACAAGACTAGCATCAAAAGTGTTCAAGCTTGTGGTGGACTAAGCTATAGAGGGATTCTATCTTGATTCCTAGCCTCATCAAAATTGTCCAAACCAAGAACAAAAGAAAGGGTATGATTTTGAACTCTATCTATGCTTGTTCTTCATCTTATCTCTACATGCATGTAGCATGATCCTCTTGAAGAGAAATTCGTGTTCATGATTCTTGCTTCCGTTGCAACTTCTAGTTTTTGAAACTCATAACATGAACACTGATTTCCAACATGTGCAGCATGACCCGGGTTTAAAACCCGCTCCGGTTTGACATTGTTATTGGTTTGCTGAATTTTTACGACTTAAACGCAACCCGAGTTGGCCAACACGACCCGGGTTCTTCCTAAAATGGTTTTAGATGTTGTTTTAAGTCCTCCAACTCAACCCAGTTTAATCCACACGACCCGGGTTGCTCGTTTTTAGCTTTTTTTGCACTAAAACTCTATCTTAAAGATATCCGAACTATTCAAACACCTATAACATTAAATTATATCAAAAATCACATCACGATTAAGATAAAATTACTTACCGTAAGCGACGTGGTGTTACAATAACCCATCAGAACCCTTTATAATGTACCATAACCCATCACAACCCTTTCAAGTGGACCATAACCCATCACAACCCTTTCAAGTCGACCATAACACATCACAAGCCTTTATAATGAATCATAACACATCACAACCGTTTATAATGGACCATAACCCATCACAACCCTTTCAAGTGGATCATAACCCATCACAACCATTTCAAGTGGACCATAACCCATCACAACCCTTTATAATGGACCATAACCCATCAATACCCTTTCAGGTGGATCATAACCCTTCAAAACTTTTTCAAGTGGACCATAACGCATCACAACCCTTTCATGTGGACCATAACCCATCACAACTCTATATATTGGACCATAACCCATCACAACCCTTTCATGTGGACCATAACCCATCACAACCCTTTTAAGTGGACCATAACCCATTACAACCCTTTATAATGGACCATAACCCATCACAATCCTTTATAACGGTCCATAACCCATAACAACCTTTTTAAGTGGACCATATCCCATCACAACCCTTTCAAGTGGATCATAATCCATCACAACCCTTTATAATGGACATAACCCATCAAAACCCTTTCAAGTGGACCATAACCCATCACAACCCTTTCAAGTAGACCATAACCCGTCACAACCATTTCAAGTTGACCATAAATCATCAACCCTTTATAATGGACCATAACCGACGACAACCCTTTCCAATGGCGCCAAAAGCATCAAAAACAAGATCACATGGCTGGTAAATGCTTTTAAAGGGTTTTTGCTGCCATTTAATGTTTGCCTTCTGAAACCCTTATGGATTTCCAAAACCCTACTAAAGCACATTGAAGGTAAGCCTAAATGATTTGGTTCCCTTGTTTTTTACAATGTTTACATTTTCAATCAGTCGTTAATATTTCTTGCTTTATGTCGTTCTTCTTTCATATAAGCGTTGATGGGGACAACATATGATATCCCCCAAGATATATTGCTTGATATTCTTGCACGACTTGGAGAATCGTCTATGAAAAGTATTATGTTTGTGAAAGTGTGGTATGTATTTTCATTTAACCATTACTTACTCTTGCTTAAAAGAATGATCTTTACCGTTGTATTTACAGTTCAAAGGGGTTAATGAAAGCGGCAGACAACATACACGTGTAAATCTTGAACGTATTGACTTAATTCAACGTTTGCAAACACCAAAAGAGAAATAATTTCTCAGTAAATGCTATAATGCTGGAAACCTTGATGCATTATTCAGAAAAGGAGGGGTATGTAATGTGTAATCCTTTAAGGTATGTATGTTTATTTGTTGTTGATGACTTGATTTTTATAGATTTGTTTATTTGTAGTATGACCTCTACCAAGATTACCAAGTTCGCACCAGCTTGGAACGTTTACGAAGGGCAAAAAACAAAGGTCACCATCAGCTACTTATACTCTTGGAATATCGCTTATTTTGAATGGGCATGGTACATGCAGAACTGGAAGGAAAATGATTCATTCATTTTTTGCAAGCAAATCTCCAATAGAACTCAGATTAGCTACTCATCGATTTGAATATATTACTTGTTCAATTAGGCGATTGTATAAGTTCAAGAAGTATGCTTTCAGCATGTTTTGTCCAAAGGAAGGCCATAACACTGAGAGAATAATTGCACTAGGTTTAGGTTCTGATTATGAAATATATAATTGTAAGTTCTATTGTTGGTATTGTGAATCATATGCGTGTAGTATTGTATTTGGTATATGATGTCCTCTTTTTGCTATTTTAATGGAAATTTTTGATTGTTTAATACAATATACATATGTTTATGTGTTATTTGGGATGTTGTTTATTAAATATTAAATGACAGGTTTTGTTTTTGGTATCATGAAGCACATATGTTAATGGAAAAACATAGTAGTTTGTTTTTTGATGGTTTAACAACCGACTTTAAACTTACAACCATTTATAGCAATCAACATTCATATTTCGCATCTTTAAACTTTGGCCGGAAAATGTGAAATGTTGTGAGTACATTTAATGTAAAATGTGATATTCCATTTATCAAACACAACATTTTCAATTGTTGGTCAATTAAAGATTTAGAATCTAATAAATGATCATATACCAAAAACGTTATATACATTCAAAATCTAATGATCATAAATTCATATACCAAAAATGTCTAATTACATTCAAAATCTAATGCTGATTATTAAACATCCTATGAAATTCAAAATAACAAGCATCCCACAAGTAACTTTTTACAGTCCACAACTCTTGGTTCTTTTAATTCAAAATCCCTACTAATAGTGGTAAGCCAATAAGTATGTGTTTGACAAGTAATGAGACAACGCTGGAATTATACTGGTTCTAACTCATCCCGCCTCGGCAAGATGTCTCGAACCTTCCTCATGGTTTGCCGAACATGCTGATATATGCCAGAAGAGGGGTATGCATTATTCAACAGCTCTAAAGCGTTGTTTTTTTGGTCGATGCGTTGACCCATCAACAGTATTCCTAGGAAGAATTTTTCGTTCCTTTGCCCCATCGAAGCTGCCTCCTCAAGCATATGTCTTCCTATCTATTGCACTTCTACCGAATAGAAAACCTTCATCTGTTTTGGTTTAAAGTACAAAACAAAGATTAATGAAATGTAAAAACCAGAGTACCAATACAAGACATGAAACAAGAACTAAAAGTTTAAAACAAAGATAATAAAATGACAAATCCATTCCACCCTTAAACATTAAGTTCAGATTTCTCTTCTCTTTGCACTTATCGAACAGTTCATTCCTCTTCAAGGCGTGATGCCAAAATCTAATTGAACTTAATACATCGTTTTCCATGTGTTTGTATACTTCATCAGTCTCAGCAGCTTTGTTAAGTGTTTTGCAACTTGAATAGACAATAAAAAATAGATGTCTTAATCTACACACAATTCAAAAAACACAAATATAATAAACATAGTATATACGAAACTTACAAACACTTACATTTGAGAACTACAATAGCCGATAAAACCGCCAAATACGTGTGTATTTTTTTCGATAAGTACTGGTGGAATGTCGGTTAGCGGTATTTGTTGATGTCTTCTTGCAGTTGTCCCTTCCATTTTCTTGCTCTGCTTCAAGGTTTTTCCAAGAAAGGGTCTAGGGTTTTAGAAGATGATCGAATTTTTTGTAGGGGGGAATAACGGGGGTGAAACCTTGTTGCAGTTGAACACGCCGACGAAGTGAAGCGACGTGCAATGGTCTACTCGTGGTAATTATGGCAGCTAGATCGTGCGGTATAGAAATTGACGCTATTGCCCTTATAAAAGACACATTCTAATGTTCATTGGTTAGTCATGCAAATTAGTAAGGGTATTTTTGTCAAAACACATTATTCAAAAAAATAAAATCCCTAAGAAATAGCAACCGGTGACTGTTGTTATTTTCATTTTAATTTATCTCTAATTATTTATTTATTCCCTTGTTTTCTTACAATGTTATTTTCAATGTTATGCGTACGGAATACGAGTCTTTCAAATGTTCCTCAATTGGGTGTAATAATCTAAACATTGAAAACGTCACGAACCACTTAAAAATGTACCATCCCTCAAACTTTAAAAGTAGGGGAATTGTCTCAATTATAACAACTTACTTTCAGTTTACTGTTATTTATAACATTGTACTTTCATCTATGTGGTATTTTTTCTAATGGGCCATAACATTCATATCCTTGTGAAACGTCACTTACAATATTTTACGTATGGAAAAACATGTATTTTCAGGTAACGATTCATATCCTTGTTGAGGATAATGATTCCCAGCCGTCAAATGCTTTCAAATTGTATTAATTACCATTAATTACATCAGTCGTTTCAATTGAGTGAAAAAGTGCTTTCGTTGTTGTGGAATAAGAAGCCTTCGTATCTTAATGCACTTCTACATCTTCGTTTCCGATCAAAAACCACTTGCGTAATCTTCCACTTGAAAATCATGGTTGTAATCAACAATCAAAGGAGGATTAGAGATTCAAGTTCAATTTTGGACCTTTCTGAAGAATACGGCTTCTACAATGTGATGTTTTTTAGCCTCAAAGTCATTTATGGCGGGAAATTCATTCCCACACCTTCTCGCTCTTATGTTCGTCCAATAGTTGATTATGTCGACTATTTAGACATAAATAACTTCACACTTCAAACTCTTGAAAGTGTAGCAAAATATTTGGGGGTACAACCCAAACCAAGTTTTCTTCTACACTTGAAAATCCGATGAGACCTTGGATTTGGATCTCATTCGCCTACAAACAGCCAATGACTTCCGTCTTTTTAAGGAAATCATTAGGAACGATTTCAACATTGTTCAATATGTATATATTGAAAATTCTTCTCAAATTTTCACTTCATTCTACCCCAAATCCTTAAGGAATGTACCTGCCAAGATGATAGAAAAGCTTATTTTGGATTTCGTGGAAGACAACCCACTATCAAGTGTAGATGACACTATAGAATTTGTTGATAATAAATATGGGGTTTGTATACCTAAATTAAAAATGAATGAAGCAATCACACTTACAAGACAGAAACTGGCTGCTTACACCTTTGGAGATGATTAGATTATTAGAAATTTTTGGAAATTGTATAGTCTATAGAAATTTCAATGTTGAAACAATGTTTGTATTTGCTTATCAATATCAATAGATATATTTTGTCATTTTCAATCATTATGTTTGTGTGTTATTTTGTATAGAAAAGCAGATCAAATGTGTCTATCATAACATGTGCCTAAACTTACTACCATTTATAACAATCAACTTTCATATTTGGAATCTTTAAAGTTAGGGCCAAATTTGTAAAAAGTTGTGAGTACTAAATACGATTCTTTCAAGAATTGGTTATTTAAATTCAGTACATTGAATATGTGGTCAATTGTTTGTTTCTAGAAACACATAAGAAATTAGAACGTGACCATAGAATGGTTATATTTATTTGTATTTGTTTTCATTTACTAGATGGCTAACCCAATCCTATGGACACAAAAAACCATTTATGTAGCCAAATCATTTCATTCCTTATTACCAGTTATGTGACTATATGTACTCGATTTTACCTTAATTGAAATCACTTCATTCCTTTAGACAAGTATAATAAAGTAAGCCGTGACCATATAATATGTATACTGACAATGCTTTTCTTTTATCATGACAATTGTTTGTTTTTTGACACATATAAAATATTAATACATGACCATAGAATAGTTATAGTAACGTGTTTTTGTTTCCTCTAATAAGGGTCTAACCCAATCCTATGGACACAAAAAAATCATTTATGTGGCCAAATCATTTCATTCCTTATGCCTATTTAATTATATTATATAGAATTTTAGACACATATAAGTGAAGGGTTTTCTAGCAAACAATGAACACAAAAATCCTATGGTTCACATGCAACCCTAATAAGATCTATGTTTTCTTCTATGAAGATAATAAACTAATATCTAATGGCCAACAATTATTTCTAAAGTTCAAATTAGAAGAACCAACCTTTGAATCTTGTTCTTGAAGCTAGCAGCAAAAGTATCCTGCCTCAGATGAAAGTCATACCCACAGCAATGGAGAAGACAGTCCAGCAGAGTAATCTTGGTTGAAGTTGGCGTGAATAATGGGGAGCCAGAGGGTTCCTTTTATAGCCTCCTAGGGTTACACTTGAAACCCTAAGGAGCCTCCAAGTGGGCAAGCCTGTTGACCACTTGGACCAGATCCCTAAACCCTAATTAGGGTTTTCGCCAACCCTAGAGAAGCCTCCAAGGGTGGCGCCACTTTTGGCCCCTGGACTTCTCTTTGCCAGTTATTCAACTATTGAATAAATACAAACTAGTCCTCACACTTTTAATTAATTAATTTAATCACTAAATTAAATCCAATTAATTCTAGATTAAATCTCAATTAATTATTATGGTTTCTAATTAATATATTAACACTTAAATATATTAATAAACCATTTAATTAATTCTATTGATTTATTAAGCAATTAATAAATCAACCTTTTACTCTACCGAACTCTATCCTGACCTCCAGCTATGAGGGCAACCCAAATGGACTTTGCTTCAATTAACAAGATAAATATAGTTGTAAAGTCATGGCTTAGACACCTAATCCAACAGTCTCCCACTTGGATAAGTCTATGACTTTAATTTATCTTCTGATTAATAAACAACCTGCAGCTTCCTAGAAATTGCTGCCGAACTCTGACCTAGTCAGTTCCGTCCAAAGATAAGTGATCATATGATCCTTCGTCCAACAAGATATTTTCAGACACGAGACATGGATTGAGATCAATCTCTGTCCGATACTCTGTTTCCCGATTTCCGATTCTGCTTATGACTTTCGGACTTCTAATTGAACACATCAATTTAGTCCAGGCTGGCCAGCACTTAAGTCAACTTCAAAATCACCGAGCGGCCTACAGATATCTGTTTCCCATCAGGGTCAAGGAACGAATAAGCTTTGACTCATATGGTTGTGTCTTTTACTTATCAAATCGTACACAACAATGCGTTTGTAACATCGAGTTACCGATGCGTTTTCGCATCATCAATGCACAACCGATTCGTAAATTTCAACTCATATGTCTCTGCTTCAAGATCATACGATATTATCGTCTCAACATTGCTCATGATGTAATCCATGAAGCAATCTGTTGAGCGCGGGTTTATCCAATACTCAAATCTCTATTTCTAAGTACTCATGAACATTGTAGCAGTCTTACTGCAATGTCTAACTCCTTAGACAATCTACAAACCAATTCACGACAGTCTTCGTTCATACTTACCCCCGAAAAGTATGAGCGACTGTGGACTTTTGAATAATCAAATTACTCGGGAAGTGAAACATGCAAAATTGAAACATAAAATATGACTGATGGCTACTCTTGCCTAATTACCAAGTCTCCACGAGGTAATCACCAGGTCGGATTTTTCATAAACTATTATCGGTTTCTAGATTCCTTTTAAACTATTTAATTCGTGTTATGTATCTATGTCTACTTGACCTTTCACTCTTTCTATGTATTCAAATGTTATACATTTATACACTTTATCCGATCGGATATCCTTCCGATGATATTTCAATTTTGGTCATACCGTCAATCTCACTAACAACTCCATTCTATGTACCGTGACTTTCCATGGTTCTCGGGATCTTTAGTCCACATGACTGCACCCTAAGACTATTTTGAGGTGTTACGATGTGCCGGTGAGCCACACGCGCTCCATCGGAATGCCAACGAAATTCTTTAACCATAAAGTCCTTATCTGAAAAACTCTTTTCAAATTGTTATTAACATTCACCCCTAATCATTTTCCAATGATTTCTCATGTAGGCACAAAATCCATTAAGTATTCCCAACCAGGTCATATCCTGAATCTGACTCAGTATGCTCTAAGCATTAAGTCATCAAGACATGTTCATGACACTTCTGATCGATCCAAGAAACTTGTTGGATTCGATCTAGTCCTATTCCAAACCGTTTTGGAATTTTAGGATTATTTATAATCCTTGTGTGATGACTTTTAATAACCATATCCTTTCGGAGACTTTTTCTCATGCATCTTGAATCTTATCAAGATCATGCTTACCATGGCCGGTTCTATACTGATGACAACATCTATCTGATAGATGTCTATGGATTATGTGAGTATGCTGCACCTTCTTTGTATGCCAAATCATTACACTTTGCAATGATAGGAAACTCTTTTCCTGAGCTATGCATCTTGAGTCTTATCAAGATCATCTTGGCAGAGTTTCGATCTATCTCATAGTCGTTTGTAACCACCCGAGTATGCCGTATCTCTTATTAAGTCTTTCATAGTGATCCGTCTCTTAACACCAAGTCATTACACTTTGTAATGGAAAAAGACGTTTCCTAGAACCAATATGTGACACACATATGAAGATAGATAACAGCAACACTCCCACTGGCTTCAACACGGTTATGGACTATTCACAAAATCCAGAGCTTATGGCACATTTTGAGAATCCAAACCTTTCTGACATCTTAATGGATATCTTTCAGCCCATTCTCAAAATCCAATCCTTTGGCATATTTCGAGAATCTGAATATCCTTTCTTGCGAGATGCCCGCGGGGAAATACCGGGCCCATGTACCTTTATACTGGCATATTCTTTGTGAGTCCTCATTAGTGTGCCGGTGATCCACACGCGCTCCACTAACGACTTACATTATGCAGTATCCTTTCAGATTTCATCTTCTATTGAGAGTGCTTCTCTCGGAGTCAATTACTTGACTCTGAGTATCGTCTCACTCAACGAGATGTTCTGAAGGTACGTTTCTGTCCATGTTGGTTTCTTTTGATGATTACTCCTACTGGTTTTAAAGACCAGTCGCAAAATCAATCAAACTGTCACATAGACTGTATATCGTCCTAAAGTTCTCTTAATTGGCAGCAACTGGGCTCACCAATGCTTCCAAGTAGTCGGATTGAAAATCCGTAACAACTATAGTGTTTTACCACTATTCGGTATGTCACCCCAATCATAACTACTTATGACGGTGATCAGTACTACTGGTCAAGGGAAGGTTATGTCAGTATTAAATAGAAATCTGATTTCTGCTCTAAGCCTAGCGATGACTAAAGGTTATTTCACTTGGCTAATCCTGAACTCATTCAGGACTGTGCCAACTCCCACTGTCTTCTTAGAATATGAGTTCTTTCTAAAAGAGCTCTTTCTTTTCCAGGTACAGCGGGATAGCCAGTGAAATGACATTTCTAATTAGGTTCAGGCCAGTCGTGAGGTTCGGACGAACACTACAAGACCCTGGACCTTTAATGTACAAGTGGGACAATCCCAACTTTACATTTCAGACAGTGTCTGCAACCTACTTAGTCGTAGATGTGGTTGGAATATGGTTAATATGGTCTGACTGGTTTAGTGTTTAATTTACGGGAAACTAATTGGCAATGTATCTCATACATTGAGGATCGAACTCTTTCGACCAACGCTCCATCATCTTCCCTAAGACACATTATAACTATTAATGTTCTTGGAAGAGAATAAACTGTGAAACATTTTCCCCAGTTTATGCTATCACTCAGGTTCTGTGGATCTCGTACTTCCTTTGAAGTCCTTGAACTGTTCAAGTATTCAATCCAATCGCTTATTCTGATAGGCGAGGTCATATTCGTCATACCGACTGACAAATATTGTGAAGTACAAACAATTGTATTCTATTCGGAGATTCGAGCAATACACAGCAACTGATGTGTTCCTTGCTTCTCAATCTCTTTTACATCTCTATGTAAACTTATGACTTTGTTAATTCTGTTTAATACTTGCAATCTTCAGTTGACTCTAAGTCAGCTGATTCCAAAATCCTATCCATTGGATCTTTGGGTGATTCATTTCTTGTCACATGTGCTTTATAAAGAACTTAATCATCATTTGACTCTAAGCCAAATGATTCCAAAGTCCTGTCCAACTGGATCTTTGGTTGATTCATTTCTTTACACATTAAGAACTCAATTCATCATGTGACTCTAAGTCAAATGATTCCAAAGTCCTGTCCAACTGGACCTTTGGTTGAATTGATTCTTACAACATTTATCTTAATAATCATAAGGGACACAATTCTAAAATCCAAACACTTTGGATGCATTCAACATTCAAGTTATTACTAATCATGCATTCAACACATTCATATAACATTTCAAGGATATTTCAAACAATAGGTGTTAAAAGAAAAACGACAATTTTATTAAAACCAAAAATCCTTGAACAATGTATTATATGATAGACAATGTCATACGCATCTGATAAGCTAATAACATGATTTCAACATCTAACTAAACTCTAAAACTGCATGAGCTTCATATCCAATCTGAATATGCTCCTATGCAACAACATCCCACATCCTACAGAGTCCATGCATACAGAGCAGATGTGAGAAACACATCCTGTATCAAGGAACTAAGGATCAGGTGTTCTGAGTTTTAAGATATTCCTGAGTTGCCAAACTGTTCGGCTTCGGAGCATTTTCCAATATTTCCGTGACTGTGTCCCACCCTGTGGATTCCTAGTTTGAACCATCGAGGAACCGGTCCAGACGATCTGGACCATTTCTTGATGTGTCCTATTACTGGACTCAAACCCGAAGCAGCTGAATCAATGGAACTATGCTTCTCTATGAACGACTCATACAGAGTCAACATTGAATGCATGTCCACGATTGTCTTATCTGGTTTCCCTTCCTGTACATCAGGATGAACGAATCAGCGAGTCGAGCTAATGCTTTAACTCCCGATCAAAAGGGGACTAAATTTATACAGTTCACCTATGTGTCTCTCAGCCTTGAGAACATGTGAACTGGTGCTACTTCCTACACACTTCAAACTCTTTGAAGATCTTAGCTCGTCCTTTCTCAACCAGTTCATGGAACTTTTCCACAACTAGCTGTGTTAACTTATCTAACCCTAGGAATTCTAAATTCCTGTGGAAATCGGGGTCAATGATCAATAGTATTAGGTAACGAACTTTCCTTGACTTAACAATCAAGGAGTCATGCTCATCACAAGCTACTGTGTGATGTCATGCTTTAGGGAGCGGAAACTCAGTCAAATATGGCTTGCCAGCAAAACAAAGAACTATTCTCTATTTATGAAGCCATACCATATAATTCAGGCCAGTCAGCCTTACCATATTAGGCAGGTGCTTTCTGATGCTCTCAGAAGTGGGTGAAGGAGGAGAGGGAGGAGAATGGACACTTGATTCAAACATCTACAATAACCAGAATTTTATTAGTTTAATTTATCCTTTTAAATAATTACCCAATATATTATTTATTAAGGCTAGGACCCAAAATACCCCAACTATGGTGTGAAGAGGGATGCCATAATCACAACATAATGGTCATTAAGGTAGATAATGCACTTATCAATTTCATCTTATGAAATTCCTAGATCTGTTGAGACACATTGAACTGTTCAATGACATGTTTAGTCTCGGATGTGCCCCACTGTTTGTGACTGGGATGCCGAGGATCACAAACCGGGTGTGAATAACCATGCAAATTAGCTTGGTACTCTCGAAGTCGATTGCCATCTCTAATTAACGTGCCGGTTAACCACACACGCTCCGTTAATAATGACAAAATCGAGAAACCCATTGCAAGTCTTTGTGGACCCCAGTTGGTGTGCCGGTAAACCACACACGCTCCACCAACGTTCCACAAAGTGCAATGTGCAATTCCATGGATTAACACCAATTCACATTTTTTAACCTAAAGTAACTAGATTGGGTTTTTGATTAAGGTTCTAGTACTTTCAATTATAGCATTATACTTTTAAGAGGCTTAGCGGTTCTATCAAACCCGTTCGGCTAACGACACTCGACTGACCAGGAGAGCGGTGGGTAAGAGTGGATACCCATTAGACTAACATTTTATAGTCAGTCGCCTTATACCCTCTTTATAGGACAGTTTTGTGAATGAGGCCTACTTGCGGTAAGACTAACCAATTTTTCTTATATATAAATAGTTAAATTTTAATCATAAATATATAAGATATATTTTAATCTTATTAAAATATTTTAGAATTAATTATCTCATAATTTTCACAAATTTTTAAACAATTTTTGAAAATTTAAATTAATTCTTTAAGCTGATTTAATTGATCTTTTAATTAACAATTAACTAAACTAATTAAATCTAAGATAGATATTATAAATTAATCAAATTAATTTTATCTATTTAAGGCCCCACAATTTCGAAAATTACATGCCAAAAATAAGAGTTCTAGTTATTTAATTAATCCAATCAATTACCAAAATAACAACCTACTTATAAAAGGCAAGTAAATCAAGCAAATCAGGGGGAAATAAAGGGGTGGCGGCTAGGGTTAGGAAACCCTAGCCTAAGCCACGAAATTGTCCTCTCCCATGAGGTGATTTTCGCACAAAACCTCAAGGCAAAAACCATTCAAGCAGTTTATATCAATTCATAAGAAAACAGCCTGAGCTCTGATACCACTGAAGGGTTTTCTAGCAAACAATGAACACAAAAATCCTATGGTTCACATGCAACCCTAATAAGATCTATGTTTTCTTCTATGAAGATAATAAACTAATATCTAAAGGCCAACAATTATTTCTAAAGTTCAAATCAGAAGAACCAACCTTTGAATCTTGTTCTTGAAGCTAGCAGCAAAAGTATCCTGCCTCAGATGAAAGTCATACCCACAGCAATGGAGAAGACAGTCCAGCTGAGTAATCTTGGTTGAAGTTGGCGTGAATAATGAGGAGCCAGAGGGTTCCTTTTATAGCCTCCTAGGGTTACACTTGAAACCCTAAGGAGCCTCCAAGTGGGCAAGCCTGTTGACCACTTGGACCAGATCCCTAAACCCTAATTAGGGTTTTCGCCAACCCTAGAGAAGCCTCCAAGGGTGGCGCCACTTTTGGCCCCTGGACTTCTCTTTGCCAGTTATTCAACTATTGAATAAATACAAACTAGTCCTCACACTTTTAATTAATTAATTTAATCACTAAATTAAATCCAATTAATTCTAGATTAAATCTCAATTAATTATTATGGTTTCTAATTAATATATTAACACTTAAATATATTAATAAACCATTTAATTAATTCTATTGATTTATTAAGCAATTAATAAATCAACCTTTTACTCTACCGAACTCTATCCTGACCTCCAGCTATGAGGGCAACCCAAATGGACTTTGCTTCAATTAACAAGATAAATATAGTGGTAAAGTCATGGCTTAGACACCTAATCCAACAATAAGCACATATACTGTGACCATATAACACTTACACTTACAGCATTTCTCTTTTATCATGATAATTGTTTGTTTTTAAACACACATAGTATTTTACGACGTGACCATAACATGGTTATACTTGTATTTGAGTCTTTAAGTAAGTGTCTAAACGCTACCCTATGGACACGCAAAATCATTTATGTGGCCATATGTACTCGATTTTACTTTCATTGAAATCAATTTATTCGTTTAGACACGTATAATAAAGTATGTCGTGACCATATAAGACTTATACTCACATCGTTTCTCTTTTATCATGATAATTATTTGTTTTTGACACGCATAAAAAATTAAAATGTGACCATAGAATTCTTATAGTTATTTATTTTGTTTCTTTTACTAAGTGGCGGATAAGAAACTATCCTATGATCAAACGAATCAATTATGTCGTCGTATATACTTGATTTTAGACACATAAACAACTGTTTTAGGTGACCATATATGCATATTTCGTCTCATAAAAAAACCATCACAAAATTTTTCCTTCTTTCAATAAAAACTGTGGCTATTGGTGATATGTGGCCACATTGTTTGATTCTACGTCGTAAAAAGGTAATTTCTGACGTTAAATCGTTATCAACTATTACAATCTACACACCAACGGTCACACTTATTGCTGTAAAGTGTAGTTAAAAGTAGTCTAAAAATTTTACGTGACCTTTAGTCATGCAAAAATCGAAAGTCTGACTGGATGGTTTCCGAAAAAGTGTGACCGCATGTCATTTTTGTAGTAGTGCCTATTCGTTTGAATTCCAATGAAATACATAAACCAAAAACGCCCTTATCAGTTTAGACCTAATAAAGGTCTAAACCAGCTTCATTATGTATAAATCATTTTTTGTGCTTAACAAAAGTAGATGAACTGCATTAAATCAATAGAAAATTTACTAGACTTTAATCATTTAATTGAATTTTATAGAATTTAATCATTGATATGAAAGTGACATCAATATGACATTGGCCCCTACTAACTAGACCCTTTGTTTCATTAACTTGACCCCATAATCATGATTCTTTGATTACTTTTTCAGGCTTTTTACAGATACCAACATTTCACCAACATTTCAATCAAATCAGTGAAGTCTTCAGCCTTTTTAATTTTTCTAACAATTGCATGCAAGTATTCTTTTAATTTCCCAATCAACAACCACCACAATTTATAGTCAAAATAAACATTGGTCACCGCTACCGGCTACGTCACCGGAGAAAATAAATACACTGCTTCGGCTACCCTGCCGGAGGTAGAAAAAGAATGACAGAGAGAACACCGGTCACCACTCTAGCTACTACGTCCGGTGATAGAGAAATAGAAATAGAGGAATAGAGAGAAAGATAGATAGAGAGAGAGAGAGACTAAAGGTAGAGATTGAAAGATATAGAGCAGAGAGAGTGAGAACAAAATAGAATGAAAGTTACCGAGATCTAGAAAGAAACCGTCGTCAAAGTGGTGGCGGTGGTGTAGCTCCGATGGCATAGAAATAGAGATAAAGGAAGAGAGAGAGAGAGAGAGAGAGAGAGATTGAGAGAGTGAGAAAGAGAAAGAGAGAGCAGAGCCAGAGGTGTGAATGTCTCCGGCATGTTGACTGTCCTCCAACAGCGGTAGTTAGAAGGTGTCGAAGTAGAGAGAGATTTGGAGAGTGGCTGATAACTTTGAAATGGTTACTCTTAGGTTTTTAGGGTTTTGTACGGTGGGTTATGGTTTTAAAAGGGAACTTTTAATTGGGTTTGGGTTTTGATTTAATATTTTATGTGTTTTTTAAATTTATAAAAAGAAAAAATAATTATAACGATTACATAATTATTTAATTATAACTAGGTTTATAAAAAAATTTATAATTTAAAATTATTGCCTAAGCATTACTTAATAATTACCTAATTTTTATATAATAATTATCTATAAACATATAATGATTGTATTTATTTATATAAATATTTAGATGCAATTATGAAGGGGGCTTTTTCACACATTATAAATGATCCAAATAGTGAAACCCTAGTATAAAAGGTCAAATGTGTAGATTTTGAATAGGAGTACATAGTATTTGAGGTAGTTCTTAAGCAAAGAATCTAAAAAGTAATTGGTTCATTTATTTTCACATTAACCAAGTATAATTCTCAAAATTTTCAAAAAAAATCATTTATAATAAAAAAAAGCTTTCAAAATCATTATTTATTTTTCTCAAAACTATTTATTTTTTGAAAATACGTTTTTTTGACGACTTCAATATCAAACATAAATAATACTAAAACAAGCAGAGTAATGATGCCAACAAGTGTATTATTGTGTAAGAATGGTGTACATAATGTCCTCAATTTATTACTCAATTGTCCTTTCTATACTATTAGCTATTAAAATTGTTAAGATGAAGCTCTTGTAGAAAGATAACATATCATCACATAGGAATCTTTGGCAAAGAGGGTGACATAAAGAGTCTCCCAAATGCAGACATGTACGAACGTTTTGAGAATAGACAACATAAAAGTTACATTTAAGGAAATATACAAAAAAATTTCTTAAGTCGTTATTTAATGTCTTTGAAGAAATTGTAGAATTTTTTTTTGTGTGGCAAAAGAATTATACTAAAAACTTAATCTAACCAATTCTTAGCAATAATCATATCACCACTTTCCAACGACATTAATGGGGCTAAATTTACATACAAGTTGTCTTCATCGTTGATATGTCAAGAGTTCGACTGAAGTATTAGCAACCATTTTGTCTTTTATGCATGATGAATGTGTTAAAAATATTTAAATGAGATATATTCAAAAGAATATTTACATTTTAACATTATATTCAATTAAGCCCAACATTTTGTTAAAATGTTTACAATATTAGTTATATATGAAAATATAATATTAAGTAAAGTCCTTACATTTTGACCATTTTAACAATTTAGAGTTGAATTTTCAGTTTTTATTCAATTAAGTCATTACATTTTGACCATCACATTTTGACCCTATTTATCATTAGTTGTAAAAATATAAAAACGGCATAATCAGCTGCTATACAAAATTGTAAACATTTAATAAAATGTTGAGCTTAATTGAATATAAGAAAACAATTAGGGTAATCGAATATATGATCAAAATATAATAACTTTCCTGAATATATCCCTATTCAACTTGTAACAAAAGTACCAACACTATAAATGAACACTAACATCATCAATGGTTGTAATGACAAAAATAAACAACTAACTTATTGTAACTTCAATTATTTTATTAATAGAAAGAAAAACAGTTTATTATTCATTCACTTACAAAAGTGAGACATAAGATACCAATTACTAGTTCGGATAAACCACAAGCTTCCTTGGTTTTGAATAAAAAGTACAATGCCTCTTACATACACAATACTCTTTACGTGTAGGGTTAAATAAAATTCTGCAATCGCCTCTCACGTACCCATCTGCTTTGCAAATATCCAAACATTTTTGGGGTTCACAATTAGGTCCTATGTTCTTCACAACATCACACAATGGGCTTGCCTTTTCTTTCTCTGCAACATTCCATAAACACAATACGAAAAATTAATATCCATAAAAGAAATTTGCAAATCAAATGGTAGAAATTAAACATCTTCTTACATTTTATAGAAAAACTTACCGATACACACAATCATCGTGAGCAATAATGCTAGAACCATCAAGTTTATTTGTGTTTTCAATATAGCAGAATTCATTTTAGTAATATTTAGGTTGATATCGTTCAATCTATTTAACAACCTTTATATATAATAGGGCAATAAATGCATTTTTTTTGTTCATATATCATTAAAACATGAATAATAACTATTTTTATCCGTATATAAATAAAAGATGAGTAATAACTATTTGTGAGTATATTTAATAATGATTTTAATAGCGTTTGAAATTTTTGACATATATTTATGTATCAAAGGTTCATTTGTAAAATCTATTATTTATATTTTATTAAATTTCTATCAATTTTAAATGTATCTCATAAAAATATTATCCAAAATAAGATTCGATATATATAACTGTGAACATCTTCAAATGAAGTAGATTTGTATTAATAAACCATAATAATAGTTAAAAATAAAATAAAAATAAAACATACATATATTATCATCAAAACAATGATTTTATACTTAAAATAATAATAATAATAATAATAATAATAATAATAATAATAATAATAATAGTGGTTGAAGATACAAATATCAGATAAATTATTTAAATTAATAAACCAATACATTAAGAAACATTAACACTAAATATATTGAATTCTATTTGCGCACAGCCCACAGATAGAAGCAATTGAGATTACGCGATCTACAAAATGTCTATCTAAATTAGTTAACAATAATAGCAGTTAAATACAAAATTCCATATAATATTTATCATATGTAGCATATCATCTACATATAGTATTTACAATATTTATATTAACTTAGTTTATCAATTATTATTTTAGAGTTAACGAGAATGAGATAATTATCATTGACAAAATATTTTTGCAAATATTTTCACTACATAATTGCATTCAATGTACCGCATGCAAATTTGCCTTGTGTGTTTGTGGTTATATATATATATATATATATATATATATATATATATATATATATATATATATATATATATATATATATTCCGTTTCAAGGAAGAACCATTTTTTTCTTAGGAACCTAAGAACCTTTTGACTGAAATATATATTTTTTTTAAATGACATAATACACCTAGTCGCTTATATTTAAGACTTTTTGTCAAAAAAAATTGAAAAATAATATGTATACACGAAATGTGCATATATGCACTTTTTCGCAAATGTGTATATGATCACGTTTCATGCATATGTACACATTTCGTGTATACATGTTTTTTTTTTCAAATTTTTTTTACAAAATGTCTTAAATATAAGCGATTAGGTGTATTATGTCATTTTTTTTTTGAAAAAAAAAATTCCAGTCAAAAGGTTCCTAGGTTCCTAGCAAAAAAATGGTTCCCATTTGATATTTAGTCTCTATATATATATATATATATATATATATATATATATATATATATATATATATATATATATATATATATATATACATATATATATATACATATATATATATACATATATATATATACATATATATATATATATACATATATATATATATATATATATATATATATATATATATATATATATATATATATATATATATATATATACATACATGTGTATATACAGTTAGAGACGGGAATAAATGGGCTTGGAGAGACTCAGTTAGAGATGGCAGGACAAAGGAAGAACTAATGACTTTACAATCCCAATTATCCTCTTTGGTTCTTAATGACAAAGACGATTGCTGGTGTTGTCCTGAAGCCCTTAAAGAATTGTTTACGGTAGCTTGGATGAGAAAGAAATTGATAGACAAGAACCAAACTGTTTTTGGTAAAAATAGATGGTGTAAATGGGTTACTAAAAAGACTAACATACTTGTTTGGAGGGCTTGTAAAAACAAGTTGGCGGTCAAAGAGAAACTTGCTGCAAAGCATGTAGAGACATGAAACATTATCTGCGATATTTGCAAAGCTGACTCGGAATCCATACAACACGTGTTCCTGGAATGCCATACGGCTAGAGAGGTGTGGTCTAAAGTCGTGTCCTGGTGGAACTTAAAAAGCAAAAGAATCAACTCGGTTGAAGAGGCATTGGATTGGATTGAAGGCGAAGGAAAAAACCAAAAGGAGAAAAAAATTCTTTTCGTGATTGGAGCTGCTACCCTTGCCCCGTTGTGGCACAACAGAAAGGAGGCTACTTTTTCTAATAAAAGGAGATCGGCGGTTGATATTTTTGCTCAAATTCAGCGTGATTCGTTTCTTTGGATCGACAGCAGAGCTTCTAAAATCACGTTAGATAGGATTGTTTGGCTTATTTAGCCTAGTTTAGCTTATAAAATGTAATCTCGTGTACTCTTTTTGTGGTGAACATCAAATGGGAACCATTTTTTTCCTAGGAACCTAGGAACCTTTTGACTGAAAAAAAAATTTCAAAAAAAAATGACATAATACACCTAATCGCTTATATTTAAGACCTTTTGTAAAAACAAAATTTGAAAAAAAACATGTATACACGAAATTTGTACATATGCACGAAACGTGATCATATACACATTTGCGAAAAAAGTGCATATATGCACATTTTGTGTATACATATTATTTTTCAATTTTTTTTTGACAAAAAGTCTTAAATATAAGCGACTAGGTGTATTATGTCATTTTATATATATATATATATATATATATATATATATATATATATATATATATATATATATATATATATATATATATATATATATATATATATATATTCCGTTTCAAGGAAGAACCATTTTTTTCTTAGGAACCTAAGAACCTTTTGACTGAAATATATATTTTTTTTAAATGACATAATACACCTAGTCGCTTATATTTAAGACTTTTTGTCAAAAAAAAATTGAAAAATAATATGTATACACGAAATGTGCATATATGCACTTTTTCGCAAATGTGTATATGATCACGTTTCATGCATATGTACACATTTCGTGTATACATGTTTTTTTTTTTCAAATTTTTTTTACAAAATGTCTTAAATATAAGCGATTAGGTGTATTATGTCATTTTTTTTTGAAAAAAAAATTTCCAGTCAAAAGGTTCCTAGGTTCCTAGCAAAAAAATGGTTCCCATTTGATATTTAGTCTCTCTCTCTCTCTCTCTATATATATATATATATATATATATATATATATATATATATATATATATATATATATATATATATATATATATATATATATATATATATATATATATATATATATATATATATATATATATATATACATGTGTATATACAGTTAGAGACGGGAATAAATGGGCTTGGAGAGACTCAGTTAGAGATGGCAGGACAAAGGAAGAACTAATGACTTTACAATCCCAATTATCCTCTTTGGTTCTTAATGACAAAGACGATTGCTGGTGTTGTCCTGAAGCCCTTAAAGAATTGTTTACGGTAGCTTGGATGAGAAAGAAATTGATAGACAAGAACCAAACTGTTTTTGGTAAAAATAGATGGTGTAAATGGGTTACTAAAAAGACTAACATACTTGTTTGGAGGGCTTGTAAAAACAAGTTGGCGGTCAAAGAGAAACTTGCTGCAAAGCATGTAGAGACATGAAACATTATCTGCGATATTTGCAAAGCTGACTCGGAATCCATACAACACGTGTTCCTCGAATGCCATACGGCTAGAGAGGTGTGGTCTAAAGTCGTGTCCTGGTGGAACTTAAAAAGCAAAAGAATCAACTCGGTTGAAGAGGCATTGGATTGGATTGAAGGCGAAGGAAAAAACCAAAAGGAGAAAAAAATTCTTTTCGTGATTGGAGCTGCTACCCTTGCCCCGTTGTGGCACAACAGAAAGGAGGCTACTTTTTCTAATAAAAGGAGATCGGCGGTTGATATTTTTGCTCAAATTCAGCGTGATTCGTTTCTATGGATCGACAGCAGAGCTTCTAAAATCACGTTAGATAGGATTGTTTGGCTTATTTAGCCTAGTTTAGCTTATAAAATGTAATCTCCTGTACTCTTTTTGTGGTCAACATCAAATGGGAACCATTTTTTTCCTAGGAACCTAGGAACCTTTTGACTGAAAAAAATTTTCAAAAAAAAATGACATAATACACCTAATCGCTTATATTTAAGACCTTTTGTAAAAACAAAATTTGAAAAAAAACATGTATACACGAAATTTGTACATATGCACGAAACGTGATCATATACACATTTGCGAAAAAAGTGCATATATGCACATTTTGTGTATACATATTATTTTTCAATTTTTTTTTGACAAAAAGTCTTAAATATAAGCGACTAGGTGTATTATGTCATTTTAATATATATGTATATATATATATATATATATATATATATATATATATATATATATACATATACATATATATATATATATATATATATATATATATATATATATATATATATATATATATATACATGTGTATATACAGTTAGAGACGGGAATAAATGGGCTTGGAGAGACTCAGTTAGAGATGGCAGGACAAAGGAAGAACTAATGACTTTACAATCCCAATTATCCTCTTTGGTTCTTAATGACAAAGACGATTGCTGGTGTTGTCCTGAAGCCCTTAAAGAATTGTTTACGGTAGCTTGGATGAGAAAGAAATTGATAGACAAGAACCAAACTGTTTTTGGTAAAAATAGATGGTGTAAATGGGTTACTAAAAAGACTAACATACTTGTTTGGAGGGCTTGTAAAAACAAGTTGGCGGTCAAAGAGAAACTTGCTGCAAAGCATGTAGAGACATGAAACATTATCTGCGATATTTGCAAAGCTGACTCGGAATCCATACAACACGTGTTCCTGGAATGCCATACGGCTAGAGAGGTGTGGTCTAAAGTCGTGTCCTGGTGGAACTTAAAAAGCAAAAGAATCAACTCGGTTGAAGAGGCATTGGATTGGATTGAAGGCGAAGGAAAAAACCAAAAGGAGAAAAAAATTCTTTTCGTGATTGGAGCTGCTACCCTTGCCCCGTTGTGGCACAACAGAAAGGAGGCTACTTTTTCTAATAAAAGGAGATCGGCGGTTGATATTTTTGCTCAAATTCAGCGTGATTCGTTTCTATGGATCGACAGCAGAGCTTCTAAAATCACGTTAGATAGGATTGTTTGGCTTATTTAGCCTAGTTTAGCTTATAAAATGTAATCTCCTGTACTCTTTTTGTGGTGAACATCAAATGGGAACCATTTTTTTCCTAGGAACCTTTTGACTGAAAAAAAAATTTCAAAAAAAAATGACATAATACACCTAATCGCTTATATTTAAGACCTTTTGTAAAAACAAAATTTGAAAAAAAACATGTATACACGAAATTTGTACATATGCACGAAACGTGATCATATACACATTTGCGAAAAAAGTGCATATATGCACATTTTGTGTATACATATTATTTTTCAATTTTTTTTTGACAAAAAGTCTTAAATATAAGCGACTAGGTGTATTATGTCATTTTAATATATATATATATATATATATATATATATATATATATATATATATATATATATATATATATATATATATAAGGTCCGGTTCCGTTGTGTACATATGCACGAAACGTGATCATATACACATTTGCGAAAAAAGTGCATATATGCACATTTTGTGTATACATATTATTTTTCAATTTTTTTTTTTTGACAAAAACTCTTAAATATAAGCGACTAGGTGTATTATGTCATTTTAAAAAAATATATATATATTTCAATCAAAAGGTTCCTATGTTCCTAGGAAAAAAATGGTTCTTCCTTGAAACGGAGTCTATATATATATATATATATATATATATATATATATATATATATATATATATATATATATATATATATATATATATATATATATATATATATATATATATATATATATATATATATATATATATATATATATATATATATATATATATATAAGGTCCGGTTCCGGTGAGGACTCTTTTTTTGGTGAGGACTCGCGAGGACACCTTAAAAAATTGAAAAAAATATAAAAAAAATACAAATCATAAAATCGAGAATAGTACTGTAAGACCACGTTACTTTAGGTAAGTATTTTTATGTTAATCGTAATGTAATTATGATTTAATAAGATGTTAAATGTGTTTGGAAGGTTAGAATACCTTTCGGGTAGAGTTTTCGCACGAAAAACGCCAAAAAAGGCTTACACGGGTCGTGTAACTGTCTTCCGGTTACTGTAGCAGAACACGAGCGGTGTTAAATTAAAACAAGCACTGTAGCGGAACACGGGCCGTGTTACGCGCAGACCCACTTTTTAATACGCGATTTTTAGTTATTTTGGGTATTTTCTCTCGAACCAAAAACCTCCAAAACCCTAGAAAATATTCCCCAATAATCTTAGAACCAAATTGGAAGGCTAGAACTTGATGGATTGAAGTATTCTCGGTATCTCCCTTCTTGAAGGTAAGCTTTACCGTTATTGTTCAATTGAATGGGTGATTTGGTTGATTTGGGTGGATTTCGAGTGGTTATGATGAACCACCTATGATGAGTCGAAGTTTGTGTATATAGCATTTGTTTGGTTGGTTGAAAAGCTTCTAATCTTGAACCCTAACCGTCGTGGTCAAGTTTTAAGCTTTGATGGTGGAAATACAAGGTATTCACCTCTATTTGGTATGTATTTGGTTGTGTAGGAGCTGAAAACTCTTAAACGAGCGTTGGTATCTACTGTTGGGATTAGCTAGGTCTGCATAAGACTTCAAACCAGGTGAGTAACTCTACTTACATGTTAGTTGTAACATGTTATATGTGTTTATGATGCTAGTTGATTCACAAGCATGTAGAGATTACTATGTAATTCGGGTGTATCAAGTATTAGAAATCACTTGTTATTACAAGTGAGTTTTGAAGTTATACACAAGGTGATACATGTAGTAAATTACATGTAAATTATGTAGACACGTAGAGAATCCTATGTGATTATATGTGTTAGAAGTTCGTGGTTACGATGTGAAGTAACCGGCATTGAGATGATAATCTCGTGTTTATTTGAAGTAAGGTTTATATATATATATATATATATATATATATATATATATATATATATATATATATATATATATATATATATATATATATATCACAAGGTGAGTACCTTGTAAATAGGTACAATTGTGATGCTAGCGATTTGTTTAGCAAGTACTTAACAATCCTAGAGGAGTGTACATGATAGACATACATGATGATATATATATACACGTGTAGTATGATATTATGCACTTGTGAATGTGATGCTAATTGGTACACAAATATATATAAAGGCTATAATGTATGAATACTATGTAATCCGGGAATACCGAGTATTGGAGGTAACTTGTTATTACAGGTGAGTCAATGAAATGACAAGACCGGATAAGCCGTGAGTCGATGAAATGACAAGACCGGATAAGCCGTGAGTCAGTTAAAAGACAAGACCGGATAAGCCGTGAGTCAATGAAATGACAAGACAGGATAAGCCGTGAGTCAGTGAAAAGACATGACCGGATAAGCCATGAGTCAATGAAATGACAAGACCGGATAAGTTGTGAGTCAATGAAAAAGCAAGACCGGATGAGCAGTGAGCCTTTTGTGTTTACATGTGATGGGTTGATACCCAAATGTAGAGTAGACATAGAATTTATTTGTATAGAGATTAGATTTGATATCCAAATGTACGGCCTTTATGGCTAGGAGATTGGACTCAGTGTCCAAACATAATAGCCTTTATGGCTAAGTGGTTGGGTTTAATTACCGGATATATTGCAGAAACCTTGTGGCTCATAATGGCCTTGCGGCTGGGTTTAACAACTTAACATATGGTGAGAATCTTTGTGAAACGTATGTTGGTCTACGTGGCTAAGAGAAGGGGCTTAATTGCCTAATATAAGTGATTAGAGCTTCTATGCTCATACTAAAATAAAGGGAGTGATGAGTCTTAGTGACTCAAAATCGTAGAGGATGAGGAAGAGATGTATATAAATCCCTTGTGGCTTATGATCAGAAAGGTTATAGAGTAGAAGATTTCATGTTGGAAATCAGTGTGACAAAGTACCATGTAGTGATATCGAGTAGTGATATCGAGTTGTCGGTTAGGTGTATACTTGTGTTACATGTATTACACCGTGCTTGTTTATTAGAAGTTAAAGTATCGGTAGATACCAATGTACTTACAGAAAGAATACTTGTAGTTATTAATAAAGAAGTATAACTGGTTTGATATGTTTATATTAACCAGTACTTATGATTGGTTGCAGGGAATAACTACACCCACGAGTTGGGTGATGTATTACATTTAAAACAACTTATTCATGTCGTTGTATTGTTGCTCACTAAGCTTTGTAGCTTACGTGTTTGTGTTATGTTATGTGCAGGTTAGCAGTTGTAGCGTCCGGCTCGGATCGTGGGACGATTCTCGATGGTAACTTCTTGTAGTTTCCAAAGCACACGAGTACCCAATTATACTATTTATATTATAAATGCGAAAAAATTTCTGGGTATACTCTGTGTTGAAACTGGGCGTTACAAGTTGGTATCAAAGCCGTGGTTTAAGTGAATTATGTGTCTATAGAGTAGATTCCTAGACTTAAACCTTGAAAGATAATAGATTGTATTGTTAAATTAGGTATATATTAACATGCGTGTTATATATATGACCTGATTATTGCTGAATTTTGAAGTATGTGAAGTATTCAGAGTAATCCGATTTTCGAAATTTAGGGCTGAGAGCCCGAGTGGTGGCCGGATTTGTTTTAAGACTTGGTACAAAGAGGGGCTAGTGGCCCAGCAAAAAGAAATCGGACAGAATTGCGGGTAAAAATTATTGATATTATACGTAAAATTACTACCTATTATTTTAGGTGTATACGGAAAGCAGATGAGTCGTTTTAAGGCTCGATGAATAGAGAAAGAAGGAAAGAAGTAGAATGTCTATGGGAGTTGTGGACAGCGGTTATAGATGAAAAATGTAAGTTATTTTTATATATAACGAATATATAGTTGGAATCGGTAACTAGAAAGGTGACCGATAGACCATACTATAGTGAAGGTCAAGTTGAGAGTGGACCAACCTATGTTGATAGAAAGTGACTGACGTATATTGAAAAAGTTACTAGAGTCGGTCAAGGTGTGGTTTGTGGCAAAATGGAGTGGTTACCCAGTTACTTTTGTAAATATTGCACCATATCGGTGGCAAGTATTAGCAGAATTCTATGAAATAACGTTAAGATGTTAAAGAAGTGGAGAATAGCCTTATGTGTTATCTAATTAAGCCCTTGTGGCTGAAATATTACAAGTAACGAAATTTGGGTTCGCGGTGAACCGATATTGTAGAATTTATATGATTAAATTCTATAAATGTGGTACGTTAGAGTAAGAGATCTCAAATGTTTAAATGAGGGTCACTTCTCAATGTCTATTAGTCTAATAGATATATATAAAAAATAAATGGACTGTTTAAGTACAACTTAAGTGATTGGAAAGATAGAAATAAACGCTTTTGCTGGCTAAGTCAGGGTGTTAGAATGTCGTTGTTTAGCTATGTATAACTTGTTGGAAGACTGTGATCATTCCTTATTAGGAATGTAAATAAAGGGGAGAGTTGGCCTTAAAAGAGTTGTGTGTGATTGGAATGTAGTCAGTAGATTTATACTGGAATGAATTGAGAGAATCTTGTTTTCTTAAAAATCAAACTGGTCACTACCAAATACGAAAAATGTTAATAATAAAGTATATGTATTAGCTAACCTTGTTGTGTATTGTATACGTGTATATATATCCGCTATTAGAGGTTCTGAGGAACTCTGTGTATAAGCGGAGATAGTAGCAGTCGAAAAGTAACACATAACAAAGAGTTTGTGTTTCTTTTGAACGGAAAATTTAACTGGTTAACTATGTAACAAAATTTCAACTAACGAGCATAAGTGGTATAAATTGTATAATAGTTGAAGTATGATGATACTTAGAAAAAAAAGGGGGGCGTGTTTTAACTATGAAGAAAATAGTTATCTTCCCATGATTAATCAAAGAACGGTATGATGTACCGTAATTTGAAATTTGTAGAACGGTACGAGGTACCGTAAGCGAGTATTGAATGATATGATAATGTGTGACAATTGGTACGAATTACCTGTCGTTAACATTTTGTGATAATGGGTACGAAGATACCATGCAGTGTATAGTACCAGAGTACTATGTAATGGCATAAATTTATAGTACAATGTTGTATACGATGTAAAATCTATGAGTTAAGTAATAACTGGCTGAGATTGTGTATGCTAAGTACATACCAACCAATTTTGTGGTGTAGTATTCCATATATAATAAGTTAATGTGTAGCTAACACTAGACGAGTTTAAGTATAGTATGCAGATGTTATAACTTGAGGTACATAGTAAATAAGTGCAGAAGTGTTGTCCTCGGCAAGATGCACTAAGCGGATACTCATGGTTCAATGAACTGAGTATGTACGGGTCGTAGTGTTGAGCAGAGGAACAAAACCCAATTCACTATTGTGATAGTGAGATAAATTATAAGTAGTGACGAGATGAGGACATCGTTACTACGTATAATGTGTTGTTTGAAGACAAAATGGATATGTAATAGATGTTTTATATAACATATGTTATATGTATGGTGATCACTTAACAAATACCTAGTGATCATATATGGTGCACGACCTTACATCGTGAGTATTTTGTAATCATAAGTAGTAGTAAGGGTATGTGACAGTTGCATATCGAATATTTTGCAATCATATAGCAAGTTGTGACTATATATGGGTGTATATGAGTATTCAATGTAGATACGCTGAACAATTATATTGTATGATGCAAAGATAGATGTATTCGTACATAAGGGAAAATATACTAATGTAGTTTGTCTAGAGCAATATCAAGGTGATTTCGGTTGTGGTTGATAGGACCTTTTTCCTTAGCAATCAAACCCCTCACCATCAAGATGAGAGATAAATAGAAGCTAATGTTCTTATGGAGTAATGGGAACTTTAATCTAAATGGGAATACAGGTGTGTAAAGAAATCTTAAGCAATGTGATAGGTTGCTATGAGATTCCGAGGACGGAATCTTTTGAAGGGGGGAAGAATTTGTAAGATCACGTTACTTTAGGTAAGTATTTTTATGTTAATCGTAATGTAATTATGATTTAATAAGATGTTAAATGTGTTTGGAAGGTTAGAATACCTTTCGGGTAGAGTTTTCGCACGAAAAACGCCAAAAAAGGCTTACACGGGAAGTGTAAATGTTACACGGGTCGTGTAACTGTCGGAAATTTCATGTCTTCTGGTTACTGTAGCAGAACACGGGCGGTGTAAAATTAACACGGGCACTGTAGCGGAACACGGGCCGTGTAAATTTAACACGGGCCGTGTTACACGCGTAGACCCGCTTTTTAATACGCGATTTTTAGTCATTTTGGGTATTTTCTCTCGAACCAAAAACCTCCAAAACCTTAGAAAATATTCCCCAATCATCTTAGAACCAAATTGGAAGGCTAGAACTTGATGGATTGATGTATTCTTCGGTATCTCGCTTCTTGAAGGTAAGCTTTACCGTTATTGTTCAATTGAATGGTTGATTTGGTTGATTTGGGTGGATTTCGGGTGGTTATGATGAACCACCTATGATGAGTCGAAGTTTGTGTATATAGCACTTGTTTGGTTGGTTGAAAAGCTTCTAATCTTGAACCCTAACTGTCGTGGTCATGTTTTAAGCTTTGATAGTGTAAATACAAAGTATTCACCTCTATTTGGTATGTATTTGGTTGTGTAGGAGCTGAAAAGTATTAAAGGAGCGTTGGTATCTACTGTTGGGATTAGCTAGGTCTGCATAAGACTTCAAACCAGGTGAGTAACTCTACTTACATGTTAGTTGTAACATGTTATATGTGTTTATGATGCTAGTTGATTCACAAGCATGTAGAGATTACTATGTAATTCGGGTGTATCAAGTATTAGAAATCACTTGTTATTACAAGTGAGTTTTGTAGTTATACACAAGGTGATACATGTAGTAATTTCATGTAAATTATGTAGACACATAGAGAATCCTATGTGATTATATGTGTTAGAAGTTCGTGGTTACGATGTGAAGTAACCGGCATTAAGATGATAATATCGTGTTTATTTGACATAAGGTTTATATATATATATATATATATATATATATATATATATATATATATATATATATATATATATATATATATATATATATATATATATATATATATATATATCACAAGGTGAGTACCTTGTAAATAGGTACAATTGTGATGCTAGCGATTTGTTTAGCAAGTATTTAACAATCCTAGAGGAGTGTACATGATAGATATACATGATGATATATATATCCAAGTGTAGTATGATATTATGCACTTGTGAATGTGATGCTAATTGGTACACAAATATATATATAAAGGCTATAATGTATGAATACTATGTAATCCGGGAATACAGAGTATTGGAGGTAACTTGTTATTATAGGTGAGTCAATGAAATGACAAGACCGGATAAGTCATGAGTCGATGAAATGACCAGACCGGGTAAGCCGTGAGTCAGTGAAAAGACAAGACCGGATAAGCCATGAGTCAATGAAAAGACAAGACCGGATAAGCCGTGAGTCAGTGAAAAGACAAGATCGGATAAGCCGTGCGTCAATTAAATGACAAGACCGGATAAGTCGTGAGTCAGTGAAAAGACAAGACCGGATAAGCAGTGAGCCTTTTGTGTTTACATGTGATGGGTTGATACCCAAATGTAGAGTAGACATAGAATTTATTTATATAGAGATTGGATTTGATATCCAAATGTACGGCCTTTATGGCTAGGAGATTGGACTCTGTGTCCAAACATAATAGCCTTTATGGCTAAGTGGTTGGGTTTAATTACCCGATATATTGCAGAAACCTTGTGGCTCATAATGGCCTTGCGGCTGGGTTTAACAACTTAACATATGGTGAGAATCTTTGTGAAACGTATGTTGGTCTACATGGCTAAGAGAAGGGGCTTAATTGCCTAACATAAGTGATTAGAGCTTCTGTGCTCATACTAAAATAAGGGGAGTGATGAGTCTTAGCGACTCGAAACCGTAGAGGATGAGGAAGAGATGGATATAAAGCCCTTGTGGCTTATGATAAGAAAGGTTATAGAGTAGAAGATTTCATGTTGGAAATCAGTGTGACAAAGTATTGTGTAGTCATATCGAGTAGTTTATTAGAAGTTTAGGTATCGGTAGATACCAGTGTAATTACAGAAAGAATACTTGTAGTTATTAATAATGAAGTATAACTGGTTTGATATGTTTATATTAACCAGTACTTATGATTGGTTGCAGGGAATAACTACACCCACGAGTTGGGTGATGTATTACATTTAAAACAACTTATTCATGTCGTTGTATTGTTGCTCACTAAGCTTTGTAGCTTACGTGTTTGTATTATGTTATGTGCAGGTTAGCAGTTGTAGCGTCCGGCTCGGATCGTGGGATGATTCTCGATGGTAACTTCTTGTAGTTTCCAGAGCACACGAGTACCCAATTATACTATTTATGTTATAAATGCGAAAAATTTTCTAGGTATACTCTGTGTTGAAACTGGGCGTTACAAGTACTATCTCATTATCAAAAAAAAATTTAAAAAAATTGTATCATTGCAAAACGTAATGATGCAATTTTTCTGTTTTTATTTTGGATCATTATTTCATTATAGAAAAAAATAATGATCCAAAAGTTTTTTTTTAATATTTTTCTCCGATATAGTACTATGATCCATTTTATTATTTATATTTCTTTTTATTTTTTTTCAATTTTTTTAAGGTGTCCTTGCAAGTCCTCACTTTAAGAAGAGTCCTCACCCGATCCTAATTCTATATATATATATATATATATATATATATATATATATATATATATATATATATATATATATATATATATATATATATATATATATATATATATATATATATATATATATATATATATATATATATATATATATATATATATATATATATATATATATATATTGAACGGCTGGTTGGTATTAGCTAGTTAGTATCACCTAGTTAGTAACGCCTGTGCCAAGGATAGAATCCTGGACGTCCTGCCTAAGAGGACAATGCGTCTACCAAATGGGCTAATCCCACATTGGCATATATATATATATATATATATATATATATATATATATATATATATATATATATATATATATATATATATATATATATATATATATATATATATATATATATATATATATATACATATTTTTTTTTTGAAAAGCAACTTGGAATTAAAACAGGCAAGGACCCCAACTGGAGCCTGCCAAAAAGGAGATTACATGGGTTTGAAAGCTAAATTTGGGGACAAGAGCCATAAACACCTATCTAAAACAACTTTGGACACCCTACAATCTATCCAAAGAAAAGTGTCATTCTGAATTCTGAGGAAAATATCTTCAGCATTTCTTCTCCTGTTATGAAAATTAACTTCATTCCTCTCAAACCAAATGATGCTGAAAGTGGCATAGACAACCACAGTAAAAAGGCGTTTCTCCAAGTTGCTTTTGAAAATGCTCAAAAGATCCTCGAACCAGGACTGGAAGGAAAACTGAGACAAATCGCTCCCACCTAAATTAACATTGATCTTATTCGCAATATTCCACCAGCTGAAAACCAAGTCCCACGTCTGCTTGCTCTTGGGGCATTCCACCAAAGAGTGAAACAAGGTCTCTACTTTATCTTTGCAAACCTCACAGTTCAGAGAACCTAAGTTACATCCTTTTCTCGCCAAAACATCCTTAACAGCTAGTCTGTTTTTAAAAATTCTCCAAATCAAGATATTGCATCTTTTTGGAACCCATTTGCACCACCTGTTCAAGTCTTGGTTATTCAAGCGGACGAGCATTATTTTCCGTCTTAACCATGCAACAGTGAATTGTTTCTTCGGACCTCCAGTGCACTCCCAAAAATCACGATTTGAGTTCAGGGGCTTATTTGCAATGATGCTTAACAAACTATCATGCTCTTCTTTGCTACGCCCTTCACGGATACTCGACTGCCATCCATATAACCCCCCATTCTCTGCAAGCATATCGCTAACCTTGGTCATATTGTTCTGTTCCAGATGAAACAAACGAGGATAAAGCACTCTAAGCGGCTTGTCACCTGTCCACCAGTCTAGCTAGAAGAGGGTGTCGTTGCCATCACCCACGTTTTTGCAGATGAGTTGTCTTGGGTCAAGGTCAATGCTTTGCAGATTATACCAATATTGGACGATACTCTTCCATGTTCTCCCAATCTTTATTCTCAAATCTTCACCCCAACCCGTCAATTTTCCATGAATGCTATCAACTATTTTAATCCATAATGCACCCTCATCCCTCCTGTACCTCCAATACCATTTTGTGATCAGGGCTCTGTTCATATCTTCTAGCGAGTTAATGCCAAGGCCACCAGAATTTTTGTGCAACAAAACTTGATCCCACTTAATCCATGGAATTCTTTTACTCATTTTATCGCTACCCTAGAAAAACTCCCTCCTTAATCCTTCAAGAGTTTTAACCACACATTTAGGAGCTTTATAAATAGAAAAGATGAAAGTACCTAAACTTCCAAGGACATTATTGCATATAGTATGTCTCCCACCAATAGATAGGGTATGAATTTTCCATCTACTAAGCTTCTTTTTAAACTTGTCGATAAGGAATCTCCAAGCCTTCTTCGTTCCCATATTAACTCCAATTGGAACTCCAATGAAAGCAGCTGGCATCGTTTCCACCTTGCAACCTATAATTAAATCCATATTCTCCACCATAGTTTTGTCAACACCAATACCATACAAGGCACTTTTATCTAAGTTCACCCTAAGACCAGACGCCTTTTGGAAACTAAAGAGGATCCGCACCAAGTTAAGCACGTTCTCAATGGACCATTCGCCAAAATAAATTGAATCATCTGCAAAAAAAAGATGGGTAAGTTTCACATTATTTCGTCCCACCACCACACCCTTGTAAGTGTTATTCTCTATTCCCTTGGATATAGCTGAGTGCAACCCCTCCATAATCAGCGTAAAGAGAAATGAAGCGATTGGATCTCCTTGTCGAAGACCCCTGAACAAAGAAAATTCTTTTGTGGGACTACCATTCAGTAGCACCGATGAAGTTCCTGTTTTAAGACATTCCTTTATCCATCCTCGCCACTTCAAGCCAAATCCTTTCTGATCGAGCATAGAATCCAAATACCTCCAGGAGAATGAATCGTGTGCCTTTGCAATATCCGACTTGAAGATGAACATTGTATTTTTTCTGTGTTTCGCCCAGTCCATAACTTCGTTAACAATGAGGGGACCGTCAAGGATTTGTCTATCCTTAACAAAAGCAGATTGCACCTTATCGATGATCTTAGGAAGGACTTTTTTCAAACGGTTTGCCAACATCTTTGATAAGATCTTGTAAATGCAGGAGACCAAGCTAATAGGTGACACGCCTAGGTCGTCGTGCGGTCAAAAATAAGTAAAACATCACTTTCAGTAGTACAATGGAAGTCAGGGTCGATCCACAGGAGTTACGTGGTCAAGATAGGTGACAGATTACCAGTTGTAGTGTCACGCTACAACCAGAGGGACTAGTCTGTATACTTTCCCAAAAAACAGTTCAAAAATCCAAATAAAGTCCAAAAACTAAATATAGCATTAACCAAACCAATCTGAATCAATTCCTGAACCAAAGTTCTTTACTAAAATCAGTAGTATAATTCAGAAACAGAAACAAACAAGATCAATTCTCGAAAACATCCAAGCATTCAAACATCAAAATACCGAAAAACATCAATAAAACTGGAACCGAATGATTTATTGCATAAACTTCAGATCCAAAGTATTCAAAACAGTAACCATAAAAATCCAGAAACTTTAGCCTAATGCTAATGGTTGTCACACCCAATAACACCAAACGAAGCTACAAAAACAACTAAACTATGTGAAAATTAAATGAGAAAACATAAATACCACGAATGATGACTGAAAACCGAATCTTGGAGTCAAAGAAGCCTTGTATCCACCTTGTGGGTCGTTTCTTTGGTACTGATTTCGACCTAGAAGCCTCTATTTATAGTTTTGGAAAATAAGCGGCCGCGTCGCGCATACATAGAATCCGCGGCATGCGTGCGGGTTTATCCCCGTTTGTTCGGCATTTCAATTCTTCCCACCGCCTCTTCTGTGACTCAGCGCGTCGTGCCCATGTGAGATCCCGCAGCGCGCGTGCTTATTCGACTCTTTTTGTCCTTATCTCCAAACTTCTTCCATTTTGTACGCATTTAGCCCCTGTTTACATTTTTTCTTTCCAAACAAGCACTGACACAAAAAGTGAGATTACCACAGCATATATGATATAAAATCACCAAGAATAGGGCTCAACAACGACTAAAATACTTGATATTACTAGGCGTTGTCAATAGGTCTAAAATCCTTTATGTGGGTTGGATCATTCGTCTTGGGAATTAAAGTTATGAAAGCCATGTTGACACCTTTTGGTATTTTAGGGTTATTAGCAAATTCATTATAAGTATCAAGCAATTAATCTTTAGTAATACTGCAAAAAAATTTAAAAAACTCAATAGTTAACCCATCCAGGCCTGGGGACTTATTTGCTCCACAGCTCCACACTGCCTCCCTCAGTCGTTCTCGATAAAAGGATTCTCGATCTCTCTTCTTTCTCCATCTGTGATTTTAGTTGTTTCGCCCAAGTCCCAATCACACTCCATATCTTCTTTAAATATATTTTCAAAAGAGGACTTGAAAAAATCTTAAACTGTCTCCAGATCCGACTCCCACGAACCATCTATTTCAATGCCTCTCACCCTGCGGATATGCTTCTTTTTATTAAGAGTTCTATGGAACATCGCAGAATTTTCATCACCTTCAATGCACCACTTGTTCTTATTTTTCTGTGCTATGTCTTCTTGATCTTTCTTTTCACGCTGACTAATCTTTGAGGAAATTTCTAATTATTCAACTTGAAGCTCCATATTACCCGACCCACTTTCAATACACTTATCAATTTTGTTCAATCCTTCTATACCACTCTATCTTATCTTGTGCCTCTTTCTTCTTTCTTTCACCCGCCCATTTCTTGATCACATCTTTAACTGCTTTTAGCTTAAGAGTAATCACAAGATGCTTTTTATGATGGCCCTCTATAGAAAATTCACTCCATATTTTGTGCACAAGGTTCTGAAGTTCTTCTTCATTTAGCTAGGAATTATAGAACTTAAAGGGGATACTACCATAGTTCCTTATCACTTGCTTCAAAATGAGGGGTTTATGATCAGTGTATAATCTGACATCCGAGTAAGCTTCAAAATTTGTCCAGAAATCTCCAAAGTTGTCTGAAATCAAGAAGCGGTCCAACTTAGACATTTTCGAACCTCCACCTTTAATCCATGTGTAAACCGTACCACCAATTTTCACATCCACCAGGTTATTATTGCTAATAAATTCGTTGAAAGCTTTTGTGGCTCTAACATCCAACAACGAACCCAATCTCTCTTCCTCCCCTCTGACTTCATTAAAGTCTCCAAACATAACAGCAACTTCTATCCAATCCCTCAAACAATCGGTAATGAAGTCCCATAGAACCCCCCTTTTCATTGGGCATTGACTTGCGCAAATGTTTATGAAGGAGATTTTGCAACTGTTTTCAGAACAGGTACCTTTGAGGATGATGCAATCCTCTCTACAGATGCTACAATCTTTAATAAACAAGTGCTTGTTCCAAATGCTGACAAGACCACCTCCTTGGCCAACTGAATTGAAACAATCGAACTCATAGTCTACACTACCCTACATTCTTTTCACTAACAAGTCCGACATTTCCTTCCTTTTAGTTTCTTGCAAATCAATCAGAGCAACATTGTGTTTTTAGCCAAATTAGAAACCCAATTTGACTTGAAATCGCCTTTCCGTAACCCATTTAAATTCAAAGTAAGAATATTCATTGATTACCTCTGGATACTCCTTTTTGGCAAGCCTTCCTTTGAATTTTCTTGCCTATTTTACCCTTTTCCAGGCCACATCTAGCCCCAACCTCTTCCATTCTTTGAGCTACATTGAAAGTCATCTGTGTGTTCTCTGAAGACTCGCTTATCGAGCTTGCACTCGATATTCTTCTATCTTGCTTTAAGGATGATAATCTAGTTTGACTTCTAGTTAACCGTGGCTCAGTTTGCAACCATCTTCTTCCCTTATAGTCTTTTGTATTTTCTTCGCCATTGCCCATTCTATTCGTGGAGCTTTCTTTTTCTTCAACTAATTTTTCACTAAGAGGAATGTTTTTAGAAATGAGAATTTTTAGTTTCCCAGAAATACCCTTACGATTCAATGGGCTTGCCCCAACTTCATTACTTTCATTTTGATCTTGAATTTCTATATTTTTCTTATTGCTTTTAAGCCCACCTATATATCTAAACCAGTTTTTTTTTAATTGCCGATTAACATTAGGGTTATATCGGTAATTTCATATTTTGTAATTAAGTAAACTTTAATCACATCCCATGAATTCAGGAAAACATAATCATTTGGGTTTTACTTGGTAAAAATGAATTAGTTTCTCTATATATTAATGACTTTCTTTCAGTTTTTGCTTCTGCATATTGAAGTTTATATTGTTGATCGGCATATTGATTTTGTTTAACAAGACGATGTCTCAATCAATAGGGAATTCTACAAACGAAGAACAAGATAACAATGTTTTACAACAGTCAATTTATCGTCGTCCTGCTAGGAAGTGTGGTGCTTGTGGTGAGATAAGATTTCACGATTCGCGGAATTGTCCCAAGAAGAAGATAATAAATAAGGAGAAGTCGAAGGGCATATGAAGTGTTGAACTAGTTTAGGAAGTTTTTTATTATTTGAAAACGCGTAGTAATATCAAGTATTTTAGTCGTTGTTAGGCCCTATTCTTGGTGAATTTATATCATATATATTGGTATTTCTCACTTTTTGTGCTAGTGCTTGTATACAAGAAAATGTTATAAACAGGGACTAAAAACAGACCATTGGAAGACGTTTTGAGGATAAGGCCAAAACAGTCGAATGAATATACGCGCCGCGGGAATGAAGGCATGTGCGTCACGCCACGTCAACGATGAGGCGGTGAAGAAAAATTCAAATAGCGAAAAAATGGGGATAAGGCAACACGCGCGACGCGGCTTGAGGCTTTGCGTGCCACGGATTCTTAATTTTCACAAGTATAAATAGAGGTCATTAGGTCGAAATCAGCAGGCAAGGAACGACCCCTAAGGTGGACTTAAGGCTTCTTTGCCTCCAAGTTTTGGATTTCAGCAACATCTTTTGGTATTTCTTATGTTTTCACTTTAATTTCGTTATTAGTGTAGTTGAATTAGCTTTTAGGTTACTGTTTCTGGATTGCTTCAACCAGTAGCAGTAGGTTAAAGTTGTTATTTTTCGTATTCCAGTACATTGGATCTTCTGGTCTTAGTTTTAATATAAGTAATCATTCGGTTTATGGTTTTATTGCACTTTTCGATATTTATTGTGTTTGAATGCTTGTTGAATGCAATTGGTTTGTGTATTTGCTTCTGGATTCTGAACTTTGTTTATGATTTCAGTAAGTAATCTTAGGTTAGAACTTGGTTTGGTTTAGCTTAGTTTATGTTTGATTTGGATTTTTGCATTTGCTTTGGAATTGTGATTTTAGTGTGCTTTTGGGAAAGTAGAGTTAGTCCCTCTGGCTGTAGAGCAACACTACAGTTGGTGATACTTGCAATATTTCTCCTGTTGAAAATCTTGAAGCAGTTCAACCCGATAATGAAGAACATATAATTCAATTATTCAATAATCGGTTTGGTCATGATCCTTCAACTTCTACCCAGCATTCATTTCTTAATTCTCTACCAGAAGATGTTTTTTCACTGGATAACAATGAACCAAACGAATTCGGTAATGTCATATCTCATTTATTTGTTGTTTATGTTTTTATGTAAATTTATGATTTACTGGATTATGAATACATGTTAGGTGGTTCTTTTGCTAAAGAGTCTTTGCAAAGCAACAAGTTATATTCCCCTGGTGGTACTGTCTATTGCGTTCCAAATGTGCCTGACCAAATGTGCCTGACCATATTAGACCTTGTTAGGTGGTTCTTTAGAAAGTCGTGAATTCCAAAGGATATTCTGGTTATGTTTGCAAAAAAAACTATTTCAATCTAACTCTGGGAACAATAAGCTTTGAAATTGAACACGTTCAAAAATGTTTGAGTCTTAGTTAAAATCTGTTAAAAACTCTTTTGCTTGGGGACAAGTAAGGCACAAGTATGGGGTGTTTGACAATGCCTAGTAATATCTAGTATTTTAGTCGTTGTTAGGCCCTATTCTTGGTGAATTTATATATATATATATATATATATATATATATATATATATATATATATATCATATATATATATATATAAATATATATATATATATATATATATATATATATATATATATATATATATATATATATATATATATATATATATATATAGGTATTTCTCACTTTTTGTGCTAGTGCTTGTATGTAAGAAAATGTTATAAACATGGACTAAAATAGGACAATTGGAAGTGGTTTTGAGGATAAGGCCAAAACAGTCGAATGAATACGCGCGCCGAGGGAATGAAGGCATGCGCGTCGCGCCACGTCAACGATGAGGCGGTGAAGAGAAATTCAAATAGCGAAAAAACAGGGATAAGGCAACACGCGCGACGCTGCTTGAGGCTTTACGCGCCGCGGAATCTTAATTTTCACAAGTATAAATAGATGTCATTAGGTCGAAATCAGCAGTCAAGGAACGACCCCTAAGGTGGACTTAAGGCTTCTTTGACTCCAAGTTTTGGATTTCAGCAACATCTTTTGGTATTTCTTATGTTTTCACTTTAATTTCTTTATTAGTTTTGTTGAATTAGCTTTTAGCTTAGTGTTTCTGGATTGCTTCAACCAGTAGCAGTAGGTTACAGTTGTTATTTTTTGTATTTCAGTACATTGGATCTTCTGGTTTTAGTTTTAATACAAGTAATCATTCGGTTTATGGTGTTATTGCACTTTTCGGTATTTATTGTGTTTGAATGCTTGTTGAATGTAATTGGTTTGTGTGTTTATTTTTGGATTCTGAGCTTTGTTTTGGATTTCAGTAAGTAATCTTAGGTTAGAACTTGGTTTGGTTTAGCTTAGTTTATGTTTGATTTGGATTTTTGCATTTGCTTTGGAATTGTGATTTTAGTGTGCTTTTGGGAAAGTAGAGTTAGTCCCTCTGGCTATAGAGTGACACTACAGTTGGTAAGCTATCGTCTTGTCATGACCACCAAACTCCCGTGGATCGACCCTTGCTACCACTATACTAGTGTGTGTGAGGTTTATTTTCTTATTTTTGACTGCATAACGACCCAGGCGTGTCAAATTTTGGCGTCGTTGCCGGGGAGTCGTGAGCTTAAGATAAGACGATCTGTAGGGAGTTGTTTTCTGATTTTTGGATTTAGTTTTGATAATTAAGTTTAGTTAGTACTTTCATTTCGGTCTTGGGGGCGTTTTGCACTAGTGCATGCGTACCCGTCAAGGTGGGCATACATCACCCTTGATTTTTGACTCTGAAATCGAGCGAACACATGCAATAACCATGTGCATAGGCGATTAGTTAATATAAGTCCTAGTAGTGTCACAATAGAAGATGTTACCAATGAGCCCTTGGGCGAGGTAACGGGAGGAGTTCCAACTATACCCCTAATTTCTGAATTTCATGTGGGAAGCACAAGTGCTAGTGGTGGTGCGGTTTCAGCCCCCGTACCAGTGCCATCATGCACTCAGCCTGTAGTCCAACCTTTAAGCCAACCTATTACAAACCCTTTCTTAGTATCTGCTGCGATGGTCTGGGAAGCGCCGGCCCGAGATGGCAAACCATTACCGCGACAGCAGATGCCGGTTTCACAACCACAACTTTCACAACCATTACCATCACAATACCAACAACCCCTTTTTAAACCACAACCCGTTATTCAACCTATACCACCCAAACCCAACCACCTCAAATACAACCTCAGCAGCCACAATACCAGTACCAAGAAGCAGACCCAGTTTATGACAAGGAAGACGAGGGATGGATGTCCTATCATCCAGTCCAGCCACAACAACAATGGAACCGAGGTTGGGGACCTCCAAGGAGATTTCAACAACCACAACAATAACAAGGGCATCATAACGGTAACTGTAACATCCGTGTTTTGGTCCTAGGAGTTTTGGGCTTAAACCAACAAATAAAATTTATTTTATAATAAAGAAAACAAATGAATAACTAAATTTTATATTTTTTTATATTTTATATTGTGACTAAATCAGCCAAATATAGTTTTAAAGTCAGATTATAACCAAAATGTGAGAAATTTTGTCATAAGGACTAAAAGTGTCAATTTGGCCAAACTTACCCTAAGTAGATTTTCCTAGTCATGGATTTAGAAAATTAGAAGATATATTAAAGGAATTTTGGTGGGGTTCAAATTAGGTTTAATAATTCCTTGAATTTCATTAAGGACCTAAATTGTGAAGAAATTTAGTGTAAGGGACCATTTATGTCAAATTGGGAAACTAAGGGTTGGTGTTGACCTAGAGAATGACTCAAGTGAAATAAATATTTGTATTTGGGGCATGAGCGTGAACTTAGAGACATTCAATGAGAAATATGGACTTTTGGGGTGTTGGGTGAAGAAGGATCAATTTATAGTGACTAGTTTTGCCAATTGTGAAAGATATCAAGTTTTTGATGGGGGTTTCCCCCATTTCAGCCACAACCACGTTTTTGAGAGAAGGACATGGAGAGAGTGGCGATTTTGAGAGATCATGGAGGATAAGATGCTAGAGTTTGAAGTTTGATCAAAGTTCTTGAAGAATCCAAGCAATCTAAGGTATAAACCCACTTTTCTAGCCCTAGATTTCGAGTTTAGGTTTGGGGTTTGGACCCAATCCGAGTTTTATGTTGGGATGAGGTTCTTCCTATGATTCCCCAATGTTTATTTTATGTTTTAAGTTGATTGGATTCTACATTCTGTCCATGGATGCTTTAGATTCAATTACTTGATTGGTTTGGGTGTTATGAACCCTAGATTTTGGGGATTTGATGAATTGTTGAGGAATCTAGAAATTTATGGTTTGATTTGGTAATTTTGGATTAGGGGATTCATTTCTAATGATTCCCTAAGGATTCCAACCTTTGATTTGTAGTATTAAACCATGAATCACTAGAAAATGAGAATTGAGTGTTGAAATGGGTTTTATTCATGTAGATGATGATTGAATCTCTTGTTTAATGGATGAATGAATCTGTTGCATCAATTTGGATGTATAAGTGGAGTGAGGATCATTTCCTAATGATTCCATGGAATGGAAGAAGAAATCTCCACCTGTAATCACCAATTGTAGGAATGGAATTGGGTATTCCATGGTTTAAGCTTATAGAGTGAAGTTGTGATCATGGCATGTAATGGACTCATTTGAAATGATCTTGGGTAGTTTAATTGAGTCTAATGATGTATAATTTGAGTTGGAATAATGTCCTTTTGATGTCCATAAGGTTGGGAAAGTGTTAGAGCTTGATTCGGGTCAAAAAGGGGTGAAAAAGACCAAAAATCGGAGCTACAGCAGGCTGTACACCACCCGTGTCAATTCTGCACGACCCGTGTGAAGATTTTTGGACTTACTGGTCAATTCTACACGACCCGTGTCAGACCTACACGACCCGTGTAGCTGGGTCTGGCCAGAAATTACAGTTTTTGGGTTTTGAGCTCTATGGTTTGGGCTTTGGGTCCTTGTTTTAATGCCAATCTTTAGGGATGTTTTAACTAAGATTTTCCTTATATTAGAGAGTCAAGGACTTCATTTTGGATGATGGATGATTGTTCATTCTTAGTTCTAAAGAAGTAATTATAGTGTGACTTTTAGATGAAACGAGTATGATATATTCGGTTCTTGTATTGTAGGAAGGAGATATTTTGTAGTGACTTGGAGGTGAGACTAAGGACTTGAGTTAACACTCAACTAAGATGATTTGATGGATGGGATGATGTCTAGGAGCGCCTCCAAATGCATCAAACCATGTGTGGAGTTAGTGTTGACTCGTCAGTTGCCTTGGGTGAGTTTACCGGGAGTACACATCCTTTCCACTATCTTTTGTGTGTGTTATCAATTACTTTTCATGCATGTTATTATGTGCAATGTGATATGATTACTACTTGTGCATTGCATGAAAATGAGTTTCTAAAGATGGTTTTAAATAAAGATGATAATGATGTCTTGAAAGATGTTTTGAGCATCCTATTTGTGCATTGCATTGCATATAGGATGGGATTGACCGTGTGAGCCCTTCAGACCGAGTTTTTCCCTTTTCTCATTTAAAGAGGGTGAGTATGAGTATGAGTTTGACCATTTTCTCAATTAAAGAGGGCGACTAGGAGTTTTACCCTTCTCTAAAATAAAGAGGGTGAAGAGAGTTTGTTCCTGACAATAGGGAACCGCATGAGGGAGTTGCTAACCCTCATGGGGCTAGTGTGATGGCCACTAGTTCTAGTTTAACCTATGCGGGGATCGAGTGATATACTTTGTGCGTGTCATTTGTGAACTTAGGTAGGTACCATTAAGGTGAGTTGGACTTTTATGAGATGGACGTGGGTTTGGGATAGTTGCATCATGCATAGCATTTGCATATCATAACTATCTATTTTGAGTAAATCTTTATGATGTTTTAATTATCTTTTGAAGAGTGTGTCAAAAATATTTTTTGGGGGTTTGTCCCGAGCATGGGAGTTCACTGTCCACTTGAAATGGGTCAACCTCGGGTAAGCTCACTAGGCATTTCAATTGCCTAAGTTATTTTGATGTGTACTCTGGTTGAGGAGTTTAGATGACTTAGAAGAGCTGGATGTTTAGAAGGCCACGGTTTGTGTGGTTTCATTTAAGCTGTGTAATGGTATTTGAATTGTTACAACCTTGCTACTTTATAAACTAAAATGTTTTATCTAAAATAGGATCAAACGATGTTTTCCGCAACTTAAACCAAAATTATTTCTCATTAAACCCCATGTGTTTTAAAAATGGTTTTGAAAGAAGATGACTTATTTGAAGATGTTGAAATTGAAGTTTTCACTAAAGGATAATTTTTGGAACAATGATGATAAACCATGGGTTAAAATGATGTTTTATAAAAAGCCTTAAGCGAGGGTGTTTCAGTAACTTTGTTCCACCTTTATATTTTGCTCAACTGAGAGGGCAATCGGTTGCATCGCACTTCCAACCCAGGGAGTATGATGATGCGTCGCCCATATATATTCCTAAGAATGTAGATAATCAAGTAGAGATTAGGCCCCAATTGTTAGGAGTGTTAACCCAGTTTAGAGGATATAAGACTGATGATCCATATAGTCATATTTATATGAATTTTTTGCAATAGCAAATGCCAACACTCCTAGAAACATCAATAGGAATACTTTTAGGTTAAGACTGTTTCCCTTTACCTTAAAGGACAAAGACAAATATTGGTTTACTTCACTCCAACCTAATAGTATTACCACTTGGGAGCAACTGAAAGCCAAGTTTCTGCAAGAATTCTATCCGTCTAGCAAGACCACGGAGATCAGGCGAGCCATTCAGGACTTCCAACAGAAGCCAGGGGAAGCATTCCATGATGCTTTTGACAGATTAAAGGAGCTTCTGAGATCTTGCCCACATCATGAGGTGCCGCGGTGGCAACTGGTGAAGTTATTTTTCGATGAGATGGATGAAATGAATCAAGCAATGATCAACGTGTTGGATTAAGTGTCTAAGCCATGACTAATAATTTGTATTTACCTAATTGATAGTAGCAAAGTCCATTTGGGTTGCCCTCATGGCTAGAGGTTTAGCAGAAAATCCAGGAGAGAGAAAGATTGATTTATTATATGATTAATAAATCAATAGAAATAAAATAAATAGTTTATTAATATATTATAGAGATAATATATTAATTAGAAACTATATTAATTAATTAGAAATTAATCTGGAATTAATTGAAATTAATTTGGTGATTAATTTGATTAATGAAAGGTGCAAGGGCTGAATTGTAATTATTCAATAGTTGAGTAAGTAACAATTATAGTAGTTTAAGTGGCCAACGAAATTATGGAGGGATTATCCATAATTTCGATTATTATATGTTAGGATAAATAGATTTGAATTGATAGATAAAGGTTTATCTTATTTGAATTCAAAAAGGTTTATCTCTAAAGGCTTATCTGGTGGCCACTTGGAAACTATAAATAGAGACCCCTAGGCACCATAAAAGCCATGACTTTTTCCACTCTTGCCTCTCTCTGGAACTTTCAAAAACCCTAGTTTTGGGTGTGACTTCATTTCAGGCAAGGCACTTGCATTGCTTAGCTTGCAAGAAACAACTAAAAGGTTAGTTTTCTGATTTTATTCTTTAGTAATTTTTCTTGTAGCCTTTTAGGAAATATTTATATGTTCAATAGTAGAAAACATAGATCCTCATAGGTTACATGTGAACTTAGGTTTATAGTTCATAGATTTGCATAAAACCCTTCACAACGCCTCATTCAGTGGAACTTTTATGTGGCAAGAACCAGAAGATGCGTGGAAATTTCTGGAGCAGCTTAGTTTAAGCTCGAAGGTCAGTGGATCTATGAAGGACAACACAGTGTATGTGGCAAGAATGGAGGATGAAAACAAATGGAAGAAGGAGATTCAGAGTGAATTAAGTGCCGTCACCAAGAAGTTTAATCAGATGCTCACAAGATTTCAGAAAGAAAAAGGAGCTTATGTATTACATGGACAAGTCATTTGTAATACATGTGGTGATGTAGGTCACAACCACAGCGAGTGCTCGATGACACACGAGGAGATCAGTCACAAGTGAGGCAGCAGAATGTGCAACCAGTGCCACAGGGGGGAAATACAAACACTAGCACAAAGGAAATTTATGAAATTTTGCTCAAACTCAAGGAAGCTGAAGATGCAAATACTCAAGTAATCTTAAGACTGGGGAATCAACTTATGAAGATGGATAAGGAAAGAGAACAAGAGAAAGTGTTACCTCAGAAGGCGCAGGTAAATGAAGTCATTACGCTTAGAAGTGGAAAGAAAGTAGATAATAAGGTTACAGCTCCGGTTGTTGAAGAAGATAGTGATGTGGAGATCGTGTTCGATGAAAATGAGGAATTGGAAAAGGAAGAAAAGAAAGAGAAAGAAAAACAAGAGAAGAAAAAGGAACCTGCAAGCAAATGGGAGAAAGGGAAGACTAGTGGAACAGCTCATTTTCCTGCGGCTTTGGAAAAGCCAGAGAAGAGACCATATGGAAAGAAATGACCACAAGCAGAGGAGATGTGGGAGCTATTCAGTCAAATTAAGGTCAATATTCCACTAGTCAAGCTCATCAAAGAAGTCCTGCGTACGCAAAATTTTTGAAAGAAATGTGCATTCACAAGAAGCATATCTTATCGCACCTTCGCAAGAATATTTAATAGACTGAGTATGTCAGTTCAATAATTATGGACACATTACCTCCGAAAATGAAGGACCCAGGAGCTCCTTTCATTTCTGTTGACTTGGGGGACGTGCACATTAAGAAGGCTTTGTTAGATTTAGGCACAAGCGTGAACATTTTGCCGGGACAGCTTTTCGATAAGCACAAGTTTGGTACATTAAGACCCACGGATGTCATTCTGCAACTCGCGATAAGTCTACGAAAATTCCGAGGGGAGTGCTTTCAGATGTAATTATCAAAGTTGGAAACTTTTATTACCCAGCTGATTTCTTGGTCCTGGATACTCGTCAGGCAGCTAATGGGGAACAACCTACAATCATCCTGGGGCGACCATTCTTAGCCATAGCCAATGCAAATATTAACTGTCGCACGGGAGAAATCGGAATCTACTTCGGTCACCAACAAACCAAGATCAACATCTTCAATGCAAAGGGGAGCACGATAGAAGAAGAAGAATGCTATCAGGTTGATATTATAGATGAACTAGTTCACCAATATACCCCTGAATTATTACAACAAGAAGCGGTGGAATTCACCGAAGAGGAAGAAGGTGCTAATAAGGAAGATAATCAGGAAGAAGGTAAGGGGAAGGAATCAAAATCTGAAGAGTGCTCGCATATCGAGATGCTGCCAACGGAAATTCCTAAAACATTGAAGCCATCATTGCAGGAACCACCGACTTTGGAGCTGAAACCATTACCAATCCATCTTAAGTATGTGTTTTTGGGAGAAAATGAGACTTTGCCAGTGATTTTGTAGGCTGCTTTGACATCGGAGCAAGAGAAGGCATTGCTTGAGGTTTTATCTAAGCAAAATGAGGGTATTGGTTGGAAAATTGCGGATTTAAAGGGGATCTTCCCCACTACGTGCATGCATCGTATCATCACCGAAGAAGGAGCCAAACCCGCAAGAGACACGCAGCATAGGCTGAACCTGAATATGAAGGAAGTTGTCAAAAAGGAAGTGTTAAAATGGTTGGACACTAGAATCGTATATCCAATCTCTGACAGTGAATGGGTGAGTCTGACACAAATTGTGCCGAAGAAATCTAGAATCACTGTGGTGAACACCAAGGACGGTGACAAAGTGTCGACAAGACCCGTAACTGGATAGAGAGTGTGTATTGACTACAGAAAGCTTAATGTTGCAACTTCTAAGAACCATTTTCCATTGCCATTCATTGATTAAAGAGTGGAAAAATTAGCCGGGCAGAAATACTACTGTTTCTTGGACGGTTACTCAGGTTACAATCAGATTGCTATTCACCTGGAAGAACAAGCAAAAACGACGTTCACATGTCCTTATGGCACTTTCGCATTCAGAAGTATGCCATTTGGTCTATGTAATGCTCCAACAACATTCCAAAGGTGTATGATGGTGATATTCTCGGATATGATTGGCGATGCGTTGGAGATTTCTATGGACGACTTCTCCATTTTTGGTTCATCATTTGATGCGTGTTTGAATCAGTTGGAAAGGTCTTGGAAAGATGTGTGGATTCAAACTTGGTGCTCAGTTGGGAGAAAAGTCACTTCATGGTCAGCAAAAGGATTGTCTTAGGACATGTAGTTTCAGAAAGGGGATTCGAAGTGGAACGAGCGAAGGTTAACGTAATTTCTACACTGCCGCCTCCGACATCAGTGAAAGGGGTGAGATCATTCCTAGGACATGCATGATTCTACAGAAGGTTTATCAAAGACTTTAGCACCATTTCCAAACCTCTTTGTGGCCTTTTACTAAAGGACGCGCCATTTACTTTCGATGAAGAGTGTGTTAAAGCCAGTAGTTATCTGTTATGCTGCTGGTGCAATGTTAGGACAAAGAATTGACAAAAAGCCAGTAGTTATCTGTTATGCCAGCAAAACCTTTTCCGAAGCCCAACTTAATTACACAACCACAGAGAAAGAATTGTTGGCTGTTTTTTTCGCTTTAGATAAGTTTAAATCTTACGTCTGGGGATCAAGGGTTGTGGTCTACACTGATCACAGTGTCGTTCGATATTTATTAGCGAAAAAGGAGTCGAAGCCTAGGCTGATACGGTGGATTCTGTTGTTGCAAGAGTCCGATGTGGAGACAAAAGACAAAAAGGGAACAGAGAATGTGGTAGCCGATCACCTTTCAAGATTGCCAGCAGAAGGATTGGAAGCAGGGATAAAGGACACATTTCCTGACCAGCAGCTGTTAGAACTTACTGGTGCACCATAGTATGCAAACTACGCAAAGAGGTTTATCTGGGATGATCTCGATCTTTTAAAGGTAGGGGAAGACCAGATAATCCGTCGTTGTGTGCCCGATAGCGAGATCAATGATGTATTGGAGAACTATCACACGTCGGCATGTGAAGGACACTTTAGTGGAAAAAAGACGGGGTATAAGATTCTAGAATCTGGATTGTACTGGCCAACGATATTCAAAGATGCACATAAGACCACTAAGGAATGTTTGAATTGTCAGCAGCTGGGAAACATTTCAAAGCATGACCAAATGCCACTAAACCCGATCTTGGTGGTAGACATCTTCGATGTGTGGGGGATCGATTTTATCGGTCCTTTTCCCACTTCACAAGGATATGTTTATATCTTGGTGGCTGTTGATTATGTCTCCAAGTGGATCGAAGCCGAAGCAACCCGCACAAATGACCATCACGTGGTCTGAAAGTTCGTCAAAAAGAACATATTCACTCGCCATGGAGTCCCGCAGGTAATCATCAGTGACGGGGGATCGCATTTCAAGAATTTCAAGTTTGGTCGGCTATTGAAGCACTACAGGGTCAATCATCGGATCGCAAGACCATACCATCCATAGACAAGCGGCCAAGTGGAAGTTTCTAACCGGCAAATCAAGGAGATTCTCCAGAAGACGGTCAAGACAGACAGAAAGGATTGGTCACAACGATTAGATGATGCACTGTGGGCCTACAGAACTGCCTATAAGACACCGATAGGAACTACACCTTATCGGTTGGTTTATGGGAAGGGATGTCACTTGCCTGTGGAGCTGCCTAATCGAGCATTGTGGGCGACCAAGCAAGTCAACATGTATTATGATGCAGCCGGGAAGGAGCGGAAACTACAGTTATCTGAATTAGAGGAGCTGCGTGACGAGGCTTATGAAAATGCTGGTATATACAAATCAAAGATGAAGCGGTACCACGATGCTAAGCTTAGACTGAAGACCTTCGTAGTGGGACAGTAAGTGTGGCTCTATAATTCAAGGTTAAAGATGTTCCCCGGAATGCTAAGAAGCAAATGGAATGGACCGTATGAAGTTGTTAGTGTCACGGAGTACGGTACTGTGGAAATTCGAGAGTTCCAGGGAGGGCTGCCATTTAAAGTCAACGGGCATAGGTTAAAACCTTATGTCACTTCGGGCACTTTCCAGAAGTTGGAGGTGGAGACAGTCCAGTTTGTAACCGACATTCCAGAATACGTGCTGTAGACAGGTAAGTATACGTCCGGCTGAAGACGTTAAACTTAGCGCTTGTCGGGAGGCAACCCGATCATGTGTAAATTTTGCATTTTTAGTTTTTAATTTGTCTAATCAATCACGGTAAGAAAAGAACAAGTGTGGGGTCATTTTGGGAATTTTAAAACCACACGACACGAGAACCTTGAGTCTGCGCTGTGCGTGAGTGTGTTTTCGCGATTATGGATAGCTTGAATCAGACACTCGCGACGCGTGGAGTAACTTCCAGCGCCGCGGCCTTATCTGATTTCGAATTTGAAGATAATCACTAAAACAGAGTTTGACACAAAACCAAATACCTTCATACTTGTTTAAAAATCAGAACGCACATTCTTTTTGGTTTCTTACCACAATTCAACCCCCTGCAATTCGTGATCACATCTTCATCGTTCTCTTAATCAATAGATCAAGTAAGTGTTCTAAATTCTTCTCTTTTTCTTCAAGTTCTTGGAAAGTTATGAAATCAACTACAATTCGCAATGTAGTGTTTCTAGGACTAAATTGATGATGCAAAATAGTTTAGGACACTGAATGCAACATAACCCAATAGTTAGAATTGATAAATTGGCCTATTGTAGTGTTAATTAGTTGATTCCGGCCTGAACTTCATAAGCCATGCCGCGTCTGTTGATACGCTGCGACACGGGTTATGAACATTCAAGTTGCGCGACGCGTGGAGTAAAACCCCGCGCCGCGGCTGACGCTGTACAGTCCTGATTTCGGATTTTTTTGGGTGAATTTTGCAGGAACAATGTCTTCTACTGGTAGCTCTGATTCTATCGACTGGAATTCTTTACCTACACGAATCAACAACTTCGATAGACTCATTTTCCAAAATTGCAAAGTCGTGTTTCCACACAAACGGATCTTACCTGCGCAGACGGTCAACTAGGAGTTGACCCAGGATTCTGGTATCCTGGAACATTTGGAAAATTGGCTGGTTCAGGGAGGCTACGAGGCAAATGAACTTATATATACTGTGTCGGGCAATTGAGGCGGTTTTTCAGATGGACGAACCGGTGTACCGAGATGTGTTTCTTTAATTCCTCTCAAGTTTTGACTTTGATCCCAAGCCGTTGGGCATGGAGGACGGTGATGCCATCAATTTTCGGTTAGGAAACGAGAACCGAAACTATAGTCTACGGGAATTTGGGTACCGTCTCGGGCTTTATATGCGAGAAGAATATGAAGAAGACGGGTTCGAGCTGTTCCACAGGCGAGCCAATTACGTCTCGGAGGACACGTTTTCTTATGCCGACTTCTAGGCCACCATTTCATCCACCCGTTATCACGAGAACACAATATCGGAGAATCAGATGCACATACCTTCGCACCGGATGCTTCACCGGTTGATATCTACGATGCTTTAGCCGCGCGCCAACGCGGACCGGGTCCTGCCCCGTGAGCTTCATTTCATGTGGGCCCTGACGAGAAAACTACAAACGTGCAACATCCTGTATTTCATAGCCGACTACTTCAAGAAAATCACAGACGCGCCTCTGAAGTTTATCGCGATAGGCGGTGGACACTTTGTTACACGATTAGCGCGTTCTTACAGACTGTTGACACCGCACAACATCCGTCAGTTGGAGGTCATTCCTTCCGCTACTTTCAATCTGCTGACTACAACTTTGCGGGATATTATTTACATTGATGTCTGTCCTTCGATTGCTATTTCCGGCTCTACGCAGCGAGCCGTTGACATCACAAAAAAGACCACGGGCAATGGTTAGCTTACCTCAACGCATCACTCCCGCGACCTTGGACTCGCGGTTTTTAGCGGACGAAGTGAAGTCAATCCATCGAACCTTGCATAGCCAGCAGCTGGAGCACAACGGTGTATCAGCGACCATGTGGGACATTGATCGGCGCATGCAAACACTCATACTCAGCTTATGTGGCTTTCAGAGTGTGTTGTCATGTTCCTTGACGACTCTAAGTGTACCGTACCCCGGCCTCAACCTCCATTGATCGAGGAGGAAGAAGAAGAACCCATAGAAGAGGAGCCGGAGGAGGAAGAAGAGGATGATACAGCCCACAACTAAAAGGGGGTCTTTTGTAATTATTTTATTCACTTTTTGCATTTTTAGGTTTAGTTGATTTTAGGACAATTGGTTGATAATAATTAGGACTTAAATGTTTAGGTTGATGAATAAGCCTTAGGGCAGTAATGAAATAAAGTAAAATTAGGTAAATGTGCTTTGGAGAAAATTTTAATGATGTTTAAACTTGGCCTAAAATATGAAATTACCGCGCTGCGGCATGCCAATGGTACGCGTCGCGGTCATTTACAACTTGACGTAACTTGAACATCTCGTAATTACCGCGACGCGCCCATTATAATTACGCGTTGCAGCAATACGTAGCACATTTTGTTGTATTATTTTTGCTGTTTTTTTTTTGCAATTAATCTGTCTGTGAGTGTTGCATGTGAATACCAAATGGAGTCTATGGAGGAGTTGTTTCACGCAAGTGTGGGGTCATTGTACCCCTACACTTGCCATTTCACCGGTGTGTTTACTGTTGCGCCACAACTCCTGAAATTCTGAATCGTGAGCAGTTCGTGCTTTTGTATCCTGTGACAATAAAGTTCCAAGAAGCAGTCAACCGTCTAAAGGGGTAACTCTTTCTCCCTTACTCTGAAATAATTTTAAATACAACGGGGACGTTGTACGGTTTTAAGTGTGGGGTGTGGATGGTCGACAAAGTCTTTTTGAAATTTTTGCGGGAAATGATCAATTTTCAAAATTTTTAACTATCTTTCAAAATTTTTAATAGATTATAATTTTGAAATGAATAGTTTTGAATGTTAGCATTGGTATTTTTCAATAAATACTATTTAGTTGTTATCATGCTATTTGTTTAGACGAATAAGTTGAGTTTTAGGTGTTAGAAGATTGGAATATTTTAGGATTGGAATTTAGGAAGGAACTGTCAATCAGTGGCTTTTGTTGTTCGAGCCGGTAGGTCTAAAATGGGTAGCCCGAAGAGGCACTTATGCACCTTACCACCTAAGATCGTCTGGTCTGGGATGACATTTTCGAAAGCTCGTTACACGGATAACATGGAAAGTCATGGATAGTTCTTTAATGGCCTTTAGAATCTGAATGAGTATGTACACTTTTTTCTTTGTGGACAGAAAATGTGTAATCAAGGTTTCTTTAAAAGTCGTGAATTCCAAAGGATATTCTGGTTATGTTTGCAAAAAAACTATTTCAATCTAACTCTGGGAACAATAAGCTTTCAAATTGAACACGTTCAAAAATGTTTGAGTCTTAGTTAAAATCTGTTAAAAACTCTTTTGCTTGGGGACAAGTAAGGCACAAGTATGGGGTGTTTGACAACGCCTAGTAATATCTAGTATTTTAGTCGTTGTTAGGCCCTATTCTTCGTGAATTTATATCATATATATATATATATATATATATTTTTTTTTTTGATAACCGAGGAAGCCACCCGACCCGTCCTTTGGACGACCCGACTGACCCAACCTCGGGGCAACATGAACACCCAGTAAACTCATGTGCCAGGCAACCCACCCTTTGGGTGTACTGGTGGCCATCCCTAATTGAAGCTGGTGAGAGTCGAACCCTGACCTCTCCTATGGAAAGGTGGGAAAGCTACCACTCAGCCATCAGGTGATGGTTTATATATATATATATATATATATATATATATATATATATATATATATATATATATATATATATATATATATATATATATATATATATATATATATATATATATATAATATATATATATATATATATATATATATATATATATATATATATATATATATATACATATATATATATATATATATATATATATATATATATATATATATATATATATATATATATATAGGTATTTCTCACTTTTTGTGCTAGTGCTTGTATGTAAGAAAATGTTATAAACAGGGACTAAAATAGGACAATTGGAAGTGGTTTTGAGGATAATGCCAAAACAGTCGAATGAATACGCGCACCGAGGGAATGAAGGCATGCGCGTCGCGCCACGTCAACGATGAGGCGGTGAAGAGAAATTCAAATAGCGAAAAAACGGGGATAAGGCAACACGCGCAACGCTGCTTGAGGCTTTACGCGCCGCGGAATCTTAATTTTCACAAGTATAAATAGAGGTCATTAGGTCGAAATCAGCAGTCAAGGAACGACCCCTAAGGTGGACTTAAGGCTTCTTTGACTCCAAGTTTCGGATTTCAGCAACATCTTTTGGTATTTCTTATGTTTTCACTTTAATTTCTTTATTAGTTTTGTTGAATTAGCTTTTAGCTTAGTGTTTCTGGATTGCTTCAACCAGTAGCAGTAGGTTATAGTTGTTATTTTTTGTATTCCAGTACATTGGATCTTCTGGTTTTAGTTTTAATACAAGTAATCATTCGGTTTATGGTGTTATTGCACTTTTTGGTATTTATTGTGTTTGAATGCTTGTTGAATGTAATTGGTTTGTGTGTTTATTTCTGGATTCTGAGCTTTGTTTTTGATTTCAGTAAGTAATCTTAGGTTAGAACTTGGTTTGGTTTAGCTTAGTTTACGTTTGATTTGGATTTTTGCATTTGCTTTGGAATTGTGATTTTAGTGTGCTTTTGGGAAAGTAGAGTTAGTCCCTCTGGCTGTAGAGCAACACTACAGGTGGTGATACTTGCAATATTTCTCCTGTTGAAAATCTTGAAGCAGTTCAACCCGTTAATGAAGAACATATAATTCAATTATTCGATTATCGGTTTCGTCATGATCCTTCAACTTCTACCTAGCATTCATTTCTTAATTCTCTACCAGAAGATGTTTTTTCACTGGATAACAATGAACCAAACGAATTCGGTAATGTCATATCTCATTTATTTGTTGTTTATGTTTTTATGTAAATTTATGATTTACTGGATTATGAATACATGTTAGGTGGTTCTTTTTCTAACGAGTCTTTGCAAAGCAACGAGTTATATTCCCCTGGTGGTACTGTCTATTGCGTTCCAAATGTGCCTGACCATATTAGACCTTGTACTGGTTCTATATTTCCTTCTGTTGATCATGTCAAAGCAATGTATTATTATTATTATTATGCTGTAGAGAGTGGTTTTGATGTTAGGAAGGCCATTGTCAAGAGAGATTACGGTAAGGAAACTAGGAGGTATTTTGTATGTAATCGTGAAGGTCTACCGAATACATCTGAAGTGGACACATTGGATGGTAAATGTCGAGCTAAGAAGAATTGTAATTTGATTCGTTCAGAATGTAAAGCAGGAATAAAGTGTGCAATTATTCCCGGATCGAATGAGTTTATATTGTATGATGTTGAGGAAAAACACAACCATCCATTGTATACAAAGAAGAATATACACTTGTCTAAAACAAAAAGGAAATTTGATATAACTCAAAAGTCATTTATTTTTAAGATGAGAAGTCAAGGGGTTGGTCCTGTTACTTCTCATCGACTTCTTTGTGCACTAACTGGAGGTTATACTTATCGAGGTGGAAATGTTGATGATTTCAATGACTTTAATTTCTCGTGATTTCAATTACCACCTTGGTGAAGCTGATGCATGTGTTTTTGATAAACAACTTGGTTGATAGGGTGAAATATGTTCCCAACTTCTCGTTTGAATATAAAACCAATGAACATATTCCCATATGGCATATTCCCAAAAAAATGGATTAATATATAGTATACACATAACATTGTGGTATATTCTCAAAAAATGGTTACCAATACATATGGCATATTCCCATATGCCTCTTCAATCTTTCCAGTTGTCTTCTTTGTGTCAAGTAACACCCAAGAACATCTCCTAAGATTGAAGCACACCACATATCTTCTCACACCATTGTAGACTGGATAGAACATCTGTTTCATCATATAAACATTAATTAAAGGTGTTTAGTTTACATTTTACATAGAAAGTTAATAAACTATTCATTTAAGATAAATCAAGTATACCATATCTGTTTTAGATAAGTCACCGGTTTCGGTTATTCCTTACAAATAAGTATCAGTGTTTTCAAAGAAATCATCCAGATTTGGAATGTTCTATTTGTTTAGTTGGTTATGCCAAGAAATTTTTATTGTTCTACCAACACGGGATCCTCCTGTATTTGATCATTTAATAATTAAATTTATTAAACATAAAAATGTATATGTCTTTTACAAGTTTAATGTTAATAGCATTACCAATATGTTTGTTGGAAAGAACACTCTTGCAGGTGACGATTTTTCTCTTTTCCTTTTCTCCTTATTTAGCACCACAATCCAAGTATTGATTACATTTTAGGAAACATCCATGCCTGTTAATAGTGTCCTTGCACATTCGATGTTCAATAATAAGTATCCTTCTTCATCTCCCCATATTATTGAACTTTAGACAATTTAAATACAGATTTTAAGTTAGTCATATTATGTCAGTAAAGAATAATCATATATGAAACTATTAGTGTAATTTACTACCTTTTGTTCATCTTTGACCCCAAAATGGTTTGGGTTAACATCAATTAATCTGAGTTAACTTTTTTTTCATTTCACATTTTCGTTCAACATACGATGAACAGAATTGTCGCCCTACTTTTCCATTCCTTGTTGTGCCAACTTCATTATCAGTTGATAACAGTTGCTTATTCTTCATGTTCTGCACTTGTTCACATTTTTCTATGTTCCCATCTCCAAAATCTATGGCTATAGGTTTTAGAAATTCAAAATTTGTACTTGAACCGCCTGCTTATTCTTCGCTCCATTTTAATTTCCTTGTCAATGTTGTCTCCACGTTAACACACTCGGCTATGAAATATGGAGACCAAGTCAAATCTATATAGTTATCGAGTGTTTCTTTACCTTTCCATTTTGTTTTAATTGGTGTTGAATATCCTGTTTCTTTTCCATGTTCATCATGACTGTTACACTTATTCTTGTTGGTTTCACTAATATTTACCCGATCATTGAAACCGGTTCTTAGTCTTGTGAACTCAGTTGTGTAGAATATGGCTTCCAAAGTTGATAGCCAATTCTGCATCTTCTCATCTCCAGGATATCTAATTAACGCCTCTATTATGTTATCCGTTAAAATCTTCTTCTACTCTTCTACCACTTTGAAACCATAGTTGAAAACTCGTTTAAATTCCTGTAGAACATAATATTCAGATATTCATGATATATTATAATATGTTATATTTTTATTCATTGAATAAAGTACCTCAACGCTTCCTACTTCATATTAATTTGCATATGGATCCAAATTCTCATCTCTCATTGCTAGTTTGCCAAACCCTTCGTTATTTATTTCAAACTCTTCTAGAACATGTAGGTTATCCGAGTCTAGTTCTGATATGAATGACCTTTTTGTAATACTGTGTTATTAAATTTTAAATATTTTGAGATAATCTTAGTGTAATTAAGATTAGTTAGATTGTTGCATGAGTTTGGGTAGTTAGTTACCCATTTGGAGGAAGTTTGAGGTTGAAAAATGCTAAAAAGAGGTTACACGGGTCGTGTTGTAGTCACACGGTTCGTGTAGGAGACTTTTTGGGATTATATGGGCATTCAGTAACTTACACGGGTCATGTTTAGAGAACACGGGTCGTGTTGTGTGAAACACGGGTCGTGTTCTAAGAACACGGGTCGTGTTCCTCTACAGACCCATTTTTTAGAGAAATCCGTGAGTTACATGGGCCGTGCTGTATTAACACGGGCGGTGTTACGCGTGCAGAGCCTTTAAAGTGCAGAAAATGCTCATTTCGGGAAAAATAGACCCAAACTTCATTCCAGAGCTTCCTAAAGCGATTTTCCGCCAAATTGAGCCAGGGGATGCGTGGGGAAACGTATGGAGACTTCAATCTAAACCCGTAAACGCGTTCTTGATTCCTAATTCATCAAGGTGAGTGATTTCTTCGTTTTGGGGGTTTTGAAACCCTAGCTTTGATTTTAGTTATTTAGTTATATATTGTTATATATGTTGTTAGTAGATTGATAGTGGATGCCTTTAGAGTAATTGGTGTGATTATTGTCGAGTTTCTACGGTTGAATGAGTAGAACCGCGGATTTAGGGGTTTCGGTAAATATAGAGTTGATATTTACCGTTTATACTCCTTTTTCCTCTTTTGATTTATAAATCTTTGAGATAGATGTTATTGAGATGATTGTGGATGTTGGAGAACGGATTTAGACTATGGTGATATAGCCAAGTTTAGCGAACAGGAGCCCGGTACGCGTAAATTGAGGGTTACACATACTAAGTCGATATCAGGTGAGTACTTTTGAATAATTGAGTACGAATTATACCTTGTTGTATATATATATATATATATATATATATATATATATATATATATATATATATATATATATATATATATATATATATATATATATATATATATATATATATATATATGTTTTACATATATATGTGTGTTGTGTTGATATTGATGTAGCTTAGAGTTAGAGTGGTTCAGTTATCTGTGGATAACGAGAGACGGATTACGGTCTATATTTGAGTATAAAAGCAGAGTATATGCTAGAGTGAGTGAGTTAAAGAATCTTTGAGTTTGATTGCTACAACCATGATGGTTGTTAAAATTGAGTATAATTTATTGTATAATGAGTATATGCTAGTGTGTGTGATTGAGTTTATAAGTAGTATCAGTTGTGATACTTATTATTGAGTTGATGACACTAATAATTAGCTGGTGTTTGTAAAGCTAATATGTTTGCAGGTTTCAAAGTTAAGAGAAGGTGAATATTTTCTAATGAGATTAGTAAAAGAGAATGACGAGAAAGTATATTGAGAAAGATTACTGGAGTGTAATTGAGATTACTCACTAAGCTTTATAAGCTTACACTTGAGTTATATGTTGTCTTGCTGGTATCTGTAGCTGTGATAGGGGAAGGCAAGTGATAAAGAAACACGAACAAGTTTAGAGCCTGTCCTTTAGTTGAATTAGATTTATTTGTAATGTCTGGTATGTAACGTGAGGACCTTTTGTTGTAATTAGTACATGATAACATCTTGTTTTCTATGGTTTAGTACAAGTATACCTATTTTTGATGTATAATTTGTTGAAAAGTTTTGGGTGTACATCGTATGAGAAACCAGGTGTTACACTTTTCCTCTTTATTTTTACATCCTCACACATTATTTGGTCAGCATATATCATCTGCCAAGAATAAATTTTGTTAGTATTTTCTATATAAATTTCATATTAATGAAATATATTTAATACCAGAAAAAGTCCTATTGGACCAGTGTAGTAGCAGTTTTTGTCAAGTGGTCGCCATTTCGTTCTGGTCTTTTGTAAGCTTTCCAACACAAACCCACACCAATCTATAGTTTTCCGGTCGTCTATTTTCATTAGTTTTCTTATCAATGATGTGTTAGAGGAACCGCTCATTTCTTGTTCCCCAAAGGTGTTAACGAACAGACATATAAAGTTCAACCTGAACAAGTGGTCAGCAACGTCTGTTTTCCGTATTTTCTTAAGATATGTTCCCAAGTTGAAATTTTCATTTGTATACTGTTTCTTCCAAGCAATATACCCTTCGTCAGTTAATGCACAATCTTCTATTGTGTTTAAGTCTACACCTTCAAACAATATTCCCAACATGCTAAACACCGTACTTTTTGAGATCACAATTGATTTATTTTTAAATGCTACCTGAGGCTATCTGGATTGAACTTGGATACTAGATAGTATCCTAACTGAGCTGGTAAAGTAGTTAGTTGTATATCCAATATGCTGCCGAATCCCATGTCTCTAATCATCAGTTTTTGATCTGATGATAATGATTTAATTGCTAAGTACTAAGAATTGGGGGATATCCTTGTATTTATTTTGAAAGGGTCGTTATGTGATTCTCAAACATCAGATGGTTGTTTGGTCTTTTTTTTTCTTTCTTATTGAATGTGTATCGGATTGATGTCATATACTTCCTTGCTACAATCGCCTAAATCAGTACCTTTTTTCCAATTTTGTTCATTTCCATCCTTGAAGTTAAGTTCTTCCATCTGTTGTACAATCTCAAGGATGCATCTGGATGGAAACATATTTATCAGATTTCCTCAAAACCAAATATATGTATTATATCAATGTAAAATTAACATGTATATATCATTTGTTAAGATAGTTCCTTATGGACAGTTGTATATTCTTCACACAATTCTTATGTAATCCTAAGAATATATACACATATGTTGTCTAAACAATAAAGAACAATCGAATCAATTTACAAATGCAATCTAATACTAACATATACTAATCATTATTACAAGGTTCTTGATTGAAATCTCTGATATCATCCTAAGAATATTAGACATATCTTGTTAAAATAATACAGAACACACGAATCCATTTATAAAATCAAGTTTAGAATAACATCTACTAATTATTCAACATAGTTCGTCATAGAATCTTATGTGTTATTCACATGAATATGATATTAACGAAGAACATAATCATAATAATATAAAATAGAAAGTTAATATCATAAAATTTTATTAAGAACATACAATGCATGAGGTTTCATATGGTTTCAACAAAGAACTCGAGTATAATTAACTTAACTTCTGCATCATCAAAACATGTAGCATCTCACAATGTGAAATGTATATACTATGATATTAACGAATCACATAATCAAAATTCCAAAACATATAAACCAAATATCACAAAATGAACGCCTTTTCATGAAGAACATATAAAGATAGATGTAACATACAATTTCAACAAAGAATACAATTAATACATTCTAATTAAGAACCTATAAATTCTTAATTTATCATGCTTTCTTCGCTGTTATTTAGCATCTATATTACTACTATACTCAATTAAGAACAACTCATCATCCCAGAACGCTTGAACAAAGTAGTTTTAAAGCTTTTAAACAATTGAACTAACCTGTTGCAGTAGGTGGGTTGACAAAATCATCGTCATCGCCATCAGCGATTATCGAAGAAGAAGCATTGTTCTTGAACGTCGTTCGAAACCCTTCGAGTTGTTTTCTTGCCGACCTTCTTGGTAAACTCATATAGATTCTTGATCTTGTGGTTATATGTTAAGAATCTTTTTCGAAATATTTGTATAATATTTGATTGTCACTTTCCCGGTTACTGAAAAGTTTTTGAATTCAATATCATGTTATTGAAATAGTCTTTGTTTAGCATATAATTGATTCTCAAGAAACCGCTTATTATTCGGTTACCATATTAAATGCATTAGAAATTGACATCCTTACCCTTCCGTGTTTAGTTGTTAATTTTTAACCTTTTTTTAATTACTGAATTGGAGGATTAATCACGTTCATTGATATAATCTATCTAATGGCCAAAGATAGTTCTTATGTTTACACAAATTATTTAGTTCTTATTTGAACCTAAGCCTATATATATATATATATATATATATATATATATATATATATATATATATATATATATATATATATATATACTATACTATAAACCATATATAAATTACAACCACTTTATGCACAATTGTCTTAATTTTTAAGATAGTACCACTACCTAATGCACATCTTAATGCAATCATGATTTTACTATTTAAGCACAAATAAGTTAGGCGGGACTTTTGGAACTTGAATTAGCCAACAATGTAATCAAATGGATTGCCAGCTGTACATCACACTTTACATCACAAAGAGTATCTTTTATGGGGAGAGATGATCATGACCATTGCTTTATTTTAAAACAATCTAGACCCTTAATTAGTTAGTGATCTTTGCCAACAAATTTCAACCAATAAAATTACATCTTTGAAGATATAAATAAAGACCATCTCACTTAGTTGTCTTTACACCTTATCCCATCTCTCTCTCCACCTCTATAAATGATTTTGATGCCCCCTATCAAAACCAGTAGTTCTAGACTGGTCTAGATAAACTTAATGGAATGCCATCTTTATGTTGACGCAATTTGTGAAACTTGTACGTAGATTCAGCTCCAAACTATTTCTCTGTTAATCCTATTCTGTCACAAATATCAAGCATTTAGCTTATTATCATGTAATTGAAAAAGAAATGTATTTGAATTTTGCAATCTATTATTCTAGCATTTGTGATTTATAAAATGATTGGTGCTCTTAAAAGGTATTAAGGTATTCATATTTATAATGTTAATAGAATAAAGTATTCATATTTATAATGCTTAAATTCGACCATCGTTATTACCTGATTTTTTTTAATGTCAATAGGGTTTAATTATATTTTATTTGTATGGCCGACAAAAATTTTAATTGTTGAATAGTCAGATGATTGAGTGTAATATATTCAAATAGGTGAGAATTTATAAAACGAATCACTTTCCTTTGAAAAAAATAATATTTAAATTCTTTGAAAATAATCACTTTGTGGTAATATATTTTAGTACGATTTTTAATTGTGGTTCATGACATTTGTATCAATTAATATGATTTATCTGTCAACAAAATGAGATCTCTATAATGGAACATATAACAATCGGCAAATAATAGGATACATTGAATGTTTCTTTAGAACCAATAAATCAAAATGCGGAGAACTTCTTACCTGCTTCCATTTCCCATGTTTCTTTTTAAAATATGATAAAATTTGAAGTTTCCACCAGATCTGGGTTTTGAAACCTGTAACAAAAATTGGGTTTTGGAGTTGTTATTAACAAGCCTGCATTTCCATAATACGAAATCATGAGAACAGATACTAAAGAAACATCCACCAAGATACTTTGAAAACTAAAACTTAACATAAAACACTAACCAAGTAATTAGAAAACCAAACATATAGACACTCACAAATCAGAAACAAATTATCGGCATTATATTATATCATAAATCAGAAACACACACAGATCAGAAACACGCACAAACACCCACAGATCAAAAACATCTTACCAGAAACACGCACAGATCAAAAAAATACACTAAAAAAAGTCTGAAACAAAAATTTCAAATAATCATTTTCCACTTTGTATGCTTGGTAAATAATATTTTTAACAAAAAAGTTTGAAACTAAAAGTCACAATTTTAAAATCACCGATTTCTATTTTGATGAAGAAAGTGAAGGTTGGTGAGAAATACAGAAACGCAAACATGGAAACTTAATCTGTTAATCACAATTTTATTCAGGAACACAAACATGGAAGGTATCTTATTTATTTGTAAGTGAAGTGAAGACTGCAATTATGTACCAACAATCCTCAAATAGGAAAGTGAAGACTACAAAATTTATGATAATTAAATAATGAATTGAGAAATGAGTTACAGATTACTGATCTTGGTCGGCGATGGTCGGATCAGTGGTTGCAGATCGGCCACATATCTCTGCAGATCGGCTACACATCTCTGTTGCAGATCTTGGTCGGCGATGGTCGGATCTTAGGAGCGATGGTGATTAGGAACGTTGTCGGCCGGAGATGAGGAGGCGATGGTCGGAGTTTTGGAAGCCGGAGGACGGACGAACGGACGAACGGTGATTAGGAGCGGTGTTGGCCGCCAACCACCATGCTCCTCTATGCAACCCTACTCTGTACTTGCCCGTTCTCTCTGGAAACTCCAAGGCGCCACCATCGCTCCCCAACCACACACTAACGCTAATCGAACCTGCCGCACACCATCGTTCACACCATGATCCGGCACCACCACAACCACTGGTCTTCGCCGACGGTATCCATCAAGACGACGGCGGATCTGCAGATCTGCGGTTGAAAGTACTATATCCAGGGAGGATCCGATCTCCTGGAAGGATTTGAGAGTTACCGAGAGCGGAAGAGGGAGAATGAGGAGAAAGACGGTGGCGGTGATAGCGGCTGTATGTGAAGCAATTTAGGGTTAGGTCATAGATATATTAGGGTATAGTTAAATTACAAATTTAACCCTTTTATTTAAATACATGACGGAAAAATTAATCATATATTTCGACGATTTGTCTGGATCACAGAACAGTACGTAGCCCACCATAAAGGAGTGCAAAATTAAACTGCAAAAGTCCACATTGCCATTACTTCTTCTTCTTTTTTTTTTTTAACGGCAAATCTATCCTACTCGTACTCCTAAACTACTCCTTGTTATGTTAGTGCCAGGGTTTGAACTCATGACCTCCTTATTAGTAATCACCTTGTTAGCCAAGTGGACTAGCCCCAACTTGTCCACATTGCCATTACTTGATTCAGTATTCACATTCACACCTTGATAGGTTAGTCACCGGTCACCCAAACTTAACAAACGCCACGTCGAGAGACCATACTGGCCACCTCTCTACCCCGTAGGTGATTGACCCGGACCACCCTGCTGCCAGGTGTGCGTGGGCCCCGAGATTGCTTCATCAGGGTTATCCAAAGAATGGATCGGGTGGGATCCGCAGTTATTAAAAAAAAAATTAAAGAGTATAAATTGTATGTCATTCATCGGTTAATGTAAATTTAAAAATGTTTTATGGTTTTTTTTTAGTTTTTCTACTTTGTTGAAATTTAAATTAATTCACGTTAAAAAATATTTACAATTAGTAAAATATTAAGTTTTTGTTATTTAAAATATCTATTAAACAAATATGTATATATAAAAAAAGTATGAAAAAGTTGGATAAAGGAGATGGTGCGCATGCGGGGTATGTCGGCTATCAAGTCCACCACTTTTTGTTTTTGCCGACTCCCTTTTTGAATATATATATATATATATATATATATATATATATATATATATATATATATATATATATATATATATATATATATATATATATATATATATTAGCGGCATACCCGCGCGATGCAGCGGTGACGATTAGTTCGTTACGATGAATAATTTTCGAACGACTATTAGTTTCTTTCGGTGAATAATTTTTGTGGCACTTATTTCATAATCTTTGACTTGTGTTTTGAAAAATTTTCTTGTATAATTATCGGATTGCTTTTAGTTTTCAAATAAATGCTTAATTTTTATAGGGCTCTTTATTGTCATTATCAGATAAAATTGTAAGTATCTTGCTTTGCTATTATTGGTATAAAAACAAAGTATTATTGCCTATGTTAGTAGCAAACTTATAATGCATTATTTTATGTAAATTGCTCGTAATCTCACAGCTCTATTTAAATTCTTGAATGCTTCAAATAGGTATGGCCTAAACAACTAAGAGCATATACAAGAAGCTGTTGTGCAAACAATAAAATCAATTTCAAAGAAACTCGTGTTATTATTGATGTGTAGATGATACGTTCATGTCACCTATTGCCATTAAATCATATCTCCTCCAAACTTTTTCAAGATTGTTCCCTTTGTTACTAGCACAAGACATTTCTGTTTTACTTAATGACCATATTTTCATGAAAAGAAAACTAATCAACGAACCTAGCTATCCCCCACCCTCCCTGTAATAGCACCCGCCGATTACCCATGGTTTTACCCGATTACCCGATGGGGATCCCCGATTAGATCCTCACGGTTTTTTAAGAGGGGACGGGGACGGATTTTTTAAGCGGGGACGGGCACGGTATGACCAACACCCTGCCCGAAATCGGCCCATTTCCATCCCTAATCATGATAGATAGAAAAGGATTACGGCTGAGAATATGGAAAAATGTATTTGCATTAAATCAAATATCCCATGTTATACGTCTACTCTCTACATAAACAACAATATGCACTCACCATGTGTATCATTATCTAATCCACAACTACACATAACGAGACACCTCCCATGTTCGATAAAATCTCTATAACAAACATATGGAATTTCCGTAAAAGGATACCAAAATATTGCGAAAACAAATAGCCGAATATTCTAAGGTGTTCACTTCTAACCCTTTTGAACGATTGAATTTGGTCATTTTGGGTTGGGTTCGTGGGGTTGTGAAGTACCACCTTGTTGTCTCCAAATATTCTAAGTAAGTGCGGAAATGAAGATTGCGGAAAGTAAAGGTCCGAAACTTGGAGGTTTCGGAGATGGACAAGTCCTGAAGACTTGAGATTGACAAGTCCGAAGAATTGATATGGATGCGGAATTATAATGAATGATTAATACTTAGAACAGATCTTAGTAGCTCAACAATAATAAGGATTAGCAGTAATATAACTTGAAAAGTAAAGACTGAAAGTTAAGTGTGCTAGAAAGATAAGAACAGTAAGGAATGCAGATAAGAACACAAGAGTTGATGGAATGAGAGATTATATTGATAGTTGAAAGTATTACATAAAGTCTCTCAAAACCATGAGGACTGAACACGAACTTGGTCTCCCTTTTATAGACTAAGGGATGACTATCGGATAATAACCTATGGACTGAAGAGGAGACAACACGTCTCTCATCAGTCAGATAAGAAAAGGTGAATCTAATATAAAAATACAATGTCAGACTACGGTGGCTTGCCTATAATATAATATTATTTTAAATACACAAGACATGCTTCTAAAGGGCCACGCCTGATCTAGTCTAATCATATCCTATAAGTTGGAGTACGTATCCATTGCCTTATCTTCTAGATATTCTTTGATCTTCAGTCTTCTTTGTTGAATGTTTAAGTATGATATTTCCTTGGATTTGTTGATATTGATAGTCCGAAATCCTGAGTAGATTTCGGAGTCATGGCTGGTTTAATCAGAGTGTCCTTGGAAATATGATCATGTATATCTTGGTCTTCTGAGTTAGTTCGGAGTGTGGTCTTCCGAGTACTTTCTGATCTTGAGCTCTTTTGGAGTTTCGAAATCCATTATTGGATTTCGGATGATTACAATGTTATTCGAACTTATCAGAGATGTTAGTTAAGAGTATACATCATACATAAATTATAAGCAATTGTTCATACATTAAATCATTCACATAAAAGTAAGTTCATTCCATCAAAAGAAGAAGTTTGACATTACAATTCTAATATATCAAACTACGAATTGGTCAACGATTTGACTTTCAGTACTAACAATTCCCCCATTGGTGACCAATCGAGGGGTTTGATTCATTTTTCACAATTTATCCAGTATGCCTTGTTTTGCAGCATATTGCCAGAACTTTCTGACTTCCAGTAGCCATTGCATTCTGAGAAGTAGTTCTTTCTTAGCTTCTGGATCTGATGAGGTTGATTTCTGCACGGCCTTGATGTACTCTTTCACCATTCCATTGGAGACTCTTCTGATCTGATCAGCACGAAGAAAAAGGAAGGATCCTTTTTCAGCAGGATTCCTGTATACCAATCCGAGTACTGGATCGAAGGTGGCTCGATTGTCTGGCATTGATAAATCAGGTTTGGGTATGATCTGCAGATCATGATGATCTTTGATGATCTTGTACATTTCAGCATCGTTGTAGCAGAATTCCTCTACTAGGAAGTGTAGAAATCTTCTTGCTGCTACATAAGCTTCTCTGGCATCTTGTTTTTCTTTGTGAGATAGCTTTACAACTATTGAGAAGATGTCAGCTGGATTCATGTTTCGAAAGTCGGCTTCAGTTATCAGAGTCGTGTTGTCGTAATCGCCGTTTCTGACCAGCTCATATTTGAAGAATTCAGATTTCTGAAATTTTCTCCTTTTAACACTTCGAACGGCTGTTATGGGTTCGTTTGACCATGTTTCATTTTGAGGTTTGGTCCATTTCTTGAGGAATTGCAGATTCTTGTAGTAAGCAGCTACCTTTTTGTGAGCTCCTGATTCTGCAGTGAAGTTCAGAGTGTATCGGTATTTTTCTCCGTTGGGGGTCAACGGTATGTCCCAGTTGTGTCGGGACGTGGGGGGAGGATTATATGATTTGAAGGGTTGGTAATCCGAATCGATCAGTGGTCAGAGATACATGATATTTGAAAGGTCGGGTCTACTGGGACCAGTTGGATTGTCTTGGTTTAGGTTAGGATCTGACTCTGTGCTAGACGTTTTATCACGTTCAAGAGAATCGAAGAACTTCGATTTCTTGTCCTTGACCTCTGGGGGATCGGATTCTTTGATGGGCGAGTATACAAGAATCTCATCTTCTGAGTGATCCTCGTCCATTGTATTCTGCTTTTTAGGTGATTTGGAAGGAGATTTTGGAGGTGGGAATTTCGGAAGAGGAGATTTCTGAGAAGGGGATTTGGAAGGAGATGTTGGAGGTGGAGATTTCGGAGGAGGAGATTTCTGAGAAGGGGATTTGGAAGGAGATTTTGGAGGTGGGGATTTCGGACGAGGATTAATAGGATCAATATTTTCTGATTCCTTATTATGAGTTTCATCCTCATCATTGTTCGTGTCTTCTTGGGTTCCTCCTTTATCAGCATTAATGTCTTCTTGCTGAGTGTCTCCTTGTTCTTTTGTTCCACTTGGGCCAGCAGTGGTGTCTATTAACATGTCAGTAGTTTGGGGTGATTCTACTGCTTTATCATCCGCCTTTCCCCCTCCTAAGGCACCTGTAGGAACGGAAGGGGTCACAGGCAGGCGGGCTAGAATGGAGTCTAGCTTGTCGGAGACAGTGGTGACTTCCTTCTTGATACAATCAGGAAGTGGTGTATCATACATGGTCTGTAGAGATTCCATAGCTTCTATGTTCAGCTTTGTGCAGAGTTTGATTTGCTCGACCGGGCCTTCCATTGTGCCAGTGATAGCTTGCAATGTATGTGTAACCATTTGAAGGAGGAGGGCATTAGTTCTCCTGAGGGAGGAGTTTTCGGCCAGAACTGTATTAAAGTACATGGCTATATGCTCCATTGATGCGGTGAGCTTGGTTTGCATGGTTTCAACGAGTTCAGGAACTTGCTGGTGACAGTTTTGAACTTCGTCAAGCATTTTCTGTGATGTATTCATCATGTTTACTGCGTCTGATACCCGTTGAGCATCAATTGAGGCGATCCCTTCGTGGATAATCTTTTCAGATTGACTGTCGTAGTGTAGAAGGATGTCGCTGTCTTTCTTTTCTAGTGCAGCTACTCGATCTTTAATTTCAGCAAGTTCGTTGACCATGGCCTCCTGATTTTGTAAGGATTTCAATTCGGTCAGGAGCGTGGTTAAGGCGTCAACCTTATGATGGAGAGAGTCATCATTGAGTAAGGAATTGACGGATTGAGGTTGAGGTTGTTTGACAGCCTTATCTGAGGATGAGTTGGCGTCACTGAGGTCGACATGATGCATTTGGGAGGAAGAGGGTTTGTCGACTTTTTGGTCAGTATCAGGGAGAGAGGTAGCAAAAGGTATTGATTGGGTGTCGGAGATAAGCTGTCTGGGGCCGGACTCAGTGGGTTGTTCGGCGGTATGTTGTTGCAATGCCTTTTTCTGAATTTCTCGAGCTTGAAATTTGTCCCAAGTGAGAGGGGCTATGGTTGAGACGATATTTGACCAATTGGGTTCAGTGGTATCAAATATATAGACAGGAGTGTCTACCAGTGTGTTGAGGGAAGCACTCAGAAGGGAATCGATTAGGATAGTGAGTGCATTGATCCGCTGGCATTCGGATTTTGTAGTTGCGGAGTCATTATCAGATGGTGGTCCAAATGTAGAGAGAATTTGGAGTTGCTGTTGTTTAAGCTCGAATTGTTGCTTAAGACGATTGAGTAGAGATTGTTGTTCTTGAATGGCATGCTGGAATTTCCTTTTGTCGAAGTTAGACGCATCCGCTGGAGGTTTAGTGAGATCCGGGATAGGATCATCCTGAACTAATGTTTCTGGCCCTCGAGATTTTATAGGTGAGTTTGATGGATCTTCCATGTTCAGATCATTCTGAGAATCGTCCGAGTTGGGAGAGTTCTGTTTTTCCTCCTGATGTTCTGACTCGGAATCTCTTGAAGACGGTTCAGATGTCTAACAAGAAATAACATAGATTAGATAATGAAAACGTAAGTCAGATGGAGTATATACCTGATAGAAGCAAATAGATGATTGAATCAATCATTATTTGGAAATTCAATTTAATGAATTTAAGATATCCATTTTGTTAAACACTATTAAGTAGACTGAAATAACCAAGTAATGTGATAGGTGGGTGTCTTAAGTTCTGATGATCAGGATATGTGATCTTGAAGTGCCAATAGATTGTGTGTGAGATATATATTTATACTTTTGTCTAATTTAAAAAGAATGGAAAATTCTCATAGGTGATAAGTTTCTGAAAAATCAGAGAGAGAAAAAAAGGGGGGGTTTCTTCAGAAATGAGAAGTTTCTGAGAAATGAGAAAGAAAAAGGGGGGTTTCTCAGAAATGAGAAGTTTCTGAGAAATGAGAAATAGAAGGGGGGAGTTCTCAGAAGTATGAAACTTCTGAGAAATCAGAAAGAGCAGGGGGGAGTTCTCAGAAATAGGAAACTTCTGAGAAATCAGAAAGAGAAGGGGGAGTTCTCAGAAATAGGAAACTTTTGAGAAATCAGAAAGAGAAGTGAGAAAAGTGGTACCGTTCTGTTTTTTCGTTGCTTCTTCTTGGGAGGTTGTTTGGATGGTGAGGACCCGGAAGCTTTCTTTTTGAGTTTCTTGGGGGCCTCACATTGTTTGAGAGAGTGTGGTGGATAATCAGGTACTTCTTCTGTTGTAGAGATGTGGTAAGTGACAGCAGAGTCTGTCGGATTCGTTAGGTTCAGAAGCGATTTGGGTAGTCTGCGGATTGGTCCAAAAATAGGGTCTGTTTTTGGAGCATACGGTTTGGCTTTGGGCATGATTAATGTGTCTTCGCCTGATTGTGTAGGGATTGAAATATGAAGAGTGTGATAGATGTGTTGGATGTACATGCCCCAGAAACGTGCTGAATGGATTTGGCTTTTGGGTTTCCGAGATGTGGGTATGTAGGAGAGGAAATCGTCAAATAAAATCGATGCATGATCAATTTCTTGACCAGAGTAGAGACTCCAAAGGAGTCCCATGAGGCGTTTGCTCAATTAGTCTGTACCGCCCAACTTACTAGTTAAGCACTTAATGATTTAATGGATGAGACATTGCCATAAAGGCGAGATATGCCCTTTAGACATTTGGAAGAGTTTTGGCAGATCATGCATATATCCCATATGGTAGATCATGGATTTAAGATCTGCATCGGTTGGTTGGTCAAATGTGGTTGTGTGGTAAGGAAGTTCGAGTGCTGCGGTAAATAGTTGTTTATCAAGGACGATGGTTTGACCATCGTGAAGGGTTAGGGTGTAACCGGTGGGACATTTGGTAGCAGTGGAGACGATGTCGTGAAGTATGGTGATCGGTATAGCAGGGGGTGGATGAAAGAAAGATCTAACCAGTGTGTGTCTCGACAGAATGTGAATGATGATGCGTAGATGTTGTTTGTAAGTTGCGAGATCATCTGAAAGATGGAGATTGGAGAGGGCAATGAGTATTGTGTCCTTGTCGCTCTTGGATTGTGACGCCATTGAATAGGTAAGATTTGTGAGAGACAGGGAGTAATGGGGGTTTTAGATTTTTAGGGTTGAGAGATAGGAGACGGCGGCGAGAGAAGGTTATGATAACAGAGAGAGTTGGAGAAGATGAAGAAGCGTGTGAGAGTAGAATAAGAGGGAACGGTTATAACAATTTGAAAAAGTGTAATAAACTATCTGGGTGAGAGAATGAAGGGACGTGTGAACAGTTGTGTCAGAAAAAGTATGAGCTTGGCATTAAATGCTAAGAAATGATGAAAAGAGATGGTCCATTAAAGGACGGACATGTGTGGCAGAGAGAATGTCCATTGGAGAAAAATGGATCGTGTGGATTTTAATTATTGTGTATTAAATGTTTTTCGCATTTAATTTACATTCTCGTATTGAATATGTCGTGGTGAGGTGTCTAAGGTACGGAGTGGTGTACTAGTTGTGTTTCTGACTTGGTCAGGGGGTGGGTAGTGCTGAATAAGTTATCGAATCAGTAGAATTGGATTTCAGAGGTGGGGTGAGGATAGGAGATTGAGTTCCGAGAAGAGTTTTGGAGTGGAGGAATTCAGAGAAAGAGAGTTCTGAGTATGAGGAAGGATATAGGGTTTCTGAAGTATGGGAAGGAATCAGAAGGCATAATTCAGAAAGGGATAGTGTGGTTTTGAAGTTGGAAGTTTGAACAGAGGTATTGTTTCTGAGGGCTACGGGTCAGAAATGTTATTAGTGTGAGAGTTCTGATTGTGGTTCGGAGAGAAAAATTCAAAAGCTACTTTCTGAGAATAACCAGTTAATGGATAACTTAGGAGTTGTCATGTCATCCCTGTAGAGATAATCAATGGCATAGACTGTGTAGATTATGCAGTCAAATCATGTAGCGTATCTCTATGATACTGATCTCAAAGCGGTGAGGTGTCATGAAAAGGTAAAAGGGGAAGTGGTAATAAAAAAGGAGTATGTTGTGAAACTTAGAAAGTGCACAAGAGAAGAGTTGAGGACTAAGATGGCTTCAAGACGTCCATTTAATCGTGATGAGAAAGTGGAGGTTAAGATGCAAGATGGTGAGTTCGCTGGTGCTGTTTATGTGTGATCAAATCTATGTGGAATCACCGTTATGAGGTAAAGATGACAACATTGACAGATGGATCTACTGGAGGTCCTTTGAACGTACATGTGGATTTTGCATATCTTCAGCCTGTTCATCCTAAGGTTTTGGTAGAGTTTAAGCAGTTTGATTTTGTGGAGGTATGGTACCGGCGAGGGTGGTGGCCAGCTGCCATTTCAAGGAAAACTCCATACAATCAGTTCCATGTAGTGTTGGTGGATGGAACTCGTCTGTTTGTTGATGAGTCGGAACTGAGAATTCATCAGAGGTATCATCTTGGGGAGACTCCGATGTCGCAGTACTATAAGCTCTGATGATTTATGAAGTCTGTTGTTCTCCTGGTAGTTTATGTGTTTTGTTGTCGAATAGTATGTTTGCTTGTGTGGCTAGGATTGTGTGAGAGTTGCTTTTGTTATATTTTCTAATGTTTTGGTGTTATGAATGAAAACAAGTTGTGTTGTTTGATTGAATATGTGAATGAAATTCAGAACTTTTCATTCAGAAAGGGTGTAAGAAGAAATCGAAGATGAAAAGATTCAGAGAGAAGGTAAGTTTTGTCGTTTTTAGAGGGAAATATTATAGAGAGAGAGAGGGTTAGGTAGGGATGTGTCAGATTATTTTTGGGAAAATGAGAACAATTAGTATGGAAACAAGATCAGTATATCCATTACACCGTCAAAGTTCCCAAACCATCTAATCAACTGTTTTTAGGCCGTGATGCTGATGTGACGGGTGCATTAACTGCCCACTAGGGTCATTATGACCTTTATTTAATTGGATTAAAGAAGACGAATGATCATGCTGGTTGATTATAAAAGGGGGGTTATCGGCTAACCATTTATCCATTCATTGCAAAAGAGAAAAGTAATTATACAGATTTTGCTTGCAAACATGGCTCGATTTTTCTTCAAATGCTTTGACGAAGTCGAGGTGAAACTTACACAGGGGGATTTTGCTGGTGGTTACTATGAGGGGGTAATCACAAAAGCATGGAAGAGACGCTGTGAAGTGCATCTTCGATGTCTACCGGACAACACGACTAGGAAGATGATGGTCGTGAGGGTCAGGTATGGTGTTCTTCGTCCCATTCCACCTACGGTGATCGTGGAATACAAGGTGGGAGACTACGTCGATGCATGGGATCGACAGGGATGGTGGAGTGGCGTCGTTGATAATGTGATCGGCGACGATGTGTACGATGTTGTGCTGTTGGATGGAAGGACTATGCGTGTGTGTGATCTGTCTGTGCGGATCACACAAAACTTTACGTATGGTAATCCTCCTAAGTGGCAGTACAACAAGCACTAAGGGGAAGGGGTGAAGATGTAATCTTTTGGATGTTTTGGACTGAATATTGTGTTTAAGTCATAAGATTTTGAGGGTGTTTTTGTTTGTGACTTAATGTATTTAGTTACTGTAATGTCTTTTAAGCACTTAATGAAAATATGTTTTCCTTTTATGTGTGTTTTTTGGTATCCCTTAACTAAAGTATGTGACAATGTTTTTGATCATTTTGAGGATGATCTTCTGAGACTATAGAAATTTTGATAATAAGAGTAGTCGGAAGTCTTAAGGTTCTAAGAGGATAGTCAGAGATTGTTCAGAACTGAGTCTTTGCGGAGTAGATGATGGTCAGAATCATTCTCTGAAGAAGTCAGAGTCAGGGTTTAACATTCCCAATTTATCCAGAAAATTATTGAATTTAGTGGAATCTAAGGCTTTTGTAAAGACATCAGCAACTTGTTCATCAGTAAGAATGAAGTATAGTTCGATGTTACCTTCTAAGATTTGATCCTTGATGAAGTGATATCTAAGATCGATATGCTTTGTCATAGAGTGCTGAATAGGGTTGTGAGAAATGGCTATGGCACTCTTGGAGTCACAGTAGATAGGAACCTGAAGAAATCGGTAACCATAATCCATGAGCTGAGTCTTCATCCAGAGAACTTGTGAATAGCAGGTAGATGCAGCCACATATTCGGCTTCTGCTGAGGACAAGGCGACACAGTTTTGTTTCTTGGATGACCAGCTGACTAATCTTCCACCTAGAAATTGACAACCTCCGGACGTGCTTTTCCGATCCAATTTGCATCCGGCATGGTCCGAATCGGTGAATGCTTGGAGTTTGAAGTTGTCTCCGATTGGGTACCATAGTCCCATTGCCTTAGTACCTTTGAGATATTTGAAAATTTGTTTTACTGTTGTCAGATGTGACAATTTCGGAGCAGCTTGATATCTGGCACACAGACAAGTTGAAAACATGATGTCGGGTCTACTTGCAGTTAAGTACAAGAGTGATCCTATCATTCCTCGATACACCTTATGGTCTACTGGCTCGCCTTCGGGGTCTGCAAAGAGTTTATGGTTGGTAGATATCAGAACTTTGGCATTGGAGCAATTTTCAAGGGAAAATTTCTTCAGAAGTTCATTTTTATATTTTTCTTGATGGATGAAGAATCCTCTTTTGGTTTGTTTAATTTATAGACGAAGGAAGAAGTTTATTTCTCTGTTCATGCTCATGTGAAATTTGTCGGTCATTATTTTTGCAAATTCATCAACCATTGCTTGATTTGTGGATCCGAAGATAATATCATCGACATAGACTTGTATAATCATGATATGATTTTGATGTGATCGAACAAAGAATGTGGGATCTATGACTCCTCTTCTGTATCCTGATGATACTAGAAAGGTTGATAATGTTTCGTACCAAGCTTTGGGTGATTGCTTTAGACCACATACGGCCTTATTCAGACGGTACACATGGTTGGGACGAGATAGATCTTCGAAACCAGGAGGTTGTTGAAGATAAACAGTTTCTTGAAGATCACCTTGGAGAAATGCACTTTTTACATCCATTTGATGTACAATTATGTTTTTGTGTGCAGCATAGGCTAGAAAGATTCGAATGGCTTCTAGTCTTGCTACTGGTGCATATGTTTCATCATAGTCAAGTCCTTCAATCTGACTATATCCTTTTGCTACTAATCTGGCTTTGTTTCTGACTACCGTGCCCATGTCATCAAGTTTGTTTCGGAAGACCCATCTAGTACCGAAGACTCTGTGATTTGATCGTCTCGAAACAAGATCCCAGACATTGTTTCTTTTGAATTCTGAAAGTTCTTCTTGCATGGCTCTGATCCAGTCGTCGTCGTCTAAAGCATCTAGGACTGTCTTTGGTTCAACTTTGCTGATGTATGCGGCATAATGACATTCATCTTGAATTGATTTCTTTGACCTTGTCTGAACTTTGGATGAGGGATCTCCGATGATTTGGTTCGGAGGATGACTCCGAGTCCATTATGTAATCTTGGAAGAAGAGCTGGGTCAGAGATAGGAGGAGTGACATTTTGAATAAAGTGAGTGTCTTCAGGAGATGTGTTTTCAATTTGTGATTCTTCAGCTGATGTATTTTCATCAGCTTCAAAGATGAAGACTAGTGAATTATTGATAGCGGCATCAGAGGAGTGAATTTGAGTATCTTCTGGTGGGACATCTGCTGACAAAGTATTTTTCTGAAGTTTGATGGTCCCTTTCGGATTGAGGTATCCCATCAACATGAGTAGGGAGTGTAGACTCCCCCTCAGAGGTTGCTGGATGTGAGGGTTCCTTCTGTGTCTAATGATTTGGAGAAGGGAGCGAAGGCTCCCCCTCAACTTCTGAAGTGTTGATCGGAAATTTTGTTTGATTGTCTGAAGGTATAGGTTCTGATGATGTGGAAGGTCCTGATGCTGAGATGATTTGCTGAATTGCATCTGGAGAGTGGATAATTTCAGCATCTTTTGCAGTTACTGGTGCGTCAAAGAGTAAGTCGTAATCAATTTCAACTGTATGAATGGGTCGATGTCCTACTGGAATATCGTTTTCCATTACATATAGAATATCTTGATTCTTCTTTCTCCATTGATACTGATCATCGAATTCTATGTCGAAGCTTTCTTCAATGACTCGTGTTCTTTTGTTTAGAATTCGATAATCAATTGACTTTGAGGAGTAACCCATGAAGATTGCTTCATCACTTTTGGGTGCGAATTTTCCCAAATGATATTTGTTGTTTTTAATGAAGCATTTGTAGCCAAAGATATGGAAAAATTTGATATTGGGTTTTCTCCCATTTAAGATTTCATAGGGTGTCTTCTGTAGTCGTTTGTTGATGATGGATCGATTCTGAACAAAACATGCTGTTGCTATTGCTTCTGCCCAAAATGTTAGAGGAAGATTTGAAAATGTCAGCATTGATCGAGCTGCTTCTACTAAGGTTCTGTTTCTTATTTCTACTACACCGTTTTGTTGAGGTGTATATGGTGCTGAGAAGTTGTGCTCTATTCCTTTTAATGCTAGAAATTCTTCAAATTGCTTATTGTTGAACTCAGTTCCATTATCACTTTGGATTCTTCTAACTGGTAATTGAATTTTGAGTTCAATTGATGTAATAAAGTTTCTGAGTTTTGGGAAAGTGTCTGATTTTAATCTTAAGAAAAATACCCAGGTGAATTGGGAGTAGTCATCCACGATAACTAGGATATATTTATTGTGATTTAGACTAGCAACAGTTGATGGACCACAGAGATCCATGTGAAGAAGTTCTAATGGACGAGTAATGCTTGAGTCGGTGATTGATTTGTGAGGTTTCTTCTTTTGCTTGCCTAATGCACATGCTGCACATAGGTTCTCGTTGTCAAACCTCAGAAGTGGCATTCCTCTGACCATTTCTCTAGTTACCAATTGGTTCATGTATCGGAAGTTGAGATGAGCTAGTTTCCGATGCTATAACCAGCTAACTTCAGAGTGAGCTTTAGAAAGTAGAGATAATCTTGGTTTTCCGATAAACATAGAGATGTCCAAAGGAAACATGTTGAGTTGTCTTGGAGATTTTATTAGACATCTGTCTCTGTTACCCGTCATGATGTAGCTAAATTCATTGTCGAATTTAACTCGTAGACCGGTACTGACCAGTTGACCTACACTTATGAGATTGTGTTTAAGTCCGAGAACATAGGCAACCTTCTGAATGGTGAAGTTTCCGTTTGTAAGTACACCATAGCCTTTGATGATGCCGTTTGCATCATTTCCGAATGTGACGTATCCTCCAAAGCTGACGTCTCTATAATCTCATAGAAACTCCAATCTTCCGGTCATGTGCATTGAGCAGGCACTGTCAATTAGCCATTCGTCATCCTGCTCTTCCGTGCTAAACGCCTGAGAAATTAGATAGTTAGTTTGGGAACCCAGACTTGTTTGGTCCCAATTGTTTTCATAGATGTGGAAGAATTATATTTGACAGTTGATTTGATGGGTGTTTCTGTTTCCGAAGGTGATTTCGGCTCAGAAATGGATGATTTTACAACCTACTTTTTAACAAATCTTTTTGAGAGTTTTGGAGTGAAAGTTTTTGTTGGATATGAAAAGTTTTTTGAATCAGTAGCAATGACTACTTTAGAATGATGATTGCAACAATGACAGCAAGTATTACTTTGTTGTCGCTTTAAAATTTTTGGAATAGTTTGAGAATGATTATACTTTTGAATCTTGGTTCCGATAACGTTTGGAGTTTGCTTACTGAAAAATGAGATTTTTGTTTTCCCAAACTCATTCATAGGTTTCTTAGACATTGTGGGACTGTTTTGAGTTCCTTTTGAATTCCTTGTTAATTTTGGAAATTCTGAGTTGTAATCAGAATTTCTGATGTTTTGAAATTGCTGAAAGGGTTTGATGTTTGGAGTCGGAAGTAATCCCTTATAGATATACTTTCGGAGTGAAGGAGTGGATTTTTGAGAATGACTTGGAGTGATAAAAGTTGAATTAGCTTCTGATTGTTTCTGAGTGTAGAAGCATTGTTTTTGTTCAAATCTTGCATGCGATCGAGGTGATCTGAGATCTTTTCTGTTTAGAATTGGTTTTACTCCTTGTTTGGTTAGATTCTTTCCTTTTCCTTTTTGAAAAAATTCTCTTGGGGAAGAGTCAGATAAAGAATCATTTTAAGAGCTTGTCTCTTCATGATTGACTTTAAGTTTTTTGAGCGAAATTCTGATTGGATTAATTGAGAAATTGTGTTGTGATGTATCTTCATATGACATTATGTCAGAACACGATGGTTCGGAAGTCATGTTGGATATATCAGTAACATTAGGATTTCTAATTATAATTTTGTTAAAATCATTTTTAATGATGATACTGTCTGGGGACTTTTCCATTTCAATTTCTTCATCAACCTTTTCTTTGTTTGAATTTTCCAGGTTCTTAAAGTCTGGAATGCATTTTTCAGTAACACAGTTACCTTGCTGATTTTTTAAGAAAGAGTGTTGCTGAGAACTTGATGATGGATAATTTGTGACCATGGTCATGTGTCTAGGCATGAATGGGACTGAAGCAGTAGACAATTTGCTGATTTCGGCAGTGTCTGCTTCTGAGAAATATGAAAAGGGAATTTTAACTCCTTCTTTTGACTCAGAAATGGCAATTTCTGATTCATTGTCAGGAGTTTTAGAAAGGTTCTTGGTTGTGTCCTCATCGTGTTTATCATTATATTCATTTGAGGGGTACTGAAAAAATGGACTTTTTCTGTTGTAAATAGGATAGTTTTTATTTGTGGTTTTTCTTGCCCATCCCCAATTAAAAGTGTTTTCTAAAGAGTTAGTGTTAGCAGGAGATTTGAAAACTTTAGTTGCATGATACAACTGATCTACTAATTTGTTTAGTCTTACATTATCACTTCGGGCTAAATCCCTTTGTGATGTCAAAAGCTTATTTGAATTTTCTAACAAAGTCCTAGAAGTCTGTTCGATCTTCAAATCAGCAGTAAGTTTATCACAAAATAGCTTTTTATCTTCTAGTGTATTCTTCAATTTTGTCAATTCGTCATACCCATCATCTCTTTCTTCCAGAACCCGCTGATATGCAGCTAAGGCATCTGCACAGGTGTTAGATATTTTTTCTAGAGCAGGTTCTAGATTATTAGAGTCGATCTGATGTGTATGAAGCATGTTACGTACCAGTTCGATGATACTTACACCTTTGCCTGTCTTGTGGTTTACCATGAAGGCATAGTTCTTTGGCATGTAGGAAGATGACGATTCAGCAGTGCTCTCAAAATGTTTGGACCTTGCCAACCCTGGAATTGGAGTTTCTCGATTTGCTTGTACCATCATGCATTATCCAAATCGTTTTCCTCGTTTTCGCTTGTTTTCAAACTGTTCATCATCATCTCCTGAGGACCAAATCTCGATGTTTCCGGATGCTACAAATGCTTTGACTTTTTCTTCTTCGTTTGCTTTTGGATAATTCCTTGGTGCTCTGCAGTCAGCAGCATAGTGCCATAGACCCCCGCAGTTGTGACATTTGATTACTTCTGATTTTTTCTTTTCAGGAGTTGGAGATTGACTAGTGCTGATATCTGGGGCCGCGTTTGATTTATCTTGCTGCTGATCTTCTGGTTTCGGGTAATAGCGATTTTGGCCAGATTGTTGATGTCCTCTATGATAGTTATTTTTTGGTCGATACTCTCCATTTTGGTTGGAGGATCGGAACTTCTTTTTCTGACCAGAGTAGGATGGTATTCGGTTGAACTTCTGACTGATCATAGCTAGCTATCTCATGTTGATAGGCTGCTTCTTCTGCTTCATCGTATTCTGAGTAGTATGATCTAGTAGTTTGTACTGGAGCTGGAAGTGCAAGGGTTGTTGATTTAGATTGAATGGATGGTTGTGAGATTTGAGAAGATTGGTATTGAACCGTCGGATTTTGATAGTGTGAAGGGTAGTAAATTTGTGGTTGAGATGGGTGATATGAAGGTATAGGATTTGGTTGCTGAGGTTGTGGTAAGATTTGAGTAGGAGCAATCTGAGGTGAGGAGTTATGCCCAGCAACTAGAGCCAGAGGTCCACCTAGTTGCTGCTGTTGTTGATTGCTTTTTATGTCATTCTCTTGTCCAATGAGATTGTTGTACAGTCGGTACATATTGAAAGTTTTCAACTTTCCTGAATCTTGAAGAATCATTTTTACAAGCATCCTGTCTTTTCCAAGTCCCTCAAGAAATCGATGATTGATCTCTTGATTGGTTCTTTCTGCTCCTGAACTTAGAAGTCTGGTCACGATTATGGAGAACCGAGTGAACGCCTGTCTTAGTGATTCTCCGAGAAATGCTGAGAAGTGAGTGTATTTAGAGAGACTCGACACCAACTTTTGGTCTTTAGCTTCCTCCGTTCCTAAGAACATATTTTGTAAGAGAACCCAGATCTGTTGAGCTGTTGTACAGTTTTGTATGAGATCAAAGAGTTCCGGAGGAATTCCACATTGGATTTCAGTGAAAGCAATTTGGTCGTTGTCCATTTTCTCTATATCCAAGGGTGTTAGCCTTGGATGAGAAGTACCACCTAGAGCTTCTTAACTGTGTCTGGTCTAGGGGTGTATGATGGAAGATGTGGTCCTTCTTCGACTGAACGCCAAATTTTTTTCCATTTGGTTTTGAGATAGTTGCGCATACGAGATGCCCAGCCATTATACTCAGTAGGAATGAGTATAGGAGCTCGATTGGAGCCTCCGACACTGTTGGCAACATTCAGAGAGTAGTTCATCTGCATTATGTGAGAAAAGACGATTCCGATTTGTTTTGATGTAAAAAACAGGTTCTAAAGAATTTGAGCTATAATAGCATGCAGTGATCCACATAGGATTCTAAGGTTGTTGCTACAGCCAGGGTTTTGAGCAAACTAGGCACTTAGAATGTTATAGACAGCTATTCAGGCTCTGATACAAATTGTTGTCGCCAAATATTCTAAGTAAGTGCGGAAATGAAGATTGCAGAAAGTAAAGGTCCGAAACTTGGAGGTTTCGGAGATGGACAAGCCCTGAAGACTTGAGATGGACAAGTCCGAAGACTTGATATGGATGCAGAATTATAATGAAGGATTAATACTTAGAACAGATCTTAATAGCTCAACAATAATAAGGATTAGCAGTAATATAACTTGAAAAGTAAAGACTGAAAGTTAAGTGTGCTAGAAAGATAAGAACAGTAAGAAATGCAGATAAGAACACAAGAGTTGATGGAATGAGAGATTATATTGATAGTTGAAAGTATTACATAAAGTCTCTCAAAACCATGAGGACTGAAGACGAACTTGGTCTCCCTTTTATAGACTAAGGGATGACCATCGGATAATAACTTATGGACTGAAGAGGAGACAACACGTCTCTCTTCAGTCAGATAAGAAAAGGTGAATCTAATATAAAAATACAATGTCAGACTAGGGTGGCTTGCCTATAATATAATAGTATTTTAAGTACACAAGACAAGCTTCTAAAGGGCCACGCCTGATCTAGTCTAATCATATCCTATAAGTTGGAGTACGTATCCCTTGCCTTATCTTCTAGATATTCTTTGATCCTCAGTCTTCTTTGTTGAATGTTTAAGTATGATATTTCCTTGGATTTGTTGATATTGATAGTCCGAAATCCTGAGTGGATTTCGGAGTCCTGGCTGGTTTAATCAGAGTGTCCTTGGAAATATGATCATGTATATCTTGGTCTTCTGAGTTAGTTTGGAGTGTGGTCTTCCGAGTACTTTCTGATCTTGAGCTCTTTTGGAGTTCCGAAATCCATTACTGGATTTCGGATGATTACAATGTTATCCGAACTTATCAGAGATGTTAGTTAAGAGTATACATCATACATAAGATATAAGCAATTGTTCATACATTAAATCATTCACATAAAAGTATGTTCATTCCATCAAAAGAAGAAGTTTGACATTACAATCCTAATATATCAAACTACGAGTTGGTCTACGATTTGACTTTCAGTACTAACACACCTGTAAGTTGATGAAAATTGAGAAGATAACACTTATTTAGATGTGTTGAACATTTCTAATCCCGAGTTTTAACCGTTGTGACCAAGCTTCAAGCTTGAAGGGTTGAAAAACAACATATTCACCTTTGTTTGGTGTAAATGTGATTATGTAGGTGCTGGGAGACCTTAAAGGATCGTTGTAGCTTTTGTGATATTGGCTTAGATCGTATAAATCTTCAACACCAGGTGAGTAATCTGTACTATATCTAATATGATACGTATTGATTAAACTCTTGCAATCTGAAGTAGCTTTAGAATTTGAAATGGTAACCTAGAAGTTAGCCAAGTTACCAAATTGATGTTATAACGGCCTTTGTGGCTAGAAGATTGGATTCTGTATCTAAATGTTAACGACCTTCATGGCTAGGAGATTGGATTCCGTATCCAAACGTTAACGGCCTTCATGGCTAGGAGATTGGATGTGATATCCAAATAGTAACGGCCCTTGTGGCTAGGAGATTGGATTGATATCCAAATGTTGATACAAACAGGGATGTACATTGTATTGAGTTTTGATAACTTAATTATATATATACACATTAAACTGTGTATGTGATTACTCATTGAGCTTTATGGCTCACAGTATATGTGTGAATTGTCCCTACAGGTGAGCGTGACCCTGCTAAGGGTAAAGATATAGCTCATGGATAGGACTTTTCGTGGTAGCAGCCCGGCTTAGAAGGAGTTTACTTTTGTTATGTAGTCTTTGATACACTTGTACCCTTTTGTATAACTTATACACCTAAATTGTTGGTTTTGTATGTTTGAAACTGTGTTTAAAAGTTGAAAAATTTTGGGTGTATTTTGTTTTAAAAAGCCGGGTGTTACATATATATATATATATATATATATATATATATATATATATATATATATATATATATATATATATATATATATATATATATATATATATATATATATATATATATATATATATATATATATATATATATATATATATGGAGGTTCAAATGAGAACCATTAATAGATTGAGAAGATTGAGATCTTCTGAAACTAATCTCAATCACTAATTATTAAGATTAAAGAATAAAATCTGGCTGTGGGAATATTGTAAATATGTGCAAATCAATGGCAATTTTCGTATTAGATAGCTTTCACACAGAATGACAAATTGTAAAAACCTGATTTATAAACCCTCCATTGCCCAAAAGCATGATTCATCTCCTTAAACCTAGTTCATTATCACTCAGATCATCTTCTATTCAAAAAATCAAACACAAAAATGTATTTAAAAGCAAAAACAACACTAAATTCTTCAGATAATCACAATCTGATGAACAAACATCGAAAAAAACAATCAAAACCACTTCTAGAAGCTTCTAGAAAAACTTCAAGGTTAGAATCGAAGATTGATTCAAGTGATCCATGTCAAAAGAACAAAACAACAGTAATAATACAAAAAGGACCTTGAGAACCAATACGTCAATGATAAATAGAAAAACAAACACAATAACTGAAGGTATATTATTCTAAGCTATATTAGAGATAGTAATTTCAGAAATTTATTAGAAACTTGTAATATTATTTCTTATTATTAGACAAATCATAAAATAAACTACAAATCTCCGATATAGAATCTAGATTTCATTTTATCGTTTATTATTATAAAATTATAGTATACTATTAACTATTAAGGTGTGAATGTTGTATTTATATACAAATATTGACTAATATGTCATTTTATTATAATATAAAATTATACTGTGGCATTAACAGACACATACACACACATACACACACACACACACACACACACACACATATATATATATATATATATATATATATATATATATATATATATATATATATATATATATATATATATATACTCAAAAGGTGTTCGTTCACCAACAAATTAGTTTGACAACCTTTGAATGCTAGTTCACTCTTCTGTCTAACACTATCTCTTGAGCTTGTATAGCAAACTAAACTTGGCATTCAAGAGAGGTAAGTGTTTCACAAGACTTTAACATCTTGAAGCTTGATGAAATTGAACAAGATGATGAGGAACCTTATGGTTCTAAAGAGAAAGAAAGCGATGAATATTTCAAGTTAAAACTTTTTACTCACCCTCTCTCGTCTTTTTCTCATGAATACACATGCATATATATGTCTTAAAAGATCAAATCTTATAAATACATGTGTTGGTTAAGTTATGAGGCAAAGGGGATTGGTCCACCACCCTTATTGGTGGTGTGATGTAGGAGAGAAAGAGTGATTTTCTCTAGCTCTCTTCTCCTTTTATACATTATAAACTCAAATCTTATAAATATAAGTTTCCCTTTTTAATAAATAATTCTTATATATATATATATATATATATATATATATATATATATATATATATATATATATATATATATATATATATATATATATATATATATATATATATGTCACACCCCCGACCGAGGCGGCAGAACATGCCGGGCTGTGCGACTAAGTTCTGGGGTCACAGGCAATTGAATATACAGTACAAGTACAACAATAAACCAAAGGATAGTTGTATTTCATCTTAAAGTTTGAATACATGGTTCTTCCAAATAATAATAGTAGAGTACATGAAATGCCTTAACATATATAACAAAACTAGGTTTCCTGAAATCCGTGAAGATTTCCATCTTCTAAAAGTCTCATTGATTTCCTGAGAATACATGTAGTTTTGAGGGTCAACACAAGGTTGGTGAGAGTTACAGGTTTTATGCTGAACACAGCACTGATACTTTTAAAATAACTAAAAGTATTCCTTTTGTAAGTATAATCATACTTGTAAATGAGTTTGTAAAGAGTTGGTGAAAATCGTAAGTAATACCATACTTATAAATGAATTGTATAGAGTTTTTGAAAACCATAAGTAATACCATACTTATAAATGATATGTACGTTTATGAGAAAACCATCAATGCGTATAGTTGAGTCCTATAACCGAGCTATTCCACTGAAATGTACCCCCTACAACGCTTCATAGACGTCGTAGTAATGAAAAAGATAAGTATCACCTACATCGATTTGCAAGTCGAAGTTGTAGCTAACAACCATAGGTGGGGGTGTCAACCCGTATAGATCTATACATATGTATCTCGCTCTGCTTGATTAACGATTATAGTAGTGTGGGGTCTAGGTATTTCTACTTAGTTATGAATAGTGTCTCACTATTTAAGCCATTGATAAATGTAGGATAGACAAGTCTCATCCCAAAATGGTTTTTGTTATAAAAGCCGAGTATGTTGATAAGTATATACGTAATAGTGTACAATACTCGCTTGTTGAAAACATTTTATAAAGCTATAATAACATTTATAAAACTTGATATGAAATTGGTAAATGTTTATATTGCACATGTATTCTCCCCCATAATATATAAAAACATAGACAAAGGGGCCGTAACACTCACTTTTGAAGCGTGAATTCAGCTTAGATTCGAGAATAATCGCGTTCGAGAAACACCGCGAAATAACATACTTGTAAGTATAATCATAAAATAACTAAAAGTATTCCTTTTGTAAGTATAATCATACTTGTAAATGAGTTTGTAAAGAGTTGCTGAAAATCGTAAGTAATGCCATACTTATAAATGAATTGTATAGAGTTTTTGAAAACCATAAGTAATACCATACTTATAAATGATATGTACGTTTATGAGAAAACCATCAATGCGTATAGTTGAGTCCTATAACCGAGCTATTCCACTGAAATGTACCCCCTACAACGCTTCATAGACGTCGTAGTAATGAAAAAGATAAGTATCACCTACATCGATTTGCAAGTCGAAGTTGTAGCTAACAACCATAGGTGGGGGTGTCAACCCGTATAGATCTATACATATGTATCTCGCTCTGCTTGATTAACGATTATAGTAGTGTGGGGTCTAGGTATTTCTACTTAGTTATGAATAGTGTCTCACTATTTAAGCCATTGATAAATGTAGGATAGACAAGTCTCATCCCAAAATGGTTTTTGTTATAAAAGCCGAGTATGTTGATAAGTATATACGTAATAGTGTACAATACTCGCTTGTTGAAAACATTTTATAAAGCTATAATAACATTTATAAAACTTGATATGAAATTGGTAAATGTTTATATTGCACATGTATTCTCCCCCATAATATATAAAAACATAGACAAAGGGGCCGTAACACTCACTTTTGAAGCGTGAATTCAGCTTAGATTCGAGAATAATCGCGTTCGAGAAACACCGCGAAATAACATACTTGTAAGTATAATCATAAAATAACTAAAAGTATTCCTTTTGTAAGTATAATCATACTTGTAAATGAGTTTGTAAAGAGTTGCTGAAAATCGTAAGTAATGCCATACTTATAAATGAATTGTATAGAGTTTTTGAAAACCATAAGTAATACCATACTTATAAATGATATGTACGTTTATGAGAAAACCATCAATGCGTATAGTTGAGTCCTATAACCGAGCTATTCCACTGAAATGTACCCCCCTACAACGCTTCATGGACGTTGTAGTAATGAAAAAGATAAGTATCACCTACATCGATTTGCAAGTCGAAGTTGTAGCTAACAACCATAGGTGGGGGTGTCAACCCGTATAGATCTATACATATGTATCTCGCTCTGCTTGATTAACGATTATAGTAGTGTGGGGTCTAGGTATTTCTACTTAGTTATGAATAGTGTCTCACTATTTAAGCCATTGATAAATGTAGGATAGACAAGTCTCATCCCAAAATGGTTTTTGTTATAAAAGCCGAGTATGTTGATAAGTATATACGTAATAGTGTACAATACTCGCTTGTTGAAAACATTTTATAAAGCTATAATAACATTTATAAAACTTGATATGAAATTGGTAAATGTTTATATTGCACATGTATTCTCCCCCATAATATATAAAAACATAGACAAATGGGCCGTAATACTCACTTTTGAAGCGTGAATTCAGCTTAGATTCGAGAATAATCGCGTTCGAGAAACACCGCGAAATAACACCAAAAAAGACTTAAGCGGCAAAGGGGCAAAGGGAGAGAGGAAGAAAGCTAGATGCTTGGTGAATTGGTGAAAATAAATGAAGAAGATGCATCTTATTTATAGGGTTGAAAATCACTATTCGTCACTATTCACGTCACTATTCACGAGGTAAGTACATAATCATTACGCTATGCTTTCCGATTTTATAATTAGTATTATTTTTTAGACCGGAGAATTGTTGAGCCGAGTGCGCTGATTCTAGAAACCTAAACAGATAATTTTTTCGAGTTGCAGAACATCGGGAAATCACGTTTAAATATTGCGTTCATTTATCCGCAGTATCCGATTAGTTGACTTTTATAAATATTTTTACTAAAAATGGAATCCAATAATAGACCATAGTCTGAGTCCAATAATGTTCTCAGAATTTCCATATGAGGTGCGCAAGTGCCTCAACGGATCGAAACGATTTATGTAGTTAAAGAAAATCAGTGTTATACTGATTTGTTTTGGCTTGTTTTCTTATAACAGTCGTAACTTTTGCATATGAGCTCCGTTTTGAATGTTATTTATATTTCCAGAATTAGGGAAACATGTACTTTGAGGTTAGATTGCTTGTTTTGTTTCACAAATGGTTAATACTTATTTTCAGTTTTTCAGACGTATTAACTAGGGTTTCAGTTTGTGCTTGAGATATTCCATTATACGAAGTAAGATTTTATCTCGTATCTTATTTTAATCGTAATGACACTATATTTTCCAAAGTATGCATTGAAGCTCAAAAGGTTTGGTTATAAAGAGGTTTACGGTGAATTAACTGTTTATAGTTCTAGGTATAAATTTCCGGGATGTCACATTAGCTCCCCGTTAAAGGAATTTCGTCTCGAAATTATTTCGTAACATAACACTTCTGCTCGATCGTGTAGAAGTCACACGGGTCGTGTTCTAGTTACTGTAGCATCCAGTAGCATCAAGTAGACTTAAACGGGTTGGGTTTCGGAGCACGGGTCGGATTTTTAAAAGTTAACGATGCTAACTTTAAAGGTTAGTGTCGCTAACCTGCTTCAGTGGGGTTATTTGGACAGCTTTCCTCATTTACCCCATTTACGAACCAAAATCCTCCTAGGTTATTTTCATAGCAAAAGGTGCGAAATTTGGTCATTTTGATCAAGGATTTTGTGTAGTAAAAGTTTGTGGAGGTTGGATTTAACACCCGAAATGCGTTCTCTAGTTCTTAATTCACAAGGTTAGTTATTTTGAGTTTTATGGTTTCAAACTCTAGATGTCCAAATCTGAAAGTATGCTTCGATTCACCTCATGTGTTGTTAGTGGATTTCTAATATATGTTGTATTGAGTCCTCGTTGCGAATATTGTGATGTTTTAACGGTTGATTTGGTAAAACCGTGAAATTGGGGGTTTCGGTTTGATAGCATATGATATTCACTAATTGTGATTTGTATTAGCTATTTATTTCTTAATCATTTGAGTTAAGTATTCTGGAAATGCCTGAGGATGTTTAAGATATGATATGTGATTTCATTTTACAGTTGATACTCGTAGGATGGAAGGAAGTACGTAAGATACAGGTGGACCACGAGATGCACCTATGCTAGGTGAGTAGTTCTAATTCATTATTTATGATTATGATATAATTGAATTAACTATAAATCTTAATTGATTGAGATAATCAATTTGTACGAGTTATACAAGGTTGAGAATTTCCTATCATAAACGAGTACTTGGTGTGATTGAGAACTCTAAGTGACTGGGATAATTAAAGAGATTGAGATCAATGATGTTTTGTTTTAGTAGTCGTTGAGAAATAATGAAATGATTTACTAAGTCTTAATTATTTTCTCATTGAGCTTAGTTAGCTCATAAAAATGGTTATGTTGTATGTATTATGGGTGACAGGGGCAAGAAGATTGCAGAGGGATGAATGACTTAACTTGTGGTAAGACTTTTGGACTTTTTGTGAACTATGGCATACTCTTTTGTATATTTTTGTAAAAAATGGTCTTTTGTAACCTAGTTTTGGGACATATTTGTATTAAGTAATCGTGTTTATGATAACTGCTTGTGCTTTTGTTTCTTAACTTTGATTACATTATTAAACACTTTTGGTTATTAGAGTAATTGTTGGTGTAATTTGGAGATAGGAAAATAGGAGTTACATGGAGGGATCCACATGGAGATAGGAAAATAGGAGTTACATGGAGGGATCCACATGTATCCCTTCCTTGCTGACTCCGTATCCTAAGAAATCCACCTTTCACATCAAAATTCACATTTTTAAATAAGTACTAAAAATTCTTTGAACTATTTCCGCTATCAAGAGATATACATTTTTTTATTAAAAAAAGTCTTTTCATTATCTTGTCCTTATCGGATTTAAGCAGCGAATGTTGAAAAAAATGGCACTTAGGGTAATGGAAATGTCGCACCTACTATAGATGTTTTGAATTTCGGTAGTAATAATGGGGGTTGTCCTTTCAGTTCTAGCTGTAAGATATTATATAAACGGGTATGTATCATCATTTGTATCTAAGATTCTTTTCAGTCTCATTTTTTTACTACTAGTTTATTCTTATATAATCTCAGATTTCCAAATCGAGGTATGGAAAACAGATCTCCTATGGAAAATTTTTCAGACACTGAGTTAAATTTCTTAAGGGAAGAGGGTACCTCCCTATCGTTTAATCAGATACCTCCACTGGAGTTTGGTAATTATAGTATCCTAAACTCCTTTTTATTTCTTATTCCTTTCTCTAGCGTTTTGATTTTTGTTTTAAATTAAGCGAGGTATAGATTTTCCAGATATATTACCGCTGGATCAACTTCAAGATGATCCTGAAGTTTTTCCTCTGATGGGTATTCTCCCTGAAGATCCACTGCCTTTAATTGAAGACATTGCTGTTGGGCAATCTCAATATATACTTCAAGGTTAAGTCATTTTGTTAAGCTTTATGTTTGTTTTGCTTGATTATCTAACATACGTTATGCACAGATCCATTCGTAGATGATCTTACTAATGATAATCTAAGCATGAACGTGCCCATACTACATAATGGAGTAGATCTAACAAATCAGGGGTTTCTAACTCACATTCAAAATCAGGATCAAATACAGTCGATCCATGATGACACTATCGGGTTCGCTTCAGCGAATCCTGAGTTTAAGGGTGGTTTTCAATATCAGGATCACCTTCAGATGATTCAAATGAATCTAGAGGGATTTAAAAATCCTGGGTTCATGGTTGAAAATCAACCATTACTACCGACAACAAGTACTAATTTTACTGATCCAAAGATCAGCAAATCAGGATCATGCTCAAATGATCCCGAATTATAATAGTACAACCACATTTAATTCTTTGAGTCAAAGAACCACAGTAATTGGCAGTGGAAGTGGTTCTAGACATGCGTTGAGTAAGGAAACAATATCCATGCATTTTGACAAGCCCATTTTGGAAGCTGCAAGAGAACTCAACGTTGGATCAACACAGTTGAAGCAACGCTGTAGGAAGTTAGGCATCAAAAGTTGGCCTCGACGGCAGATTATGAGTCTACAAACTCTTATTAACCATACTCAGGTTAAGAATTGTATTTCTTTCTCCACAATTTTAATACCATGAGATTGTAATGACTGAAAGTATTTATGCAATAGGAATTGGATAATAATCCTAGTAGAGCAGACGTATACTTGGTCTAGAGAACGAGAAAAGAGCAATAGTCGAGGGTTCCAGTTCGAAGATAACTGATACCACAAAGAGATTGAGGCAAGCTGCCTTTAAGGCTGTTTACAAGAAAAGAAAGGTTTAGAAGAGGGAAGAAGCTTCATCAGGGACCCATACACAGCAGCAATCTCTGCCTTCTGTTTCTGCTATGAGTGGTTCTAACCATGATTTTCTCAAGACCATAAGTGAAGAGAACCCAGAAGACTTGGCAGGTGACATAGCCCGCCTTCGACTTTCAGATTGAATTTCTACCAATATTAGTTTAATGGAACTGTTGGTAGGAATGATGGTAGGTTTTCGATAATAGTTATTGGTCAGGTATTATCAAAATATCAGGTTGACTGTGCAAGGATAGGGGTAGATAAAGTGTCTAAATGTATGGTTCTATAGTATTATAAAATATTCCTATAGTGTTTTAGCTTCATATTCTATTTTAGACTTTCTTTGTATATGAATCTTGGTAAGTTTTTAGACTTGTTGTTCACTACGATTATTCCTAAGTACATGTTAGTCACACATTGGACCAATATAGTTGATCAGGCTCTATCTATCCTAGGTATGATTACATAATTACCTAGGCCTACTCGTAGTGTTCAACTCATCTTATTACTTTTGTATTGTTCTGATTATGACACTGTTCTACTATGTATGTACTTATAGTTTATAACAATATCATTGTATGTTAAAAGTATACTTTGTACGAAATGTTTTAGAGAGTTTTAGTCTCAATTGTATTTATAGTTGTATATAGTGTTCTCATCGCAGGTCTATATATATAACTCCTATATATATTGTTGGTGGGGTTTGCAGTATTATTAGTTTTTGTTTTGTACCTCAAGACTATCAAATAAGGATCGACCAGATGAGAAGTACCTGTGGGCAGGATCATTTTGGCATTAAAGCTGTTCTGAATCCAAAACCCAAGCGATAGTTCAAACTAGACACCTCACCCGTAAGTAGTCGAGAAGTAGTGTAATTAATAATAATAGTTTTATTAGAAGCATGTTGCTATAGTTGTATTCCTCTTTCGAGGATACGAGTTCTCTATAGCCAATTTAGCTCTGATACCATTTTGTTACACCCCCGACCGAGGCAGCGGAACATGCCGGGCTGTGCGACTAAGTTCTTGGATCACAGGCAATTGAATATACAGTACAAGTACAACAATAAACCAAATGATAGTTGTATTTCATCTTGAAGTTAGAATACATGGTTCTTACAAATAATAATAGTAGAGTACATGAAATGCCTTAACAAATATAACAAAACTAGGTTTCCTGAAATCCGTGAAGATTTCCATCTTCTGAAAGTCTCATTGATTTCCTGAGAATACATGTTGATGTAGTTTTGAGGGTCAACACAAGGTTGGTGAGAGTTACAGGTTTTATGCTGAACGCAGCATTGATACTTTTAAAATAACTAAAAGTATTCCTTTTGTAAGTATAATCATACTGTCACACCCTCAAACCGTATTGGCGGAATAGTTCAAGGGTGGATGACTTCATGAACAATATCATAACAAAGTTGAACAATAGTGAATTCCAAGCACACAACCATCATTTAATCAATTGCAAATGTTACAAAGTTTACTTGTTTCATGTTTCAAATACAATTGAAATGATATCAAAAACAGACAAAAACGACGTCGTAACGTCCCTTCTTGTAGCGCCTGAATTTACCTTATCAATTTCCTGAGAATACAAGTAGTTGAAAAAGTGTCAACAATTAAGTTGGTGAGTTCATAAGATTTTGCGTAAGAAATGTCCTTTGTTTGTAAACAATAGTGTTGAAAACCAAGAAAATCCAATATTTTCTCATAAAACTGAACAAGTCTTTAAATCCCAAAGACTAAAATGTAATATGTAAACTGTAGTGTGAAATCCCTTAGAAGTGTATTTTTCCACGTAAACAATTTATAAAAATAATAAGTTGATTATTTTCCCATGTGAGATACCCTATAACCATACTGTGACTAGTTGGCCTGCTGCGACGTTCTTCAGGCGTCGGAATGTTAGACATTTGCACACCTCAGACCTGCCGGTCAAGCTGTAGCTAGCAGCTCAGGTGCGGGGTTGTCAAGCCTCGTATAGATCTATACTCAAATATCGCGCTCTCTTACCGAGACTCTGGTTATAAAAGTTCAGGACTTATAGTAGGTACTTATAAAAGTACTGTGAAGATTCATCTCACAAAAATGTATGTATTCCAATCAACTTGTTTACATACGATTTGTATATAAAAACTCTTGTAATCATCCATTATCATTTTTCCCATGATAATATAGTAATGTATAATAATTATATATTTTTATATAATTATTTTTGTCATGTTCAAACGTCATAATAACCTTGTATTCATAAACTATTCCAATAATAGTCTATTTTTAGTATTCCGTCATAATAACCTTATTTTTACGAACAATAGCGAAATAACTTATTCAAAAGATTATAAATATCATCTTTTGAGGTAATTCTCACAAAAATGGTGTAATAATGTGATTATAACCATTTTTGCTAGAAAATAGTGCCTTTATTTATAAAAACGTAGTTTTTACTAGTTTTCGTTTTTATAACGTTTTTATCCAAGATCTAGTATCTTTGTACACTTTATTTGTGGTTTTGTAATTTTTACACAACTTAATATATCAAAGTGTTCATAATACATGGATCTATTCATATTTCATGCCAAAATTCATGTTTATAACATTTTTGTCCAAGATCTAACATTTTACACATTTTATTTATAGTTTAGTAACTTTTACACTAACATTATATACATCATTATGAACATCTTACAAAAAGTTATCCATATTTCATGTCAAAATCATTTTTACACAAATATTAACTTTATAAACTTGTGTAAATCAACATATATAACATTTAATCACATATAAACTTAAATAAAACAACATTTATAGTAAAAGACTTGTATTCTCCCCCAAAAAGGTTTGAAAAGATGAAAATGAGGGGTATGAACTCACCTTGAGTGTGGATCTTAAGGTTTCTTGGTAGAAGGTTGAAGAGTTTGGTTCTAGGACCCGGAGGACTCTTGGACAAAGCTATTACCCAAAGGATTTTCGTGAGTATGTGTGTGTAAAAGAGTAAATGAAGGTATTTAGAACTTAAATCACTAGATGATCATAACTTACCAAGAAGGCTTGAAAGATATTTGAAGATGATGAAGATTTGAGCTCAAAGACCTTTGGACCAAGCTATTATCCAATGGATTTTGATGGATGTTAGTGTGTGTAAAAGGTGTAAAACTTGTGTTATGTTGTTTAGAATCAAAAGATGGATGAAGCTTACCACTTGGACTTGTGAAATGAGCTTGGAAATGAAGCTTGAAGATGGTGATGGTGATGGTGGTTTGAGGACGAGAGCAAGAGGAGAGGAAGAGAAGAGAGGATGAGTTGGTTTGGTGGTTTGGTTCAAATGAGATGATAACTTAATTATAGTTTAGTTTATTAGATTTATTATTTGATTTTATGTGCATTATTTTATTCAAGCTTCATCATGCCCTAGATTTGTGAATAGTAGCTATGGATTTGCCTTGGGACCTTACTTCAGCCGATGGGGGGGGGGGGGGGGGGTAGGGGGTGGGGTGGGGTTGGTTTTTATAAAAATAGCAATGTAGTTATAAAAATGTGTGATTTTTATAAAATAGTGTGACGTTTTAGTGAAATTTTGTGCGTTTTTGATGAGACGAAGTTCTAAATAATTATTTTGCATAAAAACATTGCCAAACATCTAATTTGATTGAATTATAATTCGTTGGGTGTCGAAATACGCGTTTAAGCACAGTATTCTTCCGTTTTCGCGATTTTTGACGTTTTACCGGAAATCGCATTTAGCTTTGAAATCAAATACTAGATATTATTACGTTACTTATCATATGAATTTTTATTACATATTTGATGTTCAAGGCACCACATTTTGTATTTTGAGTCAAAACCCTGTGTACATTTATCCGTTCACAGCGATTTAATGGTTGTAACTTCCACATACGAACTCCGTTTTGGACGTTCTATATATCCACAGGTTCGTATTTACGAGTAGATCGTTTTATGGATATTATTATTCTCAAAATAATAATTGTACGATTATCGAATTTTTACGCTACAGTAGTTTGCTGTCCGTATTTTCGACTTTTAATCGATAATTGTTTGATTTAGCATACGTAATACTATAATATTAATAATTCATCGCAAAAGTTATGGAAAACAGCTTTTCAACATATAAATTAACGTACGCTTCGTTTGACTACAGTTGACATTTGTTGACCAAAATTTACAATTGTCACACATACTTGTAAATGAGTTTGTAAAGAGTTGCTGAAAATCGTAAGTAATACCATACTTATAAATGAATTGTATAGAGTTTTTGAAAACCATAAGTAATACCATACTTACAAATGATATGTACGTTTATGAGAAAACCATCAATGCGTATAGTTGAGTCCTATAACCGAGCTATTCGACTGAAATGTACCCCCTACAACGCTTCATGGACGTCGTAGTAATGAAAAAGATAAGTATCACCCACATCGATTTGCAAGTCGAAGTTATAGCTAACAACCATAGGTGGGGGTGTCAACCCGTATAGATCTATACATATGTATCTCGCTCTGCTTGATTAACGGTTATAGTAGTGTGGGGTCTAGGTATTTCTACTTAGTTATGAATAGTGTCTCACTATTTAAGCCATTGAAAAATGTAGGATAGAAAAGTCTCATCCCAAAATGGTTTTTGTTATAAAAGCCGAGTATGTTGATAAGTATATACGTAATAGTGTACAATACTCGCTTGTTGAAAACATTTTATAAAGCTATAATAACATTTATAAAACTTGATATGAAATTGGTAAATGTTTATATTGCACATGTATTTTCCCCCATAATATATAAAAACATAGACAAAGGAGCCGTAACACTCACTTTTGAAGCGTGAATTCAGCTTAGATTCGAGAATAATCGCGTTCGAGAAACACCGCGAAATAACACCAACGAAGACTTAAGCGGCAAAGGGGCAAAGGGAGAGAGGAAGAAAGCTAGATGCTTGGTGAATTGGTGAAAATAAATGAAGAAGATGCATATTATTTATAGGGTTGAAAATCACTATTCGTCACTATTCACGTCACTATTCACGAGGTATGCGCTTATATAATCATTACGCTATGATTTCCGATTTTATAATTAGTATTATTTTTTAGACCGGAGAATTGTTGAACCGAGTGCACTGATTCTAGAAACCTAAACAGATAATTTTTTCGAGTTGCAGAACATCGGGAAATCGCGTTTAAATATTACGTTCATTTATCCGCACTATCCGATTAGTTGACTTTTATAAATATTTTTACTAAAAATATTTCGAGTATGGAATCCAATAATAGACCATAGTCTGAGTCCAATAATGTTCTCGGAATTTCCATATGAGGTGCGCAAGTGCCTCAACGGATCGAAACGATTTATGTAGTTAAAGAAAATCAGTGTTACACTGATTTGTTTTGGCTTGTTTTCTTATAACATTCGTAACTTTTGCATATGAGCTCCGTTTTGAATGTTATTTATATTTCCGGAATCAGGGAAACATGTACTCTGAGGTTAGATTGCTTGTTTTGTTTCACAAATGGTTAATACTTATTTTCAGTTTTTCAGACGTATTAACTAGGGTTTCAGTTTGTGCTTGAGATATTCCATTATAGGAAGTAAGATTTTATCTCGTATCTTATTTTAATCGTAATGACACTATATTTTCCAAAGTATGCGTTGAAGCTCAAAAGGTTTGGTTATAAAGAGGTTTGCGGTGAATTAACTGTTTATAGTTCTAGGTATAAATTTCTGGGATGTCACAATATATATATATATATATATATATATATATATATATATATATATATATATATATATATATATATATATATATATATATATATATATATATATATATATATATAGTTTAACATTTTATAGACACAAAAAATATTTATCTTATTTATGGATGTATACAAACTAATTTCAAATGTATATATATATATATATATATATATATATATATATATATATATATATATATATATATATATATATATATATATATATATATATATATATATATATATATTGTAATATTATATAAACACAAAAAATAAGATACATATTTATTTCAACACTTGAATTATTTTAAATATAACTTATTTCAATATCATTTAACTTTTAAATGATATATATATTTCTAATCAATATTTCAAACACTTCTTCATTAATTAAGTGGTAAATGTCTAGAAATATCATTCTATAATGATTCTTGGGTAGTAGTTCCAACAATCACCCACTTGCATATGATTTATTATAGTCTGATGTTGATAGTGTTGAATGTCTAGCGACATTTCACTGCCCCTAGTAACATACGACTTACTACCAATCAACAACACCCAATTCCCGAGAGTTCCAAAGCTACAATTTATGTATAAGGTTATTTATGAATTATCCTGTTGTCCCAAATATCATGTTGAACATCAGACATGGATCTCGATCGTTGTCATTTGTGTTCAACTTTTACTCAAATGCCGTAGATGTCTAACTTTCAACACTTACGAGGAACAAATCCCATCTTCACTACATATGGGTCTCATGTAGTTTATAATATACCTAACATGGCCTTTATAATTGCCATATTTCAGGACAGTGTTTAACCATGTCAAATTACAGTGCTCCATACAATCTTGAGTCCCTAATATGTATCTCAGGTGTAAGGATACAAAGATAAAACGTTTGTTTAAGATTCATTTATTATGATAATCCATGAAGTAATCTTGAAGCAGTTCAAGTCTAATACTTATCCTCTTATATGTACATATGAACTTGGCTTGCAACTCTGTGCCACTTTCAGTCTTGAAAGTCAACCAATCTAATTCATATTTGTCTTACTTCATAGTTGCTCCCACAACTACGATCGGCTATGGACATTTATGATAACCAGATTATTCAAGGATTAAACATGCTCACATATATCAAAATAAATTACCAACTTATAGATTATATATATATATATATATATATATATATATATATATATATATATATATATATATATATATATATATATATATATATATATATATATATATATATATATATATATATATATATATATATATATATATAGAGTTAGGTTCTTTTGAGAACTCATATATTCATGAGATCTTGAGAACTCCTAGGCAATAATTTTTTTTTTCAAAATTGTGACTTAATGCATTAAGTCGCTTATATATAACACATTTCGTCAAAAAAAATCTTTAAAAAAAGTCGATTTTTTTTTAAGATGCACATATACACAAAACGTGCACATATGCACATTTGCACAAAAATGCACATATGCACATTTCGTATATGCATATTTTTTTTTTCAAATTTTTTTAAAAAAGGTCTTAAATATAAGTGACTTAATGCATTAAGTCATTTTTGTTGAAAAATAAAAATTAGTGTAAGAGTTCTCAAGATCTCACGAATATTTGGGTTCTCACAAGATCCTGACCCTATATATATATATATATATATATATATATATATATATATATATATATATATATATATATATATATATATATATATATATATATATCCAAGTTGTATACTTTAATTGTTGCTTAACGTTCCAAATAATCAATACTAAATTCAAATCAAATCACTAGAATAATCAAGGTCCTATAACTAAATCGTGAGTCTTTAGCGTCAACATATAGAAGGAGCTTCCTGAATGGATTTGTTTTAAATAATTTGAATGAGGCTTACGAATATATATATATATATATATATATATATATATATATATATATATATATATATATATATATATATATATATATATATATATATATATATATATATATATATATATCCTCTTACTGTATTCTAAATACAGTAGTGAATGCTTTGTATTCTAATTGTGACTTCAAGTGCTTAAAGACCCGTTTAAGATACTACCATATTTCTGTTCTTTGCAGCTTAGTAGGTTACGCATTACTCAGAAATCCTTCCAATGAACTACTTTTCACACATAATGAAGACATACCCGTTCATACTCGAAAGTTTTCTCGATCGTGGAATTTATCATGATTGTAATACTTTATATATTGATATTTTTTCAATTCTCAAAATTAAAGCAATAACTATTTGGTTTTTCATAAGTACCTCAAAATGTTCTCTATAGTCATCCCATGACTTATCTCTTGTCATTTGTTGTAATCTTGCTTTAATGCTCTAAAGCATTATTCATCTAAGATCTAGTGCATATCATGGCACATATATAGTGGATCAATTACGAAGCATATTAACTCCCACCTGCTACAACTCAATCCTTTTGTGTTAGATCTTTGATTAATGCAACATTTTATTGGGGTTGCATTACCTTCGTTTTGTTGTAGTGGTGGGACAAAAAACCTATTATCATGCTTGGACAAAATGAATTTTGGTATATATATATATATATATATATATATATATATATATATATATATATATATATATATATATATATATATATATATATAAAGGTTTGATGGGATTTGAATATGAAAAAGAATCCCTTATATTAAACTATTTATATTTAGATAAAAACGTCATTCATTGTGGTATTACATACCACCAAATATTTGCAAAAAATTCTAAAAACTTTTGACTTTATATGTTGTGTAGTCTTATCACACTACATATTGGAAATAACCAACAATGTGAGCGATTAGGATTACTGGAATGATTGGGGAGACATGAAGAATCTTATTACTGTAAAATATATCTCCTTTTGATATGGGTCTTGATCTATAGTGCAATTATTGATGAATCATAACTTTATAAAAAGAATACATTTGATAGTTGTATTACCATTGTATGTAGCATGATAACTTTAAAAAATGATCAGGTATTATAATCTCTCATTGATAGTTATAAAATAATGTTTCTTTTATTTAATTAAATACGTTTCAAACGGATGGATTTGCATTTGCTATACATGTTCATCATCGGAAGCTATAATTAAGATGTATAAGCAAATTGAAATACATCCAGAAAATAGGTATGGTGGGTTGGGGAATGTGACCTATCCTTCAACTTATCGTTCTCTAAAATGACAACTCTACTCAAACCACATTTGGACCCAATTTGCCTTCATGATAGATGCCATTGTGATCCCTGCTTTGGAAAATTTTCGAATGATTTGTTTCAATAACATCAACATCATGATCATGAGGGTTAAATTTTTAACAATTAATGATGATGATGATATTAAAAAAAATGATTTAAAACATTGCCAAATGAAGGAGCACAGTGCCATTATACCTTGAACGCAAACTGCGGATGTGGCTTTGGTGGATTTGTCATTTTTGAAAGAAGATAAAGGGAAGGATATGTATGTTTGGACGATGTTGGGTGTGAAATTCAATCAAGGTTTGGAAATGAGTAAGTATTCTGAAGAATAGATTCAAGCTAAGTATTCAACACAACAATTATAAAGATGACCAATCAAGAACACAGAGTATGAATAACAAGTGCCGAATGCTTTGATTTATCAATTAGGGTTTTATAGTGGTGGTGAATCAATCTCACACCAGACACAGACGGGTATCACTGATATTTATACATAATCATGTTGGATTAGGTGTCTAAGCCATGACTTATAATTTGTATTTACCTAATTAATAGAAGCAAAGTCCATTTGGGTTGCCCTCATAGCTGGAGGTTTGGTAGAAAGTTCGGTAGAGAGAAAGGTTGGTTTATTATGGGATTAATAAATCAATAGAAATAAAAGATATGGTTTGTTGATGTATTAAAGTGATAATATATTAATTAGAAACTATATTGATTGATTAATAATTAATCAGGAATTAATTGGATTAATTTCTGTGGCATTAATTAGATTAATCAGGAAGTCAAGGATTAAAGTCGTATAAATTCAATAGTTGAATTGCGGCACGCGGCGCGCCAATGTAAAGGCCGCGACGCGTGTACATATCTGTAAGAATTCAATAGTTGAATTGCGGCGCGCGGCGCGCCAATGTAAAGGTCGCGACGCGCGTACGTATAATCCGGAAAATGGCTGACGGCTAGGGTTTCTTGTTTCCCTATAAATAGGGAACCCTAGGCCTCATTATTAGTGCTCATTCTAAAAATTCTCTCTGGAATTTTCGTCCACCCTCTGGCTCCCTGGGTGTGATCTCATTTGAGGCAGGACACGTGTGCTGCTTAGCTTCAAGATTAAAACTAAAGGTTAGTTTTTCTGATTTATTCTTTTAGTTAATTTTTGTTTGGCCTTTAGGAATTAGTTACATGTTCAAAGTAAGAAAACATAGATCTTTTCTAGGTTGCATGTGAACTTAGGTTATTTAGTTCATGGTTGCGGAAAACCTTTCAGTGGTATCAGAGCGTTTGGTTGTTTTCTTTTTGAATTGCTGTAATAGTTTTCCTAAAATTAGGGTTTAAAGCTTATAAATGCTAATTGTTGCTTGGATTGATTTCTAGGATTAGGGTTTTGGAAACCCTAATCTCCCCCTTAGTATTTTCGAAAATGCCTATTAGATTTTAGGAGGTTTTCTATTTTTGGTAACTTTAATTGTTTAATTAAATGGATAACCTTAAACTCATTAATTGTTTTTCGAAAATTAGGGGTTTAAGATAGGTTTAAATTAATTTGATTAATTTGTGAAACCTATCTACATTTGAATTAATTTAATTAATTGTTTAATTAAAAGATAATTCAAGGATTTAAATTAATTTTAATTTAAATGGTTAAATTTCGAAAAAAATTAAAGGATAAATCCTAAAATATTTTAAAAGGTTTAAAATATCTAGATTTAATTAATTTAATTAATTGTTAATTAAAGGATAATTAAAATCGATTTTTAAGGTTTAATTTAATTTTAAATTTAATAGTTAAATTGGTAAAATTAAAATATAAACCTGGAATATTTTGAAGGGTTTTAAAATACATATTATATATGTTATTAAAGGTTAATACTATATGTATAAGATAAAATTGGTCAGTCAATTCAATAGTAGGCCTCATTCACGAAGCTGATCTATAAAGTGGGTATAAGGAGGCTGCCTATAAAATGGCGGTTTAATGGGTGTTCACTCTCACCCACCGCTCGCCTGATCAGTGGAGGGTCGTTAGCCGTATAGTTTTGATAGGACCGCTTAATCATTAAAAGTATAATGATCAAAGTACTAGAACCCATACAAGAATTCCCAATCTAGTTACTTTAAAAAAATGTGAATTTGATGCTAACCCATGAGATTGCACATTGCACTTTATGAAACGTTGGTGGAGCGTGTGTGGGTTACCGGCACACCAATGGGGGTTCATAAAGAGTGGCAATGGGTTTCTCGGGTGTTATCATTGTTGATGGAGAGTGTGTGGTTAACCGGCACATCAATTTGAGATGATAATGGACCCCGAGAGTACCAAGCTAATTTGCATGGTTATTCACACCCGGTTTGTGATCCTCGGCATCCCAGTCACAAACGGTGGGGCATATCCGAGATTAAACATGCCATTGAACAGTTCAATGAATCTCACAGATCTAGGAATTTCATAAGACTGAAATTGATAAAAGTTATCTACCTTAATGACCACTGTGTTGTGACTACGGCATCCCTATTCACAGCATAATTAGGGTATTTTGGATCCTAGCCTTGTTAAATAATATATATTGGGTAATTATTTAAAAGGATTGATTAAACTAATAAATTCTGTTTCCTTTTATAGATGTCTGAATCGAGTGTCTATTCTCATCCTCCTCCTCATTCACCCATTTCTGAGGGCATCAGAAAGCGCCTGTTAAATATGGAAAGGCTGACTGGCCCTAACTATGTGGAATGGCTTCGCAATTGGAGAATGGTTCTTGTTATTGCTGGCAAGCTACACCTCATTAAGTATCCGATCCCAGTTCCACCAAAACATGTCATCACAAAAGGTCTTTATGATGAGCATGACCCATTATTTGATGAATCCAAGGAAGTTCGTGACCTCATGCTATTGACCATTGACCCCGAGTTCCGCAGGGATTTTGGATCCCTAGGGCCGTATGAGTTAATACAATTGGTTGAGGAAAAGTTCCAAGAACCGGTTGAAGAGGAACGAGCTAGGATCTTCAAAAGACTTGCAGAGTGCAAGCTAAAAGAAGGAAGTAGCATCGATTCGCATGTTCTCAAGATTGAGAGATACATAGGCGAATTGTACAAACTTGGTCATCCAATTAGTCAGGAAATGAGTGTTAAGATCCTACTTGATTCGCTGACTAATAGGTACGATCTGTTCATTCAGACGTATAGAAAGGAAGACGGGAAAAAGACTTTTATGGAAATGCGTTCTCTGTTGACCCTATACGAGTCACTCATGGACAGGCATTGCTCCACTAGTTCAGCTACTTCTGGATTGAGTCCAGTGAAGAGACGCAGCAAGAAACGTTCCAGATCGTCTGGACATGTTCTGAGATGTCTTAAACTGGGAATCCATAGGATCGGATACAGTCACGGAAAGATTGGAAAATGCTCCAAGGTAAAATCTTTAGAAACTCAGGTTTATCTAAAAACTTTGAAACTCCTGATCCATAATTCCTTGATACATAATGTGATAGTCACGTTTGGTTTGTATGCAGGGAATCAGTAGGGTACAGGACTTTGACGCTTAGGAGCACTTTTGGATTGGATCTCCAGCTCATGCAGTTTTGAAGTTTAGTTAGATATTACAATCTTGTTATTAGATTATTAGATGCAAACGACATTGTTTTCATATAGTACATTGTTCTAGGATTTTTGTGTTTTAATAAAATGTTGATTTTCTTTTGATTGTTTTAATTATCCTCGAAATGTTGTGTGAATGTGTTAATGTCATAAATGGTAATAACTTGAATGTTGATACATCCAATGGGATTGGACTTATAAATTGTGTTCTTTATGATTGTTAAAGTGAATTTTATGATAATCACTTCAACCAAAGGTCCAGTTAGACAGGACTTTGGAATCATTTGACTTAGAGTCACATGATGAATTGAGTGCTTAATAAAATTAATTGTGGCAAGAAAGGAATCGCCCAAAGATCCAATGGACAGGATTTTGGAATCAGTTGACTTGGAGTCAGGTGATGATTGCATGTCTTGAACAATATTGACAAAGTCATAAATTTACATGGAGATGTGAGAGACCTTAAGATTTGGGCAACAGACACATAAGTTAATGTGAATTGCTAGAATCCTCGAACAGAACACGATTAGTTATGCTTCAAAATATTTGCCAAATAGTTTGACAAATATGGCTTCGCTTATCAGAATAAGCGATTGATTGGAACCTTGAAGTGTTCAAGGATTTCAAAGGAAGTATAAGATCAACAGAACCTGAATGATAACATAGACTGAGAAATTGTTTCACAGTTTATTCTCTTCCAAGAACACTAATGGTTATAATGTGTCTTAGGGAAGATGATGAAGCATTGATCGAAATAGTTTTGATCCTCGGTGTATAAGATACACTGGATACATTTCCGACTAATATTTCAATGAATTGAATATTCAACCAGTCAGACCGCAGAAGCCATATTCCGACCACATCTTAGACTAAGTAGGTTATGTTGACACTGTCTGAAATGTAGAGCTGGGATCATACCACTAGTACATAGAAAGTCCAGGGTCATGTAGCATTCGTCTGAATCTCATGACAAGCCTGAAACTAATCAGCAATGTCGTTTCATTGGCCACTCCTTTTATCCTTTGAAAGAAGGGTACTTTTAGAAAGAACTCAAGTTTTAAGAAAACAGTGGGAGTAAGAATAATTCTGAATGAGTTCAGGGCTTAGCCAAGTGAAAGAACCTTTAGTCACCACTGGGACTTGACCAGGAATTAGATTCCTGTTAAACCTGACATACCCTCTCTTCGCTTGACCAGTAGTTATTGTCACTGTCATAAGAAGTTATGATTTGGGCGATATATCGAGTAGTGGTAAAACACTAAAGATGGTACGGATAAGTAATCCGACTGCTGGAAGCATTGGTGAGCCCGGTTGCTGCCAAATAAGAGAACCTTACCGCGAGACACAGTCTATGTGACAGTTTGATTGATCTTTACAACTGGTCTAGGAACCAATGGGAGTAATTGAATCATCAAAAGAAGGGAACATAGAAATGTACTTACAGAACATCTGGTTGAATGAGTCATCACTTGGAGTCAAGCAACTGATTCTGAGAGAAGCACTCTCAATAGAAGATGTAATCCGAGAGGATTCTGCGTGGCATAGTATGAGTCGTTAGTGGAGCGTGTGTGGTTTACCGGCACACTAATAGGGACTCACATAGAGCATGCCATTACAAAAGATACATGGTCCCGGGATTCGTCCCATGGGCATCTTGCAAGAAAGGATATTCGGATTCTCAAAATAGGCTAAAAGGTTTGGATTTTGTGAATAGCCTAAAAGATTTCCTTTAATATGTCGGAAAGGTTTGGATTTCGGTTTCGCAAAATGTGCCATAAGTTCTGGATTTTGTGAATAGTCCGAAAGAGTCATGTAACGGTGTCAAAGCCAGTGGGAGTATCGTTGTTATCTGCTATCATTGTATGTGGGTTACATACTGGTTCTAGGAAACGTCTCTTATCATTACAAAGTGTAATGACTTGGTGTTAAGAAACAGTTCGCTATGAAAGACTTTAAGAGATACAACATAAGCAGGTAGTTGTGAACATCTATTAGATAGATCAGAATTCTGCCAATATGATCTTGATGAGATTCAAGATGCATAACCCCAGGAATGGAGTTTCCTGTCATTGCAAAGTGTAATGAATTGGCATGAAAGAAACAAAGAAGGTGCAACATGCTCACGTAGTTCATAGACATCTATCAGATAGATGAGACTGACAGTATTGACTTAGCCATTGAGAATATGATCTTGATGGGATTCAAGATGCATAAGAAAGAGTCCCTGAAAGGAAATGGTTTCCAGAAATCATGACACAAGGATTATTGGTAATCTTAGGATTCCGAAAGGGCTTGGAATGAGATTACATCAGGTTCCTCGAGCCTCTTGGACAAATCAGAAGTGTTATGAACATATCCTAATGACTTAATGCTTAGAGCATTGTAAGTTGGATTCAGGATATTGCCTGGCTAAGAATACTGAATGGATTTTTGAACAGACGTGAGAAATCATTGGGAAATAATTAGGGTGATTGATTTGAAAGGGTTTTCAAATCGGTAATTGTTTACACCAGAACGTGGTGTTGTAGGACTTCATGGTTAAAGAATTTCGTTGGTTTCTGATGGAGCGCGTGTGGTTCACCGGCACATCATGACACCTCGAAATTTTCTTAGGGTGTAGTCATGTAGACTGAAGACCCGAGAATCATGGGTAGTCACGGTACACATCACCGGAATGGAGTTGTGAGAGAGAATGACAGAATGACAAATTGAGATATCATCGGAAGAGTATCCAATAGGATTATCTGCAATAAAGTGTATAAGTGTTAGACACTTGGATACATAGAAAGAGTAAAAAAGTCATAGACATAGATATAAAAGGCTTGAATTGAAAGTTTAAAAGAGAATAAGAAACCGATAATAGTTATGATAAATCCGACTTGGTGATTACCTCGTGGAGACTTGGTAATTAGCAGGAGTAGCTGCCAGTCAGATTTTATGTTTCGATTTTGCATGTTTTACTTCCAGAATAATTGGATTATTCAAATATCCACAATCGTTCATACTCTTAGGGAGTAAGTGTGAAGGAAGACTGTCATGAATTGGTTTGTAGATTGTCTAAGGAGTTAGACATTGCAATAAGATTGCTGCAACGTTCATGAGTACTTGGAAATGGAGATTTGAGTATTGGATAAACCCGCGCTCAATAGATTGCTTCATGGATTACATCACGAGCAATGTTGAGACGATAATATCTTATGGTCTTAAAGTGTAGAGATATGAGTTATAATTTGCAAGGCAGTTGTTCATTGATAGTACGAAAACGTATCGGTAACTCGGTGTTATAAAACGTGCTGTTGTGAGTGATTTGTCGGGTAAAAGATATAACATATTAGTCGAAGCTTATTCGTCCCTTGACTCAGACGGGAAACAGATATCTATTGGCCACTCGATGATTTTGAAGTTGACTGAAGTGCTGGCCAGCCAGGACTGAATTGATGCGTTCAATTAGAAGTCTAATAGACATAAGCAAAATCGGAAATCGGGAAACAGTGTGTCAGACAGATATTGATCTCAATCCATGTCTCATGTCTGAAAATATCTTGTTGGATGGAGGATCATTTGATCACTTATCTATGGACAGAACTGATTAGGTCAGAGTTCGGCAGCAGTTTCTAGGAAGCTACAGTTTGCTGATTAATTAGAGGTTAAATTGGTAATTATAGTCATAGACTTATCCAAGTGGGAGACTGTTGGATTAGGTGTCTAAGCCATGACTTATAATTTGTATTTACCTAATTAATAGAAGCAAAGTCCATTTGGGTTGCCCTCATAGCTGGAGGTTTGGTAGAAAGTTCGGTAGAGAGAAAGGTTGGTTTATTATGGGATTAATAAATCAATAGAAATAAAAGATATGGTTTGTTGATGTATTAAAGTGATAATATATTAATTAGAAACTATATTGATTGGTTAATAATTAATCAGGAATTAATTGGATTAATTTCTGTGGCATTAATTAGATTAATCAGGAAGTCAAGGATTAAAGTCGTACAAATTCAATAGTTGAATTGTGGCGCGCGGTGCGCCAATGTAAAGGCCGCGACGCGCGTACATATTCGTACGAATTCAATAGTTGAATTGCGGCGTGCGGCGCGCCAATGTAAAGGCCGCGACGCGCGTACGTATAATCCGGAAAATGGCTGACGACTAGGGTTTCTTGTTTCCCTATAAATATGGAACCCTAGGCCTCATTATTAGTGCTCATTCTAAAAATTCTCTCTGGAATTTTCGTCCACCCTCTGGCTCCCTGGGTGTGATCTCATTTGAGGCAGGACATTTGTGCTGCTTAGCTTCAAGATTAAAACTAAAGGTTAGTTTTTCTGATTTATTCTTTTAGTTAATTTTTGTTTGGCTTTTAGGAATTAGTTACATGTTCAAAGTAAGAAAACATAGATCTTTCTAGGTTGCATGTGAACTTAGGTTATTTAGTTCATGGTTGCGGAAAACCTTTCAAATCAGTGATACAAATAGTATAAAAAGATATTACTGAATATTCCTACAGTGTACTAGCTAATAGAAATAAGTTATTGTGCAACACGTTGTCTACCTAACACGCGTGCACCCAAAAAGGTTGTTACAATGCCTTCGGATCCTCTGGAGAAATCCTTCGGAGTCTTCAGGCTTTGGGGTCTGGACTTCTCAATCTCCTAGGTCTTCAAATGGTTCAGCACTTCATCACAAATATTCTCAACAATCTCCCCCTTTGTGTGAAGTGCATCTGAAGCCTACCTTTCAAATTTTATTTTAAATGCCTGTCTCAAGTCATACCTCACCGCAAGCCACCAGTTAAGGTGCTCTCTGATCCTCTTCTTCTCTTGCCAGTGATTCACAAAGCATGAATTCACTACGAAGAAAATGTTGGTGATCATAGCCGAAGGGTAAAGACCCTTGTAGTCAACTTCAAAGAATTTGGCTATCATCGTTTTATTATCTTTTGATAGTCCCTTAAACATAACACCCCAGGGCTTCTCCACAATCTGCCCTTGTTTAAGGTGATCAAAATTTTCATCAGTGCAAGGTGGGGATACAAGGGACTGTCCGAAGAGGTTTTCCACCTCAATATTAAACTTTGCAAACCTCATAAGATAGTTCCGAACGAAGGAGGAGATGTGGGCCTTTGCAGCTCTGAAGATCTTCATTGTTTCAGCTTCGTGGCCTGGGGAAGCATTCATTAAGTCAAGAAGCACAATGGAATCATGAGGATTCATGATTGGAAAATCCGCAATTGTGAATCTTGACTCCTCATTCTTAGAACCCCGAAGTACGAAGAAATCATAATTCAGAAACCCTTCGTACTCTTCACCCTCCTTGATAGATATAATCTTGACAATTCGTTTTTCACTCAATACCTCCTTCGGTTCCTTAGTATATTTGGCATGGAAGGCAATCTTTTTGGCTTTGAAGGCCGTCGGTTCATCATTAGGCAGGTTTCTCACGAATTGGAAGAATGCAAAAGTCATCGGATTGTATGGCAAATCTAGTTGTTGATCAACAGAAGATTTTACTTCATAGCTTCAGAGAGGAAGTCTGTTAAATACCCTAAAATCAAAGAAACCAATAGCTGCAATAGTCTCAACTGTCCATCTTTGGTTTTCCGTGACAATATTGTTGATCAAAAGCATTTTATTGGATTCTTCCTCTCTCTCTTTATGTACTTGCTCCATCTGAGGAGCAATCCTCATTTCTTTATCTTCAGGAATTGAACCAGAACTGTCAGCTTTTGTTGTGCCAAAGGTGGGACCAGCTTTGGACACAATTGGTGGAAGAAAAGTTGGTCCTCCCAAGGTAATGGGTTGATAAGAAGTTGTTGGTGTTGTTGGTTCTGTAGTTGCTGTAATCAAGGCATGAGACCCAAAAGCACTTGATTCTCCCCCTTGTGAGGGTTGAACCGAAGGGTCAGGCTGAGCAAACACCTGGGTTCTCGATTGGGCAGTTTGAGTTCTTTCCATGTGGATGGACATGTTTATTGATGAGCGACTTTAAGCTTATCCACCAACTCAGTGGTGATAGCAGAGTTTGTCTTCTTCAGTTCTTTGACAAAGCTGACTACTGCAGACACAGACTGTACAGCACTCAGATCATCCACCTTCGTTTGGGCATCCTCGAGCTGCTTTTCAAAACTTGTTTGGTACTGAGTGTGGAAGGCCTTGGTCTCAGTCCGAAGGTCATTTAAGGCCTTGGAAAATTTGGAGTTGGAAGACTCAATCCTTCCAACTAGATCATTGATCTTTTTCTCAGTTTGCTCCATGAGGAGCCTGTGTCTTCCCTCGACTTATTCAACAACTGTGTTTAATTTTCCTTCAAGTATACTCTGGATCCTAACCTGCTGATCCAGGATCCTTTTCTCTAAGCCCTTGACAATTTCATCAACTTTCTCAGCCAAGGTTTTCTTTGCTTCGACAATCTGTTCAACAACACTAACCTCATTTTTCTTCAATAGATCATATCCAGTTTGTGTTTGAAGAATAGCATCAAGCTTTCGGTTGAGCGTTTTGTATTGCTTGATAAAGACGAAGTCTCCATCATCTAAGTTTTCATCATCATTTTCTTCTATGGTGATTAGAGCCATGTGGTAGGCTGCCATGGTTTCATCCACAGATGGTGGCTTTGAAGAGAAGGCAGATTCAAAACCAAATCCTTATTGGTAAGGATAATAAGGTAGTGATGCATCCAGACCAGATGAAGGAATGTTCAAAAGAGGGTCTGATGTTGTTACAATTGGTATCAGAGCCTAACCTTGAAGATTTAATAGATTATTTCAAGGATCGGTTCCTGATTTGACAACCCACTACATCATCAATCAGAATTCAAATTTCAGATCTGGATCTTTAGTTTTTATGAGTTTTTCTGTTATGGAATCAATATTTTGCTTAATTGTTCATCTTTGATCTGTTTATGATCATCAATATTGGTTCAGATCTTGTTTTTATCATTGAAAATTTGTTCAGATCTGTTTCTCTCACTAGAAATTGTTCTAGATCTGATTTCTCTCTCTAAAAACCCACTTCAGATCTACTTTCTCTCTCTAGTTTTATTTCAGATCTGTTGATTATTTGTTTTTTAGAATGAAAATGGAAGCAAGAAACTCGAAAATATGGAATGTTATTGTTGATAATCTCAAATATAAAGTCAACTTTGAACAATTTATGAGATTTGTGTTAAGAGATTTGAAAATTACAAATGATACACTTGAATCTGCTGGTATTCAATATGCATATGGAAGATTCATTTTTCATCCATTAAAACATGAAATAAACAAAGATCTGTTCTAAAAAATGATGATTGTTCTTAAAGATATTGATAAAAAGAAAGGACTGGAAAATCGAAAATCTACAAGAAAATACGTCTCTCTTGTTGAAGATGCATGTGTTCTTCATGCTCTTCAAGATTTTGAAGATGATGATCTTCATGTTCATATTTCTGGAAAATCTGATGAAAACTTCTGATCCTTGTTTGATTCCGAACCTGAAAATGAAGATGCAATGGTTAAGGGGGAGTTGGATTTGAAAGAAAAATATTTGGTGAAAATGTTATTTGTTGCAAAATCTTCAAAAGAACGAAATTTGAATCTGTTGGTTCTTTGGTTTGAAATGACATGTTTGAAGGTATGAAACCTTATAGAAAACACACTTTAGATGAAAATCAAAATTATCAAATCCGAAGGGTTTATAATCCGAAGGTTTCTGATAAGATTCACAAAGATGAACAAAGTTATTGTTTTAGTTCTTGTGTTCATAAGCTTAAAAAGAAGAAAAAGAAGAAGAAAAAGTCAAAAACGAAAATGATATGGGTTCCCAAAGAGAAAAGTGCTGGTGTTTTTCCAAAATCTGAAGTGAAAAAGGTTGAAAAGTGTGTTGTGATTAAACGAAAGTTTTCAGAAATTTGTGTTCATAGAAGAAATTACTTGGTAAATTCGGGATGGTATAATGAAATGTTTGAAGATTTTTTGGTTCCAACCAAAAGACCAAGAAAATTTCATAGGTGTTCATCTGTTCTTCAAAATGGTGTTTATGAGATATGTGTTTCAAAAAGTCCAAAAGTGGTTTGGTTTCCCAAAATATCTTTTTAAAAACGAAGATATGTAACATGTTATCTTTTTGCTCCTTCCCTTCGATGTTATCTTTTCTAGCATTTTTCCACTCTCCATATAATATGTCAAACAAATCTACAACATTGTACCACATGTTCCATCTCTCCACTGTCACCGTCAAAGGAAAAAGATTCAACTTTATTCTTTTGAAGATATGCTTCTTTTACCTTGTGAACTCAATGTCTGTAGAAAAATTGTGATCGGGAGCCATTAATAAACAAATCGGATATTGCAGATGATTTATGGGTAAATGATGAAGAAATTGAAATTGTGAACTATAAAAGACAAGTACAAATTACAAACCGATTTCAGCAACTTTTGACTGGAATTGTATCAAGATGCAATTGACTCGTTACTGTAAAAAGAAAACAGAAAAAATATTCATAACAACTCGATTTGCAAATCAACGAAATTGGAACTAATTTGATGTCAATAGATAAAGGGCAGTGATAACTAGAACAGTGATTGATGAAGAAAATGCAAAAGGAAGAAAATGGGAAGTAATCTCACCAGGATTTAATGTTACACTTGGGATGAATTTTGATGATGGTTAATCGAGAATTGGAAAAGATAACATCGAAGGGAAGGAGCAAAAACCTTAGTGTTGCTGATGTTCCGAAGAAATTCAAAATTCTTCGGTTGGCTAAGTTGATTTTTTTCGGATTGGTTGCTGGATAAATCCTTTGGAACCAAGATGGGAAGGTTGAAGATGATGCCGAAGCTTTGAAAACCTGTGGATGGTGTTGGTCTAGTTGTACTTTGATGGTGGCTGATGGTGTACGACGGTGAATACCCTCGGCGATGAAGAATGAACTCGCAATAGAAGATCGATGGAGAAGAAGTTAGTGTTGGAATACAATGAACTCGCAATAGCAGATTGGAGATATGCTTGAATCGAAAAGAAAAAGGAAAAGTAGAAATCAGAAAGGTACCGATGACACGTTACTTTCGGTAAGTATTTATATCTTAATCTTAGTATAATTAAGATTAGTTAGATTATTGCATGAGTTTGGATAGTTAGAATTTCTTTTGGAAGGAATTTGAAGTTGAAAAATGCTAGAAGCAGGTTACACGGGTCGTGTAGGAGTTACACGGGTCATGTGGGGAAATCTTTTTAGACTTGTTGCGCATACGGTGTCTTACACGGGTCGTGTAATATTGACACGGGTCGTGTAATGGATTGATGAAGTTTATCGAAACTTACACGGGTCGTGTAAGTTGAGCACGGGTCGTGTAAGTAGTTGACAGAATCCTACACGGGTCGTGTAGAAGGTTTGGGAAAGATGTACCGAAAGTTATACGGGCCATGTAACTTGGACACGGGCCGTGCTGCGCCCAGGCCCCACCCCTTTTAATCGCGATTTTCAGTCATTTCTTGGGATAACTCTGTAACAAATCCACTTCTAAACCGTAGAAACATTTCCCAAATCATTTTTGGACCAAATCAGAAGGCTAGAACTTGAAGGATTGGAATAATTTTCGATATCCCGCTTATTGGAGGTAAGGTCTTCGATTCTAACCCTTTTGAATGGGTTCATTTGGTTGTTTTGAGTTGATTTCGAGTTGTGGTGAAGAATCACCTGTGATTAGCTAAGAACTGAGTATAAAACTCTTGTTTTGATGTGTTGAGACACTTGTAATCACGAGTTTCATCTGTTGTAATCGAGTTACAAGATTTGATGGTTGAAAAACAAGGTTTTCACCTCTACTTGGTATGTATGTGATTGTGTAGGTGCAGCAAAACCTTAAAGGATTGTTGTAGCTTTGGTGGCGTTAACTAGGACTGTAAAGAACTTCAATACCAGGTGAGTAATCCGTACTATGTCTAAGATGATATGTATTGGTTGAACTCTTTTATATTTGAAGTAGGTTTAGCATTTGAAATGGTAACCTAGAAGTTAGCTAAGTTACCCAAATGATATGTTAACGGCCTCTATGGCTAGAAGATTGGATTTCGTATCCAAATGTTAACGGCCTTCGTGGCTAGGAGATTGGATTCCGTATCCAAAGTAAACGGCCTACATGGCTAGGAGATTGGATGTGATTTCCAAATAATAACGGCCCTTGTGGCTAGGAGATTGGATGTAATATCCAACTAATAACGGCCCTCGTGGCTAGGAGATTGGATTGATATCCAAATGTTGATTCAAACAGGGATGTACATTGTATTGAGTTTTAACAACTTAATTATATATTTACATGTTGAATTGTTTATATGATTACTCATTGAGCTTTATGGCTCATAGTACATGTTTGAAATGTCTCTGCAGGTGAACGTGACCCTGCTAAGGGTAAAGATATAGCTCATGGATGGTCTTGACGTTGTAGTAGCCCGGCTTTGAAGGAGTTTATTTTGACATGTACTCCTTGATACACTTGTACCCTTTTGTATAAACTTATACACCTAATCATATGTTTTGTATGTGTAAAAAGTGAAATTTTTTGGGTGTATTTGGTTTTAAAAAAAGTCGGATGTTACAAGTTGGTATCAGAGCCATGGTTTAAGTGAACTCGGTGTTTGTAGAATAGATCCCTGGACTTAAACCTTCAAAAATAGTAGACATGTTGTGCAGTTGGTTGTATATAAGTTTGTTATTATATATAACCTAACAAATTGTTGAATTTTGAAGTATGAGAAGTACTAGAAGTAATCCTACATGAGGAAATTCGGGGCGTGGAACCTCGAGAGGTGGTCGGGCTCGTTCTCAAGGCTCGGTTGGAAGAGGTGCGAGTGGACCAGTAAATGAAAATCCACCAGATTTACGCACCATTGTAGCCAATATGGTACGTGAACTGTTACCTACTTTGATGAATGTACGTGATGAAAGTGCTGCAAAACAAGTTCATGATAGGCAGCCTGAAACCGAAAGTCAAGGTGAAAGCAGAGTTCGTATAGAGAAAGAAGTCCAAGGAGAAGGAAGTTCCGGGAAAAAGATTGAATGCACTTATAAAACCTTCCTTGGCTGTAAACCAAAAGAGTTCTCAGGAACAGATAATCCAATACATGTTATGGAGTGGTTGATGTATACAGAGAAAGTATTCCGAGTTAGTAAGTGTGCTGAAGGGGACAAGGTGGAGTTTGCCACAAATCAGTTGACTGGAAACGCGTTACATTGGTGGCAAGTACTTAGTAAATCATTGGGCCCCGACTTGGCACAATCTTTGTTATGGGAACAGTTCAAAACTAAATTCAATGAAGAATATTGTTTTGATGTGGCTGTAAAGCGTTTGGAAGAAGAGTTTTTATATTTGGAGCAAGGATCTCATAAGGTGCAAGAATATACAATGAGCTTTCTTGAAAAAGCTAGATTTGCAGAGCACTAGATAAACACTGAGAAGAGAAAGATTGATAAATATGTGTTGGGATTGAAAACCCGAATTCGAGAGATTGTACAACCGCTTCAGTTGTCTTCTTTCCGACAGGTGGTGGATAGAGCCACAGAAAGAGAGACGGAACTTCAAAGACAAGAGGAAGAAAAGAAAGTAAGTGAAACGAAAATAAAGGCGGAGGAACAACCGTGGACGCCTCAGAAAAAGTCGCAACAAACGGGGTCCCATTTTAAAGGCAAAAATCCAAGAGAGGAAGCGAAATGGTGTGAGAAGTGCAGGAAAAAGCACTTTAGGAGTTGTCGAACCGACGTGTTATCGTCGGGATGTCGAAATTGTGGGAAGAGAGGACATATCGCTCGAGACTGTCTAGTTGATTGGAGGTGTTTCCAATGTGGGGCTATAGATCATATTCGCCCAAACTGTCCCCAGATAAAAGCTGGAGCACCTAGTGATAAACTCAGAGAGGAGCTGGGAGGAAAGAAAGAGGAGACAAAGAGTCGGGGAGGACCATTGGCATCGCGAGTATTCCAGATGACTGTGGAAGAGGCACGTGAAAAGACTGATGTAGTTTCAGGTATATTCACTCTAAATTCAATTCCAGTATACGTAATATTTGATCCTGGAGCTATGCATTGTTTTGTGTCAACGTCTATGATGTCTGGTTTAAATAATCCCCTAACTCCTATGGATGAAAGCTTAGAAGTAGCAATGGCAGATGGTAGGTATGTTTGGGTGTCAGAAAATATTGAAGGTTGTCAGCTTAAGATCTACAGGACCACTTTCCCTATAGATCTGAAGCCGATGACTACCAAGGAGTTTGGAGTAATTGTGGGTATGGATTGGTTAGAAACAAATTATGCTAACATGGATTGTAGAAACAAGAATATTACAGTTTTAACACTAGAAGGGGCATGAATTAAAATCCAGGGCGAACGACCGCGTTTGAGAATGCCGGTTATTTTCTTTGCTCAATCCCGAAGTAGTGTCAGCAAAGGAGGGGTATCTTATTTAGCGTATGTGTCTTTTGCTAAATCGGATCAGGTGGGAAAAGAAAGTCTAAACATTGTAAACGAATTTCCAGACGTTTTTCCTGAAGAACTTCCCGGATTACCACCAGATCGACAAATTGAATTCGCAATTGAATTAGTTCCGGGAGCCGCTCCTGTTGCTCGGGCTCCTTATCGACTAGCACCTTCAGAAATGGAAGAGTTGAGAAAGCAATTGGAAGAACTTTTGGATCTGGGTTTCATTAAACCCAGTTCGTCACCGTGGGCAGCGCCTATTTTGTTTGTAAAGAAGAAAGACGGGTCGATGCGTATGTGTATCGACTACCGGGAATTGAATAAGATCACGGTGAAAAATAAATACCCGTTACCAAGAATCGATGACTTGTTCGATCAACTTCAGGGGCCGTCGTATTTTTCAAAAATTGATTTGAGGTCGGGGTATCATCAGTTGAAGATTCGAGAATCAGATATTCCGAAAACCGCATTCCGTACTCGTTATGGTCACTATGAGTTTTTGGTTATGCCTTTTGGGTTAACCAATGCTCCGGCAGCATTTATGGATCTTATATAGAGTATGTCGTCCGTTCCTTGATACTTTTGTAATTGTATTTATAGACGATATTTTGGTTTATTTTCGAAGCCAGGCTGAGCATGGTGTTCATTTACGCCAAATATTGGAATTACTTTGCCGAGAAAAGTTATACACGAAGTTTTCCAAGTGTGAATTCTGGCTAAGGGAAGTACAATTTCTGGGACATGTTATTAATAGTGAAGGCGTCAAAGTTGATCCAACAAAGATTGAAGCTGTGATGAAATGGGAACCGCCTCGGAGTCCGACAGAAATACGCAGTTTTCTTGGACTGGCGGGTTACTATAGAAGATTTGTAGAGAATTTCTCTTCGATTGCTGCCCCATTGACTAAGTTGACCAAGAAGGGTGAAAATTTTGAATGGGCGGAAAGACAACAAACAGCTTTTCAGAAATTAAAGCAGGCCTTGTGTGAATCCCCGGTGTTAGCTTTACCACAAGATGGAGAAGACTACGTGGTTTATAGTTATGCTTCAGGGGTGGGCCTTGGGTGTGTGTTGATGCAGAAGGGTCGGGTAATTGTTTATGCATCCCGTCAATTAAAAGAAGTCGAGAAGAAGTACCCGGTACATGATCTCGAATTAGCTGCAGTGATTTTGGCTTTGAAGCTTTGGAGACACTACTTGTACGGCGTAAAGTTTGTTAACTACACGGATCATAAAAGCTTGAAGTATTTGTTTGATCAGAAAGAATTAAACGTGAGGCAGCGAAGGTGGATGGATTTACTCAAAGACTTTGACTTTGAAATATTGTACCATCCCGGCAAGGCTAATGTAGTTGCAGATCCCCTGAGTCGAAAAGGATATCCTTTGAAAATTACATCCGCGTGTATGGGTGTGGCGAGCCGACTACCCGAGTTGATTCATGTAGAGCAAGAAGAGGCGTGTAAGCCCGAGAATGTGAAAAGCGAAAGAATGGTTGGGTACATACAACATCTAATTGAAAACTCTCAACGATTGAAAACTTTTAGAAATCGAGTTTGGGTACCCAAGCAAGGTGAGGCACGAAGTTTACTCTTAGAAGATTCACATTGTAGTAGATATACAGTACACCCGGGTAGTACCAAGATGTACCGAACGCTGAAACCTTTGTATTGGTGGCCTGGAATGAAAAGAGACATTGGAAGATACGTAGAAAAGTGTTTGACTTGTTTACAAGTGAAGTCAAACCATCAGAAACCGTATGGCAAAATCCAACCGTTGCCAATTCCCGAGAAGAAATGGGATAATATTACAATGGATTTTGTGACAAAACTTCCACGAACACCGCGTGGGTATGATACTGTTTGGGTGGTGGTTGATCGTGTTAGTTCTATATGCCCAAGGATGATCATAAAATGATATTACTAATAATACATGATCCTATAGGGTCACACCAACAACAAGTATGACACTAAATTGATCATTTATTGTGCTAAATTAGATTTATCATTAAATGATACTGAACTTGCAATTTAATTTTGTAAGTTATTATTATTTAAGGTAAATAATAATAACTCCAAAATTAAGGGTTGATTTATAATTCATATGTGACGAATTAACCATGTATAACAATTAAATTGTCTAAATTGTTAAATGATTTAATTATATTATGAGTAAACCTTTTATTTAATTTAAATGGTAAATTAAATAAAATATAATATGCATGTTGTAAATATATTTACATCATATACATAATACATGTTTAATTGGTTTATGTAAATGATTAATGGTTTAAATGTTATTCCATTAAACACAAGTATGAAGGTTTATTATTTATAAACTTCCAAGTATAAGTTTATAAATAATACAAATGATATATATATATATATATATATATATATATATATATATATATATATATATATATATATATATATATATATATATATATATATATTGTATATATTTATTTTCTACTCAAAATCTGGTCACTTTAAGCATGATGAGGAATATGTGGCAAGATGGGAAAAGCATGACATATTCTCTCTTCTCTCAAGAGTTGACCCAAGAAAGATGCATGCTTTAGCTTATTATATTTGCCACTTTCTCTCTTTATTGTGAGTGTATATGATTCGGCCATTTGAGGGTCTTTTGGGACTTTTATACTTGAAAGAAATCAGCCAAGAACACTCTCATATTCTCCCTTGAACTCTTGCAAAATCGTTTTCAAGCATTAAGGGTAAAAGGTGTTCATCTTGCAAGTTTTAAAGACTAGCATCAGAGGTGATTTTACTTGTGGTGGTCTCAACTATAGAGGGAAGATAACTTGATTCCTAGCCATCACAAATCGTCCATAAGAAATGGGATAATAAACTTTTACTATGTTTGTTTTTCATTTTATCTCTACATGCATGTACCATGATCCTCTTGAAATGGAATTCGTGTTCATCTTTTAAGCTTCCGTTGCAACTTCAAGTTTTTGAAACCTATGAAATGAACATGGATTTCCAACAATTGGTATCAGAGCCATAGCTATATTGCATGTTTAGATAATGAGTTTATTTGGATAAACTTGGTTTTTGGAAGCCATGAATGTTCATCTTCTTGAATGCAATGTTCATGCATGGCTTCTTTGGCAACATGCAAGTATATATTCTATGATTTTATGTAACCAAATTATATTTATGATTGCATGCATTTGGTTACATAAATGTCGCCTTAGAAAAATAAAGTGTTGATTTTCTTATGATTTTATGTGATAAAATCGTGCATAAACAAGCCAAGGACCATGTGTTGCATGTTTTGTGTTTAAATTCAATTTGGTTGTAATCTATTCTTTTATTCAAATGGTTTGTGATAATAATTAGTTATTTCCTTCTTTTATTCATTTTGTAAGTATTAGAATAGTTGTATTTTGTATCTTTTATAAAATGTAATAAGTGAAGGAGATAAAGCCAAAGAAAGATTGCAACAAACAAGCTCAATTTTCCTGCTTTCCTGCTGTGCATTTCGGACCTAATATGGGGCATGAAATAAATTCATATCTTGGTTTTTTGATTCTATACTTGTTAGTAACTTTAATATATAGTATATTCATTAAGTTTTGACAAGTATAAGCATCAATATGACCAAGAATGAAGTGAAGAAAGCAACAAAATCACAAAAATTCCTTCCTGCTGCCCCATTCCTGTCGCAAGTTTTGGAGAGGTCAAAAGAAATTCACAAGTCATGCCATGGTGTCAAGAAATGGTGGTTCAAGTGTCATTTGATGATATAAGAAGCTTGGCAAAATTATAGCCAAATCGAAGATCATTTGGTTGAGTTTTTGTCACACTTTTGTCCCTAGGTTTGGACTTGATATTTCATGTATGGCTCACATGAAATATCAAATTAGTTGGCTTGTGTTTATGCACCAATGCATGCATGTGATGATTGAATGTTTTATTATTTCATGTTGTGGATGAAAATAAGATTTTGCATGCTTAACAACCTAGATAATTAAACATAATCATCAAGGAGTTTGTAATTTTCAAATTGACATTTAAAACATAAGATATGATATAATTGGTTTTATTAAAATGGTTTTTTGTTTTAAAATCTATAAAAGTCAAGATTTGAAAATTAATGAAATAAAATGGAGATTTTATGAATTCTTACAAACTCCAACCCTAAGTAATAAATGGTAATTATTTAGGATTAAAATTGGTCCTAATGTATGTGATCAAAATCAAACTTAATATTGGATATTAGTTGTAATCTTGACCACAAACTAAGAATTAACAAAATGGAGATTTTATAATTAAGGAACCAATTAACAAAATAAGATTTAATGGTACCATGTTCATTGTATGCATGCAATCTACATGATACCATATGTTTTTCAAAATTAGAATTGTAATACATAGAAATTCCTTTCAAAATACAAATCAATGCCGTCCCTCTTAAAAACACTCATGTATCACTTGTATATCCTTGTGGGATAAAGGTTACCTAACCACTTGGAGTTTTCTTGTGATACAAGAGGTAGCTTTGCAATATTGATGGGATAAAGGACACCTAACCATTAATAGTTGTCAAAACTACACGACTATTTAAGTGGGATGATTTGTTTGGAAATATTTTGTGATAAAGGTCACCTAAGCATTAGAAATCCAAGGCATAGATGGGATCAAACATGCCAAACTTATAAATGTTATAATGGGATCCCATACCTCTAGAAATTATATTTAGATATAATTGGTAAACCGTTACCTACCTTGTTGATTCGAATAGGCGAGATAAAGGATACCTAACCGCTTGCTCGTATTGCAACTTGGGTTCTAGACCTTAATTAATTAAAGTTTATGAAACAAGAAAGGGTATTAATTATTAAGGACTTAATATCATAAATTACTAAATTGAACCTTGCTAAAATTTTGTAGATGGCACCAAACGCAACAAACCCGGCTCCAAACAAAACTTCACTACGGTCTCTCCTTGAGGGAGAAAAACTTAACCACACCAACTTCTTGGATTGGTACCGTAGTGTGAGAATAGTTCTCAAACAAGAAAAGAAAGAATATGTTCTCAATGAACCACTTCCTGAAGAGCCCCCTGTCATTCCCAAGCCTGCACACGATGCATGGATTAAAAAGATGGATGACTCCATTGATGCATCATGTCTTATGTTGGCCACCATGATTCCTGACCTTTAGAAGGACTTAGAGAATCATTCAGCCCATGACATGATAAATCAATTGAAGGAAATGTTCCAACAACTTGCAAGAACGGAAAGGTTCGAAACTGTTCGGGCCTTCCATGCTTGTAAGATGGAGGATGGACAGACGGTCAGCTATTATGTGCTCAAAATGAAGAGTCACATTGATCATTTGGCACGTCTTGGAGTTGTGATGCCTGAAGAGCTAGCAACGAATATGATCCTTAACTCCTTGACAAAGTCTTTTGATCCCTTTGTCATGAATTATAACATGAATGATTTAAACAAGACTATCCCGGAATTGCATGGGATGCTAATTACCGCGGAAAAGAATCTGCCCAAGAAAACCACTCAAGTTCTCATGATAAAGGAAGGTGGTACAAAGAGGACTAGACTCGACCACCCCACAAACTCCAAGGGCAAAGGGAAGGCAAAGGATGTCAAAGGAAAGGGCAAGAAAGTTGTCCAACCATCCCGACCACCCAAGAAGAAGGCAAAGGTAGCCAAAGAAGACGCGTGCTTCGAATGTGGCAAAGTTGGGCATTGGAAAAGAAACTGCCCTACTTACCTTGCGGAGTTGAAGAAGAAGAAGGCCAGGGAGGGCACTTCAGGTATCTATGTGATAGACCTAGAGCTTTATAATTTATCTCGTAACACCTGGGTATTTGATACTGGTTGTGGAACTTACATTTGTAATATGTTACAGGGGTTCAAAAGGAGTAGGCGAACGAGGTAGTACTCCGTGTTGGAAACAGTGCAAGAGTTACGGTGGATTAAATAGGAAATTTTGATTTGTTACTACCAAATTGCTTGAATTTGACATTAACGAATGTTTATTATGTTCCTAGCTTGACTAGGAATATTATTTCAGTTGCTAAATTGAGACAATGTGGTTTTAATCTTTGTTTTGTGAATGATGACATTTGTGTTTCTAAAAACAATGTATTCTATTTCGAGGCTAGGCATTTGAATGGAATTTATGAAGTAAACCTTGATTGTAATACTAACCATAGCTCTATATACCACACTTTCACCAAGAAACCCAAATGTGATTTGAGTCAAACCTATCTATGGCATTGTCGCCTTGGGCATATAAACAAGAAACGCATATCCCAACTTCAAAAGAGTGGACTTTTGAAGGCAAATGAGAATGACTCATTTGATATATGTGAATCTTGTTTACATGGCAAGATGACTAAAGCTCCTTTCTCGGGAACCAATGAGAGGGCGAAGGACTTGTTAGGAATCATACATACGGATGTATGTGGTCCTTTCAAGCCAATGACTAGATATGGTGAAAGATATTTCATCACCTTCACTGATGACTTTAGTCGTTTTGGATATGTTTATTTAATTAAACATAAACATGAGGCGTTTGAAATGTTCAAAACGTTTCGAAGTGAAGTGGAAAATCAACTCAACAAAACAATTAAAGTTCTTCGTTCTGATAGAGGAGTTGAGTACTTAAGTACAAACTTCATGGATCATCTTAAGAATTGTGGAATTGTTTCACAACTCACTCCACCTGGAACACCACAACATAATGGTGTATCTGAGAGGCGGAATCGAACACTATTGGATATGGTTCGATCCATGATGAGTAGAAGTACTCTACATTTATCATTTTGGGGTTATGCTTTACAAACAGCCGCTCGTCTCCTAAGCATGGCACCTACTAAGACAGTAGATAAAACACCTTATGAGATATGGCATGGAAACGTTCCATCTTTATCCTATCTCAAGGTATGGGGTTGTGAAGCTTATGTTAGACAAGAAGCTTCAAACAAACTAGAACCCCGTTCAACTAAATGTATCTTTGTAGGGTATCCGAAACATTGTCTTGGATACTACTTCTACAATGCCATAGAGAATAAGATATCTATTTCTCGAAAAGCTGAATTCCTAGAAAACAAGTTTTTGACGGAAGAGGCTAGTGGGAGGTTTGTGGAACTTGAGGAACTTCAGGAACCACAGCCTGATACAAAAGAAATTGGATCTAGCATTCAACAAGAAATTGTTGAACCTGAACAAACAGTTGATCAGGAACAACTTGTAACACAAGATGTTCGCAGATCTGGTAGGGTTCGATTTGAACCTGAAAGGTATGGTTACCTACTGATGGAAGAGGAATGTTATACGATAGATTCTGATGAACCTGTCAATTACCAGAGTGCAATGTCAGATCGTGAATCTGATAAATGGCTTGAAGCCATGAACACTGAGATGCAATCCATGTACGATAACCAAGTATGGGACTTGGTTAATCTTCCCACCAATTGTAAGACCGTTGGAAACAAGTGGGTTTTCCAGAAGAAAACCGACGTGGATGGAAATGTTCACACTTTTAAGGCAAGACTTGTCGCTAAAGGATACTCACAAACTCATGGTATTGACTATGATGAGACCTTTTCACCAGTGGCAATGATCAAGTCGATTAGGATACTTTTTGCCATAGCCGCATACTATGATTATGAGATATGGCAAATGGATGTCAAGACCGCTTTCCTCAATGGACACTTATTGGAAGATGTCTATATGGATCAACCTGAAGGTTTTGTCGATCCCAAGCATCCAAGCAAAGTGTGCAAGCTTAAAAGATGTATCTATGGATTGAAGCAAGCGTCTCGAACATGGAACATCCGCTTTGATGAAAAGATTACAAATTTTGGATACATTATAAATGAGGATGACTCCTGTGTTTACAAGAAAGCTAGTGGGAGCATAGTCATATTCCTAGTATTGTATGTAGATGACATACTTCTATTTGGAAATGACATCCCAACATTAAAAGGTGTTAAAACTTTTCTTGAGAACTGTTTCTCAATGAAGGACTTAGGAGAAGCTGCTTATGTATTAGGCATAAAGATCTATAGAGATAGATCTAAGAGACTTATTGGTCTAAGCCAAAGTGCATATATTGATAAAATCTTGAAAAGGTTCAAGATGCAAGACTCTAAAAGAGGATTCTTGCCAATACCACATGGCACCATCCTAAGTAAGTCTCAGTGCCCAAGCACTAGGACTGAACTTGAAAGGATGAAACATGTCCCATATGCTTCGGCAATTGGGTCCATCATGTATGCAATGTTATGCACTAGGCCCGATGTCTCATGTGCCTTAAGCATGACTAGTAGGTATCAACAGAACCCAGGTAAATCCCACTGGACTGCTGTAAAGAACATTCTTAAGTACTTGAGAAGAACTAAAGACATGTTCTTAGTTTACGGTGGTTTGGAAGAAAGCTTTAAGGTAAAGGGTTACACTGACGCAAGCTTCCAAACAGATAGGGTCGATTCGAGATCTCAATCTGGGTATATCTTTATTTTAAATGGAGGAGCCGTGTCTTGGAAGAGTTCCAAACAAGAAGTGATTGCACAATCCACTACAGAATCAGAATACGTTGCTGCTTCGGAAGCTGCTCAAGAAGCTGTCTGGATGAGAAAGTTCATTGAAGATCTAGGGGTTGTTCCTTCCATTCGGGACCCTATAGAAATCTTCTGTGATAATCTAGGTGCTATAGCTCAAGCAAAGGAACCTAGATCGCATCAAAAGACCAAACACATTCACCGAAGGTATAACTACATAAGGCATGAAGTTAAGAATGGTGAAATAAGTATTCACAAGGTTCATACAGACCAGAATTTGGCAGACCCATTCACGAAGCCTTTACCCCAAGCTAAGCATGAAAGTCATGCTAAGGGTATAGGACTTCGTTTTTTCTAATGAATGGATTTGATTTGTGTTTAGTGTTTTATGAATATGAAACTATGTAAACAACAATAATTATGTGATATATGTGACGTGATGTTTCATTTATAATTTTGTGTTCTATATTAGCATGTTTAATCCTTGAATAATACAATTATTCTAAATGTCCATAGTCGATCATAGTTGTGGGAGCAACTATGAAGTAAGACTAATATGAATTGGATTGGTTGACTTTTATGGGTAAAAGTAGCAAAAGGTTGCAACCAAATTCATAGGTACTTGTCAGTGAACAAGTATTCGACTTGACCCGCTTCAAGATCACTCCATGGATCATCATCATAAGTGATTCCTGAATAAAGTTATTATCATTGTATCCTTAGACCTGAGATGCATATTTGGGACTCAAGTGTAGGGAATGCTATGCTTTGATATGGTTCACCGTTGTTCTTGAAACATAGACAACCATAAAGGCCATACTCATGTATAGTACTAACTATATAAGGGGCGTATGTAGTCAAGACGGGATTTGTTCCTCTTATGTGTTGAGAGTTAGACATCTAAGGCGCATGATTAAAAGTTGAATATAAAATGAGAATGATTAAGATCCATGTCTCATGTTCAACATGATGTATGTGACAAAGGGATAATTGATAGATAACCTTGTACATCAATTAGAGCCTCGTCGTTTCTGAAGAATTGGATGTTGTGGAATGGCATTAAGTCATGTGTTATTGGGAACAGTGAAGTGTTGCTAGACGTCTATCACTGTCGATGTCATTCTATGATGCAACCTTGTGCAAGTGGGAGATTTTTAGTTCTATATGCCCAAGGATGATCATAAAATGATATTACTAATAATACATGATCCTATAGGGTCACACCAACAACAAGTATGACACCAAATTGATCATTTATTGTGCTAAATTAGATTTACCATTAAATGATACTGAACTTGCAATTTAATTTTGTAAGTTATTATTATTTAAGGTAAATAATAATAACTCCAAAATTAACGGTTGATTTATAATTCATATGTGATGAATTAATCATGTATAACAATTAAATTGTCTAAATTTTTAAATGATTTAATTATATTATGAGTAAACCTTTTATTTAATTTAAATGGTAAATTAAATAAAATGTAATATGCATGTTGTAAATATATTTACATCATATACATAATACATGTTTAATTGGTTTATGTAAATGATTAATGGTTTAAATGTTATTCCATTAAACACAAGTATGAAGGTTTATTATTTATAAACTTTCAAGTATAAGTTTATAAAAAATACAAATGATATATATATATATATATATATATATATATATATATATATATATATATATATATATATATATATATATATATATATATATATATATATATATATATATATATATATATATTGTATATATTTATTTTCTACTCAAAATCTGGTCACTTTAAGCATGATGAGGAATATGTGGAAAGATGGGAAAAGCATGACATATTCGCTCTTCTTTCAAGAGTTAACCCAAGAAAGATGCATGCTTTAGCTTATTATATTTGCCACTTTCTCTCTTTCTTGTGAGTGTATTCCGGCCATTTGAGGGTCTTTTGGGACTTTTATACTTGAAAGAAATCAGCCAAGAACAATCTCATATTCTCCCTTGAACTCTTGCAAAATCGTTTTCCAGCATTAAGGGTAAAAGGTGTTCATCTTGCAAGTTTTAAATACTAGCATCTAAGGTGATTTTACTTGTGGTGGACTCAAGTATAGAGGGAAGCTAACTTGATTCCTAGCCATCACAAATCGTCCATATCAAGCTCAAGAACATAAGGTTGTAATCTTAAACTTTTACTATGTTTGTTTTTCATTTTATCTTTACATGCATGTACCATGATCCTCTTGAAATGGAATTCGTGTTCATCTTTTAAGCTTCCGTTGCAACTTCAAGTTTTTGAAACCTATGAAATGAACATGGATTTCCAACAGATCGATTAAGGAAATCAGTGCAATTCATTCCAATTAGTGAAAATTTCAAGATTGAAAAGTTGGCGAAAATATATATTGACGAGGTAATTCGTCGACATGGGTTACCGTCGTCAATTGTATCGGACCGAGACAGCAGATTCACTTCCCGATTTTGGCAGAGCTTTCAAGAGCAATTGGGTTCGAAGGTATTGATGAGTATCGCGTATCATCCGCAAACTGACGGGCAAAGCGAAAGAACCATACAGACTTTAAAAGACATTCTTCGGACGTGTGTGATAGATTTTGGCGGGAGTTGGGAAGATCATCTACCTTTGGTAGAATTTGCTTACAACAACAGTTTTCTTTCCAGCATTCAGATGGCCCCGTATGAAGCGTTGTACGGAGCACCGTGTCGTACTCCGACTTGCTGGACTGAAGTGGGGGAAAAGCCATTGGCCGGACCCGAGATCGTAGCTCAAACTGAAGAAAAGATTAATCAAATCCGGGAACATTTGAAAGTTGCCCAAAACCGACAAAAACAATGTGCTAATAAGCGGGTAAAGCCATTAGAATTCCAAGTGGGAGAAATTGTGATGCTCAAAGTATCCCCTAAGAAAGGTTTGATTCGCTTTGGGAAGAAAGGAAAGTTGAGTCCTCGTTTCATTGGACCGTTCCGGATATCTCAAAAGGTAGGAGCCGTGGCGTATCGATTAGAGTTACCAGAAGAATTTCAAGGTATTCATAATGTGTTCCATGTATCACACTTGCGGAAAACATTATTCGATGAATCCCAACGAATACCTTTAGCTGAAATAGAAGTTGATGAGAATCTAAGATACCCGGAACAACCCGAAAAAGTGTTGGACCGAAAAGTGAGACAATTGCGGAACAATAAGATCAAAATGGTTAAATTACTTTGGCGACACCATAGAGGTTCCGATATGATGTGGGAAACTGAAGATGAAATGAGGGAGAAATACCCTCAACTCTTTACTTGATTCCGAGTACGGAATCTTTTAAAAGGGTTACTTTCGGTAAGTACTTTGATGGTGGCTGATGGTGTACGACGGTGAATACCCTCGGCGACAAAGAATGAACTCGCAATAGCAGATCGATGGAGAAGAAGTTAATGTTGGAATACAATGAACTCGCAATAGTAGATTGGAGATATGCTTGAATCGAAAAGAAAAAGGAAAAGTAGAAATCAGAAAGGTACCGATGACCTGTGTTGTAACACCACGTTACTTTCGGTAAGTATTTATATCTTAATCTTAGTATAATTAAGATTAGTTAGATTATTGCATGAGTTTGGATAGTTAGAATTTCTTTTGGAAGGAATTTGAAGTTGAAAAATGCTAGAAGCAGGTTACACGGGTCGTGTAGGAGTTACACAGGTCGTGTGGGGAAATCTTTTTAGACTTGTTGGGCATACCGTATGTTACACGGGTCGTGTAATATTGACACGGGTCGTGTAATGGATTGATGAAGTTTTATCGAAACTTACACGGGTCGTGTAAGTTGAGCACGGGTCGTGTAAGTAGTTGACCGAATCCTACACAGGTCGTGTAAATGGAGCACGGGTCGTGTAGAAGGTTTCGGATAAATGTACCGAAAGTTACACGGGCCGTGTAACTTGGACACGGGCCATGCTGCGCGCAGGCCCCACCCCTTTTAATCGCGATTTTCAATCATTTCTTGGGATAACTCTCGAACAAATCCTCTTCTAAACCCTAGAAACATTTCCCAAATCATTTTTGTACCAAATCGGAAGGCTAGAACTGTTAGTTCTGTATGCTCAAGGATGATCATAAAATGATATTACTAATAATACATGATCCTATAGGGTCACACCAACAACAAGTTTGACACCAATTGATCATTTAGAATGTTAAATTTGATTTAACATCAAATGATACTAAAACTGCAATTAATCTTGTAGGTTATTATTATTTGAGGTAAATAAAAATAACTACAAAATTAAAGGTTGATTAGTAATTCATATGTGATGAATTAATTAAGTGTAACAATTAAATTGTTTAAATTGTTAAACGATTTAATTGATTTATAAGTAAGCCTTTTATTTAATTTAATTGGTAAATTAAATAAAATATATATATTGTTATATATATATATATATATATATATATATATATATATATATATATATATATATATATATGTATATATATAATTATACAATTAAGATTGTATATTTAGATGGTTTATTTATGTATATGATTATGGGTTAAATGTTATCCCATTAAAGAAATAAGAAGATGTATTATTTATAAGCTTATTATTATCTAAGTTTTATAAATAATAACAACCCACTAGCACTCCATTTTCATCATAAAATCAGCCATATTGGAAGGAAAAGAATGCATTAAGAACTTAAAAGAGGTGGAAGATGCTTTGTGTCTTCTAGCTTTTGATTATAGAAATCAAATGGGACTTTCTTTTAAGCTAGTTGCATGTGCTTTTCTTTTCTTTTGGGGTGATATAATGGCCGAGATTTAGAGGTGCATAGGTGATCATTCTTGCTTCAAAAATCAGCCAAAATAACTCTCCTTAAGTGCTTAGCAAAATTGGTTTTTGGTTTCATAAGAAAAGGAGTCTTATCTTGCAAGTTGTGGAACTAGCATTCAAGGGTGTTCAAGCTTGTGGTGGATCAACTATAGAGGGATTCTAACTTGATTCCTAGCTATCAAAATCATCCAAACCAAACCCAAGAACAAAGGTTATGATCTTGAACTTAATCTATGTTTGTTCTTCATCTTATCTCTACATGCATGTAGCATGATCCTCTTGAAAATGGAATTTGTGTTCATGATTTTATGCTTCCGTTGCAAACCCTTGTTTTTGAAACTAATTACATGAACTATGATTTCCAACAATTGGTATCAGAGACATGGCTATATTTCATGTTTAGATAATAAGTTTATTTGGATAAACTTGGTTTTTGGAAGCCATGAATGTTCATCTTCTTAAATGAAAATTTCATGCATGGCTTCTTTGGAAACATGCAAGTATATTATCTATGATTTTATGTAACCAACTATATATTGTGTTTGCATGCTTTTGGTTACATAAATTGTTGCCTTAGAAAAACAAAGTGTTGGTTTTCTTATGATTTTATGTGATAAAATGGTGCATAAACAAGCCAAGGACCATATGATGCATGTTTTGTGTTTGTATTCGATATGGTTGTAATCTATTCATTTATTCAAATGGTTTGTAATAATAATTAGTTATTTCCTTCTTAATATTCATTTTGTAAATATTAGAATAGTTGTATTTTATTTATTTAACAAAATGTAACAAGAGAAGGAAGTAAAAGACCAAGAGAAGATTGCACCCAACAGCAGCACTTTCTGAAGAGCTGCTGTCCAGATTCGAAATTGTTTAGAAAGGTTTTAAAAAATTCATATCTTGGTCATTTGGTGATATAATTGTTGGTAACTTTAATATCTAGTATATACATTAAGTTTCAACAAGTATTAGCATCAATATGGCCAAGAATGAATTGAAAAATGCAACAAAAAACCACGATTTTTTCTTCCTGCTGCCCCTGCTGGTCGCGACTTTTGAGGGCTCAAAGAAAAATTCATAACTCACTCCATGATGTCAAGAAATGGTGGTTCAAGTGTCATTTGGTGATATAAGAAGCTTGGCAAAATTGTAGCCAAATCGAAGATCATTTGGTTGAGTTTTTGTCACCTTTTTGTCCCTAGGTTTGGACTTGATATTTCATGTATGGCTCACATGAAATATCAAACTAGTTGGCTTGTGTTTATGCACCCATGCATGCTTGTGATGATTGAATGTTTTATTATGTTATGTTGTGGATGAAAATAAGATTTTGCATGCTAGACAACCTAGATAATTAAACATAATCATCAAGGAGTTTGTAGTTTTCAAAAGTTGACATTTAAAACATAAGATGTGATAAAATTGGTTTTATTAAAATGAGTTTTGTTATAAAACCTATTAAGTCAAGTTTTGAAAATGATTGAAACAAGAAATAAAATGGAGATTTTATGAAATCTTACAAACTCCAACCCTAAGTAATAATGGTAATTATTTAGGATTATAAATTGGTTCTAATATATGTGATCAAACTCAAACTTAATATTGGATATTAATTGTAATCTTGACCACAAACAAAGAATCAATAAAATGGAGATTTTATGATTAAGGAACCAATTAACAAAATAAGATTTAATGGTACCATGTTCATTGGATGCATGCAATCTACATGATACCATATGTTTTTCAAAATTAGAATTGTAAAACATTCAAATCCCTTATGAAATACGAATCAATGCCGTCCCTCTTAAAGACACTCATGTATCACTTGTATTTCCTTGTGGGATAAAGGATACCTAACCACTTGGAGTCTTCTTGTGATACAAGAAGTAGTTTTGCAATATTGATGGGATAAAGGACACCTAACCATTAATAGTTGTCAAAACTACACGTCCGTTTAAGTAGGATGATTCGTTTGGAAATCTCTTGTGATAAAGGTCACCTAAGCATTAGAAATCCAAGGCATAGATGGGATCAAACATGCCAAACTTATAAATGTTATAATGAGATCCCATAACTCTAGAAATTATATTTGGATATAATTGGTAAACCGTTACCTACCTTGTTGATTCGAATAGGCGGGATAAAGGATACCTAACCACTTATTCGTAATGCAACTTGGATTCTAGACCTTAATTAATTAAAGTTTATGAAACAAGAAAGGGTATTAATTATTAAGGACTTAATATAATAATTTACTAAATAGAAGCTTGTCAAAATTTTGTAGATGGCACCAAACGCAACAAACCCGGCTCCTAACAAAACCTCACTATGGTCTCTCCTTGAAGGAGAAAAACTTAACCATACCAACTTCTTGGATTGGTACCGTAGTGTGAGAATTGTTCTCAAACAAGAAAAGAAAGAATATGTTCTCAATGAACCTCTTCCTGAAGAGCCCCCTGCCATTCCTAAGCCCGCACACGATGCATGGCTTAAAAAGATGGATGATTCCATCGATGCATCATGCCTCATGCTGGCAACCATGATTCCCGACCTTCAGAAGGATTTGGAGAATCATTCAGCCTATGACATGATTAATCAACTAAAGGAAATGTTCCAACAACTTGCAAGAACGGAAAGGTTCGAAACTGTTCGGGCTTTCCATGCTTGCAAGATGGAGGATGGGCAGTCGGTAAGCTCTTATGTGCTCAAAATGAAGAGTCACATTGATCATTTGGCACGTCTTGGAGTTGTGATGCCCGAAGAGCTAGCAACGGATATGATCCTTAACTCCTTGACAAAGTCCTTTGATCTTTTTGTCATGAATTATAACATGAATGGTTTAAACAAGACTATCCCGGAATTACATGGGATGCTAATTACCGCGGAAAAGAATCTGGCTAAGAAAACCACTCAAGTTCTCATGATCAAGGAAGGTGGCACAAAGAGAACTAGACCCGAACACCCCACCAACTCCAAGGGCAAGGGGAAAGCAAAAGCTTTCAAAGGTAAGGGCAAGAAAGTTGTCCAACCATCCCATCCGCCCAAGAAGAAGGCAAAGGTTGTCAAAGAAGATACATGCTTTGAATGTGGCAAAGCTGGGCATTGGAAGAGAAATTGCCCTACCTATCTTGCGGAGTTGAAGAAGAAGAAGGCCGGTGAAGGCACTTCAGGTATCTATGTGATAGACCTAGAACTTTATAATTTATCTCCTAACACATGGGTATTTGATACTGGTTGTGGAACTCACATATGTAATATGTTGCAGGGGTTCAAAAGGAGTAGGCGACTGAAGGCAAATGAGGTAGTACTCCGGGTTGGAAACAATGCAAGGGTTGCGGTGGATTCAATTGGAAGTTTTAATTTATTACTACCTAATGGCTTGTGTATGACATTGTTGAATGTTTACTATGTTCCTAACTTGACTAGGAATATTATTTCGGTTGCTAAATTAAGACAGTGTGGATTTGATCTTTCCTTTATGAATGATGATATTTGCGTTTACAAAAATAATGTATTCTATTTTGAGGCTAGGCCTTTAAATGGAATTTATGAAGTAAACCTTGATGAAAAGACTAACCATGGCTCTTTATACCACACTTTCACCAAGAGACCCAAAAGTGATTTGAGTCAAACCTATCTATGGCATTGTCGCCTTGGGCATATAAACAAGAATCGCATATCCCAACTTCAAAAGAGTGGACATTTGAAGGCAAATGAGAATGACTCATTTGATATATGTGAATCTTGTTTACATGGCAAAATGACTAAAGCTCCTTTCTCCGGAACCAATGAGAGAGCAAAGGACTTGTTAGGAATCATACATACGGATGTATGTGGTCCTTTCAAGCCAATGACTAGATATGGTGAAAGATATTTCATCACCTTCACTGACGACTATAGTCATTTTGGATATGTTTATTTGATTAAACATAAACATGAAGCGTTTGAAATGTTCAAAACGTTTCAAAGTGAAGTGGAAAATCAACTCAACAAAACAATTAAAGTTCTTCGTTCTGATAGAGGAGGTGAGTACTTAAGTACAAACTTTATGGACCATCTTAAGACTTGTGGAATTGTTTCACAACTTACCCCACCTGGAACACCACAACATAATGGTGTGTCTGAGAGGCGAACCGAACACTATTGGATATGGTTCGATCCATGATGAGTAGAAGTACTCTACCTTTATCATTTTGGGGTTATGCTTTACAAACAGCTGCTCGTCTCCTAAACATGGCACCTACTAAAAAGGTAGATAAAATGCCTTATGAGATATGGCATGGAAGGGTTCCATCTTTATCCTATCTCAAGGTATGGGGTTGTGAAGCTTATGTTAGACAAGAAGCTTCAAACAAATTAGAACCCCGTTCAACTAAATATATCTTTGTAGGGTATCCGAAAGATTGTCTTGGATACTATTTCTACAATCCCATCGAGAATAAGATATTTATTTCTAGAAAAGCTGAATTCCTAGAAAACAAGTTTCTGACGGAAGAGGCTAGTGGGAGGTTTGTGGAACTTGAGGAACTTCAGGAACCACAACCTGATACACAAGAAGTTGAATCTAGCATTCAACAAGAAATTGTTGAACCTGAACAAACGGTTGATCAGGAACAAATTGTAACACAAGGTGTTCGCAAATCTGGTAGGGTTCGATTTGAACCAGAAAGGTATGGTTACCTTATGATGGAAGAGGAATGTTATACGATAGATTCTGATGAACCCGTCAACTATCAGAGTGCAATATCAGATCCTGAATCTGATAAATGCCTTGAGGCCATGAACACTGAGATGCAATCCATGCACGATAATCAAGTTTGGAACTTGGTTAATCTTCCCACCAATTGTAAGACTGTTGGGAACAAATGGGTTTTCAAGAAGAAAATCGACGTGGATGGAAATGTTCACACTTTTAAGGCTAGACTTGTCGCTAAAGGATATTCACAGACTCATGGTATTGACTATGATGAGACCTTTTCACCAGTGGCAATGATCAAGTCGATTAGGATACTTTTTGCCATAGCCGCGTACTATGATTATGAGATATGGCAAATGGATGTCAAGACCGCTTTTCTTAATGGACACTTATTGGAAGATGTCTATATGGATCAACCTGAAGGTTTTGTCGATCCCAAGCATCCAAACAAAGTGTGCAAGCTTAAAAGATCTATCTATGGATTAAAGCAAGCGTCTCGAACATGGAACATCCGTTTTGATGAAAAGATTACGAGTTTTGGATTCATAAAAAATGAGGATGACTCCTGTGTTTACAAGAAAGCTAGTAGGAGCATTGTCATAATCCTAGTATTGTATGTAGATGACATACTTTTATTTGGAAATGACATCCCAACCTTAAAAGGTGTCAAAGCGTTCCTTGAGAATTGTTTCTCAATGAAGGATCTAGGGGAAGCTGCTTATGTATTAGGCATAAAGATCTATAGAGATAGATCTAAGAGACTTATTGGTCTTAGCCAAAGTGTATATATTGATAAAATCTTGAAAAGATTCAAGATGCAAGACTCCAAAAGAGGATTCTTGCCAATACCGTATGGCACCATCCTAAGCAAGTCTCAGTGCCCAAACACTAGGACTGAACTTGAAAGGATGAAACATGTCCCATATGCTTCAGCAATTGGGTCCATCATGTATGCCATGTTATGTACTAGGCCCGACGTCTCATGTGCCTTAAGTATGACTAGTAGATATCAACAGAACCCAGGTGAAGCCCACTGGACTGCTGTAAAGAACATTCTTAAGTACTTGAGAAGAACTAAAGATATGTTCTTAGTTTACGGCGGTTTGGAAGAAAGCTTAAAGGTAAAGGGTTACACTGACACAAGCTTCCAAACAGATAGGGACGATTCGAAATCTCAATCTGGGTATGTCTTTATTTTAAATGGAGGAGCCGTGTCTTGGAAGAGTTCCAAACAAGAAGTGATTGCACAATCCACTACAGAATCAGAGTATGTTGCTGCTTCGGAAGCTGTTCAAGAAGCTGTATGGATGAGAAAGTTCATAGAAGATCTAGGGGTTGTTCCTTCCATTCGGGACCCTATAGAAATCTTCTGTGACAATCTAGGTGCTATAGCTCAAGCAAAGGAACCTAGATTGCATCAAAAGACCAAACACATTCACCGAAGGTATAACTACATTAGACATGAAGTTAAGAATAGTGAAATAAGTATTCACAAGGTTCATACAGATCAGAATTTGGCAGACCCATTCACGAAGCCTTTACCCCAAACTAAGCATGAAAGTCATGCTAAGGGTATAGGACTCCGTTTTTCTAATGAATGGATTTGATTTGTGTTTAGTGTTTTATGAATATGAACTTATGTAAACGAAAATAATTATGTAATATATGTGACGTGATGTTTCATTCATAATTTTGTGTTTTATTAGCATGTTTAATCCTTGAATAATTTAGTTATTCTAAACGTCCATAGTCGATCATAGTTGTGGGAGCAATTATGAAGTAAGACTAATATGAATTGGATTGGTTGACTTTTATGGGTAAAAGTAGCAAAAGGTTGCAACCAAATTCATAGGTACTTGTCAGTGAACAAGTATTGGACTTGACCCGTTTCAAGATCACTCCATGGATCATTATCATAAGTGATTCTTGAATAAAGGTATTATCATTGTATCCTTTGACCTGAGATACATATTTGGGACTCAAGTGTGGAGTGTACTATGCTTTGATATGGTTCACTGTTGTTCTTGAAATACAGACAACCATAAAGGCCATACTCATGCATAGTATTAACTATATGAGGGGCGTATGTAGTCAAGACGGGATTTGTTCCTCTTATGTGTTGAGAGTTAGACATCTAAGGTGCCTGATTGAAAGTTGAACATAAAATGAGAATGATTAAGATCCATGTCTCATGTTCAACATGATGTCTGTGACAAAGGGATAATTGATAGATAACCTTATACATCAATTAGAGCCTCGAGTTTTCTGAAGAATTGAATATTGTTGAATGGCACAAAGTCATGTGTTATTGGGGGCAGTGAAATGTTGCTAGACGTTTACCACTGTCTATATCATTCTGTGATGCAACCTTGTGCAAGTGGGAGATTGTTAGTTCTGTATGCTCAAGGATGATCATAAAATGATATTACTAATAATACATGATCCTATAGGGTCACACCAACAACAAGTTTGACACCAATTGATCATTTAGAATGTTAAATTTCATTTAACATCAAATGATACTAAAACTGCAATTAATCTTGTAGGTTATTATTATTTGAGGTAAATAAAAATAACTACAAAATTAAAGGTTGATTAGTAATTCATATGTGATGAATTAATTAAGTGTAACAATTAAATTGTTTAAATTGTTAAACGATTTAATTGATTTATAAGTAAGCCTTTTATTTAATTTAATTGGTAAATTAAATAAAATATATATATTGTTATATATATATATATATATATATATATATATATATATATATATATATATATATATATATATATATATATATATATATGTATATATATAATTATACAATTAAGATTGTATATTTAGATGGTTTATTTATGTATATGATTATGGGTTAAATGTTATCCCATTAAAGAAATAAGAAGATGTATTATTTATAAGCTTATTATTATCTAAGTTTTATAAATAATAACAACCCACTAGCACTCCATTTGTCATCATAAAATCAGCCATATTGGAAGGAAAAGAATGCATTAAGAACTTAAAAGAGGTGGAAGATGCTTTGTGTCTTCTAGCTTTTGATTATAGAAATCAAATGGGACTTTCTTTTAAGCTAGTTGCATGTGCTTTTCTTTTCTTTTGGGGTGATATAATGGCCGAGATTTAGAGGTGCATAGGTGATCATTCTTGCTTCAAAAATCAGCCAAAATAACTCTCCTTAAGTGCTTAGCAAAATTGTTTTTTGGTTTCATAAGAAAAGGAGTCTTATCTTGCAAGTTGTGGAACTAGCATTCAAGGGTGTTCAAGCTTGTGGTGGATCAACTATAGAGGGATTCTAACTTGATTCCTAGCTATCAAAATCATCCAAACCAAACCCAAGAACAAAGGTTATGATCTTGAACTTAATCTATGTTTGTTCTTCATCTTATCTCTACATGCATGTAGCATGATCCTCTTGAAAATGGAATTTGTGTTCATGATTTTATGCTTCCGTTGCAAACTCTTGTTTTTGAAACTAATTACATGAACTATGATTTCCAACAAGAACTTGAAGGATTGGAATAATTTTCGATATCCCGCTTATTGGAGGTAAGGTCTTCGATTCTAACCCTTTTGAATGGGTTCATTTGGTTGTTTTGAGTTGATTTCGAGTTGTGGTGAAGAATCACCTATGATTAGCTAAGAACTGAGTATAAAACTCTTGTTTTGATGTGTTGAGACACTTGTAATCACGAGTTTCATCTGTTGTAATCGAGTTACAAGCTTTGATGGTTGAAAAACAAGGTTTTCACCTCTACTTGGTATGTATGTGATTGTGTAGGTGCAGTAAAACCTTAAAGGATTGTTGTAGCTTTGGTGGCGTTAACTAGGACTGTAAAGAACTTCAATACCAGGTGAGTAATCCATACTATGTCTAAGATGATATGTATTGGTTGAAGTCTTTTATATTTGAAGTAGCTTTAGCATTTGAAATGGTAACCTAGAAGTTAGCTAAGTTACCCAAATGATATGTTAACGGCCTCTATGGCTAGAAGATTGGATTTCGTATCCAAATGTTAACGGCCTTCGTGGCTAGGAGATTGGATTCCGTATCCAAAGTAAACGGCCTACATGGCTAGGAGATTGTATGTGATTTCCAAATAATAACGGCCCTTGTGGCTAGGAGATTGGATGTAATATCCAAATAATAACGGCCTTCGTGGCTAAGAGATTGGATTGATATCCAAATGTTGATTCAAACAGGGATGTACATTGTATTGAGTTTTAACAACCTAATTATATATTTACATGTTGAATTGTTTATATGATTACTCATTGAGCTTTATGGCTCATAGTACATGTTTGAAATGTCCCTGCAGGTGAACGTGACCCTGCTAAGGGTAAAGATATAGCTCATGGATGGTCTTGATGTTGTAGCAGCCCGGCTTTGAAGGAGTTTATTTTGACACTTATACCCTTTTGTATAAACTTATACACCTAATCATATGTTTTGTATGTGTAAAAAGTGAAAAATTTTGGGTGTATTTGGTTTTAAAAAAAGTCGGATGTTACAAGTTGGTATCAGAGCCGTGGTTTAAGTGAACTCGGTGTCTGTAGAATAGATCCCTGGACTTAAACCTTCAAAAATAGTAGACATGTTGTGCAGTTGGTTGTATATAAGTTGTTATTATATATAACCTAACAAATTGTTGAATTTTGAAGTATGAGAAGTACTAGAAGTAATCCTACATGAGGAAATTCGGGGCGTGGAATCTCGAGAGGGGGTCGGGCTCGTTCTCAAGGCTCGGTTGGAAGAGGTGCGAGTGGACCAGCAAATGAAAATCCACCAGATTTACGCACCATTGTAGCCAATGTGGTACGTGAACTGTTACCTACATTGATGAACGTACGTGATGAAAGTGCTGCAAAACAAGTTCATGATAGGCAGCCTGAAACCGAAAGTCAAGGTGAAAGCAGAGTTCGTATAGAGAAAGAAGTCCAAGGAGAAGGAAGTTTCGGGAAAAAGATTGAATGCACTTATAAAACCTTCCTTGGCTGTAAACCAAAAGAGTTCTCAGGAACAGATAATCCAGTACATGTTATGGAGTGGTTGATGCATACAGAGAAAGTATTCCGAGTTAGTAAGTGTGCTGAAGGGGACAAGGTGGAGTTTGCCACAAATCAGTTGACTGGAAACGCGTTACATTGGTGGCAAGTACTTAGTAAATCATTGGGCCCCGACTTGGCACAATCTTTGTTATGGGAACAGTTCAAAACTAAATTCAATGAAGAATATTGTTCTGATGTGGCTGTAAAGCGTTTGGAAGAAGAGTTTTTATATTTGGAGCAAGGATCTCATACGGTGCAAAAATATACGATGAGCTTTCTTGAAAAAGCTAGATTTGCAGATCACCAGATAAACACTGAGAAGAGAAAGATTGATAAATATGTGTTGGGATTGAAAACCCGAATTCGAGAGATTATACAACCGCTTCAGTTGTCTTCTTTCCGACAGGTGGTGGATAGAGCCACAGAAAGAGAGACGGAACTTCAAAGACAAGAGGAAGAAAAGAAAGTAAGTGAAATGAAAAGAAAGGCGGAGGAACAACCGTGGACGCCTCAGAAAAAGTCGCAACAAACGGGGTCCCATTTTAAAGGCAAAAATCCAAGAGAGGAAGCAAAATGGTGTGAGAAGTGCAGGAAAAAGCACTTTAGGAGTTGTCAAACCGACGTGTTATCGTCGGGATGTTGAAATTGTGGGAAGAGAGGACATATCGCTCGAGACTGTCTAGTTGATCGGAGGTGTTCCAATGTGGGGCTATAGATCATATTCGCCCAAACTGTCCCCAGATAAAAGCTGGAGCACCTAGTGATAAACTCAGAGAGGAGCTGGGAGGAAAGAAAGAGGAGACAAAGAGTCGGGGAGGACCAATGGCATCGCGAGCATTCCAGATGACTGTGGAAGAGGCACGTGAAAAGACTGATGTAGTTTCAGGTATATTCACTCTAAATTCAATTCCAGTATATGTAATATTTGATCCTGGAGCTACGCATTGTTTTGTGTCAACGTCTATGATGTCTGGTTTAAATATTCCCCTAACTCCTATGGATGAAAGCTTAGAAGTAGCAGTGGCAGATGGTAGGTATGTTTGGGTGTCAGAAAATATTGAAGGTTGTCAGGTTAAGATCTACAGGACCACTTTCCCTATAGATCTGAAGCCGATGACTACCAAGGAGTTTGGAGTAATTGTGGGTATGGATTGTTTAGCAACAAATTATGCTAACATGGATTGTAGAAACAAGAATATTACAGTTTTAACACCAGAAGGGGCATGGATTAAAATCCAAGGCGAACGACTGCGTTTGAGAATGCCGGTTATTTTCTTTGCTCAAGCCCGAAGTAGTGTCAGTAAAGGAGGGGTATCTTATTTAGCATACGTGTCTTTTGCTAAATCGGATCAGGTGGGAAAAGAAAGTGTAAACATTGTAAACGAATTTCCAGACGTTTTTCCTGAAGAACTTCCCGGATTACCACCAGATCGACAAATTGAATTCGCAATTGAATTAGTTCCGGGAGCCGCTCCTGTTGCTCGGGCTCCTTATCGACTAGCACCTTCAGAAATGGAAGAGTTGAGAAAGCAATTTGAAGAACTTTTGGATCGGGGTTTCATTAAACCCAGTTTGTCACCATGGGGAGCGCCTATTTTTTTTGTAAAGATGAAAGACGGGTCAATACGCATGTGTATCGACTACCGGGAATTGAATAAGATCACGGTGAAAAATAAATACCCGTTACCAAGAATCGATGACTTATTCGATAAACTTCAGGGGCCGTCGTATTTTTCAAAAATTGATTTGAGGTCGGGGTATCATCAGTTGAAGATTCGAGAATCAGATATTCCGAAAACCACATTCCATACTCGTTATGGTCACTATGAGTTTTTGGTTATGCCTTTTGGGTTAACCAATGCTCCGGCAGCATTTATGGATCTTATGAATAGAGTATGTCGTCCGTTCCTTGATACTTTTGTAATTGTATTTATAGACGATATTTTGGTGTATTCTCGAAGCCAGGCTGAGCACGGTGTTCATTTACGCCAAATATTGGAATTACTTTGCCGAGAAAAGTTATACGCGAAGTTTTCCAAGTGTGAATTCTGGCTAAGGGAAGTACAATTTCTGGGACATGTTATTAATAGTGAAGGTGTCAAAGTTGATCCAACAAAGATTGAAGCTGTGATGAAATGGGAACCGCCTCGGAGTCCGACAGAAATACACAGTTTTCTTGGACTGGCGGGTTACTATAGAAGATTTGTAGAGAATTTCTCTTCGATTGCTGCCCCGTTGACTAAGTTGACCAAGAAGGGTGAAAATTTTGAATGGGCGGAAAGACAACAAACAGCTTTTCAGAAATTAAAGCAGGCCTTGTGTGAAGCCCTGGTGTTAGCTTTACCACGAGATAGAGAAGACTACGTGGTTTATAGTGATGCTTCACGGGTGGGCCTTGGGTGTGTGTTGATGCAGAAGGGTCGGGTAATTTCTTATGCACCCCGTCAATTAAAAGAAGCCGAGAAGAAGTACCCGGTACATGATCTCGAATTAGCTGCAGTGATTTTGGCTTTGAAGCTTTGGAGACACTACTTGTACGACATAAAGTTTGTTAACTACACGGATCATAAAAGCTTGAAGTATTTGTTTGATCAGAAAGAATTAAACATGAGGCAGCAAAGGTGGATGGATTTACTCAAAGACTTTGACTTTGAAATATTGTACCATCCCGGCAAGGCTAATGTAGTTGCAGATGCCCTGAGTCGAAAAGGATATCCTTTGAAAATTACATCCGCGTGTATGGGTGTGGCGAGCCGACTACCCGAGTTGATTCATGTAGAGCAAGAAGAGGCGTGTAAGCCCGAGAATGTGAAAAGCGAAAGAATGGTTGGGTACATACAACATCTAATTGAGAACTCTCAACGATTGAAAACTTTTAGAAATCGAGTTTGGGTACCCAAGCAAGGTGAGGCACGAAGTTTACTCTTAGAAGATGCACATTGTAGTAGATATACAGTACACCCGGGTAGTACCAAGATGTACCGAACGCTGAAACCTTTGTATTGGTGGCCTGGAATGAAAAGAGACATTGGAAGATACGTAGAAAAGTGTTTGACTTGTTTACAAGTGAAGTCAAACCATCAGAAACCGTATGGAGAAATCCAACCGTTGCCAATTCTCGAGAAGAAATGGGATAATATTACAATGGATTTTGTGACAAAACTTCCACGAACACCGCGTGGGTATGATACTGTTTGGGTGGTGGTTGATCGGTTAAGGAAATCAGTGCAATTCATTCCAATTAGTGAAAGTTTCAAGATTGAAAATTTGGCGAAAATATATATTGACGAGGTAATTCGTCGACATGGGTTACCGTCGTCAATTGTATCGGACCGAGACAGCAGATTCACTTCCCGATTTTGGCAGAGGCTTCAAGAGCAATTGGGTTCGAAGGTATTGATGAGTACCGCGTATCATCCGCAAACTGACGGGCAAAGCGAAAGAACCATGCAGACTTTAAAAGACATGCTTCGGACGTGTGTGATAGATTTTGGCGGGAGTTGGGAAGATCATCTACCTTTGGTAGAATTTGCTTACAACAACAGTTTTCATTCCAGCATTCAGATGGCCCCGTATGAAGCGTTGTACGGAGCACCGTGTCGTACTCCGACTTGCTGGACTGAAGTGGGGGAAAAGCCATTGGCCGGACCTGAGATCGTAGCTCAAACTGAAGAAAAGATTAAACAAATCCGGGAACATTTGAAAGTTGCCAAAAACTGACAAAAACAATGTGCTAATAAGCGGGTAAAGCCATTAGAATTCCAAGTGGGAGAAATGGTGATGCTCAAAGTATCCCCTAAGAAAGGTTTGATTCGCTTTGGGAAGAAAGGAAAGTTGAGTCCTCGTTTCATTGGACAGTTCCGGATATCTCAAAAGGTAGGAGTCGTGGCGTATCGATTAGAATTACCAGAAGAATTTCGAGGTATTCATAATGTGTCCCATGTATCACACTTGCGAAAACATTATTCGATGAATCCCAACGAATACCTTTAGTTGAAATAGAAGTTGATAAGAATCTAAGATACCCGTAACAACCCGAAAAAGTGTTTGACCGAAAAGTGAGACAATTGCGGAACAAGAAGATCAAAATGGTTAAATTACTTTGGCGACACCATAGAGGTTCCGATATGACGTGGGAACCTGAAGATGAAATGAGGGAGAAATATCCTCAACTCTTTACTTGATTCCGATCACGGAATCTTTTAAAGGGGCAAGAAATTGTAACACCACGTTACTTTCGGTAAGTACTTTGATGGTGGCTGATGGTGTACGACGGTGAATACCCTCGGCGATGAAGAATGAACTCGCAATAGCAGATCGATGGAGAAGAAGTTAATGTTGGAATACAATGAACTCACAATAGCAGATTGGATATATGCTTGAATCGAAAAGAAAAAGGAAATGTAGAAATCAGAAAGGTACCGATGACCTGTGTTGTAACACCACATTACTTTCGGTAAGTATTTATATCTTAATCTTAGTATAATTAAGATTAGTTAGATTATTGCATGAGTTTTGATAGTTAGAATTTCTTTTGGAAGGAATTTGAAGTTGAAAAATGCTAGAAGCAGGTTACACGGGTCGTGTAGGAGTTACACGGGTCGTGTGGGGAAATCTTTTTAGACTTGTTGGGCATACCGTGTGTTACACGGGTCGTGTAATATTGACACGGGTCGTGTAATGGATTGATGAAGTTTTACCGAAACTTACACGGGTCGTGTAAGTTGAGCACGGGTCGTGTAAGTAGTTGACTGAATCCTACACGGGTCGTGTAAATGGAGCACGGGTCGTGTAGAAGGTTTGGGAACGATGTACCGAAAGTTACACGGGCCGTGTAACTTGGACACGAACCGTGCTGCGCGCAGGCCCCACCCATTTTAATCGCGATTTTCAGTCATTTCTTGGGATAACTCTCGAACAAAATCTCTTCTAAACCCTAGAAACATTTCCCAAATCATTTTTGGACCAAATCGGAAGGCTAGAACTTGAAGGATTGGAATAGTTTTCGATATCCCGCTTATTGGAGGTAAGGTCTTCGATTCTAACCCTTTTGAATGGGTTGATTTGGTTGTTTTGAGTTGATTTCGAGTTGTGGTGAAGAATCACCTGTGATTAGCTAAGAATTGAGTATAAAACTCTTGTTTTAATGTGTTGAGACACTTGTAATCACGAGTTTCATCTGTTGTAATCGAGTTACAAGCTTTGATGGTTGAAAAACAAGGTTTTCACCTCTACTTGGTATGTATGTGATTGTGTAGGTGCAGGAAAACCTTAAAGGATTGTTGTAGCTTTGGTGGCGTTAACTAGGACTGTAAAGAACTTCAATAACATGTTGGTAATCCATACTATGTCTAAGATGATATGTATTGGTTGAACTCTTTTATATTTGAAGTAGGTTTAGCATTTGAAATGGTAACCTAGAAGTCAGCTAAGTTACCCAATTGATATGTTAACGGCGTCTGTGGCTAGGAGATTGGATTTCGTATCCAAATGTTAATGGCCTTCGTGGCTAGGAGATTGGATTTCGTATCAAAAGTAAACAGCCAATATGGCTAGGAGATTGGATGTGATTTCCAAATAATAACGGCCATTGTGGCTAGGAGATTGGATGTAATATGCAAATAATAACGGCCCTCGTGGCTAGGAGATTGGATTGATATCTAAATGTTGATTCAAACAGGGATGTACATTGTATTGAGTTTTAACAACTTAATTATATATTTACATGTGGAGTTGATTATATGATTACTCATTGAGCTTTATGGCTCATAGTACATGTTTGAAATGTCCCTGCAGGTGAACGTGACCCTGCTAAGGGTAAAGATATAGCTCATGGATAGACTTCATGTTGTAGCAGCCCGGCTTTGAAGGAGTTTATTTTGATATGTACTCGTTGATACACTAGTACCCTTTTGTATAAACTTATACACCTAATCATATGTTTTGTATGTGTAAAAGGTATGTTTAAAAAGTGAAATTTTTTTTGGTGTATTTGGTTTTAAAAAAGTCGAGTGTTACATGTGTGCCTTCGGTTGGTCGATGGAGGTGCAATCGCTGAAATTCTTCGGAACCTTTATTCGTAGTCGCCATCGTAGGTCTGCACGTACAATGAAATCCTTCGAAATGGAGAAGACAATGTCGAAGAGATGAATCCTACGGATTATTTCCGGTCGACTACGAAGAAGATGGAGAAGATGACTACGAAGGGTTGAAATTCTTCGGAGGTTTGATCTGATTGGAATAGAGAAGAGATGAACGAAAGGTGTTTATTTTGCCCGATTATGTATGAACATCGAAGGGATATCGATCGAAGATAAAAGGAAGAAGACGGTGATGGAAAGAAGAAGATGTCGAAGGGGGCTTGGCTTGAGGCGAAGATGACGACGAAAAGATAGTGGCGAAGGGCTGTTGCTTCGCCGGTGAAGAAGAAACATGAGTTGCTTCTTTCGATAGGTAGCTTTGAAGTTTGAACAGATAAAACTGACAGAGAAGACCACGGCGTAACATTGAAGACAAAGTCACTTTGACTTTGAAGTCAAAGATGAACAAACCTTCATACCCTAACCCATTACTATTGGAAATCGGATCCCAGCCAATACCTTTGGACCCACAACAGCCCAAAACAAAACATTCGGACCCTACAAACCCAATTCGTACAACAATCCATTTACACCAAAACCCAAAACAAAACCAATCTGACCGAAACTCTAATCAAACCCATTTAACCCAAAATATTAAACCTATCCGAACAAAAATATTCAAATCCACTCGAAACCCCATTTGTAAAATTTATGTTGGATTAGGTGTCTAAGCCATGACTTATAATTGTATTTATTTTGTTAATTGAAGCAAAGTCCATTTGGGTTGCCCTCATAGTTTGGGGATTGATGTAGAGTTCAGTAGAGAGAAAGTTTGATTTATTAATTGTTTAATAAATCAATAGAAATAAATAAATAGTTTATAAATATATTTAAGTGTTAATATATTAATTAGAAACTATAATAATTAATTAGAAATTAATCTAGAATTAATTGGATTTAATTTGGGGATTAAATTATTTAATTAAAAGTGCAGGGACTGGTTTGTATTTATTCAATAGTTGAATAACTGGCAAGCCAGTTGCTAGGGGCCATAATTGGTGCCAACTATGGATGCTTCTCCATATGTGGCGAAAACTTAATTTGGGTTTAAAGGATCTGGTCCAAGTGGTCAACAGGTTTGCCCACTTTGGAGGCTCCTCTAGGGTTTCAGCTATAACCCTAGGAGGCTATAAAAGGAACCCCCTAGCACCCCAAAACCTGTGCGTCCCATAACTCTCTGGAACTCTGCTGGACTCTCTTCTCTCTTGCTTTGGGTGTGACTTCATTTGAGGCAGGATCTCTTTGCTGCTAGCTTCAAGAACAAGATCAAAAGGTTGGTAAATTCTTGTTTTGATCTTTAGAAATAAATGTTGGCCTTAGGTTTTATTATTGTATGTTCATAGAATAAAACATAGATCTCTTTTAGTGTTGCATATGAACTTAGGAATTTTATAGTTCATAAATTGTAGAAAACCCTTCAGTGGTATCAGAGCCATGCTTGTTTTCTTGTGAATTTGATATAATCTGTTTGTGTGTTCATTAGGATCATCGAAATTTGATCCTTGTGTGGCTAAGAAACTTGTTTGGCGGCTAGGGTTTAGAAAACCCTAGCCTCCCTTCCCTTTCTGCGATTTGCATGCCTTGTATGGAAGTAGGTTGTTATTTTTGGTAATTGCTGCTTAATTAAATAACTGGAACCCCTTTTCCCATGCATGCTTATTTCAAAATTAAAGGGAAAGGTTAGGAAATTAATTTGATTAATTTTGTGTTTCCCCATACTTGATTTAATTAGTTTAATTAAATTGTTTAATTAAAAGACCAATTAAATCACTTAAAGATTTAATTAAAATTTTCGAAAAATATATATAAATTTGTGAAAATTCTTAGAAAATTAAATCTAAAATATTTTAATAAGATTAAAATATATCTTATATATTTATGATTAAACTGTCCTATAAAGAGGGTATAAGGCGACTACTTATAAAATGACAATCTAATGGGTGTCTACCCTCATCTACCGCTCTCCTGCTCAGTCGAGTGTCGTTAGCCGAACGGGTTTGATAGAACCGCTAAGCCTCTTAAAAGTATAATGCTATAATTGAAAGTACTAGAACCTTGAACAAAATCCCAATCTAGTTACTTTGGGTTAAAAATGTGAATTAGTGCTATTCCATGAAATTGCACATTGCACTTTGTGGAACGTTAGTGGAGCGTGTGTGGTTAACCAACACGTCAATTAGAGATGGTAATTGACCTCGAGAGTACCAAGCTAATTTGCATGGTTATTCACACCCGGCTTGTGATCCTCAGTATCCCAGTCACAAACGGTGGGGCATTCCCAAGATTGAAACATGCTATTGAACAGTTCAATAAATCTCAAAAGAAACTAGGAATTCCATTATAATTAGATTATGTTTCCGCGGTGGAATTGGCTGAATCGTCATTCGCCTACCTTATAAAATTTACAATAAAGATTACGACATCCCTCTTCGATATTGTAGATTGTTATTGTAGGATCCTAGCCTTATATTTCTTCTTGGGTGAATATAAGGATTATTTATAAATGTCTAATTAAAACTACCTTCCTCTTAGTCAGATGTCTTCTGACCAAACCGCCCCCACTCGAACCTTGGTAATGTCAGCTCGATCTTGTCATTATGCTCCAAAGTTACGTTGGACGGAACTAACTACAATGACTGGATCCGTAACATCAAAATGGCTCTTAGGTTTGAACACAAAGAGTATGTTCTAGAAACCGAGCTTGTTGAGGTTGACCCACATACCGCTACTCCTAAGTAAATCGCCTCGTACCAAAAACACTCAGATGATGCAACCAAAGTGGCTTGCATCATGATCGCCACCATGAACACTGAGCTGCAACGAATCTATGAGGACTATTGGCCTTACGAGATGTACAAAGAGCTCGCGGAAAAGTTCTGCAAGCAAGAACGCATCAAAAGGCGTGAGGTTGTAAAAGCTTTCACTAACGGGAAGCCAAAAGATGGAGAGTCCATTTGCACTCATGTGTAAAGGATGCACGGTTACGTGGAGAGGCTTAGGAAGCTGGAAATGCCTGTTCATGAGGATTTAACTATTGACATAGTGCTAAACTCCTTGCCCAGTTCTTATGACCAGTTCACACTCGCGTATCATTTGAACAACAATCAGGAAACTCTGGCTGAATTACACCGCATGCTTTGTACTGCTAAAGAATGGATGAAGGGAAAAGGTCTGCTCCCTATTAACCCGCCTGTCCTGCTATTGGCTCTGGCAAGGGAAAGAAACGGAAGGGCCCTCCGAAGCAAAACTTGAGGGAAAAGGTTCCTGTCGGGTCATCTAGCAGTGCCCCGAGAGCCAAGTCTTCCAGCATTCCGCATGTCACGAATCCCAAGGAAGCTGACTGCTTTTAATGTAAAGAAAAGGGTTACTGGAAGATAAGCTGCCCCAGGTACTTGCAATATATCAAAGATGGGAAAGTGAAGCCATCACAAGCAGGTACTTACTCTATATCTAATAACTCATATTCTTCCTGTTCTTGGGTCCTTAATACCTGATGTGGTTTTCATATCTGTTCCGATTTGCATGGCCTAAAGGAAAGTAGGGAGCTGGAGCACGGTAGATTGAACCTGGTCATGGGCAATAGGCGAATGTCACATGTTACCAAGATCGGTGTCTATAGACTAGTTCTTAGTAGTGGAGTTAGCTTAGATTTACATAATTGTTGCTATTTGCCTGATATGTCAAAGAACATAATTTCTTTTCATGCATTGTTCAAACAAGGCTTTTATTATGAGTTTAATAAATTGAATGGTTCAATTTCAGTTTTCAAAAATGATGTTTTTATATTTAATGCTTTTCCTTGTGATGGAGTGCATGAATCTATTGTGTGTGTTGACAATTGTGGTAAAGATGTATTAACTATTGATTCTTCAAGTGATGAAGAAAAGGTGTGTCTGTGGCACTGTCGCCTTGGTCATATTAATAAGAAACGCATCGCCCAACACCAAAAGGATGGAGTGTTGGAATCGTTCGACCTTAAATCAAACGATGTATGCGAATCTTGTTTACTTGGCAAGATGACAAAATCACCATTCAAAGGTTCCTTTGAAAGAGGTGAAGGTTTGTTGGATATCATACACACTGATGTGTGTGGTCCTTTCAGAACAACCACAAAAGATGGAATGCGGTTCTATGTGACCTTTACTGATGATATTAGTAGATATGGGTATATCTACTTAATCAAGTACAAATCAGATACCTTTGAAAAGTTCAAAGAGTTTAAAAATGAAGTAGAAAATCAACTGGGCAGAAAGATAAAGATGCTTAGATCCGACAGAGGCGATGAGTATCTTAGTATCGAGTTTCTCGATTATCTTAAGGAATGTAGAATTGTTTCAGAGTTGTCTCCTCCAAGAACACCACAGTTGAACGGTGTTGCTGAAAGACGAAACTGAACCTTGTTAGACATGGTTCGTTCTATGATGAATCGAGCTTCGCTTCCAATTCATTTCTGGGGGTATGCCTTAGAGACTGCTGCCCATATCCTTAACCTTGTCCCAATCAAGAAGGTTGCAAAAACACCGCACGAGATGTGGACGGGGAAAGTTCCCTCGTTGGCACACATCAAAGTCTGGGGTTGTGAGGCTTTCGTAAGACGAGAGACTCAAGACAAACTCGCAGAAAGAAGTGAAAGGTGTTATTTCATCGGATACCCAAAACAATCATTTGGATACTTGTTCTACAGACCGAGTGAGGACGTGGTCTTTGTAGCTAGACGAGGAGTCTTTCGTGAGAGAGAACGAATTTCCAAAGAGGACAGTGGGAGTACAATCGATCTCAAAGAAATTCAGGAGACGCCCGATGAAACAACTTTAGGAGAACCTAGCCACCAACATGAGGAAGAGGTTCCTGTTGGACCGACTGACATATCATTGCCCCTTAGGCGTTCAGGTAGAGTTAGCATGCCACCCGATTTTTATGGTTTCCATATAACTACGAATAGTGAGACGTTTGTCAGTGATCGTACACTGAAAAATTTGGATGAACCAGCTAACTACCGCGAAGCAGTGGCGGGCCCTGAGTCTGCCAAATGGAAAGAGGCAATGGACAGCAAGATTAAGTCCATGTATGACAACCAAGTTTGGAAATTAGTTGACAATGTGTCGGGTCATAAGACAGTCGGGTGCAAGTGGATCTTCAAGAAGAAGACCGACATGGATGGTAAACTACACACTTATAAAGCTCAGCTGGTTGCGAAGGGATTCACTCAAACCCTGGGGGTTGACTATGATGAAACCTTCTCACCAGTAGCCAAGATTAAGACAATTAGGATAATGCTTGTCATAGCTGCATTTCATGATTATGAAATTTGGCAGATGGATGTCAAAACCGCTTTCCTTAATGGGAAATTGACTGAGGATGTTTACATGAATGAGCCAGAAGGTTTTGTAGACACAAAGCATCCTGATAAAGTGTGTAAGCTTGAAAGATCAATCTACGGATTGAAACAAGCTTCTTACAGCTGGAATCTTTCCTTCCATGAGAAAGTCAAAGAGTTTGGTTTCTCTAGGAGTGAAGATGAGTCCTGTGTATATGTCAAGGCTAGTGGGAGTATAGTCACTTTTCTAGTGTTGTATGTTGACGACATACTGCTCATGGGAAACGACATTCTGACCTTGCAAGAAGTTAAGGCTTGGCTCGGGAAGTGTTTCGCCATGAAAGACCTTGGAGAAGCTGTTTATATTCTCGGGATAAGGATACTAAGAGATAGAAAGAGAAAATTAATAGGTTTGAGTCAGTGTACTTACTTGGAAAAGGTACTAAAGATGTTTAGTATGGAAAATTCCAAGAAGGGAGAGCTACCTATCCAAAGTAATGCCAAGTTGAGTAAGACTCAAAGCCCGAGTACCGATGAGGAAATAGCTGAGATGAGTCGGGTACCTTATGCTTCGGTAGTAGGCTCGATCATATACGCTATGACATGTACTCAACTCGACGTATCCTTTGCATTAAGCATGGTTAGTCGGTACCAGGGTAATCTTGGAAGGGCACACTAGATAGCGGTTAAGAACATACTCAAGTATCTGTGAAGGACAAAGAACATGGTGTTAGTCCTTGGTGGCGGTGATGACTTGAAGGTGAGTGGATATATAGATGCCAGCTTCCAGACTGATAGAGACAGTGGTCGGTCTCAGTCGGGCTGGGTATTCCTTCTGAATGGGGGAGCGGTCACTTGGAAAAGTTCCAAGCAAGAGACGGTGGCTGATTCAACGTGCGAATCAGAGTACATAACAGCGAGTGAAGCGTCTAAGGAAGCGGCTTGGCTGAAGAACTTCATCGGTGACCTTGGAGTTGTCCCGAGCATTCAGGAGCCGATGGAACTATTCTGCGATAATGAAGGAGCGGTCGCTTTGACAAAGGAACCGCGAGATCATGGAAAGTCCAGACATATCGACAGAAAGTACCATTACATTCGACATCGCGTAGATGAAGGTCATTTACTGGTTAAGAGAGTATCATCAGAAGACAATCCTGCAGATCCTTTGACTAAGGCACTGAGCAGGATCAAGCACAATCAGCATGCTTGGAGCATTGGACTGAAGGTTGATATTAGTTTTAGTAATTAGATAGATTTTTGAAACTTGTAACAGTATAAATGGAATTGACTTGGTCATTTTATAATAGAGATTTATAAATGAGTATTGTTACTGCCTTTGTCAATTATTTATTATTGTGTTTCATTTTCGTATGTTTAAACTTCCTGAATAATTAGATTATTTAAAACTCCACAGTCAATCATACTATTAGGGAGTAAGTACGAACAAAGACTGTCATGAATCGGTTGTAGATTGTCTAAGGAGTTAGACATTGCAGTAAGACTGCTACAACATTCGTGAGTACTTAGAAAATAGAGATTTGAGTATTGGATAAACCCGCGCTTAACAGATTGCTTCATGGATTACATCACGAGCAATGTTAAGAAGATAATATCATTTGATCTTTAAGTGGAGAGATAGGATCTGTAATTTGCGAGGCTGTTGCACATTGATAATGCGAAAAACGCGCCAGTAACTCGGTGTTATAAAACGCACTGTTGTGAGTACTTTGACTGGTAGAAGATATAGACATATAAGTTGAAGCTTATCCGTCTCCTGACCCGATGGGAAACAAATATCTGTGGGCCTCTCGATGATTTTGAAGTTGACTGAAAGTGTTGGCCAACCGGGACTGAATTGATGTGTTCAATTAGCAGTCTTAAAGTCATAAGCAAATCGGAGATCGAGAAGCAGAGTGTCGGACCGAGATTGATCTTAATCCATGTCTTGAGTTTGAAAATATCTTGTTGGATGGAGGATCATCTGATCACTTATCTTTGGATAGAACTGACTGGCTCAGAGTTCAGGAACAGTTTCTAGGAAACTGATATTAATCGGAAGGTAAATGGACAATTAAAGTCATAGACTTATCCAAGTGGGAGACTGTTGGATTAGGTGTCTAAGCCATGACTTATAATTATATTTATCTTGTTAATTGAAGCAAAGTCCATTTGGGTTGCCCACATAGCTGGAGGATTGATATAGAGTTCAGTAGAGAGAAAGGTTGATTTATTAATTGTTTAATAAATCAATAGAAATAAATAAATAGTTTATTAATATATTTAAGTGTTAATATATTAAATAGAAACTATAATAATTAATTAGAAATTAATCTAGAATTAATTGGATTTAATTTGGGGATTAAATTAATTAACTAAAAGTGCAGGGACTAGTTTGTATTTATTCAATAGTTGAATAACTAGCAAGCCAGTTGCCAGGGGCCAAAAGTGGAGCTAACTATGGAGGCTTCTCCATATGTGGCGAAACCCTAATGTGGCGAAACCCTAGGACGCTATAAAAGGAACCCCCTGGCACCCCAAAACCTGCGCCTCCCATAACTCTCCGGAACTCTTCTGGACTCTCTCCTCTCTTGCTTTGGGTGTGACTTGATTTGAGGCAGGATCTCTTTGCTGCTAGCTTCAAGAACTAGATGAAAAGGTTGGTAAATTCTTGTTTTGATCTTTAGAAATAAATGTTGGCCTTAGGTTTTATTATTGTATGTTCATAGAAGAAAACATAGATCTCTTTTAGGGTTGCATGTGAACTTAGGAATTTTATAGTTCATAGATTGTAGAAAACCCTTCACTTCGGACCTACCTGTTCATGATTTCCATCAAGTCCAAATTCCTTCAAGTTCCACTTCGGATGATAGAATGGAATTTATCGCTCAAATTCCTGAGGCGATGTTGTGCAAGGTTCCAGATGATAATCTAACCTTGATCGAGTACCACAAGACGATCACGACTCCTCCACCCCTCAGGGTCTTTATAAGGGTTGTAGAATATGAATTACCCAAGGCCAAGGTTGGCAAACGAAAAGGTACCGCAGAACCATTCGAAGCCCTAGCCAAGAAGTCCAGAACAAGGAAGAAAACGCAAGCCGTTAAGCCATCAAAGAAGAAACCTGCTCAATCTTCAAGACCACCCACACCTCGATCCGAAGATGAAGAAGAAGTGGAAGAATACTCTCATCCGGAGGATACCATCATTCTTCCATCACCAACTGAGACAACCACTACTACGGTACCTCCTTTTGATCCCTTTGTTTCTTCAACAGAAAATCCGGTGGTGTCCACACATATGACCTCTATCGAAACATCTAATATGGAGACAAGTCATATTGAGACCCCTGTGAAAACATTTAATGTGGACACCATCTCCACCTCCAAAGCATACCACACCCATTTTCACTTCAACAACAGAAGTACCTCCTCCGCTTAATTCATTCTTTGTGGATGACATGGCTGATTCTCCCTCTTCCCATGAAACCAACAAATAAGAGGAGGATTATTTTGAAACAGCCCCAATACACATCCAAGACAACGATGATAATGACCCAGAAACGATCCTGGTGTCAATGAAACAGTTCCGCCAACTCAATGCGAAATTGAACGTTCTGATCCGAGCCCAGACCACGTATACTTCGGAAAAAGGGTTTGTGGTAACTACTGATCATCTGGCGGTGTCACTAACCTCTTTTGAGGAAACCATCACCAAGAAGGTCCACAAGTAAATAGATGCAGCAGTCAAAGTTGTTGAAACCGATGTCAAGCAGATAACATGAAATGTTTTGGAGAAAATTGACTTGAGGTGTAAGGCAGTGGAGAAACAAGTCGAAGAGAAAACCCAACAAATTCAGGAACAACATACAACAAAACTCACCGAAGTGGTCAACAACCTCAATCCTGCCCATTCAGAAGTTCAAGTTAAGCTAACTTCTTTGTCTACTTTGGTTGAGAATCTCTCAAAAAGAGCCGCTGAAGAATTTGATGTACAGTTGAACTGTTTAAGGAAAGATGTTGAGGATGCGAAGAAAAACCATTGCGGCATACGAACCAAAGGTGCAAGAGTTAAACGCGTACAGAGAAGCACAGAAAATCAGTGACCAGCAAATGAAGATTTTGGTCTCTCAAACAACAGACTGTATCCGAAAGGATATTGCACCATTGCTTACGCAGGTTAGTCGGTTACCAGGTGCTCCGAATCCTTCCCTGCCTTCATCACAAGGGGAGAAGGGCATCGACTAACTAAAAGGTCAACACGTCAAACAGGCATCACCTTCGCTCCAATAGCAACAATCACAACCCTCGCACCACTCACTCAAACTTCAACAACCACCGCTGGTCCAACGACAAAACCATCTTTCAGATTCACTTCTGCACCCTCATCAGGAACAATCTCAACAACATCACCATCAACAATAGTTCCTCCTGTTTGGGGACGAACATCACCAATTACAACCAAATCCACTTCCAGTCTCATAAAAAGATTCTCTGGTGGAATCAAAATTGGAGTAAGTTCTGCACCATCTTCAACATCAACAAAGATAACAACTTCTCAAGTTCCACCTGAGACAGGTCCTTCGGTTGATAAAGGAAAGAAGATTGCTCAGGAACTGTCTAAGTCTGAGGAGAAGAAAAGAGTATGAGAAGTTGAGGCATCTGTATGTAATCTCAAGAGACAGGGTTGGAAAGAAAGAAGTCTTGGGTCAAGTAAACAAAATATGGACATATGAGATGATTATGAATTTGGCTTTTACCACTGTGGAAATGTTTGATCGTTTACCACTAGTGTCATTCAGTGTTGAGAATACAACAGAGTTACAACTTGATATCCCATTCAATCCGAAGCTCTTTGCTGCTAATGTCTATGACATTGAGTTTGATCCAGCTGAGAAGAGAAAATTTCAAGAACAAAAGGCCAGGTTTCATGCGAACCTTGCTGTTGATCAAACCCATGTCTGGTCTTGTTTAAAAATCGTTGGGATTGACCGTATAGAGACAGGACAACTTTTTGAAGAAGTGTATCAAAATTACACTTATCATGTCAGAAGAGGTAAACAGAAGATAGAAAGCTCTTTCACTGTGGCTGACTTTCCACTGATGAATCCAAATGACTTCGTTGTACTTGTTGAAAGATTCTACAGCCAGACACAAACGAGAATCTCCCAGCAGGTTAGTCTTACAATAGGTCAGAGAATAATTGGAAGGCTTATGGGTTCGTATCTTCGATACTTCGCCCTATATGATTATGAAATCGCAAAACGTTTTAAGCAATCTGTTCCAGCTGCGGATAAAGAACTTACAGGGATAATTAAAATCAGCGATGGAAAGATTCTACAGAAACCATGGGGAGTTGTGTATAAAGGAAAGCTTTCAAAGAAAAGTCCACTGAAAAAATTATTCTTTGACATGGATGAGAAAGAGAAGTTTCCTTCTACATTTTTGGAAGGAATCATAGTGAGAGTGACGGTCAATAATGAGAACTCTTATGATGCGAAGCTGGAGTTATGTACTCATTTGAAGTGGTGGTTACAAATTCGGAGGGAATTGATCAAAACGTTTCACATGATATAGACTTCGGATACCTGACATCTTCAACACAAAGGGGGAGAATGTTAGGATTCTGATTGTGATGACATTTGATATCCAAAGTACTTATGTTCCTGTCCGAAGCTTATGAAGTATGCGAAGTGAGAGGTTGATCCGAAGACATCATTAATACGAAGTTTATGTGCTTATCAGAAAACTGTTATGTTTTATACTTATCTTTTATTATAGATAATTTCTAGGGTTTTTGTACTTATCTGTAACTAATTGTATTAAGTATTTATCCAATTAGATATTAGTATATAAACACCATCAAACCTAGATGTTTAGTACGTACTTTTTGCACAGTCGCATTATTCATTGTAACATTCTTTATAGTTGCTCATCATAAAGATTTGGAGCACTACCTTTTTACATTGAATATAATCATTTGACTGGTTGAATATTCATACACTTGTGTTCTCGTTGTTTTCTTTCATTGTTTATTTAGTCTTACAGATACTCATGTGTCTCATAGTCAAATCGGAACCTGCTACAATGATACTTAGAATTTCGATACACAACCAAAGGTATGCAACCCAGATCTAGAATGACGTGCCTCAGCCTTCAAAACCTTCAAGAAAATGCCTTGCACACACTCTGAGTCGTGGAAACTGATTAGGGTTTCAGAATCCTTTCTTAGGCTGAAATGAGCAACTATTATAGACATGGAGAAAGTGCTGCTAACTCCAAGGTTAGCATCGCTAACTTTGGTCGTCCGGAAGACCAGGTTTGGCTAGCCCTTAAATCACAATAGCCTGGATTTTCCACAACAGATCATTAGCATCGCTAATGGAGAGGTTAGCAACACTAAAACTGGATTTTCAGCAACTTGTCATTTTTGCCCCCTTTTTACAACTTTTTCTATTTTTCTCCTGTTTGCCCAAAAGTCAAAGGTGCTAGGGTCTGATGAGGCTCTGAATCACACCTAGAAAGTACACTTTCGCAATTTTCTTCTCTCCCTCAGGAAACGGGTCTTACAATTCTCCCCCACTTGTCTGGATTTCGTCCCCGAAATCTGCGTCGACAAACCGATCAGGGTAATGCCTGTGCATTTCTTATTCCAGTTTTCACATCTGTCCCAAAATTCTACCGTGTCACCCAAGACCCTTTTCTATGTCAATCTCCTTATTCCAGAAGACCTTAGTCTTGACCTCTAGCATTACCAATGTTTTCTCAATGTCACCAACGTTCGTTTCGCAGTATCTCTCCCAATCGCACGATAGAGGACTCATCGCATTGCACAGTCTCAACTAAAAAATCTAGAAGTTGATATGAGTCTGACTAAACCATGGATTCCCTTTTCTACACTAACAATCACCAGGAATACACGAGCTCCCTCTTGCCCCTTACCGCGATACCTTAACGACAAAACTCTGACCTGTAAACTTAGGTCCTAACGCTCCCTAACTTCATGATTCTTCTTTCGACTCAAAATAGTCCGCAATCTCTTCCTAAACACGACAAAAGTCCTGACAGCTTCTCCCGCGTAACTTCTTGCACAAGACACCATCGCTTACTTGCTAACCATTTTCATAAAAGAACTATACTAACGTTGCATAGAAAAACCGCAGTTCCCACCATCTGAGGGTGATATACAACACTGAAACAAAGTTGAGTGTCGAAAACTTTACGACCCTTCTCGTAAACTCCTAGGGGAATTAAACCTCCCTATCTGATATCATCCATCCAGAGTACCATGTCGGGGTACCACCTCCCAAGCCTTAACATCATCCACTCTTCACAGACAAGGTCATTATAATAGACCTAAAGTGAGCACTCTTGCTTCCACAGTCCGCAACATTCTAGATGGTAACAACATGTTGAGGGGTTCCCTAGTACTTACACTATAAATCAACATAGACATGCTTCTAAATTCCGCCTAAAACATCTGCAGAGAGCAAATTTGCTATAAGCCTGTTGGTGATTGGCCTTGACCTTCCTACCTATCAAACATTTCTCCACATAACCATCCACATTTTCTTACCGGCCAGATCACCAATAATCCTATCACATATCATGCACATCCATGTCACCCTCGGGTGAATGGAAAACATGGCACAAACTCTTCGTTCATTACCGCTCAAAGAGCCCCGTTATCTTTGATATCCAAAGCGACCATAATGAGTTAGGCAACCTCTCCCAACCCCACCCCACTAAACTATCTCCCTTAAGGCATTCCCTTTCACAGGTTCCCATCTAAACCCATGTCTTGAATCCGATCCGCCTGTCCTTCGGGTCGCCCCGATCTGCCATTGGATTTCATTCCTACCAGCTAAGCAGCCATCAGCGAAACTAAGGTGTATCCACATCAAATTAATCTGGCACCTATGAATATGAAGAAGTCCACAAACACCCCCATCCCACTGGACAACCAAAGGTACTAAACCTCAACACCCGTATAACCATTATCTCTTCCAGTGTGGAACTCATCTGCTTCAAAACTAGTTTGACCAATCAGCCTGCTGTAACTGGGTCTCGTACTCGTGGGAACATGGCGTAGTATCGCTACAATAAAGGACCCGGCACTCCCGACCAGCACGAAGTACTCACCGGAACACAGCATAGTACCACCTCAATAGAGAATAGTACACTCCATCCGGTCAACACCTTTATCTCTCACCGAGGCACGTTGCGGCACAACCGCGAACAGGTACCATGATACCCATGCCAGATACGAATCCTCCAAGTCATAGAAACCTCCCTTGGTCACTATACCACTAAGTCCTATTCATTCCTAACCAATGCTTTTCCACGACCCTACAATCCTTTATATTTCCGACTAACATAAGTACATAACCCTTGTCATGTCTTAATTACGTCGTTGCTTAATATGTTGCTTCCCTGTTGATCCTTTCTGGTTGATAAACAATCTCACCAAAATGTTTCTTAATACCTCGTTTCAAACCCCTCCTGACTTCCGCCCAGCCTTTCCTACTTTGGAAGGCTTCTCGCCTCGCGATCCTTTCCTCCTTTCGAAACTATTAACTAGTGCTCTTGAGACGAGCTATCATATATGATAGATTCCTTATTTCAAAGACTCCTGACCCACATGTATCACTATTGTTGAAGCCTGAAGCAGATTCCTGGTCTTTAAATAATTCCTCCATGTCAATCCTTCTAAGTATCAGTCTTGGAAGCAGAACTTGTATCCCGAGTCACCATAACTTTTGCATTCTTGCGGTCGACCCCACGGGTCGCGTCGTCTCCTCAATCTGGCATCTCATATTCCCTGTTCTGCCCTATTTATACCAAAATCTAAATTTCTCGCTCCCACTGCTGTCAAGGTATTGAATCGAAACGGAAAGACAATCGTCCGACGTTCTTCATGCCTTAAGGAAAATAGTCAGAACTCCTAAAAAGGTGACCATGCTTCCCTAGGGTGGCCAAGATCCTTGCCTCCTTGCAATGTATACAAACTATGAACTCACCATTTGGACGTGAGTTTTGTTTGCTTCCATATTCCTATTTTTTGTCTTTCTACACGAGGATTAGCCCACAAGAAAATAATACAGGACTATAGCTTTAACCTGATTTTGATTTGGGTGGATTCCGAACAAATGACTAAAATGCCCTTAATTTCATGCCTTGGAAAATATTCTAACTTATACATAATAATTTTCCTGATTTTCCCAAGGTCATAACTTCTACATGCGGCATCCAAATTTTACCAATCTTATACCTTTAGAAAGGTGGGAATGAGCTTAACAAGTTCCTCCTAGTGACTTGATTATGAATCTATACCGATTTTCTGCTACTAACCCTTAAGCATGGCCCTTTGGCCAATTTCATCACTTTTTAGTCATCTTCAAGCTGACATAACTTCTTCAGTTTTAGTCCTTTATTCTCCTTTTTGCTCATGGGTTGTTGAAACCAGTTTTCTAAATGAAGTAACACTTCATTTTAACTTAATAAAAGGTCTGAACATCTAAGTTCCATAATTTTCACCTTCTTGGACGTTTTTAACCTTGCATAATACATTGAGTTTATTTAAGTATCAATTCTTCTGCATCAAATACTTGTAACAATCCTTACATTACATATGTCAAAAATTTTGGTTGTCACACCTTCAAATCATCGTTATGCAAAACCCAGATGCATTGTCTAGCAAACCCAGATGCATCGCCTAGCCCATTGTTGTCAATAATAGTCCTCGTTGATACGTCAGCGGAGATTAATTTTGGCACCTTACGTTCCATCCCAATCCATCTCGATAGATGACATCCAAACCGACTCCTGATCTATTCTTCTTGATCGAACATTACCATGATGAAGATGTGTACTGTCTTTTCGCTACTAATCTATAATGCGAATCATACCTGATTCTCTACTCTACCCGGTTACTTAGAATTTTGGGCAACTCTTCTTGACTCAGGTATGAATCATGTGCTTTCGTAGTACGACCGTGTACTACCTTCCACACCTACTCATACATGTTATAGAATTTGTCCCCAATCCTCTAAGTCGCCACTCACTCATCTATTAGACATTTGTATTCATACGGTCCCGCACCAAAGTGCCTAACACTCATCCTAGGCTACCTAGGATCTCACACACCACCAGTGCCTAAAACAACTTCTGCTAACACCGTCAGGTCGCCTCACGGACACACAGTCGTACGCAATCTAGGATAAGATAGGCGTTTGAATAAATTATCTTACCTTAAAGTCACAGCCAAACAAGGAAGAGTCAGTAAGGCCAGACCAAGAATTCTTAGGCTATCTTATCCTAATTGTATATAAAATAATAACATTCACTAAGAAACCTAATAGTGTTAGCATAGATTCTAAAGCAGCATATAGTAACAAATAACAGGCAGTAAGGCATCCTAATCCAAGCAGTTCTAGCATGCATTTCCTAACTAGGTTCTATGCCTACTTTCTAGCATAACACATATCATCACATAGCACAAACTTGCATGGGTATTTAGGAATCAAAAAACTTACTTGAGCTCGGTTGACAGTTTGCATCGCATCTCCTTTTATTAAATTAACTTTTTCAAAAATCATTTTCTTAACGAAAAATTCTCAGTCCTAAGTTTGAGTTTGGATTCGCAATATAGTTCATCCAAATCCCTCAAACCAAGGCTCTGATACCAACTTGTAACGCCCCAATTTCCAACCAAAATTTTTCTTTAAAAATATAAGTAAAAACACAAATAATCATATTAGAATGTTAAAACGGTGTTCATCAAAACATATTATCAGAGTATAACCGTACCGTAATTATAAAAATCTCATTTAATAAAATAACTACAAATCATAAATATGCAATGCACTTGCCAAGCTCAACCCTTTATCAACTGTAGTACCTGAAAATGTTTTAAAATCAAGGGGTAAACACAAAGCTTTGTGAGTTCCAAAAATTACCATGCATGCCCACACATTCAAAAACCAGCCATCGAGAACAACCCGACCCTACCCGTGATACAACACCTACGGACGCCCATGATATAATACCTATGGGACACGGGGCCGTTCTACCCATGATACAACACCTATGAGTTCCCGGTAGTGGCCATGCCCATGATACAACACCGATGAGACAAGGCGATTGTCACACCCCCGACCGAGGCGGCGGAACATGCCGGGCAGTGCGACAAAGTTCTTGGATCACAGGCAATTGAATATACAGTACAAGTACAACAATAAACCAAAGGATAGTTGTATTTCATCTTGAAGTTTGAATACATGGTTCTTACAAATAATAATAGTAGAGTACATGAAATGCCTTAAAAGATATAACAAAACTAGGTTGCCTGAAATCCGTGAAGATTTCCATCTTCTTAAAGTCTCATTGATTTCCTGAGAATACATGTAGTTTTGAGGGTCAACACAAGGTTGGTGAGAGTTACAAGTTTTATGCTGAACACAGCACTGATACTTTTAAAATAACTAAAAGTATTCCTTTTGTAAGTATAATCATAATTGTAAATGAGTTTGTAAAGAGTTGCTGAAAATCGTAAGTAATACCATACTTATAAATGAATTGTATAGAGTTTTTGAAAACCATAAGTAATACCATACTTATAAATGATATGTACGTTTATGAGAAAACCATCAATACGTATAGTTGAGTCCAATAACCGAGCTATTCGACTGAAATGTACCCCCCTACAACACTTCATGGACGTCGTAGTAATGAAAAAGGTAAGTATCACCTACATCGATTTGCAAGTCGAAGTTGTAGCTAACAACCATAGGTGGGGGTGTCAACCCGTATAGATCTATACATATGTATCTCGCTCTGCTTGATTAACGGTTATAGTAGTGTGGGGTCTAGGTATTTCTACTTAGTTATGAATAGTGTCTCACTATCTAAGCCATCGATAAATGTAGGATAGACAAGTCTCATCCCAAAGTGGTTTTTGTTATAAAAGCCAAGTATGTTGATAAGTATATACGTAATAGTGTACAATACTCGCTTATTGAAAACATTTTATAAAGCTATAATAACATTTATAAAACTTGATATGAAATTGGTAAATGTTTATATTGCACATGTATTCTCCCCCATAATATATAAAAACATAGACAAATGGGCCGTAACACTCACTTTTGAAGCGTGAATTCAGCTTAGATTCGAGAATAATCGCGTTCGAGAAACACCGCGAAATAACACCAACGAAGACTTAAGCGGCAAAGGAGAAAAGGGAGAGAGGAAGAAAGCTAGATGCTTGGTGAATTGGTGAAAATAAATGAAGAAGATGCATCTTATTTATAGGGTTGAAAATCACTATTCGTCACTATTCACGTCAGTATTCACGAGGTAAGCGCTTACATAATCATTACGCTATGCTTTCCGATTTTATAATTAGTATTATTTTTTAGATCGGAGAATTGTTGAGCTGAGTGCACTGATTCTAGAAACCTAAACAGATAATTTTTTCGAGTTGTAAAACATCGGGAAATCGCGTTTAAATATTGTGTTCATTTATCCGCAGTATCCGATTAGTTGACTTTTATAAATATTTTTACTAAAAATATTTCGAGTATGGAATCCAATAATAGACCATAGTCTGAGTCCAATAATGTTCTCAGAATTTCCATATGAGGTGCACAAGTGCCTCAACGGATCGAAACAATTTATGTAGTTAAAGAAAATCAGTGTTACACTGGTTTGTTTTGGCTTGTTTTCTTAGAACAGTCATAACTTTTGCATATGAGCTCCGTTTTGAATGTTATTTATATTTCCGGAATCAGGGAAACATGTACTCTAAGGTTAGATTGCTTGTTTTGTTTCACAAATGGTTAATACTTATTTTCAGTTTTTCAGACGTATTAACTAGGGTTTCAGTTTGTGCTTGAGTTATTCCATTATAGGAAGTAAGATTTCATCTCGTATCTTATTTTAATCGCAATGACACTATATTTTCCAAAGTATGCATTGAAGCTCAAAAGGTTTGGTTATAAAGAGGTTTGCGGTGAATTAACTGTTTATAGTTCTAGGTATAAATTTCCGGGATGTCACATTACCTCCTCGATCGTGTAGAAGTCACACAGGTCGTGTTTCAGTTACTGTAGCATCCAGTAGCATCAAGTGGACTTACACGGGTCGGGTTTCGAAGCACGGGTCGGATTTTTAAAAGTTAACGATGCTAACTTTAAAGGTTAGTGTCGCTAACCTGCTTTAGTGGGGTTAATTGGACAGCTTTCCTCATTTACCCCATTTACAAACCAAAATCCTCCTAGGTTATTTTCATAGCAAAAGATGCGAAATTTGGTCATTTTGATTAAGGATTTTGTGTAGTAAAAGTTTGTTGAGGTTGAATTTAACACCCGAAATGCGTTCTCTAGTTCTTAATTCACAAGGTTAGTTATTTTGAGTTTTAGGGTTTCAAACTCTAGATGTCCAAATCTGAAAGTATGCTTCAATTCATCTCATGTGTTGTTAGTGGATTGCTAATATATGTTGTATTGAGTCCTCGTTGCGAATATTGTGATGTTTTAACGATTGATTTGGTAAAACCGTGAAATTGGGAGTTTCGGTTTGATAGCATATGATATTCACTAATTGTGATTTGTATTAGCTATTTATTTCTTAATCATTTGAGTTAAGTATTTTGGAAATGCCTGAGGATGTTTAAGATATGATATGTGATTTCATTTTACAGTTGATACTCGTAGGATGGAAGGAAGTACGTAAGATACAGGTGGACCACGAGATGCACCTATGCCATGTGAGTAGTTCTAATTCATTATTTATGATTATATTATGATATAATTGAATTAACTGTAAATCTTAATTGATTAAGATAATCAATTTGTACGAGCTATACAAGGTTGAGAATTTCATATCATAAACGAGTACTTAGTGTGATTGAGAACGCTAAGTGACTGGGATAATTAAAGAGATTGAGATCAATGATGTTTTGTTTTAGTAGTCGTTGAGAAATGATGAAATGATTTACTAAGTCTTAATTATTTTCTCATTGAGCTTAGTTAGCTCATAAAAATGGTTATGTTGTATGTATTATGGGTGACAGGTGCAAGAAGATTGCAGAGGGATGAATGACTTAACTTGGGGCAAGACTTTTGGACTTTTTTTGAACTATGGCATGCTCTTTTGTATAGTTTTGTAAAAAATGGTCTTTTGTAACCTAGTTTTGGGACATATTTGTATTAAGTAATCGTGTTTATGATAACTGCTTGTGCTTTTGTTTCTTAACTTTGATTACATTATTAAACACTTTTGGTTATTAGAGTAATTGTTGGTGTAATTTGGAGATAGGAAAATGGGAGTTACATGGAGGGATCCACATGTATCCCTTCTTTGCTGACTCCGTGTCCTAAGAAATCCACCTTTCACATCAAAATTCACATTTTTAAATAAGTACTGAAAATTCTTTGAACTATTTCCACTATCAAGAGATATACATTTTTTTATTAAAAAAAAGTCTTTTCATTATCTTGTCCTTATCGGATTTAAGCAGCGAATGTTGAAAAAAATGGCACTTAGGGTAATGGAAATATCGCACCTACTATAGATGTTTTGAATTTCGGTAGTAATAATGGGGGTTGTCCTTTCAGTTCTAGTTGTAAGATATTATATAAACGGGTATGTATCATCATTTGTATCTAAGATTCTTTTCAGTCTCATTTTTTTAATACTAGTTTATTCGTATATAATCTCAGATTTCCAAATCGAGGTATGGAAAACAGATCTCCTATGGAAAAAATTTCAGACACTGAGTTAAATTTCTTAAGGGAAGAGGGTACCTCCATATCGTTTAATCAGATACCGCCACTGGAGTTTGGTAATTATAGTATCCTAAAATCCTTTTTATTTCTTATTCCTTTCTCTAGCGTTTTGATTTTTGTTTTAAATTATGTAAGGTATAGATTTTCCAGATATATTACCGCTGGATCAACTTCAAGATGATCCTGAAGTTTTTCCTCTGATGGGTATTCTCCCTAAAGATCCACTGCCTTTAAATAAAGACATCGCTGTTGGGCAATCTCAATATATACTTCCAGGTTAAGTCATTTTGTTAAGCTTTATGTTTGTTTTGCTTGATTATCTAACATACGTTATACACAAATCCATTCGTAGATGATCTTACTAATGATAATCTAAGAATGAACATGCTGATACTGCATAGTGGAGTAGATCTAACAAATCAGGGGTTTCTAACTGGCACTCAAAATCAGGATCAAATACAGTCGATCCATGATGACACTATCGGGTTCGCTTCAGCGAATCCTGAGTTTGTGGGTGGTTTTCAATATCACGATCACCTTCAGATGATTCAAATGAATCTAGAGGGATTTAAAAATCCTGGGTTCATGGTTGAAAATCAACCATTACTACCGACAACATGTACTAATTTTACTGAACCAAAGTTTATCTTTGGATCAGCAAATCAGGATCATGCGCAAATGATCCCAAATAATAATAGTACAACCGTATTTAATTCTTTGAGTCAAAGAACCACAGTAATTAGCAGTGGAAGTGGTTCTAGACATGCGTTGAGTAAAGAAACAATATCCATGTATTTTGACAAGCCAATTTTGCAAGCTGCAATGGAACTCAACGTTGGATCAACACAGTTGAAGCAACTCTGTAGGAAGTTAGGCATCAAAAGTTGGCCTCGACGACAGATTAAGAGTCTACAAACTCTTATTAACCATACTCAGGTTAAGAATTGTATTTCTTTCTCCACAAATTTAATACCATGAGATTGTAATGACTGAAAGTATTTATGCAACAGGAATTGGATAATAATCCTAGTAGAGCAGATGTAATACTTGGTCTAGAGAACGAGAAAAAAGCAATAGTCGAGGGTTCCAGTTCGAAGATAACTGATACCACAAAGAGATTGAGGCAAGCTTCCTTTAAGGCTGTTTACAAGAAAAGAAAGGTTCAGAAGAGGAAAGAAGCTTCATCAGGGACCGATACACAGCAGAAATCTCTGCCTTCTGTTTCTGTTATGAGTGGTTTTAACCATGATTTTCTCAAGACCATAAGTGAAGAGAACCCAGAAGACTTGGCAGGTGACATAGCCCGCCTTCAGCTTTCAGATTGAATTTCTACCAATATTAGTTTAATGGAACTGTTGGTAGGAATGATGGTAGGTTTTCGATAATAGTTATTGGTCAGGTATTATCAAAATATCATGTTGACTGTGCAAGGATAGGGGTAGATAAAGTGTCTAAATGTGTGGTTCTATAGTATTATAAAATATTCCTATAGTATTTTAGCTTTATATTATGTTTTAGAGTTTCTTTGTATATGATTGTTGGTAAGTTTTTATACTTGTTGTTCACTACGACTATTTCTAAGTACATGTTAGTCATACCTTGAACCAATACAGTTGATCAAGCTCTATCTATCCTAGGTATAATTACATAATTACCTAGGCCTAGTCGTAGTGTTCAACTCATCTTATTACTTTTGTATTGTTCTGGTTATGAAAGTTTTCTAGTATGTATTTACTTATACTTTATACTTTATAAAAATATCATTGTATGTTAAAAGTATACTTTGTATGAAATGTTTTAGAGAGTTTTAGTCTCGTTGTATTTATAGTTGTATACAGTGTTCTCATCGCGGGTCAGAGTATATATATAACTCCTATATATATTGTTGGTGGGGTTTGTAGTATTATTAGTTTTTGTTTTGTACCTCAAGACTATCAAATAAGGATCGGCCAGATGAGAAGTACTGGTGGGCAGGATCATTTTAGCATTAAAGCTGTTCTGAATCCAAAACCCAAGCGATAGTTCAAACTAGACACCTCACCCGTAAGTAGTCGAGAAGTAGTGTAATTAATAATAATACTTTTATTAGAAGCCTGTTGCTATAGTTGTATTCCTCTTTCGAGGATACAAGTTCTCTATAGCCAATTTAGCTCTGATACCATTCTGTCACACCCCCGACCGAGGCAGCGGAACATGCCAGGCTGTGCGACTAAGTTCTTGGATCACAGGCAATTGAATATACAGTACAAGTACAACAATAAACCAAAGGATAGTTGTATTTCATCTTGAAGTTTGAATACATGGTTCTTACAAATAATAATAGTAGAGTACATGAAATGCCTTAACAGATATAACAAAACTAGGTTGCCTGAAATCCGTGAAGATTTCCATCTTCTTAAAGTCTCATTGATTTCCTGAGAATACATGTAGTTTTGAGGGTCAACACAAGGTTGATGAGAGTTACAGGTTTTATGCTGAACACAGCACTGATACTTTTAAAATAACTAAAAGTATTCCTTTTGTAAGTATAATCATACTTGTAAATGAGTTTGTAAAGAGTTGCTGAAAATCGTAAGTAATACCATACTTATAAATGAATTGTATAGAGTTTTTGAAAACCATAAGTAATACCATACTTATAAATGATATGTACGTTTATGAGAAAACCATCAATGCGTATAGTTGAGTCCTATAACCGAGCTATTCGACTGAAATGTACCACCCTACAACGCTTGATGGACGTCGTAGTAATGAAAAAGATAAGTATCACCAACATCGATTTGCAAGTCGAAGTTGTAGCTAACAACCATAGGTGGGGGTGTCAACCCGTATAGATCTATACATATGTATCTCGCTCAGCTTGATTAACGGTTATAGTAGTGTGGGGTCTAGGTATTTCTACTTAGTTATGAATAGTGTCTCACTATCTAAGCCATTGATAAATGTAGGATAGACAAGTCTCATCCCAAAGTGGTTTTTGTTATAAAAGTCAAGTATGTTGATAAGTATATACGTAATAGTGTACAATACTCGCTTATTGAAAACATTTTATAAAGCTATAATAGCATTTATAAAACTTGATATGAAATTGGTAAATGTTTATATTGCACATGTATTCGCCCCCATAATATATAAAAACATAGACAAAGGGGCCGTAACACTCACTTTTGAAGCATGAATTCAGCTTAGATTCGAGAATAATCGCGTTCGAGAAACACCGCGAAATAACACCAACGAAGACTTAAGCGGCAAAAGGGCAAAGGGAGAGAGGAAGAAAGCTAGATGCTTGGTGAATTGGTGAAAATAAATGAAGAAGATGCATCTTATTTATAGGGTTGAAAATCACTATTCGTCACTATTCACGTCACTATTCACGAGGTAAGCGCTTACATAATCATTACGCTATGCTTTCCGATTTTATAATTAGTATTATTTTTTAGACTGGAGAATTGTTGAGCCGAGTGGACTGATTCTAGAAACCTAAACAGATAATTTTTTTGAGTTGCAGACTTTAAATATTGCGTTCATTTATCCGCAGTATCCGATTAGTTGACTTTTATAAATATTTTTACTAAAAATATTTCGAGTATGGAATCCAATAATAGACCATAGTCTGAGTCCAATAATGTTCTCATAATTTCCATATGAGGTGCGCAAGTGCCTCAACGGATCGAAACGATCTATGTAGTTAAAGAAAATCAGTGTTACACTGGTTTGTTTTGGCTTGTTTTCTTATAACAGTCATAACTTTTGCATATGAGCTCCGTTTTGAATGTTATTTATATTTCCGGAATCAGTGAAACATGTACTCTAATGTTAGATTGCTTGTTTTGTTTCACAAATGGTTAATACTTATTTTCAGTTTTTCAGACGTATTAACTAGGGTTTCAGTTTGTGCTTGAGATATTCTATTATAGGAAGTAAGATTTCATCTCGTATCTTATTTTAATCGCAATGACACTATATTTTCCAAAGTATGCATTGAAGCTCAAAAGGTTTGGTTATAAAGAGGTTTGCGGTGAATTAACTGTTTATAGTTCTAGGTATAAATTTCCGGGATGTCACAGCGATAGTCCAGCCCGTGATACAACACTGACGGGACAAGACGATAGTCCAACCCGTGATACAACACAGACGGGTGAACACGCATCAGTGCTAAGCCCAACAACAGATAATAACCACAATTATAGAACAAATCATATAATTTTAAATATCACGCAAGTTGCCTAACATGCAACATCATATAGTAAGGTGAGGATACTCACCTGTCTCACAGTTAAATCAGAACCTGCTACAACTATACTTAGCATTTCGATACACAACCAAAGTTATGCAACCCAGATCTTGAAAGACGTGCCTCGGCCTTCAAAACCTTCAAGAAAATGCCTTGAACACACTCCGAGTCGTGGAAAATGATTAGGGTTTATGAATCCCTTCTTAGGCTGAAATGAGCCACTATTTATAGACCTGGAGAAAGTTAGCATCGCTAACTCCAAGGTTAGCGTCGCTAACTTTGGTCCTCCGGAAGACCAGGTGTAAGACCCATTTTCTTTTGAAATGCTTATGAAGGTAAGTAGAATTATTATCTTATAGTTGGTGTAGTTGTAGCTATGAGTTGTTTAGAGTAAAAGTGTGGCGATCTTCTGTGATTGCCTTAGAGTTATGAGTTGTTTGATGAGTGAGAAGAGGTTGAATCCTTTCTTATATACTAATCTTGTTGTGATTAAGATTAGTTAGGTTGTTGTATGAGTTTGGGTGATTAGAAACCTATTTGGAAGAAGTCTGAAGTTGAAAAATGCGAAAAAGTGGTTACACAACTCATGTAATGAGGCTTAGGAATTGATCTGAGACCTTTCCAGGGTTACACGGGTTGTGTAAAAATGGTCCAAAAAGCTGTCGAAGGGCTGAAATGGGTTGCACGGGTCATTTTCGCAAGCACGAGTGGTGCAAGCGACATTAGCGGCGCTAATGTTGGACATTTACGGTGCTAATGTCGTACAGACCCCATATAATGTGCACAAACCCTTCATTTCAGAAAGAAAACACACAAACTGAAATTCAGAGCATTTTGGGGTGATTTTGTGTCAAATTGAAGCTGGAGATTCGTGGGGAAACATAAAGAGACTCGAATCTAACCCCGTAAACGTGCTCATGATTCCTAATTCATCGAGGTGAGTAACTTGTCGATTTTGCGGTTTTCAAACCCTACTTTTTGATTTTGTGATTTAGCTATAAATTGTTACATATGTTGTTAGTATATTGTTAGTGGATGCTTTCTTGAGTTATTGGTGTGATTATTGTCAAGTTTTTACGGTTGAATGAGTAAACCGCGGAATTGGGGGTTTCGGTAAATATAGAGTTGATATTTACCGTTTATACTCTTTTTCCTGTTTCAATTTCTACATCTTTTGAGTTAGATGTTGTTGAGATGATTGTGGATGTTGGAGATTTGATTTAATGTATGGAGATACAACCAAGTCTAGTGAACAGGAGCCCTATACGCGTAATTTCGGGATTTCACATAGTAAACTGATATCAGGTGAGTACTCTCTAGTACTTGAGTGGAGTTTTACCTTGTTGTAGGTTAGATACTTGTATATGTGTTATGTTGATATCATTACAATCTGATTGAGGAGTAAATTGTTATTCGTGAATAATAATAATAGAGTTGAACATACATATTGATTGTATATACCGAGTAAACGCTAATGTAGTCATGTTAAAAAGTTTTGAGTCGATTTGTATAGCCATGAGAGCTATTGAGCTAGAGCATAACTGGTTGCGAAACGAGTATATATAAATAAATGATTATGATTAAGTTTGTGAGAAGTATCAAGTATGATACTTAGTGAGACGTTGATATTTGCAAACATTTAACTGGTGGTGTAAAGTTAATGTGATTGCAGTTTTCAAAGATAGAAATGAGATATATATTTATAATTGCTAATGAGATTAGCAAGAGCCAAAGATGAGAAACACATGTTAATAATGAGAGTTGAGAGAACATTTGGAGGTTATTCACTAAGCTTTCTATAAGCTTACAGTTGATTGTTATGTTCTTTTGCAGGTATCTATAACTGTGATAGGGGAAGGCATGTGATAAAGAATGATAGACAAGCTTAGAGTCTGTCCTTTGGTTGTAATAGATTTATTTGTAATGCCTGGTCAAATTGTAAGGACCTTTTGTGTAATTATTTATGTTGATAACATCTTGTTTCCATGGTTTGAGTACAAGTATGCCCATTTTGATGTATTATTGTTTGAACATTTTTGGGTGTACTTTGTATAAGATATCGGGTGTTACAAGTTGGTATCAAAGCATGGTTTAAGTGAACTAGGTCTTTGAGAGTAGAGTCGTAGACTTGAACGAGGAGGAAAGAGCCCCTATCACATGCTCGGAAAAGATACTACTGCAGATATTTGTGTATAAGTTGAGTATAACATTTATGTTATATTTGTTATTTGTTATATTCTGTGTGTGAATATAGATATGGAGTCAAATGAAGGACAAGTTGATGAATTGGTCACAATCGATTAGACCAACAACGGATGAGGAGAAGAGATTTTGGCTGGTATAAGATATCAGCTAATGAGGAGACGAGAAATTCAGCCGATAATGAGATGTCAACTGAATATGAGATTAAATACTAATTGAGATGAGATCCTAGTTGAGGTGAAATTCCAACTGCTACTGAGAAAGAGTATGAGTATGAGCATGAGTTGAGCGTGAGCTAAGAGTTGAGGTATGTGAATAACTTTACTTAACATGTTAGTTGTAACATGTTGTGTGTGTTTAATTGTGGATTGTAAATGTAGTAGAATACGTGTAAAATATGTGGACATATAAAAGATAAATTGAAATTACATGTGTTAGAGAATTATGGTTATAAATTGTAGTAAGCGGCATCGAGATGAGAATCTCGTGTCCACTTGAGGTAAGGTTTACATATCACATAACGAGTGCTTTGTGATTATGTATAACTGAGATTATAAGTGGTTGCTTCGTGAGAACTTAGCAACCATGGAGAAGTGTGTATAATGAGTATATACATGGTGAAAAATATATAAATTATGATATTGTATATATAGTGCTTCTTGTTTCACATATGTTATGAGATTTCTGTGTACGAGTACTATATGGTTGAGACTACATATTCTATGGGACCACAAAACAAGTACTTATGATTGATCACAATGAATGACCAAGATAGCCAAAAGAGTATAAGTGGAGAAGGAGGATGAGTATGTACTTGATTGCATAGTATAGCTGATTATGATGTGACATGTTGAGTGTTGAATTCTTTGGTTTTAAGTTGTCACATAATGAGATATTTGTGATAGAGATGTCAGAGGACATCTGTGTAACCACATAAAGAGTACCTTGTGTTTACAATTGAGAAAACCTATAGTGGTTCATGTAGGCATTATTGGCATAGAGATTGGGTTAATTGCCTAATATATGTTGTTGAGACCACATATTTTATGGGGCCACATAACTAGTAGATGTGGTTGAGACCATATATTTTGTGGGGCCACATAACGAGTAGATGTGGTTGGGACCATATATTTTATGGGGCCACATAACGAATAGATGTGGTTGAGACCACATATTCAGTGGGGCCACATATTGAGTAAATGTGGTTGAGAACACATATTCGGTGGGGCCACATATTGAGTAAATATGGTTGAGACGACATATTCGGTAGGGCCACATATTGAGTAAATGTGGTGGAAACCACATATTCTATGGGAACACATAACGAGTACCTTATGGTTAGAGTAGTGAGGACCGTTGTGACTCAAACAAAAGGAGGAGTGAAAGTGAGTCTATATGGCTTGAGATCGTAAGGGAGACCCGCTAGAGTCAAAGAGGAGATGGATTGAAATCAGAGAATGGTACGAGGTACCATGATTTGATCAGAGGACGGTATGCGATACCATGATACAACATTGAGTGGTGAAACTGGAGGATGGTATAGGGTACTATGAGCTGAGGCAGGGTGGTGTCGTAGTGTTGTGCTTGTGTGTAGACAGGCATGTACTTTAAGGTGATGTGGAGTAATGAGACATGTAATGTCCTTGCATGCGGATAGATATGAACGTAGCAATAAGCTTGTGTGGCTCGAAACCTTGCGGGTTGTGGAGAGGACGAATTAGAGGCTGAGTAATAGCACAGAGATACTGTGAGATAGTACAGTGAGTAATAGACTATTGGGAGGTGTTGTTGTGAGTAGGTGTGTGTGATATGTGTTGGAACCAAAATCTAAGTAAAGTTACGGAAAATGATAGAGAGTCCGAAACTGGATGGGTTTCGGAATGATAGGACAAGTCCGAAGACTTGAATGGATAATGCGGAATGATGGACAAGTTCGGAAACTTGAGGGTTTACTTAGACGGATCTTATAGCTCAACAATAAAGATGCACAAACAGTTAAGAATATGGAAAGATTAAGACATTAAGATTGAAAGGCAAGAAGTAAGACAAGTAAAGTAACAACAGATATGAACAAGACAAGATATGATGGAATGAAAGAATTTTATATATATCAATGAAAGATCGTTACAAATCAGCTCTCAAAACATGAAGACTAAATGAAGAAGTGGTCTCCCTTTTATAGTGTAAGGGAAGACCACTGGATATTATCCTAAGGACTGAAGAGCAGACAACACGTCTCTATTCAGTCAGGCAAGATGGTTCTAATTAATATAATAATACAATGTCAGACTAGGGTGGCTATCTAGAATATAAATAATACAAACAGTACATGCAACATGCTTCTAAAAGGTCATGCCTAATCTAATCTAATCATTCTTTATAACTTGAAGTGCTTATCCATTTGTCTTACCTTCATCTTTAGTCTTCTAAATTGTTGATGTTGATCGAAGTTAAATATTAACTTCGGTATGACAGGTTGCTGAATCAAAATAGACTTATGAGGTTCCTTGATTTGCTGAACCGAAATCCTGAGTGGATTTCGGTGTCTTGACCTTTCTGATCTTGGAAACCTCGGAACTTGGTCTTCCGATTCTTGGCATGGTTGTGAGTGGATTCTAATCAGGACTTCCGATCTAACTTCATATGCCGAGGCCATCTATGTAGCAAGGTTCCGAAATCCAAGACTGGATTTCGGTATGATATATTTCGGACATATAATAATTATAAGTGAAGACATTCAGATGCAAACATATTCATTGATAATCAAAACACGACTCGGAACATTCTTAAATTACAACCATTGTTTTCAGCATTCAAGACTTAACACTTTCCTTAACACATTCCATCAAAACATATAAGTAAACAAATAAACAGACTAACAAACCACCAAATAAATGTTCAAGTACCACCAACACATTCTCATCACTAGACAAACACCGGGTTGGTCAACGACCCGTTCAAGCGTACGACCAAAAGTGCGTCAAAGCGTACGCTTAAACGGGGATACCTTCGAGACAGCTTGCCTCCAACCGTACAACCAAAAGTGCCTCCAAGCGTACAACTATTTGCTTGATCATCTCTTTTTTTCCTCAGGGTCGGACTTCCTTGACTTTTTGATACCTTCAATGAAGTTTCTTAGAAATTCATTGGAAACCCTTCTGATTTGGGAAGCACGGAGGAATAATTTGGTGGATTTGTCTTGGGATCTGTAGACTATGCCAAGGATTGGGTCAAATGTAGCACCAAGAACCCATTCAGATCGTTCATCCGTCATGGACAGGTCTAGAGCATTGGAGAATTCCTCATGTATTTTGTGTAATTCACCATTATAAAATTAGAATTCAAGCAAGAGTTGTTCCGAAAATTTTCTTGCCACCAAGTACGCTTCTTTTGTTTCTTTCTTTTGCTCGATTTTCGGAGCCAGCCTTATCACGATCGAGTATAAATCTGTTGGATTCATCTTTCTAAAGTCGGCTCGAATGATGGTTGATTTGACGTTGTCTCTGACTATTTGATATTCATAATAATCAGAATTCTCAAACTTTCCCCTTTTCAAACCAGAGATGGAGGTAACGGGCTTTGTTGACCAAACACTTGAGAGAAGTTGGGTGTGTCTATCGAGAAATCTCTGAACTTTCCTTCTATGTTCTACATTCATGTGTACAGAAGGAAGACCAGAAAAATTGTAAGCAAATTTTTCGCCATTTGGGGACAGTGGGACATCCCAGCTGTGCACTATTGATTTCGGAGTATCAAAGGATTTGACTTGTCAGAAATCAGAATCGATCAGAGGTCAGATGGCAAAGTAGATGTTTAGGAAGGGGCGATTTGGATCTTCTGCTTTAGCTGACTCTTCTGCCTCGAGCTCATTATCGACTTGTTCAGCAAAAATTGTTGCAAGCTCATCATAGTAGACGTTTTTAGGGCTTTGACTTCAGGAGGGTCTGAATCTTTGAATGGAGAATATTTTGAATCGCTTGTGTTGAGTTTTGGTGAATTTGGTTGTGTGAGATTCTGTTTCGGAGGTGTCGGAGGAGGAGTGTTCTTTTCGGAGGAGTTGGGGGAGGAGAGTTTCTTTCATCATTTCCTTTGCCTTCCGATTCGGACATTGACATGTTATCACCATTGTCATCATTGCCATCTTCATTGCCATCATCTTTGTTGCCTTCACCATTGGATTTGTCATCTCCGAACGGTCCAGTTCCTGAAGGTCCAGCTCTGGAAGGACCTGTTGGCACCATTCCCCCTCCTAGGGCTCCTTCAGCAAAAGGGGTCACAGGCAGGTGCCTTGACAAATCATTCAGTTTCTCAAACACCTTTTCAGCAATCTCCTTCAGTTCTTTGGAGATTGAATCAGAAGTTTGAGAGGAGAGTTGGTTCAATTTTGGGACGAGCTCATCAATGCGATCAACTGCAAGATTGAGATTTCCCACTGGTGCACGGACAGATTCAGCAATGTTTTTAAGCGTCACAGATAAGAGACGCATCAGAAGAATGTTGGTGTTCCGAAGGGATTGATTCTTCGAAAATACACCGTTAATGTGTTTTGTAGTATCATCAAACCACGTAGCAAACTTTCCTGAAACAGTTAATCTGTAGGTCTGGACCTCATTGAACAACTTCACAACAGTGTTCATCAGCTTGGTGGCTTCCTTAACACTTGACTTGGCATCAGATTGACGATCGTTGTCAATTTTTTGAAGTCCCTCAGATATGGCCTTCTAGACTGATGTATCAAGTGTAATTTCCTTCTTCTCAAGCATTTCCACCTTCTTGCGGAGCTCGAAGAGTTCCTTGAGTATGGCCTCATTAGACTGGGAAGAATTGAGTGCAGTGACCGTACTTAGAAGGGAGTCAAGCTTCTGGTTAACATCGGAAGTATCCTTTTTTGGAGGAGGAGGCAGAATATTGGATTGATTTCGTCGATCGGAAACATATGATGATTCGTCCACGTGAATATCAAGCTTGGCGTGTAGAGGGCGATTCACTTCTTCGTCATTTCGGAAGAAATGCATGGTCTTTGAGCATGTTTCTGAAAAGAAGATTCTGGAACCAGATTCAGCATGAAAGGACTTTTCAGAATGTGGAGGTGATTTTGGTGGGGGAGAAGGAGGCTTTGTAATCTTTGGCTTGTTTTTCTCATTTAACCGCTTCATGAACGCTTCAAATGTTAGAGGAACAATGTATTTGGCTAGATTTTCCCATTTCTTCTCTGCAGTATTAAAAACAAACGTAGAAGTTGTCATTCGAGAAAGCTCGACTCCAACCATTTGTTGATTCCATTGATCTCGGTTTCAAGTTCAGCTCCTTTAAGCTGAATGGCTTCTGTATCGGTATCAGAAGGTTCACCAAGGGCTCGAAGTTGTAAGGATCGAGTGTTGTGAACATTGAACCTTTGCTCCATTAGGGCAATCAGACGCTTCTGATCACCAACAGTTGTTTGGAAACATGCAGCATGAATAGTACATGGAGTTGGGGGTTTGAATTGTTGTGCCTCTTTTTCTTTTTCGGCATCTTTTTGATATTTGTCCCCGTTCTATTTTTCTCTTTCTTCTTCGGAGTCATTAAGCTCCCACTCAGTAAAAATCTAAAAGGTTTTCGGAAATCAGGAATTTTAAAAAAGACGTAACACATACCGATAGTTAATTTGATCAGGGAAAACATAACTTAGGTTATCACAAAGATACCATATTCGTGACCAAAAGCTTATTTTGGATTCCCAAAAATTAAAGATTTTTGTTACTCAAATTGTTTTGACACAGAAGTTCAAACAATTAGACCTAATATTACTGAACAGATATTAGGATTTCCATAATACCAATAACGATAATCAATGAATTGATAACAGGGTATTATGTTATGACTTATATGAAAATAAGTGAAGTGAGATACTTGGTAGATTATGCGATACCGAGAAGGATTGTTCCAAAAAAATATGCCGAAAAGATTGTTCAGAAAATGAGTGTTCAGAGATGGTCAGCGAATGTTTGTTCGGAAAGAGATGTTCAGAAAATGTTTGCTCAGAAAGATATGTTCATAATATGTTTGTTTTAGAAAGAGATGTTTAGAAAATGTTTGTTCAGAAAGAGATGTTCAAAAAATGTTGGTTCAAAAAGAGATGTTTAGAAAGAGATGTTCTGAAAAGGTTATTAGGCTTGACAGATATAAGAAGAAAAGAAAATATAAAGGCGGGATAAGAGACATACCTTGGTTTTCTTTTGTGGTTTGGCTCTAGTTCTTTTAACAGTAGAGGATTCAACTTGCTTCTTGCCTTTGTTTTTGGTGGCATATTCATGTAACAAGGGTTCAGGAGGGTAAGGTGTAGAGTTTGCAGTATCTGACAAGTGTTTGATAAGAATTTCATTTGCTTGGTCACTGAGACTGTAGAACGCTTCTGGAAGCCTCCGAATGGGACCAAAAATGGAATCAATTTTCGGTGTGTATGGTGTTCTCGGAAGCATCTCCATTAGCCTGCCATCGTCGGCTGCTGGAATCTGAACTTTGTTTATGCTATGTAAAAAGTCAATACATATGGCCCAATAACAAACTGAATGTAATCTCGTGGGGGTTTCTAATAGACGGTGACATAAGACAAGAAATCTCCGCTGCCTCTGTACAGACTCCATAGTAGCTCAAGCATATGTCTGCTCATTTGGTCTGTCCTGCTGTTTTTCGTGTCAAGCTACGAACACAATAGTGCATTATACATTGCCAAAGGGTGGATACACTGCTCTTTTTGAGAGAAGATAGATTGTCGAGAATGTATTTGTATCCCATTTGATACAACATGGTGATGAGCTGGGATTGAGTTGGTTCTTCAAATTGTTCTTGACGAATTCGGAGGTGTAAGGCTACTCTGAAGACTTTTCTGTCCAAGGGAACTTCTTTGTCATTTGCTAAAGTGATGATGACCTGGTTCTCTTGCTTTTTGGCAGTACGTATGGTTGTCTCTAGGAATGGGACTGGAATGGCAGGAGGGGATCGAAGAAGGCTCTGGATAACGGGTGTCTGTTTAAAACATGGATCACAACCTATAGGTAATCTTTGAACTATGTAGGGTCACTTGGTGCTGGAAAGTTGCAACGAGCAATGGCAACGTTTCCTTCACCGATCGAACCACCGCTTATAGATGAGGTAGCCATTCTAACACTTTTCTAAAAGAATCAAAGGGCAAAACATGTTCAAAAATTTAGATAATAAGCAAGAAAGTCTAGAAGCATGTATAAACATTCATAGATGTAATGCGGAATTACAGTTAGGAGTATTTATGAATGGTTATTACATGAACCCTTAAGCATCAAGTTTTCTTAACAACAAGTATGAACAAAGCAGATGATTACGAAGAACAGGTAACCATGAGGAACAGATGAATGATGAAGAACATTTGAATGATGAAGAACATTCATCCATTTACCTGAGCAAGTAATCAGAAAAAAAGATAGAGGGATAAAACATTTACATGAGCGGATGCGTAAAGTCGATAGAAAGAAGAAGATTAGAGTGACGACGGCAGATGGTGTGTCACACCCCCAAACCGTATTGTGGGAAACGTTTGGGAGAGGTTGACTTCATGAACAATATCATAACAACGTCAAAGTAATAATGAATCCAAGCAATCACAATCATCATAATATAATTGTAAAAGTTACATAAGTTCAATGTTGTTGTTTCCATTACAATTACATATGAATCAAAAATTATGTAGTTAGGACGTCATTACGTCTCATTGTCATCACTTGTGAATCTACTCACTGGTTCACTGAGAATACAAGTAGTTTGAAAAGCGTCAACAATAAAGTTGGTGAGTTCATAAGTATTTATTTGTGAAAAAACCATTTTCTTGTACCAAGTAGATTTGAAAACCCATAAAATCCAATATTTTCTTATAAAAAGGTCCAAGTCTTCAAAGCCCAAATACTAAAATGTATAACGTAGTTTGTAATATAAGATTTATAGAAAATGTATGTTTCCAACGTAAGCAATTACTTAAGGTTGAATTGTTTTCCCATGTGAACCGTCCTATAACCATGCTGACCGTGCATGCCTAACGACGTTCTTCAGGCGTCGTAATGTTATGACATTTAAACACCTCAGACCTGCCGGTCTAGCTGTAGCTAGCAGCTCAGGTGCGGGGTTATCAATCCCGTATAGATCTATACACAAATCTCACGCTCACTTACCGAGACTCTAGTTATAATTGTCAGGACTTACAGTAGGGGTACTAGAAAGTACAGTGAAGACCCGTCTCACAAAAATGTATGTATCATCAAGCCTCTTACGTAAGTTGTCAAGAAAACCCTTTGTTGTTTTGCCGTTATTTTATTTCCCAAAATAACGTTGTATGTAGTTTGGATAAATATATTCTCATATAAACAAACTTTGTATCGTTATAGTGTAGTGGAAAAACGTGTATCCATAAACTATTCTTATAATAGTTTAACTAAGGCACTGTTGCTCGTAATAGGTGAGTTCCCGTAAATATAATATAATAGTTTATTTTAGAACTGTTAACCATACGGGAAAAGGGGGTATGGTCAACACCCTTCGCTTATCGAAAACGTAATAAAGTGTACGAGTTCTGATTCGGAATGAGGGTCCGAAGTAAGAAGCATTTTCGTATGATAATAGTTTTAACATGTGTAATTCCTTTGTTAACAGATAGATACATTCGAGCATGGGTGAAACGGTATTTATAACATATTAACTTGTATTCTCCCCCTAAAAGCTTCTCAAAAGTGAAAATGAGGGGTATGAAGCTCACCCTTGAAGCGTAATCTGTCGAGAAGAGAGTGCTGGTTCGGAAATTCAACGACAGGAGGTTGAGCCCTCATTTCTCGGAACCTAAGGACCTTCGGATAAAGCTATTACCTGATGGTTCTACGAATTGTTAGTGTGTCTAAACGAGCTAAACTTTATATGATTACGCTTAGAATCGTGAAAGGAGTTTAACTCACCAGGAATATAAGGTTTTACACCAGAAGAGATGGCTATAATTGGTTGTTCACAGTGGTGCTGCTGCGGCAGAGAGTATGGAGAAAAGGTGGTGGAAGTTGAGAGTTGAGAGGAAATAGAGAGAAGTTAAGAGGATTCGCAGTTGATAGTCGCGAATAAGTATGGGGGAACCGATTAGGAGAGTGGTTAGTTAACCTTTATGTTAAATCCCTTAGTCATAGGTATACTTATTAGCATTTGACTTTGTGATTGAGTTGATATATGCATTGGAAATTGTTATTTAGCAGGTGCTGAGTGTGAGGGTTAGGGTGATGGTCTTCTCTTATGAAGTGGATGTTGCATGGGGGTGGTAAGTTCTGGTGGTAAGGAATCCGAAAATGGGGTTTTCAGAACTCGATCAGCTAGAATTTAAGGTTCAACTGTCTGTGTTTTGAGTCCGGGGTTTAGATTTTGGAGAAATCAGTATCCGAGTTTCACTCGGATACCTAAGTATCTTCCGATTGCAAGTTCCGAGTCGGGTGTAAATTTTCGGAGTATGGGGTTTTCCGAAATCAAGAGATTCCTTATTGGAAGTTCCGAATCCAATGTTTTCCGAAGTCAGCTTCGGGGACACGGAGAGTTGAAGGGTCCGAAAGCTATGTTCCGAACCAAAGATTTTGGAGGTGGTTCGGAGGTTGGGAACATCCCGAATGAGTTTCCGAATGATGACTTGTTATCCGAAAATTGTTCCACGAGCGAATGAGTTTCTTTCCTTGTTTGACCTTATTACTTATATCAGTATGTTGGCGAGATGTTTGTTTCGGACGTGTGTACATAGTATTATAATTTCAAATAATACATTCCAAAGGTTATGAATTTTTACTTTTCATTATGTGAGTCAAGTGCACTCTTTGTTTGGCTACAGTTGACTTTCGTTGACTAAAATTTTACAATTGTGACATGGTGGTTCGCCGGAAAATTAGGGTTTGTCAGAAAACCCTAAGTTGCAGACGGTAGGCGAATAGCGAAGGTGTGGTGAGGAAGACGTGTGAACAGTGATTCCGGTAAGTCTCAGGGAGTGGAGAAGTCCGGTGATTGTGCAGAAGTTGGAAGTTCGACGATTGAGAGAGTTCGAGAGAGAGAACTTTGCAGAGAGTATGAGCGAGGAAGATGAAGTATATAAGAAGATGAAGAGGAGGGAATGGTTAAAAGGTTTTGAATTCGTGGAAAACCGTCGAAGAAAGAGTGATAGGACGTTGAAAAGACATGTCAGAAAAAGGTTGTGCTTGGCATTTAATGCCAAGCCATGATGAAATGGTATGGTCCAGTCAGAAAATGACATGTTGCACATGTTTATCGATTCATTTCAATATTCTGGGCATTAAATACTAATTATTGGATCTTCAATGTGACGATATTTAATTCCATTCCTTTCATTTAATTGGTAGTTTTTCTGATTTCAGAAGATGAGAAGTTCAGAAGTTTAGCAGAGAGAAGAATGCGTACCTTTATTGCTGAATGATTCAGAGAATGTAGCTTACCGAGAGTGAATGTGTTCAGAAGATGGGTGAGTTCACAAACAAGATATATTCCGAAGTTAGGTTTTGAAAAATGTTTCTCAAAATATAAGAATTCCGAGAATATTTATGAAGCAGGAGTTTTCAGAAGATTGTTAGTTCAGGAGTGAAAGTTCAGAAAGCATTTTAAAAACATGTTCCTTCGAAAGTGAGGTTCTTTAGAAAATATAAAGCTCGGAAAATTATTTTGAAGCGAGGTTCCTCAGAAGTTGAGAAGTTTAGAAGTTGATTGTGAAATGAGGCTCCTCAGAAAATGAAGTTTGCAGAAAATAAGATTGAAACGAGTCTCCTCAGAAAATGGAATTTTCAGAAGGTAATGTTTAAACGAGGTTCCTTAGAAATTGAAAAATTTCAGAAGTTGAGTTTTAAAGGAGGTTCCTTAGAAATTAAAAATTTTCAGAAGTCAAAAATTAAAACGAGGCTCCTAAGAAGTTAAGAATTCAAAAAATTATGTTGAGATGAGGTTCCCCAGAAAGTTAAAAGAAAAATCAAAAAATTGATAAAATAATTTTCTCAGATGCTTTTGAGTTCCGAAAAAGTGGGGTTTGGGAAGTGTCATAGATCTGAAAAGAAAAAAATAAGATGTAATTCAGAAAATGTTGGGTTCGGAATGAAAGAAAGATAAGAAAGGGGGGGGGGGTTCCGATAGTAAATATGATGTTTGAACTTTTTACAAGATTCTTCTGAATAACTAGTGGGTATGACATTGGTTTGAAAATTATTCTCTGATGAAATCTGGGTCAGGATTCAACATGCCTAGCATATCTAGGAAGTTGTTAAATTTAGTTGTATCCAACGTCTTTGTGAAAACATCGGCTACTTGTTCTTTAGTAGGAATGAAATAAAGTTCAATGTTACTGATCCTTAATGAAGTGATACAGAAGGTCGATATGCTTGGTCATGGAATGCTGAATTGGGGTTGTGTGAAATGGCAATAGCACTTTTGGAATCACAATAGATTGGTACCTGAAGAAATCGATATCCACAATCCAGAATTTGAGTCTTCATCCAGAGGACTTGTGAGCAACAAGTGGAAGTAGCGACATATTTTGCTTCGGGTGAAGATAAAGAAACACAGTTTTGCTTCTTTGAAGACCAGCTCACAAGTCTTCCACCTAAGAATTGACAACCTCCTGAAGTGCTTTTTGTGTCCAATCTGCATCCAGCATGATCTGCATCGGTAAATTCTTGAAGCTTAAAATTTCCTCCGATAGGATACTAGAGACCCATTGCATTAGTGCCCTTGAGATATTTGAAAATTTGCTTAACAGCAGTCAGATGAGACAATTTCAGAGCAGCTTGATATCTTGCATAGATGCATGTAGCAAACATAATATCTGGTCTACTTGTTGTTAAGTAGAGAAGAGAACCTATCATGCCTCAGTAAATTTTGTGGTCTACTGGTTCACCCTTAGGATCAGCAAAAATTTTGTGATTGGTTGACATAGGGACTTTGGCAGTAGAGGAATTCTCAAGAGAGAATTTTTTGAATAATTCATTCGTATATTTTTCTTGATGAATGAATATTCCTCTGCTGGTCTGTTTAATCTGAAGACCCAAGAAAAAGTTAATTTCCCTGTTCAAGCTCATATGGAATTTGTCAGTCATCACTTTGGCAAATTCATCCACCATTGCTTAATCTGTTGAACCGAAAATGATATCATCCACATAAACTTATACGATCATTATGTGTTTCTGATGGGATCGGACGAAGAATGTGGGATCAATGGTTCCTCTTCTATAACCAGATTTTACCAAGAAAGTTGACAGAGTCTCATACCAAGCCCTTGGAGACTGCTTTAACCCATACACAGCCTTGTTTAATCAGTAGACATGATTGGGGCGCGATAGATCATCAAACCCAGGAGGTTGCTGAAGATAGACAACCTCGTCTAAATCACCTTGCAGAAACGCACTTTTCACATCCATCTGATGAACAATGATGTTTTTGTGAGCAGCATAGGCCAAGAAGATTCGGATTGCTTTTACTCTTGCCACTGGTTCGTAAGTCTCATCATAGTCTACCCCTTCTAGTTGGCTATAAGCTTTTCCTACAAGCCTGGCTTTGTTTCGGACCACTGTACCCATGTCATCTAGCTTATTTCAGAAAACCCATCTTGTGCCAACAACAGTTTGATTGGCTGGTCGTGGCACAAGATCCCATACCTTATTCCCCTTGAATTCTTCTAACTCTTCTTGCATAGCTATAATCCACTCATCACCATCCAGTGCATCAAATATGGTTTTTGGTTTAAATTTGCTAATGTAAGCAAAAAATTGACATTCATTCTGGATTGACTTTTTGGAACGTGTCTAAATTCCAGAAGAGGGATTTCCGATGATTTGATTCGGAGGATGGTTACGAGTCAACTTATGAAGTCGTGGAATAAGAGCAGTGTCTGAATCAGGAGGTGCCATGTCCTGGATGAATTCCAGATCTTCAGGAGTAACATTCAATATGTGTGATTCTTTAGCAGAGATTCCTTCATCGACATCAAACGTGAAGATTGGTGCATCATTTGATGCATCTGGTGAGGAGTTGTTCCTTTCATCTCCGGAATGTTGATGGTTTCCCTTAGATTGTGGGATTCCATCAACATGGGTCGGGAGCGGGAGCTCCCCCTAGATATGTGCTGGGAGCGAAGGATCCCCCTGAACCTATTGAACATGTGAAGGAAGCGAAAGCTCCCCTCAAATATTGCATTTATTTTTGAAACTCTTACCTCATTAACTGGATCGGTTGATTCTGTTGAGGTGGAAGGTGATGGTGCTGATTCTGAAATTATCAGCTGAATAGCTTCAGGAGATCAAATGATTTCGGCATGAGTTGCGGTTTCTCATGAGTCGAAGAGAAGATGATAGTCAACTTCGATTGTTTGGATGGGTTGATGGCCTTCCAAAATGTCAGCCTCCATGACATATAGAATGCCTTGTGCAGGTTTTCTTCAAAGGTATTGGTCATCAAATTCTATGTCAAAGCTCTCTTCAATAACTCACGTTCTCCTGTTCAGCACACGGTAAGCAACAGATTTAGATGAATACCCCATGAATATTGCTACATCACTTTTGGGTACAAATTTTCCCAAGTGATCTTTGTTGTTTTTGATGAAGCAACAACAGCCAAAAATATGAAAGAATTTGACATTGGGTTTTCTCCCCTTTAACACTTCATAAGGTGTCATTAAAAGTCGCTTATTAATGATTGATCGCCTGTGAACGAAGCATGTTGTTGCTATAGCTTCCGCCCAGAAGGACAACGGAAGATTGACAAAGTTCAACATCGATCGTGCTACTTCCACCAGAGTCCGATTTCTTCTTTCCACCACACCATTTTGTTGAGGTGTGTAGGGAGCTGAGAAGTTATGCTCAATTCCCTTGGAAGCGAGAAATTATTCTATTTTCCGATTGTTGAATTCAGTTCCGTTGTCGCTTTTGATTCTTCTTACGGGCAGTTGCACCTTAAGTTCGATTGAAACGATGAAGTTCTGATGCTCCACAAAGCTATCAGATTTCAACCTTAAGAAGAATACCCAGGTGAAGCGAGTGAAATCATCTACAATCACCAGAATATTTTTCTTGTGGTTTAGGCTGGCCACTGACGATGGACCATAGAGGTCATTATGAAGAAGTTCTAAAGGATGGGAAATGCTGGAATCAGTAATGGATTTATGAGTCTTTTGCTACTGTTTATCCAGTGCACACGCTGCACACAGATTTTTGTTGTCGAACTTCAGAAGTGGAATTCCTCGAACCATTTCTTCTATGACCAGCTGATTCATGTACCGAAAATTAAGGTGAGCCAATTTTTGATGCCATAACCAGCTTACCTCGGAATGGGCTTTAGAAAGAAGACAAAGCTGAGGTTTTCCTAGAAAAAGGGAAATGTCAAGAGGAAACATGTTGAGATGCCTTGGAGACTTCACCAAACATTTGTCTCTGGTCTTGGTCATGATGTAGCTGAATTCATGATCGAACTCTACTCGGAGACCAGTACATACAAGTTGTCCAACGCTCACAAGGTTATGTTTGAGACCCTGAACATAGGCAACTCTCTTTATGGTGAAGTTTCCGTTGGTGAGAACCCCATATCCTTTGATTATACCATTTGCATCATCTTCAAACGTGACATATCCTCCATTGCTGACTTCCCGATAATCCCTCAAAAATTCCAATCTCCCGGTCATGTCCATTGAGCAGTCACTGTCAATAAGCCATTCGTCATCCTGCTCCTCCGTACTTAATGCCTGAAAATTAGATCGTTAGTTTAGGCACCCAAATTTGTTTGGGGCCATTGGTTTTTCCAGACTTGGGAGATGTGAACTGTTTCTTGATTATCCTATTCGTAGAAGTCTCAACTTCGGAAACATGTGTGGTTAAGTCAGAAGACTTTAAGTCGGAAGTTGGAATTTTTACAATCCATTTTTGAACAGTACTTTTTGGGAATTTTTGACAATGTTGTTTGTTTTGGTTGAGAATATTCTTACAGCAGTGACAGCAAATGTTTGTTTGTTCACGTTTTAATATTTTCGGAGCTGTATGCTGTTGAAAAATATTTGGTGTTTCAATTTTCTGAAATTTTCAAACAATTTTTCCTTTTTGAAAATTGTTATTTCTAGATTTGAAATTATTTTATTGTTGAAGGTTTCTCTTTGGTGTGTTTGAAAAATTGATGAACTTTGTGTTTGATGGACTGGGTTTGCTGGACTCAACATCATGTTTTTTTGGTACAACAGACTTTGCTGTTCTCGCAATGTTGGCAATTTTAGGAAACTCGGAATAATAATCTAACCAATTTGTAGTCTGGCAATAATGAATAAGCTTAGTGTTTGGTGTTGGAAGCAAACCCTTGTGAATGTACTTGTTTGATACCAAAGTTACTGATTTCCTAGTTTGTTTCGGAATGACGTTTTTTATGATGGTTGATGAGGTGCGGTTTGATTTGTTTTGAAAGAAATAATTTTTCTCTTCTACTCTCGCATAGGACTTGGGTGATCGAATATCTTTTTGATTGAGATTTGGTTTTATCCTGTTTTTAGTTAAGTTTACTCCCTTTCCTTTCTTAAAATTTTCTCTTGGTGAAGATGAGTCAGATAAAGAATCATTTAAAGTGTCCGAGTCTTTTTGACTAGTATTAAGTTTTCCGAGAAAGAGTTTTCTGTCTGAGTTTTGAGATTTCGGAAGATCTTGCTATAAGGCATCAACAAACGACTTGGTGACTGAATCGGATGATTCAGCAGTCGTACTTGGTGCATTAGCAGCAATGGGATTTTTTTATTGTAATCTTGTTAAAATCAGTGCTGATGATAATTTGCTTGTTTGGACACTTTTCCATTTCGATTTCTTCGTCAATTTCTTCTTCCTTAGAATTTTCCTCCATGATGACCTGACGTGGGTTAAATTCCTCAGCAACGCAGGTTCCTTGTAAGTTTGCGAAGAAGAAGTGTTGATTAGAAGTTGAAGGGATATCATTGGGGACCGAAGTCAGGTGTCTTGGCACAAACGGGACCGATGATGTTGACAATTTTGCTGCTTGCGACAGTGTCAACATCTTGACTTGGAATTTTCGAAAAATATGAAAATGAGATTTTTGCCCCTCCTGATGGTTCCGAAGTGACAACTTCCGAATCAGTCAGTGGAGTTTTGGTTTGTGTCAAGTCAACATCGATATTATCATTGTTTTCGTTTGAGGGATATCTAAAAGATGGACTTTCTTTATTGTACACAGGATAATTTTTACTTTCATCCCCAATTGAAACTATTTTTGGAAGAGTTTGTGTTAGCATGAGATTTAAAGACCTCAGTTGCATGATACAACTGGTCAATTAACTGATTAAGACGTACATTGTCGCTTCGGGCAAAATCCTGTTACGAAATCAAAAGCTGATTTAAATTTTCAGTGGTAATGCTAGATGTCTTTTCGAATTTTAAATCAGCATCCAGTTTATCACACAAAAGTTTTCTATCCTCTAGTCTACTCCTGAGCTTCATCACCTCATCAAAACCATCGTTCCTTTCGTCCAAATCTCGTTAGTAAGCCACTAGTGCATCTGCACAAGTGTTAGCAATCTTTTCCAAGCAAGGTTCTAATTTAACAGAGTAACTGTTATTGGTATGAAGCATATTGCATACCTGTTCAACGATCCTAACTCCACTGATGTTCCCCAGTCTGGGGGATTGGAATTTCAGAGGTTCCTTGGACGATCATACACTCACCTACATCTTTTCCACGTTTTCGTTTGTTTTCATAGGCTTCTTCGGCTTCATCTCTTGAAGACCAAACTTCAACATTTCTTGAGGTTGCTACAAACGCTTTCACCTTTTCATCATCTTTTTCCTTGTGAAAGTTCCGAGGGGCTCTACAGTCAGCTGCATAGTGCCACAGTCCACCACAGTTGTGACACTTTATCACATCCGTCTCACTTTTATCAGGTGTTCGGATGTGATTGGAACTAGCAGCTGGTGCAGGAGCAATTTTGGGTTTTTCTAGATGTTGTTCTTTGGTAGTCTGATGTTGCTGATTCTGAGTTGATTGGTACTAGCCTCTCTGATAGTTATGGTTTTGATTTCTGGTTGGATAACCTGCACGTTGATTAGTTTGTCGAAAATTTTTCTTTGGACTGGTATAAGATGGTATCCGATTGAATTTTGGCTTATCAGGGCGATGTCATGTTGATATGTTGCTTCCTCCTCGTCATCGTATTTCGAATAGGCGGATTCTGATGGAGCAGGAAGAGCCAAGGTAGGAGCATTGATGGATTGTTTTGAAATAGGAGGTTGATACTGGATCAGAGGTACTTGATAGTTGGAAGGGTAAGAGATCTACGGAGCTGATGGATGGTAGGAGGGAACATGATTAGGTTGATAGGAAATCTGACTAATCTCATGTTGTTGAGTCTAGTGGTTAGTGGGCAAAAGGTAAGTTGGGTTTTGAGCAACTTGGTGATATTGTACAAGTTGCTGTGGACTTGTGATAGGATAATGATGTTATCATCTCATCATCTCATATGACATGTACATACTGTCACATATTATTTACTCATAATATAGCTAACGCCCGCCGTCAGCCTCATAAGATGATCTATATAGCCATATTGGCTATCATTATTGTCACGTAGGCAAATACTCACTCTTGGTTCCAACATCATGTAGCTGCTTGAGAATGTGTGAGGTTTCTTGTATCTCGAGCGAGATGAAGTTGTATAACTACGTGATGAGAAGTTATGAGTTAAAAAGAGCAGAAGAGTAATTGTGGTTGTGATTGATAGAATTCGTTCCTTAGCAATCAAATCAATTACTGCCAATGAGAGAAATATGTGAATGTCGATATGACAATACTATTTACTCGTATGAGACGATGGATAGTAGATTTTGCTATAATAGTCTTGAGTTATTTTCTTGAGATTAATGAGTTAGCCGGTTGATGAGATATGATCTCACCATAGAGATTGCAGTGTTGGATGATATTATTTTCTTTCTGAGTCATGTGTACAGATTTTGGTGAGCCGTATGTATGATTTATTTTGTGTCATCCTTATGGATTAGAGACTGAGATGATAATGATGGAGAAATGTTGAGAGGAATATCCTTACTGATGGTGTGTCAGGAGGAATATATGCGGTTGTGTTGCGAATTCATTTGATAATAAGTTATTGAGTTTGATAGAGCTAACGATTTAGTGAGAATGTGATGTGGATTATCCACATAAAAGAGTATATAATGAGTGAGTACTCGAGAGAAACAACATGAGGTATATTGTTGAATTGAGATGAAGAGGAGCCATTTTTGGTAGAGGATTGTTAGTTGTATATTAGGTAAAAACCTAATATGTGTGCTACCTAATATGTGTGCTGAGGTGGGAGTAGAGATAAATGAGTTTTTAGAGAAGTTGTAATCGGTCGTGGTGAAAAGACAACTAAAAAGGGTCTTATGTGACCAAAGTATCGAGGGTTAAATTCCAAGTCCAGAAGAGACACGAAGGAAACTTGAGATAGTTTCCAATATTCTAATTATTTCTACATTTTTATCCTAGTGTTGATGAGTCGTGTAACGTGAGTGAGACATTTGAATGTCTGTGTCTCTTATGTTGTATGAGTACTTCTCCTACCCTGATCGATGAGAATGTGCAAGTAGCAGAAATCAATAACTGGCATGTTGCGATTAGAGGAGTAAATTGAGAGAGTGTGTGAGCCTGGAATCGGTGAGACCGTTTTCCTTATTGAAGAGTAAACCCTTTCAAGGAAATTTGAAACAGAAGTTGAATCCCAAATAGTTAATTGAGATTAGTGTTATAGAGAGAATGGATGGTACGTTGAGAATGTGGCATGATGTGAGCCATAAAAATGAGTGTATGTAAATGATGATAGTGATTAGAGCATCACTTTAGGAGTGAGGCGAGATACATTGGTATCGACAAAGCTATAACGAAGTGTGTGCCTTGAAAGAGTGAGTATTTGCCTACGTGACAATGATGATAGCCAATATGGCTATAGAGATCACCTTATGAGGATGATGGTGGGCGTTAGCTATATTATGAGTAAATAAGATGTGACAGTATGTACATGTCATATGAGATGACGAGATGATAACATCATTATTGTATATGATGTGTAACTATGGTGGTGAGGTGGTTGTATAGACCATACCTATTACAAGAGATTTCGTGGACGGAATCTTTTGAAGGAGGAAAGAACTTGTAAGACCCATTTTCTTTTGACATGCTTATCAAGGTAAGTAGAGTTATTATCTTATAGATGGTGTGGTTCTAGCTATGAGTTGTTTAGAGTAAAGGTGTGGCGATCTTTTGTGATTGCCTTTGAGTTATGAGTTGTTTGATGAGTGAGAAGAGGTTGAACCCTTTCTTATATACTAATCTTGTTGTAATTAATATTAGTTAGGTTGTTGCATGAGTTTGGGTGATTAGAAACACATTTGGAAGATGTCTAAAGTTGAAAAATGCTAAAAAGAGGTTACACAGGTCGTTTAATGAGGCTTATGAACTGATCCAAGACCTTTCCAGGGTTACACGGGTTGTGTAAAAATGGTCCAGAAACCTGTCCGGGGGCTGAAACGGGTTGCACGGGTCGTTTTCGCGAGCACGGGTCGTGTAGGCAACATCAGCGGCGCTAATGTAGGATATTAGTTGCGCTAATGTCCTGCAGACCCCATATAATGTGCAGAAACCCTTGATTTCTGAAAGAGAACACACAAACTCAAATTCAGAGCATTTTGGGGCGATTTTGTGTCAATTTGAAGCTGGAGAATAATGGGGAAACATAAAGGGACTCGAATCTAACCTCGTAAACGTGCTCATGATTCCTAATTCATCGAGGTGAGTAACTTGTTGGTTTTGGGGTTTTCAAACCCTAGCTTTTGATTTTGTGATTTAGCTATAAATTGTTGCATATGTTGTTAGTAGATTGTTAGTGGATGCTTTCTTGAGTTATTGGTGTGATTATTGTCGAGATTTTACGGTTGAATGAGTAGAACCGCGGAATTGGGGGTTTCGGTAAGTATAATGTTGATATTTACTATTTATACTCTTTTTCCTCTTTCAATTTCTACATATTTGAGTTGGATGTTGTTGAGATGATTGTGGATGTTGGAGAATTGATTTAGACTGTGGCGATACAACCAAGCCTAGTGAACAAGAGCCCGATACTCGTAATTTGGGGATTTCACATACTAAACTGATATCAAGTGAGTACTCTCTAGTACTTGAGTGGAGTTTTACCTTGTCGTAGGTTATATAATTATATATGTGTTATATTGTTATTTGTGAATAATAATAATAGAGTTGAACATGCATATTGATTGTATATACCGAGTAAATGCTAATGTAGTCGTGTTAAAGAGTTTTGAGTTGATTTGTATAGCCATGAGAGCTATTGAGCTAGAGTATAACTGGTTGTGAAACGAGTATATATAAATAAATGATTATGATTGAGTTTGTGAGAAGTATCAAGTATGATACTTAGTGAGAAGTTGATATTTGCTAACATTTAACTGGTGGTGTAAAGTTAATGTGATTGTCGTTTTCAGAGATAGAGAGGAGATATATATTTATAATTGCTAATGAGATTAGCAAGAGCCGAAGATGAGAAAAACATGTTAATAATGAGATTTGAGAGAAGAGTTGGAGGTTATTCACTAAGCTTTATATAAGCTTACACTTGAGTGTTATGTTATTTTACAGGTATCTATAGCTGTGATAGGGGAAGGCATGTGATAATGAGTGATGTACAAGTTTAGAGTGTGTCCTTTGGTTGTAATAGATTTATTTCTAATGCCTGGTCATTGTAAGGACCTTTTGTGTAATTATTTATGTTGATAACATCTGGTTTCCATGGTTTGAGTATAAGTATGCCCATTTTGATGTATTATTGTTTGAAAAATTTTGGGTGTACTTTGTATGAGATACCGAGTGTTACTCCAGGTTTGGACTGCCTTGAAATCGCAACAGCCCAAATTTTCCGCAACAAACTATTAGTGTCGCTAATGAAGAGGTTAGCACCGCTAACACTGGATTTTTAGCAACTTGTCATTTTTACCCCCTTTTTACAACTTTTGCATTTCTCATCTGTTTGCCCAAAAGTCAGAGGTGCTAGGATCTGATGAGGCTCTGAATCAGGCCCGGAAAGAACTCTTTGGCCATTTACGTCCCCGAAATCCATGTCGGCAAACCGATCAGTGTTATGCCTTGACAACGCCTAGTAATATCAAGTATTTTAGTCGTTGTTGAGCCCTATTCTTGGTGAAATAATATCATATATGCTTTGGTATTCTCACTTTTTGTGTCAGTGCTTGTTTGCAAAGAAAGCTTACAATAACGCGTACAAAATGAAGAAGTTTGAAGATAAAGTTAACATCAGTCGACTGGACACGCGCTCCGTGGGTACGCATGTGTGCGCGACGTGCCACGTGAGAAGATGAGGCGGTGAAGAATTCAAACCGCGAGAAAACGGAGATAAGGCAGTACGCGCGCTGCGGTTTTGAGCTATGCGCGGTGGGGTTTTGGTGTTTGAATGCTTGAATGCTTTTGGATTGATCTTGTTTGTTTCTGATTTTGAATATTACTTCTGATTTCAGTAAGCAAATTAGGTTAGATTTTAGTTTAAGTTTCATTTAGTTTATGCTTTGTTCTGGATTTGGATTGGAATTGTGTTTTTGGATTATTTTTGGGAAAGTAGAGGTTAGAGTCTCCGGCTGTAGCGTGACACTACTGTTGGCAAGCTATCGTCTTAACTTAACCACGAAACTCCTGTGGATCGACCCTGACTACCACTGTATTAGTGAGAGTGAGATATTTTACTATTTTTGACCGCACGACGACCAAGGCGTGTAAAAGTTTGGCGCCGTTGTCGGGGTGTTGTGAGCTTAAGATAGGACGATCTGTAGGGAGTGTTTTCTGATTTTTTGTTTTAGTTTTGAGATTTGAGTTTTGTTAGTCTTTTTGTTTTGGTTTTGGTGGGCGTGTTGCACTAGTGCATGCGTACCCGTCGGGGTGGGCATTCATCACCCTTGCTTTTCGACTCAGAAATCTAACGAACCGCGCACAGTGCATAGGCGCTTAGATAGAATGAGTCCCAGTAGTGTTAGTATAGAGGACGTTACCCATGAGCCTACGAGCGAGGTAACAGGAGGGGAATACCATATATACCCCAAGTGTCAGAATTTCATTTTGGTAGCACGAGTGCTACTGGTGGTGCGGTTTCAGCCCCCGTATCAATACCGACATGCACTCCGCCAACAGTTCCACCTTTAGGACAAACAATAACCAACCCTTTTTCAGCTGCGATGGTGTGGGGAGCACCGACCCACGATGGCACCCCACCGCCACGTCAGCAAACAACCATTTCTCAACCGCAACAATTACAACCATTACAACCACCATTACATCTAACCATCTTTAAACCACAACCCGCTTTTCAAACCTTACCACAACAAACCCAATATGTGCAACCACAACAGCCTCCACCATAGCAATATCAATACCAGGAGGTCGAGCACGGATATGACGAGGAGGATAAAGGCTGGATTCCTCCACAGCAGCAGCAACAATGGAACAGAGGTCGGGGACCTCCACGAAGGATGCAACAACCGCATCAACCGGAAGGTCAACCAGGTTACAACAATGATCACTATAACCGTAACTTTGTTCAACCTTTATACTTTGCACAACCGAGAGGGCAATCGGTTACGTCGCACTTCCAACCATGGGAGTATGATGATTCGTCGCCCATTTGTATTCCTGATAATGTTGATACTCAAGTAGAAATTAGGCCTCAATTGATAGGAGTATTAACACAATTTAGAGGGTATAATACTGACGATCAATATAACCACTTGTATGAGTTCATAGCCATAGCTAATGCCAATACCTCTAAGAACACCAATAGAGATATTTTTAGGTTAAGATTATTTCCTTTTACCTTAAAGGACAAAGCCAAGTACTGGTTTACATATTTACCGGCTAATAGTATCACTACTTGGGATCAACTAAAGGCCAAGTTTTTGCAAGAGTTCTACCCAGTTACTAAAACTTCTGAGATTAGACGCGTAATTCAAGATTTTCAACAGAAGCCGGGGGAGGCATTTTACGAGGCTTTTGAGAGGTTAAAGGAGTTGACGAGGGCATGCCCACATCATGAAATTCCAAAGTGGCAGTTAGTGAGATTATTCTTTGAAGGGGTGAATGAAACACATCAAGCGATGATAAATGCTTCATCAAGTGGAACATTTATGTGGCAAGAACCGGAAGAAGCATGGAGATTCTTAGAGCAGTTAAGTTTAGAATCAAAGTGTCACACCCCCAACCGAGGCGGCAGAACATGCCGGGCTGTGCGACTAAGTTCTTTGATCACAGGCAATTGAATATACAGTACAAGTACAACAATAAACCAAAGGATAGTTGTATTTCATCTTGAAGTTTGAATACATGGTTCTTACAAATAATAATAGTAGAGTACATGAAATGCCTTAACAGATATAGCAAAACTAGGTTTCCTGAAATCCGTGAAGATTTCCATCTTCTGAAAGTCTCATTGATTTCCTGAGAATACATGTAGTTTTGAGGATCAACACAAGGTTGGTGAGAGTTACAGGTTTTCTGCTAAACACAGCACTGATACTTTTAAAATAACTAAAAGTATTCCTTTTGTAAGTATAATCATACTTGTAAATGAGTTTGTAAAGAGTTACTGAAAATCGTAAGTAATACCATACTTATAAATGAATTGTATAGAGTTTTTGAAAACCATAAGTAATACCATACTTATAAATGATATGTACGTTTATGAGAAAACCATCAATGCTTATAATTGAGTCCTATAACCGAGCTATTCGACTGAAATGTACCCCCTACAACGCTTCATGGACGTCGTAGTAATGAAAAAGATAAGTATCACCTACATCGATTTGCAAGTCGAAGTTGTAGCTAACAACCATAGGTGGGGGAGTCAACCCGTATAGATCTATACATATGTATCTCGCTCTGCTTGATTAACGGTTATAGTAGTGTGGGGTCTAAGTATTCCTACTTAGTTATGAATAGTGTCTCACTATCTAAGCCATTGATAAATGTATGATAGACAAGTCTAATCGAGTATGTTGATAAGTATATACGTAAAAGAGTACAATACTCGCTTATTGAAAACATTTTATAAAGCTATAATAACATTTATAAAACTTGATATGAAATTGGTAAATGTTTATATTGCACATGTATTCTCCCCCATAATATATCAAAACATAGACAAAGGGGCCGTAACACTCACTTTTGAAGCGTGAATTCAGCTTAGATTCGAGAATAATCGCGTTCGAGAAACACCGCGAAATAACACCAACGAAGACTTAAGCGGCAAAGGGGCAGAGGGAGAGAGGAAGAAATCTAGATGCTTGGTGAATTGGTGAAAATAAATGAAGAAGATGCATCTTATTTATAGGGTTGAAAATCACTATTCGTCACTATTCACGTCACTATTCACGAGGTAAGCGCTTACATAATCATTACGCTATGCTTTCCGATTTTATAATTAGTATTATTTTTTAGACCGGAGAATTGTTGAGCCGAGTGCACTGAGTCTAGAAACCTAAACAGATGGTTTTTTCGAGTTGCAGAACATCGGGAAATCGCGTTTAAATATTGCGTTCATTTATCCGCAGTATCCGATTAGTTGACTTTTATAAATATTTTTACTAAAAATATTTCGAGTATGGAATCCAATAATAGACCATAGTCTGAGTCCAATAATGTTCTCGGAATTTCCATATGAGGTGCACAAGTGCCTCAACGGATCGAAACGATTTATGTAGTTAAAGAAAATCAGTGTTACACTGGTTTGTTTTGGCTTGTTTTCTTATAACAGTCATAACTTTTGCATATGAGCTCCGTTTTGAATGTTATTTATATTTCCGGAATCAGGGAAACATGTACTCTGAGGTTAGATTGCTTGTTTTGTTTCACAAATGGTTAATACTTATTTTCAGTTTTTCAGACGTATTAACTAGGGTTTCAGTTTGTGCTTGAGATATTCCATTATAGTAAGTAAGATTTCATCTCGTATCTTATTTTAATCGCAATGACACTATATTTTCCAAAGTATGCATTGAAGCTCAAAAGGTTTGGTTATAAAGAGGTTTGCGGTGAATTAACTGTTTATAGTTCTAGACCTAAATTTCCGGGATGTCACACAAAGGTCAGTGGATCCATGAAGGATAACACAGTATATGTGGCAAACATAGAGGCCGAAAACAAGTGGAAAAGAGAGATTTAGAATGAGTTAAGTGCTGTTACTAAGAAATTCAATCAAATGCTCACAAGATTTCAGAAGTAGAAAGGAGCTTATGTATTACATGGGCAAGTCATTTGTAATACATGTGGCGAAATAGGACATACCTATAGTGAGTGTTCAATGACACATGAGGAAATTAGCCAAGTGCATGGTTATGGTCAGTTTCATAATATGCCACGACCATTCAGGAACAATCAGCAAAGGGAAAATAGGCAACCGCAAGTGAGGCAACAAAATGTGCAATCAACGCCACAAGAGAGAAGCACTAATATTGGCACAAAGGAGATCTAAGAAGTCTTGCTCAAAATCAAGGAAGCTGAAGATGCCAATACTCAAGCAATTTTAAGATTAGGGAATCAGCTCACGAAATTAGAAAAAGAGAGGGCACAGGAGAAGGCACAACCACCAAAGGTGCAATTAAATGAAGTTATCACGCTCAGAAGTGGAAAGAAGGTGGACAATAAGGTCGTTGCACCGCCAGCAGAAGAAGATAGTGATGTCAAAATAATGTTCGATGAAAAAGAAGAATTAGAAAAAGAGAAGAAGAAGGAAAAAGACCAAGAGCAGAAAAAGGAAACTGCAAGTAAATGGGAGAAAGGGGAGACGAGTGGAACAGCTCCTTTTCCTGCGGCTTTGGAAAAGCCAGAGAAAAGACCCTATGGGAAGAAAGGACCACAGGCAGATGATATGTGGGAGTTGTTCAGCCAAATCAAAGTCAACATTTCGTTAGTCAAGCTCATTAAGGAGGTCCCTGCCTATGCGAAGTTTTTGAAAGACATGTACATTCATAAGAAGCACATATTGTCACATCTTTCCAAAAAGATTGAATTGACTGAGTATGTCAGTTTAATAATTATTGACGCATTACCACCTAAGATGAAGGATCCAGGAGCGCCCCTCATTTCTGTTGATTTTGGGTGACCTGCATATTAAAAAGGCATTATTAGATTTAGGTGAGAGTGTAAATATTTTGCCAGGTCAGCTTTTTGATATCCATGAGTTCGGTACCTTGAGGCCTACAGATGTGATTTTACAGCTTGCCGATAAGTCTACAAAAATCCCAAGAGGAATGCTCTCCTATGTCATCATCAAGGTTGGGAACTTCTATTATCCAGCTGATTTCTTGGTTCTGGATACCCGTCAAGCTGTTAATGGAGAACATCCCACCATCATTCTTGGACGACCATTCTTGGCCACACCAAATACGAATATCAATTGTCGCACAGGAGAGATGGGGATATCATTTGGGCACCAACAGACTAAGATTAACATCTTTGATGCAAAGGGAAGTGTGATAGATGAGGAAGAATGCTTCCAGGTAGATGTTAATCTTGGGCACCATCATTCTTGGACGAACATTATTGGCGACAATACACGCCTGAGGTCTTACAACAAGAAGCAGTGGACATTCTCGAAGAGAGCGATGCTGAACAGGAAAATCAAGAAGAGGTAGAAGGAAAGGAGGAAGATGTGAAGCATGAAGAATGTGTGCAAATCGAGAAGTTGCCAACGGAGATTCCAAAAACACTAAAGCCATCCTTACAGGAGCCGCCAACCTTGGAGTCGAAACCGTTGCCAGCTCACCTTAAGTATGCGTTTTTAGGAAAAGAAGATACTTTACCAGTGATTTTGTCAGCCGATCTAACAACAGAGCAGGAGGGAGCATTGCTTGAAGTCCTATCTAAGCACAAGGAGGCCATCGGCTGGACAATTGCAGATTTGAAGGGGATCAGCCCCACGACATGCATGAATCGGATCATACAGAAGAAGGATCAAAACCAGCTAGGGACACGCAACATAGATTAAATCCGAATTTGAATGAGGTCGTGAAGAAAGAAGTGCTGAAATGGTTGGATACGGGAATCATATATCCAATCTCCGATAGTGAGTGGGTCAGTCCGATGCAAATTGTGCCAAAGAAATCTGGAATTACTGTGGTGGATACTAAGGATGGTGATAAGGTATCCACAAGACCCGTGACTGGATGGAGAGTGTGTATAGATTATCGAAAGCTTAATGTTGCAGCCTCTAAGGACCATTTCCCATTGCCTTTCATCGATCAGATTGTGGAGAAGCTAGCTGGACAGAAATATTACTGTTTCATGGACTGATACTCAGGATATAACCATATTGCCATTCACCCAGAGGTTCAGGCTAAAACGACATTTACTTGCCCCTATGGTACCTTCGCATTCCGAAGAATGCCATTCGGCCTGTGCAATGCCCCAGCCACGTTCCAAAGGTGTATGATGGCAATATTTTCAGACATGATTGGTGATGCACTGGAGATCATCATGGACGATTTTTCGATCTTTGGGTCGACATTTGACGCATGTTTAAATCAGTTAGAAAAGGTATTAGAACGATGTGTAGAGTCGAACCTGGTGCTTAGTTAGGAGAAAATCCATTTTATGGTTAGGGAAGGAATTGTTTTAGGTCATGTAGTCTCTGAGAGAGGATTTGAGGCGGATTGAGCTAAGGTTAAGGTTATTTCTACACTGCCACCGCCGACATCAGTGAAGGGGGTGCGATCATTCTTAGGTCATGCAGGATTTTACCGTAGGTTCATCAAGGACTTTAGCACTATCTCCAAACCCCTTTGTGGCCTTCTTTTGAAGGATTCACCATTTATTTTTGATGAGGAGTGTGTCAAAGCATTCAACATCCTTAAAAATAAATTGGTCGAAGCGCCTATCCTAAAACCTCCCGACTGGACCCAACCCTTCGAAATCATGTGCGACGCAAGTGACTACGCTGCTGGTGCAGTGTTAGGCCAGAGGATTGATAGAAAGCTAGTAGTTATATGTTACGCTAGTAAGACTTTCTCTGAAGCTCAATTGAACTATACAACCACAGAAAAGGAATTACTTGTCGTAGTGTTTGCTTTAGATAAGTTCAGATCCTACATTTGGGGATCAAAAGTGGTGGTTTACACTGATCATAGTGTTGTCTGTCATCTACTTGCAAAGAAGGAATCAAAGCCGAGACTGATCAGATAGATATTACTTCTTCAAGAATTTGATGTGGAGTTCAAAGATAAGAAAGGGACGGAGAATGTGCTGGCGGATCATCTCTCACGATTACTAGCAGAAGGTTTAGAAGCCGGCATTAAAGACACATTTTCGGATGAACAGTTGTTGGAACTTACTGGGGCTCCATGGTACACGGATTACATTAACTTTCTAGCCACTGGAGCGATGCCGACACATTGGACAAAGCAACGGCAGAAGCAATTCCGTACTTATGCAAAGAGGTTTATTTGGGATGATCCCGATCTTTTTAAGGTGGGAGAAGATCAAATAATCCGTCGGTGCGTGCCCGATAGTGAAATCAATGATGTATTGGAGCACTGCCATGCATCAGCCTGTGGAGGACACTTTAGTGGAAAGAAGACGGGATACAAGGTTTTAGAGTCCGGAATGTATTGGCCGACTATCTTCAGGGACGCTCATAAAACTGCCAAGGAATGCTTGAATTGTCAGCAGCTGTGAAACATTTCAAAGAGGGATCAAATGCCGCTGAATCCGATTTTAGTGGTGGACATCTTTGATGTGTGGGGAATCGACTTCATGGGTCCTTTTCCCACATCACATGGGTATGTGTACATCTTGGTAGCCGTTGACTATGTCTCAAAATGGATCGAAGCCGAAGCCACTCGCACCAATGATCATCACATGGTTTGAAAATTCGTTAAGAAGAACATTTTCACTCGACATGGAGTTCCACAGGTCATCATCAGTGATGGGGGTCGCATTTTAAGAATTTCAAGTTTAGGCAGCTGTTGAAACATTACGGGGTGAACCATCGAATCGCAACACCGTATCATCCACAAACAAGCGGTTAGGTAGAGGTTTCTAATCGGCAGATCAAGGAAATTCTTCAGAAGACGGTTAGAACAGACAGAAAGGATTGGTCATAAAGGTTGGACGATGCACTTTGGGCGTACAGAACTGCCTATAAAACACCGATTGGAACTACACCCTATCGGCTGGATTATGGGAAGGGCTGCCACTTGCCTGTGGAGCTCGCCAATCGGGCACTATGGGTAATCAAACAAGTCAACATGGACTATAATGAAGCCGGAAAAGAGCGGAAGTTGCAGCTATCTGAACTTGAAGAATTGCGAGACGAAGCTTACGAGAATGCAGCCACATACAAATCTAAAATGAAGCGGTATCATGATGCTAAACTCCGATTGAAGACTTTCATGGCTGGATAGAAGGTGTGGTTATATAATTCAAGACTAAAAATGTTGCCTGGGAAGTTAAGAAGCAAATGGAATGGACCGTAGTCGTCAGTCTCACAGAATACGGTGCGGTGGAAATTCGAGATCTCAAGGGAGCACCACCATTCAAAGTCAATTTACATAGGCTTAAACCTTATGTCACTGAAGGCACATTCCAGAAGCTGGAGGTGGAAACGGTAGAGGTTGTGACAAATGTAACGACCCTTTTTAAAAACCGGGTGTTACAACTAATATTCCAGAATACACTCAATGAGCCAGGTAAGTGCATGTCCGGCTGAAGACGTTAAACTTAGCGCTTGTCGAGAGGCAACCCGATCATCATGTGTATAAATTGCATTTTTCATAGTTTTAATTGTATTTAATTGATCACGGTAAGAAAAGAACAAGTGTGGGGTCGTTTTGGGATTTTTGCACCACCGCGACGCGGGGTCCTAGAGTCGACGCCGCACGTGTTGATGTTTTCGCGATTGTTGATAGACTTGAATTATATATACGCGACGCGGATAAAAGTTTCCCGTGCCACGGCCTTATCTGAATTTGAATTTAGAGATAATCACTAAAACAGAGTTTTAAACTTAAACCAATTCCCCCAACTTGTATAAAATCGAATTTGCACCAATCATTCAGTTTCATACTGTCGATCGTTCTTCTGCAATTCATAATCACTTCGTCGTAATTCTTCATCACAGCAGATCAAGTAAGTCTCCTGAATTTATCTCTTTTATCTTCAAGTTCTTGGGAAATATGAGAATCGCTTGTATACTGCAATGTAGTGGTCTTAGGATTGAATTGATGTTGCCATTTAGTTTCGGACACTATATGCTACAAAACCCAGTAATTAGATTTGCAAATTTGGTCTGAAATTGTGTTAAATCATCGATTCTGTTCTGAGTTTCATACGTCGCGTCGTGGGATATTACATCACGCGACGAGGGATATGAAATTTCAAACAGCGCGACGCGGCTATTGTGTCCCGTGCTTCAGCGTACATTGGACAGTAGCTTATTTTCGGGTTTTGCTAAATTTTGCAGGCAAAAATGTCTTCATCTGGGAGCTCAGAATCAATTGATTGGAACTCATTGGCTACTGGAGTCGACAGAGTTCTCGGGTACAGTTTCTACAACCGCCGATCAATTTACCAACACAAAAGGATTCTTCCTTCCAGAACGGTCAATTGGGAGTTGACCAAGGAATCAGGCATCCTTGAGCACATACAAGAGTGGCTGGTGCAAGGGGGATACGAGGCAAACGAATTAACTTACACATGTCGGGCTGTCGAGAATGCAGTCCAAATGGACGAACCAGTTTATCGCGAGGTGTTCTTACAATTCCTCACGAGCTATCACTTCGACGATCTGCAACTGGGGATAGACACCGAGGAGATGGTCAGATTTCGGTTAAGGAATCACAACCGAAGTTGTAGTTTGAGGGAGTTCGGATATAGGATCGGATTATACACTCAGGAGGAGTCAGAGGTACCGGGGTTCGGGCTATTCCACAGACATGCCAACTATGCCGCTGACGGTTCCTTTTCACCTGCTGACTATTGGAGAACCATTTTGTCCACTCGGTATCACGAGAATACCATTCGGGAGGGGCTGATGCATTTTCCGGCACACCGGATGTTGCACCGGTTGATCTCGACCATGTTCTGCCCATGTGCGGATGAGGAGCGGGTTTTACCACATGAGTTGCACCTCATGTGGGCTTTGACACGAATGCTCCAAACATGTAACATTCCATATTTCATCGCCAGTTACTTCAAGCAGCTGACGGACGCGCCACTGAAGTACAAAGCTATTGGTGGTGGGCACTATGTGACACGGTTGGCACAATCTTACGGGTTGTTATCTGAACACACCATCCGTGAGTTGACGATTATCCCGCCCGTTGCTTTCAGCCCACCGACCACGGTTTCACGGGATGTTATCTACATTGATGACGGGGTTACATCAGTCGATCGATCACCATTTCCAGTCTTACGAGCCGAGCCATCGACATCCAGGAAGCGACCGCGTGCAACAATCAGCCTGCCCCGAGGACTCTCCCCTGCAACCATGGATTCCCGATTTTTGGCCGACGAGGTTAAAGCAATTCACCGAACCTTGCACAACCACCATTCGGCACATAAAGTTCTAACGATGACCGTGAATGAGATTGACCGGCGCATAAGGAATACACATACACAACTTCTTTGGCTATCGGAATGTGTTGTCAATTTTCTGAACGGGTCCAAAACTCCAATTCCAAGACCTCAACCGCCTGTAATTGAGGAAGAGGAAGAAGAGCCCATGGAGGAAGAGGAGGTAGACGCAGAAGAAGGGGAAGATGATGACACTGCCCACAATTAAGGGGTATAATGTAATTGTTTTTTTTAGTTAGTTCATTTTGTTTCAGATTTTTAGGTTTGGTTGAATTTTGAACATTTGGTTAGTAATTCTTATGATTAGATGTTTTAGGTTGTGAATAAGCCTTCGGGCATTAATAAAAGAGTAACAAATTTAGGTAATTCTGTGTTGGACAACTTTTTACGAGTGTTTGAATATGGTTTAACTTTCTGAAATTACCGCGTTGTGGTCATTTCCAACATGACGGTACTTTGGACATCTCGTAATTACCACGACGCGCGCACTTCCATCACGCGCCGCGGTTACCTGCAACACAAAAAAGAAAATTAGTTTATTAGTTTTCTTATCTTTTTGCATTTAATGTTTTTGTGAGTGATGCATGGAATCTATGGAGGAGTTGTTTCAGGCAAGTGTGGGGTCACCGTGCCCCCTCCACTTGCCATGATCACCGGCGTGTTTACTGTTGTGCCACAACTCCTGGAAATCTAAAAATGAAGCGTAAGCAGTTTGTGTTTTTGTACATGTGACAATCAAGTACTATCAAGCAATCAACTGTCTAAGGGGTACCTCTTTCTCCCTTGTTTTGAAATAATTTTGTACAACGGGGACGTTGTACGGTTTTAAGTGTGGGGTATGGACGGTCGAAAGAGTGTTTTTTGAAATTTTTGCGAAAACAGTCAATTTTCAAAATTTTTAGCAACTTTTTCAAAAATTTTAGTAGATTGTAATTTTGAAACGAATATTTTGTGAATGTTATAGCTTTTGTATTTTTCAAGAAATACTATTTAGTTGTTATCATGCTATGAGTTTAGTCAAATAAGTTGAGTTTTAGGAGTTAGAAGATTGGAATATTTTAGGATTGGAATTTAGGAAGGGACTGTCAATCAGTGGCCTTTGTTGTTCGAGCCGGTAAGTCTAAAATGGGTGAGACTTATGCAGCTTGCCACCTAAGATCGGCTGGTATGGGATGGTATTTCTGAAAGCTCGCTACACGGACAACATCGAAAGCCATGGATAGTCTTTTATGGCCTTTAAAATCTGAATGAGTATGTACACTTTATTGTGGACAGAAAATTTGTAATCAAGGTTTCTTTAGAAAATCATGAATTCCAAAGAATATTATGGTTATGTTTTCACAAACTAGTTCACTCAAACTCATGGGACAATAAGCATTGAAATTGAACACATTCAAAAATTGTTTGAATCTTAGTTATAATCTGTTAAAAACTCTCTTGCTTGGGGACAAGCAAGGCACAAGTGTGGGGTGTTTGACAACGCCTAGTAAGATTAAGTATTTTAGTCGTTGTTGAGCCCTATTCTTGGTGAAACTATATCATATATGCTTTGGTATTCTCACTTTTTGTGTCAGTTCTTGTTTGCAAAGAAAACTTACAATCAGGGGTTAAATGCATACAAAATGAAGAAGTTTGAATATAAAGTCAAAATCAGTCGACTGGACACACGCGCCGCGGGTAGGCATGTGTGCACGACGCGCCACGTCAGAAGATGAGGCGGTGAAGAAATTCAAACCGCGAGAAAACGGGGATAAGGCACTACGCGTGCCGCGGTTTTGAGCTATACGCGTCGGGGGTTCTAATTTTCCACAACTATAAATAGAGGCCATTAGGTCGAATTCCGGAGGCGAAGATCAGACCCTAAGGTGGACTTACGGCGACTTTGACGCAAGTTTCGAGATTTCATCAGCCCATTGTGGTATTTTTATGTTTTCACTCTACTTTTAGTTTTAGTTTAGTTGTTTTGAGCTTGTAGCTTAGTGTTTTTGGGTGTGACAACCATTAGCATTAGGTTAAAGTTTCTGAATTTCATTTGTTACTGTGTTGGATGTTCTAGATCTGAAGTTTATGCAAGTAATCACTTGGTTCCATGTTTATTGATGTTTTTCGGTATTTTGGTGTTTGAATGCTTGAATGCTTTCGGATTGATCTTGTTTGTTTCTGATTTTGAATATTACTTCTGATTTCAGTAAGCAAATTAGGTTAGATTTTAGTTTAAGTTTCATTTAGTTTATGATTTGTTCTGGATTTGGATTGGAATTGTGTTTTTGGATTATTTTTGGGAAAGTAGAGGTAAGTCCCTCCGTCTGTAGCGTGACACTACAGTTTGCAAGCTATCTTCTTAACTTAACCACGAAACTCCTGTGGATCGACCCTGACTACCACTGTACTAGTGAGAGTGAGGTATTTTACTATTTTTGACCGCACGACGACCTAGGCGTGTAAAATTTTGGTGCCGTTGTCGGGGAGTTGTGAACTTAAGATAGGACGATCTATAGGGAGTGTTTTCTGATTTTTAGTTTTAGTTTTGAGATTTAAGTTTGGTTAGACTTTTTGTTTTGCTTTTGGCGGGCGTGTTGCATTAGTGCATGCATACCCGTCGAGGTGGGCATTCATCACCCTTGCTTTTCGACTCAGAAATCGAACGAACCGCGTGCAATAATTGTGTGCGTAGGCACTTTGATAGAATGAGTCCTAGTAGTGTTAGTATAGAGGACGTTACCCATGAGCCAGCGGGCGAGGTAACAGGAGGGGGAATTCCATATATACCACCAGTGTCAATACCACCATGCACTATGCCAACAGTTCCACCTTTAGGACAAACAACAACCAACCCTTTTTTAGCTACGATGGTGTGGGGAGCGCCGACCCGCGATGGCAGCCCACCGCCACGTCAGCAAACAACCATTTCTCAACCGCAACAATCACAACAATTACAACCAACCATCTTTAAACCACAACCCGCTTTTCAAACCTTACCACAACAAATGCTTAAATGCTTGAATGCTTGAATTGTAAGACCCGTTCCGCCGAGTCGCGGCCCGAAGGAATCCGCGGCGCGGCTTTAGGAACAATCTAGAATCGCGAAGGATTTGTACGCGCGGCGCGGTTCTAAAGATCCCGCGACGCGATGTGCCTCTAAAGTGAAAAACCCTAATTCGGATTTAAACGCCTATATAAAGGGACCCAGCCCTAGGGTTCGTGTTTTTGGGAGTTTTCTGGAGCAGAGACGTCTGGTTTCAGCAGAGACTCTTTGGTTCCAAGGCTTTGGAGGTTTGAAGAAAGAGATACAACGTGGGGAAAGGCTGTAGTTGATCGGGTGCATTTCTCTGTTTTCCAAAAGCAAGGTGTGTGGACGAGCTATTGGAGATATTAAAGTATATCTGGGCGGTTACGAATCAGGTGAGTATCCTCACCTTACTATATGATGTTGCATGTTAGGCATCTTGTGTGTTGTTTACAGTTATATGATTTGCTCTATATCTGTGGTTATTGTTGTTGGGCTCAGTACTGATGTGTATCCCCTCGTAGCTGTTGTATGGCGAGTTGGACTATTGCCTTGTCCCATAGCTGTTGTATGATGGGTTGGGCCATAACCGGGAACCCATAGCTGTTGTATGATGGGTAGAACCTTCCCATGTCCATAACTGTTGTATGATGGACGCCCGTAGCTGTTGTATGGCGGGTAGGGTCGGGTCGTTCTCGAGGACGGGTTGTTTAATGTGTGGGCATGTATGGTAACTTGTGGACTCACTAAGCTTTAAGCTTACCTGTTGATTTTATAACATTTCAGGTAATTCAAAGGATAAAGGGAAGGGCAAGGCTTGACGGCAGCGCGTCGCATTCAAGAGATTGATGTCAATGAACTATTTTAGTATTTTCAAATGTTTCCGCTGTTGGTTTAAGTAATATGACGAACAGTTTTATGTTTTTAGAATAAATGTTTTATTGAAACCTTGGTGATGAATGATTTTTAAAATTTTTGAAATTTAGGGCGTTACAAATTGGTATCAGAGCCTTGGTTTGAGGGATTTGGATGAACTGTATTGGGAATCCAAACTCAAACTTAGGACTGAGCGATTTTGTTTAGAAAATGTTTTTGGAAGGTTAAATTAAAGTAAAAGAAGATGCGATGCGAACCGTCAGCCGAGCTCAAGTAAGTTTTGTGATTCCCAATTACCCATCCGAAGTTTGTGTTATGTGATAAAATTTATTGTGCTAGAATGTAAAGTTGCCTGGATAATATACTCTGTAGACTGATTTGTGCCATATGTGCTGCTTTGGAATTTTATGCTACTGTCGTTAGGTTGCTTAGTGAATGCTGGTAGGTTATATGCAATTAGGGTAAGATAGCCTGAGAATTTTTGGTCTGGCCTTACTGGCTGTTCCTTGTTTGGTTGTGACTCTAGGGTAGGATCAGTTATTCAAACGTCTATCTTATTCCCGATTGTATACGGCTGTGCGTCCGTGAGGCGACTCGACGACATTAGCAGTAGTTCTCGTAGGCACGTGTGAGATGGAGAGTTAGATCAAAAGATTAGGCACCACGGTGCCTGACCGCAGGAGTCATAGAAAATGGTTTAGTATGTGTGTGACATTTTAGGAGGATGATTGACGAACTTTGAACAAGGGCGAATAGGTGTGGAAGGTAGTACCAGGCCAGTATTACCGAAAGCACAGGATTCACGCTTGAGTCAAGAGTAGTCAACCGAAGTCCTAGAAAGTCAAGTAGTTGGGTAGATAGGAGTGACTCGAGTATTGATAATAGAACTATGCGCATTTCAGAATGGCAGTCACTCGAAGTAACGGTGGACCAGATGCGGGTGCCTCGAGTGGGGGAGGACCGACTGATGAAAATCTCCGTAACATGATAGCGGAGGAGGTTTCGCGTGAAGTGTTGGCTGCGATACCTCAGTTCTTTGGTACGATTAAGGCTGAGCTATGGGCAATGCTCGAGGAACGACTGGCTACTCAGGGCACATCACGTGCTAGGGATGCAAGTTATAAGGACTTTTCAGCTAGTTCGCCTCCGATGTTCGATGGGGGCAGGGATCCGATTGTTAGCATGCGGTGGATTTCCGCGGTGGAGGGTGCTTTCCGCACATGTTCCTGCCCTGAGAACTCCAAGGTAACATTTACGGTGAATCTTCTAAGAGAGGGTGCAAAAGATTGGTGGGAAATACGAACGAAAGATCTTACTCCTGCTCAGTTGGATGCCATTACATGGTCGCAGTTTAAGGAACAGTTCAAACTAGAGTATGTTCCACAGGTGGAAATGGAACGCTTGGCGCAGGAATACCTAAATCTGACCCAGACTACTGAGACGGTGATGGAGATCACCAAAAAGTTTAATGAGCGAGCACTCTTCTGTCCAGAGTTTGCGGCAACCAAGCGCATGAGGATGACACGATACTTGGCGATGCTTTACACAGACATTCGGGAATTTGTGTTTGCTGCTAGGCACCAAACTCTTACTGATATGATAGCGGCCGCTCGGGCCTGAGAGTTGGAACTGGAAACCCAACAAAAGCAGAAGCGTCCGGCGCCTACTCAGACTCAGCAGGTGTCGAAGAAATTTCGAGGGGCAGATCAGGAAAAGCAAGGGCAAAGGAGCCAGGTAAGTGTGGTAAATGTGGAAGGAATCATGAGGGGCGTTGCTGGGTGTTAATATGCCATAAGTGTGGAAAGGAGGGCCACTATGCTAAAGATTGTCGGCAAGAGGTCAAGATTTGTTTTAATTGTAATCAGGTAGGACACTTCAAGGCCCAATGTCCCCGTCTGACTCAGGGAGTGGTTCAGAATCCGGCACCCACTACACTCCGGATTACCGATGGTAGGCAGGGGAAAGGGGAAGCCCCTAAGACCAAGGGTCGAGCATTCGTCATGACCGCCGAGGAGGCACAGGATGCGCCCGACGTCGTCACGGGAACATTCTTAGTCAACTCTACGCCTACCTTTGCACTATTTGATTCGGGTGCTAGTCATTCTTTTGTGTCTGCCGCATTGGGAAAGAGTTTCGGTATTGCTTTAGGAACTCTTTAGCGGCCGTTAGAAGTAGAAATTGCGGATGATAAAACCGTGCAAGCGACTAGTGTTTATCGGGGATGCGAAGTAGTGATTCAAGGAATAAAGTTTCCGATCGATCTCATCCCTATACCGTTGAGTGACTCTCGAGTCATCATCGGTATGGATTGGATGGGTCAGCATAAATCATGGATTGATTGTAAGAACAAGAGAGTGTGGATTCAAACCCCAAGTGGGGGAGATCTGGTTGTGCAGGGCGAGAGAAAGAATCGAGGCACGGTTTTCTGTTCAGCTGCTAGGGCACGCAGACATTTTCAGCATGGAGGTTCAGGATTTGTGGCTTATGTTGTAGACACACGAGAAAGGAAGCCACAGCAGAAAGCAGGTGATATACCAGTGGTTCGGGATTTTCCTGATGTTTTTCCCGAGGACCTGCCTGGCGTACCGCCAGAAAGACAGGTGGAATTTAAGATCGACTTAACTCCCGGTGCGGCTCCAGTAGCTAAAGCACCGTATCGTCTTGCACCTCCAGAGATGTTGGAGTTGTCTATTCAAGTTCGGGAATTATTAGATAAGGGATTTATTCGACCCAGTTGCTCACCGTGGGGAGCGCCTATTTTGTTTGTTAAGAAGAAGGATGGTTCCAATAGGATGTGCATAGATTATCGTGAGCTGAACAAGCTTACGGTGAAGAATCGATATCCATTACCTCGCATCGCCGACTTATTCGATCAACTGCAGGGCGCCTCGTGGTTCTTAAAAATTGATTTGCGGTCAGGATACCATCAAATGCGAGTACGGGAGGAAGGCATCCCGAAAACGGCTTTTAGGACGAGGTACGACCACTTTGAGTTTGTAGTGATGCCGTTTGGACTGACCAATGCCCCTGCAGCTTTTATGGATTTAATGAATCGAGTGTGTCGACCAATGTTGGATCGATCAGTTATAGTTTTCATTGACGACATCTTAGTCTACTCTCGGAGCAGGGAGCAACATGAACAACACTTAAAGGAAGTATTTAGAAACCTTAAGGAAGGAGAAGCTTTATGCAAAATTATCCAAGTGTGACTTTTGGTTACAGGAGGTTCAGTTTTTGGGTCACATTGTAAATGAGCAAGGAATCATGGTAGACCCGGCTAAGGTGGAGGCTGTGATGCGGTGGGAGGTTCCGAAGACTCCCTCTGAAATTAGAAGTTTCTTGGGTCTGGCTGGTTATTATCGCCGTTTCATCCAAGAGTTCTCAAAGATTGCGGTACCTTTGACTCGACTAACTAAGAAAAATGCTGCTTTTCGATGGGGTGAGGAGCAGCAGCAGGATTTTGAGACATTGCGGCGGAAATTGTGTGAAGCTCCGGTTTTGACGTTGCCTGAAGGCATGGAGGACATGGTAGTTTATTGCGATGCATCTATCTCGGGATTGGGGGCAGTCTTGATGCAACGAGGCAGGGTGATTGCTTACGCCTCGCGACAGTTGAAGCCCCATGAAGCTAACTACCCTACTGATGACTTGGAATTGAGAGCGGTGGTCTTCGCTCTCAAGATTTGGAGGCACTATTTGTATGGAGTGAAGTGCACCATCTTCACGGACCACAAGAGTTTGAAGTACCTGATGGATCAGGCAAACCTCAATATCAGACAGAGAAGATGGTTGCATGTATTGAAAGACTATGATTGTGAGATACACTACCACCCTGGAAAGGCCAATGTGGTAGCGAATGCGTTAAGTCGTAAGGCTTCAGGTGCACCCCTTCGGGGCGTTTGTCTAAGGATGACAATTGTGACACCGCTGCTTGAGCTGATTAGGAAAGCCCAGGTGGAAGCAAGCAAGAGCGAGAATCAGAAAGGTGAGAGAATTGTGGGTCAGTTGGCAGCTATGGTCAAAGATAGTAGGGATTTGTTAACTTGCCATGAGAGAATTTGGGTACCGAAGCTGGGCGGGGTTCGTCAAACCCTATTGGAGGAGGCACATAAATCCAGGTTCTCTATCCACCCTGGAGCAACTAAAATGTATAGGGATCTGCGCGAATATTATTGGTGGCCAGGCATGAAGAGGGAAGTAGCTTGGTTTGTCGAAAGATGCATGACCTGTCGTAAGGTCAAGGCCGAGCACCAACGGCCTCATGGTAAGTTGCAGCCTCTTGAGATCCCAGATGGAAATGGGAGCATGTCACAATGGATTTCATCACGAAGTTGCCAAGGACCCCTCGTCATATGAGCACTATTTGGGTTATCATGGATAGGTTGACTAAAAGTGCTCATTTCCTCCCCATCCAAGAGACTTACTCTGCAAAGGAATTGGCTAAGGTCTACGTAGATGAGATTATCTCTCGGCATGGTATACCGGTCTCGGTGATATCCGACCGGGATGTCCGATTTACGTCTAGGTTCTGGAAGAAGTTTCTTGAGGAATTAGGCACTCGCCTTCATTTCAGCACAGCATATCATCCTCAGACGGATGGGCAGAGTGAAAGGACGATTCAAACGTTGGAGGATATGCTTAGGGCATGTGTCATCGATTTTGGCGGGAGTTGGGATTCCCACCTCCCTTTAGCTGAGTTTTCTTACAATAACAGTTATCACGCGAGCATTGGTAGGGCTCCCTTTGAAATGTTGTATGGAAGGAAATGTCGGACACCTATTTGCTGGGGCGAGGTTGGCCAGCAGGTATTGGGTAGTACTGAGGTGGTGCTCAAGACAACTGAGTTAATTCAGAAGGTTCGGGAGAGATTGTTAACCACTCAAAGTCGACAGAAAAGTTATACGGATAGGCGACGGTCCGATCTCGAGTTTCAAGTTGGGGATTATGTTCTTCTTAAGGTGTCACCTTGGAAGGGAGTTATTCGTTTTAGGAAGCGAGGAAAGCTTGGCCCTAGGTACATTGGACCATATCGAATTGTCGCCCGTGTAGGTAAGGTAGCTTACCGGTTGGAGCTGCCCGAGCAACTTAGTCAGATTCACGACACGTTCCACGTTTCACAGCTCAGAAAGTGCGTTACTGAGGAATCTACAATAGTACCTTTGGAGGATATTCAATTAGATGAACGCCTAAATTATGTGGAGCGACCAATTGCCATCATTGAAAAGAAGATAAAGACTTTACGAAATAAAACAATAGGATTAGTTAAGGTTCAGTGGCAGCATCGAAAAGGGTCCGAATGGACTTGGGAACCGGAGGAAGAAATGCAGAGGCATTATCCAGAATTATCTACCGGTACGGATTTCGGGGACGAAATCCAGTTAAGTGGGGGAGAATTGTAAGACCCGTTCCGCCGAGTCGCGGCCCGAAGGAATCCGCGGCGCGGCTTTAGGAAGAATCTAGAATCGCGAAGGATTTGTACGCGCGGCGCGGTTCTAAAGATCCCGCGACGCGGTGTGCCTCTAAAGTGAAAAACCCTAATTCGGATTTAAACGCCTATATAAAGGGACCCAGCCCTAGGGTTCGTGTTTTTGGGAGTTTTCTGGAGCAGAGACGTCTGGTTTCAGCAGAGACTCTTTGGTTCCAAGGCTTTGGAGGTTTGAAGAAAGAGATACAACGTGGGGAAAGGCTGTAGTTGATCGGGTGCATTTCTCTGTTTTCCAAAAGCAAGGTGTGTGGACGAGCTATTGGAGATATTAAAGTATATCTGGGCGGTTACGAATCAGGTGAGTATCCTCACCTTACTATATGATGTTGCATGTTAGGCATCTTGTGTGTTGTTTACAGTTATATGATTTGCTCTATATCTGTGGTTATTGTTGTTGGGCTTAGTACTGATGAATGTCCCCTCGTAGCTGTTGTATGGCGAGTTGGACTATTGCCTTGTCCCATAGCTGTTGTATGATGGGCTGGGCCATAACCGGGAACCCATAGCTGTTGTATGATGGGTAGAACCTTCCCATGTCCATAACTGTTGTATGATGGACGCCCGTAGCTGTTGTATGGCGGGTAGGGTCGGGTCGTTCTCGAGGACGGGTTGTTTAATGTGTGGGCATGTATGGTAACTTGTGGACTCACTAAGCTTTAAGCTTACCTGTTGATTTTATAACATTTCAGGTAATTCAAAGGATAAAGGGAAGGGCAAGGCTTGACGGCAGCGCGTCGCATTCAAGAGATTGATGTCAATGAACTATTTTAGTATTTTCAAATGTTTCCGCTGTTGGTTTAAGTAATATGACGAACAGTTTTATGTTTTTAGAATAAATGTTTTATTGAAACCTTGGTGATGAATGATTTTTAAAATTTTTGAAATTTAGGGCGTTACATGAATGCACTCCGCCAACAGTTCCACCTTTCGGTATTTTGGTGTTTGAATGCTTGATTGCTTTCGGATTTATCTTGTTTGTTTCTAATTTTGAATATTACTTCTGATTTCAGTAAGCAAATTAGGTTAGATTTTAGTTTAAGTTTCATTTAGTTTATGCTTTGTTCTGGATTTGGATTGGAATTGTGTTATTGGATTATTTTTGGGAAAGTAGAGGTTAGTCCCTCCGGCTGTAGCGTGACACTACAGTTGGCAAGCTATCGTCTTAACTTAACCACGAAACTCCTGTGGATCGATCCTGACTACCATTGTACTAGTGAGAGTGAGGTATTTTACTATTTTTGACCGCACGACGACCTAGGCGTGTTATGCCTCTGCATTTCTTCTTCCAGTCTTCACATCCATCCTAAAATTCTACCGTGACACCCAAGACCCTCTTCTATGCCAATCTCTTTATTCCACAATACCTTAGTCTTGACCTCTAGCATTACCAACGTTTGCTCAATATCACCAACGTTCGCTTCACAATATCTCTCCCAATCGCACGATAGAGGACTCGTCGCATTGGACAGTCTCAACTGAGAAATCTAGAAGTTGATATGAGTATGACTAAACCATGGATTCCCTTTTCTACACTAACAATGACTAGGTATACACGAGGTCCCTCTTGTCCCATACCGGATACCTTAACGACAAAACTCTAACCTATAAACTAAGGTCCTAACGCTGCCTAACTTCATGATTCTTCTTTCTACTCAAAACAGTCTGCAATCTCTTCCTAAACACGACAAAAGTCCTGACACCTTCTCTCGTACGACCTCTTGCATAAGACACCATCGCTCACTTGCTAACCATTTTCATAAAAGAACTCTACTAACGTTGCATAGAAAAACCGCAGTTCCCACCAAGCTAAGAAAGTAACCCGGAAGAAACTCCTTCAAGCGTCTACATTAATCTCTCGATCCGGCAATCCATATAAGGGTGATATACAGCACTGAAACAAAGTTGAGTGTCGAAAACTTTACGACCCTTCTCGTAAACTCCTAAGGAATTGAACCTCCCTATCTAATATCATCCATCCAGAGTACCATATCGAGGTACCACCTCCCGAGCCTTAACATCATCCACTCTTCACAGACAAGGTCACTATAATAGATCTAAATGAGCACTCTTGCTCCAACCGTCTGCAACATCCTAGATGGTAACAACATGCTGAGGGGTTCCCTAGTACTTACACTATAAATCCACATAGACATGCTTCTAAATTCCACCTCAAAAATCTGCGGACACCATATTTGCTATAAGCCTGTTGGTGATTGGCCTTTACCTTCCCACCGATCGAACATCTCTCCACATAACCATCCACATTTTCTTACCTGCCAGATTACCAATAATCCTATCAAATATCATGCACATCCATGTCAACCCCGAGAAAATGGAAAACTTGGCACAAACGCTTCGTTCGTTACTGCTCAAAGAGCCCCACCCATCTTTGATATCTAAAGTGACCATAATGAGTTAGCTAACCACTGCCAACCTCACTCCACTACCTTCATTTACCTGAACTATCTCCCTTAAGGCGTTCCCTTTCATAGCTACCCATCTAAACCCATGTCTTGAATCCGATCCGCCTGGCCTTCGGGTCAACCCGATCCGCCATTGGATTCTATTCCTACCAGCTAAGAAGCCATCAGCGAAACTAAGGTGTATCCACATCAAATTAATCCGGGGCACCTATGAATGTGGAGAAGTCCACAAGCACCCCCATCCTACTGGACAACCAAAGGTACTAAACCTCAGCACCCGTATAACCATTATCTCTTCCAGTGCGGAACTCATCCGCTCCAAAACTTGTCTGACCAATTAGCCCGCTGTAACCGTGTCTCGTACTTGTGGGAACACGACGTAGTATCGCTACAGTAAAGGACCTGACACTCCCGACCAGCACGAAGTACTCGCCGAAACACAACATAGTACCACCTCAACAGCGAATAGTACACTCCATCCTGTCAACACCTTTATCTCTCACCGGGGCACAATGTGGCACAGCCGCGAACAGGGCACAGTACCGCGATACCCATGCGAGATACGAATCCTTCAAGTCGTAGAAACCTCCCTGGGTCACTATACCACTAAGTTATATTCATTCCCAACCTACGCTTTTCCTCGACCCTACAATCCTTTATATTTCCGATTAATATAACCCTTGTCATGTCTTGATCTCGTCACTGCTTAATATGTTGCTTCCTTACTGATCATTTCCGATTGATAAACAATCTCACCAAAACGTTTCTTAATACCTCGTTTCAACCACTTCCTGACTTTCGCCCAGCGTTTCCTGCCTTGGAAGGCTTCTCGCCTCGCGATCCTTTCCTCCTTTCGAAACTATTGGCTAGTGCTCCTGAGACGTGCTGTCATATATGATAGATTCCTTATTTCGAAGACTCCTACCCCACATGTATCACTCTTGTTGAAGCCTAAAGTAGATTCCCGGTCTCTTAATAATTCCTCTGTGTCAATCCTTCTGAGTATCAGTCATGCAAGCAGAACCTTGTATCCCGATTCACCATAGCTTTCGCATTCTTGCGGTCGAACCAACAGGTCAAGTCGTCTCCTCAATCTGGCATCTCATCTTCCCTGTTCTTCCCTTTTTATACCAAAACCCGAATTTCTCTCTCCCACGCCTTAACGGGAAAAGGCAGAACTCCTAAGGAGGTGACCATGCTTCCCTAGGGTGGCCAAGATCCTTGTCTCCTGGCAATGTACATAAAGTACGAACCGCATCCATAAAGTCGTAGAATTTCCTTCACTCAAAGCAGTGCCAAACACCTTTGCCCTAAGGTGAAAAGCTACTCGATGCATCAATTACCACTTACGAGTTACAGCAAGCAATGGGAGTAACTCCCATATTTCTCCTCAAAGCTACCACAACTTTCCCTCACCCCATGGGCCTTCGTCCCTGCCGAGTGAGCTCCCTACATCTCCAGTTTGTGGATATCCATCCCCACGCTGTTCATCCCTCATGGCCGATAATGTCACACTGGGAGCCCTTCTTCCCCTTCCACTTCAGTCCCTCTTCTGGTTGTAATCTGTCCGAGAAGTCATCTTTTGTGGGTCTTCATCTCATACATCACACACTGCATGCAGTCTCCACCATACATTGTACGCAATCTCCAATTACACTATTTCCTATTGGGTCGCAGGAACTCCATAGTCCAACAGCGCCAGCAGCTGGATGGACACTTCCAGCTCCTCGGTGACACAAGGCGACATGATGCCTTTATTAACAAGTCAGCACTTAAGTCAATCCAGATCCTCGTCCATCTCCCAAAAGGAATACACGATAATCCTCTGGAACGTATCTGGAGATTCCCAAGCCACAGTTTCTAACCAGCTGCCAATTCCTTGCTACTGTTCACCATATTGTTTTTGGGTTTGCCCAGATCTATTTATTCTTTTGATAAGATCTACAATTACAGCTCTAATTCTTAACACAATTTATTGTTCAAATCTCAAGATCCAATAGTTTTTAGCGTTTATCCGTTTGCTTCAGATCTGAAATAGAAAATCTATTGTGCACAATGATCATATCATTTGCTCTACTCAATCAGTTCTATGTTATTCAAAGATCAATATCAGCTTTCGATTTCCACTTGATTCATGTTTCCTACTCAAAGTGTTTTAGGGTATACCTTATTCCAATCATTGACAAAATCCAAAAACAATCCCACGAGTCAGTACACAAATATTTGAATGATGCAGCTGGGTCTTGAAATTGAACATCCATCCGATGTTGGATCCAATCTAGCTATGGATATCAATGAGTTACCCACACAAGTCACAAATCAATTTCATTACCTTGATAACATTTGGGATCAGATCGGAAATCAATAAATCAGTGTGTCGTTACAAGAATATTGACAATAAAAAGACAAAAACATTCTATCAACTAATCAAAAACCCACTCATTATCGAATCATGTATCGATTCAGATATATTGATGAATCCTCTTGGGCATCGGATGATGTTTTTCAATTTTGACGGTAATTTTTGAGTCGTAAACCATTCAGATCTTTAATAACTTCATAAAATCGAGAAAATGTGTTTGTGGGTATTTTGGGTATGTACGAAGCAGATTGCAAAGGTGAATCGGGAATCTGGGTATCCGATGGGTAAAGCAGATCATGGTGAAGGATACTGATTTTGTGATTTACAAAGAACATCGGTAAAGATTAAAATGATTCTGAAGCCTTCGGATGTTTGATAAACTTTATTGGTGATGAAGATCAAATCGGATACACTGTATGTTGATAATGCGATGTACTGGACAAGGAGATGATGAAATCGATACTCGCTTTGAAACTGATAATCATATTTATTGATAATTGTGTCTACTAATCTCCTAGGTAAAATGTGAATGATGCTTAAACCTTGACGGAAATTTTGTTGACGTAAGGTCGTTTGATCCGAATGTTTCTTACGCCTTTTGTAAAATGGTGTTTACTCTTCGGAATTAGATTCAATCAGAACTGGTGATGATGGAAAGTGATTTGTTACCTTCGGGTTGGTTCCTTTTGAAGCAAGAATCAGAATGGGGAAAGAAAGAAAACATGAATCAGATGTGATGAACAGATGAACAGCCTTCAGATGTAAAATTGAAGAAATCGGATGTTGGAATTGTGAATGGAGATGAAGGAGTGAAGTGATACAAAGGGAGATGAAGAAGTATTGTAGAATGAAATTCGGATAGGTTTGAAACAAAGTGACAATGACAAAGTCAAACTTTGACTAAGGAAGATAAACACTGATTCATGCAACTCTTCGGATCAGACACTTACCCAACCCCCTTTGGATCACAACCCAAATTTCAATCGGGCCCTTAGCCCAATTTGAAACAATCCCGACCCAACACTCCTTTCAGACTCAAACCCATCCTTGGATGTGGACCAGCCACTCTTAGTTTCTACTTGGACTGAATGAATTTTAGGCTGCTGGATTTACAAAGTTGGACTTATTGGATTAATTTCATTGGGTTGTAAATGATTTTTTGGGCTGAATTTATGATATCTTTTCTCGGGCTACAAAGTTTATTTTGATTCGGATCCGAAGGGCCTCAGATGACAAAAATTACTTTTTCGAAATCATATCGAAAAATAAGAAATTTCTTTTAGGATGAACGGTGATAAAACGAAAGGTGAACAAGAACACGAGAATATTTTTGAACTCCATGATTCATATCTTTTCAATGCAACTTGCCAAATTTTTGAGCATTGATGAATAGGCTCAAGTCAAGGGGGAGCTTTTATTATATTTGCCTGATTGAGCGCATTCTCATATATGGCGGATTATTTCATGATCACACCTTTATGAAGACTGGTGACACGTTGAGGGGGAGGTTTCACGTATATGAGGAGATCGGATTTGCCTCTACATCCCGTGTGGTCTTCATCTTCGATTCCGTCAGTGCTCATTTGCCAACTTACGACACATCACCCATTCCACCCATTGAGGGGGAGATTGTTAGGGTACAAAGGACCTTATGGAGTGATGTATGACAAGCTTGGTGTTGAAAATTAAAAATATACGAAAACTCAGGGGTTTTCGTGTCCAAGATCTTTCTCTCAACAATAAACGAAAATATATAAATAAATTACGTGCTAAAATGTAAAGGAACGATGCGGAAAATATAAATGACTAGAAACGTAAAGTTGCGGAATATTAAATAAATTGTAAAGAACAAGTGCGGAAATTAAAAGACAATAATTAAATGATATGATGTAATTCGTATTTTTCATTGATAAACAAAAAGGTGTTACAGATTTAAAGTTAAGCTCAAACACACTTTTAGTCTAAAATGAATTACATGAAGATCTACAGAGGAGAGAAGAATGGATAGAAGAAGAGATAGAAGGATAGAGGATGAAAGAAGGGAAGATATGGAGATCTGGAGTGTATAAAGGATGTTCTTGATGTTCTTGAGGTGGCTGGAGAGAATTATCCAGCCCCTCCTCTAATTCCTTTAGACTACATTGGAGTGATAGTTTTCTCACAATCTCTCCAGAATCTCAACTCTAACTTCATGACCCAAGCCTCCTATTTATAGGAAGAGAAGATCTCTAATAAATCTCAAGTACAACTAATATTAAATAAACTAATACAAAAGTACAAGCCTGTCACTAGCCTACTAAGTCTTCAACTTTTGATCATCATTTGCTGGTGGGCTTTCGTTGCTGGGCGGATCAGAGATTTGGTGGTTCAGCAACTGCTGGTCCGGCTCTAGATGAATTTATGTTCATGATTTTCTAAACCAAGACTTGCAATATTCGAACCTAGCCAATACCGAAATCCAAGTTCGGATCCTGCACTTTGGTACTATCTTCGGTATAGTTGATTTCGGTATGGCATCATCCACTTCGGTACTAGGCAGCTACATTTCGGTACAGTCCATGCACTTCGGTATAACATCAGCACTTCTGATCAACCTCGCTAGCATCTGATTTCGGTATCAACTTAGCTTTGGCATGCATGAGACTTCAGAACTTGCTGCTGACTTCGGTCAGCTCCATGCTTCGGTACATCGGTTTCGGTACGGCTGGATTTTGGTATTCCGGGTTCGGCATCCTCGACTTTGGTACATGGTTTACTTCGGTACCCTGTCCATTTCGGTACTACCTTCGGTACCACCTATTTCCAGATCAGGTTCGGTTCAACAGTATGATGGTTCATGAGTGTGATTTCCAGAATATTCATTTTCGGACCCAAACTTGGATTTACCAAGTTTGGTCCTCAACTGTTGGAAGGTACCTCAGCTGCTAGAAGTTCCTAAGTTCCTCAATTACGGAACATCTTCGACATTTACATTAAGACTTGGTCGGCCCACTATAAAACTATGTTTATTGGGCCTTGCCCTAATTTCGTAGCCTACCTGTATATAGTCTAGTTTTAGTCATTTGTTAGGTAGAGCTCACAATATGAGGTATTTATGCTTTATGCTCATCTTTTGTACATCTCACATATTTTATTATTAATCATTCGGCACTTTGGATATTTGTTTCGATCATTACGTTATTATTATTCCACGCACGTCAAATCCGACTTTACACCAAGCTAACCCAAGTCAAATGCTTGATAATTCGTAATGCAGGTACTTCCATGCTCCATTAGCTCGGTTATACTTGCAATAAACTTCATTTCTTCTCTTAGAGCATCAATTCTCCCCCACTTGGAGTCTGCACCAATACCTAGTGTTGACCGCGATCGATCAGCGCCTCGAACCTTTGCCACTAGTCAATCCTCATACCATGTCGATTTAGTCCATTGGAAAGGAATAATGTCTATTGGGATTCACATACATAGACATTCGAATCATCGACATGCAAAACCCAGACGCATCGTCTAGCAAACGCGGATGCATCGCCTAGCCAATGCTGTCAATCATAGTCCTCGTTGATACCTTAACGACAATTAATTTTGGCACCTTACGTTCTATGCCAATCTATCTCGATCGGTTACATCCGAACCGACTCTTGATCCATTCTTCTTAATCCAACATTACCATGATGAAGATGTGTACTGTCTTTTCGCCACTAATAGCATTCACTAAGAAACCTAACTGTGCTAGCATAGATTCTAAAGCAGCACATAGTAACAAATAACATGCAGTAAGGCATCCTAATCCAAGCAGTTCTAGCATGCATTTCCTGACTAGGTTCTATGCTTACTTTCTAGCATAACACATATCATCACATAGCATAAACTTGGCATGGATATGTGGGAATCACAAAACTTACTTGAGGTCGGTTGACGGTTCGCATCGCATCTCCTTTTATCAAATTAAGTTTTTCAAAAATCATTTTCTTAACGAAAAATTCTCAATCCTAAGTTTGAGTTTGGATTCACAATGCAGTTCATCCAAATCCCTCAAACCAATGCTCTGATACCAACTTGTAATGCCCCAATTTCCAAAAAAAAAAATTTCTTTAAAAATATAAGTAAAAACACAAATAATCTTATTAGAATGTTAAAACGGTGTTCATCAAAACATATTATCAGAGTATAACCGTCCAGTAATTAGAAAAAATTCATTTAATAAAATAACTACAAATCATAAATATGCAATGTACCACCGTCACGCCGAGCTCACCCCTTTATCAACTATAGTACCTGAAAATGTTTTAAAATCAACATGTAAGCACAAAGCTTAGTGAGTTCCACAAATTACCATACATGCCCACACATTCAACAACGAGCCATCGAGAATGACAAGACCCTACCCATGATACCACACCTACGTGCACCCATGATACAACACCTATGGGATACGGGGCGGTTCTACCCATGATACAACACCTATAGGTTCCCGGTATTGGCCCTGCCCATGATACAACACTGATGGGACAAGGAGATAGTCCAACCCATGATACAACACCGATAGGACAAGACGATAGTCCAACCCATGATACAATACTGATGGGTGAACACCCATCAGTACTGAGCCCAACAACAGATAATAACCATAATTATAAAAGAAATCATATAACTATAAATAACACGCAAGTTGCCTAACATGCAACATCATATAGTAAGGTGAGGATACTCACCTGTCTCACAGTCAAATCGGAACCTGCTATAATGATACTTAGAATTTCGATAAACAACCAAAGCTATGCAACCCAGATATTGAAAGACGTGCCTCGGCCTTCAAAACCTTCAAGAAAACGCCTTGAACACACTCCAGGTCTTGGGAACTGATTAGGGTTTTTGAATCCCTTCTTATGCTGAAATGAGCCACTATTTATAGACCTGGAGAAAGTTAGCGCTACTAACTCCAAGGTTAGCGTCGCTACTTTCCTCCGGAAGACCAGGTTTGGTCAGCCCTGAAATCGCAACAGCCTGGATTTTCCGCAACAGACAATCAGTGACGCTAATGGAGAGGGTAGTGTTGCTAACACTGGATTTTCAACAACTTGTCATTTTTGCCCCCTTTTTACAGCTTTTTCTATTTTTCGCCTGTTTGCCCAAAAGTCAAAGGTGCTAGGGTCTGATGAGGCTCTGAATCAGACCTGGAAAGAACTCTTTGGACATTTTCTTCTCTCCTTCTAGGAACGGGTCTTACATAATGTAGGAGGATATGAATTTGTCGATGGATCACGAAATAGTTCATAAACCAGGCATGACATGTTTGTGGGCATGAAAGTGATAACACTCTTGCTTATATGACATATGTTAATTTAAGAGATGGTAAAAAGAAATCAATCCATGTTGCTTTTGATAATGTGAATGAATTGATTCAAAGTGAGTACGAAATTCGACTAAAACCTCTAATTTCACGTTTATGTTAGCTACTACGACAATGGATAGGCATTTCTTGGGCATATAGAAAACAAAGAATCTCTCAATAGAGGATATTTTCGAAAACTTTTGAAATGGCTACAATCACATAATGAAGTTGTTACAAATTTCACATTTGAAAATGCTCCGGGAAACTGCTAGTTAACATCTCCCATGATTCAAAAATATATCAATAATTGTTGTGCTACAGAAACAACTTAAAGAATTATAAAGGATCTCGGTGATGACTAATTTTCTATCTTGGTGCATGAGTCAAGTGATGTGTCCGAAAAAGAACAACTAGATCTCTTTTTTGCATTATGTTGCATGAAAAACGAGAAAAATAGTTGAGAGGTTTCTTGGACTTGTTCATGTTAGTGATACCACAACATTGTATCTTAAAATGTAATTATGAGTTTACTTTTTGAACATTCTTTGAGTCCATCAAAGATTAGAGGGAAAGGGTATGATGGGCGAGCGACATGCAAAGTGAGATCAAGGTCTAAATACTTTAAGTATTTTCGAAACTACCGGTGCTTATTACGTTCATTTTTTTGCTTATTAGCTTCAACTAACACTTGCACCAATTGATTAAAAACAACAAGTGTGCTTGGCTTTTTGATACACTTACACCTGTAGTGAAAGTTGTTGGAGTTTCTTGTAAAAATAGAGAAATGATTTGAGAAATTCAAGCTCAAAAAGTAGCTCAAGCATTGTAAATGAGTGAAATTAAAGCATGATCAAGGTTCAATTAAGAACTCCGTTTGAAGAGTCCCGGTGAAACCCATTAGGGATCTCACCATAAAACTATTTTAAATGTCATAAACTTGTTGGTACAATTATTAAAGTACTTGTGAAGATCAGAAAGAGTGGTTCAAATTCATATGATAAAACAAAAGCCCAATGTATTTTGGACTCACTATAATCATTTGATTTTAGCTTTATGACACAGTTAATGTCTAGTCTACTTTGATACACCAAAGATTCATGTCTTGCTTTGCAAAGAAAGAATAAGACATTGTTAGTGTTACTGACTTACTTCCATAACTAAAGGAGTTTTGAAAAACTTGAGAGATATCGGAGGGGATAACCTGTAGGTCCAATGATCTCACAATGACAATGATATCAATCAAACAATCAAGAACACAAGGAGATTTATCAACTTCAATGCACTCTTTGTATTGATCAAAGACTAGTACATAAGTTATGTGATTGCCAACAACACTCAATATTCTCTCTCTAGGTTAGCACAATTCTCAAGGCAATCAACCCTTACAAATGATGTAAGGGTCCAAAACCGATCCACTAGCCCAAACGAGGCATGGACCAAGGGACCAAAACCGAACAACCTATAGTTGTTCGGTCCCCACCGATTTACAAATAAAACCCAAGACTATAATATTTTACAATTTTAGTCCTAATAAATAAAAGATTAAAACAAACTAAAATTAATTCCCAACAATCTCCCCCTTGGTTTAATGCTTTCATTTATCTTCAAGCTTCATTTGAACCGGACGTCAGTTGAATACTGCAGAAAATTTTCAACAATCTCCCCCTCAAATGGACAATCTCCTCCTTAGCGGGAAAACCTTCCTCTTAGCAGGTAACAGGAGTGAATGTTGATAGAATTCAGCACATTGTAGCAACAACTTTGTCTTCGATGCAGGTCGTCATCAGATTTGGATTGGTAAGCGCTTTGGTCAATAGAGCATGTCTAGAATCAGCACATCCAACTTTTGATTTGACTTTGGCTTTGACTGGGGTCTAACTCTTCTTCTCTTCATTTGATCACTTCAGGTGTTAATGTAGTAACAAGTTGACTGAGGAGGAATTCAAACAACTTCTCACATAGAGTTAAGCTTCACCTTCCTCGGGAACAAATCTTCGTGTCGAAATTCTTGAACGTGGCATTTTACTGATGTTTCTCAATACGATCACTAATCAGCAAATCCTGTGGGTCATGGAGTTGGAAACTCTCACCACAGTTGTTCAAGGATTCATCCTTGGCTCAGAATAAGACTTCTCGCAGTATCTGTGTGAACCCGGGGGAACGCACTGCGATTGTTTGAGTATCATTGAACTACTCGTGGCCGTTTTAATTTAGGCCCCTGCATATCCTTGATCAAAGATCTCAATGCAGTTGACAAGTTGACAAGTCAACTTGGCTCTTGGTTAGACGTTGATGTAAGATCAAATTAAGAACAAGGCAAACAACGAGAAAAATAGTAATTGAGTAATCAAACAGTCGAATGATTTGTATTCAATGTAAAAGGATAGTGCTCCAAGTCTTTTTAACGATGAGCAACTATAAGGATCGTTACACTGAATATGCGACTGTAAAAGTTACGTACTAAACAACTAGGGCTAAAGGTGTTTATATACTAGGATCTAATTGGATAAACACTTAATCCAATTAGTTACAGATAAGCATAGAAAACCCTAGTCATTATCTAATACAAAAGATAAGAATAATCAATACAGTCTTCCGATAAGCACGGAGACTTCGTGTCATCACCCACTTCGCATCACCTCATCACTTCGCATATACCAAAACCTTCGGATAGGAACACATGTACTTCAGATATCAAAATATCATCACAACTAGAATCCTAACATTTTCCCCCTTTGTGGTGAAGATGCCTGGTATCCGAAGTTTATAACATACGAAAAGCTTTGGTCAATTCCCTCGGAATCTGTAACCACCACTTCAGATGAGTGCACAACTAAAGCTTCGCATCATCTAAGTTTTCATTGTTAACAGTCACTCTTGCAATCATTCCTTCCAAAAATGTTGAAGGAAACTTCTCCTTCTCATCCATGTCAAAAAACAACTTTTTCAAAGCTCCTTTCTTTGTCAACCTCCCTTTGTAAACTACTCCCCAAGGTTTTTGTAGAATCTTTCCATCGCTGATTTTGGTTATGCCAGTCAGTTCTTTATCAGCAGCTGGAATAGATTTCTTAAAAAGATTTGCAATTTTGTAGTCATATTGGGCGAAGTTTCGAATGTATGAACCCATAAATCTTCCAATGAGCTTCTGACCTCTACTAAGACCAACTTGCTGTGAGATTCTTACTTGAGTTCGGCTGTAAAATCTTTCAACTAAAACCACGAAGTCATTTGGTTCATCAGTGGGAAGTCTACAACAGTGAAAGAGCTCTTTATCTTCTGTTCTGCTCTTCGGACATGGTAGGTGAAGTTCTGATATATGTCTTCGAAGAATGGTCCGGTTTTTATTTTGTCAATCCCAACAATCTTCAAGCACGACCAGACATCAGTTTGATCAGCAGCAAGGTTCGCATGAAACCTGGCTTTTTGCTCTTGAAATTTTCTCTTTTCAGCTGGATCAAACTCAATGTCATAGACATTGGCAACGAATAGCTTCGGATTGAAAGGGATATCCAGTTGCAGCTCTGTTGAATTCTCATCACTGAATGAAACAAGTGGTAATCAGTCAAACATTTCAACTGTGGTAAAGGCCAAGTTCATTATCGTCTCATATGTCCAGATTTTGTTCACTGGACCCAAGACTTCTTTCTTCCCTGCCCTGTCTCTCGAGATCACATACAAATGCCTTAGCTTCTCGTATTCGTCTTCTCTTCTTTTTCTCCTCAGACATGGACAACACTTCAGTAATTTTCTTTCCTTTGTCAACCGAAGGGCCAGTCTCCGGAGGAGTTTGAGAAGTAGTTGTCTTCGTTGATGTTGCAGATGGTGTAGAACTAACTCAAATTTTGATTCCACTAGAGAATCTTTTTATGAGACTCGAAGTGGATTCGGTTGTCATTGGTGTTGTTCTTCCCCAAACAAGAGAAACAGTTGTAGTTAGTGACGTCGTTGTGATTGTTGGTGGTGATGTGAATCCGAAAAATGGTTTTGTCGTTTGAGCAGTGGTAGTCGATGTTTGAGTGAGTGGTGCGAGGGTTGTGATGGTTGATGTTAGCATCCACAACATCTTTCCTTAAACTTTTCAATTGCATGTCAAATTCCTCAGCAGCTCTTTTTGAGAGATTCTCAACCGAAGTAGACAGAGTAGTAAGCTTAGCTTGAACTTCTGTATGGGCAGCATTGAGTTTGGTGACCACTTCGGTGAGCTTAGATGTATGTTGTTCCTCGATTTGCTGTGTTTTCACTTCGACTTGTTTCTCAACAGCTTTACAATGTAAGTCGATTTTCACCAAGACATTCCATGTCATCTGTTTGACATCCGTTTCTACTACTTTGACTGCGTCATCAATTTTCTTGGTGACTTTCTTTGTGATGGTTTCTTCAAAAGATGTAAGGGATTCCGCCAAGTGATCAATAGTAACCCCAGACCCTTTGTCAAAGGTATAAGTGGTCTGGGCTTGTATCAAAACATTTAACTTCGCATTAAGCTGGCGAAATTGTTTCATGGACACCAGGCTTGTGTCTGGTTCGTCATCGTCTTCATATTGAATTTGGATTGGGGCGGTTTCAAAATAGTCTTCCTCCTCTTTGTCGGTTTTATCGGAAGAGGAAGAATCCGCCATATCATCCATGAAGAACGAATGAATCGGAGGTGGAACTTCTGTTGTTGTTGTGAAAATAGGTGTGGTATACTTTGGTGGTGGTGATAGTGGAGTTGTGGTAGTTGGATTACCCGATGTGAGACTTGTGTCCACATCAGATGTGTGCACAGGTGGTTTGACTTGTCTCCACATTAGATGTTTTGATAGTGGTCAAATGTGCGGACACCATAGGGGTTTCGGTTAAAGTAACAAATGGATCAGAGGGAGGTACCGTAGTGGTTGTTGTTTCGGTTGGTGATGGAGGAATGTTGGTATCCTCTTGATTCGTATGTTCTTCCTCGCCTTCTTCTTCTGCTTCTTCTTCTTCTTCGGATCGTGGTGTTGGTGGTCGTGAAGATTGAGCAGCTTTCTTCTTAGAGGGTTTCACTGTGTGAGTTTTCTTCCTTGTTTTTGGTTTCTTGGCTGGGGCTTCGGATGGTTCGGCTGTGCCTTTACGTTTTCCAACAGTATCCTTTGGAAGTTCGAACTCAATTACCCTTATGAAAACCCTGAGGGGGGTGCAGGTGTTGTTATTGTTTTGCGATACTCAATCAATGTTGGGTTATCATCGGGAACCTTGCACAGCATTACCTTAGGAATTTGGGCAATGACTTCCATCCGGTCATCCGAAGTTGAGCTTGAAGGAATCTAGACTTGATGGAATGAACAGGTAGGTTTGAAGGTACTGGTACCTTCTTATGAGCATATACTGCTTGAACAATTAGGGCCTAGAAGCGTGTGGATGCGATGTCTGTGGCCCTCTTCGCATGATTGAGGTAGGTGGTGAAATCAGTCCAAATGGTCGAAGCGTAGTCGACTGGAACATTGTAGTCGATTCCGTAGTGAAGTTGCAAGAAGGTGTACGAAGCGGAATCTAGGCCGGAAGTTCTTCCAGAGAGACTTCGTAGGATTATGTTGAAAAAGTAACCCCAAACAGAGGGTAGTTTGTTCTTCTTGAAAGAACCCATTGTTCGTGTGATTGGAGTGTACCCCATTTCGTTCAGCATATTCAGGATTTCTGACTGAGAGGCCATCTGAAACCATCCAGACACTGGTAGTTGGAGAATCTTGGCGAATTGCTCATTCTTCACTGTAATCGTCTTCTTTGTTTCATTAGCAGTTACGATCTCAAAGGACACAGACTGACCATCTGCATTCAGACGTGCAGTGTGGTGTGCCCTGTTCACCCATAATTTTGGAACTTTGGCAATGGCAATCATGGCGTGTGCAAGAGGTGAGTGTTGCAGACATACCACCAGCATCGCCATTGTTGACGAGTAACCTTCAGGGTCAAGGTTTGCAACGTGATTTGCAGACATGGGGTTGAGATCTGGAACGGAATCAGCTTCTCCTGCTGTGAATCAAATATCGTTGGTGGCCATTAGGAGTGTTTCGAGTTTTGAGAGTTGAGAGTGTTTGGGAATTCTTAGTTGCAGGTTTTGAGAGTTTTGAAACGGAAGGGGTAAAGGAAGGGTTTGCCCGGTTTATATAGTATGTTGATGAGTGGAGAGAGAATGTGCAATTAATGCGTGTTTTTGAACGGTCGAATAGGGTTCATCCACGTCATCCGTAAGTTGAGGGGACATTCCCTTTTTCTTGGTTTGATAGCTGCATCATCCCCAGGTAGCCGTTGTGCTCGATTCCTATTGGTTCCGGCATCTCCCAAAGCAAAACAGGATCAGTAAGGATCCCACGAATCTCGTTGAATCCCAACAGACATGATTCGCATATGAATTAATAATAAAGAAATAGAATGAATTAAAAAAATATATTTTTGGCTTTTACCTGTATATGAAATATACAAACGAAGTCTACTCATGATTCATTTTTGTCAACCATCCGAAGTGCTAAGGATCCATTGAAGTTGTGAAATTATGATTTTGGTTCAGTTCGTAGGATGGGAGCTAATTATTCTAGGAAGTCCTTATGACACACACACACACACATATATATATATATATATATATATATATATATATATATATATATATATATATATATATATATATATATCCGAACAAGATTAATGTAATGTGCATTCATATGGATAGTTGAACCCAATGTAGTTATTCCACCATCGCCTGTATATTAACTTAGTTGTCTGGTAAAAGATTCTAAGTATTAGGAGTAGTAACCTTAGATGACACATCCCAATACGAAGAGTTATATATCCGATTTTCTGATTTGAAGTTTTATGGGATTGAAAAAAAAATTATCTCGATTCACCAGATGGAGTATTTGGACACGCTTTTTGGATGACAAGCCTTTGAAAATTATGCACTACTCCACCCTTGTCATGGAAGACAGGTTACTGAGATGTTCATACCTCCAATCTGGTTCTGTACTGTGTCACAGGAGATCCTGATTGTTGCATTGAAGACAGGAGGTACGCCTTGAATACTTCGTATAGTGCTAATCTTAGTATTGTTTCGTTATGGTATCCGAAGATAGACTGGAAGTGTTGTGTAAGAGCTTTGTTAGCTTTTCTTTGCTTTTGAATTATTTCAACTCTTATGTGCTTGTAGCAATTATTTCTACTTATTCAATTTAGCATGATTTTTCATAAGTATTTTCATAAATCCCATCAGTTGAATGTGTAAGAATCTTCTTTTCTTCGTATCAGGAATTGTAAAATGTTTACAACCACGCAATACCTGGAATATGTCCTGAAAAGGCTAAGTCTTTCTGATTAGTTATTTGCTTATACGAAGGAGGAACCACTGGGTGCAAGTAAGACATGAGGTTTACATGAAGTCTTGTACGAAGTATGGACATTTCATAAGGCCTTTAACCATGATCAGATCGTCCGAAGTGTTACCAATGTTGCAATGCGAGTCCCAAATATCTCTTAGTGCTATGAGATATGTTCAACAGACTCTAAAAACCATGTTTTGTCCTTTAATTGTGTGTTGATATTTTTCCAATGTATGGTTTCGGATGAGAGTGACATCAACGATGCTGTGTGCAGAAGTCAGTATTTACGTGTTATCAGAAGCGATCTGAAGCGTCGGATGTGAATGGTGAATATTGTCATCCGAGTATAAATGTATACGAATGGAACCGAAGGTTCGTATATGAATAGTTTTGCTTCTGATGACAGGTAAATTTTTCAAAAAAAACTTAAATGCAAAAGGAAAAATTTAAAACCTATTTAAAAAAAAAAACTTAAGAAAATAAAAAATAAATGAAGTACAAAGTTGTGTGACTGTAAGTACTTAGCTGATTATGTATTTGGAACTGCGGATGACTCAAGCATTCCCAGCCCATGAATGATTCGTGTAAAGGCTTTTTCATCCAGAGCTTTGGTGAAGATGTCGGCCAGTTGATCGTTCGTATGAACGAAATGGACCTCAATATTTCCTTCTTCTACATGACTTTTAATAAAGTGATATTAGAGAGAAATACGTTTGGTCTTTGAATGCTGAACCGGATTGTGACAAATTCGTATGGCACTTTGTGAGTCACAGAATAAGGGTATTCTTCGCATGTGGATAGCATAATCTCTTAGTTGACTTTGGATCCAGATCATCTGAGAGGTGCATGCAGCAGCAGCAATGTATTCGGCTTCGGCTGTGGAGATGGAAACACAAGTTTGTTTCTTTGATTACCAACTGATGAGCTTGCCATCTAGAAACTGACATCCCCCTGAAGTGCTTTTATGATCAAGTGCACATCCCTCCAGATCAGCATCAGAGTAGGCTTGAAGAAAGAAGCCTGAATTTGAAGGGTACCACAAACCAAGAGGAGGAGTTCGATGAAGATAACGAAAGATTGTTTTGACTGCGGCTAGATGAGGTTTTCTTAGATTTTCCTGGTATCGTGCGCAATTACACACTGAAAACATGATATCTGGGCGACTTGCTGTTAAGTAGAGTAAAAAACCAATCATGCTCCTGTAGACCTTCTGATCAACCTCCGGTTTGTCAAGAGAAGGTGTGAGTCTCGTACCAGCAGCCATGGGAACCTTCGCATTTGAGCAGTTATCCATCCCAAATTTCTCCAATAAGCTTCGTGTGTATTTTTCTTGGTTTATGAAGATGCCTTCGGATGTTTGTTTAACTTGTAGGCCGAGAAAGAAATTTATCTTCCCCATCATGCTCATTTGAAACTTACTTTTCATTAAGGTTTTGAAATATTTTGAAAGTTCAGGGTCTGTTGATCCGAAGATGATATCGTCCACGTAGATTTGAACTAACATGAGATGATTTCCAACTTTCTTTTTGAAGAGAGTGGGATCAACAGAACCTTGTTTGAAGTTTGATTGTTTTAAAAACCTGGTTAAAGTTTCGTACCAAGCTCTTGGTGCTTGCTTTAATCCATAGACTGCTTTGTCAAGGATATAACAGTGATTTGGGATTTTTCATTTATAAAACCAGGTGGTTGTTCTACATACACTGTTTCCTCAAGTTTGCCATTTAAAAAAGCACATTTGACATCAATTTGATAGACATCAAAGTTTTTATGGGCAGCGAAAGCCAAAAAGATTCGGACGGACTCAAGTCTGGCAACAGGAGCGAAGGTTTCATCATAATCGATTCCCTCCTGTTGACAATATCCTTTGACAACTAGCCTAGCTTTGTTTCGAACAATGTTACCTTCCGTATCCAGTTTATTTCGAAAAACCCATTTAAGACCCACTATAGAGGAGTTAATTGGTTTTGGAATTAAACGCCACACTTTGTTTCGTTCAAATTCAGCCAACTCACTCTACATGGGCTCAACCCAGTCTGAGTGTTGAAAAGCTTCTTTTACAGTTTTAGGTTCAACTTTTGAGATGAATACGTTAAATATGTAGTAATCCGATCGTTTATTTAATTCATTTTGTTTAGCTTTTAGTTGATATCGAGTGAGTACCTTTTCGTCTAGATTTCCAATTACCTGAGTCTTCGGATGATCGTTTGTCCATTTTTCAAGCGGTGGATAGGCAGGGTCATATCCTGGTAGTGTGCCACCATGTACTTCCTCCGTATCAGATGGATAATCCGAAGTCGATTGATTTTCTTCATTCAAAGTTTGAGTGTCACTTGACTCCCCCTCAGCTGAAGCTGGCTTGTCGGATGACTCCCCCTCAACAGAAGCTGGCTTGTCAGATGACTCCCCCTCAACAGAAGCTGTTTGTATTGTAGATGGACCTGGTGGTTCGGTTGAATGTGCTTCTTTCGGATTAGTTGTACTGGAAGGTGTAGTTTCTTTCTCAACTGAAGTATCCTTTGGGTTGGATGCATCATACTCCCCCTCAACCGAAGGATCTCTTTGTTTAGGTGTCTCTGACTCCCCCGCAACCGAAGAGTGCTTATTTATGGAAGGTTCGGTGGTGGGAGGATCATCATTAAGCTTGTTGATTTCTGGTATTTTATTGTCTGTTGCAGTTGCTTCAGCATTGATTGCATGATCAGGACTATCAAATAGGAAGGAGAAATCAAGATTGAAGGAGTCTAGTGGGATGACTTCCGTTGGGTGTTCTGGAAATATCGAGGAACGAGGAAAAAGAGTGTCTGATTTCTTGATATAATGGTCGTCAAATGTCAGATTGAATGTTTCCTCAACCATCCTCGTTGTCTTGTTTAGGACTCGATAGGCTTTCGTAGAGTGGGAATATCCTAGGAGGACACCATCAGCGGATTTGGATGCAAACTTTGTAGTACCAGGTTTAAGTTTCATTATGAAACATCGGCAACCGAATACATGGAAGTATTTGACATTGGGTTTCCTTTTATTGATGACTTCGTATGGAGTGATGTTGAAGCATCTATGAATGTAGGAGCGATTTTGAGTGAAGCATGCAGTTGCAACAGCTTCGGCCCAGAAATACATTGGGAGATTCGCATAGTCAAGCATGGTCCTTGCTGCTTTGCATAATGATCTGTTTCTTCGCTAGACTACTCCATTTTGTTGTGGAGTATAAGGAGCAGAAAAATTATGAGTAATGCCCTTTTCCTTCAAATGTAAGTCAATAGTATGGTTTTTGAACTCAGTGCCATTGTCACTTCGGATAGCTCATACTGGTTTCTTTAAATGAAGCTCTATCTGCTTGATGAAAGCTATGAGTTCTGCAGGTGTGTCTGACTTTTGTCGTAAAAATATTACCCATGTGAATCGTGAGAAGTCATCCACGATGACTAATATGTATTTCTTCCCTCCAAGAGATTCAACTGTTGAGGGACCATAAAGATCAATGTGTAGTAATTCAAGAGGTTCAATGATCTTGGAGTCTATGGTTATTGGATGAGCTTGACGTTTTTGCTTCCCATGTTCGCAAGCAGCACACAATGTGTCACTATCAAACTTTCGTGTAGGCATACCTCGGACAAGGTCAAGAGCAACCAGTTTGTTGATATTCTTGAAGTTCAGATGAGATAGCCTACGATTCCATAACCAGCTTAGATCCAAAGGAGCTTTTGAGAGTAGACAAATAGAAGGTGTTCCAACAATTGGCTTCATATCCAGTGGATACATTTCACCCTTCCTTGAAGATTTTAGTAAGACTTCCTTGGTCTTTTTCTTCTTGATGACACTTCCTACTTCATCGAATGAGACTTTTAAACCAATCCCTACAACTAGTTGAGAAACACTAACTAAGTTGTGCTTTAATCTTTCTACATAGGCAACACAATTTATAGTAAATTTGCCATTTGTTATTTTCCCATATCCTTTTATGGGACAAGTTTCGTTGTTTCCAAACTTTACATCTCCTCCATCCTCTAAACTTGAAATCCCTTAAGTACTCTATCCTCCCCGTCATATGTCGTGAGCAGCCACTGTCAATATACCATTCCTTATCGTACTGCTCATCGATCATTACCTGCAATTTAGAGAGAGAGTTCAGGTACCCAACATGGCTTGGGTCCTTGAGGGTAAGTATTCGGATCATAGATCCATGAAGCGATCATATCATCCTTTTTGGTTCCAGAAGTAGAAGCAATATTTTACTCGATGGAGTGTTCATTTATTAGATTTTTAGTAACTTTTGTAACCCATTTCAAAAATTTCTTTTGTTTTTGCTCTATAGGACTTAGTGGTGAAAGTGGATTTGGTTTCACAAGGACCCATTTCCTGTTTGAAAGTAAAGATTTCCCAGACGAAGTGCTACATCGAGTACATTCGCATAAAAACTCCTCATAAGCAAGTTTAAAATCCAGAAGTAAAACTTTTTTCTTTAAACAAATCCATGTTTTTATCAAGCCACACTTGAAAAGTATCAACAAGATTGCTTCCCTTAGTGAAAGTTTTCTTAGTTGCTTTTTCGTACTTATTGTTTGAACAAATAGGTTTCGCTGGTTCAAAAGAGATTTTCTGTGGTTTTGTTGAAGACTTTTTAACAGTACAGGACTTTTGTTGATGTTGAAAAGCTTTCTTTTTTTTTTTGGGAATCACGATAGTTCTTCCTTCGTCTATTATCGTAAAATTGTTTATGCTTTTCAACACAAGATTGGGTCTTTGGTTGATTTCTATTTATTGCGAAGTTTTTAGTATTTGAAGAAGTTTGATTATTCTGAAAATTTCGATTGTATAAGAAATTTCGATTGTTTGAAAAACTTCGATTGTTTGAAAACTTCGATTGTTGGAAAAACTTTTGTTGTTTGAAGGTGTTTTTCATCTGCTGCATATCTTGTTTACGTTTATTGATTTTAAACTCCATTTCCGCATTCAAAGTGTTTTCAAGCATTTTATCAGATGAGAAAAAACCTTCGGCTGTTATATTGGTATTGTCAACTTTTACAATCGAAAGAAGTTCATAGTTATCTTCAAGATTTACACCCTTTTTGATAAAAACTGTATTTTTAAAGTTTGCAACTTTTGGATACGTACAAGCTTGTTCGACAAGTCTTTTGGATTTATTGTTTACATATTCTGAGTAGTTTTTCGAAGTACTTAGAATTTGAAAAGTTTTGGAATTATCATCCGAAGAGACCTGTGTAACTTTAGGACTAGTTACTTGAATAGTATTGATACATTCTTTGGATTCTGATTTTGAAGAACAGACTGATGAGGTTTTTAGATGTGATAAGTCACTACAGTCGATTTCTTCAATAACAGAATCAGAATCAGGTTTAGAAGAATCAACAATAACATTCACATATTCACTTTTAGTTGCTAGAGGAATTGTGGGTAGAGACTTATCCATTACTTTTAATAGATCATTACGGCTTAAAATTTTTTCGAATGGAACAATACCATGAGCGTAAGTTGGGTTTGGGATTTCAATAGATGAAACAATGGATTCACATTCGTATGAAATAGAATCAACTTCTTGTAACTTAAACTCAATGAAAGGTAATAATTTTTTGTGATGATCTAAACAAATATTAGAAGAGTGATAATCATCATCACTAGGTTTAAAGTGATGGGTCGTCTATTTCTTGCATCATAAATGTAAAGATGGTTAAGAAAGGATTGGTGCGTGTGATAGACTACGGTATGCAGTCTAACCATCGGCACAGACTTTTTAACTCTCGAATTTGACTATTTCTCTCAAAGTGTCTAGAAGTTGGTGTTACACAAGAAAAACTTTAGATTGGTTAAGAAGCGGTTGTCAGTGCTTCACACTCATTGAGGTGTATCAATGAGGATCAGAAACACTTAAAAGTTACCTCAATAGTGAGTGGTATAAACTCAGTGCGTCGTCGGTAGGTAAAAATGTTTTTGGATTTTTTAAGTTTTTAAGGAAAGATATGAAAATTATAAAAAATCTAAAATCTTTTTGTTTTTTTTAAGTTTTGTAAATTTTTGTTTGTTTTTCTTGATACCAATTGTAATTACTTAAAAATTTCTGATTGAAAGAAAGAACATAAAAGTAAAACATATTTTTGGATTTTGTGAAAGGAAAGATATGAAAGTTATAAAAAAATATGAAACTATTTTTTGGTATTTTTAAATTTTCTGATTTTTGTTTTGTTTTTGAAATTTTCTAATTTTTGTGTTGTTTTTCTTCTCCCCCTAAATTTGTGCATGGGAAGAAGAGCGGAAATAAAACATGTACAAATTTACCTAAACAAAAATAAAGTAAAAATATTTACAGAACTGATTTAATAATCAGTGAAACGTATCATTTTCAGCATCTCGACTGGCACATTGAATCGAGCTTTTGCAACAGGTTTTGTGAATAAGTCCGCCACATTGTTATCAGTGTGGACCTTTTCCAAATGGATCAATTTTCGCTTGAAGCAATCTCTGATAAAATAAATTTTAATATCAATGTGCTTAGTCTTAGAATGCTGGATAGGGTTTTTCACAATTTGGATAGCATCTTCATTGTCACGGAAGATAGGAGTGTCAAGAAAGTTCATACCGTAATCAAGGAGCTGATGATGCATCCAAATGACTTGAGAACAGCAGGCCGATGCAGCAACATACTCAACATCAGCTGTAGATGTTGACACGGTCTGTTGCTTTCTGCATTGCCATGAGATCAGCCTGTATCCTAGAAACTGACATCCAGCACTAGTGGACTTTCTGTCAATTTCACACCCTCCATAGTTGCTATCTAAAAAAGCGTAAAGATCAACTTCACGGTTCTTTGGATACCAGAGACCCAATTTTGGTCTCCCTTTTAGGTATCTAAACATCCGTTTGACAACATCAAGATGAGAAGGTTTAGGATTAGGCTGATAGCGAGCACACTAGCAGACTGCAAAAACGATATCCGGTCTGCTAGGAGTCAAATACATTAGTGAACCGATCATCGAACGATAGTACGTTTGTTATCAGCGGTCGCTCAGCCATTGGAGTGTTAGCCTCTTTCGCATCCTTGAAACCGAACTTTGCAAGAATATCCTCTACATACTTCGCTTGATGAAGCAGGATACCCGTTGAACTTTGCTTCACATGCAACCCAAGAAACATTGTCATCTCTCCCAACGAACTCATCTCAAATCTTTTCTTCATCACCGTCTCAAACTCCTTGCACAAAACATCGCTTGTAGAACCAAAGATGATGTCTTCCAAATAGATCTGGATAATGATTTGATCATCATCTTGGCGCTTGATGAACAAAGTCTGATCAATACTTCCACGAGTGTAACCGTGCTGTACCAAGCACGAGGAGCTTGACGTAGACCATAAAGGGCTTTATCAAGCTTGTAGACATGATTCGGAAACTGAGTTGACAAAACCAGGAGGTTGATCAACATAAATTTCCTCTTTCACCTCTCCGTACAAGAATGTTGTCTTGACGTCCATTTGGTACATGGTAAAGTTCATGAAAGAAGCGTAGGCAAGGAAGATTCGAATTGCTTCAAGTCGCGCCACAGGAGCATATACTTCCGTGTAATCAAGTCCTTCTATCTGTCTAAAGCCTCGAACCACCAGGAGTGCCTTATTACGCACGATCACTCCCGAATCATCTTGCTTGTTGAGATACACCCATCTTGTATCCAAAGCCTTTTTGCCTTCGGGTAGTTCCACCAATTGCCAGACATTCAACTTCTCAAACTGGTTCAGCTCCTCATGCATGGCATCCACCTAACTTGGTTCATTTAGTGCCATCTCTATGTTCTTCGGTTCAATTTGAGAAATGAAGCACGAATAGAGACACTCGTTGGCTTGACCACTTTGGCTTCTGGTTAAGACACCATCATCTAAAGGGCCAATAACATTGTCAATTGGGTGGTCCCTTTGAACTCTTGAGGGAATTTCATATTGGAGCGAAGAAGTAGAGACCGGAAGATTGGTTATATTCTCAACCCTTTCTGCGCCCGAAGCACCTCTATCAGAATCTCTAAAGTCATGAGAGGTACTTGCAATGTACTCATCAGGAATCCTTTCTGGAAAGAGAGAATCCATGAGAGTAGAATCGAAAAGATCGGCAGGATCAGGTTGAATAACATCTTTAGGGGTAGTTGATTGTTCAATAGCTGGAGTATCGCCAACAACTTGGGATGAGACATCAGGAGCATCCTCAGTTATGGTAGCGGAAACAGGAGATGTGTCGTCATTAGGAATTTGATCTTGAATGATAACTGACGGAGTGATAAGATCAGAAATGAAATCATCATCATCTTCTCTGTTGGGTCCACTGGGGCCTGGTTTGTCACCTGAAACAACATCAGAAAGCAGATAGAAAGGTTTAAACAGTTGAGCATAATCAAACAACCAGTCAGGTCCAACACGGGCATTAGTTGGATTCTCTTCTAGCCAGCGAACATCAAACGATTCCACGATTTGCTTTGTCGCCTTGTTGTACACTTGATACGTGGTTTTATTCACATATCCAACGAAGTAACAATCATCCGCTTTGGAGTTGAACTTCGGAGTAGCTTCAAGATGAAGAAGAGTACAAGGGCAGCCAAAGGTGCGGAAATGTGAAACATTTGGCTTGCGACCATAAAGAATCTCGTAAGGTGACTTCATTTGAGGTTTGTTGATGATGACCCGATTTTGAACATAGCAGGCTGTGTTGATGGCTTCAGCCCAGAAAATCACCAGCAGTTTAGAATCACACAGCATGGTACGCGCAGCATCAATAAGAGTTCTGTTCCATCGCTCAGCAACACCAATCTGTTGCGGAGTACCAGCAGCACTAAACTGACGCGGGATACCTTTGTCTGCACAAAACTTGTTCAGAACTGCATTGTTGAATTCCGTTCCATTGTCGCATCTGATTGCTTTCAGTTTTTGATTCGTTTGATTTTCAATGAGTTTGATGAATCTAATGACCAGATCTGCAGTTTCACTTTTGTTCTTTAAGAAGAAAACCCATGTAAAACGTGAGTAATCATCAATAATAACTAAATAGTAAGAACAGCGATTAAGACTGAGAACATTGACCGGGCCAAATAGATCCATGTGAATTAGCTGAAGAATCGAATCAATGGATTGATCTGCTTGGGCTTATATGACTTTCTGTGATGTTTGCCTTGAGCACAGGCAACACATTTCTCGAATGTAATGAAGTCCTTGATTGGAAGTCCTGCAACCATGTTGTTCTTTGCTAGACGATTCAGATTCTTTACGTTGGCATGACTGAGACGTCTGTGCCACAGCATCACGCTTTGCTCTGCAGCTCTGGAGAATAAGCAGGTGACATTTTCAAGAGTGTTGTGATTCATGTCGATGATGTAAGCATTGCTTTTTCGTTCCGATCGAACAAGAATCCACTCCTCTGGAATGACTACGCCGGGCTTGAGAAATAGACATTCCTTCTTAGTGAACTGCGTTGAAAAACCCTTGTCACATATTTGAGAAACGCTCAGCAGACTGTGCTTGAGCTCAGGTACAAAGTTGACGTTCTCAAACTTCAACACACCATTCGACACCGTCCCTTTTTCGTCATCATCCCTTTTTCACCTCCCGCAAAGCACACACATCCCCTGTTGAATTTCTCAATGTCTTGTAGTTGGGACATGTCGCCTGTCATGTGCCTAGAACAGCCACTATCAACATACCAAGGTCTGTTGATATTCCTCCGTAACTGTTCATGCACAACTCGCGGGATCAATTAGATTTAGGAACCCAGTCCATACGGAAACTGGGTTTACCTTCACCATCAACACATTTAACAGATTCAAAGCTCATGTCACGTTGATCAAATATTGGTGAGACATTTGAAAATGTTTTAACACTGCCTTTGGGAACCCATTTCATATTTGGTTTAAAATGATTATATTTTGACCAAATGGGAACATTAGCATTTGAAGAAGAATTAGAACTACTAGAAGTTGATTCTTAAGAAGACTTCGGTCTTACAAAAGTTGGTAGGCCATAGTTACTTCTAGAAGCAGTTCTATTCCAGGCATTCGTGTTATTTTGATTTCTCTTTCTAGAACGTGACCTTGAGGGTTTTCTCTTATAAGATTTCCCTTTTGGTACATTCTGCAAAAATGATTCATTTTGAGAAGCATACATCTGTCGGGGACAGTTTCTAGCAATGTGACCGACAATTCCATAGTTAAAACAAGTCTGTCTCTTTAAAGGTGCATTGGAATTTTGTCCAGGTCCAGATTTAATCAACTTATTTCCACACACACATGCAAACAAAAGATTTATCAGGCAAATTCTTCTTCTTAGCAGTTTTTGAATCAACGCCACAAAAAGTTTTAGAAATAACAGGAGTCTTAGAGTCAAATTTAACATCAACACAAAAATCATCAGAATTAGTCTTCAAACAGGTTTTAATAAAATTAAAAGCAGGCGAGTCTTCAACTTCCTCAATCTTCATTTTTAATTTATCTGCACATGAGATAGAAACAGCAGTATTTTTCTTTTCAGAACTCTCAGCGGTTCCAGATGTACTTGGTTGAATGTAATTTGACAGAAAACAATCTTCAGATTCTTCAGTGTTTGGTGATGGAGTAAAATTATTATTGTAGGGAGGGGAACAGCACTATACCCAAGACCTTCACCTTGTATGTTTGACCAAACAGTTTGTTTTTCCAAAATAGTTTCAACTACTTCACTAGATACATATACCTTTTTAAAGGTTGATTCAGCAATTTCAAATTTTGATTTTAATGCATTTAGTTCAATAGTCAAACTGGCAATGTCTTGATTGGAAAACCTAAGGTGACATCTAGTTGTGCTAAGTTCATCTTGCATTTTTTGATAGTCTGAAGTTTTGGCATCTAAGGCTTCTTGAAGGGGTCTTAATTTCTTTTTATGTTTATAGACAAGGCTTTCGATTTCTAAAACTTCTCTAACTAAATTTTCATTCAGTTCACGATATCTAGCAAATATATCAGTACAGGACTGTGAGGAACAAGAAGTTTCACTAACCTCATTACGGGCAGGAGTGGTAGATACCATGAAGGCAAACTGCAAGTCCATCGTCTCTCCTTGAGCTGCATCCACATCCATTTGTCCTTTAATCTGGGCCAGGTGAGCTATGCCTTCTCCATTCAGGTTCAGTTCTTCCAATTGATCTTCCCAGGTAAATTGCTGAGCCACCATTGCCCTTTCATCATTCTGTGGATGAGCACCATCACGATTCGTTCCAACCGGCACCATGGTTCTGTCTTGATTCTCCATTCTTGGTTTGGTGCACTCACGAGCAAAATGACCAAGCTCGTTGCAGTTGAAACACTTCAGATTAGCTTTGCTGAGACTCATCTTTCTCTCACGAGTGTTATTTGTCCAAGTGTTCCTTTCAGTTCGTTGAGTAAACTTCTTGTCCCTATGCACTGCCATAGCAATGTGCCAAGATATGTCTATCTCTTGCAAATCATCTGGATTGATTTGATCTAAGTCTCCAGCAGTCAAAGGGTGAAACAGTTCACCGGCCACCAAGGCATTGTAACAGTTTAAAAGACCAGCCATCAAACCAAGATTCTCTTCAGCACCTTGAGGAAGAGATTGAGCAACAGTTGGGGTCTTGCTAGAATAAGCAACAACGGGTAGAGCATAAGGTGCCACAGAGGATGAACTGGATTGAAATTGAGTTGAGGCTTTAGAAGTGGCATGACTGGTAGCTTGAACAGAGAAAGTATTGTTAGTTTAAGTTCTGATGTTAGCTGACTGGTATGAGCTAACATGATTCATTTCTCTCTGCTTGCCATCCATGTCACAATATTTTATGATAGTCATAATCTCAAAGTGAGAGTCTAGCTAGATCTTTGGTATTCTTGATGACAGCCACATTCATGTCCTAGCTTCTAGGAAGTGAATTGAGAAGCTTTTTGTTAACATCAATCTTGGGAAATGAAATCCCTGCAGTAGATAGCTCTGTGTGAAGGGTAGTGAACCGTTGAATCTGTACTTCCAAATATTCTCCAAGGACGTGATTAAACATGTTGAACCTTTGGCAAAGCATATCTTGCATACTTTGTTTCATGTCTTCATTGCCCTCATATACGTCAATCAATGCGTCCCACAAAGATTTAGCAGTTGTATATTGACGGAAACCCTGAGGAATTTTAGGAGAAAGTACCATAGGCATGGTAGCAAGTGCTCTTTGATGTGGTTCCACCTTTTCAAAATCCAGATCAGTGTAATCTTCAAAGGGTTTGTCCACCAAAACTTCACCTCTCATCATAGTAATTCTAACTAGTGGACGAATAAAACATTTCCACAGCTTCACATCTTTCATTTTAATGTACTATTCAAAACGGTACTTCTATTCAGTAAAACCTTCAGCTTTAGTTAAACGAGGAATACGGGTAACGGTACCGATAACGGAATCGAGGTCACTGTTAACGGTTGACATTGCGGGATCCATCGGTAAATTTTTTTAAAGTTTAAGACTTAAGTTTCGAGAAATTAAGTCACTAATCAATCGAGCAATAGGACACACCGATCAATTAACTAAACCGATCAACTAAGTAACCGAGCAACAATAGTCAGCCGAGTAATCAACTCGAGGAACCAAACCAAGTAACCGATCAATTGGGGCGAGACCAAATAACTAAAACCGATCAACCGAACAAGGCAGCTTAACCGAGTAACCTTCAATGGACCAAACAACACAAGCGGACCGAATCACTAAAGCCACACCGATCAACCAATAAAACCGAGTAACAAGTCGGAAAGCTGGACCGAGCAACTCAAGCAGACTGAACAAAGCCTTGAACCGAAAAATAGCTTGAACCGAACACCAAGCACTTAATCGAGTAACAGGCCAACGACCGAATAACTGAAACCAAAACCCTAAGTACCGATTAACTACTAATGGGCCAGCCGAACAAAGGCTAATGGACCGAGCCACTTCAGCAAACCCTAGAGGAGTGCGCCGCCAACCAATTAATACCTAGGAAACCCTAGCCGCCAAGGAGCCTCACCGAGCAACAGACACAAACCCTAAGCTCCTTTCAGCGCCGCCGATCAACCCTTGATAGTGCACCGATCAACCCAAAAACACGCCAAAACAGTTTCCGAAACACTCAAAATGGATCAAAAACGAATTTTTAAGGATTTTTGGATTAATAACTTCGAAGAACACCAAGAACTTCAATGCCAAAAACACCAAAATAGTCCAAAATCTCACAAAAATTCACAAAAACGGATCAAACTCTCCAAATCTCCATGAACAAAAGATGATTGATATAAAAAACAAGCTCTGATACCAATTGTAGGTCTAATGATCTCACAATAACAATGATATCAATCAAACAATCAAGAACACAAGGAGATTTATCAACTTCAATGCACTCTTTGTATTGATCAAAGACTAGTACATAAGTTGTGTGATTACCAACAACACTCAATATTCTCTCTCTAGGTTAGCACAATTCTCAAGGCAATCAACCCTTACAAATGATCTCATAAAGACCTTAAATACTCTAGACCTAATGACCTAATGACCTAGGCCCATGGGAACCGATCCACTAGCCCAAACAAGGCGTGGACCAAGGGACCAAAACCGAACAACCTATAGTTGATCGGTCCCCACCGATTTTACAAATAAAACCCAAGACTATAATATTTTACAATTTTAGTCCTAATAAATAAAAGATTAAACCAAACTAAAATTAATTCCCAACATAACCACATGAATAAAGTCACATCATTGTGCAATAAATAAAATTGTTGTTCTGAATATAAAAAATTGTTATATCCCTTAAGGAAGGTTAAAACCTTTTGTTCGTCATGCAACAAATCCTCATCATTTTTAGGTTGAAGTGTCTATTGGAGTAATTGACTGCTACATCAAGAACTTGATAGTCCGTTTGATGAAGTGAATATGGAGTTGTTTACATGTATATCTTGCTTAAGTCCTAAAGATGGTTTCTCTTCTTTTGACAAGGAAAAGTACTTAAAGGGTGTTTGTGATTGCTTATTTAACTCAATAAGAAACTTTTGATAAAAATGCTTATTAGCTTATGTGGTGACAAAAAATAGTTTCTAAAAAGGGTTTGGATTCAATTATGTGGTGGCAAGAAGCTATAAGTTGATAAGTCATTTTTTTAAAATGTTTGGATTAACATATAGTCATTTTAAATTAATAAGGCATAAACACTTTTCAAACGTAAGGAGTGTGTGACTTTTTTAAAACTCATTTTTTAGGGTAGTAAAAAGTTGTTTTCAAAAGAACTTTTCTATTTCTTAAATATTTTTTTAAAGTTGTTGACTTTTTGAAAAGCTAATAAGTCAATAAACACTTTTCAAACTCAATCTCAAACACCCTTTTAATGCTACTATCTATACTTCAAAAATTTCAAGCACCAATTTGGTGACTCTTTGTTGAAGATTACTTTGTGATTAAGTGTTTTCCCCATCCGAAGGTCTTGATCATGCGAAGCCTAGGTCTTTTAGCTGAAGGTCCGAAGGATTCAATCTGGAGGATCTGAAGGTTTTCCAAATAACAAACCTTATCCACTGCACATGCCTTTGCAGACTACGTGTTGCACGTTGCAACACTCTTATTGGATAGTACATATGTAGAATATTCTACATATCTTTTAGTACTATTGGTATCACTGATTACGTATAAATATTAGTGATATCATCTGTGTCGAGTATGCGTGTGATTACGACCCCAATTGTACAACCCTAATTGCAATATCAAAGCATTCGGCACTTGTTCTACTCAATTTGTGTGTTCTTTATAGTTCTTCAATATCTTTGTGTGTGTTGCTTATATCATTGAATTATTCCTTCGGAATATTGGTTCTTATCTAGTCATTGATTGAATTTCATAACCAACACGTGGTTTGAGAGCGGGTTCAACTCGAAAACCAGTCAATAGAGTCTCGTTCTTGTTCTTACATTTCTAGATCTGGATTGAATCCTAGATATAGGTTTCTGCAACTGTAATCAAAATATGTTACTTGTTTTCCTATAAAGATCCGGTTGAAAGCTCAATCAAAATGACTGATTCAACAACTACATATGCGAACATGCTGAATTACGCCAATCTCATTGGCTCATCCACCAAGGCCCCTGTTCTTGTTCCAACTTATTATGATTATTCAACAGAACGTATGAAAGATTATTTAGAAGGGTTAGATGAAGACAAAGATATTTGGAGATCGATGTCAGAGGGACCTCACATAGACATTGAAGGTCGTTTTATCGTCGCTGATGGAGAAGCTGTTGAAGTACTCGCAGCTGCTGATTTGAAGAAGATCAAAAACGATGAAAGAGCAATGAGGGAATTGCGAAGCGGACTTGGTCCCGATGTTAGACACCACATTTCTGGTGTAAGATCAGCTAATGAGATCTGAGATTACCTAGCAATAAGATTTGCTGGTGATAACACTCTTCAGTACTCATAGATTTTGGAAATTTCAAACAGCAAGAGAATGAATCATTGGAACAAGCCTATGAAAGATACAGCAACATGATTTATACTTTGGAAAAATATGGTGAGAAATGGATTTAGCAAGAGATCAACATGATGTTTTTATACAGCCTGCGGAAGGAGTGGAGACCTATTATGCTGATGGTTAAGTCCCACGAAAACATCAAAGGATATCAACTCACAGCTCTGTATAATCTGATTAAATCACATGAGCCTGACATTGTTGGAAGGCGAAGTCAGTATGCTGGTTCCTTAGCACTTGTGTCGAAGGTTGAAGAAGAAGAAAATGAAGATGAGCCTGATGGTTATATGGTTAATGAAAATGGTGAGACGGTTGCTCTATATGCAGCAAACAACCAAATGTTCAAAAAGCCATTTGGGAACAAATCCAACTCTGGAAAACCATTCGTGAAAACCTTTAACAAACCCTCATACACACCAAAACCCAAACCTGAGATCTATATTCCTAAGGAGGAAAACACCAAATCTTCGATTCCTAAGACTTCTGAAATGAAGCCTTCTGAAACCCCCAAAGAGAAATCTGAAGAGAAGAAGTTTGCTGGTGACTCTGGGTAAGATTGTAATTACTATCATGGTAAAAATCATTTTGCGAAGGACTGCATGCTTCGCAAAAAGAACGAAAATCAATCCCAAGTGAAGGACGAAGCCTACTATGCAAGAAAATTAGAAGAGGCAAGAGAGAAAACAAAAGATCTCGCTTTGATGGATTCGGAGGACAACATGGGAACATACCAGGTGTGGTCTTCGGACTCGGATGATGATGAAGTAAGGAAGCCAACTCATAGTGTATTTGTCGCTATTGATGCTGGTAAGAGCTTCTTGAAAGGTGCAGAATGTGAAGGTGTCTAATGATGCGAAGGTCTGGAAGGAAGATTCTTCGGATGATGAAGAATATTGTCTGATGGAAAAGGATGCCCGCCCAACCATTCTTGAATAGGTATCAAAATTTCTTTCATCTTTTAAAGTTCCTGCATCTAAATATTCTGCTGATATTGCTGAAATAACATGTGATTGCTCTGTTATGAATAAAATGTTGATTGATGCTAAGAATAGGGCGAATGTCAGTGAGCAGGATATTCTTCAGTTGAGAGGAGAGTAGAAAGTTTGAAGCTATCCCTAGAAAAGGCCAACTTAAGAATCTCAATGTTAGAGGAGAATAGGGAGAAGTACTTGAATAATGGTGATGTAATCTTAAAACAGCGTAACATATTTTGTGAAACTGCGAAGAGATTGTACTCACATATAACTCGAATCTATCATTCTGCTGATGTTTGCAATGTTTAGCACAAACAACTTTTACCTTTCATAGAGTTTGATTTGAAGGATATAGACAATTTTTCTTATGAATGTGAATCAATTGTCTCTAGATCAGAAGTTCCAAATACTTCGTATAAGCATGGCTTAGTTCCGTAGAAAAATATTTGAATGCTAATGATCTGCTGAAATTATTGCCTAATGAAATTTCAATTCTTAAGAAATCTATTCCTCAAATTGAAAATGAATCAGAATTTATTGTTGAAACTGAAACTGAATCTGATAATGATTCGGATATGGAGGAGGTTGATTGCTCTTCTTTGGCAGTATTAAAACCTTCATCTGCATCCGATGTGCCTATTATCCAAAGCAAACTCTGAAAACAGACTTCGGAGTGAGGTTAAGGTTGTTTTACAAAACTATGTTTTGTGTGATTTCAATATCCTTAACAACATGTCAATTACTAAGCTCCCAGTTGAACTCAACTCGCTTCAACGTTAAATTAATCAAGTAGCTCAACACTACTCAGGATAAACATATGTTCCGAAGTTTTCTTCATAAGTGAAACTTGCATTGACTAATAGAAAATTTTAAAACTTCCTTTACTTTTGTTTTCAAAATTGAGCTATACGAAGTTTTAAAAATGGATGGTACAAAAGTTCAAAAACACCATCAAAAGCTAAATATGGTGAAATTCTCAAAAGATTTATTCCAAAAATATCTAAAAAATTTTAAGCAAAGAAAAATGAAAAGTCAAAAGATTCAAAAGAAACAAAAAGCAACAAAATATAATATGAAGGAGAGTGCGAAGAAAAAGGAAATTTCAAAATCAGCACTCAAAGGCATACTTCTCTTTCTTAAATGAAAATATAAGGAGCTCCTATAACATAGTCGAGTACCTTCTAGAGAATATAAACATCTCAAGTAGTCTGTCTTAATGACAATGTTGAGGTGGTGTATGGATCCCAAATGTTTGTCATCAGGGAAACGTATCCAAACACCTTGACTGGTGAAATGGGATAGATTTTTCGAAATATTTTCAAGATCAATCCAAAATTTCAAAATCCCTTCGGATGCTCAACTCAAAAGTAAAAATGTTTTCAATTTTAATGTAGTGATTGCTAACATCCTTTGCATGAAAATTTTGAATCATTCAAGAAAACCTCAAACAACTGTGCAAAATGTGAAATTGAGTTGAACTTAGGGTGGTTAGACTTAGCCGTCGCCTGACTGATGTTAAATCACACAGGCTTCGGAATGAAAAAAGGACTTCCAACATGATCTGAATGCCTCTGAATATAAACATTTTAAATCTTGGTTTCATAAAGTTCAGGGAAAATGAGGTCAAAGTTAACATGCGTTTATGCTAAAAATGCGTTATCAAATGAATTTAATGATCTTCGGAGTATTAATGATTTCCTTCAGATAAACTCTGTTATCTGAAGGATATTCATAATCTTCTGAATGTTTGTATCATTCATTATTTTTCAGCATGCGAAGGTCCAAACATCATACATAAATTTCTTCGTGATGCGAAGACAGTTAATGCTCATTGATTTGAACATTTATGATACTTCAAAAGACAAACATTCTTTCAAAATAAATGACCGTTCAGAAGAATTACCGGTGACTCAGCAAATCTCGCCAAATCATAACAAAAAGATATTCTCTGTATGGTGGTTAAAATTTAAATTCATGATGACTGACACAGTGCCGTTTCCACTTTTATAGAGTTAAAGGAATGTTACGGTGCTAAAGTGGCGAAACCTGAGTGGACCCTTTCAACATGTGCATTAAATTCCCTTGGGACCAAAAACCTTATATATACCACCATGACCGTCTGTTCAAATCTTTACGTGAACATAACCTTCAAAATCCCCTGCAACTTTTCTCTCAAATATACACTGTTCATCTTCTTCCTCGCAAGATTATCAACAATGGCAACTCCAGTTGCTGAAAGTTCATTTCAAAACCCTGAAAACATCTCAATTCCTGTCCTCAAAAACCAATTTGCCAATGTTCTCCTTAAGCCTGATATTAAACTATATCCCAAACCAATTTATGCTCTTGTCGAATGCCTGAAACACTCTGTTCTGGGTTATGCCCTAACTGCAAGTCCTTCTATGCATGCAACCCTTGTTTACAGGGTACATTATACTTCAATCACTATTCTAAATGTTGACAATGCCATCGATTCAGTCACTTATGAAGTGCTTAATGAGGATCAAACAACAAGGAGGGTCAAACTTACCAAGAGTGGCTTTGCAAAGGCACTTCAAATTCCAATTCCAGAACAACCGATCCATCTCCTAAGCAGATCATCGAGATGCTCAACTCAATGGGATATGATCCTCGTCTGACCAATATTGCTGCCTTCAAGAAGAAGAATCTTCCCTCTCTGTGGAAATTCTTCTTTGGAATCTTTCTTAGATGTTTATCTGGAAGAACATCGGGCTTGGATTCAGCAAGCTATACTTTCATGGGTCTTCTATAGGTATATACTACAATGCTGATGTGGATTTTTCTCCTTTTTATGGAACAATTTCCTCTCACATGTTAATCATCCTCTCAAGGGTACAGAGATTTCAAATGATCGATTTTGGGACATTTTTGTTCACGAACACTACTCCAAAGCAGGATTCATCTATGAACCATCTCTTCCTACTATGAAGTATAGCTCAATCACAATCACATCTGCTGATGAACATTCTTCAGGCTTCAGTGCTCACATTCTACAGGCGATGCTTGCAAAGGTACCACTTCTTAACCCTATGATTGATGCCTACCGATCCACTCTTATAATGCCATATCCAATTCGCACTACTGAAGACCAGCCTAAAACCCCCACAAAGAAAAAAGAGAAGAAGAAGAGGACTGGTGGTCCTAGTGTTCCGAAGGTGGTGAAGAAAAGAAAAGCTTCGGAACAACAACCACCTATGAGAACACAACCCAATAGAACAAAGAAACAAGTTGAGGAATCTTCGGACTCAGATAGAACATTGTCCGAATATGTTCAACCGGAAGAAGAAGAACACCAATCCTCTCCCATCCGTGAAACTAGGTTACCTTCTCCTCCTTCTACAACTCAAGAAGAAACGTTAACAGTTGGGTGCAAAGTTCTTCATTTATGACTTGGTGGCATTAGGAAGGCCCACTTATGTTTGTGGACTTGTGCATTGGGCTTATTAGTTTGCTAGACTATAAATAGTGTTTTTATTCATTATTTATAGTCAATGATGTTGGGTTTTGGTGCAAACTTTAAACTAAAATCCTAAGTTCACATGCACCTTCTAGGGTCTATGTTTTTCTCATTTAAACCTATATCTAAGGCCAATAATAAAATTACAAAAGATGAATTTTATACCTTTGACCTTTGGAAGCTACCACCACAAATGACGTGCCTTTAATGGCTCACACCCAAGAACTAGACAAGCTAGATGAGCAAGAGAGAACAAGGAGAGAAACTTGAAGTTGGCGTGAATAATGGGGTGCCAGGGACCTCTATTTATAGTCTCCAGGTGACAAGCAATAAGGAGTAACTGCCTTATTTAAGATCCTGATATGATAAGGCTTTTATCAGATAAAGGGATCTGCTTATCACTGCCATAAACAACCTCATGGGCTGCAAAATCCACAAGGCTCCGAGCCTTGGATTTTGTCCAACCCATTAGGGTTTCCAGGTTATTCATTGCCCAACTATTGAACAAATACAATTCAGCCCCTGCACTATTAATTAATCTAATTAATCCCAAAATTAATTCCAATTAATTTCTGATCAATTATTAATTAAATAATATGATTTCTAATTAATATATTATTCTCATAATATATTAATAAATCATTATTTCTCTCTCTTAATTAATCATCTAGTCCTTTGCCAGTTACGAGGGAAACCCAAAAGGACTGTGCTGCTGTTAAATTAAATATACATCTAAATTATAGTTATTACTTAGACACCTTAATCCAACAGTCTCCCACTTGGATAAGTCTATAACTATAATTCCATACAGCTTAAATTTGACCAGCAAATTGTAGCTTCCAAAAGCCATTGCCGAACTCTAACCTAGTCAGTCTACGTCCTAAGATAAGTGATCGTATGACCCTTTGTTCTACAAGATATCATTCAGATGTGAGGCATGGTCCTCAGTCTAATTCTCTGTTTCCCGATTCATGATTTGTGATATTTAGGACTCTAAATTGAACACATCAATTTTTGTCCTGGCGGGGCCCATCACAATTAGTCATCACCAAATCACCAAGAGGCCCACAGATATCGCTTTTCCTGTTAGGGCAAAATGAACAAATGAACTTCGACTCATATGCTTGTGTCTTTTACTAGTCAAATCGCGTACAATAATACGTTTTATAACATTGAGTTACCAATGTGTTTACGTATTATCAATGCACAACCGATTTGCAAATTTCAACTCATATGTCTAGGTTTTAAGGTCATAAGATGTCATCATCTCAGAATTACTTAGTGACAATTCCATGAAGTAATTCTCTGAGTATGGGTTGATCAAATACTCATATCTTCATTTCTAAGTACTCATAAATATTGCAGCAAGGCTATTGCTATGTCTAACTCATTAGACAATCTACAATTCAATTCATGATAGTCTTAGTTCATAACTTACTTCCAAATGTATGACCGACTATGGGTGTTTGAATAATCAAATTATCCAGGAAGTAAAACATGCAAATTATGAAACACAAAAAATACTATTGACAATTGGTAGTAAACACTGCTTACAAATAATTCTATATTATTTAATTACCAAACTCAATTACATCATTTTGTATCAAGTTTCAAAGTATCTATCTAATTGCCAAAACTAATATCATCTTTCAGTCCAATGCTCCTTGCATGCTGATGGTGTATAATCCTGTGAACAGCATTTGTCAGAGGATCTGCAGGATTTTCTTCAGATGATACTCTTTTTACCAGGAGGTGACCTTCTTCTACTCTATGTCTGATATAATGGTACTTTCTGTCGATATGTCTGCACTTTCCATGATCTCGCGGTTCCTTGGTCAAGGCAACCGCTCTTTAATTATCGCAGAACAGTTCCATCGGCTCCTGAATCATCGGGACTACTCCAAGGTCACCGATGAAATTCTTTAGCCAAGCCGCTTCCTTAGAGCCTTCGCTTGTAGCTACATACTCTGATTCACATGTTGACTCAGCCACAGTCTCCTGCTTGGAACTTTTCCAGGTCACTGCTCCACCGTTTAAAAGGAATACCCAGCCTAACTGAGACCGATAGTTGTCTCTGTCTGTCTGAAAGCTGGCATCACTGTATCCACTTACTCCCAATGTATCTTTGCCACCAAGGACTAGGATCAAGTCTTTCTTCCTTTGCAAATACTTGAGTATGTTCTTAACCGCAGTCCAATGTGCTCTGCCCGGGTTACCCTGATACCGACTGATCATGCTTAACACAAAAGCCACGTCAGGGCGTGTACATCTTATAGCATACATGATCGACCCCACAGCCGAAGCGTAGGGTACCCGACTCATTTCAGCTATTTCTTCATCTGTACTCGGACATTGAGTCTTGCTCAATTTGGTATTGATTTGCATTGGTAGCTCTCCTTTCTTTGAATTTTCCATCCTGAATCTTTTCAGTACCTTGTCCAAGTAAACACTTTGACTGAGTCAAATCAGTCGCTTCTTTCTATCTCTCAATATTCTTATCCCAAGAATATGGGCAGCTTCTCCAAGGTCTTTCATGGCGAAACACTTACCATGCCAAGATTTCATTTCTTGCAAGGTTGGAATGTTGTTTCCCATGAGCAGTATGTCATCGACATACAACACCAGAAAAGTGACTATACTCCCACTAGCTTTGGTATACACGTAGGACTCATCTTCGCTTCTAGAGAATCCAAACTCCTTGACTTTCACATAGAAGCAGAGATTCCAGCTAAGAGAAGCTTGTTTCAATCTATAGATTGATTTCTCAAGCTTACACACCCTGTTAGGAAAATTTGCGTCTTCAAAACCTTCTTGCTGATTCATATAAACATCCTCAGCCAATTTCCTGTTAAGGAAAGCGGTCTTGATATCCATCTGCCAAATTTCATAATCATGAAATGCAGCCATGGCAAGCATTATCCTAATGGATTTAATCTTGGCTACTGGTGAGAAGGTTTCGTCAAAGTCAACCCCAGGGGTTTGAGTGAAACCTTTTGCGGCCAGTCGAGCCTTGAAGGTGTGTACCTTTCCATCCATGTTGGTCATCTTCTTGAAGATCCATTTGCACCCAACTGTCTTTCGACCTAGCACATTGTCAACCAAATTCCAAACTTGGTTGTCACACATGGACTTGATCTCGTTTTCCATTGCCTCCTTCCACATAGCAGCCTCAGGGTCTGCCATTACTTCCCTGTAGTTAACTGGTTCATCCATATTTACCGGTGTTCTATCACAGACGAACGTGTCACCGTCTGTAGTAATATGGAATCCATAAAACTCAGGTGGTGCGCTAACTCTACCAGAGCGCCTAGGAGGAAATGAATTGATTACCGGTTCAAGAGGAACTGATTCCTCTAGTTGAGGGCTAGTGTCATTTATGGTTGCTTCATTTTCAGGTTATTGAATTTCTTCAAGATCAATGGTACTCCCACTGTCCTCTTTGAATATGAGATCTCTCTCTCGAAAGATTCCCCTTCGTACTAGAAAGACCATTTCCTCGCTTGGTCTGTAGAACAAATATCCAAAAGACTGTTTTGGGTAACCAATGAAATAACATTTCTCACTTCTGGCTTTGAGCTTGTCAAGAGTCTCTTGTCTTACGAAGACTTCACAGTCCCAAACCATAATATGTGCTAACGAGGGAACTTTCCATGTCCACATCTCGTGAGGTGTTTTAGCAACCTTTTTAGTAGGGACAAGATTGAGGATGTGGGCGGCTGTCTCTAAGGCATACCCCTAGAAATGCAAAGGAAGAGAAGCTCGAATCATCATGGAACGAACCATGTCCAATAAGGTTCGGTTGTGCCTCTCAGCCACACCATTTAATTGTGGCGTTCTTGGAGGAGTCAACTATGTGACAATTGTAAAATTTGGTCGACAAAAGTCAACTGCAACCAAACAAAGAGTACATTAATTCATATAATGAAAAGCAAATTTCATAACTGTTAGAATGTATTCTTGTATATTATAATACTACGCACGCTATTCCAAAACAATTATCTGGTGGGCATTATGAATACAATTAATAAGACTACACTGGAACGGTAGTCTCCTCGCAATCTCTCGAGAAATCTCAACTTTCGGATTATAAACCTGAATACTTAGATAACTTCTGAGTTCACAAATCATTTCGGAAAGTACCCAAGTTTCGAATGAAGTTCCGAAGTTAATTTTGAGAACTTAACTTCCGAATCGGAACCCAGTCCACTCTCTGAACCATTATCAGAAACTCGTTCATGTTCCGAACAGCCCTCAGAGCATTCACTCGTTTCCTGAACTACTTTCGGAAACCCGAGTTCGGAATATAGTTTTGGACTCTCTCAAATCTATTGATCCTCAGCCCTAACTTCTGAAACCCCCCAGGTTCGGAGCCTCTCGAATTCGAAATAACCACACTCAGAAACCACCGCCTGATTCGGAACAGCAATCGGAAGGTGCACAAGTTCCGAGTGAAGTTTGGAACTTGATCCTCCGAAACTAACCTCTGATTCAGAATAAAGATGGTTGAACCACATCCACTTGTTGAACAAGCTTCAGGACCCATCATTTTTGCATGCAACGTCTACCTTATAAGAGAAGGACATCATTCTAATCCTTACACTCATCAACTGCTAATACCAAGTTCCAATGCACATGTCACTCAAATCACAAAGTCAAAAGCTACAAAGTACGGCTATGACTAAGTGATGTGACTTAAAGTTAACTAACCACTCTTTTAATTGGCATCTCCCATTTCATTTGACACAAACAACCACAAATATCTCTCAACTCTCGATCTTCACAATCTCCTCACCAGACTCCTGCCTCATCAGCACCACCACGAACTGCCACCCTCTGCCACTTTTCCAAGTGTAAATCGTTTCATACTTGGTAAGTTAGCTTCGTTTGATGATTTTAAGTGTTAATACACAGCTTGTACTTAAGTTACACACTAACATCTCGTAAAACCATTGGGTTATAGCTTTGTCTGAAGGTCCGTAAGTTCCGAAACCCAACCCTGCTGTCGATCTTCCAAAAATATACCCACCTTCTCGACAGAAACACGCTACAAGGGTGAGTTTATACCCCTTATTTTCACTTTTCAGAAATTTTTAGGGGGAGAATATAAGATTTTATGCTATATATATTATTTTACACGAGTTTAAATGTGTTTATATGCCTTGATAAATGATTTACACAAGTTCACAACTATTATTTAGTGTAAAAACGTATTTAACTCGAATTATGTTCGGATCTAAACATTGTAAACATTATTATAGATTTATGTTGGGTAAAAGATGCCAACCGTAGTATACTATGCAAGAACTATTAGTTCCGAAACAAGCTATTTCACTATATTTGTAAAAAAATAACTTTGTTACAACGAAAAGTATTATAGATGAACTATTATAGGAATAGTTTATGATTAACTCGAGTTTTCTATGACATTTTGGACAATATTAAGTCATTATATAGAAATATATAATTACTATACATTATAACGTTGTTTTGGAGAACTAAAGTAACGAAAAACAACAAAAAGTGTTTTCTTAACAAGTAAACGTAAACGGGTTGATAATACATACATTTTTGTGTGACAGGTCTTCATAGTACTTCATAAGTACTCACACTATAAGCCCTGACATTTATAACCAGAGTCTCGGTAAGAGAGCGTGACATTCGTGTATAGATCTATACGGGATTGACAACCCCGCACCTGAGCTGTTAACTACAGCTAGACTGGCAGGACTGAGGTGACAAATGTCATAACAATCTGACGCCTGAGGAACGTCGAAGCAGGCCTACATGGTTACAGTATGGTTATAGGGCGTCTCACAAGGGAAAACAATCAACTTCATACGCTTTGTTCACATGAAAATATATATTTGTCAGCAGTGTACACTACAAACTACCTTATACATTTAGTCTTGGACAATTAAAGACTTGAACGTTTCATTAAGAAAATATTGGATTTTCTTGGGTTTTTCAATGCTACATTTTACAAGGAAATGAATTTTTCTCATACAAAATGCTTATGAACTCACCAACTTTATTGTTGTCACTTTTTCAAACTACTTGTATTATCAGGGAATCAGTAAGTAAGTTTACAAGCGTTGATGAAGGGACCCTACGGCGTCATAACTATGTATTTTGAAATCATATGTAATTATAATGGAAACAACAACATTGAACTTATGTAACTGTTACAATTATATTATGATGGTTGTGGTTTCTTGGATTCCTTATTACATTACATTGTTATGATATTGTTCATGAAGTCGCCCACCCTCGAACGATTCCACCAATATGGTTTGAGGGTGTGACAGATTGGTATCCATTTAAAAATATACAACTATAAATACAATGGGACTAAAACTCTCGAAAACGTTTTTGTACAAATATAATTTTTTATAACGATATTTTATTAAAAGGTATAAATACATTCATACACATTAAAACAATATTGTAACGGGAACATACAAAAGTATTAGGACGAATTGGACATTACAAATAGACCTAGGTGTTTAGGTAGTCATATCTAGGATAGATAGAGCCTGATCAACTGTATCAGTCTAGGATATGACTAACGGAAATTTAGGAATAGTCATGGTGAACAACAAGTCCGAACACTTACCAATAACTAAATAATCGAATGATAAAAGTTAAAATACTATAGGAGTATTTTGTTAATACTACAAAGTTATATACTTAAGATTTTCCTTATATACTTCTTATACCCCTTTTCTCGTACAGACGCTATGGTCGGATTTCATTTACCCGGGGACCCCTACTTTCCTGAAGAGGGAAACGGAGGATGGCTCGACGAAGAGCCGGAGGAAGAACTGGAGGAAATATCAAATGAGGAGGACCAGTGGGAAGAGGAAGACTCCGACGATGAGCCTGAGATTTGTCAACCCTCGCTACCCTGCCCGAGACATGCATGCACCACCACCAGCACCGAGTTTTGAGCTATACCGCCACCCCAGTGGCCCTTTATGAATGTGTACTCCTCGAAAAAGGGTACTACCCATCCATAGCCCATTACTAATAAATAAACCTCCCCAGGATCCAACGCCCCCTGGGTAGAGCGCATGCAGAAGTGGAGCCACGATCATGCCAGAGCTACTGCCAGTCAAGTCCTCGACCTCACTGCTACCACAGAGGTCACTGCCGCCCGTGTCCAAGGACTCGATGAGGCCCATGACCGGACTATGTCAAGAGTGGAAACACTCTGGGACACTGCCGGAGACTTTAGAGAGGAGTTGAGGAATATCTACGGCCGATTACAGGCTGCTGTACAAAGACTACGGGACGCCAAATGAGGTCGTGAAGCGCGGAGCTGAGAGCCAAACGGGCCATGCGAGAGGCGGTAGAATTGAGGGCACAAATGGCCGCACTCCGGGGATCAAAGGGATCAGGTTCGCAATAAGTAGTGCCTACACTACTCAATTTTGATATGGATTAGGAACTTATGAGTAAGCCCTATGAACTACTCATACTCGTATGTAGGCACAACCCTATAATTATGGGATTACACTCCTTGGGGGCCGTTGTGCCGCTCTTTCCATTTTCTGTACTATAGACCTCTACGAGGGTCAAATTTTCCTTTCCCAAATCATGTAAGGCTACCAAATATTATCAATGCGAGGACATATTTTATTGTATAATGTGTTGTACAAATATTTGATATGCATACTTGATGCTAGAAGTGTGCTTACAACTTACGATAAGAAAGGACAAAGCAAACATATAACTTAAACGCCATACTTTAATGACATCTCACTTATAATAATTCTTCCAAAAACTTACCATCGTTCAATCTTGAATCCTTATGGCAGAAGTATGCCACCAAAAAGAAGAAGCACTAGATGTGTAGGAGCTGAAACACCAGAAACGCCATTGATGAATTCCGCCACCTTTCAAGCCGTTGTGACTGCCGCTATGGTAGCTGCCGTTGCTCAAATGAACCCAAACGGAAACAATGACAGTGGGAGTAGAAATGGAACCAATGATTCTACCCATGGAGAAACACCAGGGCACCACTGAGTGTGCACTTATAAGGATTTCGCCAACTGCAAACATATAACCTTTCGTGGCGACGGCGATGTCATCGCCCTTACAAGATGGTTCGAAAAGACCGAATCAGTATTTGACATTTCTGCATGCCCTGAAGAATTTAAGGTCAAATACGCCTCTTGTACTTTTGCTGAAGCGGCCTTATCATGGTGGAATGGCCATGTTAAAACTCTGACACTCGCCGTGGCCAACTCCATGAGTTGGGAAGACCTGAAGGCCATGATGTTGAAAGAGTACCGTCCTAAGGGAGAGGTTCAGAAATTGGAGCAAGAGTTGTGGAACCTCACAATGAAGGATTCTGACATAACCGCTTACACTAACAGGTTCAACGACCTGGCGATTCTATGTCCCTTAATGGTCACGCTAGAATCAGTGAAGGTGGAACGTTATATTTGGGGACTATCCCCCCAAATCCAAGGAAACGTTGAAGCAGCAAGCCCAGCCACCTATGACAGTGCTAAACGATTGGCACAAAGACTGGTCGATCATGGGGTCCGTCAAGGCACCATGGCACTTAAAGTCGAACAACCAAAGGGAAGAGACCACAAGAGATTTGTGAAAGGGGAAATAATATGATTTATTCATATTTCTTTCTATTTAATCTTTGATCAAATAAACTTCTACGAGACCATCATATTAATTTTTTTCTCGGCCGTTTTATTTCCAGTTTTTTTTTCAAAAAATCTATTGATAATCCACCTCATCGTCAGCTATTTAAAATTTTTTTGAATAAAAGTATATTTTTTATCATTATTGCTTTGCCTTTCCTCCTTTAGGTTGACAGTTCAACTCTTACAAAAGATACATTAGTTAGGAGTAGGATAAATTTGTAGTTAAAAAAAATTAGGCAAAATTGCTTATTAGTTTATGACTTTTCAAAAATAAGTTTTTTAAAAAGTGTTTAGATTGGTTTATGTGGTGACAAAAATTTATAAGTTGATAAGTTGTTTTTTAAAAAAGTGTTTGGGTAAATAAATGAGGGTATTCTTGTCTAAAAAAGCTTCTAGCCTTTCCAAGTAAGAGAGAGAAAGAAAGAAAGAAGAGAGATACAGAGTGCAAGAGAAATGACACATTGGTGCTGATGAACCCTATGCCTTAGACATGCCTATAATGGGGGCGGTGAATAACATTGACACCAACCCACCCACCCACCGTTTAGTGTTATTTGTTTCTCAAACACTTTTTTGACTTATTGATAAGTCAATCGGTTAATTTTTATCACAAGCTCAAACACCCTCTACTCACAAACCATTTAATTATATTTTTAAGAGAAAATGACTAAATAGCTTAATCAGATAAGGTTTACCTCAAAATAGCAAAAAATTAGCAATTTCCCCAAAATAGCCAAGGAAATCGCAAGTACTATTTTGAAAATTCCAAACGATCGGTTCAACCGGGAACCGAGTAAATTACCGGTTTTTAAGCATCCAAAAACGGCTTGTACACCAAATCAGACATAATCCCAATCACATTCTTAAACGTTAAACCTAGTACACTCCATTGTTGACAACTTCATTTGCGAATTCCATTCTTGCTGTTGGTGATTGCTCCTCCGCCGATGATTTGTCCTCCACTACAACTGACAACTACATTCCTACACCATCTTCGATCTCTATCGGTTTGCTCATTAACTACCGGTGACCATTGACCAAGGTAATCAATCAAATCAAAGTTATTTGCTTTCCGTTCTTGCTGTCGGTTCCATCCGAAGGACAGTCAGATATAAACCCATATGGTTCACAAGCTTCTACTCAATCAAATATTATATCAAAAAAGTAATTACCTTGGAAGTATATTTGTGAATTTCGAGATGAAGATGGAAAAATTCAGGTTTTTGTGATTTTTTCTAAAAAAAATTTCATGGTGGATGTATCAATAAAATAAAACAACACCTTGCCGGAGTGAGAGATAATATTTCACCATGTTTGAGTGTTACCAGAGATGTCAAGTTTTTCATTCAAGGTTAATTTCAAGAAAATGCCCAAAAAAAATAAATGAGAATGTGCTGGTGTGTTCAATAATACTCAGGGATAAATGTATAGAACTTGTATGATGATTGTAAGATTAAATTAAGAACAAGGCAAACAACGAGAACACAAGTATCTGAGTATTCAATCAGTCGAATGATTTGTATTCAATGTAAAAATATAGTGCTCCTAGTCTTTTAATGACGAGCAACTATGAAGATCGTTACAAAGAATAAATCAACTGTTCTAAAGTACATACTAAACATCTAGGGCTAATGGTGTTTATATACTAAGATCTAATTGGATAAAAACTTATTTCAATTAGTTACAGATAAGCATAACAACCCTAGACATTATCTATAACAAAAGATAAGTACAAAACGTAACAGTCTTCAGATAAGTACGTAGACTTTGTATCATCAACCGCTTCGTATCAACCTTCTCTTCGCATACACGAAAACTTCGGACAGGAACATATGTACTTCGGGTATCAAAATATCATCACAATCAGAATCCTAACATTCTCCCCCTTTGTGGTGAAGATGCCAGGTATCCGAAGTCTATAACATACAAAAGGCTTTGCTCAATTCCCTCCGAATCTATAACCACCACTTCAGATGAGTACACAGCTCAAGCTTTGCATCATCTGAGTTCTCATTATTCACCGTCACTCTAGCTATCATTCCTTCCAAAAACGTTGAAGGAAACTTCTCTTTTTCATCCATATCGAAGAACAACTTCTTCAGTGGACTTTTCTTTGTGAGCTTTCCCTTGTAAAGTACTCCCCATAGTTTTTGAAGAATCTTTCCATCACTGATTTTGTCTATGCTTGTTAGTTCTTTATCAGCAGCTAGAACAGATTGCTTAAAAAGTTTTGCAATTTCTAAATCATATAGGGCGAAGTTTCGAAGATATTAACCCATAAATCTTCCAATTATCCTCTGACCTCTAGTAAGACCGACCTGCTGGGAGATTCTTATTTGTCTCAGGCCGTAGAGTCTTTCAACTAATACCACGAAGTCATTTGGGTTCATGAAAGGAAAATCAGCAACAGTGAAAGAACTCTCTATTTTTTGTTCACCTCTTCGGACATGATAGGTGAAGTTCTGATATATATCTTCAAAAACTGGTCCCGTCTCTATTCTGTCAATCCCAATAATCTTTAAGCAAGACCAGACATCGGTTTGATCAGCAGCAAGGTTCACATGAAACCTGGCTTTTTGCTCTTGAAATTTTCTTTTCTCGGCTGGATCAAACTCAACGTCATAGACATTAACAGCAAATAGCTTCGGATTGAATGGGATATCCAGTTGCAAATCTGTTGTATTCTCATCACTGAATGAAACAAGTGGCAAACGATCAAACATTTCCACAGTAGTAAAGGCCAAATTCATTATCGTCTCATATGTCCAAATTTAGTACACTGGACCCAAGACTTCGTTCTTTCCTGCCCTATCTCTTGAGATCACGTAAAAATGCCTTAGCTTTTCGTACTCCTCTGCCTTCTGTTTCTTCTCTTCAGACTTCGACAACACATTAGCAATTTTCTTTCCCTTATCGACTGAAGGGTCAGTCTCAGGAGGTACTTGAGAAGTTGTCATTTTTGTTGAAGTGGATGAAGGTGCAGTGCTTGCTCTGATTTTGATTCTACCAGAGAATCTTTTTATGAGGCTGGAGGTGGATTCGGTTGTCATCGGAGTCATTCTGTAAGACCCGTATCCTGATTATAACATATACTTAAAATAAGAGTGTTAGGAATTATATGATTTTTGGTAGTTATAAAGCTAAGAAAAACTTTAGTTACAATTTCATATAAAATCAGCATTTTGTGTCGTTTTTAGAAAAATCATAATTAATTCTAGGAAAATTGTTTGGACCTCAAACCAATGCACAAAGTTTACAAATTGAGTCTAGTACAATTACCAAAAATAATAGTAAGCTTGAAAATGAGATTATCTATGGTAAAAAATGCAATCTTTACTGATTAGTTCGGAATTGACAGATTAGATAGTCTGTTTTCAAAAATTCATAATAAATCATAGAAAAATCGTATAAATACGTAAAATACATCCCTGGAAAGGTATTGAGATGAATTTTCTGAATATAAAATAAAAACGTGAATTTAATGGGTTTAAGATCGGCTAAACCAGTCTTGAACAGACTGATTCTAGAAGGCCTTTAATTTCAACAAAATTATATTATTAAAATCTTTTGTCAAAAGTGTCATGCCATTTTTTATTCAAGAATTCAAGTATAAATACCCCCCAAAACATCTTATAAACCACACCAACAAATCTCAATCCAATATATAGAGGTTTCTAAGCACTAGAGTGTAAGAAGTGAGCGGAAGGAAGCTCAAAAGCCTAGCGAAGAAGTTATAGGTTCCGACGACTGGTCATAAGGTAACTACAAACTTTTCTATAGCTTAATTAGGTATTGTAAAATAGTTTTTGTGTTAAGAAGTAGAATATTTAATAAGTATAACATATGTTATATTATACTAATTTCTAACAATAGTAAACAAAAACCTTAAAATGTCGTTATTATAACAATTCGTAATTTCTGAATATAATACCGATTGATTTACTTACGAGGACGGTGACTAGGCCGATTACTTGGGATCTGGTTGTTGGATTTTCCGAAAGGCTAAAATGCTGAAAGGATCCTGCCACCCCATCTAATCTTCTACCTGGCCGTTCTTTACTTGATAAATCATGGAGTATCATATTGGAATTATTGAAGGGTTTAATGATGCGACTATAATATAGTTAAGGATTAAGAAATGATAGATTTCTTATTATGTTAACAGTTAAAGTTGAAGGAAATACAAAGCCGAGAAAGATAAACGATATAGTCAACTATAATCAGGTGAGTCTTCTCACTATACTATGGGTGATATTGCATGCATAGGAAGGAAGATAGGTTAGACTAAGGTTGTCTTACCTGTTATGATAATTGTGTGAATTATTGCTATGATAATGATTGTTTGTGGACGGAACGGGAACAGCCCGCGAGCCAATAGGCGGAACGGGAATAGCCTGCGAGTCATTAGATGGAACGGGATAGCCCGCGAGCCAATAGGCGGAACGGGAATAGCCTGCGAGTCATTAGACGGAACGGGAAAAGCCTGCGAGTGATAAGACAGAACGGGAACTGCCCGTGAGTCTTCAGCGGAACAGGGATAGCCCGCGAGTCTCACAGACATATGAATGGTTATGATGTGTTGTATGTTATGTGATGGATCGTATGGTATTTTGAGGAACTCACTAAGCTTCGTGCTTACCCTTTCCCTATATAAAATATTGTTTCAGGTACATCAGGTACCATGGATGGCAAGGCGTGACGTGTATACACTGTGCTGCTTCATTGGAGGACTGTTTTTGAATTAATATTCCGCTATATTGAGATTTCGTTAACTTCTGTAAATCCTGGGGTGTTTTCATTAAACTTATAAGTTATGGAATTTTATGAAAATTAATTAAGTGGCTTTTCTTGTATTGAACTTTTCGTTTAAAATTTTTTTAAATTTACCCTAAAATTTTGGGATGTTACAAGTTGGTATCAGAGCACAGCTTGAGAGAATCAGGCTCACTTAGTGAGTTCTGGACTCAAGTTAAGGCTTAAGAGTTTTCTTAAAACATTTATACGAAAGAAGGATGTTTTATGAAGGGAGAACTGAAGACACAGTGTGTACCGCCAGCCGACGCCAGTATGAGAAAAGGGTTAAGTATTTAATATTGTGGATGTTAAAAAAAACATATGGTATATGTTTGTTGAAATGCCTGATAGAGATCACATATTGTTGTATTATTATCTGCTATTTGCTAATAGAACTGTATGCTAGTGCCGATAGGTTGCTTAGAGATTTCCACTAAGTTGTATACAATATGGACTGAATAGTCATAGAATGTGTGAGTTGACCTTATTGCATGTTCCTTGTTTGGTTGTTGCCTTAGGGAAGATTCTCTTATTTGAAAGACTGTTTAGTTCGATATTGTATACAACTACGTTCGCGAAACAACCTGTCATCACTGGAGGAAGTTCCGTCTTAGTTAGAATAGCAGGGTGGGGGTGGGATTCCAAGTATTCCTAGAAGGGTTGACATATTCCTTGTAAGGGCATATGTGTTAAAATTATCGGTAAGAAGCGAATTGGATATTTCGAGACGGGTCTTGGAACGAACATGGATAGGTGTGGAAGGTAGTAGTAGAGCTCCTACTATCGAAAGCACAGGATCCACGTTCGAGTCGGGAGTTCGTCACGAAGGATCCAAGGAGCTGAATATGTGAGTGTCTGGCATAATTAACTTAAATGCTATTGTAATGTGGTAAACTTTTATCCATTCAATTTTTGAATGTTGATTGTGAGGTTCAGTAGGAACAATTAAGATGTGATCATACCAGTTTGGTTGGACCGATCATGCTTAAGTTAATTACTGAGCTTAAAGACTGTTGAAAGGGAGAATGCCAAAATGCTATTGTGGTAGCTATTTTTCATGCAACTAATGGGCGCACAAGTCAGACAGGGACTAGAGGATGCAAGGGTGAGTTTTCCAACTCACGGTCAAAGAGGTGCAAGCGGCGCCTGAGATGATAGCGGGTATTTTTGAGTCAACTCTGTACATGCCTAGTGCTGTGTAATAGTGGGGCTACCTACTCTTGTATTGATCTTGCTTAGGTGATTGATCAGGTCGTGTGGGTTGAGAGTTTGGATCACTCACTCGTGATTGAGGTAACTGACGATAGAGGTGTTGACTAGGGTCACAAGCGGATGAGTAACATATGGTGGTTGATGTAAACATCTTTACATTATCGAAAAATGTTTATTGAGATAGTGTTTGCCCCAATGCAAGTTGTTGGCTGAGCAGAGTGGGCTTGTTTTTCGTTCGAGAGAGTAAGGGCTCGTAAAAAAAAATTATAAATCGAATAAACAGACTTGGACTTTAGTCCAAGTGGGGGAGGAATACGAAATTAAGGGAACAACATGAATATTATATTGAATCGATGAAATTATTAAAATTATAGTAACATGTCAATATCTTTAATTCAGTACTACAACTTTATATTAATACATTAAGAAAAGTTTACAGAACTACTAACCTAAACCGGAGAATCAGAAAGAAGTGAGAAAAGATCTTCTACACTCCAATCTTTGTCATCATTAGGTTGACTTGTACCTTCTCGAGGATTTGGAAGTGGTATGCTTCCAGTTATTGGAGGAGGAGCTCCAAGGTATGGGGTCTCAATAGGGTTGGAACATGTAACCCCATGATTAGGGGCTAAATATTGACTCATTTGGGGCGTGTGTAAGTAGGGCAGTGATGAGGAAAGGCTCTAATTCGGAACCAGTTGGGGGTAGCTACAAGAAGGAGAAAACCAGGCTGGGTCACCTACAAAGCCTCAAAAAATTCTCCTCACTCGAAGACTCAAGTAAACCAGGGTTAATACTACTCATACCAGAATTAGATGGCAGAGATTGCTGCTGTGTATGAGTTCTTGATGAAGTTTCCCCTTTTTTCTGAATTTTTCTTTTCCTAAATACAACCTTATGAGCAGCTTGTATCAGTTTCTTTGTGCCGTCTGTTAGACCCAATTGTGATCCTTCAATTATTGCTTCTTTCTCCCTTTTTAGGTTGGGTATTAAATCTTTCGATAATCCTGCCGCTCCGCTAAACTCGTTACCAAATTCCTGTGACACAAATAAATTTAGTAATTACAATTTTATGATATAAAGGAATTAAAAACAAAAATGTAATTCTTTACCTCAACACGATCAATAAGAGTTTGCAGACTCTTAAGTTGTCGTTGGGGCCAATGTTCGATACCTAAATATCTACAGCGTTTTTTTAACTGAGTCGATCCAATGTTGAGTTCTTTCGCAGCTTCCTCAATTGGTTTATTAAAGTGTTCAGCTATTATTTCTCTACTTAATGAGTGTCTGAAACCTCTTCTAGTGCCAGCTACTGTGGTTGTCGGAATCGGAAGATTGAGTTCAAATGTACTATTAATATTTGGGATCATTTGAACATGATCCTGATTTTCTGAACCAAATATGGACATTGATTCATTAAAATCGGTAGCTATCGGTGGTAATTGTACGTTTTCAATCATGGACTCAGGATTTTGAAATCCTTCTAGGTTCCTCTGAATCACCTGAAGGTGATTTTGATATTGAAAACCAACCCCAAGTTCGGGATTCATTTCAATATTGATGTTATGAGTTGTTTGTAATTGACTTTCATTCTGAATGTCAGCCATGAATCCTTGATTCATGGGGGTAATCTCACTACTCGTTGAGGGTACGTCGATGAATGGATTGTAGTCAGATAGATCATCCACAAATGGGTCTATGAATAACAACTGTCAGATGATAAACAAAATTGAATATTCATAGAAGCAATCATTTAAAGAATTTAACCTGGTAAAAGGTATGGAGTCTGATCAAGTGCAAAGTCTAATGATGCATGCACCGGATCTTCTGAGTTAATGTTCAACTCGGGAAAAATTTCCGCCTCACCGTGGAGTTGCTCTATTGGTAGTATATCTGGAAGACTGTAACATAATTCAGAATCAAACAAAACATTAGAAATATAAACAAAATATGGATGATAGATGTCTAGAATGTTAAGTCACCGAACTCTATTAAGAATTCTTGGTTTGAAGTACCCTCTCCTTGCGGAAAACCAGGTCCAGGGTTCGACAGATCGCCCATTGAATATCTGTTTTCCATGACTTAACTTTAAATATGAGTTCGTTTATGAACAAACTAGTGATAAGAGAGGACGAGACTGAAAATGAATGTGGAAATGAATGATACTACATACCTGTATATATAGTATCTTGCAGCTGGAACCGAAAGGTCACACGGAACTGAAAGGACACCTCACGTTTTAATTACCGAAATTCAAACTAACTACAGTAGATGCGACTTTTCACTACCCCAAGTGACATTTTTTCAAAATTCCCTGCTTGACTCTGGTGAGAACGAGATAATAAAGAGACTCTTGAAATAAAACAAAATTTTATGTCTCCATATAATGGAAATAGTTTAAAGAGTGTTCAGTACTTCAAAGAAAAAAAAATAAAAAAATAAAAAAGAACTTACGAAAGATGATGTAAATTTTATATTTTTCGGTGAAACAAAATTTTTTGGAGATTTTACAAATATAGAATTATTTAGCCAAAAAGTATTTAAAAGAAAATATTGAATTGAGACAAATGTGTGTTGAAATATGCGAATTCATATAAATACGAAATAGTGTTAAAAATTAGGTGTTGCAAGTTAACTAGGTTAACTATGTATACATGAAGATTAGAAAGTACTAAATATGTACTGTAGAAAGTAGCCGGTCAAGTTGATGTGTGGGACTGTGAGAAACAGTTAGAGTTTTACATCTAGAGTAACTAGAAGAAAAGAAGTATGGAGTGAATGAGAATAATAGGACCTTAAGCATTATTACAGAGACATGTGAAAGTTGAAGGGAAAGATAATGAAACCTTGTAAAGGTTCGACAATAAGATGAGGAGGATTTTTGAAGAACATAAGGACTCGATGGGAAATACATAGAGGCGTTCGAGAATGCGGATTTTGTGTCGTTTTTAGAAAAATCATAATTAATTCTAGGAAAATTGTTTGGACCTCAAACCAATGCACAAAGTTTACAAATTGAGTCTAGTACAATTACCAAAAATAATAGTAAGCTTGAAAATGAGATTATCTATGGTAAAAAATGCAATCTTTACTGATTAGTTCGGAATTGACAGATTAGATAGTCTGTTTTCAAAAATTCATAATAAATCATAGAAAAATCATATAAATACGTAAAATACATCCCTGGAAAGGTATTGAGATGAATTTTCTTAATATAAAATAAAAACGTGAATTTAATGGGTTTAAGATCGGCTAAACCAGTCTTGAACAGACTGATTCTAGAAGGCCTTTAATTTCAACAAAATTATATTATTAAAATCTTTTGTCAAAAGTGTCATGCCATTTTTTATTCAAGAATTCAAGTATAAATACCCCCCAAAACATCTCATAAACCACACCAACAAATCTCAATCCAATATATAGAGGTTTCTAAGCACTAGAGTGTAAGAAGTGAGCGGAAGGAAGCTCAAAAGCCTAGCGAAGAAGTTATAGGTTCCGACGACTGGTCATAAGGTAACTACAAACTTTTCTATAGCTTAATTAGGTATTGTAAAATAGTTTTTGTGTTAAGAAGTAGAATATTTAATAAGTATAACATATGTTATATTATACTAATTTCTAACAATAGTAAACAAAAACCTTAAAATGTCGTTATTATAACAATTCGTAATTTCCGAATATAATACCGATTGATTTACTTACGAGGACGGTGACTAGGCCGATTACTTGGGATCTGGTTGTTGGATTTTCCGAAAGGCTAAAATGCTGAAAGGATCCTGCCACCCCATCTAATCTTCTACCTGGCCGTTCTTTACTTGATAAATCATGGAGTATCATATTGGAATTATTGAAGGGTTTAATGATGCGACTATAATATAGTTAAGGATTAAGAAATGATAGATTTCTTATTATGTTAACAGTTAAAGTTGAAGGAAATACAAAGCCGAGAAAGATAAACGATATAGTCAACTATAATCAGGTGAGTCTTCTCACTATACTATGGGTGATATTGCATGCATAGGAAGGAAGATAGGTTAGACTAAGGTTGTCTTACCTGTTATGATAATTGTGTGAATTATTGCTATGATAATGATTGTTTGTGGACGGAACGGGAACAGCCCGCGAGCCAATAGGCGGAACGGGAATAGCCTGCGAGTCATTAGATGGAACGGGATAGCCCGCGAGCCAATAGGCGGAACGGGAATAGCCTGCGAGTCATTAGACGGAACGGGAAAAGCCTGCGAGTGATAAGACAGAACGGGAACTGCCCGTGAGTCTTCAGCGGAACAGGGATAGCCCGCGAGTCTCACAGACATATGAATGGTTATGATGTGTTGTATGTTATGTGATGGATCGTATGGTATTTTGAGGAACTCACTAAGCTTCGTGCTTACCCTTTCCCTATATAAAATATTGTTTCAGGTACATCAGGTACCATGGATGGCAAGGCGTGACGTGTATACACTGTGCTGCTTCATTGGAGGACTGTTTTTGAATTAATATTCCGCTATATTGAGATTTCGTTAACTTCTGTAAATCCTGGGGTGTTTTCATTAAACTTATAAGTTATGGAATTTTATGAAAATTAATTAAGTGGCTTTTCTTGTATTGAAGTTTTCGTTTAAAATTTTTTAAATTTACCCTAAAATTTTGGGATGTTACACGTTCTTCCCCAAACAGGAGGAACAGTTGTTGAAGGTGACGTTGTGGTAGTTGTTGTTTGAGAGAGTGGTGTGAGGGTTGTAATGGTTGCTGTTGGAGTGAAGGTGATGCGTGTTTGTCTTGTTGGTTGAGGTCCTTCTCCCCCTTATGACAAAAACACTGAGGGCTTCAGAGCACCTGGTAACCGACTAACAAGTGTAAGAAGTGGTGCAATATCCTTTCGGATTGAGTCGGTGGTTTGAGAGACCAAAATTTTCATTTGTTGATTAGTGATGTTCTGTGCTTCTCTGTACGCATTTAACTCTTCCACCTTTGGTTCATAAATTGCAATGGTTTTCTTTGCATCCTCAACATCTTTCCTTAAACTTTGCAATTGGACATCAAATTCCTCAACAGCTCATTTAGATAGATTCTCAATCGAAGTAGACAGAGAAGTAAGCTTAGCTTGAACTTCTGTATGGGCAGAATTGAGTTTGGTGACCACTTCGGTGAGTTTGGAGGTATGTTGTTCCTGGAGTTGCTGAGTCTTCTCTTCAACTTGTTTCTCTACTGCTTTACATCTCAAGTCAATTTTCTCCAACACATTTCTTGTCATTTGCTTGACATCAGTTTCTACTACTTTAACTGCCTCATTAATCTTCTTGGTGACTTTTTTTGTAATGGTTTCTTCGAAAGACGTGAGTGATTCTACCAGATGATCAAAAGTGACCACAGACCCTTTGTCCGAAGTGTACGTAGTCTAGGCTCGGATCAGAACATTCAATTTCACATTGAGTTGGCGGAATTGTTTTATTGATACCAGGCTTGTGTCGGGTTCATCATCATCATCGTCTTGAATGTTTATTGGGGCTATTTCAAAATAATCTTCCTCTTCTTTTTCGGTTTCATGGGAAGAAGGAGAATCAACCATGTCATCCATAAAAAATGAATGAAGCGGAGGAGGTACTTCGGTTGTTGTAGTGAAAATTGGTGTTGTATGCTTTGGTGGTGGTGATGGTGGAGTTGTGGCAGTTTGATTTCCGGATGTGAGACTTGTGTCCACATTAGATGTGTGTATAGGGGTCTCAATATGACTTGTCTCCACGATAGATGTTTCAACAGTAGTCATATGTTCAGATACCACTAGGTTATTAGTTAAAGATATAGTAGGATTAGAAGGTGGTACCATTGTTGTTGTTGTCATAGTTGGTGATGGAGGAATGGTGGTGTCCTCATGATGAGAGCATTCTTCCTCTTCTTCTTCTTCATCTTCTTCGGATCGAGGTGTTGGTGGTCGTGACGATTGAGCAGGTTTCTTCTTTGAAGGCTTAACTGCTTGGGTTTTCCTCCTTGTCCTGGACTTCTTTGCTGGGGGCTTTGGATGGTTCAGTTGTGCCTTTTCATTTGCCACCCTTAGCTTTCGGAAGTTCGGATTAAATTACCTGTGTGAAAACCCTGATGGGTGTAGGTGTGGTGATCGTATTGCGGAACTCGATCAAAGTTAGATTATCGTCAGGAACCTTGCACAGCATCGCCTCAGGAATCTGAGCGATAAATTCCATCCTGTCATCCGAAGTTGAGCTGGAAGGAGTCTGGACTTGATGGAAATCATGAACAGGTAGGTCCCAAGGCACTCGTATCTTTTCGTGTGCATATTCAGCTTGGACAATTAGTGCCCAAAACTATGTCGATGCGATGTCTGTGGCCCCCTTCGCATGATTCAAGTAAGTAGTGAAGTCGGTCCAAAGAGTTGAAGCGTAATCAACTGGAACATTATACTAGATACCATAGTATAGTTGCAAGAATGTGTAGGAAGCTGAATCTAGGCCTAAAGTTCTGCCAGAGAGACTTCGTAGGAGAATGCTGAAGAAGTAACCCAGACAGAGGGCATTTTGTTCTTTTTGAAAGAACTCATTGTGCGTGTGACCCATCTCATTAAGCATATTCAAGATTTCAGACTGAGAGACCATCTGAAACCGTCCAGACACTGGGAGTTGAAGAATCTTTACGAATTGCTCCTTCTTGATTGTAATCGTCTTCTTGGTTTCATCGGCAGTGACAATTTCAAAGGACGCAGATTGACCATCTGCATTCAGACGTGCAGTATGGTGTGCCCTGTTCACCCAAATCTTTGGAACTTGAGCAGTTGTTGTCATGGCGTGATAAAGGGGTGATTGTCGCAGACATACCACCGGCATCGCCATTGTTGACGAATAAGCTTCAGGGTCGAGGTTTGCAACGTGGTTTGCTGACATGGGGTTAAGATCTGGAACTGAATCAGCATCTCCTGATATCAATGAAATATAGGCGGTGGCCATTGGGAGTGTTTTTTGAGTTTTGAGAGTTGGGAGTGTTTGGGATTTCTTAGTTGCAGGTTCAGAGAGAATGGAAACGAAAGGGATGAACTGAAGGGTTGTTCCGTTTATATACGGTGATGATGAGTGGAAAGAGAATGTGCATTTAATGCTCGTGTTTGAACGGTCGAATGGGGTTTCTCCACGTTGTCCGTAAGTTGAGGGGACATTCCCTTTTTCTCGGTGTGACAGCTGCAACATCCCCGGGTAACTGTTGTGCTCGATTGCTATTGGTTCCTGCATCTCCTAATTCAAAAAGGATAAGTGAGGATCCCACGTATCTCGTTGAAAATGTACAATCGAAGTCTGCTCATAATGCAGTCATGCCAACCATCTGAAGTGATAACACAAGGATCTATTTAATTTGGGAAATTATGATTTTTGGTTCAGTTCAAAGGATGAGAGCTGATTATTCAAGGAAGTCCTTGTAACACATTCATATCCGAACGAGAGTAATGTAATGTGCATTCATATGGATAGATGAACCTAGTGTAAGTATTCCACCATTGCCTTTATATAAACTTGTTTGTCTGATATAAGATTCTAAGTATTACGTAGAGTAACCTTAGATGACACATGCTGATACAAAGAGTTACATATCTGAGTTTCTGATTTGAAGTAGTATGGAATTGTTAAGAAAATTTATCTCTATTCACCAGATGGAGTATTTGGACACGCTTTTCGGATGACAAGTCTTTGAAAATTGTGTACTACTCCACCCTTGTCACTGAAGACGGGTTAGTGAGATGTTCATACTCCCAATCCGGTTCTCAACTGTGTTACAGGAGATCCTGATTGTTGTATTGAAGACAGGGGGTACACCTTGAGTATATTGTATATCTTAGTATCGTTTCTTTACTGTATCCGAAGATAGACTTAAAGTTTTGTGAAAGTGCCTTTCTAGCTTATTCATTTCAGCATGATTTTTCATAAATATCTTCATAAATCCCATCAGTTAAATTTGGCATGAGTTTTCTTTTCCTCGTATCAGGAATTGTCAGATGTTTACTGCTACGCAACACCTGGAACATATCCTGAAAAGACTAAGTCTTTCTGATTAGTTATTTGCTTATGCGAAGGAAGAACCACTGGGTACAAGTAAGACATGAGGTTTACATGTAGTCCGGTACGAAGTATGGACATGTCAAAAGGTTTTTAACCATGATCAGATCATCCGAAGTGTTACCAATGTTGCAGTGCGAGTCCCAAATATCTCTTGGTGCAATGAGATATGCTCAACAAACTCTAAAAACCACGTTTTGTCCTTTAATTGTGTTTTGATATTTTGCAATATTTGGGTTCGGATGAGAGAGACATGGACAAAGCTATGGGCATAAGCCAGTATTTAAGTGTAATTAGAAGTGAACCGAAGCGTCAGATGTGAATAGTGACTTATGCGATCCGAATATTTTTAGTAAAAACTTTATCCGAACGGAACCGAATGTTCGTTTATGAATATTTTCACTTCTGATGACAAGAAAATCTAAAAAAAACTTAAAAACCTATTCACACTTAGGAAAATAAAAAAAAAACTTAAAATGATTGAAACATTTACAGAGATTTTTGGTTGAAGGTACTTAGCTGATTATGTATTTGGAACTGCGGATGACTCAAGCATGCCTAGCCCATGGATGATTCGTGTAAAGGCTTTTTCATCAAGAGCTTTGGTGAAGATGTCAGCTAGCTGATCATTCGTATGAACGAAGTGGACCTCAATGTTCCCTTCCTCTACATGACTTTTAATAAAGTGATATCGGAGGGAAATATGTTTGGTCTTCGAATGTTGAACCGGATTATGACAAATTCGTATGGCACTTTGAGAGTCACAGAACAGAGGTATTCTTCGCATGTGGATAGCATAATCTCGTAGTTGACTTTGAACCCAGATCATCTGAGAAGTGCATGCAGCTGCGGCTATGTACTCAACTTCGGCTGTGGAGATGGAAACACATGTTTGCTTCTTCGATTGCCAGCTGATGAGCTTGCCATCTAGAAACTGACATCCCCCTGAAGTGCTTTTACGATCAAGTGCACATCCTCCCATATCAGCATCAGAGTAGGCTTGTAGAAAGAAGCCTGAATTGGCAGGGTACTATAAACCAAGAGAAGGAGTTCGATGAAGGTAGCGAAAGATTGTTTTGACTGCGGTTGGATGAGGTTCACTTGGATTCGCCTGATATCGTACGCAATTACAAACTGAGAACATGATATCAGGGCAACTGGCAGTTAAGTATAGTAGTGAACCAATCATGCTTCTGTAGACCTTCTGATCAACCGTCGGTTTGTCAAGCGAAGGTGTGAGTCGTGTCCCAGCAGCCATGGGAACCTTCGCATTTGAACAGTTCTCCATTCCAAATTTCTCCAACAGGCTCCGTGTGTATTTTTTTTGGTTCATGAAGATACCTTCAGATGTTTGTTTAACTTGTAGTCTGAGAAAGAAGTTTATATTCCCCATCATGCTCATTTGAAACTTACTTTTCATTATGGTTTCGAAATCTTTTGAAAGTTCAAGGTCTGTTGATCCGAAGATGATATCATACACGTAGATTTGAACTAACATGAGATGATTACCAACTTTTTTTAAAGAGAGTGGGATCAACAGAACCTTGTTTGAAGTTTGATTGTTTTAAAAACTTAGTTAAAGTTTTGTACCAAGCCCTTGGTGCTTGCTTTAACCCATAGACTGCTTTGTCAAGGATATAACAGTGATTTGGATATTTTTCATTTATAAAACCAGGTGGTTGTTCCACATACACTGTTTCCTCAAGTTCGCCATTTAAAAATGCACATTTGACATCCATGTGATAGACATCAAAGTTTTTATGTGCAGCAAATGTCAAAAAGATTCGGACGGACTCAAGTCTGACAACAGGAGCGAAAGTTTCATCATAATCAATTCCCTCCTGTTGACAATATCGTTTGATAACTAGTCTAGCTTTGTTTCGGACAATGTTACCTTCTGTATCAAGTTTTTTACGAAAAACCCATTTAAGACCTACTACAGAGGAGTTGGTTGGTTTTGGTATTAAACGCCACACTTTGTTTCGTTCAAATTAAGCCAACTCACTCTGCATGGCCTCAACCCAATCCGAGTGTAAAAAAGCTTCTTTTACAGTTTTAGGTTCAACTTTTGAGATGAAGACGTTAAACATGCAATAATCCGATCATTTATTTAATTCATTTTGTTTAGCTTTTAATTGAGATCGTGTAAGTACCTTTTCATCCGGATTACCAATTACCTGAGTCTTCATATGATCCTTTGTCAATTTTTCAAGAGGTGGATATGCAGGGTCATATCCTGGTAGCGTTTCCCCATGTACTTCCTCCGTATCAGATGGATAATCCGAAGTCAATTGATTTTCTTCAGGTGAAGTGTTAGGAATTGGTTGTTCATTTTCAACCGAAACTTGGTTGTCACTTGACTCCCCCTCAGCTAAAGCTGGCTTGTCAGATGACTTCCCCTCAACAGAAGCTGGCTTCTCAGATGACTCACCCTCAACATAAGTTGTTTGTACTGTAGATGGGCTTGGTGGATCGGTTGAATGTGCTTCTTTCGGATTAGATGTACTCGACGGTGTAGTTTCTTCTTCAACTGAAGGATCCTTTGGGTTGGATGAATCATACTCCCTCTCAACCGAAGGATCTTTTTGCTACCTGTCTCTGACTCCCCCTCAACCGAAGAGTTCTTATTTATTGATGGATCATCAGTGAGCTTGTTGATTTCTGGTATATTATTGTCCTTTGCATTTGCTTCAGCATCGATTGCATGATCAGGACTGTCAAATAAGAAGGAGAAATCAAGATTGAAGGACTCCAGAGGGATGACTTCGGTTGGTTGTTCTGGAAATATAGAGGAACGAGGAAAGAGAGTGTCTGATTTCTTGATATAATGATCGTCAAATGTCAGATTGAATGTTTCCTCAATCTTCCTTGTTGTCTTGTTTAGTACTCGATAAGCTTTTGCAGAGTGTGAATATCCTACGAAAACACCATCATCGGATTTGGATGCAAACTTCGTAGTACCAGGTTTGAGTCTCATGATGAAACATCGACATCCGAATACATCAAAGTATTTCACATTTGGTTTCCTTTTGTTGATGACTTCGTATGGAGTGATTTTGAAGCATCTATGAATGTAGGACCAATTTTGAGTTAAGCATGCAGTTGCAACAGCTTCGGCCCAAAAATACATTGGAAGATTCGCATAGTCAAGCATGGTTCTTGCAGCTTCACATAATGATCTATTTATTCGCTCGACTACACCATTTTGTTGTGGAGTATAAGGGGCAGAAAAATTATGAGTGATCCCCTTCTCCTTCATATACGAGTCAATTGTTTGGTTTTTGAATTCGGTGCCATTGTCACTTCGGATAGCTCGTACTGGTTTCTTTAAATGAAGCTCAATTTGATTGATGAAGGCAATGAGTTCTGCAGGTGTGTCTGACTTTTGTCATAGAAAGATTACCCATGTGAATCGTGAGAAGTCATCTACGATAACTAATATGTATTTCTTTCCTCCAAGGGATTCGACCGTTGAGGGACCACAAAGATCAATGTGTAGCAGTTCAAGAGGTTCAGTGATCTTAGAGTCTATGGTAATCGGATGAGCTTGTCGCTTTTGCTTCCCATGCTAACAACAAGCAACAATGTGTCATTATCAAACTTCAGTGTAGGCATACCTCGGACAAGGTCAAGAGCAACCAGCTTGTTGATATTCTTGAAGTTTAGATGAGATAGCCTGCGATGCCATAACCAGCTGAGATCCGAAGGGGCTTTTGAGAGTAGACAGATGGAAGGTGTTCCAACAGTTGGCTTCATATCCAGTGGATACATTTCACCCTTCCTTGAAGATTTTAGCAAGACTTCCTTGGTCTTTTTCTTCTTGATTACACTTCCAGCTTCGTCGAATGAGACTTTTAATCCAGTCCCCACAACCAATTGAGAGACACTAACTAAATTGTGCTTTAATCCTTCTACGTAAGCAACTCTATTTATAGTGAATTTGCCATTAGTGATTTTTCCATATCCTTTTATGGGACACGTTTCGTTGTTTTCAAACTTTACATCTTCTCCATCTTCTAAACTTCTGAAATCCCTTAAGTACTCTATGCTCCCAGTCATGTGTCAGCAACCACTATCAATATACCATTCCTTATCATACTGCTCATCGATCATTACCTACAATTTAGAGAGAGAGTTCAGGTACCCAACATGGCTTGGGTCCTTGAGGGTAAGTATTTGGATCATAGATCCATGAAGCTATCATATCATCCTTTTTGGTGCCAGAAGTTGAAGCAATACTTGACTCAATGGAGGGCTTAATTATTTGAGTTTTAGTAACTTTTGGAACCCATTTCCAAATTTTCTTTTGTTTTTGTTCTATAGGACTCAATGTTGAAAGTGGATTTGGTTTCACAGGAACCCATTTTCTGTTTGAAAGTAAAGATTTCCCAGACAAAGTACTACATTGAGTAGATTCGCATAAAAACTCTTCATAAGCAAGTTTAAAGTCTTGAATTGTTAAGCTTTTATCTTTAAACAAATCCATGTTCTTATCATACCAAGCAATGAAACGTATCAACTAGGTTGCTTCCCTTAGTAAAAGTTTTCTTATTTTCTTTTTCGTACTTTTTGTTTGAACAAATAGGTATTGTAGGTTCAAAAACGATTTTCTTAGGTGTTATTGAAGAGTTTTTGTCTTTAAAAGACTTTTGTTGATGTTGAAATGCTTTCTTTTTGTTTTGAGAATCACGATAGTTCTTTCTTCGTCTATTATCGTAAAATTGTTTATGCTTTTCATCCGAAGATTGAGTCTTTATTTGATTTTTATTTGTTGTGAAGTTTCTAGTATTTGAAGAATTTCGATTATTTGGAAAATTTCGATTGTTTGAAACATTTCGATTGTTTCAAAAAATTCGATTGTGTGAAAAGTTTTGATTATTGTGACGTCTAAAGGTGTTTTTCATCTGATGCATATCTTGTTTTCGTTTATTGATTTTAAATTCCATCTCCGCATTGAAAGTGTTTTCGAGCATTTTATCAGATGAGAAAAAACCTTCGGCTGTTGCATTTGTATTGTCTTCTTTCATTAGCGACAAGAGTTCGCAACTATCTTCAATTTTTACACCACTTTTAATAAAAAACTGTATTTTTAAAGTTTGCAACTTTGGGATACGTACATGCTTGTTCGACAAGTCTTTTGGATTTGTGATCCACGTAATATGAGTAGTTATCCGAAGTACTAAGAATTTGAAAAGTTTAGTTTTATCATCCGAAGAGATCTGTTTAACCTTAGGAGAATTTTCTTGATGAGTATTGGTACTTTCTTTAGATTCAGATTTTGAAGAATAGACTGATGAAGTTTTCTTTTGTGATAAATCACTACAGTCTATTTCTTCAATATCAGAATCAAAATCAGAGTCATTTTCAGAAGCATCAACAATAACATTCACAGAATCACTTTTATTTGCTAGAGGAATTGTGGGTAGAGACTTATCCATTACTTTTAATAAATCATTAGGACTTAAAATTTTTTCGAATGGAACAATACCATGAGTATAAGTTGGGTTCGGAATTTCAATTGATGAAACAATAGATTCGCATTCATATGAAATAGAATCTACATCTTGTAACTTAAACTCAATAAAAGGTAGTAATTTTTTATGATGATCCAAAGAAATATCAGAAGAATGATAAATACGTTTAATATATGCATATAAACGTTTAGCGGTTTCACAAAAAATATTCATTTGTTTTAATAACAATTCGTTATTCTTCATGTATTGTTCCCAACTTTCTTCTAAAATGTCTATCCTTAATGAAATCTTCTCTAATGCACCATGCATTCCTTCTAGCTTGGCCTTGAGCGAAGTTACTTCATCCTTTGCCTGACACGCATCACTATTTGCTGAATCAAGTAGTTGATTCATATGCAGACAGTCAGAAGTAATTTCGTTAAGGTCATTAATAAAAATTTCTTCAGGAACGTTAAAGTTTTGAAGTAAAAGTGATACATGTTCTAGAATGGTAAAGCGAGCATTGGACGAAGAGTTTGTTCCTTGTGCCATCAGACAGACACCATTTATCTTGCTTTCTTTCTCTTCATCCGAATTTTCCTCTTCGGACCATATGCCATGGCCGGTATGTGCAGCAAACATTGCCCCATGAGTGGGTCTGCGGATTTCATCGTCATCCGAACCAGATGACCAAATCTGGTAAGTACCATCACCACTATTGGGAGCAACGAGTGACAGGCTTTGAGTCTTCGCACAAACTTCTTCCAGTTTCTTCGTATAGTATGCTTCATCTTTGACTCGTTCCTTCTTCTCATTTGCTTTCTTTAGCATGCAGTCTTTGGCTAGATGATTCTTTCCAAAGCAATAGTTACAGTCGTATCCAGAATCACCTAACAACTTCTTTTCAGGTCGAGGAGTTGTATCAGACTTCGGTTTGGAATATTCAGCAGGTTTAGTTGGTTGTTTTCCATTGTTGAAGTTTCTACTGAAGTTGGGTTTGTTTTGTGGTCGTTTCTGAAAGTTCCTGTTGTTGTTGGAGTATAGTACCTTCGTATCACTTTCTTCATCCTCATCACCTTCATCATCAGTATCAGTGATGTCTTCGGATTCAGTTTTTGAAACAAAAGCAAAAGTGCCAGCATTCGGTGGGTCACCAGCTTCATCTAGAACATCATACTCATATGATTTGAGAAGATTGTAGAGTTCTTCTAGCGAGTAGGAGTTGATCTTCTCATGAGCTCTTACCATCATGGTGATTTGCTTCCATTCCATTCAGAGACATTGCATGAACCGAAAGTTTGTTTCATGCGAAGTCTTAGAAACTCCATACTTTTCTAGTTCGTAGACCACGTCGTTAAACCTCTCAAACGTCTGATCAATCTTCTCATTGTCCAGTTGTTTGAAGTTGCTGAAATCAGCCAGTATGTTGTTGACAATGCTTTTCTTCATGACATCACTTCCTTCATATCGCATCTTCAGTCTGTCCCAAATTTCCTTAGCTGACTTTGACCTTCGGATCAGATTGAAGGCGACAGGAGGCAGTCCACTTTTCAATTCTCGTATGCATCTTTTGTCATTCTCGATCTTCTTCTTGTTCGCAGCAATAACGACTTCTATATCGACAGGTGGAGTAGTAGTTTCACCAGACTTAGCAGCAAAACTGGTCTGAACATTAGCAGTAAACGGTCCTTCCTTCAGTGATCTCAGAAGATCTTCATCGATACCTGATAAGTGAACCTCCATACGATCAGCCCATTGATCGTAATGTTCATGAATCAGCATAGGTGCCTTGTTGCTAGAACCAAGTAAGGATGTGTAGTTCATCATAGCGTTGTTCGCGTTATAGGCCATTGAAAGATTAGATCGTTGCTGGAAAATTATCAAGATTAAAACTCTGAAACACGGAAGAGTGGATTCAAGAACGATTTGAAACCACGAATCAAAGAAAAGGACTTAATCTTAATATCAGATCAGCAAGCAACCCGCTCTGATACCACTTGTAAGATCAAATTATGAACAAGGCAAACAACGAGAACACAAGTATCTGAGTATTCAATCAGTCGAATTATTTGTATTCAATGTAAAAATATAGTGCTCCTAGTCTTTTAATGACGAGCAACTATGAAGATCCTTACAAAGAATAAATCAACTGTTCTAAAGTACGTACTAAACATCTAGGGCTAATGGTGTTTATATACTAAGATCTAATTAGATAAACACTTAATCCAATTAGTTACAGATAAGCATAACAACCCTAGACATTCTCTATAACAAAAGATAAGTACAAAACGTAACAGTCTTCAGATAAGTACGTAGACTTCGTATCATCAACCGCTTCGTATCAATCTTCTCTTCGCATACACCAAAACTTCGGACAGGGACATATGTACTTCGGATATCAAAATATCATCACAATCAGAATCCTAACAATGATGATGATGATGATGAGGTTCAAATACTTGTCCCACAGATAACTGGAAAGAGAAAAGATCCTCCTACTTCCCAACATGTGCGATCTTTTTTCAAAAAGGTATGCATGAACCTCCTCAACCTTCTATTAAAGCAGCATTGAAAGTAAGGAAATATGGCATGATATGGATTTAGCTCTTTCTTAAGTCGTTATTTAATGTCTATGAAGAAATTGTGGGATTTTTTGTGTGGCAATTTACTAAACTAGGCGTGGTACCTAGCAGGGCCGACCCGTTGATTTTAGGGGTCATGTGCAAAGACTAAAAAAATGCCTCTAAATATAATATTTTTTTACCTATAATCATAATTCATTAGTAAACGTTTTAATAGGATGAGTGATCTAATGGACTTGCAATTAATAATCCTTGATAATTTGTACACTAGAATGCAAAAAAATAAAATAAATAAAAATAAATAAATACACATTCTGCTTGTAACCGCCAAGAGTCGAATCTTGATCACTTGGCTATAAACTCTAACGCCTCTTCTAGTTAACTAGCTTACTTTTCATGAATCAGTTACGCCAATTTATTAACATATACTCGTAATACAGTATATATATATATATATATATATATATATATATATATATATATATATATATATATATATATATATATATATATATATATATATATATATATATATATATATATATATATATATATATATACTAGTTTACAAACCCGTGTGTTACACGGTTTGATAATCAAATAAAGTTTTATAAAAAAAAAATATTGTATATAATTGGTAAGAAAAATATTTTATTGAATCATTCAATTTGATATGTATTGAAATATGACGTAAACAATAATGACAGATAATATTAAGATGTAAGAGGTACATGTTGCTTAAAATGTTAATGAATTATGTAATTTAGTGAAGTTGTATGTTTGCAAAATGAAAAAGATAAACAAAACTAAATTAATTATGCAATGTTTTTGTCTTTTAATTTATACAATATTAATATAAAAATAACAGAAAAAGTATTTTAAGATAAATTTTGGAAGACTTCTTTTGTTTGTTATGCAACCATATTTATCTAAGATTAACAAATTTAATCATTCTCTACTATTGTCTCTGAATAAGACGACATATAATTGATCATGTATGAAACATTTGTAGTAGTTAAATTCAAACATGTTGGTGTGGTGGAGTTTTGTTTCATTTCTCTCTTATCGAGATATAATTTTATAACTTTTCTTCTCTCTTTAACATAATTATGTTCCATATCGTAATTTAAATCTGTAAAATAAAGAATTGTTTTAAAAATCAAGATAATACATAAGCAAACCAATAAATATTCTTAATTATGGGAGATCAACAATTCTAAATTAAAAGTGGTTAATCCCATGATAATGGTACGATCTATATATTTTATATAAATACATTAATTATTTACTTCATACATAATGAAAATTATAAAGTTAAATTTTTACAAATACTTCTATATTTTATAATAAATACTTAATCTATAATTACATATTAAAAGTAATAAACATATATACCAAGTTCATATAAATTTGGCTTTATAATGAAAATCATAATCTAAATATTTGCTGAATTTTTCTATAGTATTTAATAAACGCATAATTAAGAAATTCTTTATTACAATTACAAAAATCATTTTAAAGGGACTCATGTATAATACAATTAACAATGTCTGCACATAGAAATCAAGAAATTTACACATAACCAAACAAATAGAACCAAGGTATAGAAAAATACGGCTATCGAATAAATTTTATATTGGTCATTTTAGAACAATTTGGGAACATGGAGGGCTTATAAAGTCTCAATAATTGAGTTAAAACAATTGTCACACAACGTTTCCGCATCGTTACATTTTTGTCTTAAATTGTGACATTATCGGTGAAATCGATATTACCCGGTAATAAAGACTAAGGAAGGACGAAAAAAGAATTTACTAACCCCATGTGGATAAAAAAATTAAGGATTAAAATAGGACATAGCCAATAATTTTTGTGGACTGTACCAAAATTTTCCCTTTGTGTATACCCCTTAATCCAACCAGAAAAGTGTGTGCAACTCTTTGCAAATCGAATATCTATGAGGGGTATTTTTTTTAATTTGGAAAAGCATGGGGGTTGAAGTGCTATGTCCCCATTCTAACATCATAAACCTCTCGCAACCAAAACATTAAACCCCTTTCAATAGCAAGCAGCGTGCGTGAGATCGATGATGGCATTCAGAAATCTCCAGAACACTCGAAATCTTTATAAAGCACGGCAGATTCGAAAAGCATTGTATCTGTTCGTCTATGATTCCTTGTTTATCTGTTCTAGTTTTTGTTGGCATGCCTGATAACAGCGGTGGATGCGTTCGATCTGATTGATCCATTGCTTGCTATAATTACATGAATGAAGGTAGATCAAACTCTGTATTTTCGTTGCCTTTTGAATTACGTTTTCATATTTTGATCGTATCTACACAAGAAAGCCAATGTCATCGCGTATAATGCAGTTTTGATTGAACTTCCAGGTTTAGAAACCGGAGGTGCCACTCGAATGTTGGAGCAGAAGTGTCAAGTATGCAATGGATTATAGTGGTATTCTATTAGTAAAATCATGGCTATTTGAATTATGCTATATCAATTTAGGGAAAACGGAGTTTATGTATACTTTTTGCGTCTAATTTTGACAATGCGTATAACCAGTTGTATGACAGTTCAATAATTCTTGTGCGAAGGGAAAACGGAGTTTATGTATACTTTTTCCAAATTTCATTTATATTTCGTGTATATATAGTGCTAAAGAACTTTGTAATAGATTATAAAATGCATTAGAAAAGAACCATTTTAGTATACTGAAATTGCATTCATACTTTCCTTTTTATGTTCCTAGCTTGGTAGTAGATAAACAGATTAAGAAAGTCTTCGTTCTATTTCTTTCTTTTTTATTTTCTCAAATTGTTTTATTAAAGAATCTTAGGTTAGCAAAAGTTTATGGGTGGTTGTATGAGTTTAGGTTCATCAGGTGGTCGTTAATAGAGGTCCGAAGTTCACTAATTCCATCGAGGTATATCGTTCCAAATTGAATTTTGGAAATTTTCTTATCCTCATCGCATTAGTTTTCAACTTCAATCTGAAAGAGACTTATTGAAGTCTCGAATAAGATTTGCTTACCACCTTAGTTCATGAAACAGATGCTACCAGTAATAATAATATTGGTTCTAAATTTGCAACCAAATTAGTAGTGCTTGGTTTAACATAAAAATCTCAGTTTCTTTCTCCAAGGAATGGGGAAAGTAACTTCCACAGTTATCTAATTGAAGTGTTTAGTATATTTCTTTAGTCAATAGTAATTTGATTAATTTGGGTCTTTTGTATGTTCTTTGTGGATGTTCCATTTGACCATTTTGCATACGAAATCTTCTCTTGAGCACAAGCTATTGGTTGTACGATTTTCGGATATACATGTGGTAGAGATGGCATAACTACTACTTTTAGCAGTAAGTTCATTCCATCTTCATGCCATATTGTTCTTTGTTGAGCCCATTATCCATGGTTGGATAATTATCCACGGATAATGATAGCAATGTGTGAATTTGAAGTTAGTTTGATTTTCTTGTGAACAGATTAAGGCTAAGAAACCTACCTGGAAGATTTGGTTCGTCATTTTCTCTAAAGAAACAGGTAAAAATGCTTACCCAAAGTCCAGATTGTTGATGTCATGGATCTTATTGATGAGGATCGCCTCTTATACAAAGAGGACTTGAAGAAACCTCAGTTCCCACCTGGTAAATCCCATTGAAGGTCATTCATGTATTTTTTATATTGAAAATGCAGTATAGATAAGGATATGTATTCCGGTCTGGCACATGCTCTTACAAGGGAATTCCTCTTTTCAGCTAGGCTAGAAGGTATGACTTTTTATGTTGAAAACGTGTGTGTATTTGAAACGGAAAAAATAAAAAAAATAATATTAACATATAAAGTACATTGCCATTATTCTTAAATAAATCTAAGTACGTTGGTATTATGGGAACACATACACACACTAAATCACTATTTGCATACTTATTATAGCAACCTACTTACTAAAGTATCAATAGTTATTAACTGTTATTGCAATTACGTTTTAAAATGAAAGTCATAGCAATGGACTTACTTTTCTATGTTAACTGCAATATTGACTCAGTCATTGTTGTTGACTTTAATAATGCAAAAATTCATTTGTTATTCCAGTCGATTATGTGTCCATGTATTTGATGACTTTGGTCCAATATTTTTAACACACACACAATAACACACATACACACAATCACACAGTAACACAGAAACGCAGTAAATTGTCACTGTGTGCGTGAATGTGTTAATATGTGTGCGTAACATTGGAAAAATTAAAAACTAGAACAACATACAAAAAACATACAGAAAACACTGACAAAAAGGAAAACCATTCCAGAACCATCGTAATATGCAATTAAAAAAACCTTTGTAAGAAACATACAGAAAAAAACATACAGAAAAACATAACGAAACAAACATACCTGGTATTGTGTCGTTTAGTTGTTATTGAATATGTAGATGAGTAAACACTTCCAACCAAGCCAAATTGAATTATAAACTGGTTAGTCTATAATTGTCAGCGACCCGGAGACACTTAATCATCGGCAAAATGAATACACCGATCAATAGTCTTTAGGCGGGAAAACAAAATATTATAGCCTAGAAAGTGGACACGTGGAAAAATATAGATGTAAAAAAATGCCATGTGGCATATTAGCTTTGTTTTATTAGAATAGGAAGATATATATATATATATATATATGTATATATATATATATATATATATATATATATATATATATGTATACACACACATATATATATATATATGTGTGTGTGTGTGTGTGTGTGTGTGTGTGTATATATATATATATATATATATATATATATAATACATAAATTACAACACTCTTAATGCACAAAAGTCTTAATTTTAAGACTGTACAATGCGGCGGGACACAATTTGTAAGGAGCAAACACCACGTGGTTCAGTTCTATGTTTCATTAAAACAAACAAAAAACCGTAGAGGTTAAACTGGTGTGAGACGTAACTAATGCAATTTGAGAAGGAATTAAAGGTCTAAGTGCACGACATTGTAGTTTCATTTATTCCTATTATAGCTTGGTACTTCCAGTTTTTTAAATTAAGACATTATACTTTCGTTATTCTACCCAATTGTAGCATTGTACTTTGAAAATTTTCATATTAAGATAGTCTACTTTCAAAAATCTACCCAATTAATAATTATATCATTGTACCTACAATTTTTCATAATAAGACACTGTGTTTTCAAAAGCTAACCAATATAACTCTGTACTTCGAATTTTTTTTCTTGATAAAACATTATACCTGCACGACACACAACACATACAATCACATGCATAGTAATTTTCACATACACATTGCGACACACAGACATACAGAAAATAATGAATTAAAAACTATAATATTGTCCTTTGTAAACTTATATTTTACACAAAATATCTCTATTATTTATTTGACCCTTAAAACACGATGACAATAATTCCTTTTTGCTGCTTGTGAATTGTTTTATTTTGAATTATTTTGGACCCATGGTATGAAATAGCACCATAAGCATAACTTATAGCTTCTCCAAAAAATAATGATCTTTATTGTTATGTGGGGTCGTATTTAGACTTCGAAAGATATTTTGTATTTGTAATTTTTAAGAAAGTGAAACACACGCGATGCGGCGATGATGTTCAGTTTGTTTCGACAAATAATTAATGACGATGTTATTATTATTATCTTTTGCAAGATACTTTGAAGACATTTTCACTCAGCTCTAAGACTTTCGGACAGCTTGGAAGCTCCTCTACTATCGAGCTCCCTTAAGACGCCATTTTTGGTAGCCATAGCAGTAGTAAGCATAGGCTCTTGTCAGCTGTTACTTTTACCCAGTGGAGCTTTGAAGCAATTTATTTACTATTATTTATATAATAAATATAGTATTTAAAATCATAATGATATAGAATATACAAATGATATAGAATATACAAGGGATTATGAAAATTTTTCAAAAAAAAATCAAATTATTCAAAATTTTCAAACTTTTAAAATTATTCAATTTTAAAACTTTTCAGATTATTCAAATTTCCGAAATTTTCAAACTTTTCAAATTATTTAAAATTTTCAAATTTCGAAGATTTTCAAATGATTCAAACTTTTCAAAATCATTCAAATTTTCAGACTTTTCAAACTTTTCAAATTATTCAAAATTTTCAAACTTTTAAAATTATTCAATTTTAAAACTTTTCAAATTATTCAAATTTCTGAAATTTTCAAACTTTTGAAATTATTCAAAATTTTCAAATTTCGAAGATTTTCAAATGATTCAAAATTTTCAAAATTTTCAAAATAATTCAAATTTTGAGACTTTTCAAATTATTCAAATTTCCAAAAATTTCAAATTTTCAAATTATTCAAATTTACGAAATTTTCAAAATTTTAAAACTTTTCAAATTATTCAAAATTTTCAAACTTTAATAATTTTCAAACTTTCATAATTTTCAAACTTTTAGTTTATTGTCCGTTTTATAATCTTTCTGTTAACAACATATTACAACTCTTAACAACATATTACAACTCACTACATATTATATCTGACCATTGGGTTTGACATCATTGACAATCCTATGTAGAGGTGCACTAAAGAAATCGAAAAAAAACCAGAAACCGGTTTTTATTAACCAGTTTTATATCTCAAATCGGACCGGTTTTTTATCCCGGTTTTTGTTCTGATTAACCGAACCGCAGCAGTTAAAAAACCGGTCTAGAACTCAATTTCACTTAAAAAACCAGCCAAAGCCGGTTAGGTTTTAACCGAAACCGGCTGGACCAAAACCGGTTATTAGAAAAACTGAAATAGTTCCTAAGAAAACTGAAATGTTAATAATAATTACTATAACAAAGGGCAATAACACATAGTCGTCACCCACCCAACGGAAATTAGAGAGGCATGGTGTGCAATTATGACAATGAGTAAACAACAAAACGACAGAAGCTGCAATTTCATAGTAGATGGATTTTTTCCCTTCAAGAACTTCAAACGGCACATATTTTTAAGCTAATGCAATCCATTAAAACATATGCGATAATAACAGCATGGTTACTGAAGGATCTGTGAAGCAAATAAGGAATGTAAGGCCTTTCTTCTTGACGTATACCTACAACCACAAGTATTACTAAATTCAAAAATTCTTATAAACTTGAACTATGGATAATATTAGTTCCAACTGTGGCATGCTATCTTTTTCAACCGCATCATCTATCCGAGACTGGATCGACTATTCTTCAAAGAGGAAATTGGAAAAGTAGGTCAATGCACAATCAGAAAAAAACACCAATTTAATTAGGCAAAGTTTAAAACTAAAAAGAAACCTAACGCCCATATGTTTATTTCTTGCATTTATTACCTAATTGGGCAAGTTGCATATGGAAGCAACACAAAAAAAAACTAATGGCCATATGTTTATCCTGCTTATCAAACAAGTTTCATAAACGAAATTCAGCCATACTCTTCACTTGGGCAAATGGTTGTTGGCGTGCTCTAAATCTCTCTCCGATCATTTTTCCTAGAGCATAGGCCACCATATAAGCCCTGTAGAGAAAACTTATAACATTATTATGTCAATTGTAAAAGAGAACCTTAATTAAAGAGTCATAACCAAAGTTTAAATCTAATTAGGTTTAATACAATATCTATTGACCGGGACATTTCATCAAATAACTCGTCTACATTCAATATGAGTCATAACCAAAGTTTAAATCTAATTAGGTTTAATACAATATCTATTGACAGGGACATTTCATCAAATAACTCATCTACATTCAATATGAGTCATAACCAAAGTTTAAATCTAATTAGGTTTAATACAATATCTATTGACCGGGACATTTCATCAAATAACTCGTCTACATTCAATATGATCTATGAAGTGTAGATCTTCATTTAGATAACCTTGTGTTTTTGGTGGGTGTATTACAAAGGATTTCCATTTGATACCACTTTTTCCAACATCTGCAATTGGGAACGGAATCGTTAAACCTCAACCTCAAAAGAATCTAAAAAGATTATAGTTAGAAGAACATAAACATAAAACCCATATCTCAAAAAAATCTTTGAACCTTTTCAAGGAAGCATAAATAAGTCTAAAATTCATTAAACATATTCGGTTATCACTGTTTCTTATTTCTCCAACCACGGGTTGCACGTAGAATCTACACACACAAAACAAAATCTGCTGGCCACACGGATAACAAAAGAGTAACAAAAACCTTGACGCTTGAGATATCTTCAATCTGGGTTCATCTTTCGGGTTTCCTAGTTCAATATCCTCCCAATTTAGGACATGTAAATACACACTAAATTTGTTAAAGACACGAAGACAAACATCCTATCATATCTAAAGCTTTAGCAGTTCAAGGCACTTCGATAAAACAAAAACTTCATAAATACCTCATTTATGTTCAACTTATCAACAATAGAAAACGAAACATCAATATTGTTTTGCTATTTGACTACAGATCCAGATGTACAAATATAATGATAACATGGATTGATATACAGATGAAAACGTACAGAAAAAAATCTTCTTCCCTTTATTGTTATTCTCATATCCCCAAAACCTTTTTACTCTGTATAAATCGACAGATAGAAAACGCTCCGGCATAAGAGCGAATAAAGATTGATTCCTAATATGAGTAATCTCCCCCAAGATTGGTTTGTACATATAACCAAGCAATCAGAAATCTATTAAGAACCCCAGAAAACAACCAGGGTTAAGAAAATAAACCCAGATCTATGTTTAGCTCTTACTTATACTTTTTTCTCAGATCTAAAAGAGGGAGGCGGTGTTAGTGATTGAGAGCGGTGGTGCTATGCGGACGGAAAACGGAGGACGGATTCACCGATTATGGTTGAGCAACAATAGAAGGCAGCAAATCCGGTGGTGGATTGCAGTAGCACCGATAACTTAAGAGAGAAGATGGAACGGCGGGTGAGGAAACGCTGGTTTAGGGACAGAACGAAGAAGGCAACACTGGTGGAGGAGTACAGTAGCAATGACGAACTGTGGGCTCACGAAGCAATGGTGGCACAAACAGAGGAACGAAGGTTTAATTCATTGGAGAAATGGGAAGAGAGGAAGAAACCGATGGCTTTTATTGAGATCTAGGTTGAGCCCGTGCTTCGCACGGGTTGGACCAAAACATATTAACTAAGATGAAAGATTTTGACTGTTATTTCGTTTTGAAAATATCTGAAGGTTGCTTTGTATTCACAATATTCGTCTACGCTTCAAAGGTTTTTCGTATTAATTCTTCAGAGAATTTGAGTCTTCTTTTGTTATCTTTTTTTGTAAGTTTTTAAGAGATTTTATGGTTGCTTAATACCTACGGTGTTTCACTACCAGTCAAAGTGTATCTTTTATATAATTTTGTGAGACTTTTGTTTGTGTCTAATGCAAGTGGGACAAAAACAAAAACCGTAAAAAGGTAAAGAGCAAGTTACCTTGCCAAATGCATTCCGCACAGGTGACATGTTCAAAGAGTTCCAAAAAGGGGTCCCATCTTTTCTGAAAAGAACACGAGTTTTTATCACAATTTAACATGTGTGAAATTCTTGAGTAGTCTACTTCCCCTCGAATGATGAATTCACCTTAATTTAGGATGCATACAATACAGGGTTTTCCCGTTTGAATGCTATTTGTAATCTGCATATAAGCATAAATTAACCATCTAGTTTTATTTGTATTCAAACAATTAAATCCTTTGAAAAAAGTAAGCAAATTTAACAAAAAGGAATTGAATTAAAAAACCTGTAAATGAGTTGAGACGTCCGTTTCCTTCCCGCTTAAAAATATGCAATTTCGCCCCAATACTTCATGTCTACCATATCCTAATAACAATTATATATCGAAAAGAAAGAAATATTTATACAAGTAAGCAAAAACCACTTGTCTGCCATGTCCCTAAGAATAATCCTTTATCAATTTTATGCATAACTTATTATACAAAACCAACATGATTCGTATGTTCATGGGTTTGTACTAAAAAGATATCAGCATTGATTAAAATCAAAAGTACAAAACTGGATTTTTATTTTTTTTTAAATAAAGGAGCTAAAGATCATGGCATAATAAGTAATAACATGATTAGAGTCTTACCGGATGATGGTGGAGATGTCATAACCAAGTCGCCTGGAGAAAGACCTTTTACTTCTGAGCCTATCAAGTGTACTTCTCCAACACCCTCATAACCTGCAACAGCTGGGAGTGGTGGCCTTATAGAGTAGACACCTACAAGACCATATAAACGACCAATGCACATTACATTTAACCAATTGTTAATTTCATAGATAATTGACGCCAAAGAAGACACTATTGCAGTTTCAAACTAAAACTTGCTTATTCTTTTGTAAAAGTGAAGCTAAGTTACATAAAAAAATGAAATAAGCATTTATGAAATAAAACCTGGCTGCATGATAATAGCAAAAATAACTACTCATCTTTTACATACATGGTGTCCATGTCAGCATACTTGCACACCTCTGCTTTGTAAATGTTTTAATAGTGGTGAAAAAAATAGAAAGTTAATATTATGTTTTTGTTCATAAGATGCCTTTTGCCCGTTTATTATTTGTTTGATTATAAGTTGCTAAATATTTGTACAGGGAACTACTTACACTCAATCGCAGTTGAACAATCATAACCACAACTCCAGAACGGAATGGAATCAAATTCCATTCTAATTCCAATTCCAATTCCAACAATTTGATTATAAGTTGCTAAATATTTGTACAGGGAACCGCTTACACTCAATCGCAGTTGAACAATCATAACCACAACTCCAAAACGGAATGGAATCAAATTCCATTCTAATTCCAATTCCAATTCCAACAATTTGTAATAACATATTACAATTACAATTACGGATTACCTCTCTGGATAGGCGATCCCATACGACAGCTTCGCGATTGGCATCAGCGGATGCGAACATGGAAACATCGGGAGAGTAACGTATCACTGCAATTGGACGTCGATGTTCTTCGAGAACGGCTTCTTGTGTAAGAGTATCCCCGTTTACTGAATAAATGTGCAATTTACCATCTTGCCCTCCCACAATTGCTTCGTTTTCATCAGGTGCGATTGCGCATGCGCTTACAGTAAACCCTATGTCGACATTTGACAAAACTTGTGTACCTTTGAGAAGAACGACAACTGTCTCGATTGAAATTAATGCGAGTTGATGATCGTTAATGGCCAAGCTGAAGAAAGAAAGAGAAAGAGATTGAAGACTGTGTAATAGTAGACCCGAGGTGTGGGTAGTCACTAAGTTCGTGTCGTACAAGAAGGGATGCAAGTGGCAGAAATCAAATGGCCAAAAAAACCCACCCCGCTTAAAATCCCCAAGGAGCTGAGCTTGAAAAAACTGGAATATCTTTCACTGGTATCGAAGGTTTGTACGGAGCTTGAATCTCACTTAGGATTTGGGGATAAAGTTTTGGCGAAATTTTTGACAGATATAGGGCGGAAGTGTGAGACTGTGGATGAATTCGATAGTAAGTTGAAGGAAAACGGGGCTGAAATGCCTGATTACTTTGTTCGCACTTTGTTATCGGGAAGATGAATGGGTTGCTTGAGAGGTGTCGTGAGGAGAGGGACCGATTGAATGAAAGCTGGTGCAATTTGATTGGTTGAAAAACCCCCACCCTCGTTAAAACTCCAAAACCCCTACCCCAAAAGCTTCTAGAAATCTGCTTCTATTTCATTATATAGTAATTGGTGGTGACCGAGTGAGGGATAGAAGATGGAATGCGGTAATCCAAAAAATCGGACGGTATAAAATTTGACAGGTTGGCAATCCGATGTGTTATCCGCGTCATTTGTGTTTCTATACACGGCTGCATTTGTTATACGCATTAAGTGATTGTACTGTCTTAAAAATTAAGTCTCTTGTGCTTTAAAAGGTTGTAATTTATATATGTTTTATTATAGTATTATAGATATAGATGTAGGTTCATATAAAAACAAAAAATATTGTATGATTATAGGATCAATTCTAGACCAATCATCAAATGTGGGCAATTTGGGAATTTTGTTAATTAAATTAATTTTTATATAATAATAAATCCCTAAAAATATGATAACAAATTGAATATTAAGTCTATAATTAAGGAATTACTCTAACCCTAGATTACTCATCATCGTCACCCCCCAAACCGTAGAATTCAACCCAAATCCAACCTCTCATTCGGTCTTCTTTCATTACAGTCGGCAAGACTACCGAGAGGATAAATCCACAATTTGGGTTTGGTTGGGCAACTCTTCCAAGAAACAGAAGCCAATCGGAAACTCCAAACGTCAACGACAAAAGAACAATTTCTTCTCACATAAGCCAACGATTATATCCCCCCTTCGAAATATTGTTTACTTTTCTATGTGTTATTTTTCGTTGTCGGTTAATTGCAATTTCGATTTTTGCGTCAAGTAACAACTTGAAAAGCCATGTATTTATTATTATTATTCATGGAAATCAAAAAGGGAGATATCTCGTGGTTTTGAATATTAATGGAACAATTAATCAACTTTTACATTCGACCACCTAGGTAATTTACTATATGTCTCTTTCTGTCTTTTAGCTTTTTGTTGACTAATCCACCCAAATCAGATGTGGGTTTTGTCAAAATGGGTTTTTTAATAGATTATATGTTTTTTTTTGTGTCATCTGTTATTGCTTGATTGATTGCAATCAACTATGGGAATACTTACATTCTTAAGGGAAGTTACATTCTTCAAGAATACTTGAATTTTATGTTGCTGTTGTTACCAGGACCTAGTTATGTTGTTGTTGCTACCAGAATGCACCTTAAGGGTAGTTACATTCTTCAAGAATTCTCGAATTCTTGGAGAATTAACGTGAAAAAAAGGAAATAAAGATACATTCCTGGAGAATGAACATGAAAAACAATAAGTAAAGATGCTTTTTCAGAAAACGAACGTGTAAAATTCATTATTGAAGAATGATTTTCTGGGTTAGGAGTTTGTCACATTGTTCATGAGGGAATTTTTGACGGTATTCTTGTAGAATAGTGTCTTTTTAAACATGTTTTGTAACATACAAATAGTTATCACTAAATTAGTCAATTAGCCATTGTTTTATATATTTAATTGAGTGCTAAGAATGTGTTATTGGAGAATTGGTCAACATATTACTAAATGGAGGATTCATTATTTGAGAATGAACATATAATCACACCAAACTTCATAGACTTTTTTTGTAAAAGAATGTACAAAATATACTGCATTCTCTTAGGAAATGCAAAAAAGGTACAATATTAACTACATTTTTCAAGAATAAGTGTGTCAAAATGTCAAACTAAAATACGTAAACTGTACATTCTTTTCTGCTTAGCATTCTTGGAGAATAGGAAAAAATAACAACATATACTACATATTCTTGAAGAATGACTTTTACAATAAAGAAATCTATTATTCCTGTATTTGGGTTTAAAACGTGTTCATCAGAATTCGGGAGAGAAATTCCACCAAATTAGGAGATAGATACGAGATTCCTTTTTTTAAAATTTGATTAATAGACTAAAATACCCTTTTTAAGGGGTTTAATTGTAAAATCTGATTAATTAATTGTTAGAAATTTACAATTAGGCCCTTGAATCTAACACCGTTAATCATTCCGATCGGACGCTTCACATTTGGTCCTACATTCACACAATAATTATTAAATGTATTTGATCCTAACCCTATATATATATATATATATATATATATATATATATATATATATATATATATATATATATATATATATATATATATATATATATATATATATATATACTAGTTGGTACCCGCGCGATGCGGCGGAGACGATAGTTCGTTTCGACAATTAGTTTTCGAGCGGCGATTAATTTCCTTTCAGCGAGTGACTTTAATGGGACTTTATTAGAGATTTCTCTTTAAAATATTATAAAACTTGGAGTATCTTTAACTATCTCGGTTTATAACTCATTTTATTTTTGATAATGGATTTAAATTAGACTTAATTTAGTAAATTAAAATTACATCTTAAAAAAATAATGATCATCGATAATAATAATTTAAATCTATTTATATATGATTAAAACCAAATTAACTTATTTCTTAATTAGGTATATATGATTAAAACCAAATTAACTTATTTTTTAATTGCTAAACCAAGCCCAATTTCACATTTACTTTGGTTTGGCCCAAGGAAGACATTGACCCAACCCAAATGACAAAAGCTGGAGGGGCTATTTGGTCATTTTAAAATTGAAACCAGATGATATTGGTAGTAACCCTAAACCTAATATTGTTTACTCTTCTACTAACACAGACAAACTCACGTTTCTTCCACCTACGCCTACGCCTCCCCCTCCCCTCTTACATATCAACATCTCGATACCTACCGTCGGTCACACCATCCGACCACCTCCATACGGACACCGCCATAGGAACACACCATCTCATCCAATCTGTCTCGCATGCTCTCTTCTATATCTCATACTCGCTATCCTCTTCGTCTCCGTCCTGGAGGTCCGACGCTGAGCAGCAACAACAACAGACGGTGTTCCGGTGGTGATTTTTGATGAAAACCCGCTCCTAATGAACTCCGATCTGGAACAGACGGTTACCGATCTAGAACTCCGATCTGGAACAGACTGTAATATGAAAACCCGCTCCTGATGCACTCCGATCTGGAACCGACTTCTCAATATCTGCAACCACCGATCTGCAAGAGTGGTTCGGTTACCGATCTAGAACTTTGATGAACACCCGCTCCTAATCACCACCTGCAAGAGAGGTTCGGTTATCAGTTATCGGATTAGGTTTCTTTCAATCTTTGTTTTAGTTATCTTTGACTGGGTTTCTTTCAATCTTTGTTTTAGTTATCTGAATCGGATCTGAATGTTGGTTGATCAGAATCACAGTCTCCATGGTTGATCTGAATGTTGGTTGTTTTGGTTTTTGATTATTATTGTCTGATATTAATTTTGGTTTCTGATTTTTTTTTTGATATTAATTCAATGGAGGTATGTGTAATATTGCCAGATTCTCATCTCTATCTTGGTAACACTGACTACGGAGGTATGTGTAATATTGTCCTGCATTAAGTTTCATCAATTATTTGTCACTTTGATTCGTCAACTATATACAATAGATTATTATCTGGTAACTCTTGTAAATATGTTTATCAATTATGAAAGTAAATATGTTTATTTTAGCATTTTATAACTGAGTTTTCAGTTTGAATAGGATATAGAAAACTTATCTGGTAACTCTTGTATTTGGCTTTTGTTTACAAGCAAATCATTACCTTGTAGAAGAGCAAAAACAGCAAATGTTTACAAGAAGAAACAATTTTGGACAATAAAGGGCTTTTTCTTTGACTTATTGAATAAGGTGTCATTGCGTATTTCAATAGTTCAAAGGTTTCTAATATCTCTTTTGTAGATCTGAAAACAAAAATGGATAAAAAGTATCTAAAGAATGATAACAGTCGGCATCCTTAGCAAGAGGTTTCTTATTTCAGTTTTGTGGATCTTGATTCATACCTGAAACAACAATAGCAAAAAAGTTACAAACTCCAAAAGCCTAAAAAATACAAAACCCTGCAAACAGACTTCTGTAATAACATCTTTATTTGTGTGCATAAATGAAATTGACATTATTTAAACCATGGCTGGAAGAAATTACTAACTTGATAATGTTTTGCAGAATCAAAGAGATGTGCAGAATCAGAAATTAATGTGATAATGTTCTACAGAATCAGGAAGACATTTCACAATTTTTTGGAGAAAGAGAAGAATGGAGTGGAGAATTATGTTTAGGAATTCTTGATTTTATAGTGTAATTTTAGAGGGAATGAAAATTTGAAATTGGTGATCCATGTCAAAATTTCAGATTCATTTTCAGCCATTGATTGCTTAGAAGCAATCTATGGTTATCAAATTTTACATTATTCATTTTTATTAAATATAGAAAATGTAATTGATTGCATAAAGTTGTTGTACCTCTTAATTTTAAGACATCTATGCAACTTGTGTTTGTACATATTATATATGTATTATAGTATATATATATATATATATATATATATATATATATATATATATATATATATATATATATATATATATATATGTATACATATATGTATACATATATATATATATATATATATATATATATATATATATATATATATACATATATATATATATATATATATACATATATGTATATATATACATTTTGGCTTTGCTAGATACAACAAAGTGATCGACATTCAGAAAAAAGAGGAAATGCTAAACCGGCTCTGGTTGGGAAAGAGAAAACTTTTTGCTAAAGTTGCGAAGTATGCTAGGGAGAAAGAAAAAAAGAAGGAAGAATTAAAATCTCCTCAAACTAAAGGGAGTTTTGATAAGGAACACAGTGTCAGAAGGCAAAATATGTCTTTTGCTGATGCTGTCAAAGGAAAAGGAGTTGATAATATGGCGAAGATACAACATGAATTGAAGCATGAAGACGTTGTTAATGCAAGTACGAGCAAAACGGTGACACTGAAGTCCAGTGAGATTGCTGGAATGAAGGAAGTGTTAAGTGGAAAACTAGTTGGGGAATTAAAATGTTTCAAAAACCTTGAGATTATTACGCATATTTGCATCTGCGAAGGATTGAACGAAAATATGGTAAAGTTTATAGGAGGACTGTGGGTGCTATTTGATATTCATAATGAAGGAGAAGAAGGGAAGGTCTTAGCAAGTCCGGAAATCCAAGCATGTTTCAAATCCTTACGTAAATGGGACGAAAATGTTTGCATAGACGAGAGGATAGCTTGGCTGAAGATAGAAGGTGTTCCTATACAGGCATGGTGTCCAAGTAGTTTCATCGAGATAGGACGTCTATGGGGAGAAGTTATCATAACTGATCCATGCCTCTTGAATCGTCAAAATTGGTCTTACGGAAAAGTATGCATTAAAACTTCTCAATTGGACATTATCAGTGAATCTGTCGTGGTTAATATTAGTCAACGTAATTTTAAGATTCGAGTGTCTGAGGTAGACGGAGAATTTTCTAGGAGAAGAGAAACACGCATAAATGATCACCGGGAACAGGAAAAAGAGGAAGACGTAGTACTTTCCGACGACTTCGACCTGTCAGACGACGACGACCCCTTGCAATTCTCCGACGAAGAGGTCCAAGGGTCTAATTTGAATTCGGTATTCCAAGAAGCAAGCAATGATGATTCATCGATAAAAGAGGCGCGTGATACTGAACTGGAAATCGAGGAGGATGATTTCGAGATAACTAAAGAGGTAAAATCTCCAAAATCGGCTAATAGTTACCATAAAAATGTGGATATTAACTCGGGTATCACCCCTAACCAAAAACCGGCCCATATTATTAACCAATTGGATCCGTCTGTGATAATTAATAAGTTAGCAGAAGAGCCCACTCAATTTCGATTATATGAGGCCCAACAGGAGAAATTAAAATACCCATATAATTTGGACGGATGCTCTGATTCTCTTAAGCTACTACTTTCGATGAATACGCCTATCAAACAAAAATTGGAGACGATAGATTCGCGTAACATAGTGAATCGAGTGGGGAAAAGTGAAGATTCACATCAGGAGACTAGAAGAGAAAAGTTACAACCTACATCTCGCATAACTCGTAGTCAATCAAAAAGATTCTCGTCGATGGCTGCCATGGAGGATTCTTCGCTGAGCTCTGGTATTTCCACAAGATTAGATGAGATTGGTGTCCGCTGTGGCTTTAAAAAAGATAAAGGAAGGGGCTTACGAAAGAGCAACAGAAGGTCAGACAAGAAAGGTGATTTGAACATGAAATTATGAATATACTGTCCCTGAATTCAAACGGTTTTGGAAGAGGAGATTTCAAGGTAAGGTGGATTTCGAACCTAATTTCTAGTTTCAATATAGCGATAGCTGGTATCCAGGAATCAAAAAGAAAAAACATATCCGACATGGTGGTTAAAAGATTATGGGGGAGCACAGATTTTGAGTATACGTATATTAATGGTATGGGTCAAGGAGGTGGGATTCTAAGCATATGGAACAAGAATTTGTTTGTCAAGGACACTGTAATTAGTCGAGAAGACTGTTTGGTGGTTCAAGGAAAATGGTTAGAAAACAATTCGCCACTTTGCTTCATTAATGTTTACGCAAGTCAAGATGCTTCCAAACGACTAGAATTGTGGAATTTCATATCGGCTGTTTTGGATAGTTGGAACGGGACGATGACTGTGTTTGGAGACTTCAATGATGTTAGAGAGGACAGTGAAAGAAGGGGATCGAGAATAGATGAGAGAGCTACCAGAAATTTTAACGAATTTATCAACCGTAATAACCTTACAGATATTAAGGTGGGGGGCTTGAAGTTCACGTGGTTTAAAGGGGGAGGATCCAAAATCTCTAGATTAGACAGGTTCCTTGTCAATGAAGGGTTCGGGGAGTTATGGCCTAATGCAGAGGTTGTTTCTAGTGCTCGTCTTTTCTCGGACCATGTGCCTCTCATTCTTAAGCAAGACGTTAGAAGCTATGGAAAAGTTCCCTTCAAATTATACAACTCCTGGTTAGATGAAGATGGGCTAGATGATATTGTGAAGAAAACTTGGCATGAGTTTGTTCTGGAGGGTCAGCATAAAAAAATCTTTATTGTTATGCAAAAGCTGAAGGCTGTCAAAGAGAAGATCAAGGAGTGGAAACGTGATAAAGATAAAAAAGATAAAGAAGAAACAATGCGGTGGACTAGAAGGATTGAAGAAATAGATAAAAATATTGACGAAGGTGCAGATTCTGTCATGTTGCTGCAAGAAAGGATTGACATTACATCAAAGATCAGAGTAAAAGAGAACAAAGAAAGTGAAGACATTATGCAAAAGTACAAGAATAAATGGTGTCTTGAGGGTGACGAGAACACCGCTCTCTTCCATAAAAACATTAACAAAATGAAGCATACTAGATGTATAAAAGGTATAGATGTTACAGGAAGTTGGGAGACTGATCCGGACAGGGTTAAAAACCATTTTAAAATTCATTTTGAAAGTATCTTCAAAGAGAATCATGAATGTAATTGGTCGCAGGTCCTAGATAACCCTTCTAAGATTTCCACTAGCGAAAGTTCTGACCTTGAAAAGCCGTTCACTGACAAGGAGTTAAAGGACGCGGTATGGAGATGTGGTGCAAATAAATCACCGGGACCGGACGGTTTCACGGTCGAATTTTACAAAAGACATTGGGATATCATAAAAGACGAACTCCTGGAAGCTTACAACGACTTTGCTAGACACCCTAAAATCCCGAAAGGAGTGAATGCGGCGTTTATCACATTAATCCCAAAAGTCCATAATCCCACCTTGGTGAAAGACTTTCGCCCTATAAGTCTTGTTTCTAGTTTGTACAAAATTTTGTCAAAAATGCTCGCTAACCGATTGAAGAATGTTCTCCCATCGATTATAGAAAAGACACAATCAGCTTTTATAAGAAATCGACAGATCTTAGACGGCCCACTAATAGCAAACGAGGTGATGGATTGGGCAAAACGAAATAAAAAGTCAATGTTAGTCCTTAAAACAGATATAGCTAAAGCTTACGATTCCGTCTCTTGGTCTTACTTGGATTCCATGATGCTTCAAAAGGGCTTCGGTTGGAAATGGCGACAGTGGATAAAAGAGTGCCTACGGTCTGGTACGTCCTCTGTATTGGTAAACGGTTCTCCCACTTCTGAATTCTGTCTCCAGCGAGGGCTGCGCCAAGGCGACCCAATCGCTCCTTTTCTCTTCACGTTAATTATGGAGGGTTTGAACCACGTCATCGTCAAAGGAATTGAAAACGGAACGTATAAAGGTGTCGAAGTTGGAGAAAACAGAACTGTACTCTCTCATTTAATTTTCGCAGACGACTCTATGTTTTTTGGGGAGTGTTCGGTTGAAAATATTCTAAATTTGGTCAGAATTTTATTGTGCTTTCAAAAATCCGCAGGCCTCAGTGTTAATCTGGAAAAAAGCAATCTGTTTGGGATAGGAGTAGAAAGAAGTATGATGGAAAACTTGGCTATGATTATTGGTTGCAAAGCCGACTTGATGCCTACGACTTTCCTTGGTCTTCCTATCGGTATTAATATGCGATCTAAGAAGTCGTGGAACATTCTTATTGACAAATTCAAGAAAAAGATGAGTAGGTGGAAACTTAAGACGCTTTCTTATGGTGGCAGACATACAATAGTAAACAATGTGCTTGGTAGTCTTGGCACATACATGTTCTCTATCTACAAAGTTCCGAAGGGCATTCTCAAGATTCTTGAAGGCTTGAGACGTGATTTCTTTTGGGGCGGTGATCAAGAGAAAAGGCGAATTCTGTGGATCAAATGGGAAGACGTGATGCTTGCTAAGTCGAAAGGGGGTCTCGGTATTGGGTCTTTGAATACCTTAAACAAAGCCCTTCTCTCTAAGTGGTATTGGAGGTATATAACGGAGAATAACGCCTTATGGGTTCAGATTATTGAGAGCATACATGGAAAAATGCAGGGGTTTGAAGAGAAGGGAAAGATTAAACTAGGCCACACTTGGAGACAGATTGTTAAACAATGGGACGATCTTATGGAACACCAACTAGATCCAAGAACTTTAATAAAAAAGGAAGTAGGTAATGGGAGAAGTACTTCATTCTGGTCGGATTGGTGGATAGGGGAGATCCCGCTCATATACAAATTTCCTAGAGTTTACAATTTAGATCCCTTTAAAAATGTTACAGTGGATGATAAAATGCAAATAAACGGGAACACCTGGTCGTGGAGGAATTCTGTTAGAGAAGGGAGGTCCAAAGAAGAGCTTCAGACCTTGCTTAATTACATCGCGTCCGTTACTATGTCAGATAAGGAAGATACATGGCGATGTCCTGGTGGTCCTAAAGAAGACTTTACAGTCGCATGGATGAGAAATAAAATAGCGGAGAAAAACCAAATAACCTTGGGCAGAAACAGATGGAGTAAATGGGTCACCAAAAGAGCAATATCCTTGTCTGGCGTGCATGTAGAGGAAGACTTGCTGTGAAATCTGTTTTGAAGGATCATAACGTGGTGGTGGGAAATTTGATATGTGATGTCTGTAGACTTGAACAAGAGAATGTCAATCATACTTTCTTAAGGTGCCCAATTGCAAAGGAGATATGGCAAAAGATTTCTACCTGGTGGAATTTAAAAGCTAGTAATATCACCTGTCTAGATGATGTCTTTGATTGGCTGCATAATGAAGGAGCTAACCCCAAGGAAAAAAGAACGTTATTTGTGATTGGGGCGGTTACCATCAACGTCTTATGGAACAATAGAAATGAAAACACTTTTTTGCAAAAAGGAAGAAAGGCGATAGATCTATTTTCTCATATTCAAAAAGAAACGTGTCTTTGGATAGAAAGTAGGGCCACTAAAGTTAGATTAGATAGGACTATTTGGTTATTTTGTCCTAGTTTAGCTATTTCTTGATGCTTCGGTTGTAATTTCCTCAGCTTCTTGCTGGGGTTCTTTTGTTGTTATACAAGTTGCTTTTCAAAAAAAATATATATATATACATACATATATATATATATATATATATATATATATATATATATATATATATATATACATATATATATATACCTATATGTATATATATACATACATATATATACATATATATATATATATATATATATATATATACGTATATATATATATATATATATATATATATATATATATATATATACATATATATATATATATATATATATATATATATATATATATATATACGTATATATATATATATATACGTATATATATATATATATATATATATATATATATATATATATATATATATTGTTGGATTAGGTGTCTAAGCCATGACTAATAATTTGTATTTACCTAATTAATAGAAGCAAAGTCCATTTGGGTTGCCCTCATAGCTGGAGTTTTGGTAGAAAGTTCGGTAGAGAGAAAGGTTGGTTTATTATGGGATTAATAAATCAATAGAAATTTAAGATATGGTTTGTTAATATATTAAAGTGATAATATATTAATTAGAAACTATGTTGATTGATTAATAATTAATCAGAAATTAATTGGATTAATTTCTGTGACATTAATTGGATTAATCAGGAGGTCAGGGATTAAAGTCGTACGAATTCAATAGTTGAATTGCGGCGCGCGGTGCGCAAATGTAAAAGCTGCGACGCGCGTACATATCCGTACGAATTCAAGGTTTGAATTGGGGCGCGCGGCGCGCCAATGTAAAGGCCGCGGCGCGCGTACACATAATCCGGAAAATGGGCTGCGGCTAGGGTTTCTAGCTTTACCCTTTGGTTCCCTATAAATAGGGAACCCTAGACCTCATTATCAGATGCTCATTCTATAATTCTCTCTGGAATTTTCGGTCCCTTCCTCTGGCTCCCTGGGTGTGATCCCATTTGAGGCAGGACACTTGTGCTGCTTAGCTTCAAGATTAAAATTAAAGGTTAGTTTTTCTGATTAATTCTTTTAGTTATTTTTGTTTGGCCTTTAGGAATTAGTTACATGTTCAAAGTAAGAAAACATAGATTTTTTCTAGGTTGCATGTGAACTTAGGTTATTTAGTTCATGGTTGCAGAAAACCTTTCAGTGGTATCAGAGCTTTTGGTTGTTTTCTTATTGAATGGTTGTAATAGTTTTCCTAATTAGGGTTTATTGTTTATAAATCTTTTGGGCCTGATTTCGATTTTGGGGTTTAGGGTTTTGAAACCCTAGCCCCTTCCCCCTTCTTTTTCGATTTTCTGCTTAGGGTTTTGGAAGGTTTTCTATTTTTGGTAACTTTAATTGGTTAATTAATTGGATAACCTTAAACCCAGTCTGTTTGAATTCGATAATTAGGGGTTTAAGATAGGTTTAAATTGATTTGATTAATTTGGAAAAACCTATCTATATTTGAATTAATTTAATTAATTGTTTAATTAAAAGATAATTCAAGGGATTTAATTTAATTTTGATTTAATGGTTAAATTTTGAAAATTAAAGGATAAATCCTAAAATATTTTAAAATGTTTAAAATATCTAGATTTAATTAATTTAATTAATAGTTTAATTAAAAGATAAATTAAATCAAATTAAATGTTTAATTTAATTTGAAATTTAATAGTTAAATTTCAGGAAATTAAAAGATAAGCCAGGAATATTTTAAAAGATTTAAAATACATCTTATATATATTATTAAAGGTTAATACTATATGTATAAGATAAATTGGTTAGTCAAATCATTAGTAGGCCTCATTCACGAAGCTGGTCTATAAAGTGGGTATAAGGAGACTGTCTATAAAATGGCGGTCTAATGGGTGTTCACTCTCACCCACCGCTCGCCTGATCAGTGGAGGGTCGTTAGCCGAACAGTTTTGATAGGACCGCTTAATCATTAAAAGTATAATGATCAAAGTACTAGAACCCGTACAAGAATTCCCAATCTAGTTACTTTAGAAAAAATGTGAATTTGATGCTAACCCATGAAATTGCACATTGCACTTTATGAAACGTTGGTGGAGCGTGTGTGGGTTACCGGCACACCAATAGGGGTTCATAAAGAGTGGCAATGGGTTTCTCGGGTGTTATCATTGTTGATGGAGCGTGTGTGGTTAGCCGGCACATCAATTTGAGATGATAATGGACCCCGAGAGTACCATGCTAATTTGCATGGTTATTCACACCCGGTTTGTGATCCTCGGCATCCCAGTCACAAACGGTGGGGCATATCCGAGATTAAACATGCCATTGAACAGTTCAATGAATCTCACAGATCTAGGAATTTCATAAGACTGAAATTGATAAAAGTTATCTACCTTAATGACCACTGTGTTGTGACTACGGCATCCCTCTTCACAGCATAGTTGGGGTATTTTGGATCCTAGCCTTGTTAAATAATATATATTGGGTAATTATTTAAAAGGATTAATTAAACGAATAAATTCAAATTTTATATATGTCTGAAGAAAATGTCATTCTTCTCCTTCTCCTCCTTCACCCATTTCTGAGAGCTTCAGAAAGCACCTGTTTAGTATGGTAAGGCTGACTGGCCTGAACTATGTGATATGGTTTTGCAATTAGAGAATAGTTCTTAGTTTTGCTGGCGAACCATATCCGATTGAGTGTCCGCTCCCAAACATGGCATCACACAGCAGCTTGTGATCAGAGTGACTCCTTGACTATTGAGTCCAAGGAAGTTCTTTTCCTTATGCTATTGATCATTGACCCCGAGTTCCGTAGGGATTTAGAATTCCTGGGGTCTGATAAGTTAGCACAGCTAGTTCAGGAAAGGTTCCGTGAACTGGTTGAATAAAGGGAACGAACTAGGATCTTCAAAGAGCTTGAAGTTGCAAGCTAGAAGGAAGTAGCACCAGTTTGCGTGTTCCCGAGATTGAGGGATACATAGGCGAACAATATAAAACTGGTTTCCCTTTGGGATCGGGAGTTAAGCATTAGCTCAACTCGCTGATCTGTTCATCCAGATGAACAGGAAGGGTAACCGGATAAGATAATCGTGGAAGTGCATTCAATGTCGACTCTGTATGAGTCGTTCATGGAGAAGCATAGTTCCATTAATTCAGCTGCTTCAGGATTGAGTCCAGTATTAAGGTGCATCAAGAAATGATCCAGATCGTCTGGATCGATTGTTCGATGTTTCAAACTGGGAATCCATAAGATGGACACAGTCACAGAAAGATTGGAAAAATGCTCCAAAGCCAAACCGTTTGGCAAACTCAGTAATATCTTAAAACTCACAATACCTGATCCTCATTTCCTTGATACAGTATGTGTTTCTCACATTTGCTCTGTATGCACGGACTCTGTAGGATGCGGGATGTTGTCGCACAGGAGCATATTCGGATTGGATATGGAGCTCGTGCATTTTTGGGAGTTAAGCTAGATATTTGTTCTTGTTATTGGTTTATAGATACATTTAACATAGATTCGCATTGTACATTGTTCTGAGGAAAATTCTGGTTTAATGAAATATTTTTTTGAAACATGATTGTTTTAATTATCCTCGAAATGTTGTGTGAATGTGTTGATGACGTAAATGGTAATAACTTGAATGTGGATACATCCAATGGGATTGTATTTGTAAATTGTGTTTTTTATAATTGTTAAAGTGAATTTTATAAGAATCACTTCAACCAAAGGTCCAGTTGGATAGGACTTTGGAATCATTTGACTTAGAGTCACATGATGAATTGAGTGCTTAATAAAATTAATTGTGGCAATAAAGGAATCACCCAAAGATCCAATGGATAGGATTTTGGAATCAGTTGACTTGGAGTCAGGTGATAATTGCATGACTTGAACAATATTAACAAAGTCATAAATTTACATGGAACTGTAAAGGTATTAAGATTTTGAGCAACAGACACATAAGTTAGTGTGTATTGCTCGAATCTTCGAACAGAACACGATTAGTTATGCTTCATGATATTTGCCAAATGCTTTGACAAATATGGCTTCGCTTATCGGAATAAGCGATTGGTTGGAACCTTGAAGTGTTCAAGGATTTCAAAGGAAGTATAAGATCAACAGAACCTGAGTAACAACATAGACTGAGAAAAAGTTTCACAGTTTATCCTCTTCCAAGAACACTAATGGTTATAATGTGTCTTAGGGAAGATGATGGAGCATTGATCGAAATAGTTTTGATCCTCGGTGTATAAGATACACTGGATACATTTCCGACTAATATTTCAATGAATTGAATATTCAACCAGTCAGACTGCAGAAGCCATATTCCGACCACATCTTAGACTAAGTAGGTTATGTTGACACTGTCTGAAATGTAAAGCTGGGATCGTCCCACTAGTACTTAGAAAGTCCAGGGTCATGTAGTATTCGTCTGAATCTCATGATAAGCCTGAAACTGATCAGCAATGTCGTTTCATTGGCCACTCCGGTTATCCTTTGAAAGAAGAGTACTTTTAGAAAGAACTCAAGTTCTAAGAAAACAGTGGGAGTAAGAATAATTCTGAATGAGTTCAGGGATTAGCCAAGTGAAAGAACCTTTAGTCACCACTGGGACTTGACCAGGAATTAGATTCCTGTTTAACCTGACATATCCTCTCTTCGCTTGACCAGTAGTTATTGTCACTGTCATAAGGAGTTATGATTTGGGAGATATACCGGGTAGTGGTAAAACACTAAAGATGGTACGGATAAGTAATCCGACTGCTGGAAGCATTGGTGAGCCCAGTTGCTGCCAAATAAGAGAACCTTACCGCGAGACACAGTCTATGTGACAGTTTGATTGATCTTTACAACTGGTCTAGGAACCAGTGGGAGTAATTGAATCATCAAAAGAAGGGAACATAGAAATGTACTTCAGAACATCTGGTTGAATGAGTCATCACTTGGAGTCAAGCAATTGATTCTGAGGAAAGCACTCTCAATAGAAGATGTATTCCGAGAGGATTCTGCGTGGCATAGTGTGAGTCGTTAGTGGAGCGTGTGTGGTTTACCGGCACACTAATATGGACTCACATAGAGCATGCCATTACAAAAGGTACATGGCCCCGGGATTCGTCCCATAGGCATCTCGCAAGAAAGGATATTCGGATTCTCAAAATAGGCCAAAAGGTTTGGATTTTGTGAATAGCCTGAAAGATTTCCTTTTATATGTCGGAAAGGTTTGGATTTCGGTTTCGCAAAATGTGCCATAAGTTCTGGATTTTGTGAATAGTCCGAAAGAGTCATATAACGATGTCAAAGCCAGTGGGAGCATCGTTGTTATCTACTATCATTGTATGTGGGTTACATACTGGTTCTAGGAAACGTATCTTATCATTACAAAGTGTAATGACTTGGTGTTAAGAAACGGTTCGCTATGAAAGACTTTAAGAGATACAACATACTCAGGTGGTTGTGAACATCTATTAGATAGATCAGAATTCTGCCAATATGATCTTGATGAGATTCAAGATGCATAACCCCAGGAATGGAGTTTCCTGTCATTGCAAAGTGTAATGAATTGGCATGAAAGAAACAAAGAAGGTGCAGCATTCTCACGTAGTTCATAGACATCTATCAGATAGATGAGACTGGCAGTATTGACTTAGCCGTTGAGAATATGATCTTGATGGGATTCAAGATGCATAAGAAAGAGTCCCCGAATGGAAATGGTTTCCGGAAATCATGACACAAGGATTATTAGTAATCTTAGGATTCCGAAAGGGCTTGGAATGAGATTACATCAGGTTCCTCGAGCCTCGTGGACAAATCAGAAGTGTTATGAACATATCCTGATGACTTAATGCTTAGAGCATTGTAAGTTGGATTCAGGATATTGCCTGGCTGAGAATACTGAATGGATTTTTGAACAGACGTGAGAAATCATTGGGAAATGATTAGGGTGATTGATTTGAAAGGGTTTTTCAAATCGGTAATTGTTTACACCAGAACGTGGTGCTGTAGGACTTCATGGTTAAAGAATTTCGTTGGTTTCTGATGGAGCGCGTGTGGGTCACCGGCACATCATGACACCTCGAAATTGTCTTAGGGTGTAGTCATGTAGACTAAAGACCCGAGAACCATGGGCAGTCACCGTACACATCACCGGAATGGAGTTGTGAGAGAGAATGACAAAATGACAAATTGAGATATCATCGGAAGAGTATCCGATAGGATCATCTGCAATAAAGTGTATAAGTGTTAGACACTTGGATACATAGAAAGAGTGAAAAGGTCATAGACATAGATATAAAAGGCTTGAATTGAAAGTTTAAAAGAGAATAAGAAACCGATAATAGTTATGATAAATCCAACTTGGTGATTACCTCGTGGAGACTTGGTAATTAGCAGGAGTAGCTGCCAGTCAGATTTTATGTTTCACTTTTGCATGTTTACTTCCTGAATAATTGGATTATTCAAATATCCACAGTCGTTCATACTCTTAGGGAGTAAGTATGAAGGAAGACTGTCATGAATTGGTTTGTAGATTGTCCAAGGAGTTGGACATAGCAATAAGATTGCTGCAACGTTCATGAGTACTTGGAAATGGAGATATGAGTATTGGATAAACCCGCGCTCAATGGATTGCTTCATGGATTATATCACGAGCAATGTTGAGACGATAATATCTTTTGGTCTTAAAGTGGAGAGATATGAGTTATAATTTGCAAGGCGGTTGTTCATTGATAGTACGAAAACGCATCGGTAACTCGATGTTATAAAACGTGCTGTTGTGAGTAATTTGTCGGGTAAAGGATATAACATATTAGTCGAAGCTTATTCGTCCCTTGACCCTGACGGGAAACAGATATCTGTTGGCCACTCGATGATTTTGAAGTTGACTGAAGCGCTGGCTAGCCAGGACTGAATTGATTCGTTCAATTAGAAGTCTAAAAGTCATAAGCAAAATCGGAAATCGGGAAACAGTGTGTCAGACAGAGATTGATCTCAATCCATGTCTCATGTCTGAAAATATCTTGTTGGACGAAGGATCATTTGATCACTTATCTATGGACAGAACTGACTAGGTCAGAGTTCGGCAGCAGTTTCTAGGAAGCTGCAGGTTGCTGATTAATCAGAGGTTAAATTGGTAATTATAGTCATAGACTTATCCAAGTGGGAGACTGTTGGATTAGGTGTCTAAGCCATGACTAATAATTTTTATTTACCTAATTAATAGAAGCAAAGTCCATTTGGGTTGCCCTCATAGCTAGAGTTTTGGTAGAAAGTTCGGTAGAGAGAAAGGTTGGTTTATTATGGGATTAATAAATCAATAGAAATTTAAGATATGGTTTGTTAATATATTAAAGTGACAATATATTAATTAGAAACTATGTTGATTGATTAATAATTAATCAGAAATTAATTGGATTAATTTCTGTGACATTAATTGGATTAATCAGGAGGTCAGGGATTAAAGTCGTACGAATTCAATAGTTGAATTGCGGCGCGCGGCGCGCAAATGTAAAAGCTGCGACGCGCGTACATATCCATACGAATTCAAGGTTTGAATTGGGGCGCGCGGTGCGCCAATGTAAAAGCCGCGGCGCGCGTACACATAATCCGGAAAATGGGCTGCGGCTAGGGTTTCTAGCTTTACCCTTTGGTTCCCTATAAATAGGGAACCCTAGACCTCATTATCAGATGCTCATTCTATAATTCTCTCTGGAATTTTCGGTCCCTTCCTCTGGCTCCCTGGGTGTGATCCCATTTGAGGCAGGACACTTGTGCTGCTTAGCTTCAAGATTAAAATTAAAGGTTAGTTTTTCTGATTAATTCTTTTAGTTATTTTTGTTTGGCCTTTAGGAATTAGTTACATGTTCAAAGTAAGAAAACATAGATTTTTTCTAGGTTGCATGTGAACTTAGGTTATTTAGTTCATGGTTGCAGAAAACCTTTCATATATATATATATATATATATATATATATATATATATATATATATATATATATATATATATATTTTTTTTTTTTTTTGAAAAGGCAACTTTATAAAAAAGGCTAAAACCTCAGCCAGCAGCTGAAGCGCCTAACAAGAAATTACATCAAAGAGTAAGCTGTTCTAGGGGCATTAAGCCACTTGGATCTATCTAACACCAATTTACTAGCCCGACTATCTAACCACAAAAATGTCTCCAATTGGGCTTTATGGGTAATCTCCTCCGCGATCATAATATGATTGTTAAATGTCGCCTCGTTTCTCGCCCTCCAGATACCTGCAAAAGTCGCTACCCCCAACGTGAAAAGAATTTTCTTCTCCGCCTCATTCTGTGCCTGATCAATAAGCCCTTCAAGAAACACAGCAAATGAATCAAAATGACCACCCAAACCGCCCCACCAACTGAAAATTATCGCCCAAACTTGTGTAGCAGTGTTGCATTCCAAAAAAACGTGAATGATCGATTCATCACACCTTTTGCACTGATCACAAGTCAATGGAATGTTAGACAAACCACACTTTAAGAGCTTCTTTTTCACCGGGATTCTTCCTTTAAACAGACGCCATAAAAATATCAAATGTTTTTTAGGGACCCATTTACTCCATTTAGTTTTATCTCTTCCATCTTGGCTTTTCGATGTCAATTCCTTACGTAACCAAGCTACTGTGAACCGTTTCTTAGGGCCATCGTTGCACTCCCATTTATCGCCAATCTCAGAAAGATTGACGTTTTTTATAATATCTTTCAACTCCATCAGGTCGTTATTAGATCTACCCTCCCTTATGACACCTCTCCAGTCCCACAAACCTCCCGGAACCCTTATACGATCCTCCACAGTAGCTTGCTGATTAGCCTCCAGATTAAACAGTCTAGGAAATACCAGTCTCAGCGGTTTCTCTCCAGTCCACACATCGTACCAAAACAAAGTAGATTTCCCATTACCAATCTTTTTAGAAATTAGTCTTCTGGGATCCAACTCCCCATTTTGAAGCGTGTTCCAATTTTGAACGATTCTTTTCCAATTATGACCTAACTTCACTTCTCTCATATCCTTTTCAATACAGAATTTGCCATGTATGCTGTCCAGGATTTTAGTCCATAGAGCCCCTCTATCTTTTTTATACCTCCAACACCATTTTGCAATTAAAGCATTATTCAAATCTTCCAGCGAACCTATTCCTAAACCTCCATGTTCTTTCTCCTTCAACACTTCTTCCCACTTAATCCAAGGAATCTTTTTTTGTTGATCATCTCCACCCCAAAAAAACTCCCTTCTAATTCCTTCTAAAATTTTGATAACTCCTTTTGGTGCTTTGTGTAGAGAAAAGAGGAACGTACCAAGATTTCCAAGTACATTTCTAACCAATGTGTATCTTCCCCCAAACGAAAGCGTCTTTCTTTTCCAATTATTCAATCTCTTCTTGAATTTCTGAATGAGAATATTCCAAGGCCTGATTGAACCCATGTTTACACCCGTAGGCATTCCCAAAAAAACCATAGGAAGATGATTGAAATTGCATCCAATAATTGCGGCCAGATTTTCCACAGGGCAATCAGAATGATTTTTACCAATGCCGAATATAGCGCTTTTGAGAAGATTAACCTTGAGACCCGCCGATTTTTGAAAGCATATAAGAATCCTCACCAGGTTAAGCGCGTTTTCTACACTCCACTCGCCAAAGAAAACGGAGTCATCAGCAAAAAATAAATGAGTTAGAAGCACCTTATTCTCCCCCACTTCAATGCCCTTATAACTCCCACTTTCCACCGCCTTCATAATCGCTTCATTAAGACCTTCCATGACCAGGGTGAACAGGAAAGGGGAGATTGGGTCTCCTTGTCTCAATCCCCGGAAAAGGGAGAATTCTGACGTAGGACACGCATTGACAAGCACCGAGGAAGTTCCTGAAATAAGAATCTCCTTTATCCATTGTCTCCACTTTAGCCCAAATCCCTTCTGTGCCATCATCGAATCTAAATATTCCCACGAAACCGAATCATAAGCCTTAGCGATGTCAGATTTAAACATAAGAATTGTTTTGCGTTTAGCTTTCACCCATTCAACAACTTCATTCACAATTAAAGGCCCATCCATAATTTG